>OZ010790.1:573070998-574461015 GCA_963932465.1 Maratus speciosus | reverse complement strand
ATGAAAAATAATGCATTACCTAAATTAGCATTATTAACAAAAGGCGGTATTTTTATTAAATTTATTTTTTGTGGGGGATATACTTAAAGGTGTCCTTTACCTGATTCTGAAATAAAAGTAGTGGGATTTTGAGTGTTTTTAGTAGTATTTCATATTTAAAAATATTTTGAGGCGTATTTCAAATCAAATCAAGCAGAGCCATTCCATGTCAGTTCGCCTAAGATATTTAATTCACTGTCACAAATTTCAATGAAACTGGGTATGTTTATAGCTCATTTTAAGACAGGATCAAGGAAATTAAAGGTGATTACAAGTAAAATATTTTTTAAGATAAAAAAAATATCTAAATTTTGAAATTTTTTTAAAAATGTTTTTAATGGCAGATCTATATTCAAAGACTGCATAAAAAAAAAAAAGTCATTTCAATATAAAATCACTAAATAAGTTTCAAATAATGTATATGTGACAAATAATGTAGGCAGATTATTATTTACTGTTGTTTGTCATGTTTAAATGCTAAGAGTGTGTTTAATCTTGTGAATTCTTAAAATCAAGAATTTTGTGAAAAATAATGTGTTAATCAAAAATTTATTATTAACCGAAGGCAGGCTGTTATTACTTTTTTTAATTGTACGTAAAAATATCTTTTCAATAGTTATAAAATAAAAATAGTGAAAATATGAGCAATTTTAACAAAATTTTCATAAAATGTGAATGTTTAATGATAAATATTGAAGCTTTTCATGCTAAGATGTACTAAAATGACTACGATATCGTGTATTTCTACTCTTGCTTAAATATAATACATACAATAATAAAATAACAAATATTATTTACAGCAATAAAAATTAAATTAAATAGTACCAGTTCCTTTACCAACACTACATTGCTCAACAGCCGACTTAAAATCAACAGCTCGCACTCTTATTGAAAAATACTTTCAACTGTTCAAATAATAAATAAACTGCATTTAAAAATTTTAATATCAACTTATTATCTTAAGACGATAATAATAACTAAACAACATGATGAATTTATAAATCAGCTTTTAATTGAAAAGTCATGAAATGGTCCCTTTAAATATTGTTGTTCATCGAGTCAATCAAAACAAATTATATAAAAAAAAAATAGTGAGCCTAATATGCTGACTGCAATGACACTTCTAACAAAACTAATTAATTCATTACCATCTGAAATCAAACCCGAAAGATCAAAAGAAAAAAAAAATCATCTGTAGTGTGAATGTGACATACTCAGTGGTTGTTGAGGTATGTCTTTGTGACAATTTCCCCTGTACTTCAATAAAATATAAACATGTAAGCTTTTTTCATTCATCCAAATTAAGTAAAACAATTATAAAATTTTGTTGTCATTACACCAGATGTTAAATTTTTCGTTACATACTATTAGATAAGTTCTTTACTTTTAGACATTATTGACATAATATCATAAAATTTGCTATATGTATTTTCTGTAAGTGTATAAACAATATATATATGCTTTATTAAACATAAATGAATAATTTTTAATTAATTTGTTTGAGAACAGGGATATATATACACACATATATATGTTGAAAATCCATCTTTCAGCAATATTGTGATGAAATAAATCAAATTACCGTAATTTCCGGTGTATAGCCCGCGGATCATACAATCGTGTTTCGACCCAGAAATTTTTAAAAATAAAATGTAACTTTTTAGATCACAGTAAATATTGGTCTTCAAATACTGAATAAAATTTCTGTGTCCAAACTGAATTGTTTGATCTGCGGGCTATACACCCAAAATTACGGTACATATCATTAGAAACTGAATAAAGTTACAAAAGTGCAACTCATTAAGTTTTAAATATTTTTTTAGATATAGTTATTTGAAAGATATAAATATAATGGATTATGCATTTTTTGCATATATTTAAAGCACAATACGTCAAAATTTTCTTCAACAGAAAGAAATTTGGTTTTTTTTTTTTTTCAATATTAGCAGCTCAATGCTAAATTTTCAATATTAACAGTCAAACATGAGTTTAAAGATTAGGACTGTCATTTTGAAAATTTCTATTGGGCGGTGAGGAGCTAGTGATTTTTCTCTTTTTTGGAAAGGGATAATTGCTCTTCGCCCTAGAAGTTTTACTAAAAAACAATATTGTTTATTTTTTTTCCTTAAGAAACGAACATAAAAGATAATTTGAAAAGTAAAATAAATGTATAAATAAAAATATTTCCAGGGATGATACATTGGATAGGTTTTACATTTGAAAATATTGATAATTTTAAATATGATTTAAATACTACTAAAACCAACCAAAATCCCACTATTTTTATTTCAGATCCAGTTATAATGTAGTATTATGTACAATTTAAAATTAAAAAATTAGTCATAGAAACTCCGCCTCTGATTGATAAAGATTTTTTAATAATTTCATTATTTTTTGTAAAATATTTTTGATTTCAAAGATTATACAATTTTTTAGACACATTTAAATATTTTTTAACATTACAGCAATATTTTTTTCATAATCTACATACTTTATTTACCTTGCTTAAATTATTCGAAGAATATTTCTTTATTAGTTATTGAAATATGATTTTATATATAAAATGAGGCCTTCGAAAATTGAACAATCATTAATGGCAACTCGTGGCATTTTTCCAAAATTTTGGTAATTTTTTCTCATATGTTCACTATTTTTATTTTATAACCATTTAAAAGATATTTTTACGTACAATTAAAAAAAAAGCAATAACACCCTGCCTTCGGTTAATAATAAATTTTTGATTAACACATTATTTTTGACAAAATTCTTGATTTTAAAAATTCATAAGGTAAAAGACACTCTTAGTGTTTAAACATGATAAAAAACAAGAAATAATAATCAGCCTACATTATTTGTCATATATACATTATTTGAAACCTATTTAGTGATTTTATATTGAAATGACTTTTTTTTTTAATGTAGTCTTTGAATATCGAACTGTCATTAAAAAAATTTAAAACGATTTTTCAAAATTTTGATATTTTTTATGTTAAAAAATATTTTACTTAGGATCAAGAAAATTAAAGGTGATTACGTCTTAAAATAAGCTATAAACAAACCCAATTTCATTGAAATTTGTGACAGTGATTAAATGGCTTAGGGGAACTGACATGGAATGACTCTGCTTGATTTGATATGAAATGCACCTCAAAATATTTTTAAATAGGAAATACTACCAAAAACACCCAAAATCCCACTATTTTTATTTCAGAATCAGGTAAAGGACACCTTTATGTATATCTCCCATAAAAAATAAATTTAATAAAAATACCGCCTTTTGTTGATAATGCTTTTTTTGTTAATGCATTATTTTTCATAAAAAATTCACGACTTCAAAGTTTAAATATTTTTTTAGACACACTTAAAATGTTATAAGCGTAACAATATATTTTTTTCATAAGCTGCGTACCCTAAATATTGTGCATAAATTATTTGAAGATGATTTGTAGAGTAGATATTGAAATATGATTATATATATGACATGCTACATTTGAAAACCGAGCTATCAAGAATGCCAACTGACGGCAGTTTTTCAAAATTTTGATAATTTTTTTCTCAGAAACTATTTCACCAAGGAGCAAAAAAAATTACTGGTGATCATATCTTAATAGTAAGAACAAACACACGCAGTTTCATTAAAATCTGTGATGGTGGGTTACATATTGATATTTTACTGCCTGATTTGACGTGGAATGCCCCATAACTAATTCACGAATTTTCATCAAACTTCAAATTCAGATATACTTTGACATGAATTGGTGCTAAATTGATGTAATTTTTTGTATTATTTAAATGATATAATTGACGTGATTTATATAGAAGAAAATTTTGTGATGGCCACAACATACTAGTTTATTTAGGCATTCCGAATTCTCACCAGTAAGTTTTAATAGTTATTTTTACTTTATAAGGTGATAGATATTCCATAAATAACATAAAAGAAACTTGCTATTCAAAATTTTCTGGTGTGAATTCAATATTCCTAAATAAAAAAACCGCCAGATGTAACACTAGTGATAGCTGGAAAACCGTTCGCTGTTTTCAACGCCGTATTCAAGAGGTTAATCTAAATTGCAAATAAGAAAAGATCGTGTAAACGGAATTGTCTTCATTAACTTCAGCTATGTTTTAACGCGTTAACGAGATTCAACTGTAATCAAATATAGATTTAAATTTTCTGAAACTCACATGCATTTAGAAGAAACACTGAAAAAAATAACTTATAGATTTTTAATTATTTCATAACTCGCAATATATTTTAATGTTTCATGAACCAACGTCAGTGTTAAGAACATATACCACTAGATTTATTTTTTAATATATATATATATATTCTTTTTTGTCTGCAACAAATAGTCTCACTGAACAAGGATATTTCAAATGATACTTTTTATAGGAAAAAATATAAAATTTTCAAGATTTTTCCATCTTCCAAACCGAATGCGCCTTTCTATAAAATGAATTATTCTGACTTTTGAGAGGGAGAATATTTCAAATGTTTCGAATCTGGAATTTTCTCAGAAAATATAAACTTTTTAAAAAGAACTGAATTAATGCGCTGCTTTTAATTTTTTATTTTGAAATAAAGCATTTTATTTATTTTTCATTCGTTATAGGTGCATAAAAGAAACATAAAAGAACAATAGTTATATGTCCATAATACATCTAGTTAAACTTAAACGTGCTTCTGTTTATATTTTTGTTTAAAAATTTTTGAATTTACTCCCTCAAAATAATTTCTTTGAATGGACCTTACGCACGCGACCTGAGTTCGAGGCTTAAATTCGTCTGCTGGCGGTACTTACTTTTGAATATTAGCATAGTGTTTCATGGAGTATGTATTATTAATGTTCTATTGTTAAAAATACCTCAAAAGTATTCATTATTGTGGCAGTAGATGCTTAATATATCATAATATAAATTAAAAATGTTGTTCTGTATCCGAGAACATTTACTAAATTTGCAAAATTTCGGTTACAATTTATGTATCAATCTGGATTGAGGCTAAAAGTCGTCTGCTGGCGGTATTCACGGCTGTACATACTGACATTCTTGCTGTGCAATGGATAGAATAACATATTAAGATACCGTCAACTCTGGAGAGTGACGTCATGCGCATAAGGTCCATTCGTCGAGTTATGACTCTGCAGGCAGTCTCTTCATGACTTCGCCGAGAAGTCACCGTGATGGATTTTTGAATCAAGCGTCAAAAGTTGACTGCTAAACTGTGCCATCTGCAAATTCGTCACATTACAAGACATATCGACGTTACATTATAATTCTTTTTTACGTCACGTGACAGCAATGCAGACAGTAAAAGTTGTAATTGTGTCACGGGACAATTAAGGTGTTACTTTCACGAAAAGCCCACTAATATACAATAACACTTTACTTGTTACTTTCTTCAATCTATAATGGGAGAAAATATTGTAATAAAAAACTTTTTCAACTTCAGGTTTTCGACGGATTTGCACATTTTAGTCGTCAGAGATCCCGAAAAATATGTTTTTTCACAATTTCTGTCTGTCCGTGTATCTGTATGTGCTCGTTGTAACATCAGAAATTGTATGATGTAGAATTATGATGTAGAATTTAAGCAAATTTCATATATACGTTTTTGACTTCAGACGTCAAGTCCCAGTTGGAAATATGGATATTCCCCAGAAGGGGGTACTGTGATAGCGATATGTGTGGTATTTTCTCGATTCTTTGCATTTTAAGGGAAGAATTTATTGATATTTTTCGACGAAATTTTATATTTAGATGCAATGTCAAAGGCGAGGTTTATATAAAAATTTTGAGAAAATCGGCCTGAAGATGGCGCTGTAATAGCGAGTTTAGGTGCATCTTTTCTTTTGTATCATAGGAAAGTGTATGAAGTTATGGACAGAATTAAAGCAAATTTCATATACATGTTTTTGATTATGAACGTCAAGCTTCAGTTGAAAATGGGGATATTCCCCCAGAAGGGGGCGCTATGATAGCAAATTTTGTGGTATTTTCTCGATTTTTTGTAGTTTAAATGAAGAATTTATGAATATTTTTCGACGAAATTTTATATTTAGATGTAATGGCGCAGACCCAGGTTCGTATAATATTTTGGAAAAAATCGGCCTGAAGGTGACGCTGAATTTCGTTTGATTTACGGGACAGGCGCGGCAGCTGTAGAAAAAATTACCATACTGAATTACTCAATTGTCCAATCTAAGTTTAATTTGCATAATTGTACTAAGCAAAAATACTCACTTTTTTAATATAGTACACATTGATTAGACTTTAATACAAATTTTTCACCCCTCCCCCACTGTTAAAAAAATATATTTACAAAATACTTGAAGCGTAATCAAAGATGAATAACAGATCTGTTAAGTACTTATTTTTTATTTTTTAAAATGCGTAATAAAATCTAGTCGGATGTACCAACCTCAAAATTTTTTGCTATCTTATACATGCTAATACTTCAAAATTCACTATCACAGTGCCAAAACTAAATGACAATCTATGTCCATCATTTATTTTTTTTCTAAAATGCGTAATAAAATCCAGTCGGATGTATCAATCCCAAAATTTTTTGCTATCTTATACATGCTAATACTTCAAAATTCACTATCACAGTGCCAAAACTAAATGACAATCTATGTCCATCATTTATTTTTGTTTCTAAAATGCGTAATAAAATCTATTCGGATGTACCAATCCCAAAATTTTTTGCTATCTTATACATGCTAATACTTCAAAATTCACTATCACAGTGCCAAAATTAAATGACAATCTACGTCCATCATTTATTTTTTTTTTCTAAAATGAGTAATCAAAACTAGTCGGATGTACCAATCCCAAAACTTTCTTCTACCTCATACATGCTAATACTTCAAAATTCACTATCACAGTGCCAAAATTCAATGACAATCATGAGGATTCTAAAGGTATAGGTTGGGTGAATTGTGTGCATTTTAACCCTTTCAGGGGCAAAGGACTTTTATTCCTAAAATGCTAAAATGATTGAATCACACCATAATTTAAAAACAAATGTATTTCAAAATAGGTAAAGGCTTTCTTTAACGTATTTAATAAAATTAAACTTTTCAGTCTTGAATTCTGGTGTCAGTGTGGTATTTCGAAATTGAAATTAGGTGGGATATATTTTATCGCACCGCCCTTCAAGGAGTTAAAAGGCGATGCAAGCATCTCACTTTCAAACAAATCATTCAATTTCGGCCCCCACATTCTTAGATGTTTGCAACCAAAATTCCCAACCCAAAGAGCATAAAAGCTACACCTTTTGGGAAGTATACACCCAAGCCTAATAAGGATCTATTTATGTAGTGTAACAGAATATGAAGTTTGATGAAATTCCGTGCATTTGTTTTTCAGATTTAGCTATCGCGAAAATCGTGAAAAATGCAGCATAGCAGCGCCAACTGTAATATGATTTATACGAAAATCTACTCAGTACCAACTTATGTCAAGGTCTAACAGAATATGAAGTTTGATGAAATTACGTACGTTAGTTCTTGAGATATCACTATCGCTAAAATCATACAAATCCTAAAAAATATAGTATAGCAGCACTATCTGTTGGGAGATTTACACCAAAACCTAATCAGCAACAACTGATGTGAACGTCTAATTGAATCTGAAGTTTGATGAAAATACGAGCTTCGGTTCTTGAGATAGAGCTGTCGCGGAAATCGTAAAAAATACAGCATAGTAGCGCCACCCATTGAGCGATTTACATAAAAACCTAATCAGCAACATAAGATGTTAACGTCTATCTGAATCTGAAGTCTGCTGAAAATCCTTGCATTATTTCTTGAGATAGAGCTATTGCAGAAATCGTAAAATATGCAACATAGCAGCGTCACCCATTGAGCGATTTGCACTAAATCCTGATCAGCAAAAATCTATACCAAGGTCTAATTGAATCTAAAATTTTATTAAATTCCGTGCTTTAGTTCTTGAGATACAGCGGCAAAATTTTTCTGTCAGACGCAGACATTTTCTAAAAACTATCAAATGGTGTTCAGGACCTTCTAAACCGTATAAATCCGTCGAAAATCGGAAGTCGACATTTTTCACGAATCCAATACTTTTGAATTTTTTGAACATTTATGCCTATCCATGTAACTGATACCGCAATTGTTTTCTATATACATATTGATATGACTAGTGTAATAAATAGATCACACTGAAATGTTAACAAACGCTTTTTGTTTAAATAAAATTATTAATTAAACAACTGTCATTTGCGAAACATAAAGTTGGATATTAAAATAGATATTGCGTATTATCTTCAACTAGTCCTATGGGATAACAGATTTAGTTTCAATCGAAAAGAAATTGAACGTTGAATTGGATACTATTAATTAGTAAGAGCAGAAATAAATCATGCGCTAAAGATTTTTAAAATGAAATAAATTCCATAAGAGCTGCATTATTTAAAAATATTTCCTTCATTGCTTAGAGGTTTTAATAATGACATCGAGGAATTAACTTTACAGAACTTGTTTAGAAAGTCATTTGTTCTAATCTTTGAGTTTTCATAAAATATTTCTAATGTCAATGAATTTTTAAATGACATTAGAACATAACAGCATTAAATGTTATGTGGTGGAACATTTTTATAAATTAATATTATTACTTAAAGCATTTTAAAAATCAAGTATTGAATATGTATGTAATAAATCTTAATATATATTAAACCAGGGATGACCAACCTTTTTGGGAAGAGTGCCAGTATCTGAAGGAAAAAAATTATGCGTGCCACTTCCAATTTTTTCAACATACTAAAAAATATAAAAAGACGAAAGTATGTTATTTATAGGCTGATTATGTGATTTTTACGAAAATAGCACATTTTTTTCCCCTGTAAGCCTGAGTAGTGGAGATTTAAAAAATAATATAATAAATAAAACAAAAGTATAAACTTAGGTTTAATTGTTAATAAACATTTTTAAAGGTTCTGCCAGATTATTACAAGTATAAAATAAAAAGGAATAACTTGAAACATTTAATTCTTAATAATTATTAAACAAACAGTCAATACAGTGAAATACAAACGAAACGGACGATTTGTGGAATAGAGTGCCTGTACATTTTTAGATTGAATTCACTGCAGCGCTGTTAATGTTTTTTGATTGGTGATTTCAGGCGCTTATTAGATTTACGTAGAGACTTCCTTTAAGTTTATTGCGAAAATTACCTTTGGACAGTTAACAAGGAACATTTCTATCTGGTTTTCTGCCTATTATTTTTTCAATTTTTTTCAATTTTTCAATGCGTCATCGCGTGCCACTGTTAAAACTTTGCCGTGCCACACTGTGGCACACGTGCCGCGGGTTGTCCATCCCTGTATTAAACTGATCTTTTGAAAATAAAATTTCATTTCGTTATTTTTATTACGCACTAGTGGATCTTTGCCTGTTTCGCTGGTCGGTTTTCCAAACTAATAACGAACCTGGCGTTGTGGTTCCACTGCCTTCGGCAGCGCCCGCTCATGCGGGCTAGGCCAAGTCCAGCGATCCTTGAATTAGTAGGATTTTTTCTAACTCGACATAGAATTAAAAAAATAAGATGACTACTTTGCACTGTGTCCCGATTTGGTTTCCATCCAACTTGATTTTAATAATGACAGTAACAAACTTTATTGCAGTGTTCTATAGAATATATAGCACTTTTAAGAGTGTCCCATATAATTTGTTCTCAAAAAAGAAAAAAAAATCCCGTTAATATATATATGTGTGTATCGATTCGCATATTAAACCGCAATCGGTCTGAAAGTCTTGGTGGACAACACCCGAAAACCCGATTTTAGCGGTTGACTCGTAGGTTTACCATTGTGTTTTCCTGCATCCAAAGGAATGAAAACATGGAAGACTGGGAGCAGGAAAACACAATGGTAAACCTACGAGTCAACCACTAAAATCGGGTTTTCAGATGTTTTCCACCAAGATATGGCTAGGCAGACCGATTGAGTTTTAATATACAAATCGAGTTTTAACTAAATCTGGAATTTCAGCCGTGAACTCGATGAGGTGATTGTCTGTACAGCCGCCTGCCGGTATAAGATAATTAAGTTGTAAAAAACATTAATATGTTGTATTGTCATCGGAAACACACCTTTGTAGATTATTTTTTTTTATAATTCTAGCCTTTGAGGAAGTGGGCTGAAAATCTTTTACAAGATTTCATCTTATCATTCAAAAACAAAGTCCAGTTAACAGAAATTCCTGCATCCAGCGTAGATTATGAAAGACTTTCCAACACATTCAGAATACTGTAACAAACTTCATAGTATAGTAAGGTGAAAGATGATGTGTAAATAAACAATTTGAAACACGCATAACGCATTTGAAAGCCCAATTTCTGTTATTACCATCGATAGTTATTTTTTTTGCGAGGTCCTGTATATTATCTATAAATTTGTATGTATACTAGATAGTATACTTGAAGTTAGCTCAGTTAAACAAATAGCACAGTTGAAAATTTCCATTCAGCAATTTCTGTGAATAAACGGAAATGCATTTGAGACCTTTTTTCAGCCCTGTATATGACCTATATAATTTATACACATTTATTAATATTTTAAAATACATAATTCAATTTAAAAACGCGTACCACAACTGTAAACGCACTTCCAGCAATTATTGTTCAATTTCTCCTGTAGACAAGTTCTTTTGTGTGTCCCTGTAAATGAACGATAAACTATGTGCACCTCATTGTACAATAAGCGCCGAGTAATATACCTCGCGGATATGTATAAATTTCAGTACGTTTAAAACAGTGTAATATCATTAAAATATACCGCAATCGATTTTTTCCCATAGACCGTAATGTGACGGAATTTTTTTGAATATCTCTGCAAATGCGGCACACTTCATTTTCATTACCGAACTTGCCATAGTGACCCAATAACATCAATGAATTTCATGGCAATCGGACAACGTCTACGAAAATTAGATCACTAACAGGCAAACAAAGTGAATTCATAAATACTTTTCGATTTTTTGAAAAGTGTTAGCCCCTTGGGATCGAGCGAACAGTAATCGTGCCGCGTAAGGCGCCCAGAATCAGTGATTATTCTCACCAGTAAATTTTTATTCTAAATTTTGCCTTATTTAATCCGAGCATTTTCCAGATTCAATGAGGCAAAAATTTCTGTTTTAAAAAACCGGTGATAAAAGATTAAAAATTCTATAAAAGACTCGTCCCGAAGGGGTTAAATAATATAAAGATGCAAGACTCAATACAAAATACAGATAAAAATTAGCTAA
Organism: Maratus speciosus; assembly: GCA_963932465.1. Classification (NCBI taxonomy): domain Eukaryota; kingdom Metazoa; phylum Arthropoda; class Arachnida; order Araneae; family Salticidae; genus Maratus; species Maratus speciosus. The sequence goes on along the minus strand of OZ010790.1, from coordinate 574,449,703 downwards.
TAGTACCGGTACTTATCGGTCATCCCTTACAGTAACAATCGTCTATCCCAGCTGCGCAAGGCGGGATAATCGATAAATACAATACTTCGAAGTTAACTTAAAAGAAATATAAATCGATTTTTTAAAGAAAAAAACTTCAAAGTATTTTCGGTCTTCTTTTGGGATATCTTTGAAGTCACAATGTGAACATACAAACAAACTTTTCTCTTTATTAATATAGATCAATAGAACTCAACTTTTATGAATGTTTCCTATATTGATCGATCAGACACTGAAACGCGAAACAGAAATGTATTGCATATTATATAATCGAATTTGAATTAACGAGAAAGTATCATCGAACGCCCCAGTTAATCAGAAATGCTTTATGTAACAATATTGAAGGCAATTCATATCATAATTGCCTTTATCAAAAAAAGAAACACTATGTTCGGATGAAACTTTTCATGCTCATAAAAAAGTGAGAAAATTAGTAAAACTAATTTTACAATCTTATATTTCATTACCAAAAAATTAATTACCAACTTATTAAAACTATACCCGCCAATATTATGAGGCCTTTTTACTTGATAAATATTTATAGGAGACTAAATTTATGGCTAAAACTCACGAAGTCACCAGTTTGTTTCAGAGTTTACTACTATGGCGTGAAGCTGATTGTTATTGATTACTTTAGTAATGCAGCATAAAATTGCCTTATAAAAGCTAATGTGAGCGCCTCTGTTCTCATTAAAAACTTTTTATTGCAGGAAGAGAGAAATTTTTTTTTTATTACTGTTAAATCTGAGAAGTATTTTATGAGAAAATAAATACAATACAAAAATTTATCATTTAACATGATATCAGGTTACATACTGTATTAAAAAAATTACAATTAAAAGATAAGTACTTTTTTTTTCTTTTAAGTACTTTCGTTTAAGTAATTCCATCATCATAAACAGGTACATAACATTTTAAAACAAAAACATGTGTACAATCGTGTAGAAAAAAGTAAACAGCCTCTAGTAACTCTGCAACTAATTATTATAGAAGAAAGCTACTTTTAAACGATTATAAAATTATCATAGGGGACATCTACAAATCAAAACGAGGCTTGACTTTGTTTTTTTAATGGAAACACCCAATATTGACAATATATTTTAAATCTTCGACTCAAATTATGCCTAGAAACGAAATTTCTGGTCATTTGAATGATAAGTTTTTGAATTATAAACATTCAAAATTTAGAGCTTCTAACGTTAAATTACATTTTCATATTTTTATTAAATATATCTCCTGAAATTACAGTCCTAATGTGATAATTTTGTGTGTGGTTATAATACTTAAAAACCCAATCATAAATACATTGAATTTGTAATTTTAAATATTTTATAATGTGAATTATGAAATTAATATTCGAAAAAAAAATATGAATTGCAACCTACAATTTTTTGATAGATTTATATTTAATTATGCCCTGATTCATATAAATTCTCAATTTCTAATTTTTCTTTCAAGTAGTTTTCGAATTATTACTAAAAAACGTCAAAATGATGGTTTAAGAGGCCGTCTATGATGTGCAGAAAAGTATAATTAAAAAATATGTTTTACTCATTTTATTGAAATATTTGGGCTGGCAATAGCCGAACATATTGAACGAGGGAAATGGTCATATTGACATGAAATAATGTAATTAATGTAACTAATTAATTCCATTATTATATATTAATGGAAGATACATTGTCATTCTGTAGCATTTCAACAATCGAGTACCAAAGTTCAATTTGGATACAGACACTAAAATATGCTAATTTTAAAACAATTAATTTCCCTGAAACTAATTGTACGAATTTTATAAAAATTTAGATTTAGGCTAATTGAAGAGTGTGGAATTTATTTATGATGTCAAACTTGGGTATTACTATCAAAAAAAAAAAAAAAAAAAGCTTTTGGTTCGTTCTGATATGTAGATGACGCTCAAAGCAAATTTTATAGATATCATTTAAAAGAGGCTTTATTTCCAATCGTTTGGAACCTGTAACTTTCTTCTACGATACTTTGTTGCAGAGATAGCAGGAGATGTTTACTTTTTTTCCCACGACTGTACAATACTTCAAAGTTAAATTTAAAGAAATAAAAAGAGATTTTTGAAAGAAAAATATCTCAAAGTATTTTCGGTCTTGTTTTGGGATATCTTTGTAGTCACAATGAGAATATACAAACTTTTTTTATTATTAATATAGATCAATAGAACTCAACTTTTATGAATGTTTCATATATTGATCGATTAGAGACTAAAACACAAAACAGAATTGCATTGCATATTATCTAACCGAATTTGAATTAACGAGAAATTATCATCAATCGCCCCAGTTAATAAGAAATGCTTTATGTAGCAACTGCAACAACATTGATGGTCATTCATATCATAATTGTCTTTAGAAAAAACAGAAATACTTTACACAATGTTCTGATAAAATTTTCACATTTTCATAAAAAGTGAGAAAATTAGTAAAACTAATTTTGCAATCTTACATTTAATTACCAAAGAATTAATTACAAACTTATTAAAAATATACCCGCCAATATTATGAGGCTTTTTTCTTGATAAATATTTATAGGGACCTAAATTTATGGCTAAAACTCACGAAGTCCCCATATCGCAGACCAGTTTATTTCAGAGTTTACTACTATGCCGTGGAGCTGATTGTTATTGATTACATTATTAATGCAGCATCAAATTGCCTTATAAAAGCTAATGCGAGCGCCATCTGTTCTCATTAAAAACTTTTTATTTCAGGAAGAGGAAAACCGTTTTTTGTTACTGTTAAATCTGAGAAATTTTATGAGTAAATAAATAAAATACAGAAATTTATCATTTCACAACATGTAATGTTACATTCTCCATTAACAAATTTCAACTAAAAGATACGAACCTGGATGTATACTTTTTGTTTTACTTTGAAGAACAATTGTACCATAAATAACTACAGAACATGGTAAAATAAAAATAACCATGTGTACATAAAAATAATCATGTCAACAGATATAGGTATAATTTCATAGTACTAACTTTCACATATTAAAGATTTGAAGAGAAACTGTTTGATAAGTATGCAAGCATAATTCATTAATATTTTGTGTAAACAGTTCGAAGAATAGTAATTATACAATTCAAACATAAAAAACTATATTTTATGGCGCATGTATTCAGTTCTTCTTTTAGTTTTATTTCTTCTGACGGAGTCATTTTTCATGGACGCATTCGTATGTGCGAAATATTTACAAAAAACAAACAAATGTAAAAAAAGGAGTAAATGTGTTTTAAAACTGAGATTTAATTATTCAGTACTGTTATAAGCCATGAAAATAATCTAAGAGGAATGCATGAGCATTTTTCTTTAAATAAACTTTTAAAATGAGAATAATTGAATTAATGAGAACGCATCACAAAATGTTCTAGTTAATTAGAACAAAGAGTTTTACATAAGAATTGTAATGCTTTTTGTAACAAATAAAATCGAAAGTAATTCACGTAGTTATTGCTTTAACTAATTAACTCACAAAATATTGAAAAAAGAACAGATTTTGAAGAACGTTCTCTTGGAGGTTCTCTTGTCTTTCATATAGTCGTCTAAGAGCTAGTAACGTTTTCGTCACTTGATTTTAGGAAGGCTTATTTTTCAATATGACCTTCCGTTTTATAGTGTAGTGTAGTTATGCGGACAGTCTGGCTGTAGGGAGAAGTTGCGTTTACTGTGGAAGTAGGGGTTATGCAGGGGAAAAAACTTCAAAATTACGTCATTTTAGCATGACTTTTGTTTATAACATCTGATTTTACTAACTATTCGTGATATTAATCCATTATTTCCAGACGTTTCCAACGTTGCTAAGACCTTGCCAGATCTCTGTTTATAGGTAATAATACAATTAAATTAAAAAAAATCAAGAAACCCGACTGCGCAAAAAGAGAACTAATTAATTATTTCTCATCAATGTGAATTATATTACTTACCTATTTTTTTTATTTACTTGTATTGATGACTTTTAAGTTGTGTTTAATTGTTAGTTCCTATCTATAAATACTGTTTTGATGAGGTCTATAGATGTCTGTGATGGTTAGAGTTGCAGTAAAGCTAGAGATCCTATCTACACAACTTCCAGGTTGTATAATATTTTAACGGAGCTTCTGACTGTAAAATAGTCAATGAAACATCGTCTTCTTTTTGAAAGACCGATCCAATGATATGCCACTCAATAGGGTGCGTAAATTTTGTTTTTCGTCTCTACCGCCATCTTGTATTTTACAGCCGCCATTTTGAATTTATAAAAACAAAACCTAACCTATAACCATCGGGCTGTTAAGACGAATTGGTAGAGACTTCATTCATTAAAATCCATCCAGCCATTGGGATGTTTCGAGGGTATAAATATATCCACATATCCAGATAAGCGTGAAACACATAACCCTTCTTTTCAGTCGGGTAAAAAAGCATGTCATCTTTACGTCATTTTGGAAAGCTTGAAAATTATACCATATTACTCTTTGACTTATCAAACAAGCTATAATTAATTTTCCAGACACAATTTTGGTTGATAAGTTAATACCAGATGGTTTAAATCTGACAGCAAAGAGTATGTTGCAATTTTCAAGCTTGCTAAAATGACCTGAAGGGGACATATTTTTTTTAACCTATAAACCACTCTTCAAGCACGCACTTTCTTGGCCAGATTTAAAGCCGTCTGGCATTAACTTTGCAACCGAATTTGTGTCAGACTAATTAATCATAAGTTGTCTGATAGCCAAAGAGTAATATGTTACAATTTTCAAGCTTGCTAAAAGGGCGTGAAGGAGACATATTTTTTTAAACCTATAAACCACTCTTCAAACAGGCACTTTCGTTGCCAGATTTAAAGCCGTTTTGCATAAACTTTGCAGTCGAATTTGTGTCTGACAAATTAATTATAGGTTGTCTGATAGCCAAAGAGTAATATATTACAATTTTCAAGCTTGCTAAAAAGACGTGAAGATGGCTTATTTTTTAAGCTATAAATCACTTTTCTAACAGGCACTTTCGCTGCCAGATTTAAAGCCGTCTGCCATTAACTTATCAACCGAATTTGTGTCTGGTAAATTAATTATAAGTTGTCTGATAGCCAAAGAGTAATATGTTACAATTTTCAAGCTTGCTAAAATGACATGTTTTTTTACCTATAAATCGGGATCTGGCAGGGTCTTAGCAACGTTGGCAAAGTCTGGCAATAATGGATTCATATCACGAGTAATTAGTAGAAACAGATGTTATAAACAAAACTCATGCTAAAATGACGTAATTTTGAAGTTTTTTCACCTGCATAACCCCTACTGCCACAGGTAAACGCAATGTCTTCCGCCACCCAGACTGGCCACACACGTACTATACCATAAAACGAAAGGTCATATAAAAAATGAGCCTTGCTAAAATCAGGTGTTTTTTGACGTTGCTAGCTTTTGGACTAATATGTAAACTGAAAGATGAGCGAGCGCTAGAACACATTCTTTTTAAAAATAAAAGGTGCGTCTAAAAAGTTCGGTGAATGGATGGATATCTCATAAACAACGCGAGTTAAAAATACGTCCCTGCGCATGCGCAGGTAGACACCAATGGAGAGGCGGGACATAGCAAGAAGTGTAAGAATCCAACGCAGAATAGTTTGCTATGGGCAGTCGAACAGTATATGTTTGAAAACTCGCGTCATGTTGAAATGGAGCAACGGATAAACATCAAGTTTGCTACAAATTGTGAAAAACCGCCACAGAAACGCATGCAATGTTGCTCCAGGTGTACGGAACAGACTTAGTAAGCAAAAAATGCGTGTACGACTGGTTTAAACGTTTTCGGGAGGGAAAGGAAACCGTGGATGACGAACCACGTTCAGTTCCACCCTCAACTAGTGTGACGACAGACAACATCGAGCGGGTACGACCGATGATGTTAAACAATCACCGACTGTCTTTATGATGTATATCGGAGGAATTCGGAATCAGCAAGGACAGTGTTAGCACCATCATTCACCTAGAATTGGATAAGCGCAAGATCTGTTCCCGTTTTGTGTCACACTCATTGTCCGACGAGCAGAAGGAAACACGAATGCACGCTGCTCAAGATTTCATTGACACGTGTGACGAAGATTCAATCTCAAGGGAGTTCTCAAGGATACACGTTTTGCAGACATACCAAACATCCGACGACGTGTGACATCTGTGCTTTGGTTGATCCCAAAAGAAGCCTTCGCTGACTCATTCCAGCAGCTTTATCAACGATGTCATAAGTGTATTGTGGCTAACGGATGTTTGAGAGTGGTTAAAGATATTTTGTTTCCGTGTTTTGTTTTATTTGTTTTATGCTTCCATTCACCGAACTTTTTAGACGCACCTTGTACAATTGTATCATAAATATGTTTATGGCATGCTATGAATTAAAAGTAACACGTGTACATAAAAATTAAAAACATAAATGTAATTTCAGATTACTTTCTTATATATTTTTGATTTGAAGAGAAATCGTTTAAAAAGTTTACAAATACAATTCAGAAGTATTTTTTCCGAATAGTTGAAGGCTAAAAGTTCTATAATTCAATCTTAACAACCTTTCCGTAACTTAACGAAATATCTTTCACACTTATAAAAAGCGAGACGACCATCAGATAGCTATACTTTTGCATTTAATATTTAATTACTAAAGAATTATTTACGAGGTTATTTAAATATACTAGATAACATTATGAGACTTACTTCAAGATAAATATTTATACTTGGATTAAATTTATGGCTAATTGCAACGAAATTTCACATCTCTGATTGTTTTATTTTAGTGTTTACTACTATGGCGTGAAGTTGTATGTTATTGATTGCTATTAAAACAGCGTGAAGTTGCCTCAGCACTATTATAGATAAAAAAATATTCAAAAATGAGTACCTGAGAACTTATCTTTAAGTATCTATTTTTACCGTCGCCAGCCAAACATGATAAACAATGTCACGGGCCACAAATAATAAAGTGATAATATTAATACCAACGCACAGAATAAAATTTTTATGTACAATACATAGCCATATTAATGAAATATTTACGTATAATATAATTAAAGAAATATTCAAGTTTCAAAGTTGTTATTATTCATAGTCTATTTTAACTTATTTTTCTAAAACACCCTCGACATATTTTTATGAACAAAATCTACGAAACTTAATTGAATTCTCTAAATTGTAATTGTTTTTAAATATGCACTGTAAAAAAACGGACTAAAATACGGAAATACTACTGGCAATTGAGACGCCAGTACTATTTCCGTATTTTAACGGAAGTAAATGCAAAAAAAACCCGGAAAATTTTCTGTAATTTACCGGGAAAAAGTTACGTTAAAATACGGAAACAGTACTGGCGTCACGATTGCCAGTAGTATTTCCGTATTTTAGTCCGTTTTTTTTTACAGTGTGTCGTACAAAAGTGCGATACCGAACACAGCTAAAATATGCCTAACTGCATGCTATGCTTGAAAAAAACAGTTAATTGAGAAATAATTACAGAAATTCGGAAACCACATATGTATATATTTTCGCTCTAATATGAAATCGCACAGAATTTTGATTAACTGCAGAAACAGTAGATAGGGTCTAATGACAATATAAATAAGACAAGTATAACTATTCAAAAATAGTGGTATCATTCCGAATTGTAAAAAAACCCGCCTAACTGATACATTTGTTTCCAATGTTTGCCCTCTTTAAGACCACGGTGTGTGAGTGCAAATTGCATTTTCAGAATGTGTGTTCCAACAACTGAATCACACTGACAAGGAAGGTCTCCATACGGGCATATTCAGAAAAATCTGAAAAAATTACAGAGTGTTCGTCTCATGTTGATATATATGTTTATAAAAAATTTTTTTGGCGGAACCGCGATAGAACATTCGTAAAAAAATAATGAAAATTTCGTTTATTTGGCGATTTATCATCGGTTGGCGATGAAATGAAATTTCAAAAAATACTTTTTTATGCCGAATACTCTTTAAGATAAAAATGTTTCAAGTTGAACTTGTTTAAATAAATTTAATGTATATGACTTTAGTTTTGTCAGTTTTAGATTGATTTAACTATAGTTTTGTCATATATATATTTATCATGAAAGTTAAATATCAAATTTTATGAATTAAAACAAAATTAAAATAAATTAAAATTGTTTCAATGTCTCAAAATTAAGTCCAATTGAGCACTGTAGATTCAATTCTGTTGCTATGGAAACGACAAATTCTTTGAAATGAATAACTGGTAAATGAATCTTGCTTTTATTTTGGAATACGCTTAAATATATGAAAGTATTTTTTATACATGAAATTGTTTTTAAAGTAATAACATTAAATAACAAGCAATACAAAAAAATGTATTTATAAAACTCTCTCATTGTTTAAGTATTAATTAAATACTATTTACACGCATTCCAAAAACCAATTAACAATCAATTTTCAGGTGCACTAAAGTCGTTTGCTTTTGGCGAGGAAAAGTATTGCTCGCCAAATAGCGTGACGCTTTCGCCTTTTCACGCCAAATACTCGAAAATATTTTATTTTTTTACAGACTTTCTACTGTAATTCCGCCGCTAAATTTGACTGATCCTTTATTACATACATAAGTAGTTTAATTAGTATTTTTTTCAAAATATTCCGAGTATGCCCAGTATGGAGACCTTCCTTGTGAGATAAAATGCCAAAGGCATGACGACCGACAGAGAAGTTGTCGGTTGGTCATTCGTGTCCCGCAGGCCACGTGTTTGACATACCTGATATTACATTTACTTGAACTTAACTTATGAAGGTTTAACATAAGCGTACTGAAGACAGTGTAATCAAAATTGCGCACATTACTAAGTATTACAATTAATTAGAACGAAGTGCATGATATAAAAACTTTAGCAGAACCCAAAGTAAATTTTATCATTATTACGAAAGGTAAAAAAATAAATAAAAAAATAAATAAAAATTCTGGAAGCAACGTAAAGCTTTTCATACGTGTAAAAATGGGAATAGAAAAGAAATCTAATTTTGCACCCTAATATTAATTACCACGGAATTAATTAGCAAGTTATTTAGGATATACCAGCCAACATTATGAGATTTTTTTCCCTGACCTAAATTTATGGTTAAAAGTCACGAACACCTCACATCTCTGAACACTTACTTCAGGGTTTAGTAGTGTGGCGTGAAGCTAATTGTTATTGAGTACATTATTAAAGCAACATAGAATTGCCTTATAAAAGTTAATGCCAGCATCACTCGCCGCTAAGCGTTCATTTTTTTAATCGCACGAATAAGGAAACACGTTCTTTGCAATTATGTCGGGACAGCATTTTGTGGTTAAAGGAATAAATTTCGGAAGTTTAAATGTTTAGTATACATCAGGTTACATAGAATGAAAGATGTCAGAAAAAAAAGAAACAAATTTTACACTATCCTTAAGGTGGCAAGTGACGTTTAAACTCATTTTTTTATTTATATTTTTATTTTACTTTAAATACCATTCAATTTCACGCTTTATGCATTATGGGATATATTTATCACACAAGAAATTTTAAAAAAAATTCTGAATAAAAATAAGGAATTTTTCTTGACATTACAAGCGTTATGAAGAACTTTTCAAAATACCCCTTGCGCATTCCATGTCAATTAAAATCCCCAATATTTCTCTTATGGAAGTTTGGTTTATATATATAAAAAAAATTCTGCATCGAATTTTCTATATTTGAATATAAAGGTAAAAAACAAATTATTTTCTAAATTTTATGAAATTTTCAGCCTTTTTGCATTCTCTTTCTGCAATTAACTACCTTTAACTTTTCCAATTATATTTAGTTTAAAAGAACAATAGGAGTTTTATTTGTATGTATAAACCAAACTTGCATGAAAATTATTGGGGATTTTAATTGATATGGAATGCGCATGGGGCATTTTGAAAAGTTCTTCCTAGCGTTAAAATATTCAGGAAAATTTCTTATTTTTTCCCTATTTTTTTTCTTGTGTGACAAATATGTGCCATAGTGTGCCCAATCCTTTATGTACTGAATTATGAATTCATGAAAATTTTATCTTCTAAAGCGTTTTTCGTGAATTGTTTAAACTACATTAGAAAATTTACATAATCATTTAATAAATTTTGGAAAGATTTTAGAAGGTTTGAAGGATTTAGAAGGATTAATTAAATTTGAATTCATAGGGATTTTGTGAAATATTTATAACACCACTCAAATCTTTTTCCACGCAAATTCATTTAAATCTTTTTATTAGTATTTTGTAGATTAGGAAATGTACAAATATAATGTTCTTACAACAGAAATATAGACATATTTCCGAATTGAAAATCCCCCCTTTCTCCCCAACTCCAAGAAAGCTGAAAAGATGGGAAGGAAAAAGAAATCATCCTTTTAAAAATATTTTTGTTTTGTGTAACCCATAATGCTTTTGGAACACTATAAAAATGTATCTATAACTCATTCTAAATTGTATTACAACTAATCGATGTATTAAATGAGTTTTATAACAAGTTGTTTTAATGGTACTTATAAGTACCGTCAGTAGATAAAGGGTTAAAGGGAAATAAAAAATAATAAAAAAAATGAAGGTTTCTTTATCTCCTTAAGAGTGTTCGGACTGCATCATATGAATGTTAACTTTGTCATATTGATGACCCCTTATCTCAGGAACTATTCCAACGAATTAGCTGAAATTTTCAAAGCTTATTCCCTATATATTTTTACATACTTTACCACGGAAATTTCTTAAAATTGGCTGTAATTATAATTTTATTATTTTTACTGCACACTACTAAAAAAAATAAAATATAAAAATTCATTAAAAAATAACAAAATTTCAAATTAAAAATAGTTTGTGTTATGTAGGTATGAGAGAAAAACGTGTATTAAAAAATTCAATAATGTATCTTTTTATCAGTTTATGCGATAAAGGGTCATTTACGGAATTTTTTTAAATTTGTTTTAGTAGCTTGCAGTAAAAATAATAAAATTATAATTACAGCCAATTTCAAGAAATCCCCGTGTTAAAGTATATAAAAATATATAGGGAATAAGCTTTGGAAATTTCAGCTGATTCCTTGGAACAGTTCCTGAGATAAAGGGTTATCCATATGAAAAATTTAAAATTGACAAGATACAAGTGTCCAAACCACTTTAAGTTTTGAAATGTGAATAATTCTCAGAGATATATATATGTAAAAAACTTAACTGAAGGATTTTATTTAGTCACGAGAATTGTTAAGATACATTTATTTTTTAAATATTTACATTATGTAATCCATACTTAATATACTTTTACACTTTAAAAAAAGACAATTATTACTTAATATAGGAAAATATAACATAACCATAAACGAAAATATACAATAACCTTATCCGAGTTACCCACGATACCGAAAAGCATTCATTATTTTTAGAAACCTCAGAAACCATTATATTTTCGAGATATAAAGAAGCGTTTGTGAAAATAGTTTCTTTAATTACCACTGATTTCCGAAAACGCTTACGAGTTTTTTTTAGTTTGTATTAATCAATTTTCTCAACCTGAAATAACAATTTTTGAGATACTAATCATTCTTGCGTTCAACAAATAATGGAAGACGGTAGTACTCCGAGTGACGCAGCCTTAAGCCTAAAATCGTATCGTAGAATTCGTAGATGGCGAAACTCATATATACGGCTAACTCGACATCAAAGAAAACGCGAAAAGCCGCCATCTAATAACCCAGCAGATACAGGTCCTACTGTTCTGATTTTTTTAGAACAGTCTTACATCTGCAGTCTAATCCTATTCTGAAAATTTTTACATTTCTACGTGCAGTATATTTTGAGATCTAAATAGCCATTTTTAAAGTGAAAGCGATGGAACGCGATGGAAGAAATTCCTAATGTCAAAATCTGGAAAATGGCCCAGGCGATTTTCTTTAAATTGATATATAATAGGAATCTGTTTTATGTGAAGGGAATAAGATAATATTTGTTTCCGGGAAAACTCTAATTTTCTTTTTAATTCAGATTTTTTTCCTCCGAAAATGATCTTATTAAAATTAATGTATAATATGAATCTATTTTGGGTGAACCGAATAAGACTATTATTCGTTTTATAATAAGAATGAAAAATCGGACTATATTTTTCCACCATTTATGAGAATTTCACCGAAGTTGCGCCTACTGTATTCATGTGCTTAATTTCTTCTGATCAACGTTTAGTGGAAAATTTACGAACCTTCCGTAGCCCAGTCGGTTAAGTGCGGGCCTCGCAATACATAGGTCGCGAGGTCTGTCCTCCTTGAAGCAGTAAGCATTTTTTTTTTAAATCAAGGTAAATTTGATTTTATGTTTCTATAAAAATGTATTTATTTATTTTGATTTTTTTCTTTAATAGTTTCACATATCACTATTTCGTGACAATTTTTCAGACAGTAAAAATACTGTAAAATCTGTCTAAATCGGACTCTGTGTAAGCCGGAAATCTGCCTACCGCGGAGAGACTTTCAAGTCGCGGCGAATCCATTGAAAATAACATTAATACGTGCTCCATACGCTGGAATCTGCCTAACGTGGAAACGGAAAGGTTTTTAGGTCCGCCGAAAGCCAATTTTTATATAAGACGGAAAAAAGAATATTTTAAAACCGAAAAGCATTCGGTAAATGGAACTTTAAAACTGATAGATAGATCAAATACATATAATAAATAAATACATATAAATTACAAATATAAATAAAAGCATATTTTTACGCATTCATTTGTTTACAGTGAGAGAATTTTAATTTTGAAAATTTTCAGATTTAATGATAAGGAAAAGAAAATACGCAGTTTGTATTTGTTTAATACACAACAGTTTCTTTTTATTTACAATTTTTAACACAAATAAATTTCTGTTTTTCTACGGTACATAAATTTAAATTATGCGTTTTTATTTTTTCCGTTACCCTTATAATAAAAAAAGGAAAAAAACTGTCCTTAATTCTTCCATTACCTTTATAATAATAATAATAATAATAAATACATGCTGTTATTCTAACTATAAATGGAAGACTACGAGATTTTAAAAATATGTCATACATTAAAAATTTAAAAAAGTAAATAAAATTAAAATTAAAATTTTTTTTAAATTTTTGTACTGTTGCATAAATTGGCATGCAAATAAATTGCAGTTTTATACTTTTATTTTTAGGGGAGGGAAAGGTGTTCAAACAAAGGCTTATTAAACCATCTCTTTAAATCAAAAGAGCATAAAATGCAAATTTTGTGATGTAAATTTATTTTTTTAAATATATTTAAATTATTTTTTAGTTTTATAACAACAACAACAACAACAACAACAAATACCTTGCAAACTTCCCATGTATTCACAGAAAAAATAAACTAAATAAAACCTGAAATTAAATAATTCAGTTGCCTAAATAAATTATTAAATTATTAAATTATTTAATGCCTAGCATTAAAAAATTACAAGGTACAAAATATAATTAAAATCTGTTTCTGAAATAATTTAAGTTGCTAGTTAAATACATCTATAATTAAATGATTTTCTGCATGGTATCGCCATCTATTGGCTATATTCAACATTAACATTAAATGGGAAATGTTTTCACAGAAAAAATTAAGTAAAATAAAACCTCAAATTAAATAATTCAGTTGGCTAGCTAAATTATTAAACCGTTGCCTAGCATTAAACATTTCAAGGTACAAAATATAATTAAAATTTATTTTTGAAGTAATTTAAGTTGCTTGTTACATGAATAGTTAAATACATCAATAATTAATTGCTTCTCTGCATGGTATCGCCAGCTATTGGCTAAATTCAGCATTAACAATAAATTTGGGGGAGGGGGGAATATCACAATAAAACTTAATGGGAGCAATAATAATGTATTTTATGCATTTTATACAGTTGTATCCAGTAAATCTAATATCCTACCACCCCAATACAACTAAAAATTGAACATATATTAAGAAAAAATACATGTTAAACTGCTTTTCAAGTTGAGTTGTTAATGCACTTTTTAAACTATGCATAATTATGATTTATAATAAACCTATAAAGATGCAATTCAATGAAAACCCAAATTAGGTGATAGTATGCAGTGATTAAAAATCTTAATATTTCAGAACAGGACCTAATTTACAATTTAAAAAATGCAGTTAGAGTTTTGAAAGAAGTTCCTAACAATTCAATAATATTTTAACATTTTTTCAACTCTATGTGTGTTAAATACATTTATATCTTTTCTTTTTTTATAATTCTTGTCTGTAATGCAGCAGTAAAATGATGCTTTCTTTATTTGTAGTTATTCATTTTTGAATCATTTTAATTGTAATCATCTTTTATTACAGACTTAAAGTACAAAGGATGGGGGGGGGGGGGGGGGGTATGTGATTTTTCACATTTGGTAGATAGAGATATATTATTCACATTTAATCTCATATTTAAAATCTAAATCCCACATCCTTCAAAATTTTCATTCTATCACCCTTTGTCCTGCCTCCCATTTCTCATTAGCTTTGCATATCAATTTTATGATACTGAAAACTGAAAATATTACTTTACATTAAAGTAGCAAAAAATGTTATGGCACATGTTAGTGTTATGTCACATGTTGATAGATTAAAAACTTACATGATGGAAAATTATTTCTTAAAAAATAAAAAATCAGTAATTTCCCAAATAAATTTTATTTGAAAGTATTTCTTTGCTTACAATTTTATTGTATTTTAAATAAAAAGGTTTAAAGAGTAATATTTCTTTATATTTTTCTTAAGAAAGTAAACATTTTACATAGTAAGTTTTAACAAAGCTTTCTATATCTGTGAAACAAACCATAACCCCCCCAAATTTTGTATATTACTTCCATATCTTACTAAAAAGTTCTAAAGAAATCAAATAGCACAGCACTCTTTACAATATAAGCATGAGGTATGCTTTTTTGAGGGGGGGGATTAAAGGTGAATGGAAATCACGATTATGAGTTCCTATCATTAGTCTTTAATTTTTTTTAAATCTTTTTATTAACTTAAAAAAAGTAATGATATCAATTAAAAAAACCCTTAACGGGTTAAAAGTTTGTGAGGCAGCACTTTATCTTATTGCTATAAGAATTTTAAATATGGAACTTAAAAATAATGATATCAAATTTTAAGTGACGCTATATTATTTATTTTATCATTTTATTTTTGTTTTATTTATTTTTGCGTTATTGTAACCAAACTAAGCGAAATATATGCAAATGGATATGACGTAAAGAAATCATTTACATAAATTTTACTTTTGATTTTGCATAGCGTGGCACAAAATATAAATCAATTTATTCGTATAAATACATTACAGTGCGTTGTACAGATTCAGTGAAAGTGGTATTTTTAACAGTGTATTGGAAAATTAAAAGTTTTGGTTAGATGTGTAAATATATTTAGCCAAATCGAAAACAATTAAAATTGAATTTTAAAACAAATTGTTTAAGGCTACATCAAGGCGTCACTTAAATTTTGATATCATATCTTTTAATGCTTATAGTTTGAATTTATGAAAAATGTGAATGATAACGCACCAATGAATAAATTTTTATACATCCTTTTACATTTAACAAAATTCTTACGCATGCAATTATAAATAAAAAATAAATAAAATGATAAAATAAATAATATAGCGTCACTTAAAATTTGATATCATTATTTTTAAGTTCCATATTTAAAATTCTTATAGTAATAAGATAAAGTGCTGCGTCACAAACTTTTAGTCCGTTAAGGGTTTTTTTAATTGATCTTTTTTTACAGACACACGTGTTAAAGTAACAGCATTAACATTGCATAAAAATTAATAATATTTCATTACTCTCGCATGTATAAATTCAATGACGCAACTGGAAATCTATAATTCGAAACGTATAGCATGCTATAAACCAATATTCTGGTTTGAAAAAACAGAAAAATATACTATAAAAAGTATTCGGAATCGTTTCCGAAAATCAGTGGCAGTAAAAAGAGCTTTTCTACATACTTTTTTAAATCTCAAAATTATATCGATATTGAAGATTTCCAAAGATAAAGAAAGATTTTCTAAATCATGGGTAACGTGGAAGAAGATATCGCATGTTTTCGCTCATGGTTATAATATATTTTCAAAAATGAAGAAACATTTGTCTTTTTTTTCCTTTTTTTGCAATGTACTATACAGTAGACTTCCCGTTATCCAAATCCCTTTGAACTAAGCATATGACTCTCAGTTAATATTGTAGAATAAATGACAGGCCATGCTTTCAATATGGCATTTATCCCATCATATCAATTATGGGACATATTCTTACTTCAATGTGTGTTTGATAACCGGGCGTCTGCTGTATAAATACATCCTTCCCTCTCTTTAATGCTGACATAGATACATCTTACATATATGTTCATCCCTTTTACATGCTTACATCCTCATTACATACTAACATCCATATTTTAATATAATATACATACTTATATACACCGCATTCAATAACGATACGATAAATAAAAAAAAAAATTTCGACAAAAGAAAATAAACCGTAATTAATAAGGAATCTTCCATATACCAAATTCCCATTCAACCGAAGCCCAATAAGTGTAATAAATTGATGCAAAAATTGGTTCCTTGAAATTTTAACTCTTTAAAGCCGACTATAAGAAGTATGTTTCTAAGCAAAAACTAAATATTTATCCGTTGAAACAATAACCGTTTGTTTCAAATAAAACCAACATAATCAAAAATTATCTTAAAAAAAAAAAAAAAAAAAAACGATAGTATATATCCCACCATGAACAGATTAGGGCACAAATGAAGTAATTTTCACAATTAAAAAAACATTATTTTTAGATTTTTTTAAAAATATTTTTAAACGTGAAAACTTTAAAACAATATCTCTCTTTATTAAAAGAAATATATACATTTTCATTTGTCGCATATTACATCTATAGATATTCCTCTAGGACATAGCGACTTCTTTTTCCCTTGAAATAACGAAACGCATTTAATAAAAAATTTATATGAAAGAATTTAAGATTAAAGTTATTTCAAAATTTTATCTCAAAGTTATTTTTCTAGTTTCTGATATTTTTCAGAAAAAATAAGGATTAAAGTTATTCCAAAATTTCATCTCAAAGTTAGTTTTCTAGATTTTTGATCTGTTTTTCAGAAAAAATAACATGAAAAATTCAATTTCCACAAGTGAGAAATTTCAAAATTTTAAATTTAGAAAATTTAAGTCTATAAATTATATCCAAGAAAATAATAATAAAAAAAACTTATAAAACTTTAGGCACAAAAGAACCAAAGCATCCAATGGGAAAGTATTTTTCTCGCTGTTAAACGTCTAAGCTTAGTTACACGAATGTCCGTGGTAGCACATCCGCCACCATGCATTAAAAAGCTCAGATAAGCATTATAAACGAAACTTTTGTTAAAATCATGCAAGACGATTGTATTCCGAGTGACGCAGCCTTAAGCCTAAAATCGTATCGTAGAATTCGTAAATATGCGGAACTCATATATACAGCTAACTCGACATCAAAGAAAACTCGAAAAGCCGCCTGTTAATAACTCAGCAAATATAGGTCCTATTGTTCTGATTTTTTTAAAAAACAGTCTTATATCTGCAGTCTAATCCTATTCTGAAATGTTTACAATTCTACGTGCAGTATATTTTGAGACCTGTAAACCCATTTTGAAAGCAATTTCGATGTTGTAAGTTTGTCTTTTTTTTCCTCCGAAACGGCCTAGACTTAAAAAAAAAATTAATATATTAAAGGAATCTGTTTTTGATGAAGTGAATAAGACTAACCTAGTATCTAGGAAAACTCTTAATTTTTATATAATCCGCATGAAAAATCGGACTTCTTAGGATAGCGGATTACATGTTATTCTATGAGCTAGCAGGCACAACGTTGCACAGCGGTTTTGTGCGGTTTAGGCCACAGTTAAAAATCAGAATATTGGAAATAAATCTTTTTTTTAAACTACAAAAACAGTTTATTATGTGCTTTAAAATACTTAGATAGATTTTTTAAAATGGAGCAGTATTTTGTAATTATATGTATTTTATTTCATTGTTATTCATAGTAAGGAAACATTTTTTAAGGAGAAAATATTTCACATTTTTTCGAAAATTCTCGTATCGAAATTCGATATTTATGGAAAATTCTCGTATCGAAATGAAAATTCATTGCGTTCGCCATAAGACTTCGCCAAGTATCATTACGCGAAGTTGACTGAAGAAATAAGAAATATCAAAGATCTTGAAATGGTATTCCAAGAGGAGAAAATGAGTACAATTTCTAATTATCCAGACAGCATTCTTTGCAACCGATCCTTTCTAATTAATATAATATTCTGAATTGCTTTTATTTTCAACAATACTTATAATTGTTTTCCTTACAAAATAACGTTCATGTGTGGCATAGGTATTACTTGTAATGTGTAAGTGTAATACAGATAGATTACCAATTTAATTTTGGGTTTTGAGTTTTCTTTTAAAGAAATTAAACAAAATCTTTCATTTTTAAAGAACGCACAATTTAAATAAAAGCTATGACGAAGTCATATCTATATAATTTACATACACCATGTAACACACTAAAAATTACAGTTTAAAAATGCATACCACAGCGAAAAACTCACTTCTAGCCATTATTAATCATAGTCAGTCTTGCAACCGAATTATTTTGGCTGTCTGTGTAAGTAAACGTTAAATCCTACGCACTCTATTTTCTACAGAAACAAATTTGATTTGCAGTGCACTTTTTAAATTTTGATTATTTTTGAAGTATCATAACATCATTAAAGTGCAATCATAATGTAATGGATTTTTCTTGGGCGTTTTTGTAAACGAACTATGAATACTACTTATTCTAGAATCTAGATGCATGAGAAATCATGTTGTGGTCCCAGTGATGCATATCAATGTCATTATGTTTAAAATATCGCAACATCAATAAAATGCACGACAAATGATTTTACGAACATGTACCTTAATGTAGCGTGATTTTTTGTGTGCCCCTGTAAAGGAGGTATAAATGCTACACATTCCATTTTCAATATCAACATGTCATAATAGACCTCAATAATATGAATAGATTACATGGCAATCAGTATATATGTAAGAGTGTTAGAGCACAGATAGACAGGTAGACATACCGAAGTCATAAACGGTTTTCATGGATGTTGGAAAGTCTTAAAAATAAATTCGCTTGCATGCAAGTTTTTTTTCTACGGATTAAAGGACTTTTAAGAAAACTGGGTAGGTTGTTTAATCATGAACGTTCTGATAGATATAATCAAGCATGTTCTTAACTCCTTGGTGGTTCATGGTGTGATGTCTTTACTCCAATAACAACCACTACAGCTAATATAAATGTTGAATTAATACGCAATCCAATATTTCAACGGAACAATTTTAATAAAAGAACACTATTTACATATGTACACGGAAAATAATATATACAGCTTTCTTCACTGGAGTTTACAAGCCACATTCCAGACTTATTCTTTTAAATCACCATCAGAACGTTCTTATAACAATAACAATAACAAAAGCATTCAGCTCACACAGAGCTCCTTAGCGCACGACATCTCTCATCGCTTTTTCGCGCCGTCTCTCCCTTCATTTCTTTTCTCCCCGTTGACATTCGATGAAAGAAAGAAATGCTACTTCGCCGGACGATGCATTCGATTAACTTGTTTTTTCCCTCTCGACATTCGATGAAAAAAAAGTACTTCAACTTCTCACTTCCCCGGACGCTATTACAGTGGGATATATTATACACTTTCTAATTTTAATCAAGATTTGTAACAGAAACTTTTAATTAAATTTTACTTTTATAACTTTGGTGGGAAAAAGTTGATAAATCGTTTTTCCTTATTTTGAAACAAAGTTTTTCGAAAATTACGGTGCGAATTCAAAATTAATAAAACGCAATTACTTTCCCCTGAAAGGATTAACCACGATGAATCCTGTTACATATGGAATGACTTATGCTTTAAGGCGCTTCTCAAATTCCCTGCCCTACCATTGAAGCGATTTTGAATCCAATAGCGTTTTCCATGTTTTGACAAATAAATTACTTATCGAGTTACAAGCATTTCTTGACAAGTAACGATACATTTTTTTTTCTTTTCTCGGGATTCTGCGTCCGAAGTTCAGTTCAAATCAACTACTTTGAGAGCCTTTTCTGAAAGTTCTCCTACCTTTACAAAAAAAAAAAAAAAAAAAAAAAAATGGCTCACGCCTTTTTCTTACATAGCTTCTGAACTAACTCCTGCCAATTTCATAAATTTGACAACAAGGAATTCAGAAATGTCTCAGAAAGTAGCTCTCTTGGATTTGAGAACAGCCTTAAGTTAAAAATTATCATAAGATGTGGCAAAAAACGTATAAGAAAAGGAGGAGATGGAAATAAGCAGTTAACAGTAATGTTGAAATACTATCGCCAAAATTTAACTTTTTTGTCCTCATAAAATTTGGAGGGAAAAAAAATCAAAAATAAATAATAAAAAAAAACATGGCTTTTACTGAAATAAGCATTATATAGAAGTTCCATTTAGTATGCTAGGAAAATAATTAATCCATTTATTTTAGAAAGTTTCTGGAAAATCCCTTTTCTTCTATAATCTGCTTAACCGAGTGGTTCTATAAAGATCTTGGAAAATTCCTTTATTCCCGTAATACTTTTGACCCATTTGTTCGTGAAATCTTTAATTTTTTTTTTGAAAAAGCTGCGTATAATTCAGCGAAGTTACTGAATAAGACATTAGAAATAACGTTGTTTAATAATTTAAAGTATTTTGTGATTTTTCTTAATAAAAAGTTTTTATAATAAAAAGTACGTAAATCTTTTTGCTAAGCCGATTTTCTAATCTTCTAGAACGTTAATATTACGTCACGCCATCTCTTATTCCATGGATGTTGTCCTTTTTCACATTTGCGTGCCAAATGTATAAAAAAATATATTTTACCTGACCATACCATGTCAACAACCACAGTAAGATAAAGATACAACAAGTAATATAAAAATTTTGTTTTTAAAGTCAATTCCTACTTAGGTCATCAAAGAAAAATTTAATATAATCCCTTAAACTAATTTTAGTTTTTGTTGCATTAAACTATCTCAAGTTGTTGATTTTCTATAAGCAAGTAGGTTTACAATGGAAGTCTATGGGAATTTGGCGAAATATTAGAGATATCGCCAAGTTGGCGTCACTTTTGGCGTCTCCTTTTGGCCGCCAAATTTGGCGATATATCGCCAATTTGGTGACAAACTTGGCGGTATTTGGCGACAGAACAGGGTCCCCCTATGGTAACCCCATATTGAAAATACTTTCTTGATCTTCAGTAACCAATGGCCGCCATTTTGTTTCCCATGCAAAACTAAAATTAATTAATTAAAATTTAATTAATTAATTAATATTTGAAAAAACTGTATTAACATCAATTGTCATCCAGTACAAGTTTAAAAATTTATTTCAACTTGATAGGATGAATAATAAGAAATAATTGAAAATTTGAACAAGATATATAAATATATAAATAAATATATATATAAATAAATAAATAAAGGGAGAGTGTGAACTAATAGTAGGAATTGAACAAGAAATAAATATAAAATTTTCATTTTAAAAAACATGCTTTCATTAAAATTTACTAAAAGAATATACAGGCATCTCCCGACTTGCGTAAGTAATGCGCTCCGTAAACTCTTGCGTAGGTCAAATTTGTAAATTCCTTAGGTAAAATTTCGTCAGAAACTTCGATATTTATAATATATATATATAATATATACATTATTTACACAATATTAGTTTATAAATAAAGTAGCATGCAGCAGTATTTACTTGGATATAAACTATGAAAGTATGAAAAAATATAAAAACAAACTGAAAGAACACTTTTCAAATTAAAAGTATCTTGTGGAATATGGGATTTATAAATTTAACATTGATGAATTAATTTATATCAATTTTGAATCCACTATTCACCGAAACTTTAAAATTAGGTTTCGTTATGGTGTGAATACGGCTAACAAAACTGTAACGTTTAAACAGAGTTTTTTTTTTTTTTTTTTTTTTTTTTTTTGGCTCATTTCAAACAGATTTGTTTTTGTTTTGTTAAAGATTTGATTGTATATCCCAATAAAAATATAACTATAGCTAATATATAAAACTATATTATTGTTGTGGTTTTCATCTGCATATTTTATTATAAAACAATTATCAAAAGTATGCAAATGCGTATCAAACGCTCTAGTATGTTCATAAATGTAATTTTCGAAATTTCTTACGTAAGTGCGAATTTAGGTAAGTCGAGTATTAGGTAAGTCGAGGGTGTCTGTATTTTTGAAATGCACTACAGAATTTGGCGATATTTCGTCAAGTTGGCCAAAATTTGCCGCTATTGTGGTAGCATTGGTATTAATACTTTTCAAAAAGCACACGTTAAACTAATTTAATATTTGCTTAAATGGATAAAACTACATTCAAAAGGCAAAAAATACACTTATTTACTCAGATTCGACATGTTTTATTGCTCTGACGGCAACATTCTCAAGCATTAAAATGATACAAATAATATCATTAGACGAAACGCAATTTTTCACCTTGATTCAACATAAAATATATAATGTGAACATTAAAAATTCTACAATCTTACTTAAAAGGCGACTAATGTAATGAAATAGATGTTACCAGTTTAAAATATACATTTTATTTAAAAACTTCTTAGTACTTTCAAACCTTCCAGGTTCATCATCAGATAATATCTTGA
This sequence comes from Maratus speciosus, assembly GCA_963932465.1. Classification (NCBI taxonomy): domain Eukaryota; kingdom Metazoa; phylum Arthropoda; class Arachnida; order Araneae; family Salticidae; genus Maratus; species Maratus speciosus. Next base: position 574,426,880 of record OZ010790.1, on the reverse strand, counting down.
TAACTAAATGTTGTTTATTTATACAAATACATCAATCTGTTTTGAAAATGAGAGGGCCAATAATTACTAGAGTTGGTTACAATAGGTCGCAGGGATAAGCTATCTTTATGATCTTTCAGCCTACCGATTAGTCTTGGTGTTATTGCAGTATAATTAATTTTAATAATAATGATATGAAGTAATAAAATTTAAAGTACAGAAGTTAAATATTTTCCTCTACCAAAGGAAAGTGACGTATGAGAAAGAAAGTGATGCATAAAATAAATGGAATTGCAATTAATAATAGTAATATATATTTCCTCTAATTAAATTCAATCCATGAAACTGTTACTTCTACTTTCAACTCTAGTAATTATTGGCCCTCTCATTTTCAAAACAGAGTGACGTATTTGTATAAATAAACAACATTTAGTTATCAAGATATTCTCTGATGATGAACCTGGAAGGTTTGAAAGTACTAAGAAGTTTTTAAATAAAATGTATATTTTAAACTTGTAACACCTATTTCATTACATTAGTCGCCTTTTAAGTAAGATTGTGGAATTTTTAATGTTCACATTATATATTTTATGATACAAATATTTTTGCAAAGAAATTGAAAATTGGTAAACAAAAATCACGCGAACTCAAGCATAAGGAAATTAAATGCAATATTAGAAATGGATATTTATGAACGTGAATTATTTTATATTATTATTTCATTATTCTGAAGAGAATCTCTATCCAAATTTAAGAAAGCTCCATGGAGGCTGAATCATTGCATATATTCTCACTGCGTAAGAAGAACTCTATTGATTCTCGGATAATGGATTGCAAATAAAATCTTGAAGGATAAATTATTCTACTATTTTTTAAATTAATTTGTAAAGGTTCTTTGTTATATAGTCTGGCTAAAGCTGTAGTTTTCTTCTTAGGTGCGTTCATAATTATATAAATACGTAGCACCTATAGTCGTTGTTCAGTCCGTCTGTCCGTCCGCCCGCATATAACAGCGCAAAAACTACCCAACCGAATCGTTTGAAATTTAAAATATATAAATGCAGCATAATTTTGTCCAGTCATTTCAAATTTTATGAAAATCGGATGTATAGTTTAATTACAGGGACAGTCAAAAGTTTTTCGTTACACTACGGCCAATGGGAAAAAATCTTTTAAAGTGCATTTTAATTAATGTTACAGCCTTTCGGACAGAATGAAATTGATATGCACTTATGAAGTGCACTAAAATATACATTCAGTGCAATATGCGTAGCAAAAAGTATTTATAAAACTAGTTACAGTACGAACGTACTCGTACTCATATGCAACGTTTGACGTGCAATTTCCAACTTGTTGTATTTGATGTGATGCTGCCTCCATGGAGTTTATTTAAATTTGGAAAGAGAAAGGAGTGTTAAATTAGTTTGATGTTTTCAAGTGATTTTCAAGAAAAACATTCATAGCTTCGTCAATTCACAATACATCCAATCCGCTTAAATTTATTATAAATCTTCTTCATAGTATCTTCATCTTTTATATGGGCAAGTTTTTGATAGGGCCAACTCTTACAGCAAAAACAAAATAAAGAAAAATTGGGGTTGAAGAAAAAATTATCGCAATAACATGAATCTGATACAACCAGCTCTTTCAGAAAAATGAAATTAAAAACTCGTCAAAAGCGGCCGGATAAAATTGTTAAACTGGGTTTATCTCTAATCTTGATTTATTTTTTGTTGGGGAAATTAGAACTTAACTTCGAAATCTACCTCCGCCTGTAGGCCGAACCGGCAGGGATTTTTATATCTAGATATAATACAAAATTGTCAGCCACACACAAGCTTTAGCAAAAACAGCCCGGATCGTATCGTCTTAATTAGTAATTTGTAAAGAATGGATATATAGAATAATGTTGATAGTACATTACTTTTGTTTTACAAAATTCATAAGTGTGAAAATCAGTTTAATAATAGAATTTAAATTCCTATTTTTAAATCTGTAAAAAAAAAGACTTTTAAACTACACACGCTTTCAAATTTGTTACGGTAAAATTTGTAGAATGTATAAATAAGTGTATAAGTACAACGCCCTATAGTGTAGAATATATTGAATGATGGTGACAGTACATAACTTCTCTTTTACAAATTTCGTAAGTGTCAAAATCAATTTCCTAATAGAAAATATTTTTTTCTCTGTAAAAATGAGACTTTTAAACTAAAAATGCTTTTAAATTTGAGACCGTAAAATTTGTACAATGAATAAATAAGTTTATAAGCACAACGCCATATGGTGTAAAAGCATAAAATATAATGTTTTGTTTTAAACGAAATTAGCGTTGTCCGACAACTACCACTGTTCCACTTCTGCCTCTTTCCCATAACTATGTTGAGGTCATAAATGTTTTTATCTCCATTAGAAGGTTTCAAAAACAACCTATCAACGCAAATGTCTAAAGGCGTGAGTTTAAATGGAATAACAGTTAGAAGAAATAAAAACTCAGATTACGATTTTCAGTTATCTTTCATTGCAGAAGTATAAGAAATGAAATTATTTTTATTACAGAAATAACTGATTATTTCACATGTCATTAAGTGGTCTCGATAAATGGCTTCGAATACATTCCATAAATGGATTAATGTTCTTCGCAAATTTTAGATATTTCATATCGGCATTGTAAAAGCGTAATATTTCTGTCACAATTTGAAATAAAACATTTTTAAAAATTCCCTAATATGTTTCAGATGTTTCATTTATGGCATTATCTCTACGTTTATCTTTGCCGATTTTTAAGTTATCTGGTTTGGTTTCTGCAATTGAATTTATTCGATCAGCAGGAGGTTGATATTTTCTATTTAGTATATATTTTATTTAATTTTATTGTCACATTTTATGAAGTTTTTATTTTAAAGAAAGCAGATATTTTTCGAATATATTCTTTAAGGGTAATGATCAGTAAGATGTCAAATTACCCTAACTAATGTTAAATGCCCGGGAACTTCTTTGTTTGCCTTATGTGTGGTATGCGTTCTCGAATAGAAAGGGAACCTGGATTTCATTGATATAATGAAGCTTTTTCATACAATAATATCAAACTAAAATATTTCGGATCAACTTCAAGATAAGGAAAAATATTACTTTAAACCCCACGTACGCAGAAAGTGATACATATGAAATGCAATAAATAAGTAAAAAGATAATATCAGATAATAGTAATCATAATAATTATTTACATGCTCATTATCGTCAGAAACCTGACGGTTAACAAATCGGTCTTACAAATTACATAAGAGTCAAAATCAATTTCATTTTAGAACGTAAATTTTATTATTGATCTGGGAAAATTAGTCTTTAAATTGAAAATCCTTTTAAAATTATAGCTATGCAATTTGAATAAAGTATAAATAAGTTTATAAAATACAACGCCCTATAGTGTAGAAGCCTCAAATATAATGTTTATTTAACAAAAAAAAAAAAAAAAATAGTGTTTTCCGACACGTACCACTGTCTCACTCATGCTTATTTCCCATAACGATGTCGTAGTCATGAATGTTTTTATCTTCATTAGAATGTTTTAAAAACAAGCTATCAAACTAAATTTACAAAAGCGTGAGTTTAAATGGAATAATAGTTAGAAGAAATAAAAGTTCAGATTACGATTTCCAGTTATCTTTCATTGCAAAAATAAAAGAAATGAAATTATTTTTATTACAGAAGTAACTGATGATTTCACATATCATTAAATGGTCTCGATAAATGGCTCCGAATACATTCCCATAAATGGATTAATGTTCTTCGCAGTGTTATTAAAATTTTAGATATTTCATATCGGCACAGTAAAAGCGTAATATTTTCGTCACAATTTGAAATAAAACATTTTTTTAAATTCCAGAATATTGTTTCAGCTGTTAGATTTACGGCATTATTTCTACAATTGACTTTATAGATTTTCGATTTGTCTGATTTGGTTTATGTAGTGGAATTTATTCGTAAATGTTTAACAGGAACATTTTATGAGGTGTTAATTTAAAAGAAAGCAGAATTTTTTTCGTATATTGGTCATTCTCAAAAAAAGTTACAATTCAGAAATTAATTATGTCTTGATTTTTATTTTCATATAATTTTTTAATTAAATTATCTACATTAGTATCATGTGTTATGAAAACTAAAAGCTCTTCCACTCCTTTTCACTTTCTTCTATCTTTACAAGAAGAAAGTATTGGATTCGTGAAAATTTTCAACTTCCGGTTTTCGACGGATTTCTACGTTTTAGAATGTCCTGAACAAGATTTGATGGTATTTAGAAAATGTCTGTTTGTGAGTCTGTCTGTCACTCTGTCACTCTGTGAGTCTGTATGTGACAAAAATTTTGTGGGCGCTCTATACCAAGAACGAATGCATGGAATTTCACAAAACTTTAGATTCAGTTAGACCTTGATATAAACTCGCCCTGATAAGTTTTTGGTGAAAATCGCCCAACAGGTGGCGCTGCTATTCGGCATTTTTTACGATTTCTGCAATAGCTATATCTCAGAAACTACTGCACGGATTTTCATAAAACTTCCGATCCAGTTAGTCCAGGATATAATTTGGTGCTGGTTACGTTTTGGTGAAAATCGCCCGACAGGTGGCGCTGCTATGCTACATTATTCATGATTATCGCAATAGCTCTAACTCAAGAAAAAATGCACAGAAGTTTGATGAATTTTCATCAAACTTCAGATTCAGTTAATCCCTGATATAAATAAGTGCTGTTTAATTTTTGGTGTAAATCGCCCTAGAAGTGGCGCTGCTGTACTGAATTTTTGACAATTTCTGCAATAGCTCATAGCATTTTATCTCAAGAACTAATGCATGAATTTTCATTAAGCTTCAGATTCAGTTACTTCCTGGTATAAATTGGTCCTAATTAGTTTCTGGTGTAAATCGCCGAATAGGTGGCGCTGCTAAGCAGAATTTTTTACAATTTCCGCAATAGCTCTATCTAAAAAAATGTAATGCGCGGATTTTCATCAAACTTCAGATTCAGTTAGATGTTGTCAAAGTTGTTGATAATTAGATTTTGGTGTAAATCATCTAACAGGTGGTGCTGATATGCTGCATTTTTCAGGAAGTATTAACATGTATGAGATAGAAGAAAGTTTTGGGATTACCGCATCTGACTAGTTTATTTACAAAATAAGTAATGGTCAATTGTTTTCAAACACGTGAGCAAAATATCAACTATGTTACCGACAACTCTTTATTACATTTCTTGACATAAAAATTATATTTATTTGTTCAAATTTATTATATATATATTTGAAGTGGTGACAAATGTTATAGAATTCAATTATATCACCAGTTTGGATAGAAAACAAACATATGTCTACTCTGTACTATAGAAATATCCGATTCGCTTCAAATTTTGTAAATAGGATCATTCTGATAACAGGCTTCCCTGATTAGTTCAGTTGATCATTGGTTAAGTATAAAGTGGGGAACGGGGGGCTAATCTCCCTTCATCTTTATTTAGATAAATGGGTTTTTCATGCAGAATTATCCGATTTGCTTAAACTTTGGTATATCGGTTTATTCTGATAAGGCGCTTCCCTGATTAGATTTGGAGGTTCATTGGTTAAGAATAAAGGGGGGGGGTGGCAAATCTCTCCTCAAACTAGCTAAATGTGTTTTTCATGCAGAATTATACGATTTACTTCGAATTTGGTATATGGGCTTTTTCTGATAAGGCGCTTGCCTGATTAGATTTGGAGGTTCATTAGTTAAGTATAAAGTGGAGGAACGGGGCTAATTCCCTCTTAATTTAGATAAATGGGTTTTTCATGCAGAATTATCCGATTTGCTTCAAATTTGGTATACCGGTTTATTCTGATAAGGTGCTTCCCTGATTATTTATCGTTTTGCTCAAGAAGAGTGAGTTATATTTTATGAATAACAGGCATAAATAAGAGTATAATATACAATTAGTGTGAACAGCTTGTGAGCTCAATGCCATCAGTTTAACCCTTAAATGCGCAATTTTTTATTTTGTTTCGAAAAAATTATATATGATTCTCTGAAAGGTTTATTACACAGGAAAACTAATGAAAAAAATCATAGACATATTTTTTATATAATACGTCAATCTTTTCTTCTGTTGCAGATCTGCAATATAAGTAAAAACTACTGTCGTGTTGCTGTTTTGCGCTATAATATTGCAAATCAGTAAATATTTTAATACGCATGTCTCCAAATACCTTTTTTTACATAATTATTTATTTTAATTTCCATGTTTAATTCCCATGATAGCATATGTTCTAGAAATTACGTAGTTCAGAGAATCCGACTTGATACCAGAAAGTATCAATAAGTTATTTCGCTTTATTTAAATACGGAATGTCTGTTATTCATTAAAGCAAATATTGCTATTTTAACTTCGCACTAAAGGGTTAACTGGGCCCTTTTCTTTTTTATTTTCTGTTTACTCTTCTTAAAGGATTGACAAAATGTAATTTAATATTTTATGTGTTAAAAGCTGACGACCTGTAAGTAAGATTTAAATATGGTAAATAAAATTAAATGTACATTTTAGAAATATTTTACTTACAACTTAAAACTAGTATGTTGTGGCCATCACAAAACTTTCTTCTATATAAATAACGTCAATTAAATCATTTAAATAGTACAAGAAATAACAACGATTTAGCACCAATTCATATCAAAGTATATCTGAATTTGAAGTTGGATGAAAATCCGTGCCTTAGTTCTTGAGATAGAGCTATAGCGGAAATTCTGAAAAATGTAACATAGCAGCGGCACCTGTTGAACTATTTACACCGAAAATAAACAGCACTAAATGATATCAAGGTATACCGGAATCTCAAGTTTTTTGAAAATCCAAGCATTAGTTCTTAAGATAAAGCTATTGCGGAAATCGCAAAAAATACAGCATAGCAGCGCCACCTGTTGAGCGATTTACACCAAAAATTAAACAGCACTAATTTATACGTCAATTCATGTCAAGGACTAACTAAATCTGAAGTTTGATGAAAATCCGTGCAATAGTTCTTGAGATACTGCTCTTGAGGAAATCGTGAAAAATGCAGCACAGCAGCGCCACCTGTTGGGTGGCGCTAATTTTACACCAGAAATTAAACAGCGCTAATTTATATAAGGAACTAACTGAATCTGAAGTTTGATGAAAATTCGTGCATTTTTTCTTGAGTTAGAGCTATTGCGATAATCATGAATAATGCAGCGTAGCAGCGCCATCTTTTGGGCGATTTTCACAAAAAAGTAATCAGCATCAAATTATGTCCTGGACTAACTGAATCTGAAGTTTTATGAAAATCCGTGCAGTAGTTCTTGAGATATAGTTATTGCAGAAATCGTGAAAAATGCCGCATAGCAGTGCCACCTGTTGGACGATTTTCCTTAAAAACTAATCATGTCCAGTTTATATGAAGGTCTAACTAAATATGAAGTTTAGTGACATTCGGTGCATTAGTTCTTGAGATAGAACGCTCACAAAATTTTTGTCACATACAGACTCACAGAGTGACAGACAGACTCACAGACAGACATTTTCTAAAAACCACCAAATCGTGTTCTGGGCATTCTAAAACGTATAAATCCGTCGAAAACCGGAAGTCGAAAATTTTTCACGAATCCAATACTTTCTTCTTCTAAAGATAGAAGAAAGTAAAAAGGGAAGACATCCTTTAAGAAGAGTTCAGAGAAAAAAGAAGTGAAAAATATTAGTTTCCTCAGAAGATTTTTTAAAAATATTAACCCATTTTACGGCCATAAGTTTAACATTAGCTAGGGGAATTTGAGATTTCCCTCATCAATAGGGTCAGGTCAGGTGGAATGTGTATAAAAATACATGTTTTTGAAATGAGTATGAAATTATTCCTAAACGGAAGGAAAGTTATAAAAAGTAATGATTCAGTGTTTACATTGCATTTACAGACATCACGTTTTCATCGTAATTGTTTTTGAAAATGTTATTTATTAACTTTTAAAAAAAAAGTTTCACTGATGGCTGTTTCTATACCCATTCCCGATAGGGTCGGATGGAATGGGTAACTAAGTTTAAACGGCATTCAAAGCAACCAATAACCCAAATTTCAGCGTATTTTATATTTTACTAAATCAAATTATTTATTGACAACTATATTGGTCAATTTCTTTCTCATTAAATACTTAATGTCCCTGATAATTAAGCGATGGCTGGCTAAGCTTTCTGAAAGTCGTTTTCTGTCGATTTCTACCTTGTCATCTTTGTTAGGAAAGGTATAGAAGTTTCCTTCTGATAATTTATGCAGAAATTTACAACGTAAGTAAGAGGATCTGATGTTTGAATCACTTGGGCAATAAAATATTTTTTAGATTTTTCCCCCCTAAGTATTATTTTCCTAAGTTTTCCCTAAGCCTAATCATATACCCATTTCACCCCACTTTACATTTTTAATTATAACTTTTAAAAAATAAAGAATTTTTCTTACATGTTTCTTTCAGTCAATAAAGGACACTGCTATGTATGAACTGTGCAGTAAAAATAATATTTATGCAATAAAATAAAAAGAGACAATAAAGTTAATATAGCACTAAGTAATGTTGGCCTTCACCATGTGGCTTTCAAAATTGATTCAAAATGCAGTAAATGTTGCCAATATTTTTTTTCTAAACTTAAAATGAAAGTTGAATGTTTAATAAATTATACACATGATTTACAAATACTTTTTGTACATAGTATGATTTTAATTTAGACAAAAAAAACAGTATTACCCATTCCAGCCCACCTGACCCCGCTCTTAAAGTAGGTGAGCTATAACTCAGTGAACTTTTCGGCTACCGAAAAAATGGCTATACAAACATTGCCTATCTGGCCCAGTGGACCCATACGTACATCCGAGGGTAACCCAGTAAGTTCCGTTTTCAATTTTTGCCCAGGAAACGCTTCGCTGCGTTCCTGATTTCATGCATGCACGTCCACTTTGTTGGCTCATTTACAAACAATTGAAGTTATTTGTAGATCGCCGAGTATTGCGTCAGTTGCATGCGCGCAAAATGACAAAAAACTTTCCCTACTCACAAAACTGAGTAGTTGTAATCTTGTTTTGATTCTAATATTAAATTTGCGCTCTAATATTAAAACATTTTGTGGTAGATTTTTAGATTTAGATTAAGAGAAATATGCTCAGTTATTAAAGTAAAAACTGTAAATATGTTTCTTATTGATGTCTTCTATGTTAGCTACGTCTGAATTAAAAGTGTTTATTCATTAAATATGAAGAATTTCATTTTGTACATTTTATATTCTTTATTTAGAAAGTCGTCAAAGTGTTAGTCTTGAGTTGAATTAACCGGTTGGCAACGAGTGACCGGTATACGTGCCGCGTAAGGTGCTCAGAATCCGTGATTATTTTTATTGTTAATTTTGCCTTATTTAATCCAATCATTTTCCCGATTCAATTAGGCAAAAATTTCTGTTTTGAAAAACCGGTGATAAAAGATTAAAAATTCTGTAAAAGACGCTCGTCTCGAAGGAGTTAAAACGTAGCAATCTCCAAAGTGAGCAACGTGTTCGTGAAGAAAGCGCACAAAAGAAAGGAAATTGTCCAATGGTCACGTACGGCAAAATGTTTTGAATTAAACGAATCTCGTAAAACAAATGGTAAGAAAATTAAAATTTGCAGTTAATGGGATGTAACTCAATTGATTTGTGAGCGTACACTTTTTACTTAAATTTTTATAAATAATTTAAAAATTAATTTAACCCATTTATGCCTGAATTTTAGTTTTCTCAAATTTCTTGGTGAAATCCCTTTAAAATGTTGCAAAATGAACAGGAAAAATACTAAAAGAAATTACGCTAAAATATTTTTGCATTTATTTGATAAAATGTAAACGTACCAAATATCCATATGTGGAAAATGCATAATTTTATGTGTTGCCTAAATTCATATAAATTAAGCTTTTAAATTGCATATTATATACTATAATTAGTATTTTTATGAACTATTAAAAATACATTTATTTTTTTACAGAGACTAATAACATTATAAGTATTATTAATAATAAATTAAGAATAATAGTATTCGAGGCTAGAAAACAATTTATTTCAAAATCATCTTGAAAAAGGACTTTACATAAATAACTGCCCCCTAACTGTCTAATAGAAATATGTAGGGGAAGGTGTTGTACCTCTGACCATATTGTTCCTTTGACCACCTAGGCTGTATCGCCACCTAACAGCATTTTATGAATTTTGGTGTAATTAGTGCATAGTTCCTTCACTAGAGGGCTTGTGCGACCTACTGTGGATTATTCAAGTCAAAGACGATTCATGTGAATAATACTAATTCATTTCCATCATAAAAATGTAAGTATTTACTTGTTAATGTTTTGCCTAATAATATTTTTTGTGCTATGCCTTTGGTGATAAAAATAATTTAACATGGTAGCTATAGACTTTTATAAATATGGTGGGGCTCGTGAAAATGATTCTCTTAAAGCTGCCGTAAGGGGAACAACTATCACTATGATTACTGCTGTTATTGCATCCGGAAACATCATTCCCCCTTTGTTTGTTTTTCCCCGGATCAACTTTAAACCATTTATGCTTCACAGAACGCCTCCTGGATCAATCGGGGCTGCAATTCCATCAGGCTGGCCAAATGAGGCCATATTCCAACAGTTCTTTCAACATTTTCTGAAAAAAATTAGACCTAATACTGAAAGGCCAATATTGTTATTATTTGACAACCATGAATCTCATATTACCATACCAATAATTGATTTAGCCAAGGCTAGTGGTGTGATACTAATAACGTTTTATCCACATTCTAGCAATAAAATGCAATCCCTTGATAAGGGTGTTTATGGTCATTTTAAAGCCTTTTATAATCAAGCTGAAAATAATTGGATGATTTCTCCAGGAAATGTTAGAAAGCCTCTTACAATCCACAACATTGCTGAGCTTGCGGGCATATCACATTCTAAATCCGTAGTTCCAAACAATGTTGTGAAAGGTTTTAATGTCACAGGGTTTGTGCCTTTCAATGAGAAAGTTTTCTCTGATGACGAATTTCTTGCAGCTACTGTAACTGACAGACAGTTGCTGGATTAAACTGATTTTGATGAGCCATCAGCGAGTGGCGCAGCTCAAACTGACAATATCATTCCTCAATCCAGCAGTTCAAATCTAGCGCCACTTATCATAACACCTGAAACTGTTGGACGTCATCCAAAAGTGCAAGCAAGGAAAATATCAAATAGGGGTCGGCATAAAGGGAAATCTCGTATGCTGACTGATACTCCAGAAAAGCTAAATTATTGAAGCTAAAAAAAAAAAAAAAAAAAGACAAAAGCAACACTCTAAACGCAAGAAACAATGATACTGAATAAAATGGTTTTTTTCTTCATTGCTGTGTTGTCTAATTGCCTGGTCAGAGGTACAACATCCAATGCACAATGTTATTATTTAAAAAAAAATGAAATTAAATATAATAAAAGTAAAACTAGAACCTTGAAAAAATTACGTATGATAAACCAGATGATACTGATTATAATAAAACAAAGATATCGAATTTAGCCTTAATAGTTAAGCCACGAAAATTAAAATTTTGTAAAGTGGTCAAAGGAACAACACCTTTCCCCGCCCATTTACGCCTAGCGCCCTATATTTTGTACATTGCAAACATGCATAAAAAATAGGCTTGAACATATAATTTCGCAATTTAAAAAAAATCGTATTTCAAAGAAGTCTACAAGCTAAGATTATGACTTATTTATTTGTATCCTCGGGAGAAAAAATACAAATAAACTTAATTTTTAAATTTCGCTATCTTGAAAAATGAAAAACCTATAAACACCGAAAAAAAGGTTTTCATTTCTGAAAATAATTATCAACCTTATGCTGTCATCTCTCGGTAATAGACAAAGACATTTACAGACAATAACTTCATACAATTTTCATGTTATGAAGAAGAAGAAAATTATAACAATTTGTTAAAATTCAAAACGTCCAGACAATGGGACACTAAGCATAAATGGGTTAAATCGATAAAAATATAGAGAGAGTTCGGGTATACCATTTTACTTTTATTTCTAAATAAGCATAACAAAATTTATATACATCAACAGTTAGTAAAGAACAAACTTTGATTATTTCTACCACGATTTAAAAGATTAACCAAAATTATTGAATGAGATCTTACTACATCCTCTATAAATCTTCAGATTCTTTGAAAAATTCTTTTAATTTTTAGACTCATCTTGAAACTGTTGTATAGCTGATATTCTATATTAGCCGACACACCATTTTCAAAAACATAACCTTTTCACTCTTGAACAAGTTAGCATAGAGGAAAACTGACTAACACGGCAAAAAATATAACTGTTCAACATTACAGTGAATATGGTTAACATCGCTGACAATGAGATTTTACAATTAATACGAATTTTATAACATTTACCTGCAAGAATTGAGAATAAGACTTTATTTCACCGTGTCGCTCCAACAACAGGTATCCAAACAGAACTGAGCACAGTATCTCATGGGAGTACTAGGAAGTCGACTGGCAGATTTACACTTGGCCACAACACCGTATGCGCCAGATTTTGAAGTATTCCATATTGTCCGCCCTTTCCATAATACCCGAACTTCCTCTATTTTTTATTTCCAATTTTACGATAAGATTTACACTTTCACTGAAGATTAATAAATGAAAAAATATGGAAGAATTGGTGAATTTTAGATTGCTGGAATTGATTTTTAACAAAAACAGACTTCCTAAAAAAAGAGAAAGAAACATATTTAACTAGAAAACAGGAATTCTGCTTTTTCAGAATTTAGTGTAGCCCACGATGAAAAAAAATATGTATATAAATATAGATAATACAAAACATATTGCAGTTTTAAGATTCAAAACACACGCTTTCATTTAATATAAAATGACGTCATTCGCATCCGCTGAAGAATTACTCATCTACGATCCAGTCTTAAACCACATTTACAGTAAAGTAGTCATAGGACGTCACTATCGCTGAATAATACACACACACAAAAAAACAGATGTCGTCACTCAAGAAACTCGACAAAAAAAATCGGCTATCTCATGATTCATATGCCTTCATTTGTTTGTAATATAGATAATTAAATTAAATATAGTTTATAATAGCTCCATGTTTTATCAGAAATCATTCATTTATATTTTTTTCATAATTGCGCGTATTTTAATTAAATTTTTTTCAGTAGTTATGGGAAATGGCAACAAAAAGATATAATTACTATTTTCAAAGTACTTTTCCTTTACTTTCTACAGAAATAGAGTACTTGGAGTTGCCACAATTAAACAAATGGAGCTAAAAACTACAAAAAAATTAATATCTCAAAAAGAAATTGAGATGCAGTTTTCAAACAAATTGCATTAAAAAGTAGGGTAGTCCGGGGCACGTTTACGCAGTGCACTTTTTCCGAAACGAGTTATAACTGGCGCGCCACCAGTCATAACAGATTGATGCTGCTCCCTAGTGGGTATTCTCAGTGGTTTTTGAGTGTCAGTCGAGCTTCGGTCTTGCATGAGGAAAGGATAATCTGTTTTCTGTCAAGGTGAGTAAATTTTGTGTTGAACTTATTGAAAGTTATTGTGAACTAATAATACTTAGTTAAGGACAAACAAATATATGGACATTAACAGAATTTTATCCTTTTTTGAAAACTGTATTTGTATGAACAGAAATGTTATTAATTTTCGTTGCACGTTAAAAATAAATACAAACAGGACGGCGGGGCACGTTTACGCACGTTCAAAAAGAAGAAATTACGTAAAAATTTACTATTTTCTATGGAAGCAGAACAAGACGACAGCAAAGGAAGAAGTATGAAACCAAAAACTGCAAAAGGGGAAAAGTTTGTACACTCTGGAATAAAGAAAATAGTGAATGAATCTGATGACGAAGATGAAAACTGTGTATGTATTTATTGTTTGAAATCATACAACTAATCCAAAAAAGGTCCAGATTGGGTTCAATGTCTTAGATGCAAAAGGTGGTCCCATGACAAGTGTGCAAAAGGAAATATTTTATTTTTTGTTTGTAAAAACTGTAACAGTGATGATGAAGATGACTAAATAGTTTCTGTTTTCCATTAGAAATAAGACCTATGTTTTCAGTTTAACCTTTAAAATGTTTTTTAATTAATTCTCTATATTTTTATTTAAACAGTGTTTTAAATTATAAATAAAACATTTCAATTTGATTAAATATTTATTTCACTTATTCCTTGGCATCACTTATAATATGCGTAAACGTGCCTCACTTGATGCGGGAACGGGGCAAGTTTACGCAAAGGACTTGGACATATTTTTTATTTTTTTTAATTTTTTTTTCGGTTAAAAACACAAATTGGGGTCATTCCATACAAAATGAGCAAATCACCTGTGGCAGACATGTCACAGATTTTAAAGAAAATCATTTTGTAAGTAGATCATATCTATTTATGAGTAAATGTAAAATAATAGATTTTAGGATTGTTTATTTAAGTATTAAAATTTATATTAAAAGTGGATGCAAAATCGTGGTTTTGACTACATGCTTGAAGTTTCAATTTTGGTTATTAGCCTTAAGAATGCAAAGACTATATTAAAAATTATTTATAATTAGGAATGAATGATAAGTAGCAGATTGACGTAAGTTAGTAAATGTATTTTTATTCCTTAATGAGAAAAAAATTAATTTTGAAAAAAATTGAGGGAAAAATGCAACGTTTCTATAGAGATGAAGGACACCTCTGACAATATCAAAATTGCTTGACGTTATAGCTAAAAGTATATATATTAAATATTTAAACTTTAATTCTTGCCTTTTTTATTCCTTAATGAGAAAAAAAATAAATAGTAAAAAATGTTGAGGATAAAATACAATATTTCTATCGCTTGTTTCAACGTGAAAGAAATCTTTTTAAAACTTTTAATTCTTTTAATATTATAGATAACAGTGTATATTTTAAACATAAAAACTTTTATACTTGCTTTCAGTTTATTTTTTCCTCAAGAAGATTTTTAATTAAAGTAGAAAAAAAAGCTTAATTGAACAGAAAATTATGTATTAATTTCTAAGCCCACATACAGAAAATAGATGGCAGCACTAAATTTTTTCACCTTGAAATCGTGCAATATTTTAAGAAACGCGCGCGAATTAAAAAAAAATATAGCTCATGGAATATAGTTAATATTGCCTTTTTTAACCTAATTTTGTGACGTTAGGAATAAAAAAGGCATGCTTGAATTTGTTTTATCAGATTATGGACTTATTGATCTTTATGTCTGTGCAATAACTGTAATGTGGGACATTTCCTTCATTGTTTTTTATACCTGTCAATAAGAGGAAAAATTACGATTTTGTCATTTTTTTAAAAGTTTCTAAAAATTTTTAAAGGTAAAGGAAATACATGGCAACTTAAAAACTTTAGTAATTCGATCTTGATATGTAAAACTACATCAGGCATTAATTTCTCAGATGTTTTTGAATTCCTTTAATTTTTATTACGTTTTTAATTTTCTCAAAATTTGCAAATTTTCAATTTTTACAACCAATTAAAGAATAATCATGGTGTTACCAGATTATTATTGCTCAATAAATAAGAAGATAATTTTTCAGAGGTTACATTATTATAAAAAAAATTCATTTCAGTTAAATAGTTTTCAAGATACAGAACTTCAAACCTGCAACTTTGGACGATTGCACACATGCCATTCTTTATCAGAAGTTTTTTGAATGTCCAAAACTGCTAAAATAATTTATTTTTCGTGAAGATATTTTGCAAAGCTCTATTTGAATATGAATTGAACCTGTATATCAAATTTTATTAAAATCTGTTACTATGTGGCCACGACTTTTTTAAAATTTTTGCTCATTTTCCGTGGAATGACCCATAGGGCAACAACGAAATACACAAATTTTGACTTTATTAACTGCTTTATAAAACCACAGTGTCTAAAATTTCCTAAGTTGAAATATAAAAATTAGAAAATTCATTGAAACAAATCCGCGTAAATGTGCCCCGGTCTACCCTACTTTTCTATCCCAATACGATGGTATAAAAATTAAAAATGTGCGATGCTTAGAACTTCAAAAATTTCAGTAGAGTATTTAACAGCACAATGATACATCTGCTTTGTTTTACGGCTGGCTTATACAGCGAAACGTTATTTTTTGGAGACGACACTTTAATCGCTGGGAGAAAGAAATAGCATATCGGGGGCTAAAAACGTAATTGAGATTTCATTAAATTATGAAGACTTTTTACACTCCGGAAATTCTTCAGTATCTCAATATGTACTGATGTTGTATTGTTTTCTCTAAATTATATGAAAATGTCTCCCTATTTTTTTTTCTAATATATTCATTCTCTTCTAATAACACACTTTTCCCTTTGATTAATTTTGCATTTTACAACAATTTATTTGATTAAAGGCTGAAAATAAAAATTGCTTCAGTGATAAAATAATTAAATCCCGTTTTTTGTTTATTTAATATAAAAAACTGTTCTTTTAAACGAATTAATTTATGCGCCATTTTAAGAACGGCAATTATTTATATGTTTAATGGCTGAGAGTATGCTCTATTTTTCATTTTCCAAGTTAAACAAAATAAAAAAGTAATCGGATTTTATCGTAGTGAATTGAATTAAAACTGAGTTATCTCTAAAGGGAGCAACATGTATATAAAATAAACATCATGAGAAAATTGTTCAATCAACATGAAAGGTAAAAGATTTGGAATTCAATGAATCCCAAGAAACAAGTGTTGAGGAAATTAGAATTTGTAGTTAAACGGCACGCCATTTAATTCATTTGTTTTAATATATTTCATATTAAAAAATTAACTTGTAGTATGATCTAATAGTTAATTTAAGTCGATAACAATTTACGTTTTATTTGCATTTTTAAGGAGGGTAAATTTGTACTGAATATTAATAAGCTTTCATTAAACAAAGTGGAATAATTTTGTGAACTTTAACTTGTTGAAATCGATTTTTAAGAAGAATTATAAACATACTTCCGAGGAAGAAAATCATTTATACCTAAATAAATAGTAAATTTTTTTTACGCGTTTCGGCTTGGAAAATTTAACAGCCCATCATTAGCCAATGTAAAAACGTGTTTATAAGGGGACAAGGACATAAATGAAACAATTCATTTGTGATCTTGTCCCCTAACGGAGAAGTTTTTACATTGGCTGATGACGCACTGTTAAAATACCCAGCCCGAAACTCGTCCTGTGAGTTCTTTTGTTTTATGGTAATCAGGGTTGGCAAGGTTTTGGACACAATGGTAAAAACCACGGTAAAATCCATGGTTTAAACCGTACTGTCCAAAACCCTTCTGTCTAAAATTGTCTTAAACTGTCCAAAACTATATTTTGTAGTAAAATTGTATTTATCAGAACAATACTAAAAGTTTAAAAAATTGGCAAAAAGATTACAATACAAAAATACCAATTTAGTATTAACAACCTAATTACCCTACGTTATACTACCTAACAATTTCGTAGTAACAACCTAATTGCCCTACATAACAAAGTAATTACATTAAAAAGATATTAAATTTAATTATGTATCATAATTTTAATGTTTAATAGTAGTTAATAGAAGTATTAACGATTTTTATGAAGAATACATTCTGATACTGTTACTGAAAGTCCCGAGAATTGTTACTGGAAATAATTGATAAATGGAGTTCAGGTTCAGCATACTGATTAAACCAGCTTACTGCTGGCAACTATGTATATGTGTATATTAAGAAATAGTATAAATAAAAATAATTGATTTTGTTTGATTATGAGATATTTAGATTTTGACTATTATTATAACACTATATAATATGACTTATTATAACAACACTATTTAACCCTTAAGAAATAGAATGTTCACTAGAATTAGATTAAATTCATAATAAAAATACATATTTAAAAAAATAATTTCTAGATTTTAAATTAAATATTTGTGTTTTCTTTCATTATCCTATAATCTAGAAAAGATAATTTACAATGAAACATTATTTAATAGAAATTTCTTAGTAACATTTTCTTGCACAAAAATTGAAACAAAAGCAAATCTCCCCTCCCTATACTACATGTGTGGTATTATAAAGAATTTCTTATTATTATAACTCAATTTTAACAGAAACAGAACTTTTTATGTTACACAGATATTAGAAAAATTTGAACTTTTTTTCATTTACCAAAGAATTAAATGGACTGTTAGTAAAATATATTGTGAGATATTTATATTTATCCATATGTTTAATAAGTGGTGCAGTGGCTACATGTGGAATGTTGCTTTTTTTAAGGTTTTGGACACTTTAGTACAGTTTTGGACGCTTTAGTACAGTTTTGGACGCTTTAGTACAGTTTTGGACACTTTAGTACAGTTTTGGACACTTTAGTACAGTTTTGGACAGTAAAATCCACATGTCCTGTCCAAAACTAGTTTTGGGCGTCCAAAACCCCAACCCTGATGGTAATTGATAAAAAAGTTTTATTATTTATTCGCGATTTATCGCCAGTTTTTATCGGTGCTGTTTCATCTCCATTTATACGTACATTCACAGTTGAGATTTAACTCAATTACGGGGATATTTTAAACTCTGGAATTCGTAAAGATCTCGATGTCTGACAATTACCGATTCAATTTTTTTCTATAAATTACATATATAAAAAATTGTCACTTCTATACTATCCCGTCGACAACTTTCCAGAAAATAAAAAATCTTTCGACAAACTATCACCGTAGGATATAATGTCAAAAATAGTCGTATCGTGACGTCACATTCACTTGACATCAGATTCGTTACACGTGTTTGTTATGTCATCAAGTGATTTTCAATTATACGTTTATCTGTATTTTTAATGATGTTTTACTGATAGTTATTCCCTTAATAAAAATAACAGTTACGTCATTAAACAACGTGAACGAACATTATATGAAAAATGAACCTGATGTTAAAAGAAACAAAGCATTGATTTTTTTTTTTTTGTTATTCATTGTTATGTACAATAGATCAGTTTCAATTCTCCCAGCTCGGAAAGATAATTAAGAAAAATAATGTAAATAAGTAAATATCCAATATTTTTGTTTTCTGTTTTGATTATTTTATTGTACATTTTATCGTTTAAAGTCACTGATAGTTGACGCTTTAGCGATCACGGCTTTTCCGAACTTCTTGTGTCATTATTATTAATATTATTTTTTTTTATTTCAATACATTATTTATATTATATATATATAATGGTATATATTATAATAGTGTATAATATTTTTTATATACCAGTTTTTTCAAAAATATCAGAGGAGTCGATTACTTATGACCGTAAAGAAGCCATTTGCACAGTTGCTTTGAGGGAGTTTCAAAAGTTGCACTAGTTTCCTCTAAGTTTGAAAGCACGTCGGGACTATTCTGTTTTATTTGAAAGCACGAGTTTGCTGATCTAATGTCACAGTTTTGTCAAGGTCAGATGTAACTCATTTTTGTTTGAAAATAAGCGATATTAAACCCGCTTTACCGCTTTTTTCAAAGGCTGAAATTCTGGATGATCCTTGATGTTGTTTGCAAATTTCATCTTGACTTTTAACAAATTATTCAGCATTATTCAGCAATAGCATTTTATCAAATCAAAGTGCCATTCCTAAAGTATTAAAAAATTGAACAAACTCCTGCAAATATCTGCAGATGAGTAAGTTTTTATTAATAAACAAACATCATATTAACTTCCAGTGCATGTATGTAAGTTTAGTTCAAATCTTGCAAGTGAAATTTAAATCACTTTTAATTACCCTATTGAGCCGAAACAATGAATACATGTGTAATTTGAATGACAATATAGTATTATTATGATTTAAAGAACGTAGAAGTTTGTTTAGAATGCTGCTTCTACAGCGTTTCACAAAAATTTAGATTAAAACTTGCAAGTTAATTTTAAACCAATTTCAATAAACTGATTTCAATAAAGCTGAAACTTTGCTCAGGATATGTAATTCTGATAGCAATGCAATATTATTATAATTTATGGAACGTAGCAGTTGCGCTTTTTTTTTTTTTACAAGGCCACATAACATATTAGTTCAAATCCTGCAAGACAATTTTAAACCACTTTCAATTATCTGATTGAGCTGAAACTTTGCCTACATGTATTTTTCCGACGACAATTTTATTAAATTATAAATTGACGAAATTATGCATATAAATTGAGAAATTATGCATTTTTTACAGGGGCACACAAAAAATCGCGGAAAGATTGTTTCTCAAAAGCAGTAATTTTAATTAAATTTCTACAAAATTACTATAGGTTTTTGAGATACACAATAGCATTTTTAAAATTGAAAACAAAGTGTGTAGTAGTTGTATTTCTTTTACAGGGACACATAAAAATTTGAGAAAATTACCGTCTATATTGAGAAATTTTATTTCAAATAGAATAAAATTTATACAGGTTATTTATTCACACAACAGCATTTTTTCAACCGAAAATAATTTTGGTAGCATTTATATGTTTTACAGGGTACCAAAAAACATTAAACTTTTTTTATATATGATTTTATTTAAAAAAATTTATTTTTCAGGATTACTACACACGTTTCTTGAAAAATTCTGAGTAGACAAAAATACAAAAAAGAAATTAATGTTAACTTACATGTGTGCATTAAATTGTTTTTTACTTATTGTAAAATAAGTATGTGTAACGCATTATTTGCAATGCATTATACGGGTTCCCACTAAAATCCTTCCAACGCTCTTAATTACCAAACGGTTGAAGCTATACTAATAAAAATGTTGCCTAGGTATAGTAAAGTGGGTATGCGCTACCAGATGAGACCGCTTCCAGCGTCACCTGGTGCAAAACAGCTGAGTTAGTATTCCTATCTCGAAAACGAGATTCATGCTCAACGAGATTCATTTAGCGTTCATGTTCACAAGGTGTCCTTTCGAACTAAATCGATGTTGCTCTGCAAATTTGTCATTCACTTTTATCCCATATTTCGAGCTGTTTCAGTGATAGGAACGCTAATGCCGACATTTTGCACCAGGTGGCGCTGTAAGCGGTCTCATCTAGTAGCACATAGTCTCTTTACTATACCTAGACACCATATTTATGAATATAGATGCAGTCGTTCTGCAGTTAAGAGGGAGGGAACGGACTTTAGTGGGTACCCTGTATTTTTATTTTAATACATTGTTATTAAATAACCAAATACTTATCACTGTCTGAGTATTTTATTAGTGATGCATTAAAAAAACAGCAAAAACTAATTAAACTTCAACGAAATAATTTTGTCCACCTAGATCGTCAAAACGTCTCACTGTGCGTCGCATCGCACTGAAATGTATATTTAACATGAATATAATAAAGATTTCATGAAACATCATAAACAAATTAAGAACTTTGCATATTTTCAACGTACTTAAATGCATTTTTAAAGCATGCGTGCATATTTTGATCTAGTAAAATTGTTTTGAAATAATATAATAAAATAAAATTTTTTTCGTTTTCGGTAAAATAAAATTATGAACTACTTTGATTTCGGGAGAAAATGACGAGGAAGTAAAATAACAATTTGTTATACGTGGCGTGTCTGAAAAGTATCCGACCTTTGTCAGAAAAAATATATAATTTACCTGACGGGAATGGTACCCTAATACCCTTCAAGGTAGGCCTCTTGCGCCTCCATACACTTACGCCACCGTTCCTTCCACTGCCGAAAATACTTCTGGAAGGCTTTTTTTTTTTCGGAATGGTGTTCAACTCAGCCATCGCATACTGCATATCGCATCTCTACTCTCAAAATGGGATGCTTTCAATGCCACCTTCAATTTCGGAAACAACCAGAAATCGTAAGGAGCCATGTCTGAAGAGTATAAAAGTTGGCGAACGACTGGAATTCCATATTTTGCCATGAAATTCTGAATCATGTACAACGAATGAGCTGTAAAATCAATGAATCTTAGGACACTTGATGAATCTTTCGAATTGTTACTCTTTGAGAATCGCCAAGCATTGACAAAATTGGATGCAGTACTTTTGTTCAACCAATTCAGTCATCTTGACAGAAATCAAAATCCGACGAAAACAGAACAGCACCTCACTCGGCGGCCATCAGGCGACGACTGGCTCACTGGACTTCGTGAAAAAAATTCAAGCACGCCCATTAAGCTGTCTCCTTCCAGTGTGTACCGTGGCACCACCTTAGAATCACTATTGCTCGAGAAAAGAATAAATGTCGGATACTTATCAGACAGACCTCGCACAAACACTAATAATGATAGGCATAATTAATTATTTTAATATTCAAATAAAGAAAAAAAATTCTGATAAAAAATTCAACAAGCGGCCCATATTTTTTTTCATACAAATTTTCTGGTTGCAATTGATTAAAAATAATACAACGGTTGTGAGCTACACTTTTGCTCATTAGCGAATTCTATTAATTCGAATACAAAGTAACTGATCACTACATACTAGACAGAAAGTAGGATCCTTTTACATTGTAAGTAATGCAAATAATATATAATCGTGCATTTCAAGTGCATTTTTCTGAAAATAAATTTTTCGCAGCCTTCTTTTAAGTGTTCTGCGAATTTACATTTGTTTCAAAATTGTCAGAGTGTTTAAGGAATAATTTATTTAAAAAAATAATGAATATAAATTGTCATCAAAACTTCGAAATGTGCGGGAAAAGGCTCTATAATATAATTATTTTTGAATTGTGAATCACTGATACAGTCTCGGTGCGTTTACCCTACCTTAATCTTTCACTTTTGATTAGATTTATATACTACAATAATTTATTGCATTAAAGGCTACAATTAAAAATTGCTCCAGTCATATGATAACTTAATCCCGTTTCTTGTTTAATATAATGAAGCTGTTCTTTTATCAGTTGAATTACTTTTAGGGCCGTTTTGATTACGAATTACTCATTATCTTTTGAATGACTGGGAACATATTCTGCTTTTCATTCTCTTAATTAACTTAAAACAGAAAGTTAATCGGGTTTTATGATCTTCAATTGAATTAAATCCAGTAATCTCTAAATTGAACAGCACGCATATAAATAAAACACCAAGTGGAAGTTATTCCATGGTTATAAAATGTAAAAGTTTTGAACTAAACGAAACTCGACAAGCAAACTGTCAGGAAATAAAAGCTTGAAATTAAATTCGTTGTCATTGAATTCATGTATGTACAGTACATTTCCTATTGAAAAGTTCTGATTTAAAATGTCTAAACAATTAACTCCGGTTGATTAGATTTTCCATTTAATTTGCTGTGGCAGTGAGAGGTATATTTAACATGAATATAATAAAGATTTCATGAAACAATATTAATAAATGATAAACAATATTAATAAATTATTCAATATTCATAAGAATATTATTTCTAGTTGATTCAGACTGTGTAGTGAAAAGTATATTTAACATGAATATAATAAAGTTTCATGAAACATCATAAACCAGTTAAGGAACTTCACATATTTTCAAAATATTTAATGCATTTTTCAAGCATTCTAATAAGAAAAAAAAAATCGTAAAAAGTATATTAAGTGGTTCTTAATTGAATCTCCTTAGCTACAAAATTTCTGGTTTCAATTGATTAAAAAGAAAACAGTGGTTGTCAGCTATGCTTTTGTGCATTGCCGAAATCTATTAATTCGAATACAAAATAACTGATTGTGTCCATAACTACACGTTAAGCAGAAAATAGGAAACTTTTTTAATGAATAAGTAATGCAAGCATATAATGACACATTTCAAGTGCATGTTTCTCAAAAACAAGTTTTTCGCAGCTTATACTTCTTTTAAATGTTCCATGAATTTAAATTTGTCTTCATATTGTTATTATGTTTTAGGAATCATTTATTTTCATACAGGATCAATAGAAATTGTCATCAAGATTTCAAAATGTACATAAGAAGTGTTCTAAAATATCATTATTTTGGATATACTGATACGCTGATTCATGAAAGATTTCATGAAACACCATAAACAAATTAAGGCACTTTACATATTTTCATCATATTTAAATTCATTTTTCAAGGATACCCTACCTTAATCTTTTATTTTTAATTAGACTTACATACAATGAAAATTTATTGCAGTAAAGGCTACAATTAAAAAATGCCACTGGCCAAGAAATAACATAATCCCATTCCTTGTTTAACGTCTTAAACGTCGCGTCCGATAAGTGTAGGCTACATTTTTTTTTTTTTTTTTTTTTTTTTTTTTTTTTTTTTTTTTTTTAAATTCAGATAATTTGATTGCCACCAGTTTTTTGAAGTAGAATTGTTAGCTTTCTTTAATGGCAGATAAAATGAAGTGAGAATGAAGCCAATTACATAATTAAAAAAAAAAAACTGTTGGGAATTAAGTAATCTGAATAAAAAAAAGTACCATACGCTGCCTTTGAAAGTAGCGGGCGCGAGAATTAAGGGGCTAACATAATAAAGCTGTTCTTTTTCTATATGAATTAATTTAAGCGTTTTGATTAGGAGTTACTTCTTATCTGGTTAACGACTGAGAGCATGTTCTGCTTTTCATATCCTTAATCAACATAAAACGAAAAGTTAATCGGATTTTATGATCTTCAATTGAATTAACAGTAATAATATCTAAATTGAACAGCAGGCATATAAATAAAACACAAAGTGGAAGTTATTCCATGGCTATAAAATATAAAAGTTTTGAAATGAACGAAAGTCGACAAACGAATTGTGCGGAAATGAAAGCTTGAAATTAAATGGATTGTTATTGAATTCATATAATTTATTGCATTAGAGGCCACAAATAAAAATTGTTTCAGTCACAAACTAACTCAATCTCGTTTCTTGTTCAATATAATAAAACTTTTCTTTTTCTAGATGAATTAATTTATGTGCCAGTTTGATTACGGTTTAATTCTTATCTGGTTAATGACTGGGAGCATGTTCTGCTTTTAATTCTCTTAAATAACTTAAAACGCAAAGTTAATCAATCGGATTTTATGATCTTTAATTTAATTTAAACATAGTAATCTTTAAATTGAACAGCACTCATATAAATAAAACACAAAATGGACGTTATTCCATGAGTATAAAATGTAAAAGTTTTGAACTGAGCGAAACTCGACAAAACAAATTTTGCGGAAATAAAAAGTTGAAATTAAATGGGTTGTCATTGAATATATATGTACTATACATTTCCTATTGAGAAGTTCTATTTTAGAATGTTTAAACAATTAATTACAGTTGATTAAATTTTCCATTTAATTTGTTGTAGAAGTGGAAGGTATATTTAACATGAATATAATGAGATTTCGTGAAACATCATAAATAAATTAAGGCAATTTACATATTTTCATCATATTTAAATGCATTTTTCAAGGATGCGCCCAGATTTTGAATGCATTAAAGTGTTTTGGAGTAATATAATATAATAGAAAATTATTAATTTTCTGTAAAATAAAATTATAAAATATTTTGACTTGGGGGGGGGGGGAGTGACGAGGAAATGAAATTCCAATTAAATTGGAAGTCCTGCGTATGCTGCTATTTATTGGTGCAACTGAGCGACAATTGATAAAAAATATCATTTTTTGTTTTTGTGTTATTATCTCCAAAAATTAATATATATATACATATTGCAATATACTATTTAAGATTAGAATAATGAATTATTTTGATATTCAAATAAAGAAGTAAATATCCAAAAATTAATTAAATGAAAGGTTTTTAATTAATTAATTAATATTATTATTTTTTTTACAAAATTTGTGGTTAAAATCGATTAAAAATAATACAAAGTTTGGAAGCGCTATGTTTTTGCGCATTACCGAATGATACTTTCAAATATAAAAATAACTCATTGTCATTTAACACTGTATACTACACAGAAAGTATGATGCTTCTGAAAAATAAGTAATGAAAATATCATATAACAATGTATTGCAAGGGCATTTTTCTCAAAACAAATTTTTCCAATCCCGTTTATCTTTTAAATGTTGCACGTCCATGTCGTATGTGAACCATTTGCTTTTCAGCGACATTTTTAAAGCACCGAAAATATGGGCGTTACATGGGGAGATATCGGAGTTGGTATGCAGGATGTTTCAAGAACTCCCACCGAAATTTTGGCAGCAGGTCGAGAGTCTTAATGGCCACATGTGGCCTAACATTATCCTGCAGTAACACTATTCCTGTGAAGCATGCTCACCTTCTGTGGGAAGAAATTAAACATCAGCTCTTTGCGCTAATCTGGAGGAATCCAACATTCATCCGACCGCACAAAACAACTTTTCAAGAATTAATAAACTTATGCAAAGGCGTTCACCAGACATGCGCAACTGGGAAAAATGACACTCCATTTATCGGCAGACACATTAACCCACTGCGATTAGAAACAAAGGCGCTACAGCAAAAGTCTTCTATTCACTTGAACTAACGCCAAATAATAAATAAGAGAAAGCCTAATAAGGGAGAATAAGGGAAGGGATTCCCTAGATATTTGAGAAAGCCTTGACACGCGTCATGAAAACGTCACAGAAAGCAGGGAAAACAAAGAAAAAAATTCCAACAACTTGCATATATTTCGTTTTCTTTGACTCGTGGAATTATTAATTATTATTAGAAAATAAAAATTAATAATTCCAAGAGCCAACAAAATCGAAACGTTCGAATCTTTTTCTTTGTTTTTCCTGCTTTGTGTGACGTTTTCGTGGCGCGTGTCAAGGCTTTCTCAAATATCTAGGGGGCGTTGCTTGAACGACTCTTATATAAAAATTTTTCTTATTGCGCATTTCATTTTTTCATTCATTTTTCCTATTTACTTAAATATCTGACATTATCATTTTTTATTAGACTTATAATCTTGAATAATTTCTCTCATTATATTCTATAAAAAACAATTGATTCAGTAACAAAATAATCCAGTCCTACTTCTTATTTAGTTAATAAAATTGATCGTCTTCCGGATCAAGGAGAGTGGGCACTCTTTCAAATTTGCAAGAAATATAGCACCGCTATTTCAAGTTAGAAATATTCTATTTGCCTTTTAAATCACATAATTTTTAATCACTTTACTTAAATGTAAAATTTGCAATATTTTTTCATGAATAAATATTGAGAAAAATTCTATTAAAGATTGTGGGAAAACTGCACGAACACTGCAAATGTTAAAAAAAAAAATGTGTCCACAATTTTGAATATGCTAGTTATCTGGTTAATGGCTTAGAATATGTCTTATTTTTCATAATTTGTTAAGTTAAAATCAAAAGTTAATTAGATATTATGATGTTGAAGGACAACAAAAAAGAGAAGTAATGATTTAATCCTAAAGATGAAATGGATGAGATGTCACTACATTATGAGAACTTTTAACTCCGTAATTTATTCAAATTTTCACTTTTTCTTCCATTTTATAACTTTCACTTTTGATTTGTTAATTTGTATGATTGAAAAGTACAAGTATGGACGATATAAGACAACATGTAGAGTTTAATTAATAAAATGAACTTGAACTTCATTTAGATGATTAAATTATCCTCCATTTTGAGTACGGGCTACTATTTATCTAGTAAATGGCTATGAGTATGTTCAGTTTTCCAGCAGGGTTCGCAGAATTCCTAAAATTTTCTCGCTTTGGTACTATTAATTTAAAATGATAATCTTTATTATAAACTTCTATTGCATATATTGAAGAAATCTAAAAAGATATTTGATTTGAAATAAGGGTAAGAGGTAAATGATGTATAGAAATTAAGCTGCGAGCTATGTTTCTCTTCTAATTAACTTATAAAAAAACAGTGGGCATGTACGAGAGGAAGAGTTTCATATCCTCTTCCGGTTGGCGCGATTGGCGAAGTTATCCAACATGACGCCAAAAGGCCGTTTTAGTACCTTACGAAATTTTTCAAGATGGCGGAAAAACAAGGTTTTTAAATAGTTATAAAAGTATATTTATTGTAGAGAGATTATGTATGTTACATGTTGAAAGAACGAGTACGATGTTCATATAAATATGTATTACTTTTATGTAGTATATTATACTTATATTAGATATGTAATTATATATATAGATATTTCCTATATAAATACATAATATATACCTATATAAATAAATATCATACTATATACTCATATATATTTTTATATATTTATATATTTTATGTTCTATATATTTATTATATATGTAAAATTAAAACATAACATTACATTATACACGTTAATGTTTCCGGGTGTCCTAAAAAGGACTGACTGATTTTAAAATTCAATAACTTGTAAACGGTGACAGATATTTAAAAAATTCTTGCAGGAGGGTTATGCATAAGGTCAAAAGATTTTTACAGTGATTTTCAATTTTAGTTCGAATTACAAACAATAGATGGCGCTGCGATCAATAGACGCTAAATTCAGGCTCGATTTTTGGTACTTCGTGGCCCGGATAATACATTTCCATCTCTTTTTTCCGCATAGAACAAGAGAAAGGACCAAAAATCGAGCCTGTATTTAGCGACTATTGCTTACAGCGCCATCTATTGTTTGTAATTCGAACTAAAATTGAAAATCACTGTAATAAAACTTTTGACCTTATGCATAAACCTCCTGCAAGAATTTTTTAAATATCTGTCACCGTTTGCAAGTTATTGAATTTTAAAATCAGTCAGTCCTTTTTTGGGACACCCGGTATATGCGTCTGTAAACATATAAAAATACACAAAAAATACATTAACATAATATTGCATCTGCAGAAAAATAATGTTTAGAAAACCACGAAAAGTTACAAATTTTTCCGAAAAATTTTTCTAAATACCAAATTTACACAAAAAATGCATATAAAGCCCATTCCACTAGTAAAAAAAGAAACCCAAATGCTGAAGATCGGACAACCACATCGAAATGTTTTTCGCCAAAAAAAGCTCGTCAAATAAAAACGGAACAGGATATGGAAATCCTCCCCGTACGAGGATTTCGCACTGTAATCTTTCAAATTTTTTGCTGATATCTTTTTCATAAATTTTTAATTAACAGCATTTGTTTAAAAGCAAAAACTCCTGCCATAACGCTTCCTAGTACTGCCATGAGGCACTGCGCTCAGTTCTGTTGATACCCTTTGATGGAACGACCTGATGAAATAAAATTTTATCCTCAATTTTTGCAGGCAAATTTTATAAAATTCGTATTAATTATAAAATCTTATTTTCAGCTATTTAACCCAAGTTCAGTATAAACTTGAACAGTTATATTCATTGCTGTGTTAGTCAGTTTTCCTAACTTGCTGGCGAGTGAGGAGGTTATGTTTTCAAGATGTTGTGTCTGGTAATCTGGAATATCAGCTAGACAACTGTTTCAAAACGAGTCTAAAAATTTAACAAATTTCCAAAGAAATTGATGATTTAAGGGGTCTCAGGAGTCACACTTAATTTTTTTTCTCAGTCACTGTAAAACATAAATGCATAAAATTTTTAATGTAGACAACATAATATCTCTTCTATTTAAAATAATTTTTTTATATTCGATATTGAAAAAAATTTTATGTTTAATTTTGATAAAAATATTAAAATTGTTTTTTGACTTGCATGCACTGCGCGCAAGACTGTAGCAAAATTATAGGTTCAAGAGCTCCCGAGAATATTGATAATGATGTAAAACTAATGTATCTTAAACGTATACTTCATTTGTAGACTATTTATTTATTTTATTTAAAATTGGTAATTTTTCAATAAAAGAATAAATTTTTTTAAATTTTATAATTTAAATTTAAATTTCAAATAAAATAAATAAATAAATTGCCTACAAATGAAGTATACGTTCAAGATACATTAGTTTTACATCATTATCAATATTCTTGGGGGCTCTTGAACCAATAGTTTTGGTACAATCTTGTGCGCAGAACATGCAAGTCAAAAACCATTTTAAATTTTTTATAAAAATTAAACATTAAAAAAAATAAATAAAAATAAAATTTCAATATAGAATATTATAAAAAAAAATTTAAATAGAAGAGATATTAGTTTGTCTATATTAAAATTTTGGTGCATTTATGTTTTATAGAGACTGATAAAAAAATTAAATGTGACATGATGCTAAATTTCAACGCCAGGTAAAAAGTAAGACTCTTGGGACCCCTAAAAAGACGTTGCATTAAGGTTTTACTCATTCAATAATTTTGGTTATTCTTTTAAATCGTGGTTTTTCTTGCAATTTTAATATTCCTTATGACTATTCCATATTACCCGACTGATTGCCATTACGCAAAAAGTGTAACTGTTTTCTAGAAGCTAAATATTGATATGTATCTTCTCTCCACTTTAAACACATTAAACATATGTTAAGAAATAGTCAAAGTTTGTTCTTTACTAACTTTTAAGGTATCTAAATTTTCCTATGTTGACTTACACAGAAAAATAAAATCGTATTTCGTAATACCCGAATTTCCTCTGTATATAATGAGGACTCAAAGAGGAAATTGTTCAGTGACTATAAAATGTGACAGTTTCTGAATTCAATGGTTCTCGAGAAATGAGGAAATTAAAACTTGTAATTTAATTGGAAACCACTCAATTCCTATATTAACTATGCATTTCCTATTAAAAAAGTTCTGTTTTAGAAAACTCTAATTATCAATTTCAGTTGATAAAATTTTGGATTTCACTTGCTGTTGCAGACTAAAATAAGTTTCATCTGGTTACAAATGAACTTTCATATATGACATTGAATAATTAACAAACTTACGAGACTGTTACTCTATGATTTCAACTATATTAAATTAAAAAGTTATTCAAATATGTTAAAAAAAATGTGATATTTAAAAATGTGAGTAACATTATTTATTTTGATCTTTAAACAATAACATAAGTGATGAGCATTTGCCTCTGTCATTCTTTTACTAAATTATATTATGAACATTATAAGTATGATAAAAATAAATGCAGTAGAACCTCGATTAACCGAATTCGATTAATCGAGTTTTCTGTTAACCGAACCGATAACAATGTCTGATTCTTTTGTCAATGAGCCTTGAAATAGACCATACTTTTTAGTTTACTGTCCGTACTATACAGGCTCTTCTGCTCCCAAAAGCACTCAACTCCCAAGAAACATTGGACCCTGAAAAGTCAACAGCGAACAATGCTTTGTTTCCAGTGGCCGTGTGAACTTTGGTAAATTTTTCAATTTGCTTTTTAAAATTTGCTAGTAGTTGATTTCCTTTTAAAATTTGTTAAGCTATGAAACCGAACTTTACATATATTTATTTTTATTATTTAAAAAACGTTCAATTGTTTTTATTTTAAGAGATGTTAAATTCGCAAGCACGGCGAGTTTTTACACACAGTTTCTATTAACCGAGATTTCCGATATCCAGTCCCAATTAGCTCGGATAATCGAGGTTGCACTGTATTTATAAGTGTATGTTTATAAAATAAATACAATTAATTGAAATTATTTTCTAGAAATACATAAAACAATTATAGTGAGAAACAAATAATAATAACAATAATAAATAAGTCGAAAATTGTAAGTCAAACAATTTAAATGAGATGCGTTCGTACTCTAACTTGTTTTATAAATATTCAGATCTTGGTGCAATAGCTGTTGCACTCTTATGAGAAAATGCCTGAATGCGAAATTTATTATGATTCTATATATTAAATTCAGTCGTACGAAAATCGTAGGACACCCTCTTAAATAGGACGTCATCAAGATGGAAACCTAGAATCATGACCTATCGTGGGATATCATTGAATTAAAGACGCATGATAAGATTTAATAGAATGAAGAAAATTTTTATTAATATATTTTTACGTTTTGATTCGATTTTCATAAAATGTGAAATGACTCGACAGAATACTACAACGATACTATATATTAAATTTCAAACCATTCGGTTGGGTAGTTTTGCGCTGCTATATGCGGACAGGCGGACAGACAGGTGGGCGGGGCATACGACGATTGTGCTACGTGTTTATATAATTACGACCGCACCTAATAAAAGTGTATATTTCATATATTAAAAGTTTCACTATAAATATATTATTGTCTATTAATATAAAGTAATGATATACAATTAATTAGTTGTTCAAAATAAACGGTAAAGTGCAAGGATTACTCGCGCTCAGAGGGTTCCGTACAATAAATATATGAATTATTAACTGTATTATTAAAAAAATCGTTGCTAAAAGAATAATAAGTCTTTGTGAAAAATTATACAGCGTACGGTTGGGTATAGCTGTATATACTAGAAAAGTATGAATGGGTATACCATAAAAGTTCAAAGAGATATGAAGCCTAAATAATATCTGATACTGCTATTCTGTATAACTCTTTTTTTTTAAATCTTATCCTAATCTGTTTATGATGAACTTAATTCGGTACTGATAATAAAATTAGTGCATTTATAAACTTTATTTGGCATTTCATAAAACTAAATTTAGCGTAGTAATAATCATTTCTTTTTACAATGTAGCTAAAACAAAACCTTTCTTCAAAGTTTAAATTTGGCATTGTGCTAAGCGCGCTTCGAAAGGAGGTCGCAAAGTTTCAACGCCGCCTTGGTCCGTGCCTCGTTTTTCCAGATAGGTTTTAATTAGCTTTTAAAGACAATGGAGGCGTATTGAGAGATCCACGCAATGCAAACTACTCGCCAATCTCATAGTATTTATGTGATTCATTCAAATTAAATTAGTTTGTGTTTAACAATTTGACATTTATTTATTTTATGCTGCTACTGGAGAATGCATTACACAAATATATCATTAAAGGATGTTATCTAGGCTTTAAAAACCGATGGTACATAGAGTACGCTGCCCCCGTCATTATGTATGTTCAAACCGTCCGTGTCTTTAAGGGTGAATATCTCGGCTAATTACCGGCGGTTTTTTTCGAAAATCATTATCAACATTGCTTTTATACTTCTGCTACGATGGGTACCTCCAGAGTTCCTGAACACCTTTGCTGAATGCCCGAAAATCGAAATTTGTGTGTAACGGACAAATGCAATTTTCTCAAAAACTATGTGAGCTATAAGGTAATCGCTATAATTTTCCTGCAAGGTTTAAATTAATGTCTACTGCCTGTACTTTTTTCATAATTTTAGTTTCAGTAGATTCGGAAATAGAAGGGGGAACATATTTTTACACTA
Source organism: Maratus speciosus (assembly GCA_963932465.1). Taxonomy (NCBI): domain Eukaryota; kingdom Metazoa; phylum Arthropoda; class Arachnida; order Araneae; family Salticidae; genus Maratus; species Maratus speciosus. The sequence continues at coordinate 574,393,752 of OZ010790.1, read as the reverse complement.
CATTTTCGGCGACATCTCTGAAAATAGTTCAGCGTTACAAATGCTTTCACACGATATATATATATATATATATATATATATATATATAAAAATCAAGTAAATTAATTTGCCCCTCTACATTTTTCCTAAATATATTTGTGAATTTTTAACAATCTATAAATATGTGGGTCAATAGTCTTTATCATTTCCCTCAATTTGAACATACCACTTTGCACAGTTTCCGAGTAAAACAGCTGTGACAGACAGGCAGGCAGATACAAGAGTGATCTTATAACAGTTCCGTTTTAATTTTTTAAGTATGGAACCCTAAGAAGTCTAATTCTATATAATTATTTAACAAAAACAAAAAATAGGAAGAAATAATTCCCTTAATTCAAAAATACGTCGATTTTTATGCCGCAAAATAAGGTAAACACCAACAAAACTTTCCTTGAAATTTCATTCAATTTCTATCAATTCACCATTTTTTTATTACAGAATTTTAAAAAAAGCTAATTTATAGCGTATAGACTTTTTTAAACTATGGTCTTGTGTTATTTTTTTAAATTTTACGAGATTTCTTCATGGAGAAGCACACCTCTATAGAAACACAAAAAATAGAGGTAATTTTGACAGAAAACGGAAGTCGTTACGCAAAATAGATGAAATTGCAAAATCGAAGCACCATACAGTAAAGAGGATCATTGCAAAATACGTCATATAAATATATTAAAGATTTTCATACCGGAAAAGATGACTTATATGGAAATTAAGGCTGTGGTAAGAAATTTTAAAGCGATTCCAAGCCAATATATGTTCCAAACGGAAAAGTAAAACATTTATTTGCTTAAAAGACGTTATTAAACACACATTAAAAGTAAATTAAAAACCTATATTGACATGTTTCAACTCCTTCATTGAGTCGTCATTAGAATGTATAACAGAAATTACAAATACAATGCATGTGAAAAATGGAAAAAAAAAAGCATCGAACACAAAAAAGTAAACATATAACGCGCATTACATTTTCACCATCGCTCGTGTTCCCTTTATGTTATGACTCCGCAAGTTATCCAAACATTTAATCCATCTATTCGGGATGCGAAAAGATAACGTATCGTTACAAACCCCTGAACCTCTTAAATAAATTTCAATAGACTCTCTTATAAATAACTGTAAATAAAAATTAGACCTGTTACTCTCGTCGTAAAAATTACTCTCGTTAAAAAGTATGTTAATGTTCTCTATTTGATTCAGCCGAGATAAAGCAGTATTACCTCTATTATATTTTATGTCCGCCACATGTTCTTTGCATCTGATATTGAATTTTCGTTGGGTTATACCTATATAATGATTTCTGATTCCCCTCTCCCTAATAAATTTAAAAGGTTCAGGGGTTTATAACGATATGTTACCTTTTCGCATCCCGAATATATGGATTGAATGGTTGGACAACTTGCGGAGTCGTAACATAAAGGAAACACGTGCGATGGTGCAAATGTAATGCGCGTTATATGTTTACTTTTTTGAATTCGAAGATTTTTTTCATTTTTTCAGATGCATTGTATTTGTAATTTCTGTTATACATTCTGATGACGACACAGTGAAGGAGTTGAAACATGTCAATATAGGTTTTTAATTTACTTTTAATGAGTTTTTAATAACGTCTTTTTAACAAATAAATATTTTACTTTTCCGTTTGAAATATATATATTGTGATATGGGTATTAGTGGACGCAACTAAGGCTTATTACTCGTACTTACTTACATTTGCAATTCCACGCTTCATATGCTGTCAAAAGTTATCAACATCTCTCTTCATAAACATGATTTATCTGGAAGAATATATTGCACACTGTCGAAAATTGTCAAATTGCTGGCCGAAGATTGCAGATGAATGTTCTTGGAATATGTTTCATTTATCCTTAAGTTATTACAAATTTATATATAAATTTTAATACTTGACATATAGACATATAAATAACATAAAGACATATAACATATGGTATTAGTCCAGTAAGGTTAAAATTCTGCCTGTGGAAGTATCGAAACATCGTTTAAAGTATCTATTGGAAATGAAGAAACATTATGAAATTTATGTTGTATAATTTCAATTATTTTGATGCATTAAATTATTTTATCTATTAGGAAAACTATTTAGTATATTTTTGAAATCAATATTCTCTGATATGGTGGCTTCTTTATAAGGAATGTAACGATTTGAAGACAATTTAATAATTAGTGCAGAGAAGTTGACCTATGTCCACTTACACAATGTGGAGATTGGGTTATATTAATTTTAACTCGAAAAGGATACGTGGATACACTGTTAAAACTAGAGGTTGCATATGGCACCTCCTAGGTGTGAAACGCTTGTCTCGCCAGCGATCTCCCTAAGGGAGCCAGAATTACACCCTTAGTTAGGGTGAAAGGGAGGTACCCCAAAACCATGGTCCTCCAGAGGGTGAAAGGATGCACCACAAGGGAGAATAATGGCACCCCTACAATGTTGACCGATCGGAATGTCGTGTAATTTTGGGGAAATCAATTCGTACCCGAAAATTCTATCATTTAATTATAAGACATTGATTCCGATAACTAATGTCTAATAACTACCGGGCAGAAATTTTCGATACGAATTGATTTTCCGGACACGACTTTCAGATCGACCCAATAACATTCCAGAATAGCATTTTTAGATATTAATTTCTTTTTTGAACCCCGACATCTGCGATTTGCAAATGTGGTAAACGTAAACTGCTCAAGAGATTTCTAGTCTTATCTTATTCAAAATAAGGAAAAGGAACCTGGCTCTAATAAAGAATAGTGAAATTTACCCAAGGAAAATCTAGCAATAAGAAACTTTCAGTAGAAAGTGGTGGGAGCAAACTTTTCTGTTAGTGACAAGAAAAAAAAATGTCTGACAAAATTATAATTTAATTATCTCATACTCTTCCAATCACAATCGGCTTCTTTTTTTTTACATTCTTTAAACAAAATTTATTTAAATATCACTTTTTATTATGGATTTTGTTAGAAAAAAATTATGTTGAAAACTAATGACTTACTTTTGAGACTAAACTTGTATTATTTCAATAATAAAAAATAAAATTATTTTAAAAATCTGAAATTCGAGACCATTTTAAAAAGAGAAACATAGCATTCATTAAAAATTACATAAATTGATCTCTGTTTTTATGTAAAAACATTATGTAATAAACAAAAAAATCTGTCTTTTTTATAAAACTAACAATTGTTTTAACATCGTTATAGGCACTACATTATTGTTTTAAATACAAATAATTCAAGAGCAATAATTGCAGATTTCCCTATTAAGTTTGTATGTAGCACTATCAATAGATTTTAATACCAAATGCTTTTATTGAGAGATTGTTTAATTACAATCTCAATAAATTTCTATATAAATCGTACTACAGAAAATTTTCCTTACCAATCTCAGTAGATTTCTATGTAATTTTTTTCCAAAAATATATACATATATATAGATAACTATAGATTCTTAAAGAAAAATTTTTTATAGTGCAAATTTCATGGCAGGCGTCTCTCTATAAAGTACTCTTTGATGAAAATGATAAAAATGGGCGGTCCTTCAGAACTTTCCATTCACTTTCGTCAAGACTACAAACTTCGTCAGATATGCGAAATGTCAACAGATATCTTGAAATGTCTGAAAAATGATATTGTTTTTACGAACGTCGATAGATATCTGTGAATGTTTGAATACTAATATCAATTTAAAACACTAGCCAATGTAAATAAAATATTAAAAATAAAGTATTAAAAAATCATGTTTTCTAAAAATGGCAAACTTGTTAAATTTTATTGTTTAGAATACTATTTACGTATTATAATGTTATAAGTATCGCAAAAAATTAGTTTGGATGCTTTCTAAAACGAATTTTAAGTTACATACGTGAATATCGGCAGATATTGTAAATTTGACGTCTAACATGCCGTGACTTTCGAGATATTGGCCAATATTGATCGGGACATTGGCCGAAATCTGTGTGCTACTTGTGTCTTACAGCCGTAGATTTCACTTGCCGACGAAGAGATTGATACACGTCGCAGCGCATGCGCTAAGTGCCAGTCCCCCAGTGGGGTGCCATATTTCTACCACACAGTACCTTAATTTCTCCAGTCCCCCATTGAAAAACCAATCGGCACCCCAACCACATTTCGAAGCCTCTTGGTGCCAATTGATACCGTGTTTCCAAAACCAGTCTTTCAAAAGGCACCGAAAAGTCACCTTCAGTTTTAACAGTGTAGATGAAAACAAATACAGATCCCATCCCTGCGGCGAAGTAGTCGATATTCAAAAAATGTTGGTAATAAACTGTATATATATCTACCCGTATCACCAATCATCAATATTCCATTCTTATTGCCATTTCTTGTTTAACACGTTCACTCTGGCGCTGTGGGTCACACTCGACTGTCTCAGAGTTGTCAAGCCTCCGGCTTTTTTTTCATACCACTATTATTTTAGAGAAAATTTTGTTCCTTTAAATTGCCCAATTGTTCTAATTAGATAAAAGAACATTTTCTGTATTGAAATACTGGTATCCAAGAAGCTGACTTTGCAGATCTGAGGCAGTCGACTGTGACCCACCGCGCCGGCGTGAACGTGTTAAGCTCTTGCTTTAAAAATGAAGGTGGGAGTGTTAAAAATGTCTGTAGATATGCATCTATTATTTCTATAGCTTCTTTTGCGAGAAGATCCACTACTTCCTCTTCATGAACACCAATATGCACTTTCACAAAATAAAACAAAACTTTCTTGTCTGATTTCTGTAGGAATTTGGTATTCATATTATAAAATACAGTGTGCCTATAATTAAACGACCCTATTTTAAAGTTCTCTACAGACAAAACTTTTGCTCAGAATATTGTGAAATTTTGCGAAGGACATGATAAAGGTATAGGAATTTGCTTGAGCAAAAGAAAAAAAGTATTGAAAATTTCGCTGCCAAAGGACGTTTTTCAATGAATTACACATTTAGCATACATTTACGATAGCTTATAAAGTTTAATGAAGCAAAACATGTTCCACATGACGGTCATCATTTTCAGGTACTATCTGTAATCATAAGATACCATGTTCCTCAGTGTGTTCAAACCATTTTTAGGGCTTCATTCATCTGACGAAATCCTATTCGTCTCTCTCCTCTGTCTGTCGGTCTGTTTATCTGTCACAGAGCCGTTGTCAGAAACTATATATATTGGAGACTTGAAATTTTGTATACTTATAGCTGAACACTTCCCATCTAACGACAAATCCTAAAATTTTGAAAAAGTCTTATATTTACCCCCCTGGGCTCTAACTTGTGTATTTTAAGTTTCTTGTTCTAACTGAGCCCCTAATTAAGTTGAAGACTTGAAATTTTGATACTTATAGCTGAACACCTCACATCAAACGACAAATCATAAAATTTTGAAAAAGTCTTATATTTATCTCTCTGGGCTATATCTTGTGTAGTTTAAGCAATTTTTCTAACTCAGCCCCTAATTAAGTTGGAGATGTGAAATTTTGCATACTTATAACAGAACACTTGTGATCACACGAAAAATCATAACATTTTCAAAAAGTTTTATATTACAAATGTTAATAAGTGCGAGTAGTAAGTCAAAATTACGTCCATTACTAATTATATCACAATATTAAAATATTTATTTGCTTATAAGACGTTATAAAAAAACATTAAAAGTAAATTAAAAATCTATATTTACATGTTTCAACTCATTTTCTGAGTCGTCGTAAGAATGTATAACAGAAAATTACAATGCATATGAAAAATGGAAAAAATCGTCGAAAATAAACAAATAATCATGTAACGCACTCTATATTTTCGGGATTGCTCGTGTTACCTCTATGTCGCCATGCCGTAATTAAGAAATTAAACCATTAAGAGAATAAGATCATACAAAGATATTTCCATAATAGAGACTGATAAATCTAATCGCTTGGCTATCCTTAATAGGAAAGAGTACATTAATAAAATGCAGGATTGTATCGATAAAATGAAATGTAAAACCGTCAAGCATAACCCATTACGTAAAATTTGTGACAAAACCAAAGGGATCATTGAAAAAGGAAAATGGCCGGATTTCATGAAAATTAAATTGAGTTTAAACAAACTAGCTGTCATACCTAGATTAGTGGGTAAAATGAAATATCATAAACAAGATTGTCCTCTTCGCCCGATTGTGACAAAATGCCAAGGTCCTACCTACTTCTTAGAAAAAGCATACGTTCCCCTTCTACAACAGTTGTTGCATCCTTTCATATTTACAGTGGACTCTACTACAGATTTCGTTGAGAAAATCAAGAAATTCAACATCTCTGAAGCAAGTTTGGACATTGTTTCCCTTTATCCATCCATAGATACAATTGAAGTTATCAAGAACCTAGAACATTTTATCGATAATACAGAAACTTTTGATCTGCTCATGAAGAACACTTTAAAGAGGAGTTTAAACTTAATTATTTCAAGTATTTTTTTTTTTTTTTTTTGATAATGCTATTTATGAACAACCATGTGGTGCTCCGATGGGATCCCCAATATCTGGCCTTCTGGCGGAATTTAAATTACGCCCCCTCGAATATAAAATTTTCAGCAATTTTGAGGTAGTTCCTTTAGTATGGTTACGTTATGTAGACGATATTTTTATTGTTTGGCGAGGTAATATTGATGAGTTAATGATTTTCATACAACAGTTAAATGAACTTGACAATAATATTAAGTTTACTTTTGAACTAGAAACAGGTGGAAAATTACCTTTTTTAGATGTTGAGTTACAGAGAAAGGGGAATGAATTAATTCGTTCAGTTTACCGAAAACCTATCGCAGATTTAAACGTTATACCTTCCGATGCATGCACCCCAATGCCTTATAAATTATCCACCCTCAGGTTCATAATCAATCGTGCTTTCAAGATTTCTTCCGATATAAATCTGGGGGAGGAACTGGAGAAAATTAAACGTATTGCTAGTGATAATGGATATCAGGTAAAATTAATTAACAAATTGATTCAGAACTCCTTTGATACTTCTAAAAATAAAAATAAAACTATTAATGAAGTTAATATGAAAAGGGTTGCAGCAAATTATTTCCCGGGTTTCTTTGAACATATAAAAAATGATTTAAGAAATTTTGGCTTATGTTTGATTGCGAAGCCGCCTCCGAAATTAAAGATGCTTTTAAATACTGAAATTGACCCTATTAATAGAGATGACCTCTGAGGAGTTTATATGATTCCATTTATTAGGGAGGGATGAATCAAAAATCATTATATAGGTATAACGCAACGAAAATTCAATATCAGATGTAAAGAACATATAGCGGACATAAAATACAATAGAGGTAATACTGCTTTATTCCGGCTAAATCAAATAAAGAACAATAACATACTTTTTAACGAGGGTAAAATAATCTACAGGTCTAATTTTTATTTACAATTATTCACAAGAGAGTCCATTGAAATTTATTTAAGAGGTTCAGGAGTTTGTAATGATACATTATCTTTTCGTATCCCGAATTTATGGGTTGAGTGGTTGGATAAATTACGGCATTGCGACATAGAGGTAACATGAGCCATCGCGAAAATATAGGTCGCGTTACATGATTACTTGTTCATTTTCGATGATTTTTTCCATTTTTCATATGCATTTGTAATTTTTTGTTATACATTCTGATGACGACTCAGAAAATGAGTTGAAACATGTAAATATAGATTTTTAATTATTTACTTTTAATGTGTTTTTATAACGTCTTTTAAGCAAATAAATATTTTGATATTATGATATAAGTCTTATATCATTTACCCTTCCGAGCTCTAACTTTTGTATTTTTAGCAATTTTTCTAACCTCCACCCTTTTCACCCGGGGAGCGCTTTTCTAACTTTTGCCGATACTCCTTTGACCACTCTTTCATATTATACACAATAGCGGTACATATTTTAGTTCATTTTTAGCGCCAGGGGGCGCCTACCTATCTTGGGTGCTATGGGCCCGGTCCCTTTGACTAATATATCTACGGATAGTTTGTAAAACGGAGTTTCGTTCAGATAGAGGTTTGTTTAGAATAGAGTGCGCCCCCTGGATGCGAAATGTGGAACTACCAGATTTTGCAAAAGGATAAAGTGTTTTAGATTGAATATTAAACGAAACCCTCTCTGCGATCTGTGATCACATTTACCCACTTATTATATGACAGCAGCTGGATTTTGGAAATTTGGGAGAAAAAATGATGGTAAGTAGTCACCTTCAGGTGGCGATGTATCCTGGTTTGCTTTGAATTTTTTTTCAGTTTTAAATGCAGAAGAGTTAATACTGTTAAAACACATATCTCTGAAGTTGCATAGACGTTATAAATAATTTATAAGTAATAGTCTAAAAGTAAAAATGGAAAATAAAGCAAAATGTTAAAAAGTTATATTGTGCAAAACAGTCGAGATGAAGAATAAAAAGATATTTTTCAGTGATAGCAATACAATTTTATTTTGTTAGAAATAATAGTATAAATATAAAAGTGAAAAATGCAGTATAATAATTTATATATACATATATATTTATAAAATAGAAATTATTAGGAATTTTAAATTAAATGTAAGTTAGACATAAAAAAAAAAAAAAAAAAAAAACATTTATCTGGTTTTACTTTTTCTCTCGTTTGCTTGTATGTATACATTTATCGTGAAGTATGTATCTCTTTTTATATTTATGTTATACACTAGAAAAGAAAACTTAATAAAGATGCTAATTGTTATTTAACACACACACACACACATACATATACATATGAATTCGTTATAATTTAGGTTATCATTTTTGAATTGATTTCTTTTACAGTGTAAATTTAGGAAATTTCCAAATCGCTGTAACAGGTCCATTTTTTTCTTCATCTTCCGCCATTTTCTGTCCATTTAATAACTTTATTTGCCTAGCTTAACTTTTTCCCCCTCATTTTCTGTTACCAACGCTACGGAGTAATAATTTTACAGATCGTAAAAAAAAAAAAAATCTTTCGTTTTATACTCTTGCTCTCGGAACGCGAGTTACATACTTTGGCTCATTTCCAGAACAGAAATCACTGTTAATATAAAATTTTATCCAGAATTCGTTCTCGATATACGCTAATTTATTTATCAGAGTAATAAATCTGGATGAGATCTTTTTTGAATAATATATATATTTTTTTAATATTAATGAACTTTGGACTTATATGAGTTTTTAAGTATTTCCAAATTTGAGTTTTTCTGATTCTGGATTTCTACGTGTGGTAAAAGCGTCATTTTCAAAATTTTGTTTTTTTTCTTAACAAAATTATAAAAAGGTAGCTGTAATTAGTTAAAATTTTCGAATTTAACAAAATTTAAACATTGGTAATTAAACTACTTCCGGTTATTAATAAAATAATTTTTTTTTCAGATATCGTCGCCTCTGAGCAACAGTATAGGTCATCTAGTCATAATCGAAAATGAGATGTCTGACTTACTGCTATGGAAAACTGTGTTTGCATCTAGTGGAACAGTAGATAATTTTTATAAAACACATCTGAGATATAGTATTAAACATAACTTTGTGTTTCAGAAGTTGTTCCACTCGATGCAAACACAGTTATTCATAGCAGTAAGTCAGACATCTCATTTTGTATTATTACTAGATGTCCTTCTGTTGCTCTGAGGCGACGAAATGTATGTATTGAAATTGGTTGTATAAGTATATATCGTCGCCTTAGAGCAACAGTAGGACATCTAGTAATAATCGAAAATAAGATGTCTGACTTAGTGCTATGAAAAACTGTGTCTGCATCTAGTGGAACAGTCGGGAATTTTCATAAAACACACCTGAGGTATAATATTAAACATAACTTTGTGTTTCAGAAGTTGTTCCACTAGATGCAAACACAGTTATCCATAGCAATAAGTCAGACATCTCATTTTTTATTATTACTAGATGTCCTTCTGTTGCTCTGAGGTGACGAAATGTATGTATTGAAATTGGTTGTATAAGTATATATCGTCGCCTTAGAGCAACAGTAGGACATCTAATAATAATCGAAAATAAGATGTCTGACTTAGTGCTATGAAAAACTGTGTCTGCATCTAGTGGAACAGTCGGGAATTTTCATAAAACACACCTGAGGTATAATATTAAACATAACTTTGTGTTTCAGAAGTTGTTCCACTAGATGCAAACACAGTTATTCATAGCAATAAGTCAGACATCTCATTTTTTATTATTACTAGATGTCCTTCTGTTGCTCTGAGGCGACGAAATGTATGCATTGAAATTGGTTGTATAAGTATATATCGTCGCCTTAGAGCAACAGTAGGACATCTAGTAATAATCGAAAATAAGATGTCTGACTTAGTGCTATGAAAAACTGTGTCTGCATCTAGTGGAACAGTCGGGAATTTTCATAAAACACACCTGAGGTATAGTATTAAACATAACTTTGTGTTTCAGAAGTTGTTCCACTAGATGCAAACACAGTTATTCATAGCAATAAGTCAGACATCTCATTTTTTATTATTACTAGAGGTCCTTCTGTTGCTCTGAGGCGACGATATGGTAAACCAAAATTTGCATATAAGAATTTTTTCATGCTTATTTTTTAATTTTAGTTATTGATAAATTGACAAGCTGACAATCAGGTAAAGTTTAATAACAGTAGATCGGAGGATCAAAAGTAGCTGAAGTTACTTTTTGCAAGCGAAGTTTCAGCAGAACAATTTAAGTACATCAGTAAATAAATAAATAGAAATGAAGAAATAAATAGAATTCATCTTTAAGAGTTAAACTTAAATTTACACAATGTGTAAAGCTACTTAAAGGATGACAATATTAAAAAAAGATGTTAAATTACTTTAATACCTTAGTACTTTCAACTATAAAAACATAGTCTTCGTCAGAGGAATATAAGAAATACTATTTTTATTAGCGTCTAATTTTCAAAATCCACGCAGATGATGACGAAAGGAGTGAAAGTGGAAGTCAATTTTTAGATCCGGAAATCAATGGGAAAATAAAACATGAATATAGGGAAGTGAAATATTACTCGTTTTATGATACGTTAAGCAAACTGAGCCAAATTCTGGGTATATTGTAGGATAAAACATCATTACAAACGGTATTTTCTTTAGTAATAATTTCTTCTGATTCGCGGATAATTAAATCATGATAATTCTTTGAGGGATATATAATTTTTGCGTCTTCGAAATTAACTTGTATATTCTGCTTCTGGTTAAGTCTCGACAGGGCTGTTGTAGGTCGGTTGTACTTAAATCTCTCAAATGTTCTTTAATACGAACTTTAAGTTTACGCGAAGTCATTCCTATGTATTCTAGATAAATATTTTCTGCTTTTAGTGGAATTATATATACTCCAGAAACTTCATCCTTCGGGATCGGGTCTATTTTGGCACTAATTAGATTTTTCAGTTTTGCTGGAGGAGTGGCAATTAAGTTCACGCCAAAACGAAAACGTGCATGTCTGAGTTTTTCGAAAAGTCCTGGTATGTACTTCATTTTGTACTTCAAATTATCCCGTGTAATAACACTTTAAGTCATGGTTAACACGACATTTAGGCAACGTCAAAGCGTCGTGAGTCAAAAGGGGACGATGCAGTTTAGAAAGTTACAAAACATTAAGTATAAAACGTATCTTGTATAGCAAGTGTTGATTAGATATTAATAGCTTCAATATTTCTCTAAGAAACCACAGGATGCTTGTGATGATCTTTTCATTCAGTACAGAATTCAGACACTTTTCTCGTAGAGTGATGTCTGTTTCTCTGAGGGGGAGGACAATAAGAAGTTCCGAAGGGGAATGTACACTTTTACTATATTAATAAGTATAAAATTCCAAATTTTTCAGAAGGGGGATTTCGATGATCAGGCGGGACGAATTTATCATTGTTTCCATAATTACAGAGCAAAAATGAAGGAAATGCAATAGGTTTTATAGTGAATTGGGGTAAGGTGAATTAAGCTTAAAAATTACTTAAAAGCTTAAAACTTGAAACTACATTTTAAATTTCTACATACAGGGTGCGTCAGGTATTTGAGAACAAATCAACGCCTGATTTCAAACAGGAATGTACACTACAGAATAGCCTTTTTCTTTATTTTAACGTTCTGTGTAGGGGACCACATACACACTGGATGACATCATTCATTGAAATCACTGCCAGCTGAAATAACCGCTTCTACAGGCTGTCAAAAACTGACTGCAGGTAATGGTCAGATGAATATTGGAAACATTTGTCTCTGCATACACAACAGCTGCCTTGAAAGCCGCAACACTGTTAGGTGGATGACTATTTGAGGTCGTCTCAACTACATTACATACGTAATAGGCCATTCTGTTAATATCTGGGGAGCTGGGGCCAACAAGTTGAGGATGATATCGTCATGAATGCTTGAGCCATCCATTTTTGGTTTGCATCGGCCGTATGGTATAGTGCAAGGTCTTGTTAAAAAACGTACGGCCATTCACGTGTTACAGAAATAATTTAGTGCTTTAAGATATCGGTATAAGCAATGGCGTTGACTCTGGCACCTTGAAGAAAGAAATGAGGATGCATCAGATCGTCTTCACTTCTCAGGGTCCCCCAGAATCATCTTTAGAGATTTCGAAAAGTTTCTGAACGTGTCTGTCAGAACCTCTTAGGCGATTTTACACCATCATCGTTCTTTTTGCGGTTAACTTTCTTGACCTGGGAAAAGTTTTTCTTATTGGAAAGAAACAAGAGTATTTCTGGCTCCTTTTGACGTTTGAGCCTGTTAAGGAGGCGCTTGTCTCTTGTCAGGCAGTTGTCCCTGGTTCTCTCAAGTAGGAACTAGGAACTGTGCTCTTCTCATCATGTACGAACTCTAACGAAGGTTCCCATGGATCACACATCAGATTGTGGCCTCATCAATCTGCATCTACCTAGCGAGTGTCCTTATCGACTTCGTAAAATTTTCATCGACTTGACTAACGAAATCTGGTGTTTTGATGTTTTCATATTCCTGAAAATGTCGTTTCCTGCATGAAACATTTGCCACATGAAACCTGGCTGCCTACATTTCTCTCCTCACATTAAAGACCAATGACCGGGAGAGCTTCAAGAATGTGGCAATCTCTAAATTGAAGAGTTCTTCAGTCAGTGAGCCAATAGCGGCCTGCCTCTTTATTTTCTAAATTAGTCTAGGTTCTGACATATTTACATGTATCAGAAAAAGATGTGTAACTATGATATATAGGGAGATATTTCACATATAACATGTGTTCTCAAATACCTGACGCACCCTGTAGATATGCTTGAAAGAAAATATTGAGTCTTTTTTTTTTACCCCATAACCTATGTTATCTTGAAATGCAAATTACATTATTACTTTTATTCATAAGGTAAACATCCTCTCACACCATTTGAATTTTCTGTAGAAGTTGAAATAATTTTGGAAAATTATTTCTCTTGATCTTGAAGGATAGTGGAAAAGAATGCTTTTTTTCTGAGTGAAATTCTACGATTCAAAAATAGGTCATGTGTTTGGCTGTAAGCCAGAAGTTTAGGACTCTTTAACTCAATGAAATGATCGATTTCAATTATCTAGCAAAAGTCAATTTACTAAATTAACAGTGTGGAAAAATAGTGTAAGGAAACATTTGGTAATTTTGTTAATGACCGAAATTTTTAGACAAATGAAAATAAATGTAGGCACACTTTAGAGATTAAAAATCAAAGAGTTAAGAACCGAATGGAGAATTATAGCGTGACTGACTGTAATTCCATTTTTTCTGTTCAACAATTTTAAACTAAATTAATATTTACTTAAAGTGATAAAATACTTTTAACAAGGCAAATAAAACCTTTATTTTTTTCATATTAGACATGTTTCATTGCTCCGACGTAAACATTCTCAATAATAAGTAATATAAAAATTTTGTTTTTAAACTCAATTCCTACTTAGGTCATCAAAGAAAAAATTAATATAATCCCTTAAGCTAATATTAGTTTTTGTTGCATTAAAATATCTCGATTTGTTGATTTTCTATAAGCAAGTAGGTTTACAATGGAAGTCTGTGGGAATTTGGCGAAATATTAGAGATATCGCCAAGTTGGCGTCACTTTTGGCGACTCATTTTGGTCGCCAAATTTGGCGATATATCGCCAAGTTGGCGACCAACTTGGCGGTATTTGGCGACAGGACAGGGTCCCCTCCTAAGGTAACCCCCCTTATAGATATGAAGATGCATTAAATACTGTTCAATAACAATGGCCGCCATTTTGTCTCCCATATAAAACTAAAATTAATTAATTAAAATTTAATTAATGAATTAATATTTGAAAAAACTGTATTATCATCAATTGTCATTCAGTACAAGTTTAAAAAAATTATTTCAACTTGATAGGATGAATAAGTATTTTATTAACGATTGAAAATTTGAACAAGATATATAAATAAATATAGGGAGAGTGTGAACTAATAATAGGAATTAAATAAATATGATACAAATATTTCCGCAAAAATTTTTTAAATTGAAAACTGGTAAACAAGAATCACGTGAGCTCAAGCATAATGAAATTAGCTGCAATATTAAAATGAATATTTGTGAACGTGAATTATTTAATACTGTTGTTTCATTTTTTTTTAGAGCATCTCTTTCTAATTTATCCATCAAGCTTTTACTTGCCATCCATTATCCGAGAATCAATAGAAATCTCCTTACGCAGTGAGAATATATGCAGTGATTCAGCATCCATGGAGCTTCCTCAAACCTGGAAAGAGATGCTCTACAGAAAAAAGAAACAATAGTATTAAAAAATTCACGTTCACAAATATCCATTTTAATATTGCAGTTCATTTCATTATGCTTGAGTTCACGTAATTTTTGTTTACCAGGTTTCAATTAAAATTTTTTTTGCGAAAACGATATTTATTATTGAGAATGTTGACGTTGGAGCAATGCAACATGTCTAATATGAATAAATAAAGGCGGGGTCTGTGCGGCCGAGTAGTCAGAGCACTACGCTGCTAATCGCTTGCGAGTGTAAGAGATTGTGGGTTCGATTCCCGCTGGTTCCATTGCAAACACTCTTTGTGTGGAACTCACAGGATGTATTTCTCTTGTGTTGTAATATATCCTAGTGCTATCTTGTCTCCGACTTATAAGCGGGCTCTTATGTCAAGCACACAAGTCGTATGTTTGTTATTCAATAAATAAATAAAAGTATTTTTTGCCTTGTTAAAAGTATTTTATCATTCAAATAAATATTAATTTAGTTTGACGCATTCAAGCGATTTTTCATATAGTTTTATAACGCGAATTTTTCTGACACACATGCAAATGTCCATTCCTGGATGCGTAAAAGTTTCAGGTCCTAAAGAATGAAAAGTACTCATATCACAATGTTAAAATATTTATTTGCTTAAAAGACGTTATAAAAGCACATTAAAAGTAAATTAAAAATCTATATTGACATGTTTCAACTCTTTCACTGAGTCGTCATCAGAATGCATCACAGAAAATTACAAATATAATGCGTATGAAAAATGGAAAAAAAAATCATCGAATATAAACAAGTAATCATATAACGCTCCCTACATTTTCGCGATCGCACGTGTTCCCTCTATGTCGCGACTCCGTAAGTTGTCCAACCATTCAACTCATAAATTCGGGATACGAAAAGATTGTTACAAACTCCTGAACCTCTTAAATAAATTTCAATGGACTCTCTTATAAATAATTGTAAATAAAAATTAGACCTATAGATTACTCTACTCTCGTTAAAAAGTATGTTAATGTTCTCTATTTGATTCAGCCGGGATAAAGCAGTATTAACTCTATTATATTTTATGTCTGCTATATGTTCTTTACATCTGTTATTGAATTTTCGTTGGGTTATACCGATATAACGATTTTTGATTCCCCCTTCCCTAATAAATTAAAACATATAAACTCCTGAGAGGTCATTTTAATGTCTTTTCATAATGTCTTTTAAGCAAATAAATATTTTAATATTGTGATATGGTTATTAGTGGAAGTAGTTTTGGCTTATTACTCGTACTTATTTACATTTGAAAAGTACTCTTAATTTTGAAGATTGGAAAATATTGTTTTACAATAAGTAACTTTGAAACTAATACAGGTCAGCTATTGACACTTTTTTTTTATTATTTTATCTACAACAATTTTAAAACAATTATAATCTAAATATTATTTTGAAATATGAAGGAGGCGAAAAAAAAAAAAAACTTTATAATAATTTAACGAGTCAACAAAACAAATCACAATGTTACTAAATGGTGTATACACAATATTAAATAGTTAAAAACTAAAAAAAACCATTAAAATTAAATTAAAATAAAATCGATGTCTCGCTCAACTCCTATGACCATCATTGGAAAAATGATGTTACATTGTTTTTAAAGTTTAAATGAAGAGAGTCTAACCGTCTAGAATTGTTCGTTGGGTGAGAACCTAACGAATTACCTATGCAAATGTCCATGTGATGTCTACAATTAATAGAGGATTTTATAACAGAAGGTTCTACTATCGCAAGTTTTACGGTACATATAATTCTTATGTATAAATATTTTTCATTCAACAGTCATATTTATCACATAATTCCAATCATCAAACCTGATTCAAAAATAGGTATATTCCACGAAATTATTTACAAGAACGGATTGTTCGTTATCTTAGCTAAAATATATGCTTAAGATACATATTTGCTATGAGAGTTAGACATTTGTGCACTTATGTTTGAAAATTTTTGTTTCTATGCACCGTAAGTACATTTTAAAAATTATTTTCAGTTTTTCAGTTAACAGAGAAACATATCCAGTACGATTTGAATATTACTAAAGTTTTAATTAAACATTCATTATCAAACTATCATTATTTAACGCATGAAATTCACAGTCATCGATTACAGAAACATATTACACAGACTAAAGTCCAGAGTTTCTGACTGCGTAGATGTCAAGCGTGCTGCACACTGTCTTTCGCTACATATCGAGGAAATCAATAGATCCGTAATAAATGCATTCCATAAGTTTGTGTAATTCTAGGGTTGATCTAAAATAATTTACATGCGTTAAATTGTCGACGTTTGCGTGTTTCCTGTAATTTGTTTACAGAATGTCACGCAATAGTTAATGTTCTGTGATCATTGTTTAATATTAGTACTTTTAACTGAGAAATATTTTGAAAAAAAAAATAGTTGTTTGAAAAAAAAAATTACATGAATGTTACAGCTATGAATAATTCGAATAAACGTTCTTAAAATTCGATGATATTTTCAAATGTGGGAGCTGTAGTTCGTGCCACTGCGTTTTAAGAGTAAGGGACATTCCCCCTACGATCAACGCTCGCTGGAAATCTTCTGTAATAGGATTGCCATTCATTTTCCTTTGATTGGCGATTTTTTGGTGCCAACTCCAAATCCAGCGCTTTTGATGCAGCTGACGGCTGATTCTGTGATTGATTAAGTAATATCAATTACACATTTGAAAATCAGCTCTCCATAACGGTTAAGTAAAAAATGTTGCAGCTTCCTCGACTTTTATAACATCTAACAGAAAACTTTTCTTTTAGAGGCTATAAGAAAACAGTTTTAAATACAGTAAAACACCGGTTATCTGAAAAGCATGGGACCAAAGCATTTTCGGATAACCGGGGTTCCATAGGAATTTTCGGATAACCGGGATTCCATAGGAATTTTCGGATAACCGGGGTTCCATAGGAATTTTCGGATAACCGGGGTTCCATAGGAATTTTCGAATAACCTGGAAGCTTATGGTGAAAACTTGTTTAATGAAAAACTGTGATCGATATGCTGAAGTACAAGAAGATGCAACAGCATCAGATGTGTTGTTATTTAAAAGGTGCCGTGATAAAGCAGCATTGAAACGATGCAAAGTTGAAAAACAAAAGAAAATCACAACATATTTTGTAAAACAATAAAGTGTCGTACGTTTCTATCTAATAGAGTGCCCGAAATTAAGCAATGGACCAAATAAGTAAGTTGACCCTGCTTATTTATTTCATAAAGAACATGCTTTTTTAACACTATTTCTACCGGTGTCCAATAACACTTTTCAAAGTTTTAATTTTTACTTATTTTCCTTTTAATTTTTAAAGATAATAAGTATTAAAACAACACTTCAATGTATTAAAAATGATTCGGAATTGTTTTGATCTAAAACTTACAAATAAAATAGTAATCACAAATCAAAATATGTTAAAAAGGTGTCATTTGACATCGGTAAAAATAACGTTGACAATAATTTTTTTCACATTTAAAAAGGACTTTCAGGAATTTTCAGGTCTTTCGGTTAAGCCGATTTTCGGATAACCGGTGTTCTATTGTATAACAGTTTAAAATATAGTTTTAAATAAGACTTAATTTTCAACATTAAATACTTTTCACATGTAATAATTTAATTATTTTAAGGGTTTTTTCTATTTAGGTGTGTTCGTAATTATATAAATACTTAGCACATATAATTGTCGTGTGGTGAGTCCATCTGTCTGTCCGTCTGTTTGCATATAACAGCACAAAAACTACCCACCAGAATGGTTTGAAATTTAATATATAGAACCGTTTGAGAATTTTGTCTCGTAATTTCAAATTTTATGAAAATCCAATCAAAACGTAAAAAGATATTGATAAAACTTTTCTTCATTCTATTAAATCCTATCATACCTAATTAATTAAATGATATCCCACGATAATTAATGATTTAAGGTTGCCATGGTGACTGCATCAGATTTAAGTTGGAGTCCTATTACTTCGCTATTACTGAATTTTAATATATATAATCGTAATAAATTTTTTATTCATGCAATTTTGTATAACAGTGCAACAGCTATTGTACCAAGATCTGAATATTTATAAAACTAGTTATAGTCCGAACGCACCTCAATTGCCACGTTTGATGTACAATTTCCGTCCTGTTTAATATTCACGCGTAAATAAATTTTTCAATTGAAAAGTGTTCGGAAATATTAATATTTGGGGTTTTTTAAATCGGGCAATAATAGATTAAAACGGCTTTTTCAAATTATGAATTAAATCTGTATTCAAATAATGAAATTTTGAATAAAAAAGGGGGAAAAAATTAAAAAAATGATTAGCCATTGCAAAACCATAATCTCGTCAGGATCCCTGTAAAAAATGGTTAAACTGCTATGCATAATTTTTTATTGAATATTAAAGACGTGAATTACCACTTTGCTAACTAAGCGTAAGCCAACAGAGTGAAAAATGTTCAAGCCGGGAATCGAACCCGGACCCCTGGAATAGCGCACCAGTGCTCGATTAATTAAAATTATATATTCACCGATACTGGCTTCATTTGCATCTCATGTTACGCCGCAAGATTGTGCGCTCATGTCATGATGACTACTCCATCTAATAGCTGCGGTAGCAGACTTGCAGACTTATGTGAGTGAGATATGCCAAGCTGGGCATCGTTCTCGTGCTTAAATGGTACAGCACTGGAGCGTTATTACAGGGGTCCGGGTTCGATTCCCGGCTTGGACATTTTCCACTCTGTTGGCTTACGCTTAGTTAGCAAAGTGGTAATTCACGTCTTTAATATTCAATAATTTCAAGCGTAGTTTCAATGCTGAATAGTAGTTGAAGGATTAACTAAAATAGTTTTTTATACTAGAAAACTTATGTAACTGATCTAGCTTGACCGATTTCAACATTAATAGCACTTAAAATAATCTTTCGATTTAAAAACAGTCTGCTCCAAAGTGTTTATCCTACATTTCTCGGTATATCTAACAGTTTTCATGTTTTTATATGCAATTGTTTTTGCAGTACGAGCCGATAAAGTGAGGGAGGTTGCAATAAATCACTTACTGCAGCAGCAACGGCAGCGTTAGTTACTTTTATAGGATAGATAGAAACTTTGAAGTTTCAGGCAGAAATAAAGAGGAAGTGCATATATCGGAGTAGATGCTAATTGTTTCACAACCATGTGTTGTAACATCCTCATCTTCAACAATGTCAATAATAATGTATAAGCGCTATAGACCGGAGCACAGACAATTACCTCATCAAGTCGAAGGGTGAAATTCTAGGATTAGTTAAATCTTGATTCGCATATTAAAACGCAAACGGTCTGCCAAGTAATATCTTGGTGGAAAACACCTATAAACCTGATTTTAGCGGCTGACTCGTAGGTTTACCATTGTGTTGTCCTGTTCCCAGTTCTCCCTGTTTTCATACCTTTTGGTGCAGGAAAACTCTATGGTAAACTTACGAGTCAGCCGCTAAATTCGGGTTTTCAGGTGTTTTCCACCAAGATAGGAATTGGCAGACCAATTGCGTTTTAATATGCGAATCAAGATTTAACTAATCCTAGAATGCCGTACTTGTTTTGTTAAACTTTTTCTGATATCAAGTTTAACAAACAGTTTGTACAGCTTTATCCAGAATGCATCAAAAAGAAAATATTAAGATAAACTTCGAAAAAGCTAAAATGATCATTTCAACGTTTAACCATTACTCTTCAATAATCCGTGAATCCATTGAAATTTTACTTAGGAGCGATACTGTTTGTAACGATGTACTTTCTTATAATATTCTAGCGATTTGGTATAATATCCTGAACATTTCAAGAATTCCTGAAAATATGAACTGATCTTTTCACCACTCTGCAGAGAAATGGACTGAACTCCGTTTGCGCATACGTAGTATTATGTTTTTGTTTTTAAATTTGTTTTCTATTCAGCCAGTCATCTTTTCCCTTTGAAAATGAACGCGTGTGTGTTCGAAAGATCTCAGGGTTGTATTAAATAATATTTTTATATGTTTGTGTCACCTTTTAAGTAGTTATATGTATGTTGTAAAGTTTATAAACTCATACAGTATTCAAGTTCAGATTTACATCATCTACAAAAGGAGTGGGAGGAAATATAGAAATATATTTTACAAAATAAAATGTGCGATAAGTTCGATGAAATTAGTAAAAACCTGAGTGTTTCGTCGCGATTTAAATACCAAATAGCATATACTTTCAATTCAACAGTTTTTCGCGATTTTTTCATTTGAAAATATAATTTCAGTAAAAAATGGAGTAAAGATATAAAATGATACAGAGTGATGCAAAGTAAAAGATATCAAATGACACAAAGTTTAGATTATGATACAAAGTAAAAAGATATAAAATTATACAAATTTTAGGTTCATTTAAGGTCATTATTAGGGGACCATGCAACGCCGGGCGAGTCAGCTGGTTTAGATATAAAAATACGAGTTTACAAACCAATTTCTTAATTTTATCTCACACAGCTGGATTTTACTGCGTTTACACTAATTCCGTTTTTCCTGTTGGGTCCATTGGACCCCTCTGGTATACGGAGGGTTAAATATTTTTGTCATATAGATTTTACATAATAATGAAGAAAATGACTAATTCTAAAATTGTTTTCGGTGATTCTCTCCCCACCCCTTCCTAAAATAAATTTTTCATCTGGTTTAATATTTCGGTTATGGAATTTAAAATATATAGTTTTAATTAATTTTTCAAATAATTTTCGGCAGTGAAATTACGTTTGAAATTATTAAATATTTAATACGTGATTTATCACATTACTAGCTAAGCGTAGAACCAAATAGAGTGAAAAATGACCAAGCCGGAAATCGAACCCGGAACCCTTGGAATAGCACTCCAAGTGCTCCACCACTTAAGCTACGAGGACGATGCCCATACTGAATGCTAAGCTGGGTATCGTCCTTGCAGCTTAAGTGTTAGAGCGCTTGGAGCACTATTCCGAGGATTCTGGGTTCGATTCCCTGCTTGGACATTTTTCACTGTTTGTTCTACGCTTAGTTAGCAATGTGATAAATCATGTATTGAATATTCAAGAATTTAAAATACATATGACTGAATTTACAATTGCCTGTAAACATCAGCCTTTTCAAATTATACATTTGCTGTTGGTTTGATATTTGTTTGACATCGTTTGTTTCTAAAAGTAACTTTGATCTTTATTCGGTATAAACCAAAGAGTACCGCATTCCTTTCCTAAATTAAAGGTGCGCAAAGATCAACTCTTTCCCTTGAATCTTCTAAATTCGAAGGAAGTTTCTAGGTAAAATTAATTCTAATCCAACGTTCCTGATGTATCTAATTTGAATGAAAGTATCAGAAAGGCTTTCATTACAATTTTCGGAACTCATAGAGGTAAATAATATTTGAATATGGCAAAAGGAATTCTGCTATACAATGACTAATCCGATACCGAGCATTCGTATATTTTAATTTCCTTTTAAAACATGCTGTAAGAATAGAACTTGGAATTTCCATTAGATTTCAACCCTCGTTTGATAACAATTGAAGAATATATTAATAAAATTGAGTTTGAGTGTGTTGATTTTGTTTTATTAGTTTGAATTGAGCGATTACTTTATAAAGGTTCTGTTTTTATAAAGTTTTTGAAATGAAATTTTAAGGTAAGTTTCTCAAATGTTATGAGGTTACTTCAGTCACCTGAAAAGACCCGATCACTAAGGACGTTTTTTACTTTTTAGATTTTGTTTACAGATATTTTTAATGAGGACACTTTCATTTTCGGAACTAGTTTCAAGAGTGAAAGCATCCTCTTGAAAGAAATCTGCAAACAAAATCGAAAATGTAAAGGAGGGCAGATGTAGAAATCAACTTCAGCTATCCAATGCAAAAAAAAAAAAAAAAAAAAAAAAAAAATCATTTAAAAATATTGAAATGCGATCGAGATATCTTAAAAACGTTTTCCCATAGAATTAGCATTAGCGAGGAAGCCTTTCCAAGTGCCTGAAGCCCTGAAGTAGCCTCTTAACGTAAATGTTAACATATTTTGCTGATGATAAATGAATGCTGACGATGTAATCGAAATCATTTTACCTTATTAACTACATTTTCATAACACATAAAAATAATATTTATATGTATATATTTATTTTTTTCAGGAGTACGTTTTCTCCTTGCATCAAGCCCCCTGGCCGTAAGTTTTCTTTTCTGAAAAATTGTGTGTTTTTTTGTTTTTTCACACTTTCCAAAATAGTTGATAGGGGTTTGTGGATTCGGTTCGTTCGTCTGGCTGTGGTCTAATTCACGTAAATATACTCGTATTCCCGTATAATTGATATATATTATTGATGTTCACTATGGCATGTTCGGTATTGAAGTGAAGTGTGCAGACTTTATAGTTCGTTTATGGGGGCACTCAAAAGTATTCCGTTACATTATGGTCTACGGAGAAAATCGTTTGTAGTTATTTCAGTAATGTTATATTACTTCAAACCTATTGAAATCGATATATAGAGAACACACATAAAACCTATCTGAATGTTAATTGTACGGAAACTATGAGTAGTAGTGATTTTCGGTTTGTGGTATCATGAATGGCAACACAAAAAGTTTATTTTGCTGCAATTTTTTTTCTCCGAAACGGTTAATGTTTGTTATATGCATTATTGATATGTTGTGACAACAAGTTTATTTTCCTGCAAACGTTTATTTGTCTGAAAAAGTTACATTTTGTCTGTGTAAGCACTTTGATATGGCCTCCGTTCGTAGCTCGAAGAATGTCTACTCGATAGTCAATCTCAATTCAAATCTCACGTAATTACATGACAATTACATGGCAGTTACATAACATATTAATAATGCATACAACACTGTGGAGCGAGAAACTCCCGCATTTTCAATTAAAAGATTGGCCGGGGGACGTACATTCTTTAGTACATCACATTCATCGCAGAACCGATTAAAATGAGTTCTTATCCTGAATGATCAACAGCAAAATTTAGATGTCAAAATGTTTTTATTTTAAAGCACATGGAAACAGTTTGCCTGGGGTAGCCCATCAAAGCAGCAATAGGTGTTTTCAGCAGGAGAATTGCGAGCATAATGATAAAATTAGAAAACATTCCACGTCAACATCTTACGAAATCAAAGTCAATTTGGAAACCAAACGAACGTCAAAAATTAGCCGATAACAGGAATGCTATGGTGGGATTTAAATGATTGGCGAGAAAATAGAGTCAGGACTATATCTCAAAATTATCGTATAGTAACCCCGAACGTAGCTGGGAATCTACCAAGTTTGTTTGCATTACGCATGAAATATCTGCGTTAAATTTATCAAATGAGATGGTAAATTATAAATCTTGTTAATTTTAAGTACGTTGCAGACCTTCGAAATAGAAAATAACGTAACGAAAATGATTCCATCTGTTTAATTTTTTTATTACTTATTTCTGCGTTAATGAAAAGAGAATTTAAGGTTGCTGAATAAACATGATAAATGTTAAAGGTATATATAAAATATATAGAAAAAAGTATATATATATATATCTATATCTATATATATATATATATATAACTGTTGAATGCAGGCGTTATTTATGTGTGTATGTGTGATTTAATATATATTGTAGTATGTGTGTTTTATTATATGATAAAATGTTTTCGGCCATGAGAAAGAAAGAACTTACCTTTAAATGATAAAACTGTTATGAACTTTTTGAATAGAAAGGAAAGAACGGGATAAAATTTAATTGAAATATTACATTAAAAGAACAATATATGATGCTTCATCATAAATCAACTGGAAAGCCGAATTACTTCTGTTTGCATATTAAAGTAGATAAATGGCTGGTTTACATTAAATAAATTATACAAATATTGAAAAAACTGCTTGTGCATACGAGATAGTGAATAGATTGCTAGAAAATATGCATCTTATATCGGGAGTCCTAACAAGGGAGGTGCTGCGAAAAGAGTTCGCTCTTCATGGGTATCATCTATTTTTAGTACCGATACCTGGAAAGCCGATTTAATTCTGTTTGCCATGCCCGTTGTCTCTATCTCGGCAAGTCCTCTATAGTGGAAAAGTATCGTACCTTCCTTCTTGTTTGTTATGTATTCTGAGAAATCGTGTATGTAAAATTAATTTTAATCCAAAATTCTTGATATGCGCAATTTAAATTAATGCGCCAGAAAGATTTTTATTATAATTTCGAAACTCATAATTTTGAAACTGCAGTATATGTAATTGCAAATAATAAGGGTTTAATTAGGTGCGTTCGCAATTATATAAATACGTAGCACATATAGTCGTCGTTCAGTCCGTCGGTCTGTTTGTTCGCATGTAACAGCACAAAAACTACCCAACCGAATCGTTCAAAATTTAAAACATATAACTGCTGCATAATTTTGTCGAGTCATTTCAAATTTTATGAAAATCGGATGTATAATTTAATTACAGGGACAGTCAAAAGTTTTCCGTTACATTACGGCCAATGGGAAAAATATTTCAAGAGCATTTTAATGATGTTATAACCTTTCGAACAGAATAAAATGGATAAAGGTACACATATATTATGACAGACAATAAATCCAACTGGAGTGAAAAATTAGCCGGGCCCAGGACTCGAACCTGGGTCGACAGCGTAACGTGCTGTTGCTCTACCGTTAAGCTACCCTGGCCAATGTCCTAGCTTGGAAATTTCTCACTAATAAAACTAAGTTTGGGAACGTCACCGTCCATCTATTAGATAGCACTGGATGACGTGACAACGATGAATAAATTTCTTTTTCCATCGATCCGCAATATATATTAAAGCACATAAATGCACATTATGTGCTTTAATAGAATAAAATGGATTTGCACTTATGAAGTGCCCTAAAATATACATTCAGTACAATATGCAGCGCAAAAAATATTTATAAAACTAGTTATAGTACGAATGCACCTCATTTGCCACGTTTGACGTGCAATTTCCAACTTGTTTTCATTTGTGGGCGAATTCTTATGACAAAAGAAACCATATAGTCAATTAAAAATGAAGTTTTAGGGGTTAATCCCTTCGTGATGAGCCTCGCAGACATGGGACGTATAGGGCGCCTACAGTTATTAATTTTTCTTGCCGGTATTTTTGAATAAATACCTTGTCTTATATAACCACAGAATTCCTGCGATTAAATTAGCTACACATTTCTATTTAAAAATACTGGTGTAAAAAGTTTTAAAAATATTTTCGTTACAGCCGTTGCGAAAGGTTTAAAAGAGCATTTTTCTTTCTTTTTGTTTTCTTGCGTCAACTAGAATTGTAATAACAGCCATCATTCAGTTTTTAACACTTTACAACATGTAGTTGAAAAATGATTATAAATTCGGTTTGTCTGTCTCTCTGTCGTCTGTCTGTGATCGAATATTATCATCTGTAAATATATTCAGATTGCCATGAAATGGATATATATTATTGGGGTTTGCTATGGTATGTACGGTATTGAAAATGAAGTGTACAGCATTTATGGTTTGTTTACTGGGTCACTCAAAAGAACAGTGTTGCATTACGTTCTATGGGGAAAAATTGTTTGCGGTGTATTTTAACGATGTTAAACTATTTTAAACATTTCGAATTTTATATACATCACTGTGGTGACTGCAAGGTACTAGGGAATTGATGTAAAAAAGTCACTGGTCCAAAGCACCAGTAAGCATAAGAGTTTACTGGTCCGTTGTAATCATCACTGGCCTGCTACATACAATTCTATTAAGTCCATTTAACCATTTGAGTGACCGCCCCCCCCCCCCCTCTAGAATATAAATAAAACTTCCTTTGCAGTTATCCAAAATTTTCATCATAATAAAATGTAAAATTATAATTTGCTAAAAATTAAACAGTAGATAAAGAACAACTATAAAATTATTAATTAAATATTTCCTTTCAGATTATCTATTTCAACTGACTAAGGTTTAACCTCTTCGGGACGAGCGTCTTTTTCAGAATTTTTAATCTTTTATCACCGGTTTTTCAAAAAAGAAATTTTTGCGTAATTGAACCGTGAAAATGCTCGGATCAAATAAGGCAAAATTTACAATAAAAATTTACTGGTGAGAATAGTCACGGATTCTGAGCACCTTACGCGGCACGTATACGGGTCGTCCGTCCCCAAGGGGTTAATGCAATTTTAAAAAAATTATTTTTTTCAAATAAAATAAAATTATGGGATTTGTGTTTGATTGCAGTTTTCTCGGGGACGGGAAAGTTTACGTTTACCCGTCAGAGAGGAGGGAAGTTACTGGTCCTGAGGACCATTAAATTTTTCAAATTAGTGGTCCGATTGAATTTTTGGCAGTCTCAGACAAGTGGACCATCAAGGATTTCAAACGCTGTAAACAATAATATCTAAAAGTGAATTATCAGATGTGGTACACGTTTTTAAATTTAACTGTTTTTTTGCATACCACTTCCTATAAATAAATTTTATACATCATACACAGTGCTGTACAAGAGATCTCAAGTACATTTCCTTTTACTGACGGAAATTGTTGAATGAAAATTTTCAGTTGTGATATGCGTCTCCTAACTGAATTAAATTTTAGTATACTATGTGGTGTACATAAAAATCTATGTACCGGGTGTCCCAAAAATGACTGATAGATTTTAAAATTGAATAATTTGGAAACAGTGACAGGTATTAAAAAAAATTCTTGCAGGAGTGTTATGTAAGATGTCAGGAGATTTTATACTGCGATTCTCAGTTTTAGTTATAAATAGCATCGATAGATGGCGCTGCAAGCAATAACCGCTAAATCCAGGATCGATTTTTCGGCTTATCTCTTCTTCCATGCGAAAAAAGGAGATTAAAATGTATTGAATGGATCCCGAAGTACCAAAAATCGGGTCTGGACTGAACGCCTATTGCTCTCAGCGCCATCTATTGTTTAAAATTCAAACTAAAATCAAAAATCACATTAACAAAATTGCTGACATCATTCATAACCCTCTTGCAAGATTTTTTTAAACATCTCTCACCGTTTGCAAGTTATTGAATTTTAAAATACATCAATCATTTTTGGGACACCTGGTATAAATAATATACATGTAAGCACTAAAAGATTCGGATATTTTTCTGAAAATTGATGGTAATTGGTTTTTCAAATTCGATCTGACATTGGTTTTCAAATGCATAGCTGCCAACTTGTACGGATTTTTCTTACCACTAAAAATTAATTGAAATCGTTGATTTATTTAAACGTTAAAATTGCTTGAATTTCAGGGATTCAATTAGCTAAAATTTACTATAAAATTTAAGTGGTATGAAAAATCCGTACTAGTTGGTAGCTATGCAAATGTGTTACGCATTTTCAAAATTATTCACTTAGACATTATCTTTTACCTTAATAAAATGTGAAATTTTGTTACAATATTCTGAATGTGTTGGGAAGTATTTCATCATCTATGAGACGCATGACTTTTTTTTTTGTTATATTTTTAATTTTAATTTGTTTGGCCACTGTGCATGTTTGATATTTCTACTTATGAATAAAAAAAATGGATCAATTCACGATTGTCTATAAATATCGTCCTTTTCAAGTTATGCTCTTGAAATATTCTTGCCTTTTGCTTATATATATATATTTTTTTTTAAAACTATTTTCTTCCTGATTTATTATACATACAATAGTAAGCATTCTGTCCATTCGTAACTTATATGTACAATATTGCAGAAAGATCAACTCTTTCTTTTTAATCTATTTCATGCAAATTCTGAGTAAACTTCTAGGTATAATTTATTCTAATCCAACATACATCGTCTGTTCAATTTAAATGAAAGCACCAGAAAGATTTTCATTATTATTTCAGACCTCATATGTAATATATTTAAAGGGAAGGAATGCTTTAATGTAGCGAAATAAATTCTTCTGTGCAATGACACTAAACTGATACAGCGATATTCCCTTATTTTAATTTCTCTTTTGTTATAATAGATGTTAGAAATTTCATTACATCACAATCATAGTTTGTTAAAAATGGCAGAATGCATTAACGGAATTTACATTAATCTTACCATTTCAAATTCAGAGGATACAAACTTTATTGAATTTTATTTTTTACTATTATTTTTTTTATTTATAAACAATTGGGGAAGAATGTCCAATGCTAAAACTAAATTTCAATCCGTAATTTGCTTTTGAATACAAATTTAATGTAAAAAGGATCTCTCTGCTTTTTTTCTCTTTAAATTGCATATTTGGTGTGATTTCGATATTTTGGCTGTTGAATTTAAGATACATGCATTTATAATTACTTATGATTTTTCTTTTCAATTAATGCGCTTAAAGTATGTATATTGTTGAGGTATTATTTCTAAAATTAATTTTGACTTTTTCAATCTAAATGCAGCAGTAAGCATGCTAGCGCATTCGAAAATTGTAAAAAATGCCCGTTCAACATTGTACTTTTTTATCCTTTAAAAAAAAGAAAAGTAGAAGCACCAAAAGATATGCCTCACGTGATTGTTTAAAACTCTTGATTATGAGGAAATTTCAACAATGGTTCAACTTAGATAAAGACAACGTTGTTAGCACCAGAAGCATCGGTAACATTCCGCATACCGTAAATTTGGAAGAACAACTTAGCTGCACACCTACAGTACGGAACGATAAATCGTAGAACAATAAATTTCATAAAGTCCAGAAAAATCTAGCAGAAATAAAGTGGCAAGAAAATAAACAGATCTCAGTCCCCATCTAAAGCAAAATTTCCAAATCAGGCACCATACATGTATGAAAATATAACAAGTTGGAAATTGCTCGCCAAACGTGGCAAATGAGGTGCGTTCGTACTATAACTAGTTTTATAAATATTTTTTACACCCCATATTGTACTGAATGTATATTGTAATGCACTTCGTAAGTGCATATCCATTTCATTCTGTTCGAAAGGCTGTAACAACATTAAAATGCACTTGATATATTTTTTTTCCCATTGGCCGTCATGTAACGAAAAACTTTTGACTGTCCCTGTCATTAAAATATAAATCCGATTTTCATAAAATTTGAAATAACTCGACAAAATTTTGCAACAATTATATATTTAAAATTTCAGATCATTCGGTTGGCTAATTTTTGCTCTGTTATATGCGGACAGACGGACCGACGACTATAGGTACTACGTATTTATATAATTACGTACGCACCTAAAAACGTAATAATTTCTACAAAAAATCAGCAGAAGCTGAAAAAAAGTCGAACGGCATTCGACTGCAAGGTTCATTAGCCAATAGGGAAGCAGCGCTGGAATTTCACTCTTATATGGGGCCTTCTCACAATCTTTTGAATTCCATGTCCCTGAATAATAATTTTTTATTTAATACACTTTTTTGTTTTTTTATTTCATATACTTGGAACCATCCCAATGCATGATGGCACAACAATATTAACGAGATAAATAAGTTTTGGACGATGTTGGGGGTCCAAACACATGGAAAACTCATCTACCGTCCCGAGTCCCTGATGCTGATTTCGAAGTTTGGAGCTGTCTGGATAACATTGTTTCAATAAAAATAATTCGATGTAATTTTTTTCTGAAACTAGAACTATTGTTTTATGTAAATATGTAGCTAAAAATTAACTTGCACACATTTTTAGGGTTGATATTATTTTTTGAACTCTGTCCCTTTGTGTTAGATCCCTTACCATCCCTCTTCTAAAATTATACAGAAAATCACTTCAGATGCAGCGACAGAATTTTTTTCAAGTATTTGTTCATGCAGAAGTATGCTAGAGGAAGAATATCTAAAATTCTGTGACAGGAAATTTACTGCAGAATATAAATCAGCATTTAAATATCAATTTCAAGCACCGTGGCTTTATTGGTAGGCTTACCGTCCCCAAGGTTTATTCCTACTCTTTTCGAGGTAAATTAAAAAAAAAAAAATTTAATCCAATGTTAACAACTGTTTCTAAAAAGCAATGAACATTGTGGCTATCACTTAATTTTAACATGATTTACCTAAAAATATGTGGTAATTTTCCTTACCGTTCCATTCTTAGCGTCTCTTTTTTTTACCATTTCGTCCCTTTTTTCCTATACCATTCTCTTTTTCTACTCTACCGCCCCTTCTTTAGCACCCTTTTAAGACAATGTTATACAAAAATTCTGTATTAAAAGTACTACATTTTTATTATTTCTTATTTGAATGTCCTGTGGTACTATGCAAATTCATTATATGTAAAAATTTAGAAGAAAATAAACAGTTATAGAGGTAAGACGGTATAAAGAAAATTAAACTCGCAAATTTATCTTAAACCTCAGTTATAAAAAATTTTCGCTGCTGACCCTTTTTTCTTTATTTTGAATCATTAAGGCATTCGTCTATCAGATTAAAATGTTATTTTAGCAAGTTTAATTTCGCCAGATTTTTTCCCCAAAAGTCAAAAGATTGTGAGAATGCCCCATATACAGAAAAGAAGAGGATTCGAGGGGCAGATTAGTTAACCAATACGATTACAGGAAATTACGGAGGACAACCAAAAGGATAATAGTGTTGGGAGTACGACTGTTAATGCGAAAAAAAAATGCTAGAAGAAATTAAGAAAAAGAGGTATTTCTATAATATTTCCAACAGCCTGATAATGAAGGAGTCGAAATTAAAAATATTTTTGTTATTTTTATAGCTATGGAATGCTTCGAGAAAGTTAATTTCAAGTATAGAAGTGTGTTTAGAGATAATTTTAGCTGAGTTAAATTCAAATATGTGGTTCCTTTTCCAGCAATGTTTTGCAACGCAGATTTGTCAGTTTCTAGTTTTTGAATATACAGTGAAACTTCCATTTAACGAAGTATCATCGTTCCACTTAAACACTTCGTTAAGAAGAAAATTCGTTCAATAGAAATCAACTCAAATTCATGAAATTTGTATAAAACAAGTAATATAAAAATTGTGTTTTTAAAGTCAATTCCTACTTAGGTCATCAAAGAAAAATTTAATATAATCCCTTAAGCTAATATTAGTTTTTGTTGCATTAAAATATCTCAATTTGTTGATTTTCTATAAGAAAGTAGGTTTACAATGGAAGTCTATGGGAATTTGGCGAAATATTAGAGATATCGCCAAGTTGGCGTCACTTTTGGCGACTCATTTTGGCAGCCAAATTGGGCGATATATCTCCAAGTTAGCGACAAACTTGGCGGTATTTGGCGACAGAACAGGGTCCCCCCTATGGTAACCCCTTATTGAAAATACTTTCATTGATCTTCAATAACCAATGGCCGCCATTTTGTTTTCCATGCAAAACTGAAATTAATTAAAATTTAATTAATGAATTAATATTTGAAAAAAACTGTATTAACATCAATTGCCATCCAGTACAAGTTAAAAAAATTTTTTTTCAACTTGATAGGATGAATAATGAGCATTTTATTAACGATTGAAAATTTGAACAAGATATATAAATCTATCTATCTATACTAATATTATAAAGAGGTAAAAATTGTTTATTGTAGGAGGTAAGCTCTGGAACAACCGAACCGATTCGTAAAGTAATGGTATCAAAATGATTGTGTTCGTCCAACTTAGAACATAGGCTATATCTTATGTCCGTGCTACTTGCCAAAAGGGGGTGTAGGAGCAAAAAACGTTCTAAAAACGCAATTTTTGTGTTACTGAAGGGCCTAGAAACATGAAATTTGGAATGGTAGTTACTTATAAGATATTAATGATCTCTAAGGACATTTCTTAAAAAAATCGAAATTAAAAAGGGGTGAAAATGCGCGAAAAGCGTTCTAAAAAACGTTCTAAATAAAAAAATAATGGTGACTACCCTTGCTCCAACATAGGCTACATTTTATGTCGCTGCCACTACCCCTAAAGGGGGTGCAGGAGCAAAAAACCTTCGAAATTGCGATTTTTGTGTTATTGAAGGGTCGAGATACATGGAATTTGGCATGGTAGTTACTTATTAGACATAAATGATCTCTAAGAACATTTCTTAAAAAATTCGAAATTTAAAAGAGGTGAAAATACGCAAAAAGCATTCTAAAAAACGTTCTCAATGGCAATTTTTACGCAATCTCAAGAAGTAGCAAACCGATTTCAAAAATAATGGTGTCAAAATGACGGTGACAACCCTTGCTCCAACACAGGCTACATTTTATGTCGGTGCCACTACCTCTAAAGGGAGTTCAGGAGCAAAAAACGTTCGAAATTGCGATTTTTGTGTTACTGAAGTGTCCAGATATATGGACTTTGGCATGGTAGTTAATTATTAGATATAAATGATCTCTAAGAACATTTCTTAAAAAATTCGATATTTAAAAGGGGTGAAAATGCGCAAAAAACGATCTAAAAACGTTCTAAATGGCGATTTTTACGCAATCTCAAGAAGTAGCAAACCGATTTCAAAAATAATGGCGTCAAAATGATGGTGACAACCCTTGCTCCAATGTACGCTCTATTTCATGTCGGTGTCACTACCACCTAGGGGTTGCAGAAGCAAAAAACGTTCGAAATTGCGATTTTTGTGTTACTGAAGGGCGTAGAATCCTAAAATTAGGCAGGGCAGTTATTTATAAGATACAAATGATATCTAAAAACATTTCCCAAAACATCGAAGTTTAAAAGGGGTGAAAATGAGCGAAAAGTGTTCTAAAAAACTTTCTAAATTGCGATATCTACGTGATCTCAGGATGTGCCGAAACGATTTAAAAAATAATAGTGTGAAAACGATGGTGACAGCCCTCGCTCCAACATGGGCTCTATTTCATGTCAGTGCCACTACCCCAAAGGGGGTGAAGGAGCAAAAAACGATTTAAATTCGGTTTTTTGTAACACTGCAGGGGTTAGCAACTTGAAACTAGGCATAGTAGTTACTTATAAGATATAAATGATCTCTAAGAACATTTCCTAAATAATTCGAAATTAAAAAGGGGTGAAAATGGACGAAAAACATTCTAAAAACGTTCTACGCAATCTCAGAAAGTACCCAACCGATTTCAAATGTAATGGTTGGAAATTGATGATGACAGCCCATGCTCCAATACAAGACCTATATTATGTCGGCGTCACTAACACCTTGCGGGTGCATTTTAAAAAACGTTCTAAATTGTGATTTTTGTGATACTGAAGGGGCTAGAACTTGAAATTTGGCATGGTAATAACTTATAAGACTAACTCTCTGAGAAAAGTTCCTTAAAAATTTGAAATTTAAAAGGGGTGAAAATGAACGAAAAGCTTTCTAAAAAACGTTCTAAATAACGATTTCTACGCAATCTCAGGAAATAGAAGCCAATTTCAGAAGTAATTGTTTCAAATAGATGGTGACAATCCCCGCTCCAACATAGCCTATAATTTACGTTGTTGTCACTACCACCTGTGGGTTACAAAAGCAAAAAATGTTCTAAATTGCGTTTTTTGTCTTACTGAGGGGGGGGGGGGGTCTAACATTTTAAATTTGGAATGGTAATTACTTCAAAGATGCAAATGCTTCCTAAGAATTGTCGAAAAAAAAAATCCAAATTTAAAAGGATGAAGTGAGCGAGAAGCGTTCAATAAGGGTTCTAAATTACGATTTTTATGCAATCGTATGAAATACGAAACCGATTTCAAACATAATGGTTGCAAATTAATGGTGATAGAACCTGCTCAAACATAAGCTATATTTTATGTCGAGGGTTGCAGAAGCAAAAAGCTTTCTAAATTGCGATTTCTGCGGTACTGAAGAGGCTAGACACTTTAAATATAGCACGGTAGTGTTACTTACAAAATATAAATGTTTTCTAAGAACAATCGAAAATAAATTCGAAATTAAAAAGGGGTGAAGCAAATGGAAGGAGCGAAAAGATTTTTAAAAGAGTCCTAAATTACGATTTCTATAGCATCTCATAAACCGATTACAGAAGTTATTGGTTGTGAATCAAGAGTGATAGTCCCTGATCCTATACGGGTTATATTTTATGCCGGTGTCACTATCACCTGGTTGGCATTAACAACAAGAAAGCCTTTAAAAACATCTAAATTCCGTTTTCTATTGAATATTAGGAAATACCAACCGATTTCAAGGATAATGTTGGCAAATTAATGGCGACAGTATCTGTTTTAACATTTGTCGAGTCATTCTATTTCAACTCTGTTTCGGCATTTTATGTTGGTGCCACTAACACCAGAGAGGTGGTAGACTGTTAGACAAGAAGCTTGGAATTTGACATGATGGTTAATTTTAAGATGCAAATGTGTTAAGATGGTTTCTAAATAATTCAAATCTTCAAAGGAATACTGAAATGAGGGTATGAAATGAGCATAAAAGTCTTAAAATACTTTCTAAATTATCATTTAATTGGAATTAGTTTTAGTTCTCCTTATTAATTAAAATCTCATTTCTGTCTATTGCACTTTTATAATGAAGTTTAGTCAAACTGTGACTTAATTTGTAATTTTTGAATTATTTGAAAAATTGTTCTTCTAATAAAAAATAGTCATGCAAATATCACTTGGCATATTTCAACTATTACGCGAGCAAAACCGCGGGGCTTGCTAGTATATAAATAAATAGAGGGAGAGTGTGAACTAATAGTAGGAATTGAAAAATACATATGCATAATAACCAAAAACAACCTAAAATGGAAATATTGGAAAAATGTATTTTAATTCGAGCAGTAACTTTTGTTTTATGTAATGTAGAAATATGAAAAAAAATTAAAATAATGTCTAGAAAAACACACAATAAACAGAGGTAAACAAAAACTGAAGAGTAACGTGTTTTTCCTCTTTTTTTCTCAGTATTTAAAATTCTTCGCTTTAAAAAAGTCTGTAATATGATTTTGCATAGGTTTCTTATAAAAAATACACTGTTCATAAAAATTTTCGTCATATTGTAAGTATACGAACAATCATTTGTAACATTTTCGTGAAACTGGAACCCTTTTCTTGTTGTATCGAAGGCTTTTAGCATTTCTTCTTTTAAACGGAAATGATTAAATATATAAATAATTTCATTTTCATACAATTAACTGAAATATATTCATACATCCATCGCGACATCAACCTCACCGTTTAAATGTTGTACATGCACGAAAGCGGAACAAACTTCGTTATAAAGAATATATTTTTCAGAATATGGAAATTAATTTGCATGCTAATAGTGCTCAAAGTCAATGTTCAGCAGAAAATTTCGTTAAGTAGAAAACTTCGTTAAAGGGAAGTTTGACTGTATGGCTTAGCTTCTTTAATTCGAAATTGTAAACCATGATTGATTTGTCCACATCGCACGAAGGCCCACACTGACAATTAATGCTATAGATACTCCATGAATTGAGTTTTCAGATTCTTTCTTAAGGTTGTTTTTAAATCCAAAACTTTCTGACACATTTCTGAATTCCATTTTTGTTCGTAAAAGCATGAGATTCGCAGGTCGCCTTATTCAGAAAGTGTGAAACCGAATAGTTTTGTTGTTTTACGATAAAGTCAGAAGGTCTTCAAATGTTCTCAAATTTGGTGTTATGTTGTTTCCGGGCGCTACAGCTTTATAAACGTCTCTCTGAGAAACCATCAGACAATCAGACGAGGAACAGGTTAATTGACCAATAAAATTACAGGCGATTATGGAGGACATCCAATAGGAAAATTGTATTGGGAATGGGAATGATAATGCGAAAAAAGTTCTATTAGAAATTAAGAAAAAGAGTTTTTTATGACATTAACCAATATTTTTACGATTTTTTAGTTATGGAATACTTCAAGAAAGTTAAGTTCAAGTATAGAAGTGAATTTAGAGATAATTTTAGCTGAGTTAAAGTCAAAGGTCAACAACGTTAACAAAATATATAATACATTTATCGAGAAATGAAAAAGACTGTTTGATTCTAAATCACTTCGATAGTCATATCTGTAAGTGTCCCTCTTTTACGTTAAAAAATGATTCTGCAATTGTGTGGGAAAGTTTCGCGGGGAAAATATTTTTTGGAGAAAACCTTAAAAATATGGCATAATAGTTTTATTCTTTTAGCATCTAGAATCGAGGAAGATAGAGGTTTTAGAATAGATCGCTTGCTCCTGAGATTTGATTTAATGTAAGCGTCTTTCTACACACTAGATATTGTAACTTAAACTATTCATATGGAATATTGTGTTGTTGATTGCTTTAAAACCCCCCATAACGACGCTTAGCTAATAACATCTCATAATTTTCTATTCTCGTTGAAGATTAAAATCAACTCAAGTGCATGATCAATAATAACTGTGATATGCACTTTTATGCACATTTTATGGCTTTTTTCCACAGATCATCTAAAAAATCATTCCATGAAAGCACTACTTGCATTAAGACAAAAAGGAAAATTCAAAAAAGTGTTGCATAAATGAAGATCAATTATTTACGTATGGAATAATAGTTTCTATGTAAAAAAAAATGAAACAGCATCACAATATACTGCATTTATATGAAAAATGATACCCAACTTGATACATTACGCTAATATAAGAAGCAACTAATGTACGCCTTTGCAGTTATTATAAAACGAACACGTATTGTAATACACTTAATCTATCTACCGTATCATATTTTTTGGTTCAGTGCGCCGAAAAGCTGTCACAAAAATATTGTGCTTCTTCTTTCAGGAAGAAACATGAATATCTGTTTTACTCTATTAGCAATTCTCTATGCTTATAACGAATAAAACCATGAAATTGATGAGGTAGATGTCTGACTTGTTTTTAAGTACTGTTGCATATTTTGTTTTAACACCAGCATCTTTCTACAATATAATCTTATTTCAAGCATCCGTCTTTTCATTGTTAGATATTTGGTTGCTTTAATGAAACATGCAAAGATGCTAGTAGTCAAAACATTTGAGATCTCGCAGTTAATTAAAGATTCTCATTCAGATATTTAATTTACTCATCACGACTATTAATAACTGAAAGTCTCAGATTAAATTTTACACAAATCTTCCAAAACAAATCTTTCTGTACAAGACCATTTTATCACAATTAAGTAAATAAATAACTCATAATTGTCTTTTGCGCAAAATTGAAAAAAAAACAGAATAATGTATCAAAATTGTAACCTACAATTTAAGCAATATGATGACATATTAACTCTACATTAGTAACGATACTTAGTCAGATACGTTAACATAAATATTAAAACCAACCTCTTTTTAGGTACGTGTATTTTCTTTAGTAGTAACATAGGATTCATACAGTCTTTGAATTTTAATATCACTATTTCTAAATAGTAAACTTTGACTTAACTAATCGCACAATTTCTATCACTTTATAAATCGAATATAACTATACAGAGATATACTCGAAAGTAAAAATCGCTCGAACCTATTATATCTATTCAGGGAAACTGTCCGAAACAAGAAAAAAAATTTATGCATCGAGCTCACATTATGAAACACTTTCCAACACATTCAGAAAAGTGTAACAATACTTAACCATTTATTAGGATAAAAGATGGCATTTAAATAAACAATTTGGAAAACGCATAACACACTTAAAACCCCAATTCTAGTTATTGGCATAAAATAGGCAGAAAAGTATTAAAATTCTTTTGTGAAGACCTGTATATCATCTACAGGTTTGTATACTACATAGTATGCTAAAATTTAGTTCAATTTGTAAACGCGTGACGCAGTTGTTCCACTCAGCAAATTCCATCAATAAAAGGAAATGTGGTCAATGAAACGAAATATATTCTTTTGTGAAGTATGCATACGAAATGTATTCTTTTGTATATGATTTATAAAATATATACACATCATATAATATGCAAAAAATTGGTAAATTTAAAAACGCATACCACAACTAAAAACGCACTTGTAGCAATTATCTCTCATAACCGATTTCTTTGCGTGTACCTGTAGATGAACAATAAAAGCTATGCACTTTCTGTTCCACAGTAAATACCTGGTAGTGCAACTCAGTTGTACATATCAGTTTGAATATGTTTGAAATAGTGTAACATCATTAAAATACACCGCAAACGATTTTTTAACTATAGACCGTAGTGTAGCGGAATTCTTTTGGGCGTCCCTGGAAATTAACTCTAAATTCTACACACTTAATTTTCAATACCAGACATGCCATAGTACACCTCAATAACATATATATATATATTACTTGACAAATGGAGCATAATTATGTAAGTTATATCACGGACAGACGGACAGGCAAACCGAAACCATAAACACTCTTCAACTATGTTGAGAATTGCTAAAAAGAAGAGACTTTTGAATGTACCTTGTTGATTACCTGTTTAAAACTTTTTTTGTTCCACCTTTTATCGCAAAACTGTATGTTAGGTAAGTTATAGTGGTTGGAAAACTACTTTACTTTTTGTAGCGAACTACAACAACAGCTACTTTATCGAAAATGTAGTTAAATACAAAAGCTACTTGTCTTAAAATGTAACGACCTTAAAATTTTTTTAGACAAGAACGAAAAATCAAGCGCCCAGCATAGATTATGAAATACATTCAGAATACAATAACAAAACTTCTCAGTTTATTAACCCCTTAACTGTCCCAGACGTATATATACGGCTGTAGGAAATACATGCATCTATTAAAGAGATGGCAAATTCCAATTATAGCGAGGCAATTTTCACAACCTAGGTAATTACATATAACAGTATAACATGTGCATTTTCTTACTGTTATTTCAGAAAACTAATATACACCTTCTTTATTTGCAGAAATATGCGATTTAAGTAAGCCACTGGAGATCGCGTAAGATTTCGTCGGAAGTTAAGAAGTTAAGGTGGAAAGTAATGTCTACAAAAACAATTTGGAAAACGTATAACGTATTCGAAAACTAAATTTCTGCAATTACCATCAATAGTCGGAATAAAAAAATCCGATTTTTTTTCATCCCTGCATAGGATCTATATGTTTCTATGTATTACATAGTATGCTAGAAACTAGTTCATTTAAAAGCATATCACACTTGAAAATTCCCATTGAGCAATTTCCGTCAATAAACGGAAATGTACTTGAGAACTTTTGTGTATCCCTGTATACTATCTATAAAATTTAAGCACACCAAGTAATACGCAAAAAAAAGTTTAATTTAAAAACGTGTACCACAACTGAAAACGCACTTCCAGCAAATATTTTTCATAAGCAGTACTGTATCCAAATTCTTTTGTGTGTCCCTGTAAATGAACGATAAATTATATGCACACCTTATTCTACAGTATGCGCCCTATAGTACATCTCAGTGATATATATATATAATACACTGAAAATTCTCAAACACAAAAATAAACACATTTTACAACACTTTTCGT
The DNA here is from genome assembly GCA_963932465.1 of Maratus speciosus. NCBI lineage: Eukaryota > Metazoa > Arthropoda > Arachnida > Araneae > Salticidae > Maratus > Maratus speciosus. The sequence continues at coordinate 574,353,670 of OZ010790.1, read as the reverse complement.
CACCAAATTTACAAAACGTTAATGTGTTGTGAATTAGAAAACTTCATATACAGAATGTTTTTAGTGTTATGATTGTGTTCTTAATATGTTGCAAAAGTCTTGTTATCTGGAAATGCGTTCTTAATATGTTGCAAAAGTGGTGCTGTCTAAAAATGTGTTCTAAAAATAGTGTTGTTAATTGTGTTGAAATCGTGTTCTAAATAGTGTTGATGAAAATATTTTCTTACAATAGTGTTGTGCTGCACAACACTTTGCAACCAAATTAACAACACATTGTAAACACCACACAATTTAGAATACTATAAAACACTTAAAATAACTTTTAAAATAACATACACACACTTGAAACATACTATTTATTAAACATTTATAACACTATTTTAATAATGAGTGTTTTGAAATGTTTTGAAAACACATTTTCTCCTCTTGCAATTTTTAACAACACTTTTTGCACAATATTTTTATTTGGCACAACACATTCGCAACACATCCAATCTACAATCGAAAATGATTTTAGTTAGAAGTGTTAATTATTATGTTCAGTTTGTGTTGCATAAGTGTTTCACGAATTTGCAGTGTATTCAATTTGTTTAAAATAGTCTAATAACATTAAAATAGACCACAAACAAATTTTTCAGAAAGACCGTAATGTAACTAATTTCTTTTGAGTGTCCGTTGCTACACTCTTTCTTTTCAATACTGAACATGCCTTAGTAAACCCCAATAACATATTAAATTCATGGAAATCTGCCAATATTTCCGGGAGTTTACGACACTTTTTAACTATGTTGGAAAGTGTCAAAAAGTAGTCGCTACTTCGCTACTTTTTGGTTTTGACAAAGGACTTTTACTTTTTAACAAAGCTGAAAAGTGTTTATGAATTCGGTTTGTCTGTCTGTCCGTCCGTGCTCTAACTCGAGGTAAATATAGTCCGATTGTCATGAAATTGATAGATGTTATTGGGTTTCACTATGGCATGTTCGGTATTGAAGATGAATTGTGTAGCATTTTGCGGTTCATTTACCGAGACACTCAAAAACATTCAGTTACATTACAGTCTATGGGGGAAAATCGTTTGCGATGTATTTTAATGACATTACACTATTTTAAAGATACTGAATTTTATATATATCATTCAGGCGAACTACACGGCGCTTACTGTAGAACATCGTGTACACAGAATATACAGGCACACACAAAAGAATTTGGCTTTTGCGTTTTCAGTTGTGATACGCGTTTTTAAATTGACATATATTTGTTAAATATTACTTGGTGTGGATAAATTGTATAGATCATATACAGGGCTGCACAAAATTTTTCAGTTACATTTTCGTTTATCTAAGGAAATTGCTGAATGGATATTTTCAACTGTGCTATTCTTTTCAATGAACTAACTTTTAGCATACTGTGTAGCATACATGCAAACCTATAGATCATATACAAAGCTGCACAAGAAAGAGGTATTTTTTCGAGTATTGATTGTAATAGCAGAAGTGAAGTTTTCAAATGCGTTATGAGTTTTTAAAGTGGTTTATTTAGATATCATATCTTGTCTTAATAAACTGTGAAGTTTTGTCACAGTATTCTGAATGTGTTACATAATCAATGCTGAACGCATGATTTTTCGTTCTTGTTGAATTAAAATTTCATATATAGAGGACATGTATTAAACATAATATCCTAGTTTATACCCGTAAATCCTAGTTTTCTGGGGTGCAATCAAATAAATGCGATAAAACCAATTGCAATAAAAAATCAAAAATATAATATGTAATAAAATGTTTTGTTTTTTCTGTTAAAAGGTACTTTCAGCATATATTACTCGTTATATGCCGACCAGAGAAATTCACTTTTAATTTTTTCTACCATATGTAAAAAATTAAGGAAAGCAATTCCAAAAGAAGCAATAGGGCCTTAAAAATAGAGAATAGAGATCTAATTATGAGCAAGTACACTGTAAAAAAAAATCTGTAATTCTACAGATGTAAATTACAGAAATATGTATGCTTACTAAAATTTTATCTGTATACTGTACAAAAAAAGATGTAAATCTACAAAACTAGTTTTTGTAAAGCTACATAAATCTGTAACTTTACAAAAGAATGTACTAAAATTACAGTAATCTTACTAAAATTTTATCTGTAAACCGGGTTGCAGTTACATATAAAGTTCTAGGCATCCCAGTTTCCCAAAATTATATTTGTAACCTTACAGATTTTTGATTTACGGTGTAAAGGTGTATCTATTACACAAATTTTTGTTGTTGCCGTTACATAAATAGTTCTAGGAATCCCATTTTCCTAGAAAAATTGTAGTAACTTTATGGATTTTTTTTTACAGTGTAGACAAGTGTATCTAACAAAAAAATTAATTTCTTAGATTTGGATTTTGGCACTTGGATTTACCAGCAAGTGTTAATGGAAAAATCCACGATGTCCTTAGATGCATTGAGTTGCTTCATCTGAGTTGCTGACATTTTAGGTAGCTTTCTTTACAAAAAAGCTACCTATTGCAGCCGTTCGGAGGAAAGCGATTTCAAAAAATTTTGGTATATTTTCATCGATCATGACCCCCAGATCCCGAAACCACCCTCCGTTCAAAATTGATATATATATATATATATATATATATCTGACCTATGTCACACTGTAACTCCCGTAATTATGAACCGATTTCGATGTAATTCGGTGTGTACATAGTACATACCAATGTCTCGACCGAGTTCGTTGGCCAGCTTCATCAGCCGTTTTCTTTCAAAATGGCGGCCATTTAAAATTTTTAAAAAAATTTAAAACTTGAAATGTGGTACCAAAAAATTAAAAATGGAAAAATATTTTTTCTTATGTATTTGACCTTTATACAAAGATTCCGGAGGAGTTTTTGTCTCGTCTATATCTTAAAAAATGGCTGAGTTATAGCATTTTGAATTTCTAGCGTGGCTGACATTTTGAAACGTCCTGAATTTTGTCGCGCGATAAAAGGCGTATTTATGAGCCGATTTGGATGTAATTCGGTGTGTACATAGTACATACCAATCTCTCGACCGAGTTCGTTGGCCAGCTTCATCCGCCATTTTGTTTCAAAATGGCGGTCATTTAAAAATTTTTAAAACTTTTAAATTTGAAATATGGTACCAAAAAATTGAAAATGGAAAAATATTTTTTTCTTATGTATTTGACCTTTATACAAAGATTTCGGAGCAGTTTTTGTTTCGTCTATATCTTAAAAAATGGCTGAGTTATAGTATTTTGAATTTCTAGCGTGGCTGACATTTTGAAACGTCCTGAATTTTGTCACGCGATAAAAGGCGTATTTATGAACCGATTTGGATGTAACTTCGTTTATACATAGTACATACTAATGTCTCGACCGGGTTCGTTGGCCAGCTTCACCCGCCATCTTGTTTAAAAATGGCGGCCATTTAAATTTTTAAGAAAAATTTAAATTTGAAATGTGGTACCAAAAATTGAAAATTGAAAAAATATTTTCTTCTTATGTGTTTGACCTTGATAAAAAGATTCGGGAGCAGTTTTTGTTTCGTCTATATCTTAAGAAATGGCTGAGTTATAGCATTTTGAATTTCTAGCGTGGCTGACATTTTGAAACGTCCTGATTTTTCTCACGTAATAACAGGCGTATTTATGAACCGACTTGGATGTACCTTGGTGTGTACATAGTACATACAAATATCTCGACCGATTTCGTTGGCCAGCTTCATCCGCCATCTTGTTTCAAAATGGCGGCCATTTAAAAAATTAAAAAATAAAAAAATTAAATGAGATACCAAAAAATTGGAAAATGAAAAAGATTTTTTTTGTATGTGTTTGACCTTAATACAAAGATTCCGGAACAGTTTTTCTTTCGTCTATATCTAAAAAAAAAATGGCTGAGTAATAGCATTTTGAATTTCTCTTGTGGCTGACATTTTAAAACGACCTGATATTTGTCACGCGATAACAGGCGTATTTATGAACCTATTTGGATGTAACTTGGTCTGTACATAGTACATACCAATGTCTCGACCGAGTTCGTTGGCCAGCTTCATTCGCCATCTTGTTTCAAAAGGGTTGCCATTTAAAAAAAAATTAAATTTAAAATTCAAAATAAGGTATTAAAAAATTGGAAAATGAAAAAGATTTTTTTTATGTGTTTGGCCTTGATACAAAGATTCCGGAGCAGTTTTTGTTTCTGAAAATTTGTTCTTTTGTTGATATCTTAAAAAATGGTTGATTTATAGCACTTTGAATTTCTAGCATGGCTAACATTTTGAAACGATCTTGTATTTGTCACGCGATAACACACGTATTCGCCTATTTCGATGTAAGAAGGCATGTGGATAGTATACATCAACTCCTCGACCAAGTTCGCTGGCCAGATTCATCAGCCATCTTGTTTCAAAATGGCGGCCATTAAATTAAAAAATATATATATATTTAAAGTGAGGTGCAAAAAAATTAGAAATTGAAAAAGGTTTCTTTCTTAAGTATTTGATCTTGATATAAGGATTCAGGAGCATTTTTTGTTTGTCTTTACCTTAAAAATGGCTCAGATATAGCAGTTTCAATTTCTATTGTGGGTGACATTTTGAAAAATCTGATTTTTTGCATGCGACAGCACTCCTATATATTAACCGATTCCGATGTGAGTGAGCATGTGCACAGCAATTACTAAGGTCTCGACCAAGTTCACTGCTTAGCCTCATCCACCATGTTGTCTTAAAATGACAGGCACTTTAAGAAATTGCCGAATTTGGCAGCCAAATATAAGTTACTTTAAAGAAAAGCAGCTTGGATAAAGCTGACTAATTTCACGAAATTCTCATTCATTATATTGATAAAAATTAGTATTGAATCTCCTATATTCGGTTTCCACTAAATTGAGCTTCGTGTGTTTGCATGATATAAGTTGGCTTTTTTTAAATAAGGATTATGAAAGCTACCTCTTCCTCCCGGCACTGGCCGGAAGGACTTTTTAAATAGTTGAACAGATTATATTTTTTCCGAAATAGGCAAGCTAGTACTATCAAGTGACTAAAAGAATGACACATGTATTTTCAACATTAAGTAGCTCAAATATAAGTGTCAAAGTTCGCTGTAAACTACTAATTTTTTTTCTTCAAAAATATGCACTACAAAATATGGAAAAAAATAGCGATTACTGTAGTTTTTCTGTAAAATTCTGATGAGTTCTACAAAGTTTTCCGAAGAAGAAATATTGTGTATATCTCCTTTTTTCGAAATCATTGCGCTGAACTAAAAATGCGTTATCGGTTACTGAAGTTCTTGTAAAATTGTTATTATTGTTTAAAAATTATGTCAGATGATATATAAGCCAAAACTGAAGCAATATGGTGATACATTTAATATTTATCAATAAGGATGCCTCGCTTGATACAATACGCTATCATAAGTACTTAAATATAGCTCTTTTTTTCGAGTTATTAGAAAAAAAAAGAGTACCATATTGTAAGGCATTTTATTGATTGCCAGTTTTAAACTTTTTTGGTTGAGTGCACCGAAAAGCTGTCATAAAAATATGGAGCTACTTGATCCGTGAAGAAACGTGAATATCTACTTTTTCTTGAATAACAATTTTTCATGTTCGGAATGAAGTTACTCCTGAAATATATAGCACAAGAACGAAAAATCATGCGCCAAGCATAGATTTTGAAACACTTTCCAGCACATTCAGACTGCTGAAACAAAATTCCACATTTTACAAAGTAAACAATTTGGAAAACGCATAGCAAATTTGAAAACTCAATTTCAGTAATTACTTCTAATAGTTCAAAAAAAAAAAAAAAAAATCCGAATTCTTTTGCGCAACTGTGTATATGATTCATAGATATACATATATACTACAAGTATGCTAAATTTTAGTTCTGTTAGGAAACGCATAGCACAATCAAAAAATTCCACTTCAGCAATCCCTGCCAATAAATGGATATGTACTTGAGATATTTTGAGTAACCCTGTATATGATCCAATGAATTTATATGCACCAAGTAAAATTAAAAAAAATTGTGACATTTAAAAATAGCTCACATCTGTTAAAACGCACTACCAGCAATTATTGTTCATAGACAGTACTGTAACCAAATACTTTTGTGTGCCCTTGTAAATGAAGGATAATTTCTATCCATACCATATTCTACACCTTGTAGAATATGGGTTCAAGGAATAAATTTCCCACTTCCGAATACGTTTCTAGAATACGTTTTATGATCAAAATGAGATAAAATTTGAACCACAGATAATTCAAATGATGCGCTTGAAATTTATTAAATAAAAATAGTACAAAAATAAGCCGATAGGTGGCGCTGTAATACACATAAAAACATTTAATAGGCTTTATAAATGTTAAATAATATATGTTAATGTTGAAAATGAAGGGGGCATATTGAGCAGCTTTAATGATACTTTTGTATATTATTTAACATGCTTAAAGCATAATAAATGTTTTATCTGTATTACAGCGCCACCTATTGGCTGATGTTTGTACTACCTTTTTATTTAATAAATGTCAAGCGCATCATTTCAATTATCTGCCGTTCAAATTTTATCTCATTTGGATCAATAGAACGCATTCTTCTAGAGCCCTCTGAAGTGAAAATCTTATTTCTTGCTAACTCTGTATTTCAATATGAATATGTTTAAAATAGTGTAACATCATTAATTTACCCCTCAAAAGATTTTGCCCCATGGGTCGTAATGTAACGGGCTTTTTTGAATGTCCCTTAAAACGAAGCATAAGTGCTACACACATCACTTGAAATAAAGAACATGCCACACTAAACTTCAACAACATATATCAGTTTAATGGCAATCTGCGTGTATTTACGTGAATTAGAGCACGAACAGACAGACAGACAGACAGACAGACAAACCGAATTCATAGGAACATTTTTCAATTATGTTGGTAAGTGTTAATAAGCTACTGTCATAGGCCTATTACGTTTTAATATGAATCTCTTTTTACACTGCAGATAATCTATTTTGAAGTGCTCCTTTATCAAATGTTGGATTTTCAATTGCTTTAAAATAAGATACAATGCTGCCGTTAGACAAAATGATCATCATCAGAATATAATAATTATTAATAATCAGAATTTCTTTATTATTAGTAACCATTACGCATATTAATAACTGTCAATCAATGTATGCACAAATATTTCTGTTTGCATACAATAATTGTCAGCAGTAGTATACCAAAATGAAAATGAACTGAAAATCTTTTTACATTCTAAACAAGTCAAAAATTGTACACCAAACGCAGAAAATGAGGGCTGCGTTCGTACTATAACTAGTTTCATAAATATTCAGATCTTGGTGCAATAGCTGTTCCACTCTTATGCAAGAATGTATCAGTACAAAATTTATTACGATTCTATATATAAAATTCAGTAATACGTAAATAATAGGACTCTATAATAAATAGGACGTCATCACCATGGCAATTTAGAATCATGACCTATCATGGAATATCATTGAATTAACTACGTATGATAGGATTTAATAGAATGAAGAAAACTTTTATTAATAACTTTTTAAGTTTTCATTAGATTGTCACAAATTTGAAATGACTCGACAAATTCCGCAACGATACTATATATTAAATTTCAAACCATTCGGTTGTTTAATTTTTCCGCTGTTATATACTGTCTACGGCTACGTATTTATATAATTTACGAACGCTCCTAAAAATGGATTATTTTGTATACAATAACACCAGAAATTTTAAATCTGAAGTAAAATTGTAATATAGTGCATTGCGTTATATACTGCATTTACGTTATAACGATGACCAGTGTAATAATGTGTTTTAATGTGTAACTATGTTTTAATATTAATCTCTTTCTGCATTGCAGATAATCTATTTTGAAGCGTTCCTTTAAGAAGTGTTATGAGCGTTATAAATACATCATGCTAATACCTAATATATAAAAATGAAAATTTGTATGTCTGTCTGTCTGTAATGCTATACAAATCCGCAGTTTGGAAACCAGAATTGTGAAATGTTATGTACATATGTATTAAAACACGGCCGAGGCAACTAAAGCAATCCGGAATCGAAGTAATTTATAATTAACTTTTAATTAATAAAAAACCACCAATTTAACAGCAAGTTTCATACCAAATTAAAACATTTTTTTGTTATAGCAGCTGCCAACAATTAAAAATTCGCAATAAAATCCTTTTTTTTAATGTTCAACCTGTAATCGCTCGACTTCTTTAACCAAAGTGATATATACATATTACGTACGCCACGGTGCAATATTAAAGAGCTGTCGCGTGTATTACGATAATTCTTTTACCTCACATACAAATAATTACAGATATACATATTACGTACGCCACGCTGCTATACTAAAAAACTCCAGCGGGATGATTCTTTTACCTCACATGCAAATAATCAGAGATTATTTAATCGCGCTTAACTATTACAATTTAAAAAAAAAATAAAGACAACCATTTTATCAGAAACTTCAACAAAACTTTTTATTCTATTTATTCCTATATTCCAAAGATATCGTTTTATCGTCTGCTGCCATAGTAACATAATAAATTAAATTTCATTAAAAAAATGCGCAGTAGTAGAAAAATATTTTAATAAATCGAATAGTTATTTTTAATTTCGGTTTTAGAATTTAATTCATGAACTCCCGTGCATAGAGCGGGTTAAACAGCTAGTAAGTAATAAAATATGTCTCATCATTTCTAGTAAATAGAAAAAAAAAATAACACTTATTGCAATGCACTTTATTGATTGCCTATTTCAAACTGTTTTGGTTGAGCGTACCGAAAAGCTGTCCTAAAAATATGACGCTTCTATGTTCCGTGAAAAAACATAAATATAAACTCTGTTTTTTTTCTTTTTTTTTCAAAATCAAATGTTGGATTTTGAATTACTATAAAATAAAAGGCAATTTTACAATTAGACAAAATATCTCAGAATTTAGTGATTATCAGTAACCTTCACACATATAAATAATTGTCAATGATTGTATGCACAAAAGTTCCTTTTACATGCATTACTCGCAAATAATATACACGATTAAAAAAGAACTGAACATATCCAGCATTTAAAAAAAGTGCACTTACCAGAATTTTTATGTGAGAAATAAAATAAGATTATAATGCATTGCATTTACGTTATAACGATGGTTGGTGTAATAAATACATCATGCTAATACAAGTAATAAAATATGTCTCTTCTTTTTCAGTAATTAGAAAAAAATAACAGTTATTGCAATGCACTTTATTGATCGCCTATTTCGAGCTTTTTTGGTTGAGCGCACCGAAAAGCTGTCATAAAAATATGGTGCTTCTTGTTCCGTGAAAAAACGTGAATATAGACTTTTTTCCTCGATAGCAATTTTCTGTGCTTGGAATAAAGAAGCTCATAAGATAGATATAATAATAATAATAAAATGTTATATGTTTGTGATGTTGCAAATTTTGTTTTAACGACATATAAGAAATAAGTTTATCTTTTATTGCCATGAATGAAAATATCAAATTCATTTATTTAAGAATAATGAAAAATCATGTGTGCAGTTAAGATTATTAAACGCTTTCCAACACATTCAGAATACTATAACAAAGCTTCATAGTTTACTCAGGCGAAAGATGATATATATATGAACAATTTGGAAAACGCATAACGAATTTGAAATCCCGATTTCTGCTATTTCCATGAATAATCGTTAAAATATACGATTTTTTTGTGCAGCCCTGTATATTATCGACAGATATTTATCCATACTACATGGTATGCTAAAAGTTTGTTCGGTTAAACGCAGAGCACAGTTGAAATTTTCCATTCAGATATTTTCGCCAATAAACAGATGTTGTTGAGACCTTTTGTGCAACCCTGTATATGATCTATAGATTTTATACACACCAAGTAATATTTAAAAAAATATTTAAAGTTAAAAACGCATACCACAACTGAAAACGCTTTCCAGAAATTATTGTTCGTAACTTCAACAGTTCAATTATTGTTCATTTTCTTCTTTAGCCAAATTCTTTTGTGTGTCCCTGTAATTGAATGATAAATTCTGTGCACATTATATTCTATAGAAAGAACCTTGCAGTATACCTCAGTGACGTATATCAGTTTAAAAATGTTTAAAATACTGCAATATCTTTAAAATATACGGCAAACGATTTTTCCCCATACACCCAAGTTAGACATCCATAACATTTTTGTCGATAATTTACAGGGACACACAAAATAAATCGGTTACAGTACTGTCTTTGAACAACAATTGCTGGAAGTGCGTTTTCAACTCCGGTATGCGCTTTTAAATTGAACTCCTTTTTCGCATGTTAATCGTTGTGTATAGAATCTATACCTCGTATACATAGCTGCACAAAAGAATTCACTTACCATTCTCTTTATCAGAGGAAATTGTTGAAGGGGAATTTCAAATTGTGATATGCATTTTCAAACTGAACTAAATTTTTACATGTATGTACACTGTTAAAAATTTTGTGGTATGTTGAACAAGCGTTTGGTGCTCCAGTACACTGTAAAAAAAAATCTGTAATCCTACAAAACTAGTTTTTGTAAAACTACAGAAATCTGCATGTTTACTAGAATTTTATCTGTAAGCGGGTATAATATTTACCACTCACATAGTAGAAATACATGAAATATCTTAGTCTCCCATGTCAGCCAATGAGAAAGGACTTCAATGATGACGTAATGACTATTCACGCAACCACAGATGTATTCAAGGTATCCATTTGATTATGATTTCAAATTAGGATGTAAGTAAATATTTCGTCTTTATGAGTTAAATTTTGTTATATTTCCATTCTCCTTGATTCCTAATAAGTAAAAATGAGCTACACAGTAAGACCGTTTGATTTCGAATTATAATGTAACATGATTTTAGCAGGTATTAATGCGTAATCATCCTATTATTTTATTGTTAAATATTTATCGTTCAGTCAAATGACTATTCTTTACATCAGTGTTTACTGCATGCGTGCAATTTCCAATGTTTTATGTAAAAAATAATATTTTATTGCAATATGGTTAGCAGATTAAATATTTTATTTTTAATTAGTGATGCAATGAATAGTACCCCCCCCCCCCTTTGACTGATAATGAAGGCTAAATATTCCACTATTCTTCTGCAGAATACTTAAAATGTATACCAAAATTATCTTTCTTAATATTAGAGTCGTGCCGTGTAATCGGTATTTATTCTACTAGATTCCGGCATCGGGTCGGGTTTACCTTAATTTTTTGGTTCGGATCGGGTCGGTTTGGGTTTTGAATCTTCTGTGTCGGGTTCGGGTTGACTGATTTTTCAAAAGAATGTCCAAAATATTTTTTTTCAGGTTAAAAATCTAGGTATAGGGCAGATGTGCCAGCAATGGATAAAATTCAAAGTTTTTTGTTTATAAAAAAAAATTATACAATAAAAATTTTACTTTAAAAATTTTCTTCATAACACCCCCCCCCCCCCTCCCTCACGCTTACATGTTTTATAATCTGTGTTATTGTTGATACTCTTAATCAAACCAATTAGGAAGCAAAAAGTGATCCTTCGAAGTTCCACTATTTTTCATTTATGTTGGCGAACATGCAAAGAGCTGGTTTAACTTAATAAATTTTATATATTCTTTTACTTTCCTGCAAAATTTCATGCAAAATTTGTTTTTTGTTTTGGTAGTAATAAAAATTTTTGAATATGATCATTCTAGACATTTCATCAATCGCACACTAGATGAAGCAATGGTAGCCCAATCTCCAGTTGAAAAAAGTTGCATAAGATTTCAATTGTATAAAGTAAAAGATTATTTCAAGATCAGAAGTGATTTTGCTTCATATATTTTTTATGCTTTCTGAATATTAATGACTTGTTTATGCATAGATGTAATAGTTTCCTTATTTATGGAACATTATACTGTATATTATCCATAATATAAACTAAGCCTTCAAGCATGGGTCTAAGCATGGGACAAATTTTGAAACTTGCAATTTCTTTTAATTATAAAATTGTTTCTGAAAATTATGTTTCTATATTGTTCAGGGACATTAGAAAGTGTTTCATTTGGTATTCTATAAACTGAAATATTGTTTTTGTGTCAAACAAAGTTCATTTTCTTATTTTTGTAAAATGTGTCCCATTCCTCCATACTCTTTCCTATGCTTCTAACTCTGAATATTGGGCACTTTTCTATCTATACACACGTATCATGGGTATGTGTTTTAAAACTATCAGAAATATTATACATATGTTTGCGTGTATATGAAAAATGAAATGTTGGTAAAATTTTTCTATTCCTAGAAAAGGATAAATGGTTCTTAACTGTGCCTTAAATAAAAAGAATTTATCACATTTCTTATATATATATTTTTTTCTTAACTTTTAACTCATGTTACCGGCCTCTCAGACCACAGCTTTTTTTTAATTTTTATAGTTTTGCAATTTTTTATGTACTTGCAATTTTCAGTTTAACTACAAACACTACCGAAATTTTGTTCCGTTGTGAACTTAGTACTATCACCAGACACTTTTGAATAGGTGAATTTTAATTGTAACTGTCCTGTACAAAAAGTTCAGTACAAAAACACCATCCTATGAGTTAATCGTGCCTTTTATTCATCTTTCGATAAAGCGGTCTCACAGACAACTTCACACTAATTGACTTCACACTAGTTGTGACAATTTCTGTGACATCAGTTAAAGGTTAAGGAGTAAATTTAATAATAGCTCATTCATATTGAAATATGTATTTATTTTATCTGAAAAATTGTTCTGCTCAAACTTTTTGTGAAAATCTTAGACTTGGAAAAAACCTAAATATAAACAACTGCATTTTAATTTTACGTGAGTTTCTGAGCGATAAAATGCCGAGTTTTTACTTCCTCGTGCAAAGAGAGATATAGGGTAGGTAGGGGTAAAGATATGAGCGGGGCAAAAATACGCACCGGCTGATTTCATATGAAGCAACATTTCGGCTCTCATGACCAATAGGTGGCAGTTTTGTTTCAAGTGTACTAGTCATTTGTTTAAACCTTTCATTAAAAGTAGCAATTTGTGCTAAAAAAATGAGGTAAGTTTAAATTTTCGAATTTTGATCTAATATTTTTTAAATTTCACTTTATTTTTTAGCTGATAGTACCTGGAATTTTTACAAATCCAAAATTTTAGTGGAGATCGAAATATTTTTAGCTTCTAAATGCCGTAGTTTACCTCGATTACATTTGTTTATACTTATAGGTAGCCGGTTAAGCAAAATACTGCAGAATAGGGTAAAAGTACGTATCCTTCTTGGGCCAAAGATACGAACATGTTTAAGATATGGGACTTTGCCCTATCATTTTAGCTAGATGCAAAGCTTTTCACAATTTCTAAATTTATATTATATAAAATATAATAGCTGCTTAACTAATATAAGTTAGTAAACTACATTTTCCTTTTTCTAGTTAAGTTTTTTTTTTTTAAATATAGAACGTAGGTATCTACCTACCTACTTTTAAAAATCAATATTGTTTCATGAATCGCTTTTGTTTTAAACCTTAATCCTTAACTCCTGTTAACGGTCTCGCCGATTGCTGCAATATTCAGTTTTCACAGTTTAACTTGTAATTTTCAATTTAAGTAGTTATGTTAGTTTAATTTTGATTCGTTTGGTAAATTAGAAGTATAGCTGAAGACTTCTGAATGCGGGAAATTTTACTATAATAGCCCTTTGCATAAAGTTTAGCGCAGAAACCGCCTCTTATGAGTCAGTCAACCATTTTATTCAATCAACGATTAAGCGGTCTCGGAGACCGCTTACAGTATTTATGAAACGATTTTTGTCACAACAGTTGGAGGTTAACTGCTATTTGCGATCTCGCAGACCGCTGTTTTTTTCATGGTCTAGTTAAGAATTTTCAGTTTAAATATTATCAAAATTTACTAATGCTTTTACATTACTCATTCATTTTAGTGAAAATAGGGGCAAAATCCGGCCGTAATGGGGGGGGGGGGGGAAATGCGCACTGCGAATCTTTTGCCTCATCACTGCGTACTTTTAGCCCAACGAGTAGGGCAAAGATACGCAGAGCAATGTTTTTTTTAAATTACAATTTCTCACGGAATTATAATTTGACAGAATGTCGTTTGATAGTGGAACGTGCCTAAGGTTTTAATACAACATTTTAATCAGTCGTCACATAAGTTTAGATCAATGTACTCGTTAAAAATCAAAATTAATGATAAGTGCGTAACTTTAGCCCCCACCTATCCTACATCACTTAGGTGTGTCATGTGATTCTGAGCCATGTTGTGGACAATTTGTCAGCAAGCGCCATTGAGATCAACCATGATGGTGAATATCGATGGCGCTTTTTAACAAGCTGTCCTCACTTCAAATACTTGTGGGCATGATACCCACATATGTTTGAATATTAAAGTATATACATTTGTCCATTTTCCTACATAAAACATTGTTATTAGAGATGTAATTGTAGATTACATTTCATAATATCAATAAAACAGGATTTCCTTTCCTTTTATTTCGGGTTCGTGTTGAAATAGGCCTGGGTTGAGTTGCAGGTTGCCGGAAATTATTTTGGCTGATTCTGGTCTGGTTGCGGATCGAGGAAATATTTTTGGAGGGTTCGGGTCGAGTTGCGGGTTGACTTAAGTATAATATTCGGTTTTGTGTCTGGTGCAACTTGACCCGTGCAGGACTACTCTGTAGTTGGAAAATTTTCAATATATCAGGATTCGTACGGTCCTTAAAAGTACTTTCATTTTTCAAAAGGTTTTTTTTGTGCTTGAAAGTGCTTATTTTCATACAAAATTTTTTAAAAGCCCTTTAAAGTGCTTTACTGTCATATTATTTCTTAATCGGGGGTGGAACTCTTCTGCATTTCTTTTCATTTCTGATTTAAAAAATAAAGATAAAACCGCCATTGTTAACCTTTCTTCTGAAATTTCACCTCCCCTTTTTACTCCCTTCTCCACAATACCAAAGTTTAAACTGTTTAAAACTTTTTTTTTATTCTTTAACTGATGTTACCGGTCTCACAGACCAGTGCTTTTTTCAATGTTCATAGTTTAACTTGCAAATTTCAGTTTATTACAAACACTACTGAAATTTTGTTTCACTTTAGTACTAACACCAGAGACTTTTGAATAGGTGAATTTTAATTATAACACTCCTGTGCAAAAAGTTTAGTACAAAAACAACATCCTATGAATTTATCGCGGATTTTTTTCATCTTTCGTTGGAGCGGTCTCACAGACCGCTTCACACTAGTTATGTGACAATTTCTTTGACATCAGTTAAAGGTTAAAAAATTTTTTTTGCTCTACTGTATTTGTTACTTTAAGTGAAAAAATAATCAGTCCTAAATTTCATTAACTATTCATTCCATCATATCCATTTCATTAAAATTTTATCTGAATTTCACCTTCAAAATTTCGTTTCCCCGTTTTCTTCACATCTCACAGTAATAATACTTAAAGTTTCAAAACTCTTTAAAACTGCTTAAATTAAAACTGTTCTGTGTCATTTTATTGTCACAATAAATAATCAAGATTTTTCTTCCCACTCGAAATTGGCACCCCCCCCCCCCCCAAAAAAAAAAAAAAAATAAAAAAAAAAACTTAGAGCACATAGAATTTTAAAGTCTTTAAAACTCTTTATAGACCAGTGGTAGGGGGGGGGGGAAAGGGCCGCATTTGGAATTAATTAGGGGAAAACTGGAAATTGTTTTAATCCTTTTACTTAAAGTCTAGAATGAATGTACTAAGTTTTCCCCCTCTTACTAGATGAGTGGTTGAAGATATGTACAGATTTATAGTCAAAAAACACATTTTTATTAATTACCATAACAGTATCTAAAAAAAACTAACTCTATCAAAAATATTGTCAATGCAGATGTTGTAGAGGTTAAAATTCTGATTGAAATGTGTACTTAATATTTTTGTTGAATTTTTACAATTATAATGCAAAGTTTTGCATAATTCGTTAATCAAGTGATTGAAGCCAGAACAGACGAGGTTATCAGTTCACCCTGTTTCTAATTTATATATATATTTTAATTTATTGAGGATTTTGTAATTATTTTAGGCTTTATTTTGGATATTTTCAGAGTTATGGCTTAAACTCTTGATTACGGAATATAGCCCAGTGGTAGGAAATGAAAAAAAAAAAAGGCCGAATTCGGAATTAAATACGGGAAAGCTGGAAATTGTTTTAATCCCTTCAACATAGGTCAGAAATAAACGTACTTACTAAGTTTTCCCGCCCTACTAGGTGCGGCTTTGCCGCTACGAACAAATAGATAACTTAAAAAGTGCACTATTTCATGATTTTTAGCATATTTCAAAAATGATTTGTAAATGATGGGAAATATTGTTTATGATCTCTGATATTGTATTTGAATTATGCGTCGTATTTAATTTGACATATATAGTGAATAACAGTGCGTATGCATCACATTTAAGGAGATCGAAAATAGTGGGGAGGAGCGAGGGAACAAATGAGTGTGCAGGATTCTTGTCGCTAGAGGAATAGGTCAACCAATAGCACAATTTTAAACTTCGATATTTTACGAAAAGGACTAAGATGGTTTTAATAAAAATTATATTCGACTAGTATACGAGCATCTTAAGTTAAATTCATAAAATTTTAAAACCTTCGGAATATTGAAAAAAAGTATTATTAGTTAGCTTAAAGTTAGCTTTACGTTTTTTTAAACTAAGGTTTAAGGTTGACGATATCAGTTGAGAAATGGCATGTAAAACGGCTGTCAATTATGTACCTCTTTCTCGATAACTACTAAATTATAATCCTCAAAATATACAAAATAAAGCATTAACATATTTACAGAAACATCTCAAGGGCCTCAACAACCTAAAGAAAATACATGTATGTAATAAACGGAGGCAGGGTGGATTGATAACTCTGCCTCTCTCCTGATTAGCGGTTAAGGCAAAATTTAGAAATAGAATTGCGACCTTAATGTTCAGCAAAAATATTAATATGGGTACTCATTTTATTCAGAATTTCAAATTCTACAACATTTGTATTGACAATGTTTTTGGAAGCATTAATTGTTCTGAGATATTGTTAAGATAATTTAAAAAAAGTTTTTCGACTATAAATATGTACATATTTTCTAATGTTCACCTAGTACGTGGGATAAAACTTGGTACTTTCATTTTAGACCTAAACGGAAGGGATTAAAACAATTTCCAGTTTCCCACCCACATAATTGTGAGTTACATCCCCCGATCACGGGTCTTTGAAATAGAATTGTGACAATGTTCAACAAAAATATTAAATGGAGTTCTCATTTTACTCAGAATTTTAAGCTGACGACAAGCTGAACACGGAAATTGCAAAACCTAAATTTCATTCCAGATTTCAAAGTGCTGCCATTTGCAAAATGACATCAGCGTTACGCGCAGATATATTTGTTTTTTATAATATTGATAGATATAGATTTTATTTTCATATCAAAATCTTGGTGTTTTTTTTTTTCTTTTCAAACTAATTTTTTTCACCCTTAAATCCATTTACATCTGAGCCAAATCAATACTCGATCATTTCAAAGCTACTGTATAACATTAAGTGTGTATTTTTAAATAATATATACGTAATGTGAGTCGTACAGTAAAATGCGCAGAAAAACAGAAAAGTGACTTCGGACAATGAATTTTTTTAAAAGATTAATTTTCTATTTTTTTAAATGTATTGCAGTATTTCAAAGAGAATTGAAAGTATATGCTTTTTGGTATTGTTATTATTATTTGGTATTAACATAATTTGATTTTTGGAGTCTTATGTGTAATTTTGAAATATGCCTGGAAAGGGATGTGGGGGAGGGACAAGGTTCTTCCAGTATTTTAAATTCTTAAAGTTTGTCGTTATCATCTAGACTCTTTGAAATTTTTAGATGGTAAAAACATAATGCTTTCGTATCCCGAGTGAAAAAATATTAATATTTTGTGGGAAAAAGGCTGGTAAGATTTTTACCACGATGTAACTCAGGTTTTTGCTTATTTTGTCGAAGTTTTTGCACATTTTATTTAGTAAAAAATATTTATATTTGTCCGAATGTTAAGAAATTTTCGTAGGTAAATCTAAATCTCGCCTGTTGATTTGCTCTAAAAAGATTGTGTTAAAATACGGACGTTTAGTTAGTTTTATGGTAGAAAAAATATAGTCTTTGTGAGGCACGAAGTGACCTACGCTCACCAATGTATTTGAAAGAGTTAAAACTCATGTTTTTAAAAATCAATTGCATCATCAGTTAGAAGATTTTAACTTTTAGAGCATATATATATACATATTTGCCGATACTTCTAAAATATCATCCTGGAATAAATTGCTACAAGCTTTCGGAAAACTTTTTTGATCTTTTTTTCAGAACTTTAACTGCTAGGTGGGGAGAATATCGTAAATTTAATATCGGAATATATCAACGTGTTAATATTGGTGATATATCGCGATAACTACCGTAAAGTGTATGCGAATAGAAAAATTGCTTATTTTAAAAGATAAATGGCATGTTACCAAAAATTTTGGTAGAAACAGATGTAGAAAGGAGCTAATAAATGTTTCATGCTATTTTCTTCTACAGCATCCTTTAAATATATGTAGGGAAGGTGGGTCAAAATCGGGTACCATAAAAGTTGTTAGTCTCAAATGCTGTGAAATGGGAAAACAAACTTTGAACACTGTTTTTAATGTAAAATGAATCCTTGGCTATAATAAAACGTTCTTTTCAAACAAAAAAATATATATAATTATTTATATTAAAAAATAGCTTTTTTCAAACGTATGCAAAAATCTGGTTTTACCTCGCTGGTTGGGTAAAATTGGGTATTCATTTAAAACTACTGGAAACTCATTTTGGGGTCATTCCACGTAAAATGAGCAAAAATTTAAAAAAAGTCGTGGCCACATAGTAACAGATTTTAATAAAATTTGATATACAGGTTCAATTCATATTCAAATAGAGCTCTGCAAAATATCTTCACGAAAAATAAATTATTTTAGCAGTTTTGGACATTTAAAAAACTTGTGATAAAGAATGGCATGTGTGCAATCGTCCAAAGTTGCAGGTTTGAAGTTCTGTATCTTGAAAACTATTTAACTGAAATGAATTTTTTTTTAATAATGTAACCTCTGAAAAATTATCTTCTTATTTATTGAGCAATAATAATCTGGTAACACCATGATTATTCTTTAATTGGTTGTAAAAATTGAAAATTTGCAAATTTTGAGAAAATTAAAAACGTAATAAAAATTAAAGGAATTCAAAAACATCTGAGAAATTAATGCCTGATGTAGTTTTACATATTAAGATCGAATTACTAAAGTTTTTAAGTTGCCATGTATTTCCTTCACCTTTAAAAAATTTTAGAAACTTTTAAAAAAATGACAAAATCGTAATTTTTCCTCTTATTGACAGATAAAAAAAACAATGAAGGAAATGCCCCACATTACAGTTATTGCACAGACATAAAGATCAATAAGTCCATAATCTGATAAAAAAAATTCAAGCATGCCTTTTTGATTCCTAACGTCACAAAATTAGGTTTAAAAAGGCAATATTAACTATATTCCATGAGCTATTTTTTTTTTTATTCGCGTGCGTTTCTTAAAATATTGCACGATTTCAAGGTGAAAAAATTTAGTGCTGCCATCTATTTTCTGTATATGGGTTTAGAAATTAATATATAATTTTCTGTTCAATTGAGCTTTTTTTTCTACTTTAATTAAAAATCTTCTTGAGGAAAAAATAAACTGAAAGCAAGTATAAAAGTTTTTATGTTTAAAATATACACTGTTATCTATAATATTAAAAGAATTAAAAGTTTTAAAAAGATTTCTTTCACGTCGAAAAAAGCGATAGAAATATTGCATTTTATCCTCAACATTTTTTACTATTTATTTTTTTTCTCATTAAGGAATAAAAAAGGCAAGAATTATAGTTTAAATATTTAATATATATACTTTCAGCTATAACGTCAAACAATTTTGATATTGTCAGAGGTGTCCTTCATCTCTATAGGAACGTTGCATTTTTCCCTCAAATTTTTTCAAAAATAATTTTTTTCTCATTAAGGAATAAAAATACAATTACTAACTTACGTCAATCTCTTACTTATCATTCATTCCTAATTATAAATAATTTTTAATATAGTCTTTGCATTCTTAAGGCTAATAACCAAAATTGAATCTTCAAGCATGTAGCCAAAACCATGATTTTGCATCCACTTTTAATATAAATTTTAATACTTAAATAAACAATCCTAAAATCTATTATTTTACATTTACTCATAAATAGATATGATCTACTTACAAAATGATTTTCTTTAAAATCTGTGACATGTCTGCCACAGGTGATTTGCTCATTTTGTATGGAATGACCCTTTGGTCAAAAAGATCTTGCTTAATATAGTAAAAAATACATTTTAATTATTTTTAACAAAACGAAATTGCACATGTGTTCTTCCATGTGTAAAAAAATAATTCGTTGGCAAATTTTCTACGCTGTATAGGCTTGCTTACTTTACACTGTACGTTTTCGAGTTCTTTTAGCTTCAAAAATCACAGATGAATTTGTCATCATATTCTTCTGCATTACTACATGCTTCGTGTGCCTAATCGTGGAATTTTAAACATCGTATTTGGATTTAGAATTTGAGTAAAGTTCATAGCAAAACATACAGGTTTCATTATCTTCTTCTTTTGAAGATGTGTCCGCAATCTTTTTTGGTTTCTTTTTTTCTTTTAAAGAAACTTCTTTTTTCGTCTTGCAGTTTCTTTGGCTTATTCCTCCTTAATATCTGCTTCGATCTGTAATTTATAGGGAGAAGAAATCAAAATAAGTTTTTCCTTTTCTTTTCTCAATTCTAAAGCCTTCCTTAGAAGGGAATAATAACATTTTAGGCGAAATTGGAAATACAGAATGCTGGGCTACATAGTCTGAAGATGTCGAATGGATAATTTTAATAATGTATTCTGTTGATG
Organism: Maratus speciosus; assembly: GCA_963932465.1. Taxonomy (NCBI): domain Eukaryota; kingdom Metazoa; phylum Arthropoda; class Arachnida; order Araneae; family Salticidae; genus Maratus; species Maratus speciosus. The sequence goes on along the minus strand of OZ010790.1, from coordinate 574,332,662 downwards.
TAACATTTTGAATGAGTGATGACGCCTGTGATTGTGATGTTAACTGCTGCATCTGGAAGCAGCTCGACGTGAAAGCTGCTGGATGTTGTCAACTCGTTTATGTTCGGAAGGTTGAGCTCCATTATCCTGTGATGACTTTCATGGGTTTCTCTGTCACTTCCGAAGGAGCAAAAAGATGGTCTGGAAAAACATTGTTGTAGGGGAAAATCCCTGTTTTCTCGAACCTTCTGATTGCAGTATTTACAATTGTTGCTCTCGAAAATGCAGTTTTAAATAATTTTCCAACTTGGTAAATTGTTATAGATCGCGCAGTGTTGGAAAATAACCACTTTTTCACCTCTTGTTCTTAGTATGAGCTTAGAGATGCTTGAAAGACACATCAAGGGGTTGAAATCGATGCGTTGCGTGAGGAAAGAAGCATATATAAATACATTGCTTTCTCTTACTAGATTAACTGGATTCTTTTATATTAATTGAACACCTATTAAGGATTTAAAGAACGGACTTTTCAGGACAAGGATTGGAAAAAATCTGTACATTTTTTAACCAAATAAAATGAAGACCTCTTTCGTAATCCATCCACTCCTATTATATACAGCAAATGAGCCTGGGGAAAGTTTCATTCATCAAGAGGGGTTTTTTTTGCCTGTTTAATATTTGATAAAAAAATTCTGTTATAGATTATATAGCCTAGTTATATAGGATTGGGATTTTTTGGATTATTTGTCAATTTGGGCAGATTATTTTATTTAGAGAAACAAGTCACGAAATATATTTGCATTTTAAGTGGACCCATAACGCAAGTTATTACACCTCAGATTAGAAAGTTATTTATTAAAATGTAATAAGCATAATATAAAATTATGCCTTAATTAGTACCATTATTTTGTTCATTAATAATTGCAAATTATTTTATTTCATAAATGTAAGTTAAATATTAGACCCACTTTTTAATATAAAACAAAATCAAATTCATTTTTTCATTATAACTAGATAGATTTAGAATTATTTATAACTTAACAGCATTAAGAATGCAATTTAAAATTCCATGCTAATTTATTAATTTTACTAAAAATACATTCTATGAGTGTCGGACAAAATCGGGTATACCCAGTTCTGACCCACTCTTAAGTACCCGGTATTACTTCAACATAACAGAGTTTAAACATAGCGTCACTACTCTTAATCCTATAAGCAAAAGATCAGTAAAAATTTTAAAATATTATCAGGAAAGGAAAGAATTAGATATAGTACTCAGGAATATTTAATATGCTGAAAAAACGTGGTTATACGCGTAAAATCTAGAATCAAATAAAACAATTTTTTAAGAGTAATTGAAACTAATTCCTTCACACTAAAAAAAAATCGCACACAGTAACGTTTCAATCAGCTATAAATGCCATAATGGTTACCGACAAGTTATTTCTCGTGTTGGCTGATAGACAAAAGTACAACTGAAGGAGGGATCTGCGCTACCCGGTTTAACCCACCTACCCTGTTTTTTACAACTCGCCCATATGTATATATATACACACATACAAAATAAAAAAATTTTTAAACAAGAACGTAAAATAATCAAGCTTCAACGACAGATTATAATTTTCCAACACATTCAGAATTATGTTTAAAAAAAAAAAAAAAAAAAAAAAAAAAAAAAAAAAACGTTTAATAAAGTTAATTATGATGGCTAAGTAAGCAAATTACAAAACACGTAACACATATGAAAATTAAAGTTCAGCAATTATTATCAGTCATCGAAAAAATATCCGAATTCCTTTGTGCAACGCTATATATGATCTATACATTTGAATATATACCAAATAGTATGCTAAACATTAGTTCATTTAAGAAACGCATTTTCACAGTTGAAAACTCCCCTTCAACATATTATATACATCTTTATATACATCTTTTTTGCAGCCTGTATATGATTTACAGATTTTATACATACGAAGTAAATAAATTAGTTAAATTTAAAAAAAAAACTCTTACCACAACAAATAACGAACTTCCAGCAATTATTGTTTATTTATACAGTACTATAAGCGAATCCTTTTGTTTCCCCCCATAAATAAACGATTAATGCTATGATCATCATGTCCTATAGTAAGCATCTTTTTGTACATTTCAGTGATGTGTATCAATTTCTATATGCTTGAAATAGTGTAATATCATTCCAATATACTACAAATGATTTTTCCCTACATACCATTGAAATAGATCATAAAAAGTCATTGATTAAAATAACAAATTTTCCAAAAAAAATCAGTTGATTAAAATCATGATTTAATCGTTGATTAAAATCGTTAACACCCTATTGCAGCCAAATGGCAAGCATTAGTTTTTGTTAATCACGATTGATTGACGAATTTTTTCCCTCAACCAACTGACGCTTTTTGCAATATTTTTTTACATTTAAGAATTTCACAATATTTTTCTTTTACCTAACAAATGGAGAATTTTGCAGCTTTTTCTTACAAACTTTCTTTGCAGTTATCCAAAATTTTTAGCCTAATAAAATATAAAAATATAACTAAAAATTAAATAAACAGCACATAAAGAAAAACTATAAAATTATTTAGATATTTTAATTCCAATATTTCAATTGACTAAGGTTTAATGCAGTTTTATTTATTTTTTAAAATAAATAAAATTGTGTGATTTGTGTTAGGTTGCCGTTTTCTCCGAGACGGGAAAATTTAAGTTTACCTATGACCTTTTAGAGAGGGGGGGTGGGGGGGGGGTGGTTACTGTTCCTGCTGACCATTAAATTTTCAAATTAGTGGTTCAAATGAATTTTTGGTGTTCTTGGGCCAGCGGACCACCAATGATTTCGAACACTGATTGATTTTTTAAATGCTGAAGATTTCCTTGTAAAAGGGATTTGAATTGATATACTGTATAATTTTAGGTAGCTTTCTTTACAAAAAAGCTACCTATTGCAGCCGTTCGGAGGAAAGCGATTTCAAAAAATTTTGGTATATTTTCATCGATCATGACCCCCAGACCCCGAAACCCCCCTCCGTTCAAAATTGATATATATATATATATATATATATATATATATATATATCTATATATATATATATATATATATATATATCTCTCTATATATATATATATATATATATATATATATATATCTGACCTATGTCACACTGTAACTCCCGTAATTATGAACCGATTTCGATGTAATTCGGTGTGTACATAGTACATACCAATGTCTCGACCGAGTTCGTTGGCCAGCTTCATCCGCCGTTTTGTTTCAAAATGGCGGCCATTTAAAATTTTTAAAAACATTTAAAACTTGAAATGTGGTACCAAAAAATTAAAAATGGAAAAATATTTTTTTCTTATGTATTTGACCTTTATACAAAGATTCCGGAGCAGTTTTTGTTTCGTCTATATCTTAAAAAATGGCTGAGTTATAGCATTTTGAATTTCTAGCATGGCTGACATTTTGAAACGTCCTGAATTTTGTCACGCGATAAAAGGCGTATTTATGAACCGATTTGGATGTAATTCGGTGTGTACATAGTACATACCAATCTCTCGACCGAGTTCGTTGGCCAGCTTCATCCGCCATTTTGTTTCAAAATGGCGGCCATTTAAAAAATTTTTAAAAATTTAAAATTTGAAATGTGGTACCAAAAAATTGAAAATGGAAAAATATTTTTTTCTTATGTATTTGACCTTTATACAAAGATTTCGGAGCAGTTTTTGTTTCGTCTATATCTTAAAAAATGGCTGAGTTATAGCATTTTGAATTTCTAGCGTGGCTGACATTTTGAAACGTCCTGAACTTTGTCACGCGATAAAAGGCGTATTTATGAACCGATTTGGATGTAACTTCGTTTATACATAGTACATACCAATGTCTCGACCGGGTTCGTTGGCCAGCTTCACCCGCCATCTTGTTTAAAAATGGCGGCCATTTAAATTTTTAAGAAAAATTTAAATTTGAAATGTGGTACCAAAAATTGAAAATTGAAAAAATATTTTCTTCTTATGTGTTTGACCTTGATAAAAAAATTCGGGAGCAGTTTTTGTTTCGTCTATATCTTAAGAAATGGCTGAGTTATAGCATTTTGAATTTCTAGCGTGGCTGACATTTTGAAACGTCCTGATTTTTCTCACGTAATAACAGGCGTATTTATGAACCGACTTGGATGTACCTTGGTGTGTACATAGTACATACAAATATCTCGACCGAGTTCGTTGGCCAGCTTCATCCGCCATCTTGTTTCAAAATGGCGGCCATTTAAAAAATTAAAAAATAAAAAAATTTAAATGAGATACCAAAAAATTGGAAAATGAAAAAGATTTTTTTTGTATGTGTTTGACCTTAATACAAAGATTCCGGAACAGTTTTTCTTTCGTCTATATCTAAAAAAAAATGGCTGAGTAATAGCATTTTAAATTTCTCTTGTGGCTGACATTTTAAAACGACCTGATTTTTGTCACGCGATAACAGGCGTATTTATGAACCTATTTGGATGTAACTTGGTCTGTACATAGTACATACCAATGTCTCGACCGAGTTCGTTGGCCAGCTTCATTCGCCATCTTGTTTCAAAAGGGTTGCCATTTAAAAAAAATTTAATTTAAAATTCAAAATGAGGTATTAAAAAATTGGAAAATGAAAAAGATTTTTTTTTTTATGTGTTTGGCCTTGATACAAAGATTCCGGAGCAGTTTTTGTTTCTGAAAATTTGTTCTTTTGTTGATATCTTAAAAATGGTTGATTTATAGCACTTTGAATTTCTAGCATGGCTAACATTTTGAAACGATCTTGTATTTGTCATGCGATAACACACGTATTCGCCTATTTCGATGTAAGAAGGCATGTGGATAGTATACATCAACACCTCGACCAAGTTCGCTGGCCAGATTCATCAGCCATCTTGTTTCAAAATGGCGGCCATTAAATTAAAAAAAATATATATATTTAAAGTGAGGTGCAAAAAAATTAGAAATTGAAAAAGGTTTCTTTCTTAAGTATTTGATCTTGATATAAGGATTCAGGAGCATTTTTTGTTTGTCTTTACCTTAAAAAATGGCTCAGATATAGCAGTTTCAATTTCTATTGTGGGTGACATTTTGAAAAATCTGATTTTTTGCATGCGACAACACTCCTATATATTAACCGATTCCGATGTGAGTGAGCATGTGCACAGCAATTACTAAGGTCTCGACCAAGTTCACTGCTTAGCCTCATCCAGCATGTTGTCTTAAAATGACAGGCGCTTTAAGAAATTGCCTAATTTGGCAGCCAAATATAAGTTACTTTAAAGAAAAGCAGCTTGGATAAAGCTGACTAATTTCGCGAAATTCTCATTCATTATATTGATAAAAATTAGTATTGAATCTCCTATATTCGGTTTCCACTAAATTGAGCTTCGTGTGTTTGCATGATATAAGTTGGTTTTTTTTAAATAAGGATTATGAAAGCTACCTCTTCCTCCCGGCACTGGCCGGAAGGACTTTTTTTATTAATTCCCCTGTGTGAAATTTGATTATTGTTATGTTTGCACAAGAAATATTTTATGTCTTAAAATATTTACTCTTTCATTTAAAACAGGTGGAGAATTTAACCTGATGCTTGGATCTATTCCATTTTACCAGACTTGAAATCCTGATTTAGAACATACTAAGCTTCAAGAATTCTTTTTATTTGATGACCTGAATGGTCAGAGAGGGTGCAGCACCCTCTTAAAACTGTATGAGCGAAACTGTATGTAAAATGATATTATATTACTGTAAATATTAGTCTGACATACTATACATATAATTTAATGATTATATAATTTGTATTTTCAATAAATGGAGCGGCATACCGCAAACCAAGTTAAATGTGTTGCTATTTAATAGTGTCTGTAACCATTTCTTTTTCAGCTATTGCAAGGCTGCTGATGATGAATATTTTTCTTTTTTACGAGTATAGTTAAAAAATAAATAAATCGTCGTCATAGATTATCATTTAGGAATACTGAAAAAATATTTATATGTAAGAATAATTAGTCGCTGGGTGGCGACACTGCTGTTATTAAATTAACCCTTCAAAGTAAGTATTTAATATGTTGTAGAAATACATTGTGTATTTAAAAAAAAGCTTTAAAGTTTAAAGTAATACTTTTGTATTAGCTGATATTAGAGGTTAAATGGATTCTGCTACTTATAGCTGCCTTTTTAATTAAAACAATAATAAAAACAGGGTATGTATTTAAATCTAAAGAAAATTATTATTATTTTTTTTTTCTTTGTGAATAAGCAAACACTAAATGGACTATAAGTGTAACTGAGTGCGAAGAAATATTCCAAAATGTAAAAGGACAGAATGGTAATATTTGTGGGGGAAAAAATGTAATTATTTTGTTAAATTAGATCAAAATGGTTTACATTTGTTTTTTAAATATATTTCAAAGACAATAGAATCAATAATTAAAACTTAAATAATTTTCGGTTTAATGAAAATAAAAAAAAGCTTTCCTACTGCAAGATAATCCCGCATAATCTGAAATTTTGTTTATTATTACACCATAAAATGATAAATTGAAAACCAAAGTGAGGGGAAAAAAGAGAGCTACAATCCGGTGTAACCATTCCCCATAAAGATGAGAGAAAATCCTGAATCGTGATTCAAACTTTTAGCAAAAAATTGGAATAGAGAAAACCTTGAATTATGATTTAACCTTTCACCACAAAATTGGATTTAAAAACAATCCTGATTCGTGGTCCTACCTTTTACCAGAAAATTTGATTAAAAAAACTAAATTATGGTCCAAACTGTTACCAGAAAATTGGATTTAAAAAAAACCTGATTTATAGTTAAACCTTTTATCAGAAAATTGGATTTTAAAAAAATCTTGATTTATGGTTCAACCTTTCACCAGAAAATTGGATTTATAAAAAGCCTGAATCACTGTTTAACATTTCACCAATATAATGGTATTTGAGAAAGCACCAATAAACTGGTAAAACTTATCGCCAATATCTTGGTTGCAGCTAAATTTCAGCGACTTTTCACCATTTTCTTGATGAAACATCACACTTTATTTTTAACAGTGTATCGATAACATTTTTTAAAAATTTAGGCACATTTTATAAACTCAGTAATGATACTTTACTTTCATTATTTTTTCTATTCGCTTTTTTAATTTAACTAAAAACCATAAGATCTGCTTCTGCTTATCTGCTTATTTACTGCTGTTGTTATAATGCTCATTTAATATGGAAATGATTTTGTACCTATTTGAATATCTACAGCGAAGCTTCAGTCAGTTTTTTAATGCATAACATACAAATATTTCTGGCAATTGCTGTGGTATTACTGAAAAACACGTCAGGCCATATTACTTATTTTGATCGAAGGATTTTGATTTTACTGCAATATCTCTTGCACGGTTACAAAAAACTTTCTGGCGAGAATACAAAAACTGTTTTAGACACAATACTAAAAAATCATTGGTAATTTTTCTGACGGTACTTTAATAAAGTTACCAACAATTTTTTGCTAATGTATATGTAAAGTTTTGGGTGCAATACTAAATAAATTCATAGTAAATGTACTATGAAATCCTTCGCAAATTTACAAAAAAAAGTCTTAGTCAATGTACTAAAAATTCCTTTGTAAGTGTACTAAAAAATCATTAGAAAATTCACAAAGTATTCTTTAGGAAACTACCTAAAAAAACGTTAGTACCTTGACTAAATAATCCTAAGTAAATTTACGAAAAATTCTTTAGTAAACTCCCTAAAAAATCGTTAGTAAGTTTACTGAACAATATTTAGTAAACTTACAAGGAATTCTTTGGAAAACTCTCTAAACAATCCTTAGTACGTTTACTAAAGTATCTTTCGAAAAATTACCACAAATTCTTTAGTAAACTCCCTAAAAAATCGCTAGTAAGTTTACTAAGAAATATTTAGTAAATTTACAAAAGCTAATTAGAGAAACTCCCTTGAAAAACCGTTAGTAAATTTACAGCACAATATTTAGTAAATTTACAAAAAAAATTTAGAAAACGCCCTAAAAAGGAATAGTACGTTTACAACATATTCACTGATAAATTTACTAAAACTTATTTAGTAAACTCCCTAAACAAGCATTAGTAACTTCACTAAACAATATTTAGTAAATTTACAAGAGTTTTTTTGGTAAACTCCCTAAAAAATCACTAGTACGTTTACTAAGCAATATTTAGTAACACTTACTGAAGAAACTTTTGTAATTTTACATGATTATCATTTGTTGTGGTTACATAAAAAGTTCTAGGCATCCCAGTTTCCTACAAAATTCTTAGTAACCTTACAAATTTTTTTTTACAGTGTAGCTACCACCATAAGATGGTGAAATCTTGAACCAACATTTGGAGCTAAGGTTCAATCGGAGCTCCAATTCTTGGATAGGACCTTGGACCTAATTTCTTGGATTCCACCATAAGATGGTGAAATCTCACGATTTCACCATCTTATGGTGGCAGCTACTGGAGTACCAAAAGTTGGTTCAACCTACTACAAAAATTTTAACAGTGTAGTTTATAGATGCAAATCTATATATCATATTCATCATATACAGAGCTGCTCAAAGGATTCGGATAATTTTTCGACTGCAGATGGCAATTGCTGAATTAGGTTTTCAAATGTGTTATGCGTTTCCTTATGGTTCAATTAGACTCCTTTATCAACTTTTTCAACGGTGAACAGTTGGTACAATATTTTGAATGTGTTGGAAAATGATTCATAAGCTATGCTTGACGCATTATTTTTTCTTTTTGGTTTGTTCATTTATACAGACGCACAAGAAGATTTGCGCAAGGGGACCGGGAAAGCCCTATCTCCGCCATATTAAAATCACCAACTTTATGTACCTTTTTCTCAGTAATGGTGAAAGATAGAAGTCTCGATTTTTTAGAGTAGTTAGAATAACATGATTTACGTATTTTAACAGACCATTTTCTTTCTAAGTGAAACTCAAAATTAATTATTAATTATTCATTGAAAGTCATTCTTAAATTAGCATTTTTGCTAATATTTCACTGCCTAAAATAAATAATTCTCTACCAATCATTAAATCCCTGTGTTAAACTATACAATATAGCATAATGTAAGTATTAAAAAAAAATCTCAGTTCTTAAGTTTAATAGATATTGAAAGAAAGGAACATAAACATGAAAAATCTAAGTTTTGAGAAAAAGTCCATTAAAGATTTAAATGGCCATTAAGCTGTGAAGTACTCTTAGAAAGAATGAATAATTTCAACATTTTTTTTTTATAAACATATGTGACACATCGTTGGAAAGATAAAGGTTTTAACCATTTAATGATATAAAAAAGTAAAAATCGATTTTTTGGTTGAATTTTGCTTTCCCGGCACCCTTAAGGGATTGATCGACTATGATCGACAATTTTCGGAACTCTACTGTGGTATGCATTTTCAAACTTATTGGAGTTTCAGTGTACTACGTGGTATGTATAAATTCCATAGATCAAATAAAGGGCTGCACGAAAGAATTCGTGTGTAGCTGTTGTACTCTTATGCAAAAATGCAGGAATACAAAATTTGTTACGATTATATATATATTATATTCAGTAATACGGAAATAGAAGGACTCCATCTTAAATAGTACGTCGTCACCCTGACCACCTAGAATCATAACCAATCATGGGATATCATTGAATTAATTACGTACTTGTATGATAGGATTTAATATAATGAAGAAAACTTCTATTAATATCTTTTTAAGTTTTGATTCGATTTTCATAAATTTGAAATGATTCGACACAATTCTGCCACGATTGTATACATTAACCCTTTGGGGACTAGCGATCGGTATTTGTGCCGCATAAGGTGCTCAGAATCGGCGATTATTCTCACCAGTAAAATTTTATTGTAAATTTTACCTTATTTATTCCGAGCATTTTCCCCATTCAATGAGGCAAAAATTTCTGTTTTAAAAAACCGGTGATTAAAGACGGTCTTCCAGAAGGGGTTAAATTTCAAACCATTCGGTTGGATAGTTTTTGCGCTATTATATGAGGGCAGACGGACAGACAGACGGACGGACAAGACGACGACTATAGGTGCTACGTATTTATATAATTACGAACGCACCTAAAAATTGTTCCGAAAGCATATAGATACCTTAAAGTAAACATAAACGCTTTCCAGACATGTCCTTTTTTTCCTCATTAAAAAAAAAAAAATTCTGCCAATTATATCATTAGAAAAACACTATTCTAAAAGTTGTGGTTATCTTTTCCCAAAACTTTCACTTTGAAACTTCCAGAACTTTTCGGACAGCGTAGTTACTTTTTAATTGGCAGGAAAAAAGTTCGCTGAGAAGCATTACTATTAAAAGCATCACAGCTGACTTCACCGAGAACATGTCATAAAAATATAAAATTCGTATCATGTCAAGTAAAAAATTTAATATTTTTTTAATCTATCAGATGACTGACGTACTGATATTTAAAGCAAAGCTATTAAAAGCAAATAAATGGGTATAATTTTATACTGGCAAAGAAATCTTGTTTTGTGAATCATTAAAAAAAAATTGGAAGGATTTATTTTATACTACATGTATGGTTAAATAAAGGAGACGTATATTATAATATATGTTATACACTTCACAGAATAAAGCTTCAAAGTTATTTCTTTATAATTTCCTATATGTACAGAGGACTTTTGTTTGAATACGTATTCTATTTCGAAATATAATATTTTCAAAACGAAGTCCAATTTTTTCTAAATTTGGCGATATTTCACCAAATGTCGCTCAGCTGGGCGTGAAACAGACGCTGGAAATATGAATATATAGTTTTAAGCGAATGGGAGTTAGAACAATGGTTTCAGCAAACGTACTTTAGAAGTGGTATTACACTCGAGCCCCCTGATAACGAAGCCGCTCGGGAACAAATATTATATCGTTTTAACCAATATTTGCTATAAGCGATCTCTGTTTCATTTCAGACCTAATTATTTAATATATACTTTAAAACGCTTATTAGTTTTATCCGAACCATTTTAAATGTTTTTAAAATAAAATATATAATGTGAACATTAAAAACGTCCATAATCTTACTTAAAAGGCGACTAATGTAATGAAAAAGATGTTATAAGTTTAAAATATACATTTTATTTAAAACTTCTAAGCCTTCAAGGCTCATCATCAGAGAATATCTTAATAACTAAATGTTGCTTATTTATACAAATACGTCACTTTGTTTTGAAAATGAGAGAGCCAATAATTGCTAGAGTTGAAAGTAGAAGTAGCAGTAGCAGTTTCTTGGATTGAACTTAATTAGAGGAAATATATATTATTATTAATTGCAGTTCCATTTATTTTATGACATCACTTTGTTTCTCATTTCTCATTCTGCAATTAATAATAATTATATATATTTCTTCTAATTAAATTCAATCCAAGAAATTGCTACTGCTACTTTTACTTCAACTCTAGTAATTATTGGCTCTCTCATTTTCAAAACAAAGTGACGTATTTGTATAAATGAACAACATTTAGTTATTAGATACTCTTTTAAGAGCTCTGTCATTAAAATGCCCCCCCCCCCCCATAAATATTCCAAATTCAAATAATTGCGCGTACGATGATGAAGAAAAGGCAGATGCTATTGCCGGCAGCCTGGAATTGCAGTTCACGGGAAACCCATTTACAAATCTAGAAACTGAGAGAGAAGTAAACGAAACCGTCAGAAATTTCTTAAGCAGTCCCATTCCCCCACCCTCTCTTCTGGTCACCCATGCTGACGTCATTGAAGAAATTGGTAAACTTAAAAATAAAAATCCCCAGGTGTCAGAAAATCACTAATGAAATGCTTAAGAAACTCCCTATCTCTTATATTCCAAAAATCAATCCTTCTTATTAACAGCCTCTTTAAATTTTCTTACTTCCCACTGTATTGGAAGACTGCACTTATCGCTCCTATCCTTAAAAGTTCTAAACCACTTGAAAACCCCACCAGATATCGCCCCATTTCCCTTCTCAATTCCCTTAGTAAACTTGCCGAAGCCTTTATCGCAAAAGATTTAAATAATCATATTAAAAATAATAATATAATGTCGCCTGATCAGTTCGGATTCAGAGAGGAGCTTTCGGCCCCTCATCAGGTTTATAGACTGGTGGAACATATCACAACAGCCAAAATCACTAAAAGTTATGCAGCCGCAGTCTTCCTCGATATCGAAAAAGCGTTTGACAAAGTTTGGATTCTAGGCCTTATTTTCAAATTAATTAATTACAACTTCCCTCCCTATTTAATTAAACTTGTTTATTACTACCTACTTGACAGGAATTTTTATGTAAGAGTAAATGGTAAATTTTCCAGGAACCTTTTTGCCCCCTTTGGAATCCCTCAAGGATCCCGCATCTCAGGAATTCTTTTTAATCTTTTCATTAATAACATGCCCCATCGCCCCTTTACTAATTTGGCTAAATTCGCGGATGATACTTGTGTTTTTGCCTCCCATAGAAACCGTAAATTTGCTATTCTCTCAATTTCCCGCCATCTCAAAATGCTGTCAAAGTGGTTCCAAAAATGGCGCATTAAAATTAACGTTAGCAAAACACAAGCCATCCTCTTTTGTAAACTAACTGATGATAACCTAAATAAATATAAAATTAACTTTAACAATACAGATTTGCCATGGTCAAACACTTGTAAATACTTAGGAATTATTCTTGATAAAAATCTCACCTTCAGACAACACATCCACTACGCGCGTAATAAGTTTCGAGTAGCTAAAAATCTAATTTATCCCTTATTAGCTCGAAACAATGATTTATCAATTAATAATAAATTGCTCCTTTACAACTCCTTCCTAAGACCCATTCTGACTTATGGATGCCAAATTTGGAGTTATGCTGCTTATAGTCACATCAAACTACTTATACAATCTCAAAATTCTACGATCAGACTAATTTATGATGTGCCTTATTATATTTGAAATTATCACCTTTATAGAGATATTGACTACCCCAGATTAAATACTCACATTCAAGATTTAAATATTAACTTTCATCTTTCTTTGGAAAATTCTGAAAATAGTTCTATTAACACACTCCCATTGTACGATATTTTTGACATCCATAACAGAAAAAGACCAAAGTTAGGTGTGATATTAAATGCTCTTCATATCTTCTAATTTTAATCCTAAAATCTTTAAATTTCTTTTTACTTTAATAGTTCTACTGTTATTTTTTTAAATTTTTCTCTTACTGCTCTGCTCAACAAACTAAAAAGATTCCAAATGCAACTTCTCTCAGCCAGTTAAATTCCTTCCTCTTAAGCTAAGCTCCTCCTCTTTTCCCCTGCTTCAATAAGTAGACCCGCTTTTCGTGCGGATTGCCATTATTCCCCCAGTTTCAGATGTGGAAGGTGCTCCTAATCCGTGGTGAATCGATGTCTCAAAGGGCCTTTTTCAAGGCCATATGACCGCGAACATCTGTGCAGCCATGGTAGCCTGGACCCGCGATGAAGCGTGGGCTAGGCGCGGGATTTGCTATCCACTGAGCCTTTTATTTAACTTCAGTATTTTATTATTTAAATGTTAGTAATTTTTTTAAATAAATTTAGTTTTTATTTTTCATTTTGAGCTCAGGAATTACTTGTTTGTTTCCCTCCCCCCCATTTTTAAGCCTTTTTTCTCAGTACTGCCAAGATTCAGTTCCTGTTAGTCTTCCATAGCGTTACTGTCGGGGAAGTGGCCCCAGGCTCCTCGGTAAACCGTCAGAAGTCTCTTAGATACTCTCTGTGATGAACCTGGAAGGCTTGAAAGTTCTAAGAAGTTTTAAATAAAATGTGTATTTTAAACTTGTAACATCTTTTTCATTACATTAGTCGCCTTTTAAGTAAGATTGTGGACCTTTTTAATGTTCGCATTATTTATTTTATGTTGAATCAAGGTGAAAAATTGCGTTTCGTCTTATGATATTACTTGTTTTGTTTTTAATAGTTATTAAGGAAATTTTAATAAAAGAAAAATTTTAAATTATATTTATTCTGAAACGTGAAAATTAATAAAAAGCTTTATAATTTAAGTTATTTCGACAAGATAGATTACAAAATTAAAGCATACCTATGAACAATGACACTTTACATACAGGATTTGGTTAAATAGGGGACAAAAAATCCATTATGATCTTTTGCACATTAGAATTTAAAATGCTCACAAACAAATTCCTCTTCAGTTAGTCTAAATTTTTGCTACAGTCAACACCATGAAAACAAAAATATCTGCAGACGTTTTGTATACTTTGACCAGCAACTGCGGCTGAAACGTTGCCTGCTGTGCTTCCTTCTTCATCATCATCTTCTCATTCATCATTTTGTGTTGAATTGAGAGATCTCAGAATTATTTTCTGGGTGCCTTCGTTCTCTGCAATACCATTGGTGTCAATTTTTGCATATTTCATGAAAGTTACTTCCCATGGAATAATTTTGTTTTTACTACATTTATTTATAGAAAGCATTATTCGACCATTTCGCTTTATTACTGTAATATCCAACACCATGAAAACAAAAATATCTCCAGAGGTTTTGTAGGCTTTGACCAGCAACTGCGGCTGAAACGTTGCCTGCTGTGCTTTCTTCTTCATCATCATCCTCTCATTCACCACTTTGTGTTGAATTGAGAGATCCCACAATTTTTTCCTCTGTGCCTCCGTTCTCTGTAATACCATTTGTGTCAATTTCTGCATACATTATGAATGTTACTTCCGATGGAATAATTTTGTTTTTACTACATTTTTTTTTATAGAAAGCATTATTCGACCATTTCGCTTTACTACTGTAATATCCAACACCATGAAAACAAAAATATCTGCAGAGCTTTTGTAGAGTTTGACCAGCAACTGCGGCTGAAACGTTGCCTGCTGTGCTTCCTTCTTCATCATCATCTTCTCGTTCATCACTTTGTGTTGAATTGAGAGATCCCACAATTTTTTCCTCTGTGCCTCCGTTCTCTGTAATACCATTTGTGCCAATTTCTGCATATTTCATGAATGTTACTTCCGATGGAATAATTTTGTTTTACTACATTTTATTTATAGAAAGCATTATTCGGACATTTCGCTTTACTACTGCAATATATATTAAAAAAAATGCGAAAAGCGTCCTAATAAAAGAACGGAAAGCATAGAGAAAAATTTCTCAGCAGGGGACAAACTTAAAAACTTTTTATCTATATAATAAAAGCCTAAGTCATGTGACTGTCATCAATAGTTCCGGGCTACCCGCTTCACTTTGTATATGCCAAGCGGCCAATTTAGTACTTTAATGTGAGCCAGGTGCAGGTGATAAGTCGCCAAATATTATATAGATTATTATTATAAAGCGCAAAGCATTTGGATGTCATCAACAGTTTGCAACAGGATAAAATTGCATAAAAGTTACACTTTTAGTAAGATCGTATTCAAAAAATTATAATGTTTGACGGATTAGCTACATTCAAATATCTATTTATTCTGAGATAACTTCAATTGAAATGACATTGACAGCCCAGTCGAATATTTGTTTCCACCAAAGTAAACACAAAAGATTCGTTCTTCATTGAGCAAAAAAAATATTAATTTATGGAGGTAATCATTCACACAGCAAGCTCTCCAACAATGAATTTTGTGCAAAAATAATTCACTCCTTTAAGCCAATCAAAGTTCAGCAGCTCATTCTGCTAAGTAAACTGCTATACAATTCAACTTCTTTCACAATGTTTCTTCAAAAACAAACCCAACTCATGTAATAATATTTAATGAATGACATTTCAAATCGCATCGTCAGATAATTTGGTATTTATGTATTATCCATGCCAGGAGGATAAATCACCGTAGATGATTGTTAATAGCCAATCATATTTACCATTGTCAATGTCGCATTCAAAACAGTGATTTAATATACTTTTATTAAATAACAGCATTAAAAATGGTAAATAATTTTGAAGCAATCTAAAATTACACAAAACAATAATTAAACATTTAACAAAAAGGTATGATCGTGACGTCACATTCACTTAATGTCAAATTATTGTTCACGTGTTTGTTACGTCGTGAAGTTATTTTTAATTCGACAATATCTGTATTTTTAATGATGTTTTACAGATTTATTAGTTTTTCTCTAATTAAAATATCAATTGCGTCATTAAACGGGGACGTCATGATATTAAAAGAGTACAAGCATTCAAAAGTGTGATGATGCATTAGTACAATAGATCAGTTTCAACCGTTTTAACTGAAGGTGTCCATTTATTTTATTGAGCGTTTGGCAAATAGTTTGGCGATAGTTTTTTTTTTTTTTTTTTTGCATAGGAAGTGATCGACGGGATAATGAACAACTCTAAAAAGATATTTTTAACAATATTGTCTTAATGTAAGTGTGGGTATTATTAAAGGCTTTTTACAAAAAAATTCATTGACTAAATCCTATTAGCTAAAATACGCCAATTGGCTAGGGACCCAATTACGGAAGATTACTTAATAGGTTTAAAAATCTCCTCATTAGTGAATGTATTGCAACTAATAAGCAAACGAACAAGAGGCATAAATGTCTAAGTGAACTAAGCGGTTTTTCCGAAGAAAAATACAACTCAACTAAAAATATCGAAATGCTGCGATGATCGCGAAGTGTTCTTGATTTCTCTATCAGAATCTGTAGGTTTGGCAAAGAATTAAGCATATAAGTTAGATTATGAATAAAAGTAACATGTTGCAATGTATAGCATACATTTAAGGGAGACCAAACTGGTCGTCAGATGCGGCTAGTACTGTAATAACACTTTTCTGGGTACCTATGTAAGGAATTTTCATCGCTGGACCCAAAACTTCGCTTTAACCGATAAGTACGATGAACTCACTTCGTTGTAACCGGTTTCTTTACCATGGTAAATTAATACAAATCGTTAAAAACAATAAATCGTTTTAAGCGGTATCGTTGTAATAGGGTTTGACTGTATATTATAAAGCTCTAATCTTTTCGTCGAGCAATGCTATCGTCATAATGATTTGGGCAATAATGTGTTTAAAATGTGTGAGAGAAAAACGGAGCTATTCTTTCAACAAAAATTAAACAATAGCAATGTTATTTATAAGTGCAAATTTTGCGGTGTTTTAATCTGCGGAACCGGTCAAACATAAAAAAATGATACTGTCATGTAAGATCTATATGTTGCCAGATTTCAAGTCAATAGCTTAATTGGAAGTGGATTAAAGTGACGCTGCAAGACTATAACCATACAAACATACAAAGCGACCTACATAAAACTTTGTGAAAAAGAACATTCTAAATTCTAATACATATTTTTAGGCAGATTTCGTAAGAAATACTACCTATTGCAGTCGTTACCATGGTGCGACTTTTTAAAAATTCCTTCATAACTTTTCATTACATGACCCCAGGAACCCAAAACCATCCCCACCTAAAAAGTTTATATATATATATGTATGTATGTATGAACTAAATTTTGTCCGCACGATAAAAGTCGCAATTATGCACGGAGCGTCTTCAAACTCGTCAATAAATTTAAGATGGCTAATTTCTCGGCGGGGATTAAAAATGAGCAAAATCGGTCCAAGGGAATGGGAATTGGGAAGGTTAAAAATTTTGAATACCGTCGTAACACGATTCTGATAAAACCAGCTTTTACACAACAATGGCAGGAAAAAATAAATATTTTTCGTTATAGCTGTTGCCAACAATTAAAAAAAAGCAATAAAATTCTCACCACAACAATTGCTTTTCTAATGCAATGTTTTCACGTGAAAAATTAAATTAGATAAACAGTTTGACGAATTGAAAACAAATTGAATATTACGTCATAAGTTTTCTAGAGTAAGATTTCTGCATGAAAATTCAAAATGAAATAAATAGTTTGACGAATTAAAACAAAAAAACAAAATATTGCGTCATATTGAAAATATAATGGACCACAGCAGGTGAATATGTATAACGTCATGTGAGTTTGAAGAAACGTATTAAAACACGATAAAAACTCGAGTATGGAAATATTAACATATTTTAACACTTTGAGGTTCTCTGAATTTGATTTAGCCATTTTTAAACCTATTCCATATACATGCGTGCGTGTATTTTGTATATTAGAATTTTCACAAAATGTTTAGCTCTCTAGAGCTCATTCTTAGCGAAGGAACTGGGTTTATCTTTAATCTTCATTTAAGTTTTGTTAGTGAATTTAGTACTTAACTTCGAAATCTACCTCCGCCTATAGGCCCGAGCCGGCAGGGATTTTTTTTAATATAAAACTGTTCACAATAGCATTTCTCTAGTTGTACCACTTTGAAAATTTTGCTAGTTTTCGAATAAAATATTTTTAGATTTAAGGGGGTCCGGCGTACAAAATTCTATTTTTTTTATTTATAGAGATTTTGTTATGAAATTTTTTTCTGAAACATATTTTAATATAATAAGAATATTGCATGTAAAAAAAATCTGAAAAAATTTCAATATTAAAAAAAAATTTTTATTGTAAAATTTTAAACATATTTCATTTTCGATATAACTCTGGAAGCACTTGCTCGATTTACAAAATTTTTACACTTTTATGTACAGAAAATATGTCGTTTTAATTTGTCTTCAGGATTTCTTAAAATATTGATTAGGAATTTTATAAAAAAAAATTAAGTAAAAAAATGAAGTTTTTTTATGCGTGAGTTTTTGCATTAATTAGCATATTTTCACAATTATCACTCAAAATTAAAAATCCTGAAGACTATTTGTTGAAAATATAGCATAAAATCTCATAAATTTCATAAATATATCTTGCAAGGAACTTTAGATATATTCTTTTAAAGTTGACAAACTGTGAAAAAATTCATTTTGAGAAAAATTAAGTTAAAGTTCTCGTAGCTAATGCATCGCTTCTCAAGGCAAAGGGTATTATATCTCTGGATCGCATGACGATAAAAGCATGCGGTTTGCGGTATTTAACGCTAAAAACTCAGTATTTTTTTATAAGTCAATAAAAGAAAATCGCATTTTTTTTTAATGAATTTTTAGTCCCGGACCCCCTTAAATTCTTTGTTGCAACTTTTTCATAATTAAGCTCACTGTAGAGTTGATTATATAATATGATATGTTACTGGCTAAAAGTATTTCTAAATCTTAAAAGCATAAAAGGTAAGTATTATGTATTTAATATATGAAATGAAAGGGCATCATTACAAAACACAACATACTTTATTTAATTCATAGAATCGAATAGACAGTTGCCAAAACCGGAATCCAAAAGATAATGAAATATTGATGCCAAATACAAATAAGACATAACAATTCTCCCCCACTAATGGAAGAGGCATACCTGGAAAGTACATAATTTTGAAAAATAATATAACATTGAGTACTACAAAAATTTACATGCTGGCAATGAGACAATCTGTTATCTGTAGATACTCATCAAAGATTCAGTCTCTGTACAGGTTTTCGTACACGGGTCGAACGTCGCAACCCTGTATTTGGTAGTTGTGGTGAAGTAGAATCTGTGTGTGGTTGAAGTTTAAGAGTCGTCTTTGAGCTAGCATTAGGTTTGACATCTGGATTACTTATTCTGGAATTAACTTGTTCTGCATCTGGATTAATTTGAATTTCCTCGTTATCATTTGATGCACATGTTTCGGGTCTTACGGGAATTTCTCTTTGCTGCACATCATTGCTGAAAGTTACGGATGGTCGTTTCCGAGGAACAGGAGATGGTGTCAGGATAAGTGGATTCTGAACTGGAACTTCGCATGCACGAAGTTGATTAAAATGCCGTTTGATGACATAACCGTCGTCCAATTCAATAAGGTAGTGAACTTGTCCCAGGCGTTCAACTACAGTTCCATATTTCCATAAAACTGAGTTGGTGTAGTTTCTACATTGCACTCGAGAACCTACTCGAAAAGACTTGTCGAAGTATGGCTGAGGAGCTTTATTTTTAAAATATCCTTTCGTTTCAGGTTTAAGAAGATCTAGTTTCGTTCTAAGATTTCTCCCCAACATTAATTCAGAAGGTGTTTTTCCGCAGGAAAGTGGAGTAGCTCTGTAGCGAAATAATAATTCGCATAACTTTTCTTGAAGTGTACCCGACTGGAATCGCATGCATTTCAATTTTGTTTTTAAAGTCTGGCAATATCTCTCTGCTTGACCGTTAGTTGCTGGATGACCAGGAGCTATAAATCTTTGTCGAATACCATTCCTGAGGCAAAAAAACGAAAAGATGCTCCATTTAGATGGACTGCTAGGTGTGAAGCTGCTTGGATAAAGGCTAAATGTGAAATTGCTAGTGATAAAGTTTTAATTCCATACACGTCCAAATTACCTGTTATTTTAGCAACTGATGCCAGTCCATTTGGGTTATCTGGTATACTCTCTCACAGAATGCCTGATGGAAGTGAAAGGCCAATAGCATTTGCATCAAGATCCCTCACAGCTGCAGAAAGGAATTACAGCCAGTTAGACAGAGAAGCTACAGCTGTTTATTGGGCTTGTAGAAAATTCTATGACTACATATTTGGTAGAAAATTTACATTGGTAGTAGATAACAAACCAATGATGACCCTCTTACACCCAGAAAAGAAGCTCCCCATATTATCTGCTACAAGGATGCTTCGTTATGCACATTTTTTATCAAATTTTGATTATGAAATCGAATATCGCAAGTCAACTGAACATGTCAATGTAGATTATTGCCAATTTTTTGTAGGCGCATCCCAGTTATGTATAGGAGCCTTTTGTGGATTTTTCTTAACATCACAGCATTCTTTGCAACTCTTGACCAAATTTTCGATATCTGAATCAATATTTCTCCAATAGCAATAATTTCTAGCAAGCGCTTTCATTTTTACTATTCCTACGTGCGTAGAATGAAGTTCCTGGAGAACGGCGGGTTGAAGTTTCTTGGGAATGATCACTCGCTGGCCTCTAAATAAAATACCTTCTTGTAAGGTTAACTCTGGATCACGAACATTTCCATTCAAAACATTTTCTTTAATACTTGAAAGTCCTTCATCAAGAGCTGTTTCTCGTCTTATAGTAGAAGCGGTCACAGTCTCGGTAGAGATATGGCGTATTACATTTTCTTGAAAAAGATATTCATCATCAATAATTCGTATTTCTTGATCACTAATACGTAGGGGATTTCGAGATAAATAATCTACATTGACATGTTCAGTTGACTTGCGATATTCGATTTCATAATCAAAATTTGATAAAAAATGTGCATAACGAAGCATCCTTGTAGCAGATAATATGGGGAGCTTCTTTTCTGGGTGTAAGAGGGTCATCATTGGTTTGTTATCTACTACCAATGTAAATTTTCTACCAAATATGTAGTCATAGAATTTTCTACAAGCCCAATAAACAGCTGTAGCTTCTCTGTCTAACTGGCTGTAATTCCTTTCTGCAGCTGTGAGGGATCTTGATGCAAATGCTATTGGCCTTTCACTTCCATCAGGCATTCTGTGAGAGAGTATACCAGATAACCCAAATGGACTGGCATCAGTTGCTAAAATAACAGGTAATTTGGACGTGTATGGAATTAAAACTTTATCACTAGCAATTTCACATTTAGCCTTTATCCAAGCAGCTTCACACCTAGCAGTCCATCTAAATGGAGCATCTTTTCGTAAAAGTTCATTTAATGGGCTAAGAATGGTTGAGGCATTGCTAATGAATTTTGAATAATACATAACAAGACCTAAAAATTTCTTTAATTCATCTACATTTTTCGGCCTAGCAGCATTTTGAATGGCCTTTACTTTTTCAGGAGATTTACTAAGTCCTTCAGAACTGATAATATGACCCAAATATTGCACCTTTTTCTCGAAGAATTTGCATTTATTAACATTGAGATGAAGATTATATTTTCTAACTTTTTCTAAAACCTTAGTTAAACGATCTATACATTCCTCAAATGTTTTACCTTGAACAATTAAATCATCGAAATATGCGCTTACCCCATCTAAATCTTGTACAAATTGATCTATGAATGCATGGAATTCATTAGGTGCTGTTTTAATTCCGAAAAATAAGCGCTTGGCTAAATATGTTCCACGATGTGTAGATATTGCTTGAAC
This sequence comes from Maratus speciosus, assembly GCA_963932465.1. Taxonomy (NCBI): domain Eukaryota; kingdom Metazoa; phylum Arthropoda; class Arachnida; order Araneae; family Salticidae; genus Maratus; species Maratus speciosus. The sequence goes on along the minus strand of OZ010790.1, from coordinate 574,310,580 downwards.
TTTCGCGCTCTCTTCATCCACTTCTAAATGTAGGTACGCTTTATAAATATCTAATGTGCAAAAATAAGATCCACCATGAAGTTTATTGAAAATGTCCTCTATTTTTGGTATAGGGTGTCTTGAATCATGCAACTGTTTGTTTACAGTAACCTTGTAATCAGCACACAAACGTACTGAACCATCAGACTTAGGAATAACTACAAGTGGTGTTCCCCATTCAGAATGATCAACTTTTTCAAGTATTCCATCAGCTAAAAGTTTATCTAATTCAAGATCTACCTTTTCTTTTAGCGCATATGGTACAGGTCGTGGTTTTAAATATACTGGCTTAGCATCATCGCGCAATTTTAAAGAGCATATATAATCTGGAACCTTGCCAACTCTCGGTTCAAAGACATCCGAATAATGCTTTAGAATATTATCAATTGAATGTTTGATGTTATTGACTGGAATTTGATTTACATTGACTCTATCAGAATCGTTTAAATTGATTTTCAGGCTTCGAATCCAGTTTCTTCCTAGGATAGCATCTTTTCTTAAGTTAACTAGATATAATTCTTCTATACATGAATAACCTTTATAATTTGCGTTTATTTTGACAACACCAACTGGTTTGAAAATATCACCCGTATAACTTCTAAAAAGTATATTTGTTTTCAGGATAGAGGCATTTATTTTAAGTTGTTTAAAATCATTAATATTCATAATACTAACACGGCTTCCTGAATCACATTCAAAACGAGCAGATTTCCCGTTTAATTGAACATTTACAAAAATTCTATCATCATTTTCTAGCGTATTTAAACGAATGTCCAGTATTTGACTTATTTGAAATGAACCGTGCTCGATGTTATCTAAATATTGAACTGAATTTTTAGTGTTAGATTTTCGCTTAATAAGTTTTGATATACAGACCTTCTCAGTATGGCCGTTTTTCGAACAAAATTTACACTTCAACTTATTTTTTATTCGACAGTTTGAAGTTAAATGTCTGTTTCCGCAGCGCAAGCAAATGTTGTCTAAGCCTAACTCTTTCAAGTTTAAGTTACCTTTATTTCGACTAGCTGAACGATCATTTCTTCGATGATCTTTAGAACTTGATCTCTCTCTAAACCTTTTGTTATTTTCTTTAGAATAAGCATTTGTAACTTTATATACATTAGTTGTAGAGGAACTCTTATATATTTCTTTATTTTCGATCTTTGAAGCTTCGATTGCTAAAGCAATTTCTAGAGTTTGTTCAAATGAAATATTTGATTGCTGTAAAATTTTTTCGCGAATGTCCGAATCATTTAAACCACGAATAAATTGAGCCCTTAGTAGCAGATTAATAATACCTTTAGAACAGTCAATATTTTCACAATTAGATTTAAATTCCGCGTTTTTAGAGAGTTCTTTTAAAGCAGTAACATAAGAATTTATTGACTCACCTGGATGTTGTTTTCTACAAAAGAACTTATGCTGTTCAGTCAAGATATTTATTCTTTTACAAAGATGGTCTTTCAATAACTGCAGGATTTCATCATAGGTTTTTGAAGCGGGTAAATCAGGTGCGGTGATATTAGACAATAGATGGAAATATTTTGAACCCAAGCAGTTAATAAGAATTATCTTTTTTGCTTCCGTAGTTTCTGGAGAAGGATCTGTAAGTCCTTTTAGTTGATAGTAATTTTCTAGCCGTTGAACGTACTCATCAAAAGTCTCACAGGTTTCATCGTAACATTCAAAATGAAGATTTTGATTTTGAAGAATACCTTTGATATTTGAGTGATTTTCATTTCTCTCCGGCGGCGGTGGCGATGTTGCATTTACTTTGAGTAGAAAATCATTTAGAGTTCGTATTAATTCGTGTATTTCCGTCATGGTTTATCTCGTCGCCAATTTATTATGTATTTAATATATGAAATGAAAGGGCATCATTACAAAACACAACATACTTTATTTAATTCATAGAATCGAATAGACAGTTGCCAAAACCGGAATCCAAAAGATAATGAAATATTGATGCCAAATACAAATAAGACATAACAGTAAGATTGCACATAATCAATTCCTTGTTCATTTCATTCCTTTAGAGATCCAAAAATACTCTAAAGACTTCCTTAACAAATAAAGAAAATTTTACTGCGAGAGACGACGCGCATTTTTACACTGGTAAAAAATCCCACAAAATTATATACAAAGAAATCTCGAACATAGCTGTCAGTCGAAAGTTTGATGCGTTTAGCGACATCTGCTGGCTTTGTTCATTTCGTAACACTGGCATTGTTATATGTTTTTGAAATTGCTTTGAGATAAAATGATCAACTTCAAAAAGAAAAGACATTTTTGAAATGAAAGTTCATGTTTATTATTGTACGATATTTTGCTAGATAAATCCTTTCGTAGTTAGTTTGTATTTCTATCCAAAAATTCATTTCAGTGGCAGGGACGAATATCATTATGTTTGCGACTTGGAAATATTAAAATTTTAAGCTTGTTTTTGACAATTTCCAACATAGTTCTAAGAGGTTTTCGAATTCGGTTTGTCTGTCTGTCTGACTGCCGTCTGTCCGTGGTCTACTAACGTAAATGTACTCGGATTGTCGTGCAACTGATAAATGTTAATAAGGTTTACTGCGACATGTTTGGTATTGAAAATGAAATATGTATAGCATTTACAGTTCACTTACTCAAAAGAATTCCTTTACTTTATGGTCAATGAGAAAAAATCGTTTGCAGTAGATTTTAGTGATGTTTAACTATTTCAAACATATTTAAATTGATATATATCATTAAGGTGTACAAGAGGCTTACTAAATAATACGCTGAGCATAGTATTCTTTTTCCATTTACAGGGACACCCAAAAGAATTCGATTACAGTGTCATCCAAGAACAATAATTGCTGGAATTCATTTTAACCCTTTCCGGCGCAGAAAAATCCTGTTCGTAAAATGATGAAATGATTATCTCACACTAGAATTTACAAACGGACGTCTTACAAAAAAAAAAAAAAAAAAAAAAATTGAATATTCTAAACTTTTATTCTAAAAGCAAAATTTTATTAAAATATTCTTGGTGTCGGTTGTAATTTTCGAATTAAATTTAGGTGATTCCTACCATGGGATCACTGCGCTTGAAAGGGCTAAGGACCCCGTTTTTATGTTTCATTTCTTTTGCCTATTATTTGATGTATATAAATTCTATAGGTGGTGTACAGGGAAACACAAATATCTCGAGTAAATTTTCGGAAATTTCTGAATGGGTTGGTTGGGTTTATGACGGCCAATAAGGAAAGGGCATGTTTACAAACAAACACTTCCGTCAACCAATCTACCAGCTATATTTTTGACATAAAGATCATTGCAGGAATAGTCTTGGCGATGTAGGCCAATCATATCAGAGACGTGTTATACGTAGACCAATTAAATTTCCCTAGCTCATGTGTACAGGTAGGAGTCATAAAGAACGTACAGGTTTTCTTGCTGAACCAACAGTAATTCAACCAACAGTGACGTCAGCTGCCCTTTCCTTATTATCAGCACGAGGGATGTAGGCCTAATGGGGGGGGAGTGCCCTCCGTTGGGGGATTTTCTAAGGAAACAGTATTAATGCTTGGAAAACCAAGTTTCGAAGAAAACCACGAAAACTCCGAACGATTAGGCAGACGGGCGTGATTGGGATCGAACCCAGCACCTCCCGTCTACCAGCTTCGACAGCAGAACATCTCGGCCACTGGTAATTTCTAAATGGGAATTTACAACTGTGCTATACGCTTACTAACGTATCTAAATTTCAGCATATTTTGTAGCATACATATATATGAATCTATAGATCATATACAGAGCTGCAAAAAGAATGCAACTAGGAAGTGCTTTAACGATGCAGAACTGTTCAGCACTGTTCAGTACTGTAATTATATAAGGTTGACATGTTATATTCAAAATCAACTGTCAGGAATAATAAAGAATTCTGATTAGTCTGTACGACATTTATACATGGCGCTCTCAGCAAAGGAGTTAAAAGTTTACATACAGTGAATACCACTATTTTTTAATAGTAATGTTCGCCTTATTTAATCATTGTATAGTCTGTCTGCAATAGGTATGCGTGTAACAGCGGAAGACGATACTTTGGAAAAATAACTACTATGACATAAGTGTGAAGAAAACACAATATTTAGGACAAACTAGTTTCTAATGTTTTTAGGTTCTGTTTCTCACCTTTAACAACGGATGAATTCGTCTAAAATATTGAATCATTTACACTTTATCTAATCGGTATCGAATAGTCAAGAAGTTTGCTATTAGACGTCGTATGAAATAAATTTAATTTTACTATCATTCTTTATTCTCAGTTATATCATTTTTATTTTCAACAGAATGTAAAGTCTGCGTAATGTGCCTGTAATAATTCGTATTACAGCATTACTTTTCTCAAATGTTTGTCATTCAATATATCTGATCGCCACTGCCGCATATACTTGTTTTGCTTCATTGTTTGTATGATACACACCTCTTCTTTCTTAAAATGTTAAAAGATTATGTTTAATTAAATTCTTTAAAAGCGGTTTAATATTACGCTTGACAATCTTAAAACAAATTCCCATTATTAAATCCAAATAAATAACGTAATTTTTATATTCGCAAAAGTAAATTTCCTTTCATTAATGTTATGAAAAGATTATAAATTTTAATATAAACGGCCATATCTAATCGTTTTTCTTCATAAAAGAACAAAATATAGGTATCAGTAACAAGATTGTAACATATTTTTCCATAAATGCATTAAATTATATCATTTTTATTTATTTTCAGGTTTTCTGTCGAATTCAGGTTTAAGAATTTTGTGTTTCACTCCAGTGTTGTCAGACAATCAATTTGTTTTCCTTCTGTTCAATTCGAGTTTCGCTGGATAAAATTCTTTTCTTAAGAGGTCATGGGACTTTTAAAATGTCGAAAAGTGAAAAAAAAATAAAGTTTTAGCCAGTTTATATCGTAAAAAGTATACATTACAAAAACACAATTTCTGAAGATGGTAATAAATACACGTTAACCTTTTACCCGCCAACGTTCCACAAGTGGAACATAAACTATGAAGTGCTGTATCTTTTTAAGTATTCGTTTAATCTGTTTGAAATTTTTAATATATATATTTTTTTAAAGATGTGTTTTAATAGATTAAATATTATTTTTTTATAATTTTTTGTGGTTTCTATTTTGGAGCTTGTTGAAATGTAACAAAAATTGTAAATGTAGTAGACTGTGTTTTTTACTCTATGTATAAATTTAGAATTCAAATGTGAGTGCTTTGATGATTATCATTGTATTGCTTAGTGTTGTTTATTACGTTTTATGCATAAATGAATGTTTTATCTTATTTCGTTTTTGTTTTTTGATCATTTGAATGCCAATGTTTCACATGTGGAACGTTGGCGGTTCAGAGTACAAAATTATCTTATTGTTACTTTTTTAGAATCTTGATCATTTTTACTGGGCTCCCTCGGGCGTTTATTTTTTTATTATTTTCGTACCAGTATTATTAAGGAATAAATTTTATGATATATATCTCTTGTACCTGTTGTTAAAGTGTTTGTGAAATATTTTTGATCTTATAAATGCCAATAAAATCTACAAAAGAATTGCAAAAGCAAGAAGGAGGAGATTTTGATTATTATAGTGATGACAAAGATGTTTGTGTACGATGGAATGACAACAATGTCGTTATTGTTATATCAAATTGGGAAGATAACACATCGCTAACTCAAAGTGGAACATGATATTCTCGAAAATTGAAGCGAGAAGTTTTAATCAAATAATCTCGATTGATTATATTGTATAATTAGAATATGGATAGCGTAGAATTTTTGGATTATTTGCTTGGAACATATCGTCCAGTACTTCGATGATAAAAATGGTGATGAAATCTGTTTGCAAATAAACTAAATATGGCTATTGTTACTTGTCATGCAGTAGATTCAAAAGAAACCCTAAGCCATTGGAGTTTCGTCGTGAAATTGCGACTGTTGCCATAAAAATTGGATTTGATGTTTGAGAAAGAAAATAGAAAGTCCTATTTCTCCATAAATATGGACATTATCACCTCATTTAGTAGCTATTGTTTTTCGTCTACTACTCAAGAGGATTCTCAAATCGACAGAAAAACATGAATAAATGGTGTGAATATTATGGAAAGCGTATGCATGAAAAATGCTTTCAGGTCTTTCATAAACATTTTGCTGTTAGTGACTAGTTAACATGTTCCTAAAATAGAAACATTTCTTACTTTTCCCTTATTTTCTTTGTTTTGTTATGTGTGCAGTGCTGGTATGATTTCGAAAGAAAATTCGCCAAAATGTACAAATGTTATTCGTACCGCCAATGTTCCACAAGTGGAACATACCTGTAACTCCACTTCTGCTTTACATAACATCCCAAAATTCGGCACGCAACCTTAGAATTAATCTAAATCGTCTCAAAAAAAATTTCAAATTAATTTGACAAACAGTTCATGGTGCGGCGGGTAAAAGGTACTTAAACTTACACTATGTGCAAAATTACTTAAAAGATGAGACAGTATTTAAAAAAAGTTAAATTACTTTAATACCTTAGTACTTTCAACTATAAAAACATAGTCTTCGTCAGAGGAATATAAGAAATACAATAGTTATTAACGTCTAATTTTCAAAATCCACGTAGATGGTGACGAAAGGAAGTTAATTTATAGATCCGGAAAACACTGGGAAAATAAAACATGGATAAAACTTCCTTCCGTCACCATCTACGTGGATTTTGAAAATTAGACGTTAATAACTATTGTATTTCTTATATTTCTCTGACGAAGACTATGTTTTTATAGTTGAAAGTACTAAGGTATTAAAGTAATTTAACATATTTTAAATACTGTCTCATCTTTTAAGTAATTTTGCACATAGTGTAAGTTTAACTTTAACTTTTAAAGATGAATTAAGTATTTCTATTTATTTATTTACAGATACACTTTTCTTTTATTTCATATATTTTCAGATCATAATGGGAAAATTAGTTGCTATGAGGATTTTAAAACTTGTCGAAGGAAAAATTGGAATCACATGATGCTTGCATGATTACAAAAGAATTTCTGCATATAAAACAAAATTTTTCGGTCTGTAACTATAGTAAAGCGAGGAGAGTTCGCGCGGTAGGAGAGATTGCGCACAAAGAGATTCGACGGGAAGGACTAGAGTGCGCGCGCAGCGATTCCAGGTAGTTGTAAAGCAGCATTAGTGCAGTGTCTACATGAATGTGCATATTGATTGTTCCAAGCGGGTTGCATAAAGCAGTGCTATTTTGTATTGTTTTTCCAAAGTAAGTGATAGAATTTTCATAACTGTTCGTTAGAATTTTTATAGAACGTCAGTAATACAAAATATTTTAAACTTAAACGATTTCTTATAAACTATTAACCTGCACTAAGTATGCGAACACCAACAATTCATTTTAGAAGTGGTCATATTTAAATAAAAGACCGCGCAATCTCTCCTACCAAAATAGGAGAGTTTATGCATTTGCTACTTAGGAGGGATGGCGCATTTCCCCATAAGTTTCAGTGCTAGGAGAGATTACACAGCTTATTGATAAATTTGTATGAATTGCAAATTACGTGTAAAACGTATGAATGAATCAATTTTGAAATAATTTCGGAAAAACACATAATTATCAAAACTAAATTTGGCAACAAATTAATTTGCAAAAATATACTTTTGCAGATAAAAATTTTATTAATAAATGAATAATACAGTTGTTATTAAATTAATTTTATGTTATTATTTTTGTTAATAAATTAATAATATATTTGTTAATAATTTAATTAAATATTTATATATATTTTTTAATTTATGGACAATTAATTTGCTAATAAATTAATTTTGTTAACTAAAATAAATTTTCTAATACAATGTTTTGGAAAAGCTTTCACCCATCCCAAGTAGTGTCATGCCATCGAAATCAAAAGGAAACAGATTTCAACTAATGTTACTGATCCACAAAATATACATGAAAAAAGACTTAAGAAGGATGCCGCTACAACAACAAAAAAAAAAAAAAAAAAAAAAAAAAAAGAAAAAAAAAAACTGCTGAAGATAAGGTGTTTCTACAAAAAGTAGGATAAAAAAACTAAAGGGAAAAAAACCCGAAGGTCAGTGAGGATGAGTGCACTGAATGTCTGGAGCTGTACCAGGACACAACTTCGATAACTGACTGGATTCAATGTATTGCTTGTTGCAGATGATTGCACGAAAGATGCCCTATTTACAACAATAAGGGCATCGGTTGTGAACGACGACAACTTCGTTTAGCAAACAAAATACAATGAAACTGTAGATATGGAAATGAAGTAGTTTTCAAGTTAAACATGTTATCAACTAGATTAATGTTATTTGGTAATCTTAGTAGGGCTTGCTGTTTCTGATATTTTAATCCTCTTAAATTATAATTTTTAACTGTTGTTGAAATTCTTTCTTTTATTTATTATTTAAACATTTGGTTGAAATATTCACTTTTAATACAATAATATTTACTCACATAAACCTTTCAACAATGTCGATTAAGTGTAATTATTATTGTTAACAATTTAATTGTAGTTATTATTAATAACAATATCTTCTACCTATGTGCGCAATCTGTCCTACCCATGTGCGCATTCTCTCCTACCCTGTAAGGAGAGATTGCGCAAAATAGTTTTCTTGGTTTTATTATTGCTGTTCTATTAAATTACAGTATAACAACAAAATAACAATGGAAATGCATAAAAAACAAATGAATTCAAAATTATTCATGCATAGTTTAGCAAAATATTAATATTTAGATATTTTATTATTATTCTTTTGAAATGTGCGCAGACTCTCCTCGCTTTACCTTATGCTTCAGAGTCTTGTGCTTTCAGTGAACCGAACAAAGTATTTATTTAAAGCATTTTATGTTAAAACAAAACTGCATCTTGATTACATAAAATTTTCAAAAGTTTAGTAACATAACATCAAGAAAAACTATGTTTTCAAGAAAAAAAAGATGAAAATTTAGGTTTAAACTATAGGGTTTACTATGCACTTTACAGGGTGAATCTAAACTCTTGGGCAAAATTTTAAGGGGTGATAGTACGCATCAAGAAAAACAATATTTAATAGGAAACTAAGGGTGCCAAGCGTCTTCCGAAGCAGAAAGGCGCCATTAAAGTTTAGGGTCAAAAATTTCAAATGATTATAAAAAACAAAAAAATTGGTCGATTCATTTGCGGTTTTCACTAAAACTATTATTTATGTCAGTATTTTCTTGAAAAAAAAAATGTTAAAGATGTTCAAAAAATCCCGATAGAAAGCGCTTTAGGTTTTGGAGTAACGAACAACTATTTTTTTACTGTTATTCTTTGTATCTCATTAAATGCTTTCAAAAGCTTAGACTTAAACTTAATTTTTGGGCTCAAAATCTGAATCGTTTGGAGTGGTTAAGTAACGCAAACTGAACTGTGTTCAGAAGGAGGGGTGGGGGTGTTTCAAATTGTTCGCAAACTGAACTGTGTTCAGGAGTTAAATTTGAAACACCCCCACCCCTCCTTCTGAACACAGTTCAGTTTGCGCTACTTAACCACTCCAAACGATTCAGATTTTGAGCTCAAAATTTAAGTTTAAGTCTAAGCTTTTGAAACCATTTAATGAGATACAAAAAATAACGGTAAAGAATAGTTGCTTGTTACTCCAAAGTCTAAAGCGCCTTCTATCGGCATTTTTAAAACTTTATCTTTAAAATTTATTTTCAAGAAAATACTGACATAAAGAATAGTTTTAGCGAAAACCGCAAACGAATCAACCAATTTTTCCGTTTTTTATAATTATTTGAAATTTTGGACCCTAAACTTTAAGGGTGCTTATCTCCTTCGGAAGACTTTTGGGACCCTTAGTTTCCTATTTAATATTGTTTGTCTCGATGTGTACTATCACCCCTTAAAGTTTTGTCCAAGAGTTTAGATTCACCCTGTATATGCTCAAAGCTCTATGAAAAAATACCGAAAAGTTTTTTTAACTACCTTGAGCTCAATGCACCAAAATCACATTTTGAGATAAATGACTTTCTCTCTATGGAAATATTCCATATTTAACAACTATTAAGAATGTCATTTATTTTGTTTTAAAGTGTTCAGAAGTTATTACTCTTTAATAGATATATTTTTTCAAAGATTGAATGTTTTGAAGGTTTAAAAGTCCTATTATCCCTTACGTTTTTATTTACTTCAAATAGGATTCGGGTTTACAAGAAACCGATTTTAGATATTTACTAACAGAAAATTCTGCTTTTTGTAATGCCCGTAATATAATTATATGTTAGTTGATATACCATGCCATCAGGCATTATTATTATTGTAGAAAGCAGCATCAGTACAGGCTTTTCGTTATATGTTATTTTTGGTTATCAAAAAGACTATTTTTCTTTGAAAAAATTCTTCTATATTATTTGCAAGAATTTTCAATATAAATAATCTTTAAAAATATATTTAGTTACTTAAAAATATATATGTAGTCTCACACTTAAAATGTATATTATATACCAATACTATACGACTTCTTTAACGGTTCTTATCTTGACATCCATAATCTGCAATTCAAATCATTCTGAGTCTTTATGTTCTTGAAAAACTATATATTTTCCATTCTAGGTATATTGATATATCTGTACCGCTTCAGTTTAGCGTCGAAAACATTTTTCAAAGAGAGATGCAGGCGGTACAGATCATCAATATACCTAGAATGAAAAATATATGATTTTTCAAGAAGATCAGAATGATACTTAGAATGATATGAAATGCAAATTACGGATGTCAAGATAAGAACCGCTGAAAAATGTTTATTATTGGTACATAATATACCATTTAAGTGTCTGACTATATGTTTTTTTAAAAGTATCTAAATGTATTTTTAATGATTGTTTATAATGTAAATTCTTACAAACAATATAGAATAACTTTTTTAAAGACAAATACTGTGTCTTTTTAATAACCAAAAATAACATATAATGAAAGGTCTGTACTGATGTTGCTCTTCACAATAATAGTAGTGCCTGATAGCATGGTATATCAATTAATATATAAAGAAAAAAAATGTACTTTAAATTTCTTGCCCTACAAATTTGTGGACAGTTTTAAGCAGGTTTTGATTTAAAACACATATTACGTTCTAAGAAAGTGGTAAATTTGGGGGTTGAAAATAAATAAAGGTTAAAAAGTTACAAATTTTAAAGTTATGACAGCTTTAAATAAAGATCCGTTATAAAATTTGGTTCTGACTTTTCTTTTATAAATTACTTTATGATATTACATTGTGTGTACATATACATAAATATATATATGTGAGTTTGTATATCTTTCTTTTAGTTACAATTAAGATTTATCATCGTCTCTAACTTACACAGATGTTAACACTAAAAATATATGAAATTCTGAAATTCTTTTGAATATAAGATTAAAATGATATTTTGTTCGTGTGTTTTTAAATGCTTTACATACTTTAAAGCTTTTAATGCATATTTTCATGCATATTTTACCATTCTTATAATGCATATAATTCAGAATCTCGTAATAAAATTCACTTGTATCCAAAGTCACTTTAAACTACTACTATAATAAAAGTTTGCAATTATTCACCTGGACTTGGTGAATCATTTCCTTATTTGCATGCAGTTTGTAGAAAGTCCAAACTTACCTGAAAAAATAAAAAGAACATTGTCAGAATTTATTAAATACCAAGTTGTGATAACAAAACAAAAATAATTAAGTATTGTAATACAAAAAAATTTTAAATAGTACAAAACGCATTTTAGTAAAAGTGTAGTTTCATTTATTTATTTATGTGTTATTATTATTTTTTTTAATATTACGAAATGCACCTTCGCTAAAATAAAATCTTCTTAAACTAAGTTATTTACGAAAAATAATACAAACTTTTTTACCAAAAACAAAATTAACTTCAAATATATTCTTTCAAGCGCTATCACGAGTAAATGTTTAAAATTTAGATTTGATTTTTCAATCGTATAACGTGTGTTCTTTTTTACTAATAGCTAAAAAATTATTAGGAATTGAAGTCTTACATGTTTTTTATTTATCAGAAATTGAAATACTTTTAAAAATGCAAATTCATTATTCTGACGGGCTATCATCTAGTTGTAAATATGACTGTCGATTAACAAATGCGAAGAATCCGATTGCAGAAGATCCATTACTGAATTTGAATGGGGATGTCGTCAAATTAGTCAGCTACAGACAAGTTGCCTCAATAAATGGCGGCATATTTTGGTCGCCAAATTTGGCGATATTTCGCTAAATGGCACCAAGCTTGGCGACAACTTGACGCTAAATTCTATCAATACACAGTTTTATGCTTATGATTGGGAAATCGGTTATAGCAATGAAAGATAATTTGCGAGAGATCATTGATTTCATTGGTTTTTGTTGAATTAACTAAAAAAGAACTGAATCAAATTTGATTAAATAGAAGTGGTAACAATTCGAGAGTATCTTCTTTCAATTAAAAAAAAAAATCACATCAATCGGTCGTATAGTTTCGGAGTAATCGGTGAACATACATGTTGAATTGATAACTTCCTCCTTTTTTTGAAGTCGGTTAATAAGAATTTAGACGTTAAAAATGTTTTAATGATTTCACAATCTTTTCTAAATACGTGTTGTTTTTATGATTTTATTTACAAGATTTTAATTAATTATTCATTTATATAACAAATAAAGTATTCGGATCATTCTCCGAAATATGAACATGTCCCGAAGCCTACACCTCACCTTGACAACGTTTTATTTGTCACTAAACCATAGCTGCCAACCTCAAACTAATCTTCCGTAATAATTGTGTTAATTTGACCCTAGTTTAATATGTTTCAAACCAGAACATTTTTTAAGAAAGGAAAATAAATATGTTCCACGTAGAAACCTGGAATTAAATAAATAAACATTCGTGAAATAAATTTTCTGGTTCGAAATGTGGTTAACCTGGGTTAAATTAATCCAGACATTACGGAAGATTAGTGGAAGGTTGGCAGAGGTGTTCAGCTATAAGGTCCTGTGCAAGAGGAAGCTCTTGAACAGGAAGCTTTCGTCTCTGAACTTTGAGCCTTTTTACCATCATATTTTCCTGAAGACGGCTATAGAAACAGCTCGAAACGTAGAAATTAACTTTTAGCTTATTAAAGTTCGTATTTTGTGTACCATTAAGCAAGATTCTATCTTTATTTATTATATTTTATGGTGCAATTGTCCAGTACGTGTTATTTGTTTTATTTTCAATTTTCACGTGCAAATCTCGCAGTAGAAAAGTTATGATGTAATATTCCCTTTTTTTAAATTCGTGAAAACATTTATTTCATTTTTTCACGTGGAAATCTTGAAATAGAAAAGTAATTGGATTTTATTGTGAATTTTTTATTGTTGGTAACAGCTATAACGAAAAATGTTTAAATTTAATTGGAAATTGCTGTTAAATTTATTGTTTTTTATTAATTAAAAATTAACTATAAATTATTTCGATTCCGGATTGTTTTAGTTGCCTCGGTCGTGTTTTAATACACATGTACGTAATATTTCACAATTCTGGCTTCAAAACTGTGGATTTGTATAGTATTATAGACAGACAGACAAATTTTCATTTTTATATATTAGATAAATAAAACTTAGTAAATAGCGATACATTTTTCAAACAAGTTGCGATACAGTTTTCAAACAAATTTCATTTGAAAGTACATTTTTTTTTGGCCCTGATCGACGGTGTAAAAATTTAAAATATGCGATATTTAGAAGTTTAAAAAACTAAAAAAATTGCAGTAAAAGCGAAATTTGATCATCTTTTGTTGCCATTTGCAAAATGACGCAACGTTACGCACAGGCACGTTTGTCCTTTATAATATAGATAGAGGGATTTAGTTTTCAGCAATTAGTTAAATATATTCCACTTTTACATTTCGTACTCATTTCTTGCTGTTACATTTTCTTACAATCATGAAGCAAAGATTTATTTAGTAAAAGTTGGTGATATTTCAATTTATATTGCATTTCTAGATAAATTCAGAAGAGACGTATTATTCCCAAAAGAAATATAAATTGTTTAGATATTTCTTAAATGATCACTGGAAAGCGTGAAAACTGCGAATAAACTATTCACGAAAATCCTTTTCAGCTCTTTAAACTGGTTTGCAACGCTATTTTAACCATTTCTATCGACCAACTAGGCGACGCTGTGTCCGAGTGTGAAATGGAATATGGATGAAAATATTTCAATTCACAATCAAATTGTGTCTGATTTTCACAAAATTATATAATGAAGTTTTGAGATTGAAGGAACCATTTGGTAATCTGCTTTAAAATGAAATTCGTTAACTACTGTTTGAATGTTGTTTTATGCTTTCAAATTTTTAAATAGTAATCGAATTCAGAATTTTTTTTGTTACATGCCTTTTGAAGAAGATTATCGATTCCACAATTTAAAAGAAAACTCGATTTTCAAATTTTTATGTTTTATGAAAGAGTAGAAGAAAGAATTTTTTTCTTTTTAACTGCAGCCTAAGAACTCATTTTATCTTAAATCAAGAATTTCAAAGGAAAAGGAAATTTATTTGGGGTAATGTTGTATGAATGGTACAATGTTTCCGTGGCAGACTTTGAAATTTTTCTAATTCCTCTAATTATTATATTTTTGGTATCATCATAAAATAAAAGAAGTAACTTTAAATTCCTTTAGTTGATAATCGATTACATTCCTTACATGAGAAATGAAGAAATATTAAGAGTTAAAAATTCACAGTACGATAATAATAATATAGGAATCTAATCTAACGATTTTTTTTTATTTACACTTTCTTAACCTCTTCGAGAAATAGGCTTACACATAGGATTCTCCACTATTTTGCGTTAAAAATATTCGAAGATAACTGTAATGTGGGACTACATATGCTGATCCCTAGCAGCAATTTTATATATAATTTAATAAATTCACTTGCTTGCATATTCTACCAAATGTAAAAAGAAAAAAAAAAACAAAAAAAAACCAGTGAATTTATCATAATCGAGTTTTGTGCTCACGGGGCCAAATTAATCTATTGTAAGGGAAATGTTTGAGGGAAAAAAAAAGGAATTGCTTTTAAAATATTAGGCGTGATTTTCAAGATGAACATTGATTGTTTATAAAAGAGTGTTTAAAAAAAAACTATTTTACTTTTATACATATTTTGTTTACAATTACTTGTTCATTGACTCAGAAGTTAATATTCATTATACAAAGGAAGTTATTGGGGGAAACAAAAAACATTCCCTGATAGGCCTGATCCTCTACTGAAATATCATTTATAACAATAGAAGAACTAGATATTTACTATAATAAAACACTCATACTACAATATATATTAAAACACACGTACACACATAAATAACGCTTGCATTCAATAAATAACGCCTGCATATTTACTGTTTATCCTTCAAATGTGACAATCTTAAAATAGAAATCTCAACGGACGAGTAAATTTTTTGCATATGATTATTTTTTAATTTACTGCAATTTAAATTCTTTTGCGGTTAAAAAATCATTGAATGGGGAAGCTAATTTAAGAGTTTTCCCTTTAATTTACGCGTTCTCAAACAACTTAAGGGGTCTCAGAACTCTTAAAGATTCAAAATTTTCCAAATTTAATTTTTTTTATGGTAAATTCGTATCTTTTATGAACATTTTGATATAATTGTTTCCTTGAAATAACCATTAGAATAGAAGTTATGGCTTTTACAATTATACCCGCTCAGTAGCTGAAGCGGCATTTCCGAAACACTGAAATCCTTTTTCTCCAGATGACTTTTTTAGGCATAACGTGCACGATATCTCAAAAACTTCTGAATGTTTTTTCCTGAAATTTTCAAAACATATGTTTCATGTTTGTTTGCATAAACTGAACCTAAAATTTCCTTTATATTATTCAAAACAAACAATTTTTTAGGTGATTATACTGTTGAATTTTTTTAAATTTTGTATTAGCTAAATACAACTTTGCATTAAAAATATAAAAATGGTTTAAATACAATTTATTTAAGTTCAGGGTAAGTACTGTAATCTGAAGTATACGTAGGCACCAAAATTTTCGTTCTAGCTGCAAACTTTATTTTGTAATCTTTCGCGTAAGCTGTTATAGCAATTTTCTGCTCGTCAAATTGCTGACAGTTCGAAGCCCCCTGTAAATGCTAATTCTGCATCTTGCATTTTTTTTTAAATAAATGAAATGAAAGAACATACTTATATCTTTCATCCCAGTAAAAATTGTGTTTTAAAATCATACACAATTTAAGATATTAAATGTTGAAAATTGTCTTTTTTTTTCCATATTTTCTAATTTTAAGAGTCGTGCGACCCCTTAATCTTTCAAAATATCAGTTTTCGGATTTTCTTTTATTCTGAATATTTTTCCCAACAATATGCAAAAAACTCAATTCAAAAATCGGCATTATTTCTTGAGTTATAATCATTCATAGACGGTGAGTACAATTGAAGATCCGTAGGTATTAAAAATTTAAAGCGTGTTTTCTCAGATTAATAAATTTGGAGATTGCGCGTACTGTTACTTTAAAACTACATAAGCCACATCTTTAAAAACTTAACCAAATATGCGTTTCTTCATGCTAAAACAAAAACTCACATATTTTGGTTATTTGTTTTTTTACCCTTGAATAACTTGAAAAAATATTTTGGAAAATTTGATTTTTTTTTTTAATTTTGTGCTAAAATAAAATTTTAAACAAAACTTTTTTTATATATCAGGTTGTAACTAAAGTTTTCCGCCAAGAAAAGTTCTTAATAAAGTTAGAAAAAAAAGCATGAAAGCAGTGCCTTTAGTGAGGGTAGTAATCACCACCCGAATCTACGATTTTCTGCCAAGGTTTTGGTAGTTTTTCAAAGCCTTCGGCCCAGAAACTTGGGGGCCGTGGGTCCAAAAACAGATCAACCTCATTTCGGGTGTCATGTGCAGAATTAAAGATAGCACCAGCAAGATGTACCTGCAAGTGTGAAAAAAGGTAGTAGTCCGAAGAAGTGATGTCGGGGCTATATGGTGGGTGTGACAAAAGATCCCATTTGAGTCCATACAGTGTCCAGCCGGTGAATGCAGACATATGTGATCAAGCATTATCTTGATGAAACATTATCTTCTTGCGCAGGAACTCATTTTGACATTTTACCTTGATAGCAGCGTCAACACGGACTAGCATCTTGTTGTACACCTTACTGTCCATGGTTTTACCCTTTTCCAGATACTCTTTGTGGATAATACCACGGCAATCCCACCAGATACAAAGCATTATCTTTTCGTTAGTCAAATTGCGCTTTGCGACACTGCCGACGGGCTCACCGGGCGTAGAGCAATCCCTTTTTCGGCTTGTGTTGTTGAAGTGAATCCACTTTTCGTCACAAGTGACGAAACGGTCCAGAGTTTTGTCCTTACGTTGATATTCGAGCAGATTAGTGCAGGCCGGAACACGTCTACACTTATCTGCTTGAGTCAGCTCATGCGGCACCCAGCGATTGAACTTGTACGTCAAATTTATGCAATGCATAGCGCGGCTAATGGACATGGCACTAACGTCTAACTACTTAACTAGCTCTTGAGTGGTTGAATACTGATATTCTCCCACAAGTTCTAGCAGAACCTCATCAACAACAGTAGGCCGGTCAGAGCTCTCTGCTTCTTGTATGTCATAATCCTTGTTTTTGAACTTTCGGTACGAAAACTTCACAGTGTCATATGATTCAACAGTAGTGCCTAAAGCTGTACACATGATTCGGTGACATTCTGTAGCTGACTTTTTGAAAGAGAACTAGAAGTAAATGCTGGTTCTAATCTGGTAGCGTGATAGTTCCATTTCAGACACCCTGTATTTAATGTTAACGATATTTTTTTTTACTAATTTCACAACACAGTGTTATAATGCAAGTCTCTTTCTTTCAAATGCCTAAAATCGTTTGACAAAATATGAACAAATACGACAACGCGAACTGTTTGAAAAGACGATATTAGTTGTGGCGGGAAACTTTCGTTACAACCTGCTATTTTGGTTTTACTTTAAATGTATGTGTGTTATGATTATATTTTGCTCCAAAGTTGTTTTTTATATGCATAATTTAAAGTTTTATCATGCGCATAAGCACTTAATGATTTTAATTACTGCATTACTCAGACGAATTTTTAAATTTAAAATTTAAAATTGAAATATTAATTTTGTATATAAAACATTTATTTTTCTGGATAATTTAGCTAAGAATATATGGGGCATTCCTAGAATCTTTTGATTTTTAAGTCCCTGAATAATAATTTCTATTTTAGTATATATTCCTGTGTTTTTTTTTCATATACTGGGGATGACTGCTTAACAATATTAACGAGATAAATATGTTTTGGATGATGTTGGGTGTCCAAATATCCAGGAAACTCCTATACCATCCCGTGTCTCTGATGTTGATTTTTAGGTTTGGAGCTGTCTGTATACAATTGTTTCAATAAAAGTAATTTGATGTAATTTTTTATTCGATGTAATATTTTTCCGAAACTGGGATAATTCTTTTATATAAATATGTATCAAAATTAACCTGCACACATTTTAACGGTTGATATTATTTTTTTTAATCTGTCCCTGGGTTTTAGATTCTTCACCGTCCCTTTTGTTAAATTATACAGAAAATCACTTCAGATGCACCCACAGCATTTTTGTGAACTTTTTAGGGTTTCGTTCATCTGACGAAACCCTATTCGTCTCGCTCCTATGTCTGTCTGTCCATTACAGAGCCCGTTCTCAGAAACTATACATGTTGGAGATTGAAATTTTGCATACTTATAGCTGAACACCATACATCATACGACAAATCATAAAATTTTGAAAAAGTCGTACATTTAACCCTTTGGGCTCCCAATTGTGTATCTTAAACAATTATTTCTAAGTGAGCCCCTAATTAGGTTGGAGGCATGAAATTTTGCATACTTATAGCTGAACACCTCACATCAAACGACAAATCATAAAATTTTGAAAAAGTTGTAAATTTAACCCTTTGGGGTATCACATGTGTATTTTAAACAATCCTTTCTAAGTAAGCCCCTAATTAGGTTGGAGGCGTGAAATTTTACATACTTATAGCTGAACACCTCACATCAAATGTCAAACCATAAAATTTTGGAAAAGTCGTACATTTAACCCTTTGTGCTCCCACATATGTATTTTAAACAATTCTTTCTAACTGAGCCCCTAATTAGGTTGGAGGCGTGAAATTTTGCATACTTATAGCTGAGCACCTCATATCAAACGACAAATCATAAAATTTGGAAAAAGTCGTACATTTAACCTTTTGGGCTTCCACATGCGTATTTTAAGCAATTATTAAATATAGAAGCCCCTTATTAAACTGGAGATTTGAAATTTTACATACTTATAGCAGAACACCTGAGGCCAGGCGACAAATCATAAAATCTTGAAAAAGTCTTACGTTTAACCCTTTGAGCTACCACTTATGTATTTTAAGGAATTTTTTCTAAGAGATCCCTTAATTAAGTTGGAGACATGAATTTTTGCATTCTCGACTGAATACATCAGACTACACGACAAATCATAAAATTTTCAAAAAGTCTTATATTATTTACTCCTTCGAGCTCTAATTTGTGTATTTGAAGCAATTTTTCTAACCTCCGTCCTTTTCACTCGGGGAGCACTTTTCCAACTTTTGCCGGCACCCCTTTGACCATTCTTTCATATTATAAAACATAGCCTTACATGTTTTAGTTCCACTTTTTTACCACCAGGGGCGTCTAATTATCTCGGATGCTATGGGCCCAATCCCCTCGACTAATATATCTACGGGTAGTATGTAAAACGGAGTTTCGTTCGGATAGAGGTTTGTTTGGAATAGAGTGCACCCCTGGTTGCGAAATGTGGAACTAACAGATTTTTCAAAAGGGTAAAGTGTTTTGAAAGGAATATTAAACGAAACCCTCTGTGCGATCTGTGATCACACTTACCCACTTGTTTCTTATGCAGAGTTATGCTAGAGAAAGAATGGCTAAATTTTTTGACAGGACATTTACTGCAGAATTTAAATCAGTATTTAAATATCATTTTCAAAATCGTGGCTTTATTGATAGTCTTACCGTCCCCAAGGTTTATTCCTGCACTTTTCGACGTAAAGTAAAAAAAAATTATTTAATCCAATGTAAATATTTGTTTCTAAAAATAAATGAACATTGCGGCTATCACTTAGTCTTAATATGATTTGCCCAAAAATAGTGCTAATTTTCTTTACCGTCCCATCCTTACCATCCCCTTTTTTTCCATTCCCATTCCTTTTTTCCTATACCATCCCCCTTTTTTTCTGCCGTCCCTTTTTTAACACCCCTTTAAGACAATGTTATACCAAAATTTTGTACTAAAAATACTAAACTGTTATTTTTTTTTATTTGAATGTCCTGTAGGTATAATACAAATTCATTATAAGTAAAAATTTAGACGAAAATAGAAAGTTAGAGTGGTAAAATGGTAATGAAAATTAAACTCGCCAGTTTAATTTAAACCCCAGTTAAATAAAAAAAAATATGTTCGCTGCTGACCAATTTTTTCTTTATTTTGAATCATTAAGGCATTCGTCTATCAGATTAAAATGTTATTTTAGCAAGAATAATTTCACGAGATTTTTATTCCTAATAGTCAAAAGATTGTGAGAATGCCCCATATACAGAAGAAAGGGAAAATAACAATTAAATTTTAAAAAAATCAAAAAACTCAACTGCGTAAAAAGCGAACTAATTAATTATTTCTCATCAATGTGAAACTATTTTTTATATTGCTTACCTATTTTTTTTTATTTACTTGTATTGATGACTTTTAAGTAGTGTTTAATTGTTAGTTCCTATCTATAAACACTGTTTTTTGATGAGGCCTATGATGGCTAGAGTTGCAGTAAAGCTAGAGATCCTACCTACACAACTTCCAGGTTGTGTAATATTTAAACAGAGCTTCTGACTGTAAAATAGTCAATGAAATATCGTCTTCATTTTGAAAGACCTATCCAATGATATGCCACTCAATAGGGTACGTAAAAAGAATCTTTCGCCTCAACCGCCATTTTGTATTTTACGGACGACATTTTGAATTTATAAAACAAAAACTAGCCTATAACCATGGGACGGTCAAGACAAATTTATAGAGACCTCATTCATTAAAATCCATCCAGCCTTTGGGATGTTTCGAGGGTATAAAGAAATCCACATACCCAGATACGCGTGAAACACGTAACCCTTCTTGGCAGCCGGGTAAAAAGATGGTAATTGCATAATATTTGTGTTTTGGTACTTTGAAAAGGCGATGTTTTGTATCTTTTCGACAAACGCAAAGGTCTTGTGCTCCCTTAAATTTTATTGCTTATTTTTTATTTCTCAGTACATTTTTATGCAAAGGTGTGACTGTGCTAGGGAAGTTCAAACGAAATAAAAAGAAAATTTGGTTAATGATGCATAAATGATACAATGTTTGCATGACAGATACTGAGTAAGCTTTCTAAATCACTGGAACATTCCAAATTTGACGTATAAAAAAATATTCGATGTGCCTTTCAATTCAACTTGTCAGTAACGTAGTGGCCCTTTTTATAAATTACAGATTTTATTCTTTTGAAAGTAACTTTTCCATTGACTTCTATTTGGCCCAAATCCAAGCATGTGACATTTATTCTGCTTACCATTCAACGTTATGCGACCATTTTCTATTTCCTAAAGATAGAAAGTTGAATAATCGTCTAATATCCATTTTTCGAAGTAAGGCATCGGGAAAAGAAAACTTTCTCAGATAAACCAGATCCTCTACTGAAAGCTCATTTATGATAACACAAAGTCCAGAAATTTACTGTTGTAGCATTTTAAGAGGTCTCAGGACCTTTAAAATTGAAAAAAAAACAGAAAAAGATAGACCAATTTTAACATTTAATATCTTAAAATGTATTTAATTTTAGCACACAATTTTAATTGCGAATGAAAGATATAGGTATGTTCTTTTTTTTTAAATATTTAAAAAATTGCAAGATACAGAATTAACACTTACAGGGGGTTTCAAACTGTCAGATATTTCGGGAGCAGAAAATCGGCATAACAGATTACGCGAAGGATTACAAAATAAATTTTGCAACTGGAATGAAAATTTTGGTGCCTGCTTATACTTCAGATTATAATAATTACCCTGAACTTAAATAAATTTGTATTTAAAGCATTTTTATATTTTAAATATAAAGTTGTATTTAGCTAATGCAAAATTTAGAAAATTTCAACAATATAATTACCTAAAAAATATTTTTTTTAACAATAAGAAAAAAAAATTATGTTCAGTTTATACAGACTATCATGCTTCGATAATATTGAAAATTTCATGAAAAAATAATCAGAAGTTTTTGAGATATTGTGCCCGTTATGCCCAAAATCGTCATTTGGAGAAAAATGACTAAAAAGATTCGGAAATGCAGCCTCAGCTATTGGGCAGGTATAATTCTAAAAGCCATAACTTCTGTTGTAATGGGAATTACAAGGAAAAAATTATATCAAAATGTTAAAAAAAGATAGAAGTTTAACATCTAAAAAAAAAAAAAAAATCAAAATTTCGAAAATTTTCGAAAATTTCGACTCGTAGGTTTATCATTGTGTTTGTCCTGCAACTATCCTCTATGTTTTCATACCTTTGTTTGTAGGACAAACATAATGATAAACCTACGAGTCAACCACTGGTGGTATTAATTTTTGGCTTATGCACCACTCCACTTCCGGCAGACATGTATCATTAGATTCCCCTACTTCTACATAGAACAAAGTTTTTTTTCTTGTGCTTGATAACATAGGTTTTTGTGCTGTCGGCTCTTAGACTATTAGAGCCCAGTAGTTGTACTTTACCACTGTTTGACTTCATTTAGGGTTAAAAAATCCTTACTAAAGGGGGTTTTGATTTACGCATTCTTAAATAACTTACATTACCACAGTATACCAGCTTACTAAGTTTTTTGCTACTGAGATATAATATGTAACATATCTATAAATCTTTGTTTATTTTTTTAAGATATTTTAATTTGCTGGTTCACGTCTTTGGAAAAGTTTTATTCTAAGGCATGAAAACAAATTTTAGGTAATTATGCATAAATGATACAATTTTTGCATTATAAATACTTAAAAAACTCTCTACTTCACTCAAACATTCTAATCTGACGTAGAATCAAATAATCGATGTACCTGACAATTCCTTTTTTAAAATTCCAATAGTATGTCCATACTTAAGAATAAAATTTTGATTTGACCAATAAAAAATAAACAGGCCAGCTAGGCCGATAAATTAAGCGGGCCGACTGGCCCGATATATCAAATTTATGAATGTCTGACAAAACCGACAAAATATGAAATTTTTTCAATGGATCTTGTTGGGCCGAGGATAAGTTATAAATGTGCTGCACCAGCCCCCACGCTTGTTTAACAGCAACAGTACAGAAATTTAACATGTCCAGCAGAGAGATCTGTATCGGACAGTTACATCGTGTCTGAGTTGAGGTTTAATATTTTCATCAGGCTCGGACTGGTGTCAGGTTTACTTTTTTTCTACATACTCGGCCTATTCAGGATTTAATTGACACCAGGACGATAGAAAAGCATTTCCTTTTTTCTAAAAATATCAGTAATAATGAGTTCTTGATAACGGAATCTTTGGAAATATGCTTTAATAAATTACAGACAAATAATTTTAAAAATCTTTTTTTTTAATACAGAGCTTTAAAAGTTAGGATGTTTTTAATCATATTTTTCACTTTTATTCTAAACTGCATTACTCTTTTTCATGAGTCTATGTTTCAATGTAACAGTTTAAGAAACTAAGTGATCATTAAGTAAATATTGTAAGGCATACGGAGATGTAGCTTGAAGTGTATGGTAAAATTTTCGCATAAATATGTATGCAGTATTCTTTAAAATAATCTTAATTATAATTGTATGTAAGAAATACTTTATAGAAATGTCCGGACCGGGACTGATTTCATTGTTTTTTGCACGGACCAGACGGAACCTGATTTTATTGTTTTTACATGGGGAGGTCTGGAGAGTTAATTGCCAAAAGATAAAAGGGTCGGGCCGGACCTGTAATAACTTTCATTCGGGCCGGGACCGTACCTGAAAATTTCGGAGCGTGCAGACCCCCGTCACTAACATTCAATATTGCAGTGTCAAATAAATCACACTAAGCAAAAATATCTTAACGACTAATGTATGATATTTAGTTTTTCTATCAATCTCGTTCTTTTTTTCGTTTTTCTTTTCTACCGTTTTCTACTTTTATTTCTTTGCATTTTCACTATGCCAAGGAATTAAAATTGAAAGAAAATAAATTTTGGGTAATGATTCATAAATGATACAATGTTTGGTGACAAACACTCAGTAAGCTTTCAATATTAGCTGAAACTTTCTACATCTGACATATAAGGAACAAGAACGAAAAATTATGCATCAATCGTAGACTATGAAACACTTTCCGACACTTCCAGATTACATAAACAAAACTTTGCCATTTAATAAGATGAAAGATGAAACAGATGAAAAAGATGTCAATGTAAACAATTTGGAAAACTTATAGTAAATTTGAAAGCCCAATTTCAGCAATTACCGTCAATAGTCGAGAAATATCCGAACTCTTTTCTGCAGCCCTGTATATTATCTACAGATTTCTATATACCCCCTATATATCCTATATAGTATGCTAAAATTTAGATGAGATAGGAAAAGCATAGCACAGTTGTAAATTCTCTTTCAGCAATTTCCGTCAACCAACGGAAATATACTCGAGATCTCTCGTGCTGGTCCTCTATATGATCTCTATATATATTACGCTATCATACGTGGCACAGAAATCACGATTATTTGTCAATTGTTTAATGGCAACGCTCGAGTGAAACGCATCTCTTTGATTATTGTGTAAAAATCCTTCGGCAGGATTTAGGCTGATGTAAATCGGGTTTATTTACGTTTCGCTCTTTTGCTGCAATCTCTTTCGCTGCAATTATGGAGCTTCAAAATATCATTTGAAATGCCCATAAAAGATCTCGTCGAATGCCTGAAAGTGAAGAAGAAACCGAATTAAGAAGAGAAAACCGAAATAGATTGGATCGAGAAAGCCGTCAAACACAGAACATAAGGGATCGCCAAAATAGGCTTAATAACCGTCGCATGCACGAACGTGCTGCTTCTGAACTTCCCTGACGTTTTCATTCATTAAAAGTAAGTGTAATAATTCCCCCTAACCGTTTCATTTTTTTAAACGTAGCTGTTACACTTTTGAAATTTTAGCTCTTATTTAATTTTTTTACAAGTTTTTAGTATAAATAAATATTATTCAGTTTTTTTAAATGAAGTCCACTCCCATGTTATTTCAATAACAGATTACCCGAGCAACGCCGGGCGGGTCAGCTAGTTTGCAGAATTTATACACACCAAATAATAGGCAAAATATTAGATTAATTTAAAATACGAAGCACAATTCAAAACGCACTTACAGCTGTTTTTGATAATAGACAGTCCTGTAACCAAATTAGTTTGTGTGTCTTTGTAAATGAACGAGGAATGCTATGCACACTCTTTTCTTATATAAGCCTCTTGTAGTGTACCTCAGAGATATACAGCAATTTGAATATTTTTCAAATAATGCAAGATCTACCAAAAACGATTTTTCCCCTCAGACCATATAGACCGTGATGTAACGAAATTCTTTTGAGTGTCCCTGTAAATGATCTATAAATGTTACACACTTCATTTTCAATACGGAACTTGTTATAATAAACCTCATTAGCATAAAGGGTGAGTACAAATAATGGACCCGATTAAAAAAAATAATCATATTTTTGAAACTACTGCGCATATTACAATAAGTGATACATGAATTTAAAGAGAAATATACCAAGTTTTTTTCAGTTACAAATGTTCGATGTGTGACCCTCTTGTTACACGGCGTATGTCCAATCTGTAATCCAGTTCGTTCCAAACATTTCGTAGCATCACTCTGTCAATGGTTCTGAATGCTACAAAAACTTTAAGTTCTGGCAGTGTTTTCGGCATTGGTAGTACATAAACAATGTTTTTGACACCATTAGAACTTAAAGAACGATTAGTGCAGCATTCAGAACCATTGACAGAGTGATGCTGCAAAATGTTTGGAACGAACTGGATTACAGATTGGATTACAGTATGCCGTGTAACAAGAAGGTCACACATCGAACATTTGTAACTGAAAAAAACTTCGTATATTTCTCTTTAAATTCATGTATCACTTATTGTAATATGTGCAGTAGTTTCGAAAATAAGATATTTTTAAAATCGGGTCCATAATTTGTACTCACCCTGTATGTTAATTTCATGGCACTGTATTTACGTGAGCACGGATAGGTAGCAGAGAGACAGGCGGGCAGATAGGCAAACCCAATTCATAAACACTTTTCAACTACGTTGGAAAGTGTTAAAAACCGATGTACTGTACAGTCGTGGAAAAAAAGGCTTAGGGGGCGTTGCTTAGGGGGCCATCTACATATTAAAACGAATCCAAACTTTATTTTTCTTCAATGGCAATACCCAATTTTAACCAGATATTTCAAATCTTCCGTTAAAACTATTCCTAGACACCAAATTTCAAGTCATTTGAATAATAAGTTTTTGAATTATAAACATTCAAAATTTAGTGCTTCTAATGTTAAATTACATTGTCATATTTTTATTTATATCTCCTGAAATTATGCTCCTAATTTGCTAATTTTTTGTGTAGCAATAATGCTAATATACCCAAACATAAATACGTTGAATTTGCAATTTTTATAATTTTATGATATGAATTATGAATTATGAAATTAATATTCGAAAAAATTACGAATTGCAATCTACAGCTTTTTTGATGGATTTAGTTTTATTAAGTCCTGCTTTAAGGAAATCCAAACTTTCACAATTTTCTTCCAAGTAGTTTTCAAATTATGCTTAAAGAAAGGCAAAAGGATGTTTTAAGGGGTCGTCTGTGATAGGAAGTGAGTAGATATTTTGAAATTTCTTCTGCTGTCGTGTAATCTAGCAGGTTTCATTGACTCATTGAGTGGAGCTTAAGGTGCTTTGATCAAGAAGGGGGCTCTCTCGGTTAACAATCGAGTACGAAACTTCAATTTGGATACAGCCCTTAAAATACTCTCGCTTTAAAATAATTAATTTCTCGGAAACTTATGGTACGAATTGCATAAAAATTCGTTTTTAGGCTAATTGAAGGGTGTAGAGTTTATTTATGCTGTCAGAATTGTGTACTGTTATTGAAAAAGAAAACAAAGTTATGGTTTGTTTTAATGTGTAGATGGCCCCCTAAGCAAATTTTATATACGTCATTTAAAAGTAGACTTTATTTCCAATCGTTAGGTACCAGTAGCTTTCTTCTACGATAATTTGTTGATGAGTTAGTAAGGGGTGTTTACTTTTTTCCCTCTCCACGACTGTACCTTTCAATTCCTTTTATTAAAGAGTTAGAAAATCCTTTTTCTGATATAGATTTTATTCATTTCCTAAGTAAATTTTTTACCGACTTCCATTTGGCCAAAATCCAAACATGTGACCTTTCTTTCACTTACCATTTAACGATAGAAGATCGTTTTTCATTGACTAAACATGGAAAATTGAATCAGCGACTGATATCTATTATTGGAAGGAAAGATTTGGGGGAAATAATATTCCCACTGATGGATCATGTACTGAAAGGTCATTTATAACGACAGAAGGTATGGAAATTTGCTTACTGTTTGGTCATTAAACTGAGGCAGTTTTTTTTAAGTTCACTGTAAAAAGACTGCGGAAATATGTAAGAAGATGGATAAAACAAGTTGGAAATTTGACGTCATACGTGGCAAATGAGGTGCGTTCGTACTATAACTAGTTTTATAAATAATTTTTGCACCGCATATTGTGCTGAATGTATATTTTAGTGCACTTCATAATTGTAACGGAAAACTTTTGACTGTCCCTGTAATTGAACTATACATCCGATTTTCAAAAAATTTGAAGTGACGCAGCAAAATTTTGCAACCATTATATATTTAAAATTTCAGGCCATTTGATTGGATAGTTTTTGCTCTGTTATATACAGACGGACGGACAAACAGACAGACAGACAGACTGACCGAACGATGACAGGTGCTACATATTTATATAATTACGAACGCACCTAAAAAAGCCTACAATTGTAATAAGAAATTATTTATTATTAATAGACTGAAAATATAAAAGGGAATTAGGAGGTAGACTCGTCGATCTCTTTTCTACATAATTACCAAATCTACATAGGCATATTTCTGAACGCAGGACCAACTTGATTAACACGGCTTGGTAAAAATCTCATCCCTGCCCACAGAACTATTTCCCGGCAACTGTTTTCACATCGTTGTCTGAAGAAAACTTTGTTCCAGATAAGTATTCCTCCTATTTCGAAAAAAATGAAATAGTCGGTGGGTGCCAAATCTGGGCCGTATGGGGGTGGCTACAGGCTGCTCAGTTGAGTATTTGCAGCCATTTTTGAGTTTAGTGAGCAGTATGGGACCTGACCTTGTCATGCAGAAGGATGACATCATCCCTCAACTTTCCAGAGCATTTGTCTCGGATGGCTTCACATAACCGTGTCAAAGTGGCTCAAGTGAACCCACTTTTCTAAACGTCTCGCCATTTCAATAGCTCTGACGCATTTGCTATCTAACACTACCTATCCATACAACCGCTGTAAAATGACTAGCGACATTTGTCTCTACTCAAGGGAAAAAATATTCCCTCCAGAATAATTACTTTTTGAATCCCGCACGTAATCATGCATGTGAATATACAATAACCTTTTCCGAGTTATCCATGATTCCGAAAAGTGTTATTTATATGTAGAAACCTCAAAAACCAACAGGATTTTGTTGGAATGTTGCTCCATATGAAGGCATGAATAAGAAGTTCCTCAATAGTAAATTTTAGTTTGAATCAACTATAAATTTACAATAATAAATTTTGTAATCAATCATTAAATATTAGTTTGTGGCAGTTATTTTAATGTATATTAGTGAATTTTGCTGCTCACATTTTGCTGCTCACACTATAAGTCGTGGAGGAACACTAACTATTATGAGTCTCTGTGACATTAAAACAACAAAGAGGATTGTGTGATGCTGTCATCTGGTGGAATGTCCTTGAAATAAAAGAGCAATTATCTAACAGATTTCGATATGTAAAGGGGCATTTATTTACAAAAGGTGTAATTTGCATAGTATAGTAATTACTTTTTTCAAACTTGATTATCATTTTTTAGGATGCTACCCATTCGAAATTAAACATTTCCAGCTGCGAAATTACTTATGCATACAAGAGCAACAAAATAATAGTGATTTTAATGCTAATGTTAACGCTGATTTATCACGTTTCCCTGCAAAGCGCATTTATCGCACATGAATTATTACTCTAGAGCTCTTAGCTTCGGAAAAAGCTATATTGCGGGTTGAGAAAACGGATTAATATGCCAACAAAACTAGTCAGTAACATTTCCGAAAATCAGTTGCAGCAAAAGAAACTTTGTTTTTATAAAAGCTTTTTTAAACCTCGAAATTAAATTGATTTCAGAGATTTCCAAATTTAAAGAATGATATTCTGAATTATGGAAACGCGAAAGAAGTATGCTTTTGCTCATGGTTATATTGTATTATTCTAGGTTAAGCAATATCTGTCTTTTTTACAGTTGTAGAGGGAGGATATTTGATGAAAATTGTTTTTATTTCTACATTAAATTTGCACTTGATTATATTATTGACGAATCTAAGCAGTAAGGTCTGTTCAAGATTATCTTAACTGTTATATAAATAAAATTTATTATTTAAAACATAGAAATGTTAATAGATTGATAAAATATTAGACAATTTTAAGACACAGGGCGAATAAGATCACTTTTAAATATTCGGTAAAAATTATTGAAAGATACGGAAATATTATAGAGTTAATAATAAAAAACATATAGGCATATAACATTTGCGGTGACAAGCATATAACAACTATAATCTCTATTGTATAAAACCTAGAAATATTGGTAGCTTGATAAAATATTAAACAAATTTCAAAACTATGTCTTTACGATCCATTAACAATCGCTGGCGAGTGCCCAATGCTGTTTTCTTGATCCTGGGTTCCATACAGCATACATCACGGCCAGGTCGTCAGCTTAACGTGGGACCCTCTGTGTTTAGTTCCAAAGAAAGCTTGGTACTCATTTTATCGACCCCGAAGGGATAAAAGATTCAGTGAACATTGCCCAGTCCGGAGCCGAACTATGGACCTGCTGCGTGGTAGACATACAAACAGACCACTATGCAACAGTGTTTAAGTGATAATCATGTAATAAAGGTTTTTTTTCAGTGACACGTAGTCATATTTTAAAGTTTTTCATTATTAGCGAAACAACATAATCAGTATATTAATGGTATTAATCTACTTCTATTATATTTATAAAAGGGAAAGGGAATTTCGTTCCGGCCGGTCATAACTTGAGTTCTGCTGAATGAATTTTGATGGGACTTGCACTGTTAGTTAGATAATTTTGTATGGAAGGTTTTAGTATGTAATATGTTGTTCAATATTACGTAGTTATAATATAACGGTGCAATGGCATTCGCATCGTTTCCCGCCATGTGGAAGTACATTCCAGGTAAAGGTCCATATTGCTAGATTCAAGATCAAATTCACTGATATATATCATTTGATTCAAGGTTCGTTTGAAGGAAGCGAACAGCGTAGCGGGCAAAGCCTGTTAGTCATCAATATAAAGAAAAGTATAATATTAACAGACATCTCGTTATTATTGATATTTGAAATAAAGCAACGATTTATTTAATTAAATAAGGAGTTCATAAAGAAAAAAATTTGTGTGTAAATAACTTTGTCATAACTCTCGTATGAATGAATTTCAATATTTTTATTTTTAAAACAATTACAGAAATTAAATTAATTGAAAAAACAAGATACATTTATTAACGCATTGTAATCGCATTCTTCATTTAAATGAACGTAAATAAAATTAGCTCTATACTTAACTTTTTCCTTCCTCGTTATTTCTGCTAAGCCAGATAGTATATCTCATATTCATTTGAATATAAATTAAAGCAGGAGTGCAGGTTGCGATTTAGAGAACACATAGTGCATTTACCATTATCAGCTGCGCCTTCTTAAGTAATGAGACTGACAAACATCCGCGAAATTTAAGATCTAAAGAAGAAAACGTTAGTGAGGACAACTAGAGGTAATATCGAAAAAGATTACTTGTTATTGGGACATTTGTCTCTTGTTAGAAATGATCGTATATTTTAATTTAATTTCTTTGGTAAATCAAGATTCAGTAAATCCTACAAAAGAAATTTATCCAAATTTTATGTAAATCTATTTATTGTGTTAGAATATTTTAATTAAGGGGACAGTTTAACTTAAAATTAGTCAATAAATCAATTTTTCTTTTTAAATTTTAAATGAAAGGCTGTTTAATTGGCAATATTTTGACACCTCATTTTGGCCCATACGGTAAATATATCGCGAGATATTGTAAATTTCGTTAATACGCCCAGTTCAATTACCCACATAAACTAAAGAAAGGCTTATTTTCCATGTTTCTATTTTCTTCACTTTCATGTTTTTAAAATGCTGAGACTTTTTTTGTGTTTGAGAGAGAGATTTAAACTTTTTTGTACATGTTCTTTATTATATATGTGATAAATCTGCGTATGGAATTAGTCTTCAGGTTTTTTGTTATTTAAAAATATATATATATATATGAAGATGTGTTAGATTTCCTCGTATTACACTATATATATCGGTAAAAACATTATATTAAACCATTAATCTCCAAAACTATAAGATAGGGATCCTCAACTTTTTTGTTGAAAACTTTTGCCACTACAAATTTTAAAAGATTATCTTCGGTTCATTTAATATCAATGTTTCTGCTATTAAATAAGGCAATTTTTTTAATTCAAAAATTGTAGTAGCTTGATAGTTAATTTAAGCATGATCAATTATTTTTACTGTTGCGTCAACGGTTCATGGGTTAAATATAATATTAGATGCATCCAAAAATCCATGCGCAGTCTTGTGTAATACACATTTGAAAATCTTAAACTTTGTTAAACAATTTAATTAAATATACAGTTAAAATTTTTTGTAATGTACTTTCAGTTGAACATTGAAATGCATAGAGTTCAGAATTTGAAAAATGTATTTTTTTAAATAAACAAAATTGTTGAAAAGGTAAACTGTCCCCTTAAATAAAATTAGCTCTATATTTAACGCTTTCTCTGCTCATTATTTCTGCCAATCCAGAAAATCTAGCTCATATTCACTTGACTATGAATTAAAGAAGGAGTGCAGATTCCGATTTAGATAACGCATAGTACATTTACCACTATCAGCTGCGCCTTCTAAGTGATGAGACTAACAAACATCAATGAAATTTAACATTTTAAGGAGAAAACGTAATGAGCACATCTAGAGGTATTATCGAAAAAGATTACTTGTAGAATGTTGCTTGAATGTTATTTGTCTTTATAGAAATAATCATATATATCAGTTTAATTTCTTTTCTGTATCAAGTTCTTTTAAAAGGGATATTTATGTGAATCATAAATTGATACTTGCAAGAAATGAAATTTGTCAGGAATATAGATTTGTCAGTAATATAGAAGTATTTAAGTGTCGTTTGCAGTTGAAAATATTACATATGAAAAGATATTTAAGTAAACAATTGGGTTTAAGCTTAGTAATATTAACGCATTTTATCATCAAATGGGAGTTGTATGAGATAACCATTAAGGAGTTAATTGGCATCTGAATTTTGAACATAATTGTTTTTCGAATTGTTGCAGGTTATATTTATAGCATATGCCACAAATGTGAGCAGAACGTAGAGCATCTCAATTCGGTGGAGCTAGTTTGAAAGGAGAAGATGTATTGAGTTGAGGTTTAAGAAAAGCTGCAAAATTAGTGTCTGGCTATTGTTTTACAAGAGAATGTACAAGTACTTCTCTATAATTTTTTTGTTGTAAATTTGGCATATGGCCATTTCGAATCGTGTTATATTTTTGTTTAAATACCTACTGACTAATAAATCTACAGATCAGAGGCCTCAACGCCAGATCTACAGGCCATTGTTTATTAATCTCATTAGTATTTAATATAATCTGAATAATATTTAATATCCTAGAAACTGAATTTTTAAAAAGTTATATGTGTATTGGTAACCATCTATTTTATGCAATAATACAGTAAACTTACTTATTATTCTATATTTTTTTCATAATAAGAATACATTTCTTGAAGAGGGCTCTGCTTCTCCGCACTCCGCTGATATCACTTGAATTTTATGTTCTCAATTTCCAGTAATCATGTTTTTTCCTTATTGTTACAGTCACGCTTTTTCAAAATGATTTATCTAATTAAATAAGGAGTTCTTATAGAAAAGCTTTCATACGTAAATAACTTTTTAAGATAATATATTATGAATTGATTTCAGTATTTTTATTTAAAAAATTCTGATAGAAATGAAATTAACCGACAAAACCTGATGCATTTATTAACGCCTTGTAATCGCATTCTTCATTCAAATGAACTTAAATAAAATTAGCTCCATACTGAACTTTTTCCTTCATCGTTATTTCTGCTCTAAGCCGAAAATGTAGTTCACATTCACTTGACTATAAATTAAAGCAGGAGTGCAGATTGCGATTTAGGTAACACATAATGCATTTACTTTATCAGCTGCTCCTCCTAAGTAATGAGACTGACAAACATCCGCGAAATTTAACACCTTAAGGAGAAAACATTAATGAGAGCATCTAGAGGTATTATCGAAAAAGATTACTTATATTTATCTCTTGTTAGAAATTACCATATATTTTAATTTAATTTCTTTGGTAAATCAAGATTCAATAAATCCTACAAAAGAAATGTATCCAAATTTTACGTAAATCTATTTATTGTGTGTTAGACTATTTTAATTAAAGGAACAGTTTAACTTAAAATTAGTCAATAAATCGATTTTTTTCTTTCTTAATGTTAAATGAAAGCCTGTTTAATTAACAATATTTTGACACTTCATTTTGACCCATACCGTATTTATATCGCGGGATATTGTAAATTTTGTTAATACGCCCAGTGCAATTACCCACACAAACTAAAGACAGACGTTTTTCTCCATGTTCATATTTTCTCCACTTTCATGCTTTAAAAATGCTGAGTTTTTTTTTTTTTTTTTTTTTTTTTTTTTGTGTGTGTGTGTTTGAGAGAGAGATTTAAACTTTTTTTCACATGTTCTTTATTCTAAATGTGATAAATCTGCGCATGGAATAAGCCTTCAAGTTTTTTGTTATTTTAATAAAAATAAAAGTATATGAAGATGTGTTAGATTTCATCGTATTACACTATACACTGTAAAAAAAAAAAAAAAAAAAAAAAAAAAAAAAAAAAAAAACACTGTAGATTTGCCAGCACAATGTGCTGGTAAATCGGACGCCAGCAGTTTGTGGTGTTAATTTTACGCAACTACTGTTACTTTTCATGTTTATATAGTCAAGAAACAAAATAAAGCTACAGCACATTCGACTGTGATCGAGTTTTAGCACGAGATGAACAGTACTTTGTGCTGTAAAAATGTCTTTTTTTTTTTTTTTACAGTGTATATATCAGTAAAAAAATTATATTAAATATAATATTAGATGTATCTAAAAATTCCATGCGCAGTGTTGTGTAATACACATTTGAAAATCTTAAAAAAGAACTTGAGCAAAAATATCAACTTTTAAAAAAGTAGTAAAGATTTTTAAAAAGTCAAATTTTTATAAACTTTTAAAAAATTTTAATTAAATATGAAGGTAATTTTTTTAAATGTACTTTTAGTTGAACATTGAAATGCATTGAGTTCATCAGTTGAACCGTATTTTTAAAAATAAACAAAATTGTAGAAAAGGTAAACTGTAAATAAAATTAGCTCTATACTTAACTTTTTCCTTGCTCATTATTTCAGCTAATCCAGAAAATCTAGCTCACATTCACTTGACTATAAATTAAAGCAGGAGCGCAGATTGCGATTTAGATAACACATAGTACATTTACCATTATCAGCTGCGCCTTCTTAAGTAATGAGACTGACAAACATCTGCAAAATTTAACATCTTAGGGAGAAAACGTTAATGAGAACATCTAGAGGTATTATCGAAAAAGATTACTTTTAGGAATATTTGTCTCTTCACAGAAATAATCATATATATCACTTTAATTTCTTTTCTGGATCAAGTTAATTTTAAAAGGATATTTATGTGAATTATAACATGACATTTGCAAGGAATGAGATTTGTCATGACTATAGAAGTATTTAGTATTGTTTGCTGTTAAAAATGTTACAAATGAAAGGATATTTCAGTAAAGAATTCGGTTTAATTCGGTATGGTAATACATATTAACGCACTCTCTCGTCAAATGGGAATTGTCGTATAAGATAAACAATGAGAAGTTAATGGGCATTAATCCGAAACACAATTATTTTTTGAATCATGAAAGATAGAATAAATCACATACGTATACCACTTTAATTTCTTTTCAAGATCAAGTTATTTTAAAATGGACATTTATGTGAATTACACAATGAAGTATTTAAGGAATGAAATTTGTCATGAATATAGAAGTATTTGTTATTGCCTGCAGTTAAAAATATTACAAATGAAAGACTGTTTCAGCAACGAATTAAAAACGCACTTCTTTATCAAATGGGAATTGCCGTATAAGATAAACATTTAGGCGTTGTTGGGCATTAATCAGTAACATAATTATTTTTCGAATTATTAGAGATAGAATAAATCACATACATCACTATAATTTTACTTCTGCATCAAGTTCTTTTAAAATGGATATTTTTGTGAATTATAACAGGAGATTTGCAAGGAATAAAATTTGTCAGAAATATGGAAGTATTTAGTATTGGTTGCTGTTGAAAATATTACAAATGAAAAGATATTTCAGTGGTTTTGAAATATTGACGCACTCTCTCGTCAAATGAGAGTTGTCGTATAAGATAAAAAATGAAGCGTTAATGGGCATTAATCTGAAATATAATTATTTTTCGAATTATCACAGACAGAATAAATCACGTACGTATATCAATTTTATTTGTTTTCTGGATCAAGTTCTTTTAAAATGGATATTTATTTGAATTATAAAATGATATTTGTAAGAAATTAATATGGCATGAATATAGAAGTATTTATTATTGTTCGCAATTGAAAATATTACAAATGAAAGGATATTTCAGCAACGAATTGGGATAAAGTTTGATAATATTAACGCACTTTCTAATCAGATGAGAATTGTCGTATAAGATAAACTATGATGCGTTAATGGGCATTAATCTGAAACATAATTATTTTTCGAATTATTATAGATTATATTTATAGCGTATGCCACAAATGTGAGAAGAATGTAGGACATCTCAATTCGGTGGAGCTAAGTTTGAAAGGAGATGATGTATTGAGTTATGCTTTGAGAAAAGCTTCAGCATAAGTAGCTGGCTGTTGTTTAACAAGATAATGTGTAAGTACGTACGTATAATGTTGTTCTTGTAAATTTGGCTTATGGCCATTTCGAATTGTTTTAGCTTATGATCTAGCTATCTACTGACTAGTAAATCTACAGATCAGAGACCTCAACGTCAGCTCTATAAATCATTGTTTATTAATCTCAATAATATTTAATATAATCAGCATAATATTTAATATCCTACATTACAAAGTTATGTGTAAATTTATAAGCATGTAAGATGTATTGAAGATTCTGGAAATGTTAGAAGTATGCAATGATATGATAAACTTACTAATTATTCTATATATTTTATTTTCAAAA
Source organism: Maratus speciosus (assembly GCA_963932465.1). Classification (NCBI taxonomy): domain Eukaryota; kingdom Metazoa; phylum Arthropoda; class Arachnida; order Araneae; family Salticidae; genus Maratus; species Maratus speciosus. Next base: position 574,273,581 of record OZ010790.1, on the reverse strand, counting down.
TAAGAATGCATTTCTTGAAGGAGGCCCGCTGAACCCCGCTGATGTCACTTTAATTCCATGTTCTCAATTTCAGTAATCGTGCTATTTTATTATTCGAGTATATGTACGAATGAATTTACTATTACAATTTCCTTTGATTAACCATCTTCTTGTACAGGAGATTTTTTATATTCTTCAAATAATACTTATTTTTCAACCACGAAACATCATAATATGTTGCAGAAATAGAATGAAATCTCGTGTAATAAATTTATTTATACAAATGTAAGCTCTCATATGATACTTACGTTCAATTTACACATCCAACGTTTTTATAATTTTTGTTTGGAAAACAAATTTGGCATCTGTCTTTTGTACTTAAAAGAAATCCTTAGATATTTCAATAGAAAAACCATATTAAAATTCACCCGAAAATCACCTATTTTGTTAATAAAATGATGCGTCAAAATAATTTGATTTATTAAAAAAAAAAGGAATATGCTCTGAAATACACTTGCTAGGTAACTATTGAATGAAAGAGATCCAAAAAAGAAATGTATTCAAAATTTTGTAAAAAATGAGAAATTAAAATGCCTTATATCTCAGAATTTATGCATAACATTTCCCAATAATTTATACGATTTCGAAATTCTAATAAATGTATTGACAAATTTTCAAAGTGATTAGATTAATTTAAGATATCCATTTCGGAAATTTAGCATCTGCAATTTAACCTTTAAATCAATTATTCAAATAAGCCATTTTCTTTTCAGCTGAATGATTAAATTTCAAAATTGTCTGAATGTCCATAGAAAAGTATTACGACAGTAAAGAAAATATTCTATATTTTATGAATGAATGAACCAAATTAAAAGAAATACTATACAGCTATTTCAGGGCATCTCATCAAAATACCCACTAAATATCAAGCTAATTGGATTTCTATTTCGGAAGTTACCACGGGACCTACAAACAGACACCAAAAACGTTTCGAGTCCGGTAATTATTTTCTTATGTATTTTGTGTTTATTAAACGTTTGTGATATCTTTCAATCAAGCATAGTCATTTGAAGCATTTGGTGTGGAAGTGAATTTATTATTTAATAATATCACACAAATAGAAATTATGAATAAGTGAAGATATCAGCGAAATATGAAACCAGGGAAAAAAATAAGAGTACCATAAAATTTGTCGAATGAAATATAGATTTCTTTAATTTGAATAAAATATTTATACTTTAACAGCAGTATAAATTACGATTGAAATCAGGGATGTAGAGAGGGCGGTGGAACACACTGTATACCCTCTGGATAATTTAGTATACCTTCAGTAAAGGTGTACGGTGGTACACGTCATATACCCTCCGAATAATTCAGTATACCTTCAGTAGCTACAGCATATACCCTCTGCTTAAAACGTATACCCTCTGTGTTTTTTACTACTACACCACTGATTGGAATAATACATAATATATTTACTTTTAAGAGAACATAACGAGCATAATACCAATATTTACCTCCAATTTAAAGAATAATTAATGAATAACATGAGAAATCGTAATTTAATTCTTCATAACTCAGCTTAAAAAAATATTAATTTATTTGATCGTATACTGCGGCTCATATACAAATATTTTTGCACTTAAAGAAAAGAAGTATTTGGGAACATTTGGTGTGTTTAAAATTCGTTGGTATTTTTTTTTCTAAAATAAAGCAATCTAAATATCTATATACATAAATTAATTCCTTTTATAACATTCCTCTTATAAAAATACTTAAGTAAAATTCGCTCTTTTATTCTCCTTTCTCTTGCCTAATTCTAATAAGCCAGAAAAGTTCATGCACGTTCACTTGAAAATAAGATACACAGGTGTGAAGATGACTATTAAAACAGTACTTTTACTTTTACCAGCAGCTTGTTCTAAGTAATGAGATTGACAAACGACTGCGATATTTCACGTCTAAGGGAGAAAGTGCTAATGAGAACATCCAGAGCCATTAAAGAGGAAAAGATTACTTCCAGCAACATTTATTTCTCGATAGATATAACCATATATTTCTCTTTAATTTCGTTACTGAATCAAGTTTTATTAACTCTTTGTACCACAGCGTTGCATATCTGCAACATGCCCAAATTTCAATGTTACTTATACAGTGGATTTTAAAAGAAGATTTTCTTCATTGATGCTATTGCCCAACACATCAGTTAATATAGATTAATCACAGAATTCTCAACAGACTCATAATGAGTTAATTTCTTATGCGAAAATTTTATTTATCATTTAAGCAGTTTCGCATCGCTATTTCTGAAACGAATTTCGTAAATTTATTTACACGTGACTATCATAAACGAAAAACACTCTTTCAAATTAGGATTAAAGGATTACGTTTTAAAAGCACGAAAATATTGAAATTACGTCTTAAAAACTATATTTACACATTAATTTTAAAAGAGAAAAAAAATAAATTCATTAATATGCGTTAAAAGCCGTAAATGGAAGAAATTGCGTCATATTTAAAATGGCTAAATAATAATATTGCTAAACAGTTTAAATTTAAAAATATATTTACACAAGACATTTATTTCACATTTCTAGATGATCCTTTAAACTATTGTTGCCAATTCTGAGACAAAGCAAATAAAAATATTTCCGTTCTAGCAACAAAAGTATTTTCACGCTAATATTAAAAAGAGAAAGAAAAATTTTAAATAATACATTCATTAATTTGCGTTAAAAGCAGTAAATAGAAGAAATTACGCCATATTTAAAATGACTAAATAATAATATTTTAAAACAGTTTAAATTTAAAAGTATATTTACACGAGACATTTATTTCATATTTTGAGATGATATTTTAAACTATTGTTGGGAATTCTATGACAGCCCAAATACTACTTCATTTCTAACAATTTAAAGTATTTTTGCGTAAATATTAAAAGAGAAAGAACACCTTTACGTCATATTTAAAACGACACATTTAAAATGTCTTATTTAAAACACCTTTCTAATAGCGTTGATAAAAAATATCGGGAGACAAAGACTGCTTACTTAATTCATTTTATATTAGCTTATTTTCAAATCTTTAATTGTTCTTATTTAATTAAAGATAAAAACAGCCATTGGATCTCTTATCGGCAGATGATTCAGCCTTAAAAATCCCCAATCAAAGGGAAATGAATGGAAACCCGTTTATCGGATCGCCACTGTTTTTTAAATTATAATTCAATCTTCTATAATCTTTTTAAAGACGATAAAATTAGCTTGTTTTTAGATCTGCGGTATCTGAAAGGTGGATGGCGAGCGTAGCTCGTCAGGGGTAGAGGCCCCTAGTACTAAAAAAACCAAAAAACACCAATAAGACTTGTTGACAATATAAGAAAGAAGATAAATAGAACAAGCTATCAATCTAATAATACAAGTGAGTTATCAATGAGCTAATGCAAGTTTTATACGCTGCTATTTAATCCGTTCAACAGACGGGAGTTCATGAATTTAATTCTAAAACCAAAATAAAAAATAACTATTCAATTTAGTAAAATATTTTTCTACTACTGCGAATTGTTTTAATGAAATTTAATTTATCATGTTACTATGGCAGCTGACGATCAAACGATATCTTTGGCATAAGGGAATAAATAGAATAAAAAAAATTGTTAATGTTTGTGATAAAATGCTTGTCTTTATTAAAAAAAAAAAAAAAAAAAAAAAAAAAAAAAAAAAAAAAAAAAAAGTAATATTAAGGGCAATTAAATAAACTCTAATTATTTGCATGTGAAGTAAAAGAATTATCGTGGAACTTTTTAGTATTGAAGCGTGGCGTACGTAATATGTATATTTCTAATTATTTGCATGTGATGTAAAAGAATTATCGTAATACCCACTACAGCTTTTTAGTATTGATGCGTGGCGTACGTAGTGTGTATATCTCATATTGGTGAAAGTACTCGCGCGATTACGGGTTGAATATATATAAAAAAGGATTTTATTGTGAATTTTTTATTTTTGGTAGCTGCTATAAGGAAAAATGTTTTAATTTGATAGGAAATTGCTGTTAAATGGATGGTTTTTTATTAATTAAAATTTAACTATAAATTATTTCGCTTCCGGATTGCTTTAGTTGCCTCGGCCGTATTTTAATACACATGAACGTAACATTTTATTATTCTGGCTTCTAAACTGTGGATTTGTATAGCATTACAGACAGACATACAGACAAATTTTCATTTTTATATATTAGATCTATCTTTAAAATAAAATATTACTTGATTTAAATAAAATCTGCAGCTAATTTACAAAGATTTTTGTACGTAACAAAGAGTTAAAAAAACAATTCATATAAGTTACATTCAGGTTTGCTCTTTCTTTCAAAGAAGTCATTTAATTTAAACTCAACAGTGAAACGAAACGCTTTCATTAATTTATTAGGATAAATTATCTCTTTTAAATAAGCTTAAATTAACGAAAACAACGAATAACACCATGGGACATAGTTTAGTTTGTCCCAATCGACCTTAAAAAATATGCATAACTATTATATCTAATAATGGATGGCATCACTATATCTGATCCAATTCCACCATTTAAAGTCTAATCAGCATATTCACACTGTTTTCTTGACTTCTTGGCTGATTCAGTATTTTTATACTTATCCTGTATATTAATGATGCTTCTGTCAAAATATGCAAATCAAAACAAACTCTTTTTTTAATTTGCTTGTCAGACGTGCTTAAGATTATTATTTAGGATTTGCTTTCTTTAATCTATTCATTAATCTCTTATTTTTTAACATCTCTTTTATGTATTTATCATACACGATAGCCCGAATCTTGCATTTTTGAGCTTGTTATGGCTCATGCTAGGGTGAAATCATAGATGCTTTTTCTCGAATTTAAAGTAATTTGGGCCGACGATACTGCGTTCATTCCTCAAAAATTTCAATTTTTCCAATATTTTCAATTATATTCAATATTTACTATTTTTCAATTCATTTTTTTCCTTATTATTATACTTTATGTTTAGATAATCTTCATAAAAGAAATGACTTCATTTTTGGTTTTCATTTTCCCATTTGTGAATGATAAATTAATGTTGTTTTATAATGTTAATATGTACTATATATATTGACACTTTAATTAAATACTGAGGCTGAAATTGAAATACTTTAAGTATTTAAATGTATGTAAATAGTAATTAAAACACCTTTATATAAATTTAATTCTAATTTTCTTCTTTGAAAAATCTTATAAAGGAACCTACATTCATTAATTCACTGCAATCCCTTTCCTTTTTCAAATGTACTTAAATTTAAAAAAGGGTAGCCTTACTTAACTTATTCTTTTCTCGCTATTCCCAGTAAGATAGAAAAGTTCTCGCACATTAACTTGAAAATAAATTACACGTGAGTGGAGATTACGATTTTGATAAAACATAGTACTTTTACTTTTATCACCAACGTCTTCCAAGTAATGAGACTGAGAAACGCCCTCGAAATTTAACATCTAAAAGGAGTAAAGGATAAATGAGAACATCTAAAGGTATACTGAAAAAAAAAAAAGATAAACTTATAGGGATATCTGTCTCTTTATAGAAATAGCCGTTTATTTCAAGTTAATTTCTTTGCTAAATCAAGTTTTATTATAATACAAATTATGGAGAATTACGCAATTAATATAAAGGACTGATGATCCATTTATTATAAAAGTAAAATACTTCTACTACTACTAATAATAGTAATAATTGCTCTAAGTCATGTGACTGTCATCAACAGTTCCGGGTTGTCCGCTTCGCTTTTTTATATTCCAGGCGGCCAATTTGGTAATTTAATGTTAGCCGGGCGCCGTTGATAAATCGCCAAATATTGTTCCATCGCCATCTTGTCATCAGTATTATAATAGACCATTTCAAGAGACTGTCATAAACAATTTTTCGCGCGCTAAATTAAAACAAAGCTTTGATGTTGAAATTAAATATTATGGTTTATGGTATTATTTATTACTTTTCTTTTCTTTTTTTTAAAGAAATAATTGAGAGTCATAAATTTTAAATATTTCAGTTTTAAATTAAAGTTATGTATTTAAAAAAAAATCAGTAAAAGCATTATATTTTAAATGAATTAATGAAATGCAAAAAATTAAGACTAGAACAATGTTTGGCGATTTATCACTTACCTTCGTTAACATAAAAATACAGAGTTCATGATTTGTGAATCAAAAGAACCTTTGGCGAAGGAATTTAGCAAATAAATTAAATTATGAATAAAAGTAACATGATCCAATGCTTAGCATTACATTTAAGGTGCGACCAAACTGGTCACCAAAGACGGCTAGTAATAATAATAATAACCATTCAGTTCACATATGGAACATTCTCACATAATTTTGACTTTTAAGTCCCTGAGAAATAATTTCTATTTTAGTACATATTCTTGTTTTTTTTTTTTTTTAACTAGGGGGCTCGGCCCCCTACGAGCTACGCTTGCCAACCCCCATCCAGACACCTTAGACTCTAAATGCACGCTAATTTGATCGGCTTTAAAAAGATTTCGAAATATTGAATTATAATTTAAAAAACAGTGGCGATCTCTCTATAAACGGATTTCTATTCACTTCTCTTTGATTGGGGAATTTTAACGCCAAATACGTTGCGGTACTACTTGATTATCCCGTCGACCAATTTCGCCAAATTATATAAATCGCCAAACCACTCGCCAAATTATACAAATTGACATAATTTTTATTTTAAATAACGAAAAAACAAATAAATTAGTACAACATTAATAAAAATACAAATAAAACGTCGAAATAAAAATAACTTGATGACGTAGACACGTGTAACAACATTTCAAAATAAGCTAATATGAAAGGAATTAAGTAAACAGAGTCTTCGTCTCTTGGTATTTTTTAACAAAGTGAAAAGAAAGTTCTTTTAAATGAGACATTTTAAATTAATCGTTTTTAATCTGACCTAATTTTGACCAAACTATTCGTTCCCTTTTTAATATTCACGTGATCTTGTGTTAGAAATGAAATATTATTTGCGCTTTCCTAACAAAAATAGTTGGAAAAGTATACTCTTAAAATATCAAATAAATGTCTAGCGCAATTTCTAAATTTAAACCGTTTTGCAATATTATTTTGTGTTCATTTTTTGTAATAACTGTAATGTGACGTAATTATGACGTAATTTCTCCTATTTAAGACTTCTAACGCATGTTAATAAATTTATTGTTTTACAAATTCCTTTCTCTCTTAAAATTCACGTGTAATTATAGTTTTTATGACGTAATTTTTAATAAGTTCCTGCTGTTTGTACATAATTATTTAATTCTAATTCCAAATGTTTTTTTCTGTTTATAATAGTCACGTGTAAATAAATTTGTAATTTATTTACACGTATAAATATTTTTTTTTTGAAGCAAACATTATTGTTTCCGCTGTTTATGCAGTTGGCAACAGTTTAAATTAATATCACTTTCTAAAATCTGTTAAAAATATCTCTAGAAATGCTGAAAATCTGAATTTAAAATGGAAATATAACCTCAAAAAATTAGTCAAAATAAAAAAAATTAATGCAATCTGCACTCCGGCAAATTCTAACGCATAAAATGATCTAAAAATGATTAAATTCCTATGAACAGTTTTTGCTCATATAAAACTTTTTTAGTGGAGCGATTTTGTCCAACTTTAGCATTAAATATCTCTTAAAATAATTCTTCGATCTGAAAACTGTCTGCATCAGCGTGTTTATCAAACATTTCTGTATAATACTACCGATTTTCATATTTTTGTATGCATTATTTTTCTTAATATTAACGAAGAAAGACCTCCGGTCACAAAAAATTCAAAACCGGCGGCGGCGGCGGTAGTTACCTTTTTTTAGAATAGAGAGATTATTATTATTTCTTATGTTTGAAAACATCCCATTGCATGACTGTATGACAATATTAACAAGATAAATAAATTTTGGACGATCTTGGGCGTCCAAATATACCACGAAATTGCTTACCGTCCCGTGTCCCTGGTGCTGCTTTTTAAGTTTGGAGCATTCTGTATAAAATTGTTTCAATAAAAGTAATTCGATGTAAATTTTTTCCGAAACTGGGACTATTGTTTATATAAATATGTAGCAAGAAATTAACCTACACACATTTTTACCGTTGTTATTATATTTTAAACTCTGTCCCTGGATTTCAGATTCCTTACCGTCCCTCTTGCTAAAATTATACAGAAAATCACATCAGATGCAGCCACAGAATTCTTTTTCAACTTTTTTCTCACGCAGAGGTATGCTGGAGAAAGAAATGGCTAAATTCTTTGACAAGACATTTGCTGCAGAATTTGAATCAGCATTTAAATATCAATTTCAAGTATCGTGGCTTTATTGGTAGTCTTACCGTCCCCATGTTTATTCCTGCACTTTTCGAGGATTTTTTTTTATTATTATTATTATTTAATCCAATGTAAATAACTGTTGCTAAAAATCAATGAACATTGTGGCTATCACTCAGTCTTAACATGGTTTACCTAAAAATAGGTAGTAATTAAACTTACCGTCCCCTTTTTTCCCTTACCGTCCCTTTTTTCCCTTACCGTCCCCTTTTTTCCCCTTACCGTCCCTTCCTTAACATCCCTTTAAGACAATGTTATGCAAACAGTTTGTACTAAAAATACTACATTGTTATTATTTCTTATTTGAATATTTTGTGGGTACTATCCAAATTCATTATAAGTAAAAATTTAGAAGAAAATAAAAAGTTAGAGAGGTAAAAGGGTAAGGAAAACTAAACTCGCAAGTTTAACATAAACCTAAGTTGAATAAAAAAAAATCTTCGCTGTTGACCCTTTTTCTTTATTTTGAATCATTAAGACATTCCTCTATAAATTTAAAATGTTATTTTATTAAGTTTAATTTCACCAGATTTTTATTCCTGCACTGTAAAAAAAAATCTGCAAAGTTACTAATGTTTTTCTAGGAAACTGGGATTCCTAGAACTTTTTATGTAACGGCAACAACAAAAATTCATGTAACATACACACTTTTGCGCCGAAAATCAGAAAATCTGTAAGGCTACTAAGAATTTTTTAGGAAACTGGGATGCCTAGAACTTTTCATGTAACTACAACCAGGGTTACAGACACAACTTTAGTAAGATTACTATAATTTTAACAGATTCATTTGTAAAGTTACAGATTTCTGTAGCTTTACAAAGACTAGTTTTGTAGATTTGCAGCTTTTTTTGTACAGTTACAGATGAAAGTTTAGTAAGCATCTAATTTTACATCTGTAGAACTACAGATTTTTTTTTACAGTGTGAAAGTTAAAATTTTGTGAGAATCGCTCATATATGTTTATTTTGGACATTTTGGGATTTTATTCATGGATCTCTGTGATACCGAGGTCACATATATTTAATTTTTCTTCTTGTATTTATAAAATACAAAACGAAACAAGGGAAAAAATATAAAAACATGCGTGAAACATAGATTATGAAACACTTTCCAACACATTTCAAATACCGTAACAAAATTTCACTATTTAGTACGGTGAAAGTTGAGGAACAAATGTTATATATTCCCGCGGCCGCCATCTTGGATCTTTTCTTTGCGTGAAAACGCATTTTCCGCCAATTAAATGTCGCCAAGCAGATTTATGTGCCTGTTAGGCTTAACGGGGTTGCCAGAACTCGTCACTCGTCGTGGTTGCCTTATCGATAAACGCCAACAAAACAACGCCGAGAAATCCAAGATGGCGACCGCGGAATATATAACATCTTAGCGAAAGTGGATGTCGAAGTAAATAATATTAAAAAAGCATAACACATTTGAAAACCGAATTTCAGCAATTACCATCTACATTCGGAAAATAATCCGAATTCTTTTGTGCAGCCTGTATATGATTTATAGATTTTTACATAAACTCCATAGTAGGCCAAAATGTACCTGAGTTAGGAAAAGCATACTAGAGTTGTAAATTCCCCTTCAGCAATTCCTGTCAATAAGCGGAAATCTACTCGAATTCTTTTGTGCACCACTGTATACGAACTATGGAATTTATTTACACCAAGTAATACGAAAAAAATAGTTACATTTAAATACGCATACCACAATGGAAATTGCACTTCCCGCAGGTATTACTTATAGACAGTCTGTAATATAGGTGCAGGTATACGGTCGCCAGTCGCCTCGTGGCGACTAAATTTTTTGTTGTGGCGACTAACTTTCAGTGTCTTAGTCGCCAGAGATCAATTTCCAGTGTTCCCAATCTACATCGCGGAATTTTGATTTTTTTTTCTTTTGCAAATAGAACTTGCTCTTTTCACTGGCCGAGATCTATATAGACTGGTCGAGTATGACCTCGGTATGACCTTGATAAAAAGTCAGGGAATTTTTGCGATCTCAGTTACCGTCGTGAACGCTGCCTCTGTGATGCACTGCTTTCTTGCCGAACATTTTGTTGTCATTAGTCTGTGTTTAGTAACTAAACTATGTTTCATTTTCAATTCCTGAGTTTTTTATTATCCATATGAACACTACAGTTTTATGAGCTTGTTTCAAAATGTGGTCGCTAGATTTCGGTTAGGAGCCAAAGTGGCTACTGATTTTTGGGATTTAGGTGCCACTGGCTCCTTAAAAATTTTGGGAATCTGCACCTATAGTCTCTAACAGAATATTTTTGTGTGTCCCTATAAATGAACGATAAATGCTATGCACACCTTATTCTATAGTAAACATCTTGTAGCGCACACCAATGATGTGTGTTAATTTCAATACGTTTCACATAGTTTAACATCTTTGAAATACACTGCAAAAGATTTTCCCCCATAGACCACAATGTAACGGCTTTCTTTTGAGTTCCCTTGTAAACGAACTGTAACTGCTACTGACTTCATTTTCAATTCCGAATATGCTGCAATAAACGAGACTGCATTAACATATAAAATTTCATGGCAATCTGACTATATTTACGTGAGTTAGAGCACGAAGGGACGGTCAGAGAAATTGAATTCATAAACACTTTTAACAATGCTGGAAAGTGTTAAAAAGTATCGTTTTCTCTAAGTTTGCATTTAGTTGTATTAAATTTTATTGCAAAGACTAAAATAAGTTAAATTTAATTTTTCATTATCTCTAACTTTACTTTCATTGAATTGCTTGCTTTCTCCTTTAATCATTATATACCTTTATTGACATATAAAGAATAAAACAATTCTAAATTAGTAGTCCAATGTAATATATAAAAATGAAAATTGATCTGTCTGTCTGTAATTCTATACGAATCCACAGTTTAGAAACCAAAATTGTGAAATGTTGCGTACATGTATATTAAAACACGGCCGAGACAACTAAAGTAATCCGAAATCGAAAAAATTTATAGTTAATTTTTAATTAATAAAAAAAACCCCATTGAACAGTAATTTTCTATCAAATTTAAACATTTTTAGCTGTAGCGGTTGCCTGCAATTTAAAATCCACAATAAAATTCGTACCACAACAATTACCTTTCTATTGCAAGATTTCCACGCAAATAAAGAAAACGAAATAAATAGTTTGACGAATTTAAAAGAAAAGTTAATATTACGTCATAACTTTTCTATTGCAAGATTTTTCACGTGAAAAATGAAAATGAAATAAATAGTTTGACGAATTTAAGAAAAAGTGAACGTTACGTCATATTGGAAATATAATAAACGTCAGCAGGTGAACATATAACGTCCTATGAGTTTGAAAAAACGTATTGAAACACGATAAAAACCCAATTATGGAAATATTGGCATATTTTAACGTTTTGAGGCTCTATGAATTTTTTTTGCCATTTTTAAATATATTCCATATATATACGTGTGTATTAAAATTTCCACGAAGGTTATGGTACCTAGAGCTCATTCTTAGAGAAGAACTGACATAAAGATGGCTTTACTGTTTTTTATAATATTTTATATTGTATGTTTAATTTTGAAATTTATTTTTCGAAACAAACAGTCTTAAAATTCCGGACAACACCGGGTACTTTAGCTAGTTAATATATAAAATTATTTTTACCGTTGAATTCTTTTTGTGAAGTAACTCAAGCCTATGGACGATTTAAATCATAATTAATTTAATACAATTTCCCCTGTTTTCTAAAATAGGGGAGACGGGGAGGGTTGACCCATTTTTTACAAAATGATTTTTTTATTTTTTTAATATTGAACCTAGAATAAAGTTTCATATATCATTTTATTTGTTATATACAATCAGTTATCAAAATAAAATTGCGACATAAGTTTATAAGAAACTAGAAAAATGATTGATTTTAATCATGAGAAAATAATAGGTCAAGGCTCTCCACATATGGAAGGCTTGACCCACTTTATTTTATATTGAAATATTTGTTAAGGAAAATAAAATCAGTTTTAAAAAATGGCAGAATAACTTTATGCTACATCGTTTAATTATTATTAAAAAGTATTTTGGAAAATGTAATGTGTAAACAATCATGGTTAGACGGAATTCAAGGCACAAGAGAAAAATTTTGTTTTAAACACAAACTTTTTGTGACACTCTATCTGGAAACACTAGTTGTCATATAGTTTGAATTCATCTCATTGGGTTCATTTTTTTCATTTGAAATTTGTCTACGCACCTTTCTAATGTGTTTTGATCAATGTTATGTGGTTTTACAGAGGCATAAAGACTTAACATTTCTTAAGAATGCTGCTTTCATCCTTTCTAGTCTTTTCCATTCTTTCTATATACCTACTATGTACTATTTAAATGAAATGGAAGAAGTTTCTATCAATTTTTCAATTTCTATTTCATTAAATATTTTCCTGCTTCTATAGAAATTTTTCACAGTTTCCGTTAATCAGTTTTAAACATTCTCTCTCTCTCTCTCTATCTATCTCTCTATCTCTCTATCTCTCTATCTATCTCGCCAATTTTGAAAGTTTTAATTTTTTTAGGATATTGGTACATTATAGTAGAAACAATTCATTAATGATTCGTTAAATTAAAAATAGCTGATCCTGCTTTATTATGTATAATGTCAGTGTAATGTATTGATACTCAATTTATTAATTTTTATTTTTTAATAAAAAAATGATGAATTGTTATATTATATAATGGTTATATATATATATATATATGAACAAGGCATAGTTTAACTTGTTATACTTTAGCTTTAAAGTAAAATATATAAGATCTAAACCAAGTATTTAGAAGCATTTCATGTAAATAAAATTCAAAAATTCTTTAAAAATCACAATCAAAAATTAAATTTGCCTGTAAAATGAGATATACATACATTATTTCCCTGTAATTATTTTCCCCTTTTCAAAATAACTTCAATAAAGCTGGATCTTCCCTTAAAGTTTTCCTTGCGCATTATTCCCACAAAACAGAAAAGAGTGGAGATTCACTTCAAAATAAAGTAAAGAGTGCAGATTACGATTTGGATAATACATTTGCTTATATGAGTAGCGTCTTTTAAGTAATGAGTCTGACGAACATCCGCAAAATTTAACATCTCAAAGAGAAAGCGTTAATGAGAACATCTAGCGGCATTATCGAAAAAGATTAGTTCTAAGAACATTTATCTCTTGTTAAAAATGACCGTACATTTTAATTTATTTGTTAAATCAAGTTTCATTATATCTTACAAATGAAATTTATCCACATTTTACAGAAGAATCTGTTTATTGCGTTTTAGACTATTTTAATTAAAACTTCAGAATAATGCAAATAAATTTTTCATTCTTAGTGTTATTTTTTTTAATGGAAAATGAAAGAAAACCTACACAAAAGTTATAAACACTGAAGGAAAAGTAAATGGTTATTGTTTTATTTCTTTTATATTTGTATAAAAATTACAATTTTTGAATTTTATTTTCTCGTAAGCTTTATAAATATAAAGACATTTGTCTAACGTTATTAAAGTAAAATGTTGCTTATTTTTTAATGGCATACCTTGCATAATGATTATAAAACACCATAAAAGTTATACTTTTTATACACAGAAGGAAAAGAAGGAATAAAAATCATGCGTCGAGCAAAGATTATGAAACATTTTCCAACACTTCTAGAATACTGTAATAAAACTTCGAAAAAATGTGAAAGAAGTTATTTTGGGCACCTGTATGCCTTCCGAGCAATTTTTTAAAATTTTTGTAAATTTAAAGTTTAAAATTGCAAATTTTCATTAAAAATGTCATAAAAATCTGACATAAACATACAACTAAGTAAATTTATTTGTAGTTAAAAAATAGTTTAAAATTAACTGAAAAATTGCTATTTTTTAAAACTATTAAAATTAAATAGGATTTTTATGAATTTTATGAATTATTATAATTTTATGATTTTATAAATTATTTATTATTAATTAGTTATTATTTCCTTTTATGAATTCCGTAATGAAAGTACTAATGTTATACAGGAACTAGACTATTTGTATGACAATAACATGATTATTTCAAAAGATATAGGTATAAAAAGACAAGCCACGCTGAAAATTCCTAAAAAAAAAAAAAAAACGTTAACAGATCGTAAATTAAAACTGAGTAACTCATAAACTTTTCAATAAATCAGCATTGGAATTGTCTAATTCCTTTGAAAATATATTTAAAGCATATTTTAAAAAAGATTGTAGTAATTGAACTATTACTTATTGTGTTATGACTATTTTTAACAGAATTTCTCAAAAAAAAAAAAAAATCACTTTCCAGGAAAATAATAGAAAAAACCTGTCAAGTTAGTTTTGTTAAAGTTTGTGATAAATATAGATGTTTAGAAAGCTCCCTGAGCATAATGCTTACACGCTTTTTTTCTAAAATAGTAACTTTTTGAATTAACATTATAATTCAAATTGTTTTTTAAAGGTATACATCTACCGCAAAAAAAAAAATTAGAAAGCAAAAATCTCATTCGAAAGCTAGATTTCGGTAATTACTGACTATAACCGAAAAGGAAATCAAATTATTTTCAGTATCTTGGAATATGATACGTATATACGCTACATAGTATGCTTAAATTTAGTTCAGTTAGGAATAGAACAGTACAGTCGAAAATTCACCTTCAGCGATTTCCGTCAATAGACGGAAATGCACTCGAATAATTTTGTACAACCATGTATATTGGCTACAGATTTTTATAATACACTCCTCATTTTAAGGGGATCCGGGACACAAAAATATTAAAATTTTCTTAATTTTTTTTATTACATTAAAATTTTATCTGTTATTTTTTCTGCTTAAAATGAAGTTTAAATCATGTTTCTATCTTAATTGGAACACGAAATATTCATTTTTAAGTTTTGGTTTGTTTTCAAAATCTAGCTGTCAAGCAATGGTTGTCATGAAAACGACTGTTTGAGACTGTTTGTCATGATGGGTTTTTTCTCGTAAGTCAAGAACCGTTAAAGATAAATGGTTCAAATTTGGAACATGTATTTTTCAATTGTTTTACTTTAATTTTCATTCAGCAAATTTCGAAAAAAAAAATTACTTGTGAAAATATGATTACGTCATTTTTTTTCAAATTTTATTTTGAATATTTTTAATTTTTATTTAAATTAATATTTTTAAGAATGCTGAATCTAACTTAAAACTTATATATTTCTGTTTATTTAATTGCAGAAAAATTTAAATTCTACAAATAATATTTCGAATTATAACGATTTTAAACTACCACACTTTTTTAATAAAATTTAAATTTTAAATTAAAAAAAAATATGAGAAGTTTTATCGTGTGATTTTATTTACAAATGATATGGTTAACCATCACAAACAATTTCGAAATTTTAATTAAAAAAAAAAAATAAAAATAAATAAATAAATAAAATTTGAAAATGTGTCTCGGACCCCCTTAAACTAAATCTGAATTTAGGATAAAAAGCACAACAGAACTGAAAACGTACTTTCAGAAATTAGCATCGATACAAGACAATGTATCTGAATGTTTGCTAATCTTTCTATTATATCCTCCTGAGACCCAAGCAAAATATAATGCATATATTTTTTTTTAAATATGAGTTTTTTTTCAACAAACAGGCATAAAAATGATGTTTTTAAAGAAATTAATAAATTTCGATTTTTTAATTTTGTTTTACGGCATATCTATCTAAATGGATGATCAGGCCATAACTCGCTTTAAAATAATTTAAAAAATGCTAAAAGTATAAGAAGGAATAGAATTTATTATAAAGAACATAAGGCAAGTATTTACATCTGCTATTAAAAAAAAAAAAAAAAAAAAAAAAAAAAAGTTTAAACAAATTAAAATAACATAAAAACGAAACTTACCAGCAGAACGTAGAATTCCAACTTGACTCATTCATTACGCCATTTTGTAAACAAAGTAGTTACTGTTGCCAAAATCCAAAAGCTGAATGTTGATTTTTGATTCATACATTATCATGCCAAACTGGTTTTAGATTGCTACAATGAAATTTAACGCAATAGAAGGCGAAAGCAAAACATCCATTTAAATGGATGCCAGGTCTCAGGAGGTTATAGTTTCTTAAAAACAGTTCCTGTTTCCTGATAATTTAACAGGTTTGAGAACAAAAATTAATTCAAAAATGTGTCAGAAAGTAGGCGGATTGAATTTTATAATGCCCTTAAATAAAATAGGATCCTTACTTTACTTTTCTCTTGCTCACTATTTCTAATAAGCCAGATACTTTTGTGCACACTTACTTGGAAGTAAATTACACAGACATGCAGATTACGATTTAGATAATACATTTACCTTTACCAGCAGTGTCTATTTAAAGTAATGAGACTGTCAAACATCCAAAAAATTTAACACCTAGAGCAGAATGTGTCATTGATAATAACGAAAAGCAATATCGAAAAAGATTACATCTAGGAACATTTATCTCTTGATAGAAATGGCCATATGGGTGAATATCACGAAATGTGAGATTTTGAAAACAAAATCTTTTGAAAATTTAAATCGTTTCAAAGGTTTTCATTCCTTTAAAAATGTTTTATGAGCAGCTGAATAAAGGAATTTACACGTAAAATTGTTAAAGTTTGAAGAGCTGAAGTTCATTTTAATGTAATTATAATTATATATAATTTTCTTGGCATATGTATGCCAGGATAATGACAATTTCATTCTAAAACGTTTTTCACATTCTTGTTTTTTTTTTTTTTTAGATTTAATATTTTAATTTCATATAAAGGAACATGTTTACTCTATAATACTTCAAATTCAGTTTAATGTTCAGTTTTATTTGTAAATTATTGAAGCCAGGAAAATGGCATAATAAAAGTATACTCAATTTTTACAAAGCTTTTAAACACATTATTTTCAAAGAAATATCTAAAAGATGTTGCTGGTAGCAATGATTTTACTACTTCTGACTTGAACAATGTCAAGAACTAGAAGAATTACTCTGCAACGCCATCTTTAATAATGTAACCTCTGAAAAATTATCTTCTTATTTATTGAGCAATAATAATCTGGTAACACCATGATTATTCTTTAATTGGTTGTAAAAATTGAAAATTTGCAAATTTTGAGAAAATTAAAAACGTAATAAAAATTAAAGGAATTCAAAAATATCTGAGAAATCAATGCCTGATGTAGTTTTACATATTAAGATCGAATTACTAAAGTTTTTAAGTTGCCATGTATTTCCTTCACCTTTAAAAAATTTTAGAAACTTTTAGAAAAATGACAAATCGTAATTTTTCCTCTTATTGACAGGTAAAAAAAACAATGAAGGAAATGTCCCACATTACAGTTATTGCATAGACATAAAGATCAATAAGTCCATAATCTGATAAAATAAATTCAAGCATGCCTTTTTGATTCCTAACGTCACAAAATTAGGTTAAAAAAGGCAATATTAACCATATTCCATGAGCTATTTTTTTTTTTAAATTCGCGCGCGTTTCTTAAAATATTGCACGATTTCAATGTGAAAAAATTTAGTGCTGCCATCTATTTTCTGTATGTGGGTTTAGAAATTAATATATAATTTTCTGTTCAATTAAGCTTTTTTTTCTACTTTAATTAAAAATCTTCTTGAGGAAAAAATAAACTGAAAGCAAGTATAAAAGTTTTTATGTTTAAAATATACACTGTTATCTATAATATTAAAAGAATTAAAAGTTTAAAAAAGATTTCTTTCACGTCGAAACAAGCGATAGAAATATTGCATTTTATCCTCAACATTTTTTACTATTTATTTTTTTTCTCATTAAGGAATAAAAAAGGCAAGAATTAAAGTTTAAATATTTAATATATATACTTTTAGCTATAACGTCAAGCAATTTTGATATTGTCAGAGGTGTCCTTCATCTCTATAGAAACGTTGCATTTTTCCCTCAAATTTTTTCAAAAATAATTTTTTTTTTCATTAAGGAATAAAAATACAATTACTAACTTACGTCAATCTGTTACTTATCATTCATTCCTAATTATAAATAATTTTTAATATAATCTTTGCATTCTTAATGCTAATAACCAAAATTGAAACTTCAAGCATGTAGCCAAAACCACGATTTTGCATCCACTTTTAATATAAATTTTAATACTTAAATAAGCAATCCTAAAATCTATTATTTTACATTTACTCATAAATAGATATGATCTACTTACAAAATGATTTTCTTTAAAATCTGTGACATGTCTGCCACAGGTGATTTGCTCATTTTGTATGGAATGACCCTATGGAAAATTATTTGTAAAATACAGAACTTGTTACCTTCCTCATATATGTATTATATAAGGTGTACTTAATAATTAGAAATTAAAAAAACTAGAAAAAGATATTTGTACAGTACAGCAGAAAGCCTTTTACTTTGCACACATCACAGTGTGACATGCTAGGAAAATGACAATCTGAAAGTTTAAGTCTTTTAATTGCTTTATTTTTGTGTTATTATGAATATCATATCTCTTGAAAATACTTCTAAGAATATTTTTTATTAGAATGTAAAAAAGAAAATTGCATTATCTAACATTTAATACACATTTTATTGTGTGGACTGCAATTTCCGTATTTTTTGATATTGTCCCATATACTTCACTTTAATTTTTTTGTTGAATCACCTTAAATTAAAATATTACAAAAGAGATTTATACAAACAATATAAGATGATGTTATAGGTAAGAAATAACGTTGTGTCTTTAATAGAGCTAGTTGTGTGGCAACCCGATGTATTGTTTTAAAATTGCATGAGATCATTCGATTCTTTTGGGGAAAATGAAATCTAACTTTATTGCAAATTTAGAAGGCAATTACATTATTAATTTTATTAAATCAGTATTTCAAATAATAAATTATATTTACAATTGAAATCAAAAGCTTTCCCAGTAAAAATGCACATATTCTGTAACTTTATTTGCCAAGAGTTTTTTGTTCTTCCAAGATTTGGCTTCTAATTTCGAAGCGGTAGAAATGACGTCATTGGGGTGAACGTATACAAAAATGACTTCTCTTTGGCGAAATTATTCAAAAACATTTTATATTTATAGACCAGGAGCAGGCAGCAAAGACAATCACATCAACGAGTTCACAGATGAATTTCTGGGATTAGTTAAATCTTAATTCGCATATTGAAACGCAATCGGTCCGCCAAGTCATATCTTGGTGGAAAACACCTGGGAACCCGATTTTAGCGGCTGACTCGTAGGTTTACCATTGTGGTTTCCTCCTCCCAGTCCTCCATGTTTTTATACCTTTTGGTGCAGGAAAATACAACGGTAAACCTACGAGTCTGCCGCTAAAATAAGGTTTTCAGGTGTTTTCCACCAAGATATGACTTGGCAGACCGACTGAGTTTTAATATGCGAACAAAGATTTAACTAATCCCAAAATTTCATCCGTGAACTCTATGAGGCGATTTTCTGTGCTGCCGGCTCCCGGTCTATTATGAATTAAAATAAATGATTAGAGAAATATAATTTTTTTTGCGAAAACATTTTTCGCCGTCTGAAGGAAATAGTTGAAAATCTGTTTTTCGACATTAAATTAAATTAAAAAAGCTACGATGAACATTTTATTTTACGTGAATGGAATTTATCAGAATGTTCCAGTCGACAGATGATTTTTTTGCATTTTAAAATAAATTGATTCCCGAAGCTTGAATATGTGAAAATAAGTTTATATTTCTTGAAATTTTCTTGTGAAATATAATTCAATCACAATATTATTTTCACTATCTGTTCAAAATAAAAGTTAATTGCAATTTGAAAATGATGTCAAACAAAGAAATCTAATAAACCTTATAGTCCAGGCAATAGAGACCGTATAGAGGCTCTACCTAGCAAAATTCATGGTAGTTCTGGAAAAGACTTACTATATGTTTTTTGGGTCGCTGAATCCGAATTTTTAACTTCCTACCAAAATTTCCCCCGGCAACTCCCCCAAATTTCGGTAAAATGCGCCCCAAAAAAGGTTTTTATTTAAAAAAAAAACATTTTTTTTATTGTTTTAGGGAAAAAGTATCTAGCAATTCAGAAAGTAGACAAACTTTTCAACAAATCAGATATATGACATTATGACTTAGGATGAAGGGGAAGGGGGGATCTGCCTCGGAACATGCGCGCGGTGCTGTGTGAACTAAGTTGCGCAATTTCACTTAACCACTCACATCGTTTACATTCGCACTCTCATCTCTCCTCCGAACTTTCTCTAAAAGGTTTACTTTAAGTTTTTTGGGTCACTGAATCCGAATTTTTAACTTCCCCCCGAACCCCCCCCCCCCCCCGCCAAATAGTTGTTTTTAACTTAAATTTCTTATTGTTTTAGAGAAAAAGCATTACAAAATTCAGAAACTAGACAATTTGTGGGGTTGCCGGGGGAAATTTTGGTGGGAAGTTACAAATTCGGATTCAGCGACCCAAAAAACATAAAGTAAGCCGATTTCCAGAACTACCATTAATTTTGCTAGGTAAAATTCCCTATTGTCTGGACCATTATCGTTTTCCCTTTTCTCCCTTTTATCAACAAAAAGGAGCAAATAAGTTGCATCATTACAGAAATATCGTTAAAAATTGGAAAAAAAAATTAATATCTCGAAAACGAATTCAAATTTTACATTTCTAAGATTACTTTTGACATCCTCGAATCCATACGGACAACTGGCGTTAGTTTGGTTGCACAACGTTCCATATTCTAGGAGGAATAACAGTGAAATGCAAACGGACAGTCACTTTTTACCCGACTGCCAAGAAGGGTTATGTATTTCACGCGTATCTGGATATGTGGATTTCTTTATACCCTCGAAACATCTCATCGGTCGGATGGATTTTAATGAATGAGGTCTCTATCGATTCGTCTTAACCGTCCGATAGTTATAGGATAGGTTTTGTTTTTATAAATTCAAAATGGCGGTAAAGACGAAAAAAAATGTTTATGCACTATATTGAGTGGCATGTCATTGGATAGGTCTTTCAAAATGAAGACAATGTTTCATTGACCATTTTACAGTCAGAAGCTCTGTTTAAATATTAAACAACCTGGAAGTTGTGTAGGTAGGATCTCGAGATTTACTGCAACTCTAACCTTCATAGACATCTATAGCCTCATCAAAAAAGGGTTTTATAGATAGGAACTAACAATTAAACACAATTAAAAGCCATCAATACAAGTAAATAAAAAATAGGTAAGTAATATAAAAATTAGTTTAATATTGATGAGAAATAAGTAGTTCGCTTTTTACACAGTCGGGTTTTTTGATTTTTTAAATTTAATTTTTACTTGTTAATACAGATTGATTAAGTTTCAATTTCGTTATGCAAAATTAGCCAGAGATAAATCCTGAACTATTTATATCGTTTTAAATGCAAATGAATTATTTCTTACTAGAGCCTGCACGCGATGGAGATTAAAAATAATCATACTTGAAAGTTAATTTAAAAGCCATAATATATCAGTCAATTAAGATAAAGTTTTCAAACAAATTGCATTTAAAAGTAGATTTTTTTCCTGTATGATGGTGTCAAAATTGAAAATGTGCAATGTTTATAAATTAGAGAAAATTGCAGTAGCAAAAATTACTAAACCGAAATTTCATCGTCAAGTGCTGCCATTCGCAAAATGACGTCAGAGTTATCCACGGACACTTTTTTAGTTCATAATATAGATAGGTAGATAGAAAAGAAATTATCTGTAAATTAACAGAATTCTTTATCTACTCACGTTTTGAATGTTTATAGCATTATACACTAAATGTTTTTACTGTAAATGATTATATTTTATTCATGTCTAGCCAGTTACTTATTATAGTTGCTATCTTTACATCATTTAGTATTTTCAGAGTATAATAATAATGCTTTTCGCCAGTATAAAGAAGAGCATAACGCATATTACCATGAGTTACATAATAGTAGAAGTAGCACCGTTAAAAACTGTGCTAGAAAAACGATTTGTATGAATAAAGTAAAAAGGCATTAACTATAAAGAGACACGCTGTAATAAATGTAAATTTTATTTTACTGAGTTCACATATATGTTTGATATTTCTTAATAGTGGCGGCAGCATATTATGAGCGTGAAAATGACACACAAATAATGAAAAATAATGGATAATAAAAGGAACATTAGTTTAACATATTATAACTGATTTTTGTAGTAAAATATTAATTTCTTTAATTAAATATTCAATGACGCATAAACTTATTTTCATACATAAGTATATACTTAGGAGCATTTCGTGCAATCTAATTCAATAGGTTTTATTTTTAAAAATCTTATTGATATAAAATTAACCGGCGAAATGAAATACTTTATTAATTTATTGTAATCGCTTTTCTCTATTAACAATCTTAAATTTGAGTTTTGTTTAAATTATACATGGATCATTATTTTTATTAAGTCAAGTAAGTTCATGCACATTCACTTAAATATAAATAAAATTGGAGAGCAAATCATGATTTAGATGAAACTTGGAATATTTACCTTTATCAGCAGAGTCTTTTAAATTATAAGACTCACAAACATCCGCAAAATATAAGAGCTTACGGCGAAGTACATCAAAAAATATTCTAAAAAAATTGTTCTAGAAACATTTATCTTTTAATTGACATAACTCTATATAGAGTTCGTTCGAATTTTGTAGAAAATCCAATTGCTTTACAATAGGTTCAATTGAGGTAAGTATGAAGCAACCCAAAAAACAGCGTTGTTAATGTGGGGCTTGCAAAAAATGCATTACATTTTATAGTAGTGAAATTGGTGATTATTTTCTACTCAAAATTCAAGGAAAAATATATAAAAAAATACAATTTACAGAACTTTATTTTTTTATTAGAAATTTTTTTCTGATAGGCATCAAAGTACTTAAGTAAATTCTGTGGTAAATGTTTTGTAATTGGAATTTTTTCAATAAGGAATGCTAAGTATTTTTGGTCTTTGAACTTTGGAATATACTTAACATATACAGAGTTATACACCAACAAACACAGGGGGCTAATCAGAGAGAGTGTGTGGGGCTAATGGCAGACAGTGTACGGGCATAATAATGAGGCAGTATTTTGGCTAATATGAGAGAGTACTTGGAGCTGTAATAATAATAATGGCTGTAACAATACTGTTTATTCTACCATGTATAACTTCAAACAACCATCAGAAATAAAAACAGAAAGTGTTAATCTTTAATTGTCTTTTTGTTTTAATATGCCAGATACATTTTTTCTTTTTTCCCAATCTTAATTATATATTTTTCTACCTTTGTTACCGATTTTTAATCGACTGATATGAAATACTACGAAGTTCATCCAATCACTTTGTTTTACTCAGGAACGTGCTGTGACCGAACATGTTACCCAAGCAGCCACGTATTCATTCTTTTCCCTTATCATTTTTATTTTATGATAATTATAATATTACCAGTTATAAAAATTAATAGTAACATTTCTTTAACAAAATCTTTAAGCCTAAATCAACTATTGTCTGTAATAGTCCTTCCTCTCCCTGAAACTACATTCAAAAACGGGAAAATGGCTTACACTTGTCCAGGTTATGTCAGTTTTAATGAAGAATGAATTAACATTTAAAATCATCGAATACATTTTTGATTTATTATTTTTCAATAATAAGTGTTATACAATTGTTTTACTGCTAAATTATTATAAAAATGTAGTTTAAGTGTTGAAGAAATTTTCTTAGTTTCTTTTTTAGCTAAATTACCATTGAATAAATTAGGGAAGGGGTTTATTAAAGTGGATTTGCATGAGAATTCTGGTGGATGCGTGAAAATTTTCCCCAAATTCAGTCAAAATGAAAGATATTAAAATAAAAATACAGTAAAATTTCGTTACAAACAATTTCTAGGGACCACCGGTTTAGTTCGTTATTCAGAAAAATTCGTTAATCTGAAATTCCAATATGGCATATTTAAATACTTAAATTTAAATACATATCAATATATTATTACTAAATTTTGTATTACATTTCTTCAAAAATGTCTATAACGAATAAATATGCAGTATATTATAGTGAACTTATTCGTTATATGATATTTATTGAATTTCATTAATTTCAAGATTTCAGCCGTAACGATAGATAAACTACTATAATTTGTCGTACAAACCTGAAAGACAGCAGAAACATTCTAGTCTAAGAGCTGTTAAACATTTTAGGGAAGGTATCTGAGGCACCCTGAAAATTTGTGCAACACTTCTTTTGTAATGCTTGAATACAAAATCGAATGTCTGGCTGAAGGATCGTGGCCCGAAACCTGTGCCAGATAAAAAAAATGGCACTTGACACGTGTCTGGCACAGTTTTTGGGCCGACTAAAGTGTCTGTCATTTTCAAAATATTTTTTTCTAAGTATAAATATTATTCTGTTTCAATCTCAGCGTGCCTCAAATACTTTTTTGGGGTAGTGTCAAAAAATGGCACTTGGCACGTGTCTGGCACAGGTTTTGGGTCACGATCCTTCAGCCAGACATTCGATTTTGTATTCAGGCATTACAAAAGAAGTGCTGTACAAATTTTCAGGGTGCCTCAAATACCTACTCAAAAATGTTCAACAGCTCTCCTACTATTCTCACTCATATATACCAGTAATGTGACTTCTAATCATTTTTTTTAGTTGGATGTACCAATCCCAAAACTTTCTTCTATCTCATACATCTTAATATTTCAAAAAGTAGTTACAGATGTTAAATATTAATATTATTAGTTCAATACTATGCCATCTATATGATTTCCGTCTTAAATTTCTACTTCAGTCAACTAATCGGAGTAAAAATGAGTTAATCTTGATCATGATATTTATTAAAATCAAAAGTTTTTTGATAGTCTATTGTACATCAGCTGTTTGCGAATAGTCGGCTCAGCAGGACGCGAATTTCCGTCGCTGCACGAACCGCCGATGAACAATAAAACTATGAAAAATCGAGAAAATTATACAAAAATTGCTAACACAGCGCTCCTTTCCAGCGGAATATTTCCAAATTCAAGGAGAACCTGCTTGCCATAGCCAAAAATATACACAAAAATACTTGGTTCAATTCTAGGAATAACTTCATACATTTTTCTATGGTATAATAAAGAAATGGCACAAAAATCCCTATTACTGCGGCCCCTTCCGGCTGAATAGTTTCACATTCAAGGAGAAACTGCTGGCCATAACCAAAAATATAAATAAAAAATTTGGTTCAATTAAATACATAACATTATACACTTTTCGATGATACAATAATGAAAATGGCACAAAAAACGCTATTACAGCTGTCCCTTCCGGCGAAATTTTTCATAATTGAAGGAGAACCTGCTTGCCACAGCCAAAATGATACAGTCGGACCTCTATTTAACGAACCTCTATTTTGCGAAATTTTCCTTGGAACCAAGAACATTTTGCGAATTTCTTCGTAAAATAACCTCCAAATAGCGAAGTGCATTCTCTATTTAACGAACTTTTTCTTGTGATTAAAAATTTTTTTTCTCCCCATTTCTCAAAATATTTCTGGACATTTCAAACTTATTCTTTCTTTTAACACATTTTATGATGTTCAATGGCCTTGAACTGGTTTTACCAGGCGCCTTCTTTGTCAGCAGTGAGAATTCGGTAAGTACGGAGGACGAAGACGATAATCCCTTAGAGTAACTTACAAAAATGTGGATACAGTGAGAAAAAAAGAAGAATTTAACCATGATGTGCTGATTGCTGATTATATTTCAATTAATTCTGAAATTGAGACCTCAGAAACACTATCCGAAATGGATATTTTCGACAGTGTGAAAAATAAAAACAATACAGCAATGAATTGCGATGAAGACGAATATGATGATGATGGAAATGATCATTACGCAGGAATTAAGTAAACTTCATATGATGAAATGCTAAAATCATTTGAAACAATCCGACGCAAATTATAGTTAGAAGAAAATACGCATGAAGGGGTATTTGGTGCATTGCAAAGATGGGAGACGTATTGCGAGAAAGCACTTTTTTAAACAAAAAACTCAGGCAAAATTAATAGAGTTTTTCAGAAATTAATTTTAAGGACGCATATGTTAATGTATGGTTAAAATAATTTGTTATAATAATAATAAATACGATAATGTCATTAAAATTCGTTAATTTTAGCGTAAAACCATTAATACAGAGAATACAGAAAATACAGTGTATTCCCGGACAATGTTTTGTTTTCCTTGCAGATTTCAAAGATTTAAACACATAGAAAAATGAATTGATGGGTAATAATATTGGTGGGTAAAATAAATAAAACAAATCGATAACTTACTTTTATTACTTAAAGTTACTTTACGTTATTACTTTTAGTAAAAATATTTAGTGTTTATGAATTTAAAATCTGTTTTATGTAGTTTAAAGTATTTTAAAAGGTGAATCTCTATTTAACGAATTTTCCATATAACGAACTTTTTTCCGGGATTTAGCGACTTCGTTAAATAGAGGTTCGACTGTACATAAAAAATTTGGTTCAATTCTATGCAAAACTTCATACACTTTTCGATGGTAGAATGGCGACGCATGGACAGACAGACATTTTGCTTCCATTGAAGATAGAAGAAAGTAAAAAGTAGGAAATTTTCGTCTTTTCTGATGTTAACAAGAATTTTCCAAGACAAAATTTTCACCATTACTGAACATTGTGTGAAATATTTCAAATTGTGTCAATGTTTGAAATTGTGTCAAATGCACATTATTTTGCTACGGTAAATGCTTTTAAAAAGTTTCTAATTTTGGCTGAGCTTCTTTTGATTATAGAAACCAAATTTCAGTCTGGTTGAAAATTCATCACTTTGATTTTTCATTGTCCTTTGATTTCCCTTCTTTTATTAAAATTTCCCCTGTCCTCTGCCATTAAAAAAGAAAAACATGTAACTATTTGTGAATTGTTGCATATTAGATATTCGGTAATACAGTGAAACCTCCCTGTGAGACCACCTCCATTAAGCGACCAGCTCTCTGAACGACAATTTTTTCATGGAACGAAATTTATTCCCATAGGCTCAATACTATTTTTACCTCCATTCAGAGACCATCCCAGTTGAACTCCCTCCATGAGCGACCCATTTCTTTGAAGAAAAGGAAACAAATTCCGTATTTCCTGGTTGCTTGAAGAAGGTTTTATTAGAAAAATAATTCCGGAGAGCGTATTATTCATCAAACTTCTAAACTAAGTTTAGATATTTTTTTTTATTCCGGTAACTTTTAAGTGTTTAAACCCCTTTGTGTATTTTTAGGAAATGAATTTAACTCTGATGACAAATCAAGAATGACGGTCAATAAACTCACCTGCCCTATCCTGTCAGGAAACTCTCAAATAAATTAATTAATGAAATCGTCATTATTTGCTCCCGTCCAATATAAATTACATATATTTACTGAACTTCGAAAGGATTTGGAAATAAAAGTTATAAAAGATAAAAAGATACATAAATGTAAAATCAAAGCAAACGTCAATGTATTCATTTTTTGAACTCTGCAGTAATTAACTTACGTAATTTACTTTGTTTTGATACTTAAATTTTTATATTTTTTTTTCTAATGTGAAAAATAAATTTTAGTAACATGAATTGTTACCTTTTTCAACAATTAAAATCTAGATTTAAACATGACATCCATTAGGAGAGCACCTCTCTGAGCGACCCATTTTTATTGGAACGAAACGTGGTTGCTTTAGGGAGGTTTTACTGTAGATACAGCCATTTATCACTAAATTCGAAGATACAGACAACTGCGAAAATAAATTCATTGGATTTCCTACATTTTTTAAACGAGTGTAAAGTAAATTGAAGAAAAGTGATTATATGCGAATGTAAATGAAGAGCCTTAATTTTAAAGATGTGCACAGGAAAGCAACCCCCCCCCCCCTCCTCTCTCTCGGAAAATAACTTCCAGAACTGGGAAAATTCCAAGATCGTGATGTTGTCAAAATAATAGCAAAAAGTGTTAGTTTTTAGATAAATTATGTTTTAGTCATGAATTCGGCTTTCGTTAAACTGAAATGAACGTTCTTTTTAAGATTTCAAAAATTTTACTAATTTGAAAGAAAAACGTTAATTTCAAATTCACTAACGTGAATATCTATCTATATTACAAAGGACAAAGATGTCTGTGCGTAACGTTGATGTCATTTTGCGAATGTCAACGGCAGATAATTTCATTTCGCTTTTACTGTAATTTTTAAACTTTTAAACGTCGTACATTTTCAATTTTTACACCGTCAAATAGAGAAATGTACTTACAACTGCAGATTGTTTTAAAACTGTATTGCAATTTGTTTGAAAACTAAAATGAAAATAATACATAATACTAAAAGTAATTGTTTAATTTCTACAACTGATATTTAGAATAAAATAATGATTTCTTTAAATAAATGATAAAGCTCGTATAAAATAGGCTGAACATTAAAAAATTTTAGAGACAATTTGTATAAATTTATTTGGTACTTTTAGGTTAACCGGGCGCTAGTATTATATATACATATATATGTATATATACATATATATATATGTATATATATAATATATGTACATGTATATATATATAATGAATGAACTCACAAGCTCCTCTGATGATTCTGTGAGTCATTCATAGTTTCTTATTTTACATACTGGTTTCATATGTTCATTTCTAAAGCATCTTTAGAACTTTATCAATTTCTTCATATATTTGTGATTTCAAATTTATTATATATATATATATTTACCTATATGTATGTGTATAAATATGGATCTATAACACTGGCGGCCGGTTAACCGAAAAGTACCATTTATTATACTAGTTTCTCTTTGAAAAAAAAAACCATAAATTGAAATTAAAATGATTGTCAAAATGGAACATATTTAGTACTTCATTGTAATGACGATCTTCCTTCTAATGAACTTAATATAACGTAAAAGAATTAAACAAGACATTGCATAATTCTCTAACTAAACTAAACTCTGTGCCTATGAGATCCATGAAGGATTTGGGCCGAAGGTGACCATCCCTGTTTTCTTGTCCCTAGGTCCCGAGATGCTATACAGCATTCGTCGCCTCAGATAATAGGACATCTAGTAATAATCGAAAAAAGAGACGTCTGACTTGCTGCTATGAAAAACTGTGTCTGCACTAATGGAAAGTAGAGAATATTTATAAACCACATCTAAGATATAGCATAAAAGTTGTTCCATTAGATGTAAACACAGTTTCTCATAGCAGTAAATCAGATATATCATTTTTAAGTGCCTTCGTAATTATGTAAATACGTAGCACCTATAGTCGTCGTTCAGTCCGTCTGTTCGGCCGTCCGCATATAACAGAGCAAAAACTACCTAACCGAATGGTCTGAAATTTTAAATATATAATTGTTGCAAAATTTTGTCGAGTCATTTCAAATATTATGAAAATAGGATGTATAGTTTAATGACAGGGACAGTCAAAATTTTCCGTTACATCACGGCTAATGGGAAAAAATTATTGCAAGTGCATTTTAATGATGTTACAGCCTTCCGAATAGTCTGAAATTTTAAGTATATAATTGTTTCAAAATTTTGTCGAGCAAAATATCTGCAGCGCGGCAGTCAGATGCTCTGACCACTAAGCCACTGGGCTTCTAATTCGCTAAAAGCATTCTTTAAAATAAATACAAATTTTTAAAATTAAATAATGAAGGCCCCTTAGAAATAGTTTTGTACGTAAAGAATAATTTAGAAGCATTTAGTATGAAATAAATTCAAAAGTTTTTTCCTTTAAAAATCATTCAGATGTTAAATTAATCCGGGAATCATTAATTCATTGTAATAACTTTCCTCTGTCAAATAAAGTTAAGTAAAATTGGCTCTTCAACAACTTTTATATTCCTTGTTATTTCTACTATGCCAGAAAATTTAGTGCACATAAATTTGAAAATAAATTAAAGCAGGAATGTAGTTTTCGATTTATATTACGCATTATACGTTTATCTTTATCAGCAGCATCTTCTAAGTAACGAGACTGACAATCATTCGCAAAATCGAATATCTGCGAGGATAAAACGTGACCGAGAACACCACCACCTAGAAGTATTATCGAATATTATTTCTAGGAACAATTATCTTTCATTAGAAATAACTATATGTGTCAGTTTCTGAATTAAATTTTATTAAAATGCCAGAAACAAAGATTTATGCATGTTGTATAGAGAAGGAATGGCGCACACCAGTGTGCTGTGAAAAAATGTCAGGTGCGCAGCAAAAATTTTCACTTCTATCAAGATTTCGAAGTAAGAGAGCTAAATTTGTTTAACAACGTTATGTTTAAATTATTCGATTTACTGTATTATTAAATTTAAAATAATAAAGTAGTATTTCTTGCTAGTAGTCTTGTACTGTAGATTTGGAAACTCGTACACTGTAAAAAAAAAAATCTGTAAAGTTACTAAAGTTTTAAGAAACTGGGATTCCAAGAAATTTTCATGTAACGGCAACAAGAAAAATTCCTGTAAGAGACGCTGTTACAGGAATTTTTGTTGTTGCCGTTACATGAAAAGTTCTAGGAATCGCAGTTTCCTAGAAAAACTTTAGTAACTTTACAGATTTTTTTTTCACAGTGTAATAAACTGAGGAGGTAATTACGAAAGTGTGTTTACTTTTTCAGATAAAGTCAGCTTATTTTACTTATTTTTATTCCATTTTTTATTGAGTAAAGTATAGAGTTTGAAATACAGCAGAAACATTTGAACTAGTGATAAAAATTATACAGATGGAGTGAAAAAAACGAAAATCGGAAAATCAAAATGTAATAGCGCGCAAAAGTTGGGCATGGTCCTCAGTAATAAAACTGCACAGTGTATTCGAAATAAAATTTTATCTTCCGATAACCCCCCCCCCCCCCCCCCTCAATTTTCGCAAACTCCTCAAAAACGCCTTGTTGAAGTTATAAATGGAAATAAGCATAAATTTGGAAAATAAAAATGTCATACCGCGGAAAAGTTGCATATGGTACGTAGAAACATTCCTGTAACAGACGCTGTTACAGGAATTTTTGTTGTAGCCGTTACAGAAAATTTTCTAGGAATCCCAGTTTTCTAGGAAAACTTTAGTAACTTTACAGATTTTTTTTTTTTTTTTTTTTTTTTTTTTTTTTTTTTTTTTTTTTTTACAGTGTACAGAATGATTCTAAAATATATAGAAACTATAGGAATGGAAATTAGGCGTATATAAACTAAAGAAAATCATACAGGAACATAAGGTCCCAATTCACTTATTCCATCAAAAGTACATAGTGTCTCATTCAAAGAAGAATTCCAATTTTTGAACTTAAAATTACGCTATGTGCAAACTACTTAAAAGATGACAAAAAATATCTAAAAAAGTGTTAAATTACTTTAATACTGCTAAGTACTTTCAGCTATAAACACAGTCTTCGTTAGAGAATACAAAAATACTGTTCTTAACGTCTTATTTTTTCAAATTTCACGTAGTTGGTGTCGAACGGAGTGAAAGTCAATTTTTTGATCCGGAAAACATTGAGAAAATAAAATATGGATATTGATGGATTTGGATGGAATATTACTTGTTTTATGAATCTTTAAGCAAACTGAATCAAATTCTAGATATGCTGTAGGATAAAAAGTCCTTACAAACAGTATTTTCTTTAGTAATAATTTCTATTGATTCACGGATAATTAAATCATGGTAATACTTTAGGAGGCATATAATGTTTGCATTTTTGAAATTAACTTGTATAATCTGCTTCTGGTTAAATATTTACAGGGCTGTTGTTGTCCGGTTGTACTTCAAATCTCTCAAATGTTCTTTAATACGATCTTTAAGCTTACGAGAAGTCATTCCTATGTATTCGAGATAAATTACCTAGAATCTGGCTCAGTTTGCTTAAAGAATCATAAAACAAGTAATATTCCACTTCCCTCTTTATCCATATTCTATTTTCTCAGTGTTTTCCGGATCTAAAAAATGACTTTCAATTCCTTTCGACACCAACTACGTGGAATTTGAAAAATAAAATGTTAATACTAGTATTTTGTATTCTCTGGCGAAGTGTGTGTTTATAGCTGAAAGTACTAAGAAGTATTAAAATAATTTAGCATCTTTTAAATTATTTTTTCTCATCTTTTAAGTATTTTGAACATAATGTAACTTTAAGTTTAACTCTTTAAAGATGATTCTATTTATTTATTTTCTCAAATTTTCGTTCAGAACTTTAACAATAGCGAATATTTCGTAACGATACTTTCAACTTATTTTATTTGCTTCGCGTGAAATAAAATTATATCACGAGAAGTGCTGGAAGTACGCAGCCAGTGACAAAAAAAAAAAAAAAAAAAAAAAAAAAAAAAAAAAAAATTAATGCCAGCTTTATTTCAAAATATGGAGCATCTAACTCAGTCTTGTTAGGACATAGGTGATGAATACTTTCAGCACTTATTAAGATGTTGTGAGATTTCGAATAAAAGTAAGTTTGTTTAAAATTTCGTTAGATAATTGAAAAAGCTGCGAGTGAAAAACCCAGTCTAGGTTGATGCTGCGTGCGTACCTTAAATTTTGAATGAATAAATGGAAACATATGTGATGTTAATTTGTTTCCATTTTCTACAGATTGTTTAAAATTCAATGCATACACTGTAAAAAAAAAATCTGTAATTCTACAGATGGAAAGTTACAGAGATATGTATGCTTGCAAAACTTTTATCTGTACACTTTACAAAAAAAAAAGATGTAAATCTACAAAACTAGTTTTGTAAAGTTACAGTAATCTGTAGCTTTACAAAACAATCTACTAAAATGACACTAATCTTACTGAAATGTTATCTGTAACGCGTGTTGCAGTTACATAAAAAGTTCTAGGAATCCAAATTTCCTAAAAAATTCTTAGTAACCTTACATATTTTTTGATTTACGGTGTAAAAGTGCATCTGTTACATGAATTTTTGTTGTTGACGTTACATAAAAAGTTCTAGGAATCCCAGTTTCCTAGAAAAATTTTAGCAGCTTTACAGATTTTTTTTTAAAGTGTAATTTAATTTAAAAGTAATACTGAATGTTTTGTACTGACAGCGTCATAAAAGATATTTTTAATGTTAAGTTTTAAAAAATCTATCTACATTTAATAAAGAATTCCTCTGAACTTATGCTACCTAGAAAATGGACAAAAGAGGAAGATTTTTCAGTGATAAATAAAAAATTCTGATTATATTATTTCAAGGAAGATAAAGTCAGTTATTTTGTAAATTTAAAGTTATACGAAAGTAGAAAGTAACCAAAAGGCAGCGAGCTTTATAAACCTTAGGTATTTTTAATACTCGGAGTAAAATAAAGCTTTCCAGATTATTTTTGCCGTCATAAAGAAACTATCTAAAATTTATAAAAATGTAAAGCTTTCTAAAAGCAAAAGTTTCTTATAATTTTGTTCTAAAAGTTGCATACCACTAAAAAGTTTTACCTAAAAAATGTGCTTTTAGATAGAGACTTTCAAGAAACATTAATTTGCCCACTAAATGGAATAAAAGATTGAAAACGCTTCAATTTCTGAATTTTTATTTTGTGCTTAAAAAAACTTTGATAATCCGTGATGAAACAATACCAAGCTATGTGTGTAATTTTTTTTCAATTTTCTTAAAACACCTTTATTTAGATATTTAGATACATTTTTTTTTATAAAATCTACTAGAACGTTGTAAGTACATTTTTACCTTTGGATAACATTTTCTTTTTCTTGTTACTATTTGAAATTAACCATGTAACTATAATTTTACAGATGAATAACAGAAATATATTAAATTTTTCCAATGATTTTCTCAACGTTTCAGTTATTTTTTAAAATTCAGGCTTGATTTTTGGTACTTCGTGGCCCGCATAATACATTTCCATCTCCTTTTTCCACGTGGAACAAGAGAAAGGACCAAAAATCGAGCCTGTATTTAGTGACTATTGCTTACAGCGCCATCTATTGTTTGTAATTCGAACTAAAATCGAAAATCACTGTAATAAAACTTTTGACCTTATGCATAACCCTCCGGCAAGAATTTTTTAAATATCTGTCACCATTTGCAAGTTATTGAATTTTAAAATCAGTCAGTCCTTTTTAGGACACCCGGTACATACTAGAGAGACAGCCCGTCAAAATTGACGGAAAATGAGATATAAATATATATACAACATATATGCAAGAATATGACTACTTTTTCTCGCATGTTCCACAGTGATAGATGAAAACAACACATTTTAAAATGTGGAAATATATTGCCAGAAAATATGTTACCAACATTTTCTTCTTCGCCAAAGCCCTTGTATTGGAAAAATACTGAGAATTTAATTTCTGTATCCAACTATGTAAAGCACATTAAAATTGGGCAGTTAGGAGCTCAGATAGCACAGCGCTGTCTAGTGGCGGTTATATTATTGGTAGCATCTTGATGAAGATGTAAAGACGTATATTTACGTATATTACACTTTAAATTTTGACCCATAGATTTTGAAGAAAACCTTCAATGCGCGGAGTTTAAATTAAATAGCGGTGAGCTCGATTATGAAAGATTAATCGGTTTTCAATGGGAATTTCACCAAATTAGCCATCTATCGCCAAGTTGGTTTCATATATGACAACTTATTTTTGTCGCCAAATTTGGCGATATTTTGTCAAGTTGGTCAAAATTTGGCGCTATTGTGGCAACCCTGCAATTAGTACTTTTCAACAATTACACATTGTTGAAGCTGGTACCTATTTCTCCATAGGAAGTCTAACCCTGACGTGGGCACGATCAATGAGGCGGTCCAACCGGAATTCTGAGGGACACACATAGACTTGGATTTTATATAAATAGATAATTAAAAAAAATATTTCAATTATTCACTATATATACAGAGTTTTGCCGAATTCGACAGAAAAAGTCAGAGGAGTGATAGTAAGCATCCAGAGGATAAAAAATTGCCATAGAACATGGGGTCGCAGACCACGCGTAGTGAGAGAAAATCGCAGAAATAGTTATGAAGAGTGTGACGTTCAGTGGAACAAAAAGGGCTAATAAGAAGTAGAAAATCATCTAATTTCAATTAAAACAGGATTGCAATATATCACAGTTAAACGTCAGAAAGGAGAGGACGAGACATTTTTATAGGAACGGTGCGAAGTTTCGACCACGAAGGTCATTTCAAATTTTTCCACGCTCCCTAGGCCTCAATCCCTTGCATTTCTTCTTCTGGGGCCCTGAAATCGGTTGTTTATCAGACACCTGTGGATACTATGGTGGGTCTGACAGCCCGGATTGTCGTCGCTTCAACAGACAACGCCAGCACACAGGGTATGTTTGAACGCGTCCAGCAATACTTCGTCCGTCGGTGTCACCTGTGCAATGACCTTCGCAGTCGCAACTTAGAACTATTCCTATAAAAATGTAATTTACCCAAGCGTCTTTGCATATTATGTTTGTACTAAAGCAAAGTTACTATAGTCTGTGGCGGCGAATTTCGATTTTTATAGCTCATTCGATTCGTCTCATCAAGCTAAGTAATTTTCTACCTCGCATATCGGCTATTGAGTTTTAATAATGACAGGGGCCAGGACAAAGTTTAAAAATTTGCATAATGCAAGCTACGGAACATAAAACAGTAGCAGATAATTACTTCGTACGCAGACGTAACGTGACTGAAAAACTGACAAAAGAACCGACAATGTGTGGGTAAGATATTTTCTCGTAATTCGGGAAAAAGTATTGAAATGATGAACAAAACTAGACCGGTGTTGCCAGTGGGCTACTTTTTTAAAATTCAGATTTCTTGACTGGCACCACGTTTTTCAAATAGTAAAATTCGCCTTATTTAATGACATATTAATTAAGGAGAAAACAAGGGGAATTTTACCATTTCAGAAAAGTGGTGCCAATCAAGAAATTAAACTTTTAAAAAAGTAGCTCAATGGCTACACTGAACTAGACGAGGACATCATAACTTGCGAAAACCTACCTGTCAAGTAGCATGCGAATATTTTATCTACAAATACAAATTCTTATAATAAATTCAATAATGTAAACTTATAGTAGTTATTGGCAATGTATGGCACTGTAAAAACAATTAGTAAACTTAAATCGCACTTATTTCTTTGAAGGCATCTGTTTTTCAATGAACAAAATTTTGAACTTTGACCCGGCACCGGCCTTATAAAAACTCAATAGCCGATATGCGAGGTATAAAATTACTAACCTCAGACGAATCGAATCAGCTATAAAAATCGAAATTCGCTGCCACAGAGCATAGTACCTTTACTTACTTAACTTGCTTACCCTTTAGAGTGTAGCTTTGCATATATGCAAAGAACAGTGTTTTGGATTTAATAGATTTTTTTTAATTCGTATGTACCTAATTCACACCAAAAAATTAAAATAGCAATGTCCGCGTTAATTAATAACAGACATTCCGATTTAAAATAAAGCGAAATTAACCATTGAAACTTTCTAGTGTAAAGTCAGATTCTCCGAACTACGTAATTTCTAGAACGCATTCTATCATGGGAATTAAAAGCTTAAATGTTAAGTTTAATAAAATAAATAATTATATAAAAATTGTATTTGGAGACATACCTATTAAAATATTTACTATTTTGCAATATTTTAGGGCAAAACAGCCACGACAGTAGTTTTTACTTGTATTTCAGATGTGCAACAGAAGAAAAGATTGACGAATTATATGAAAAATGCATCTCTGATTTTTTTCATTAGTTTTCCTGTGTAATAAACCTTTCAGAGAATCATATATAATTTTTTCGAAACAAAATAAAAAATCGCGCATTTAAGGGTTAAGTGCTTAATTCTTTTGTATTAACAATATTGTCACTAATTCGCATTTTTACTAAAATTACTAAATGATATATATATAAAAAAAAAAAAAAAAAAAAAAAAAAAAAAAAAAAAAATTGTTTCTCTTAGCATAAGGTTGTTATCTTTTAAATTTTTTCAAAAACTAAATTCAGATAATTTAAAGCAAGGAATAATTTT
The DNA here is from genome assembly GCA_963932465.1 of Maratus speciosus. NCBI lineage: Eukaryota > Metazoa > Arthropoda > Arachnida > Araneae > Salticidae > Maratus > Maratus speciosus. The sequence continues at coordinate 574,236,219 of OZ010790.1, read as the reverse complement.
TAGACCACCCATACTTGCAATTGTATAAGGGCGGGTTGGTGCGGAAGAAATATCACCGCCTTTGGAAATCCGCACTAACCGGAGATCACTGTGTATACATTTAAAGCCTCTTCAAAATTACACTGGATGCCTCGAATAGATTGCATATGTGTATATTTGTTGCCCGGCAACGGCGACCAGAAATGTAATTTTGCCATAGACCGCGTTTCAGGAATTCAAGATGGATATTAATAAATTATTCATACGTAAGCGATAAACGTAAGCGCTAATGTTCTGATTACCAGAAGCAGAAATGCATGTTAGTGACGAATAGGGCTAAAGAAACAGTAAGTGAAAACGCTTTCAAGAATACAGAACTTAGATATATTTTTATTAAGATATATCATTAAGATATACAGGGTGTCCTGTTCAAAAATAACTTATCTGACTGTGTTAGTGCAAGAAATATTATGCCTGTAAATGAAATTGATACATAAAAGTGTAAGTACCTCGTTAACCCCTTGAGGAGTGGTGGGATGTAATCAGTGATGGAACAGTGGCGTAGAAGTTGCGCGATTGTCACCAGTAAATTTTAATAGCATTTATCGACTTAAAAAATCTCAGAAATTCTGTCCTGAAATATGACGAACAATACAATTAGAATTTAGCGGTGTCAATGGATTCTCTGGTGCTACTCTGTTCCATCAATAGATGTAATATATCCCACTTAGTTTTAACCACGATTTGCACCAGAATTTTTTAATTAAATTTTACTTTTATAACTTTGTTGAAAAAATGTTGTAAAATTGTATTCATTTATTTACAAATGATATTTTTCTAAAATTTCCGGTACATTCAACATTACAAAAACACAATTACTTTCTCCTGAAAAGGGTAAATCTAATACAAAAAATTAGTAGACATTTACATGCGATACTTCGGTGGCATGGTGATTATTCAACTTACAGTCAAATTCAAGCCAAATATTCTATAGAATCGAAGGGATTTTTCATGAAATATCACCTATAATTCGAGTTTTCAAAACTTTCAAATAATTAACTTTTGTGCCACAAACTATATCTTTTACAAAACCTCATAGTAAAAAGTAAACGGGAGTTATGTCTACTGGAACAGGTGATCTGATATTGGATTATCCCTTGTAATCCACCTACCAGGGAAAATCATACACTGATATCCAAAAATTAAAGGGTAGTGACCGGATACTTTCGATTGTACACGTTTTTGATTGTAACATGCTTTTAATTATCGAATATCTACAGAAATTCTTGAAGAATTTGATTTGAATTTCTAGGGTACAAAGAACATGTTTGTCTTCATCTTTTTGAGTGTAAGACAGTCGGGGGGACAGTTAGGGGGTCAACAATAAATTTACGAATAAAATGATGTTTGCGATTACCCATGTAACAGAAAATGACCTATCACGGTAGAAAACTACTATGTCGGTCCTCTTTAACGTTTGTGTTCATTTGTGTAAGCATAGAACGCCTATTCGTGAAGGTGTTAACATTTCTGTGAAAATTTTAAATGTTTTATTCAAAGTTTATAGAATACAAAGTTTTCAACCAAATTTAACAATACTTCCCGAAAACTTTAAAACGATTAGTAGAAACAATAGAATGTAATTAAAACATGAATATATTAAATATCTGATGAGATATGGGTGTTTGTATGAAATATCTTTTAACTGTACATGCGTGAAAGATTCCAAAATGTTTATTTCATTATTTGGTAGTGAGCTATTTAGTGCAACTTACATAAAAGTGAAGTAAAATATTATCGCGAAAATTAAGAATGATAACGGCGATAGAGTGAGTTGCTTTCTAAAATTAGCTTTATTATAAGGGTTTTTCTGCAATTTGTCAATCAGCTCGCTGTTTCTTTCTGAGTTTTTACAATATTTGAAACATACACCCAGTCACTGACTCTTAATTTTGTGAGTCCCAAATTAAGTCGGAGATGTGATTAAATTTTACATTCTTATAGCAGAATACTTGTGATCACACGAAAAATCGTAAAATTTTCTAAAAGTCTTATATTATTTACCACTCCGGGCTCTAACTTTCGTAGTTTTAACAATTTTTCTAACCTCCACACTTTTCACCCGGGGTGCACTTTTCTAACTTTTGCCGACACTCCTTTGATCATCTTTCATATTATGCACCATAGCTATACATATTTTAGTTCTAATTTTTACCACCAGGTGGCGTCTACCTATCTCGGGTGCTATGGTCCCGATCCCCTCGACTAATATATGTACGGTTAGTTCGTAAAACGGAATTTCGTTGGGATAGAGGTTTGTTTAGAATAGAGTGCGTCCCCTGGTTGCGAAATGTAGAACTAATATATTTTGCAAAATGATAAAGTGTTTTAAAAGGAATATTAAACGAAACACTCAGTGCGATTTGTGATCACACTTACCCACTTGTTTTTATTTCAAACAGAGAAAATCTGAAATTTCAATCCGGAGAATTATTCACTTACATTACAAAAAAATAGCACATTTAGTAACAATGTTTAGCATGTCAGATGATATAATCAAAACCATATCCTTTTATATATTAAAAAAAGTAACGATTTGGAACTGAGTCAAACGATTTGGAAATGAACCAATGAAAATCTGCGTAGTTATCGTCTCGTTGGTCAAAGCTTTCTGACTTTTCTTAGTGGGAATTGTACGTGGCGAAAACCATGAAAGTAGAGAATTTTGATAGGATGGGCGGTTAAAGGGAAAAATTTTCTGCATTTCGATAGACTTATGTTTTTTGGGATTTTTTCACTGGTCGATGGCAAAAGTGATTTTTAGAGAAAGAAGGTAATTTCTATTAACTAATGAGAAAGGGAGGGAAGGGGGTCATCTGCGTTTCGACAACCTTCTGCGATTTTTATGAGGGAGCGAATGTGGATTATTTAGTTATTATTTCGACCGCAGGTTCTGTATGTAGATATGTACGCAACGCGATAACTCTTGATAGAAATATCCGATTTGCTTCAAATTTTTTTTCTAGGTTCATTCTGATAAGGCGCTTCCCTGATTAGATTTGGATGTTCGTTGGTTAAGTATAAAGATGTGAAACAGGGGAGAGGGGCTACTCTCTCATCTTAATTTATTTTTTGAGAGGCACTATTCTTAAAAAAAAAGAGTATAACTACAATTAGTGTGGATAGCCTGTAAGCTCAATGCCACCAGTTTAATTGGGCACATTTCTTTTTATTTTAATGATTTTATATATTAATAATTCTTATAAGTATGAAACTCTGTAAGCTCTAAAGACTATGTGCTTGGAGATAAGGAAATAAAATTGTCAGAAGTTGATGGGGAGCGCGTTTTTACCAAGTGGTTTCTAAAATTTGAATGCATAGAAAATGAGGGATCGCGAAACAATTACGGCTAGGGTTGGCTAGAAAATAGGGATTGCTTGGCAATACCGAATGGAATCGCGAAGCGATTACGCGCGGGGTTGGTGAGCGTAGCAAGAAGGGGGACAGAGCCCCCTAGTTTAATATAAAAAAATACCTCATTTTTAATAATTAATTTGATACAGAAGAATAAATATTGGATTCCTCTGGAATATTTTTTGTTTGCTGCTGCCATCTAAAGGCAATTTTTTTCAAGTTATCTATATGTATTACTGAGGAATTAAAAGGCATTTTTTTGTTTTTTATTTCGAATTTTAATATATGTTGACATTTATGGCGCCATCTAGTGTGTTTTTGAAAAGTCATAGAATTAATATGGATTTTTTCTGAATTATTTCAGCGTTTTAAATATGTTTTAAACAATTTTTTGCTTTAAACTATTATTTTTTATTTTTAATTCCGAGAAATTTTTCATTTATTTCAAATTGTTCATTTTGTGAGCACTATCTTGAAAACAAAAACAGAAATCGACATTAGATAAACGATTACAATGTATGATATTTGAACATATGACTGGTTCGCCATACAAATCGAAGTGCTAGCACACAGCGCCACATATCTGATACCGGTAATGCTGAACTATGTCGTTCATATCGATATTATACATGGTAAAAAAAAAAAAAAAAAAAAAAAAAAAGATTGGAAGAACTTTTAGAGGTGGTAGTGCACACGATACCAAATCTTTATTGCATAGGAAACCACGATCATAAACCATTTCTTTTCTCAAAAATACAAGGTGTGTTACTCCAACAAGAACATAAGTATCGTTCATAACTTAAATTAAAATAAAGATGTTTGAAAGCAATTTTAAAGAGACTTTCTTTTCTTTGTGTAAAAAACAATTATATCATGAAAATAATATAAGTATACAGCATTTCGTAAATGAAACCCTGTAAAATGTCAGTTACTTTCGGAAATTTGAATAATCCATAAATGAAAGTTAACATTCTACTGCTATATTCACCTTGAGTTAAATAATTAAAATACATATAAAAAAGCACAAATAATTGTACAAAAACTACATTCAGGTGCATACATATAATATAAAGATATTTAAAATACATTAAAATTATCTTAAAATACATTGGATAAAACCCAGAACGTTTTCAGCGATTACAAGGCCGTCATCAGTGAGAATTAAATGTTGTTATTATGTACTTTGCGCTTATTCGATAACTGTCCAGAAGATAACATTGTAATTTAAAGGTTGTACTTCAGATGAGATGCTAGATAAAGTTATTCAAATTTTCCGTAAAATGGTCTTTCATCTATTATGCTGGAAAACTCTCCATACTCCATGGATATCGTATGATAGTGCATCTATGCATATGGATATCGTATGTGGATTGTAACCACTTCAACCTTTTCGCATGAAATTCTTACATTTCGCACCAAGAAAAGTCAGTTCATTTCAAATTTCGCTAAACTATCTTCAATATTGATATGTTTAGACATAAATCCGTATTCGGATTCATTAAGGGACAGTATGTTTTTTTTTTTACTAAACAGGTGGATTGTGACCACAGTTGTTTGTAGTGCGCACTATCGCCTCTTAACCTTTGTCCAAACTTCTATAAATCACCCAGCAATCTTTCCCTTAAAGTTTGTGTGGGAGGTTTCAAAACCCTTTGTTTACATGTGCGAAGAATAGTTGGTCTTATTTTGAAAAATGTATGGAACTTACTACAACGAATCCTTAATTAACATAATTAATGTTAACTAAAATTGTCTGAAGAATCAGAAAAAAATAATTTCAGTTCATATTCAAGGCTGGGGTAGCACAGATGACGTTTATTCCAACAGAGCGAAAAATGTCCAGACCAGGAATCGAACCTGTATACTTGGCGCGCTGTGCCAATGCCTTACCTGTTAGGCTATCCGGACGATACCTGGCTGACATAATTCACTCTTATCTGTTGGACTTGGCTGCGAACTGCAGCGCTAGTTTCATTCATCCCAGCTATAACTATAGCATTTACATGATGAAAGTCTGTTTTAACACGGAAACTCCTGTATACGATGTAATTAGGTCATAATGAAGGGAACGAATATTTTTTCAAACTGGATTAAATCATATTCAGTGCTGGAGTGGCACAGTTGACGTTTATTCCAACAGAGCGAAAAATGTCCAGACCAGGAATCGAACCTGGATACGTGGCGTGCGGTGCCAATGCCTTACCTGTTAGTCTAACCGGACGATACCTGGCTGACATAATTCACTCTATCAGTAATTTTAGTTCGTGAATATTTTTCTTTAATTTACCGAAAAATATTCTGTTAACATTTCAAAAATCATTTTCAATAATTATTCTTCTATAACATATCAAATGCTTCTAAAGACTAAGTTATATTAGCAATATTTTAAAGCGTTATTTTGCGCATAGCTTTATTCTTTGCCCAAAAAAAAATGTAAGGATTTCTAAAGCAGAAAAAAAATTCAAGGCAAAAAAAGAAAGAAACATGAATGGCGCGAATTAAGCCTCTGGACGTTTCTTTTTTCTTTTTTTTTTTTTTTTTTGTCTGAAATACTCTAGGGAATAATGTGTCGATATCAAATTGAAAAATAAGGAATTTCTATTGCATAAAAGCCCTTTGGTGATAAGAAATTCTCTATATTTTATTTGTTTCACACAAAATTTCGTTTAAACCAGAAGTAACAATATTCCCAGGAGCCATTTTTCATTCGTCTTTCATCAAACTTTCGTATATACCCAATTTGCTCAAAAGGAATGATAAAATACATTTTATTTCTTTTGTCCGTGTACATTCGCGTTCTTTACGCATTGAAATTTTGAACTTTAATATTTGAAACTATTACATAATTTCTCTAAACTATCTTCAATATTGATATGTTTATGAACATAAATCCGTATTCGGATTCAAGTGAGATATTTTGTGAACACAGTTTGTTGTAGTGCGCACTATCGCATCTTAACATTTGTCCGATCTTCTATAAATCACCGTGCATACCTTTCCTTAAAGTTTGTGCGAGAGGTTTTAGACACACTTGTTTACATGTGCGAAGAATAGTAGGTCTTATTTTGCAAAATCTATCGAAGTTAGTAAAACGAATCATTAATTAACGTCATTGATGCAAACTAAAAAAATCTATTGATCAGTAAAATATAATTTCTGCTCGTGAATATTTTCCTTTAATTAACCGGAAAATTTCCTATTAACATTTCAAAAATTATTTACAATAATTATTTTCTCTATAACATATCAAATATTTCTAAAGACTGAGTTATATTAGCAATATTTTAAAGCAGGGCAATTCCACAAGAAATTATCTTTTTTTTTTTTTTTTTTGGGGGGGGGGGGTGGAATAAAATTTATATGTTTATATTAAGGATATGATTGGAAAACTTGATATTTTTACTTTTTTCTATCTTCAATAGAAGAAAGTATTGTAATCGAAAATTTTTTCGACTTCCAGTTTTCGACGGATTTACACGTTTTAGGGTCAGAGATCACAAAAAACATGTTTATACAAAATGTCTGTCCGTCAGTCCGTGTGTCCGTCTGTCCGTGTGTCCCCATTATACCATCAAAAATTGTATGAAGTTATGCATAGAAATGAGCCAAATTTTTTTTTAATTTTTTGGCTATGGCAAGCAGGTCCTCCATTAATTTGAAAAAATCCGCCGGTAGGGGGCGCTGTAATAGCGATTTTTGTGCATTTTGAATATTGTACCATCGAAAAGTGTATGAAGTTATGCATAGAATTGAACCAAATTTTTTGTGTATGTTTGTGACCATGCAAGAAGGTCCTCCCTGAATTTGGAAAAGTTCCGCCGGTAGGGGGAGTTGTAATAACGATTTTTGTGCATTTTGATATTGTACCATCGAAACGTGTATGAAGTATTGAATAGAATTGAACCAAATTTTTTGTGTAAGTTTTTGGCCATGGCAAGAAGGTCCTCCATGAATTTGGAAAATTCCGCCGGAAGGGGGCGCTGTAATAGTGATTTTTGTGCAATTTTCAAAATTGTACCATCGAAAAGTGTATGAAGTTACGCTTAATTTTAATAAAAATACTTATAAAACTAATTATAATGAAATATTGACATAAGATAGAAGAAAGTTTTGGGACTGGCACATCCAACTAGTTATATTCTCTAATAAAATCCTAATGAACAAGCATTGTAAATTACTGTTTACAAACTAAGTGAAATACCATTATTGTCTTTATAAAGTCATAATGTTACGTCAGTTACACAATAAAAGTTGCGACAGTTACACGTGTAAATGCCATTTTTCTTCTTTTTATTATTCAGAAATTAATTAAACAAGTTACTATTATAATTTGTCATTACTTAGTGTTGTTGAGAACATTAAATTAATTTTTTAATAGCGGGATAGTTTTGATGATTTTTACACTTCAATGAAGGCAGAAAAAATATTTGTCTATTTTATGTTACGTCAGTTACAGAATTTTGAATTGCAATTTTCGGGACTAAAAGAGAGATTGAAATAACCTGCAGGTATTTGGGTATTAAATCCTTAGTAAGAAATATTTTCAACTGTAAAAATTTGTTCTAGTTTTATTAGTAAATTTTCTAAATAGTTTTGAAAACAAAATTCGATGATCAAATGTTACGTCAGTTACGATGGATTTGCCCAGCCTTATTTTGCGCATAGCTTTATTCTTTGTCCAAAAAAATTGTAAAGATTTCTAGAAAAAAAAATTCAAGACAAAAAAAAAAAAAAAAAAAAAAAAAAAAACATGAATGCCGCGAATTAACCTCCGGACGTTTCCATTTTTTTTTTTTTTTGTCTGAAATACTCTAGGGAACAATGGGTCGATATCAAATTGAAAAATAAGGAAGGAATTTCTATAACATAAAAGTCCTTTGATGATAAGAAATTCTCTATATTTTATTTGTTTCACACAAAATATCGTTTGCACCTGAAGTAACATATTCCCAGGAGCCAGTTGAAAATGCTTTTTCATTCGTCTTTCATAAAACCTTCTTGTATATTCAATTTGTTCAAAAGGGTTGATAAAATATATTTTATTTTGATTGTGCGTATATATTCGCATTGTTTATGCATTTAAGTTCTGAACGTTAATATTTGAAACTATGACAGTAGATTACGAATGTACTTACGATTACATTATTTTAGTACGTGTCCTAGTGTCATCGTATTTAATTAATATACGTCATGCAATTCAAAGTTTCATAACTCGGTCAATTTTACAGTAACTGGATTGAGACTTTTTTTTGTCTTACTTGTTAATGTAATATACAATTTTTACTAAATAACAGTTGCAGGACCGGGAACTGTATATAAAATTAAATTTCGTAACTTAAAAGAAAAAAATATGTTTTTATTGATGGAAAAGAATTTTAAAATAATTTTTTACCACCATTTAAAACATTTTTGTAATTGGAACTACAGTAGAACCCCGCTAATCCGAAATTCCGGTTAATCCGAACCGATTTTATTTTCGAAAATTGTACCTGAACAGATTAACTGAAACATTAACTTACGAAATTTTCCGGATTACAGGATGAATATCGGGAAAAACGTGTAGAAGTTACAATTAAACTAAGAATGGCAATAAAACATGTTTTTAATTCTTTAAACAGCTCGAATAGAATAAAAAAAAATACTCAATAATGTAAAAGTACAACATATGTACACTATTATAAAATGAAAACGTGCACTGTAGGCCTACTCGTAGAAGTCATCTTAAAAAAATCTCGAATATCAGTTTGTTTGCCAGTCACGCTAAAATTCTTTTCTAAAATACAAAACGTATTTAATTCAAATGATGAAAATTTATTTTTCTTTCAACAGTTTGATTTTACAAAATCTCTAGAGAAATGTTTTTTCTTCCACCCTCGTCAACGTGGTGACTGAGTTATTTATAGATTCGCGATTTTGAACCGTTTGTAATGGGTTGTTAAGTAATTCCTTAGTCTGAAATTTCATTGGAATATTAAAAACATCAAGAGTGGTTAAACAAAGAATACTATTTTTTTTCCGAAAGTTGTGTCGAATTATCCAGCTTATCGGATCTTGGGATGCCAGATTAGAGAATGTTTACTACTGAGTACTTATATCTTGCATTTTTTTAGCATGTATCTTTTTTCTCTATTTTTATCAGAATTTCGGTTAATCTGATTTTTTTGTAAATGGAACAGGCACCGGTCCCAATTAGTTCGGATTAGCGGGGTTCTACTGTACTTGTGTATGTCTATAACTAATGGTTTAGGAATCAGCTATTAGACGTCATTAAGAGTGGGTACTCTGTTTAAGTTGTACTTGATACACACATTTTATAGTTGTATATGTTAAGAAGAAAAAATAGTGTCCGTTTCTCACTTTTCCACTGTGCGCGAAAATTCAGTTTTTACGTGCGTTCGCAATTATACAAATAAGTAGCACATACCCAGATAGCATGAACATTAGCAGCAAGTTTGATTTTTTGCCGATATTATCTTGCCGTGACAAATTTGAATTGAGAAATTCGCAGCAAATCTCTCGCAAGGTGTACCATCACCCACTTCCACGAGTAGTTTGATGTAAAACTGATGGCAAGACTGTCTTTAATTCACGAAAGTGACGAAAGCAATAAATCCCTCTGTTGAGAGAATAGACAATCAGCAGATACGCAGAAATTGCAGAAATTTTATTCGACTGGCACCGCTTTTTTTAAACGCTATATTTATGAAATACCAAAAAAGGCTCGAATTGACCAGTACAAATATTACCCTATCTTGTTTATGGTGGTAAAAATGATGGATGCACCTTAACGACGCGTATATACCAATAAACCTGATCAGGTCTATGGACCCGTTCGAAGGGGTTAAACTTATAGTGTAACAGTTGTAAACAGTTAATGTGGCATGGAAAGATTACTACTTTGCAGTATTTTTGATTACTTGTTTTCCGTTAATTTGCAATAAATTTGGTACAGCATTAATTTAACTTGCACGACAAGTTAGCTGCAAGCTCAAAGTGTGGTGACTTCGGCGTTTACGTTATCTTGCTGCCGTCTTGTTATGAACTTTCAGTCTTGTCATGCTGAGCTTGTTGCAACTTTGCAGGTTTTCAAAGTAAGACTTCTGCAAACTAAAAATACTGTGTAGGTATAGTCGTCGTCTGGCCCGTCCGTCTGTCCGCATACAACAGCGCAAAATCTACCCAACCGAATGGTTTGAAATTAATTAGACATAATCGTTTCAGAATTTTGTCGAGTCGTTTTAAATTTTATGAAAATCGATTCAAAACTTAAACTAAAATAATCTCGTAATACACATACATTAACCCCTCAAAGGGCACCGGTATATCATATGTACCACTTAATTTTAATTCCCAAATGCCGCATTGGCACAAGAATTTAGAAATAAATTTTTTTATATATAATGTACGCGAAAAAGAGCTTTTACTTACTTTCATATAAATTTGTTCATTAATACCGGTGTCATTCAATTATTTTACCATTTTAGCAACAGAAGTACTTTGCCCCTGAAAGGGTTAACAAGCTTCAATTGAAATCACCACAATAAAATTAGAAAAATATATTTTATAACTGCACAAAAAAGACTTTTTAGGTGCGTTCGTAATTATATAAATATGTAGTACCTGTAGTCGTCGTATGGTCACTACGTCTGTCTGTCTGTCCTTATATAACAGCGCAAAAACTAAACAACAGAATTTTTTGAAATTTAATATATAGTATCGTTGCCAAATTCGTCAATTCATTACAAATTTTATGAAAATCGATTAAAAACTTAAAAAGTTAATAATAAAAGTTTTCTTCATTCTATTAAATCCTATGATACGTAAATTAGTTCAAGAGTCATTCCATGTCAATTCAACCAGACCTTGTAATCCGAGCGACAGGGATTTGGATGAAACTTGGTGTATATACTAATTCTATCATGATATGAATACATCAGAAAATTTTCCTTCCTAGACCTCATAGTTTGTAACATATAGGGGGGGGGGGGGGTCCAATATTTGGATTTTTCTCAAATCGCACATTTCTGAGTCTGTATTTTTAGACTACAGTTCCATTTTCAAAAAATTGTTTCTCTGGATCTAAAATACGAATCATCTTAAAAATGTCACCGTAAGTACATCAAAAGATGCAGAATTTAATAAAAAAATATTTAAAAAATTAATTTTAAATATTTAGGGCCAAAAAATTAAACCAAAGTTGAAAGTTATGGCTATTTTTCCAAATTTTTGTGACTTTACGAAAAAGGCTCTACACAAAAAGGCAAATGAAATTTCCAATTTCTTTTTGTTTTAAATAAAAGCTTACACTTTGGGCTTTCTATTTATGAAATAAAAATGTCTTTCTCATGGCTTTGCAAAACTTTTGACTTATTTTGGGATGCTGTACCTATCAAGAGATAAAAATCTTTAACTTTGCTTATGGTACCTAAATAATTACTGCAAATTTTAATTTTAAATTTATTAATCATTTTGATTTATTTTCTAAAATGAATCCTTAAAATCAGACTGATTTATTTATTTTTATAACAGTAGAAAATTTGTATAGTATTGGTACATATCACACATTATCTGAAATTGTGTTGTTCTCAATCTTATCGCATATGTTTGTCTCATAAATGTACATCTATTATTGGATTCAGTGGTATAGTATTTCTATAAATACTTTCACAATGATAGTATGTAAAGAATATGTACAATATTTAATAGAGGGGGTGTGGATATTGAAATCATAGATTTTTTTTCTCATTTTACTCAGAAAAAACAAAGCAAAAGCATTACTTTGTAAAAAAAAAAAAAAAAAAAAAAAAAAAAAAAGAAAAAGAAAGAAAAAAAGAAGCACTTATATTAAATAAATTCAACAAGTCATAGGAACCACATTAATTATTTAGGTACCACAGTTTAAATTAGACATATTAGAGATATTTGTTTTTTTTTTAATGGTGCAATTTCCGAAAACAGGGCAAAATTTTTACTTAAGCTAGGAGAAAGACTTCATTTTTATTAAAATTGAAATAATCATTAAGCCTTTTTCGTAAAGTCACAAAAATTTGGAAAAATAACTATAACTTTCATCTTTGGTTTAATTTTTTGGCCCTAAATATTTAAAATTAATTTTTTAAATATTTTTTTATTAAAATCTGTATCTTTTGTTGTATTTACGGTGATATTTTAAAGATGATTCGTATTTTAGATCCAGAAAAACAATTTTTTTAAAATGGAACTGCAGTCTAAAAATACAGTCTCAGAAGTGTGCGATTTGAGAAAATCCAAAAATTGGACCCCCCATATGTCACAAACTATGAGGTCTAGGAAGGAAAATTTGCTGATGTATTCATATCATGATAGAACTAGTATATACACCAAGTTTCATCCAAATCCCTGTTGGTCGGGTTACAAACCATAAAAAAATTGGTTCAATTGACATGGAATCACCCTCAATGATATCCCATGATAGGTAATGATTCTAGGTTGCGATGGTGATGTCGTCCTACTTAAGATGGAGTCCTCTTATTTACGTATTACAGAATTTAATCTATAGAGTCGTAATAAATTTTGTTTTCATGCATTTTTGCATATCAGTGCAACAGCTATTGCACCAGGATCTGAATATTTATAAAACTAGTTATAGTACGATGCACCTCATTTGCTACGTTTGACCGACAATTTCCGACTTGTTAAATGCTGCACTCACCTATCTAAAATAATTAAAGAAGTGTTTTCATTCCTTGATAGAAATGTGTTTTAGAATAAAAATGTTCTACAGTCTAAATTGCATTTTAAATAATATCGAAAAACACCTAAAGAGATTTTAACTTAAGTAAAACTACACCCAACTCTCGTAACTTTCATATTCTTATAAAACCGATACTTCCATATCTCCTTTTATTCCATTCCGGAACAAATTGAATGTTCCGTGAAATATTCAATTTCCGATAGGAAAGTGTGTGATATCAAAAGAATTTCAGTTTCCTCTATATTTGCACAAAAAATTGCTATTGGGTCATTATACTGATTTTCCTAAAGCTCACATTTTGCTCAAAATATAGATTTTTCAAACCATTGTTCTGAATATATTTTAAGAAAAAATTGCCTATTCTTACTTATTATAATAGATGTGGAATATTCTTCCCCGTTGATAACAGTTTTTTTTTTTTAAAGCACTCATAAATTTTATAGACTTGACAGATTTTATTTTCAAACGTAACATAAAGGGAAACTTTATTTTAGTATAAATAATAGTGAAAGAAAAATAACCAAATGCTCTTTTAATAAATAATTTGATAAAATTTTACAATTTGATCGATAATTCGTTTATATTTCGTGAATTTTTTTATTGATTTTCCCTTTGTCTGAGTATTAAAAGTATGATACAAAATAATTTTGATTTCTTACATACTTATTTTTCTAAACGCAGTTTGTTCCTGTGTGTACTTTATCTAATTGGATTAATATTTATTTATTTATTTACTTCCGAAAAACAAATTTTATTGTTTATTGAGCAGATACATCCGACTTGTCTGCTCGACAACAAATGCCCCCTTATAAGTCGCCGTCAATATCACGACGGGATAGACACAAGGAAATAGACAACACTTGTTTGTTTTATTGAACACATACATCAGACTTGTGTGCTTGACACCAGGGCTCGCTTATAAGTCACCGTCGATATACAGGGACGAGATAGCACAAAGAAATTTACAACACCAGAGAATTACATCGTGGGGGCTCCACAAAGAGTGTGCAACGGAAACGGCGGGATTCGAACCCGCCTCCACCTACGATCTCAAGCGATTAGCGGCGTGGTATCTTATCCACTCAGCCACGGTGGGCCCTAGACAACACTTGAAGACTACATACGGGAACACCACAAAGAGTGTGCAACAGAGTGACCGGGAATGTAACCGCTACCAACGACATACAAGGCCAGTTCATGACTCTTAAAACGTCACACGAAGTGGATTATCTTTACACGGCGATTGGCACAAAACGATGGATCAATAATCGAGTAAAAATGATAAACTCCGTGTGACGTTCTAAACGTCATGAACTGGGCTTGTATGCCGTTGTTCGCTGTTGAATCCACCACCTCTCCTACGCTCATAAGCGATTAGTTTAGTAGTGTCTTAACCACTCAGCCACGGATGGCCCGAAAAGGAAATTTAAAACAAGTAATTTTGAAACAAAAACATCAACGCGGTTTCAAGTGACGATTTCTTAATAAACGACTCTTTTGCAATTGTGCAAAACAATATGTTATTAGCATTGCTTAGTTTTGATTTTTTCTGTCTATACAAAAAGAATATACTAGATTCTCGAAAAGTTTCGACGGAATTATGCATTTTGGAAGGTCCTGAACACGATTTGATTGTTTTTAGAAAACGTCCGTCCGTGTGTCTGTGTTTCTGTCTGTCTGTATGTGACTTAAATTTTGTAAACTCTCTAACTCATGAATTACAGCGTAGAATAGCATAAAATTTCACATGAAGTTCTATCCTTATAAGATCTGGTTCTGATTAGTTTTGGGCAAAATCTCTCAAGAAGAGGTGCTGCAAACTGATGAGTTTTTCGATGTATGTGATGCTCATATCTCCAATGTCTCTGGTAGGAATAGGTTATGATTCTATTTGGGTTGTGGTCATCTAACACGGGGTGACATAAATTCGATGATTTGTTCGAAGCTATGCTTATATCACCAGTTTAAATGCACAAAATAAAGCGAAACTTTATGCTTCGCAGCCTGAATACGGGAATACCACTTGCAAAACACGTATTTGTATATCGATGTAATTTCTTGAAATATTTAAATCATTCAACTGATCAAATTTATAAAAAAAAAAACTAGAAAACAGGAATTCTGCTTTTTCAGAATTTAGTGTCGCCCCCGATGAAAAAAAAAAATGTATATATAAATAGTACAAAACATATTTCAATTTTAAGACACACGCTTTTATTTTATGTCGAGGCTAACGAGAAAGACAGGATACCGCGGTGCATTCCACGTATGTTTTTTTATAGACCGCTGGAGTCACGTGATGCTCAAATGCACCAATGAAGGTGTGCGAAAAGAGCATCACGTCACTCAAGCGGTCTGTAAAAAAGACACGTGGAATGCACCGCGGTAGCCTGTCTTTTTCGTTAGCCTCGTTTTATGTAAAGTGACGTCATTCGCATCCGCTAGAGAATTCCACATATACGATCCACAATTAAAACACCTAGGGTAACGAATGCATAGGACGTCATTATCGCGAAATAATACACAAATGCAGCAAAAAGATGCCGTCATTAAAGAAACTCGAAAAAAGGGCTATATAATGATTCATAAGTCTTCATTTCTTTATAACATTAACAGATACTTAAAGTTAAATAAAGTTTATAATACCCCCATGTTTTAACAGAAATCATTAATTTATAGTTTTTCAAAATAGCACGTATTTTAATTACATTTTCTTTCGGTTGTTATGAGAAAATGACAATAAAAATATATAATTACTACTTACAACTATTTTTCCTTTACTTTCTACAGAAATGGAGTACCTACTTCCTTGGCCAATGTTAAGCAAATGGCTCTAAAAACTACAAAAAAATTAATATTTCAAAAATAAATTGAGATACAATTTTCAAACAAATTGCATTTAAAAGTACTTTATTTCCCAATACAACGGACGGTATAAAAATTGAAAATGTGCGATGCTCAGAAGTTTAAAAAATTGAGAAAGAGTACAGTGATATATATGCTTTGTTTTACGGCGAGCTTATATAACGTAACGTTATTCTTTGGAGACAACACAAAATAAGCTGGGAGAAAGAAACAGCATACCCGGGGCTACCGTAAAAAATGTGATGGCCACAACATAGTATACAGGGTGTCCATATAATAATGCCCCAGTTTCAATGGTGTGCTATTACAGTTTAATTTAGACTATTTACAAAAAATTATGCATCCAGTTGGCTATAATCTAACCTAGATTTTCTAACAAATGCCCAATAGGTGCACCTCTAGTTATACAGCACACATCCAACCTAAAGTCCAAGTCTTCCCACACTTCGGTTAACAAGTCCGGAGTCATGGAAACAATAGCCTCTTCCATTCTGTGTCTCAACACTGGGAAATCATTAGGTAGCGTAGAACGTGAACGTAGACACAATCTTTTATAAAGCCCCAAAGGAAAAAAATCGAATGGCTCTAACGACTTTTAAGTCTTCAGCCAGTAGTAACACTTACGCTCAGGAGTCATGTTTTGAGTATGTGGCTCTGCAAGCGGGTCAATAACAAAGCAGTACTCGTGCATGAGCTTATCTAAAACTGTTTGAGTTACTGTTTATTTGTGATCCTTGAACCAACACACTACAACGCTTGCAGTTGCTACTATTGAAATTTATAACTGGGATATTCTTTCATGGACACTTTGCAGTTTGCATATGGGTCATTCCATGCAAAATGAGCAAATCAGCTGTGGCAGACATGTGGCAGATTTTAATGAAAATCAGTATATAAGTAGATCATATCTATTATGAGCAAATGTAAAATAACAGATTTCAGAATTGTTTTTCTAATTATTAAAATTTACATTAAAAGTGGATGCAAAATCGAGGTTTTGTCAACATGCTTGAAATTTCAATTTTGATTATTAACCTTAGGAATGAAAAGACTATATTAAAAATTATTTATAATTAGGAATGAATAATAAGTAACAGATTGGCGTAAGTTAGTTATTGTATTTTTATTCCGTAATGAGAAAAAAATATTTTTGAAAATTTTCGAGGGAAAAAATGCAATATTTCTATTGCTCGTTTAAACATGAAGGGCAACTTTAAAATTACTTGACGTTATAGCTAAAAGTATATATTTCAAATATCGAAACGTTCATTCTTGCCTTTTTATTCCTTAATGAGAAAAAAAAAAGTAAAAAATGTTGAGGGTAAAATGCAATATTTCTGTCACTTTTTTGAAAGTGAAGAAAAGCTTTTTAAAACTTTTCAATTATTTGATATTGTAAATAAAAGTGTATGTTTTAAATATAGAAATTTTTATTCTTGCTTTCAATTTATTTCTGTTTCAAGAATATTTTTAATTAAAGTAAAAATAAATGATTCAGTTGAACAAAAAATTATATATTAATCATAGATCCAGATACAAAATATAGATGGCAGGACTGATTTTTTTCACCTTGCAATATTTTAAGAAACAGGCGGGAATTGAAAGGGCACATGCTTATGTATTAGAATAAATTTTTGTTCAAACTGTTGTAGTGCACATTCCAGAACTTGGCATTAGTCGCTTTGACAAGTTCTATTAAATGGGTGGTGACATATCAACAAGCAATAATTCGGGGATAATGTCAGGCTTTTGTGGCATGTCACCACGATCTTATGCTTAAAAACATGTGCTCATCGCTCACGATTTTGTCAAAAAATCTTCTCCACCAGTAAAGTTTTTTTTGCTCGTATGTTTACATTTTCTTATATATAAAACCAGTCCAGTTGATTATCGCTAAATATTTTGTCAAAAAAAAAAAAAAAAAAAAAAAAAAAAAAAAAAAAAAAAAAAAAAAACACCTTCCGACCAGTATAATTTTATTTCTCGTATGCGATAAAAGCAGTCTATTGCACATCGGTAACATTTGAAACGAATCACATCTGCGATATATCTTTTAAATGTATAAAATTTTAAACCTACGAAGTGGACATATCCCGAAACTTTCCTTATAAGTAAGTAAAACATGGATCGTTTATAAGCCTAAATGTAATAAAATTGGAAGTATTAATACTGTACTAGCCAAAATTGGAAACCTTTTTGAAAATGTATATATTTTTTTAAGTTTAATAGTTCATATAAACTTTAAAACATACTTATAATTACTTAAAAGGTGACCCAAACATATAAAGATATTATTTAATATAATCCTGTGATCTATGAAACGCACACGCGTTCATTTTCAAAGGGAAAAAATGACTGACTGAATAGAAAACAAATTTAAAAAACAAAAACAAAATACTACGCAAACTCAAGCGAAGTTCAGTTCATTCTTCTACAGAGTATAGGTGCAGATTCCCAAAATTTTTAAGGAGCCAATGGCTCTTAATCTCCAAAATTCCAGTCGCCACTTTGGCTCCTAACCAAAATCTAGTGGCCACATTGTGAAACAAACTCATAAAACAATAGTGTTTTTATGGAAAAAAACTCGGGAATTCAAAATGAAAAATAGTTTAATAAGTACACATGTACAACAAAACACAGACTAACAACAACAAAGGTGTATATTTAATTTAATCCTAAAATCCCTCAAACTTTGATATTAAAAAAGTATAATATAAATCTGGAAAAATCAGAAAATAAAGTTGGACAAGATACAATTGAATAACAAAATATGTATAAGCTAAGCAGTCATGATGATGGGAAATATTGGGAAAACATTATTTCTTATTTTGATTTTCTAATATAAAAGTATACACATAAAAAAAAATTAGGAATGTGTAAGATTAGTTTGCACTATAAAAATCTCGCACTTACAGAAAACATTTAGAGCAAGAATACACCTCGCGTTAAGTATTTTTTTCGTGCGAGTTTCTTTTTTTTTTTTTTTTGTTCTTTTTTCTTCGGAGTTCGTAATCCTCTATCCTCGCGACTCCATGTTCCAAAGCCCTTAAATAATCTCCATCGCATAGGGAACTTTGGACTGTCTCTTGAACAGATCTGTAGTAAAGGTACAGCGTCTAGAATATATAGTGTGGAAATCTGCTGTCCAAACAGCACTAAAAAGTTGTATCCCTTAAATGTGCAATAATGCTGAAATCTAGAGAGCCGATCTCAGCGACATATGCTATATATTTTCACATTTCAATGTAAAAATTGTATTATAACATCATCTAGACCAAATCGTCTTGGAGTTTTAGAAAATATTCTGCAGATGTCGCAGCGATCGACTCTTTGAATTTCAGCATCGTTTGACATTTAAGGGATACAATATTTTAGCACTTTTCAAGTACTACTGGGATAGCCGATTTCCACACTATATATTCTAGGCGCTATAGTAATTATTTCAAATCTGGATATCGGACGAAACCTTCGAGAAAATACTTCCTTTCGCTGGTGTCCAAATGAGAAGCTTTACCATTAGCACGCTCATATGCCGAGCTTAGTAGCTGCTAAGCTTTGTAGTGGATCGGACATAAGCAGAATTATATTCGAACGTAAGTTTCGGTCAGAAATCAGTACATCACAGGGGCAGCGTTCACGATGGTAACTGAGATCGCAAAAATTCCCTGACTTTTTATCAAGATCATACTTGATCTCGGCCAGTGAAAAGAGCAGGTGCTTTTCTATTTGCAAAAGAAAAATATAGATAAAAATTCCGCGACGCGGATTGTGAACACTGAAAATTGATATCTGGCGACTAAGACACTGAACGTTAGTCGCCACGTGGCTACTGGTGACCGTAAATCTGCACCTATACTACAGGGGTGTGAAAAGGTCAGTTCATATTTTTAGGAGTTCTTGAAATATTTAGGATATTATACCAAATCTCAGGAATATTATAAGAAAGGACATCGTTACAAACTGTATCACTCCTAAGTAAAATCTCAATGGAATCACAGATTATTGAAGAGTAATGGTTTACCATTAAACCATTAACTCTTTAATCATTTAACCATTACTTTTCAATAATCCTTGAATCCATTGAGATTTTACTTAGGAGTGATACAGTTTGTAACGATGTCCTTTCTTGTAATATTCCCGCGATTTGATATAATATCCTAAGTATTTCAAGAACTCCTAAAAATATGAACTGATCTTTTCACCCTTTTGTAGAAGAATGGACTGAACTTCGCTTGCGCATGCGCAGTATTTTGTTTTTGTTTTTTAAATTTGTTTTCAATTCAGTCAGTCATCTTTTTCCTTTGAAAATGAATGCATGGGCTTTTGAAAGATCTCAGGATTACATTAAATAATATCTTTATATGTTTGTGTCACCTTTTAAGTAATTATAAGTATGTTTTAAAGTTTATATTAATAAAAAGGTGAGTAATACCTTCACTACACTAATTTTTATACAGTGTTTTGACTCTATTGTTTACTAGTTCATAACACCACTTTCTCTTTAAGTAATACCATAAAATTGTATTCTAATAGAAGGACAGTTTAATCACGAATGTTATGCAACAAGTTTCATGATGCAATGTTTATTAGAACAGCAGTTATAAAGAAAAAATGAAACATATCGAAAAGATGAGATATACAAAAATTATCACAATGACAGTCAATACTTATTTGGGTAACCTTAACTCTTAATTACGGCCTTGGAACGCCTTCCCAGGGAGTGGACCAAGACTTTTAGTTCTGAATCTGTTATAATGTGATACTAAGATTGAATTATTGCTTTTATTAACTGGATTTTGTTTACTGGGTTGCTTCTGTGCATCAATTTTCATTAGTCGGCTCCATAGATTTTCAATTGGGTTAAGGTATGTGCTATTCTCGGGCCCTTCCAACACTGGAATATGATCATCTTGAAACCACTTTTTGCACACTTTAGCAACATGCAGTATTGTAGTCGTAAAAAAAAACCAAGAGGGTATACGGTTACTGTTTGCAGCGCCATCTATCAATGTTATTTGTAACTAAAACTGAAAATCGCAGCATAAAAACTCTCGACATCTTACATGACACTCCTGCAAGAATTTTTAAATATCTGTCACCATTTGCAAGTTATTGGATTTTAAAATCCATCAGTTATTTTTGAGACACCCGGTATAAACTAGTATGCCGTGGTCATCACAAGACTTTTATCTTTAAAAAATAATTAAATAACATTTTTAAATATTTCAAGAAATTACATCGGTATAGCAAATAGGAGCTTTCCTTACAGTTTGCACCGAACAGTCCTCCCCCCCCCACACACACACATTACATAGGCTTACGGCATATCATCTTATTTATATCCAGGTGATTTTTTTCTGCCACCTATGTACAGTCAACTAATTCTTCTGTTATCAGTATTGCCGTACACATTGCCGTTGTACACGTTATCCTGCCTTTGCAAGTTTGGTTATCCCTTTACTACGTTTGGCCACAAATAACTAGTGAACAATGTTATTAGAACTATGAAGGTGGTTTCTAGGTAGTAAAATTTGCAGGTGCTGTAATATGAAGTACCATGGAGCGCCTCCTAGTGCCAAACGTCTGGGTTTGCATTTGTAACTCGAAAAGGGTACAAGATCTAAACAAACAAACAAAAAAGCTAATTTCAAAACTCGGTGTCCTCTTATTAGTATGACATTCTATCTTATATGTAAAAATAACTTTATTAGAGGCACTGAAATGTCATTTCATTTGTCCACTCAGCAGATTATGTAGGATGCTTATTGCATTGAGAAATGTTTCATTATAAGGGAGATGCAAATTAAATTAACTAGAAAACGGGAATTCTGCTTTTTCAGAATTTAGTGTCGCCCCCCATGAAAAAAAAATATATGTATATATAAGTATAGATAGTACAAAACTTATTTCGATTTTAAGACTTAAAGCACAAGCTTTTATTTTATGTAAAATGGTGTCATTCGCATCCGCTTAAGAATTCCACATTTACGATCCACTCTTAAACATCTACAGTAAAGCATGCATAGGATGTCACTATCGCAAAATAATACACAAATGCAACAAATAGATGCCGTCATTAAAGAAACTCGACAAAAAAAGGCTCTTTAATGATTCATAGGCCTTCATTTGTTTCTAACATTAATATAGATAATTAATTAAATATAGTTTATAACAGCTCCTTGTTTTAACAGAAATCATTCGTTTATACTTTTTTCAAAATAGCACGTATTTTAAGTACATTTTCTTTCGGTTGTTATGAGAAAATTGCAACGAAAATATATAGTTACTATTTTTCCTTTACTTTCTACAGAAATGGAGTACTTCCGTTGCCAATATTAAGCAAATGGCACTAAAAACTACCAAAAAAAATAATATTTCAAAAATAAATGGAGATACAGTTTTTAAACAAATTGGGTTTAAAAGTGCTTTTTTTCCCAATGCGACGATATAAAAATTGAAAATGTGCGATGCTTAGAAGTTTTAAAAAATGCTATAGAGTATTTAAGAGTACAATGATACATCTGCTTTGTTTTACGGCTGGCTTATACAACGTAACTATATTTTTTGGAGACGACACAAAATAAGTTGGGAGAAAGAAATAACATACCGGGGGCTAATAAAATTAAGTACTAATAAATTTAATATGTCCCTAAACGAACTTTGTGTATTAAAACCTATACAACCAACGACAGATATAGTAAAAATTTCGGAAAGCCGACGATGGTCGTGATATACTCTAAATTCAAATTAAAAACATTTATTTTTCTTTTCAATTAAAATGATAAACTGGCAAAAAAAAAAATCTCGATAATCTTTTATTTCTCCTTTCTTTCCTCTATGATCATCACAATTGTTGCCAACGCTAGAGAAATGTAATTAAAAATTACAAAAAAGTTAATATCTCGTAAACTAATTTAAAGTTCAAAATTTCATATGTTATCATGAAATCCTTGGATACAAGCAAATAACAGGGATTTCTTTTATCGTGCAACAGTCCATATTCTAGGAGGTGGCGTAAAATACAAACACTCTGTCAGATTTCCGTATATTAAATGCATACATGAAACTTCATTTCGTAATTTTAATACTGATTATTGCAGTTGAAATCCCTTAATGTGAATGTATTATGAGAGTATTTTCAATTTTCATTGAATGAAAGGGAAATACAAAAAACATGTCTATGAAAGTAAAAATTATTTAAATAAATTCTTCCATATTTATTAAAACTTTTTGAGAAAATAAAAAATAAAAGTTTATACATTGAGGCGTTAAAACGTTTATTCAAGTAAAATACATTTCAATAACTTTTTTTTTCTTTCAGAGAGAGAGATTTAGATGCCGGCGATTCTAAAGATAATAATAAAAAAATATTCCACGAGAAATTTTAATCTTCGAAACATATTGAGTGACTTCATATTTGTTCGAATCCAAAACTTGAATTCGAAACCAGTTACAAAAGAATTTAAGGAAAAAAAGTTATTTAAATTTATTAAAATGCACAATTCAAATGATATTGAGTCATTTTCTGCTAATAGCTTATGTAAATGTGTATATTCGAGAATATTTCCTGTCATATTTGTATATGTTTTACGATATTTACAAATTATACATAATATTTAACTTTATTTTAGACTGGAATTTCTGTATTAAAATGGAATGATTAAACAGGAAAGTTTTTCATTGAAGTCAAAAAAAAAAAAAAGAAAAGAAAGAAAAGGCTGTACCAGTCCACTTATGCCGAAGATTAATTTTTCTGTTCGATTTTTCTTTACGCTACAATTGTCGGCAAAGAAATCCTGCACTGAGATTTAAAAAAAAAAATATTATTGAAATGTATTTGGTTTGAAAAACTGCTTTACGCATCAACTTCTGTTTCAAAAGGGATTTAAAAATCGTTGGACGATTTATTGAAGTCAAATTTGTTGACGATTTTTGTATTTTCATGCTCTTAAAATAAAAACTAAAATAATTTCTTAATACATATACATTAACAAGCTTCAATTGAAACCATCACAATAAAAAATTGAAAAACATATTTTACTGGTGCAGAAAAAAAAAAAAAAAAAAAAAAAAAAACTAGATACCAGGAATTTTGCTTTTTCAGTATTTAGTGTCGCCTCCGATGAAGAAAAAATATATGTATATATAAATATTACAACACATATTTCAATTTTAAGACTTAAAGCACACGCTTTTATTTTATGTAAAATGACGTCATTCGCATCCGCTTAAGAATTCCACATTTACAATCCACTCTTAAACTTTACAGCAAAGAATACATAGGACTTCGCTATTGCAAAATAATACAGAAATGCAGCAAAAAGATGCCGTCATTAAAGAAACTCGACAAAAAAAGTGTATCTAATGCTTCACAGGCCTTCATTTATTTGTAACATTAATATAGATACTTAAAATTAAATATAGTTTATAATAGCTCCATGCTTTAACAGAAATCATTCGTTCATATTTTTTCGAAATAGCACGTATTTTAATTACATTTTCTTTCGATTGTTATGAGAAAATGGCAACAAAAAGATATAATTGCTATTTTAGAACTATTTTTCCTTTACTTTCAACAGAAATGGAGTACTTCCGTTGCCAATATCAAGCAAATGGCTCTAAAAACTACAAAAAAAATAATAATTCAAAAATAAATGGAGATACAGTTTTTAAACAAATTGCATTTGAAAATACTTTTTTTTCCCAATACGACGGTATAAAAATTGATAATGTGCGATGCTTAGAAGTTTAAAAAATTTCTACAGAGTATTTAATCATACAATGACATATCTGATTTGTTTTACTGCTGGCTTATACAACGTAACGTTATTTTTTGGAGACGACACAAAATAAGCTGGGAGAAAGAAATAGCATACCGGGAACTAAAAAAAAAATCCCTTTTAACTCTTTCCGATATGGTTGGAAAGTGTTTATAAATTCGGTTTGTCTGTCGGTCTGTCCATGCTCTAACTCATCTAAATAGAGTCCGATTGCCATGAAATTGATAATTGTTATTGGGGTTTACTATGGCTTGTTCGGTATTAAAATGAAGTGTATAGCATTTTTGGTTCATTTACAGGGACACTCAAAAGAATTCCGTTACATGACGGTCTATGGGTAAAAATCGTTTGCCTTGTATTTTAACGATATTACAGTAGTTTAAACATATTGAAATTGATATACATAACTGAAATGTACTAAAAGATTCTTACTGTGGACAATGGACATAGCATTCATTTAACGGACACACAAAAGAATTTGACCATAGAAAAAAATGAGCAATACTTGAACTATTGAAGCCTATGAACAATAATTGCTGGAAATGCGTTTTTATATTTAACTATTTTTTAAATATTACTTGGCATGTATAAGTTCTATAGATAATATACATCGTCGTACAAAAGTTCCCAACAACATCCGTAAATTGCGGAAATAGCTGAGTGAAAATTTTCAACTGCAGTATGCGTTTAGCAGAAATAATACTTAGCATGGCACAGATGTCATATACGCACCAAATTGGCGCGATTTTTTTCTGTCACCAATTTGGCGAAAACCTCGTTTTCGAATATTAGTTACATATATATTTTTAAATAGGGAATAACAATTAATAAAAAAAATTAATTAATAACTATAGAACAAAACAATTTATATAATTTTAAAAAAGAAAATAAATGCAAAAAAAAAAATATTTATAAATAAATAACAGCATCCGGATTGCCATATAAAGCAAAATAACGACACTTTGGCGTCAGTTATGTACCCCGGTGTATATATGACATTGGCGTCAGAAAAAAATCGCGCCAATGTTGTGCGCATATGACATCTGTGCCTTTAGTATGCATACATATATCTGTAGATCATATACAGGGGTACACAAAAAAATCGTATAGTTTAACGACGAACCATCGTAATAGCAGAAATCGGGTTTTCATATGCGTTATACTTTTTCGAAATTCTTCATTAAGATATTATCGTTCGCCTTATTAAACTGTGAAGTTTTGTTATACGCTGCTCAAAACAATTAGGGGAGCACATCGTTTTAACAAAATTACACAAGTATTTACACCGATAAGTAACGTAAATTAAAACATCTATAACTTAAAGCGTAGTAGAAAACAGATGAGAAAACTTCACATGCAAGTTTATGACGTCAAAAACTTGAAAAAGGAGATAAGTGCAGAAATCGGGATTTTACAGAAACGTCTGTTTCACTATATCAGTTGTAAAATTCAATTGCTCAGCTTGTGTTTTGAGAAAAGGAAACTTGAAAATGTCACAACAATGTGATTTATCGGAATCCATGGCTTAGCATACTATCGGAACAGTTGAATCTAGGGAAACACAACGAAATGTAGCGGACGCTGTTGGAATCGCAAGAAGTGTCACTGTAAGGCTGTGGAATCGATTCCAAGACACATGTAATGGTAGACATGAACAAGGGCAAGGTCGGCCATGTGCTACTACAGAAACGCATGACCGATATATCCTGTTAACAGCACGAGACGGAACGGGCAGTGCTACTCAGCTGCAAACACAGTTGTTCTTGGCCACAGGACAAAGGGTGTCCAGCCAAACAGTCCAAAACAGGCTTCATCAGGGTAGACTCTATGTACGTAAGCCAATGGTCTGTATTTCGTTGACCTCAAGCAACTGTGCGGCCCAAAGAAGGTGGGCAACTAAACATCGAGTTTGGAGGCAACGTTGTTGCAGTCAAATTCTGTTTACAGACGAGTCCCGATTCAATCTGGATGTGACATCCGATGTGTTTTGGAATGTTGAGAAAAGGGCATTCAAAATAATCCCGCATTCGTTCGTGAAAAATCGCATTACAGACGAAGTGGGTTGATGCTATGGGCTGGAATCAGCATAATTTGACGTACGGTTCTGCCTATTATTCGGAATGGCACTTTGACGGCCCGAAGTTATACAGACGACATACTGAGACCTCATGTCGTATTTTACATTGCTGCAATTGGTGATTCTTTTTTTTCCATGCATGTTAATGCCAGACCGCATACAGCTCATTTGTGTAGAACATGCTTAAAGTTGAAACAATACAGCATACGGAATATCGAACACGCTCTCCCAACCTGAATCCGATCGAGCATGTTTGGGAGACACTCGGACGATGCATTGCAGAAAGACTGAGGCTTCCTTTTATTATCCGGGACGCAAATTCACAATCACTCAACGTCCCAGCGCTTTTGACGCCAAGCTCTGTAGCCAAGGGCTTTGGCGAGAAGACAAACTTCGACGCGCATGCAAGTCTGAAGCTAATTACGATCTTCGATATTTCGTACATTTGACAGCGTATTTTTTGTTTATGTAATACTTTCAAGAATACCAGGCGAAATAATAAATGCTTATTTCATCGTCTGAATAATTATATATGCATTATAAACGAGGGAAGTGTTTAATCTTATAGATATATGTTCTATAAGTATGATCCTTTTTCTTCCTAAACTATTTATTTATGCAGTTTTATAAATGCCATGTGCTGCCATCTAGTGTCAGCATACTAAATACAAAAAAATCATCTCCTGAATAATGCATTTTCGGAATATACGCATGTATAGTATATTGTGAACAAGTGAAATACTTAAAAATTTTATAGACCCACTCTATAACTTTGACATTCCTTTAAATGATAACCATAAATAAATAAAAATTCACCATGATTATCTTAGTTGCTAGTTGAGAGTATGCTAAGAAAAGCGATTTGTTGATGATTGATAACAGGTTAAAAATATCCAAAAATGCTCACACGCCCCTCAAAGTTTTTCGTTCCTAAAAAAATAGGACCTATCCTCTTTCCTACGACCTTGATTTGTTGAGTCCTGCTAATACAGGTATCAGAAATAGTTATTAAATTCTTTAAAACAGAAGAAGTCAATAAAAAAATCATAAGCGGCTATAGTTTGTAACATTTAGGTGGGCCCACTATTTTGCAATTTTCCTACTCCCCGCCCCTCCTTCATTTTTCTATCAGATTAATGATTTTTCATTTTAAGAACAGTTAGGAGGGGTACACCCTACTTTTAGAACATCACTTTCATACTTTAATCAATTTATAAAATATTTGTTTAACCCACTGACAGAAGTAAAGTAATTTTGTCTACCAGTTATTCATTGAGATTTAGAAAAACTCTATATTACCTTATTAAGAAAAATGTCTATACTTAGCTTACAGACTGCTCAACAGCTCTGCTCAACAAGTGCAAAATGTTTTGACACATTTACAAATTCATTTTTTAACGGAAAGATATAAAATTGGAAGGCCTGACTATGGCAGCGATTTGGAATCGAACTGTGTTTTCCATTTTTTGATAAATAAACTACCCATTGAATCATAAGCGATTTTGATCAGGTGACAAAGACGTTTCTCTCCCTTCGCTGACTGGTTTTTCTGCTTTCTTCGCAAACTTCGGTTCAAAACGTCTACTTTGACAATATTTTCTGAAAGATCTATCTAGTTTGCGAAAAAACAATTCGATTACATAGTTTCGGAACAACAACACCTGCTAGTTTCATGTATTTCCGAACAAAAATAAATTAAAACTTATGTTATAAAGTTGCCCTTTTGGATTTGAGAACAGCCTTAACGCTCTTCTTAAATTCTCTGCTCAACAAAAACAAAACTTTCTGAAATGCTTTTATCCTAAAAAATATAACTGGTAGGCCTAATTACTATTTACTTGCTACCTATTAAAGCAAGGTATCAGAAATAGTAATTAAATTCTTTAAAACAGAAAAAGTTGATAAGAAATAGATTCATAGATAAATCTAAAAATAGAAATTTAGAATCGAATAGCATTTTTCATTTTTCATCTAAATTACTTGATTTACAAGTGATTTTTGGCATGGGATGACAGGTTTTTCTCTTTTCCTACGCTGTCGCATCCAGAAATTCATTTAAAATGCAGACTTTAACAATATTTTCTGTCAATTTCATGAGTTTCTGAAGAATAGAGAATTTCAAAATGTTTCAGAAATTAGTTCCATTGGATTTGAGAATGGACTTAAAAGTTATTAATCCATATCTGCCAACCTTCCAGTTTTTAAATGTTAAACACACTTTATACCACAATTTTTTCTGAAGAAATTAAATCAAATAGTACCACGTGAAGAGAGGGGTGGGGCAGTGATATATTATTAAATAATAAAAAAGCCATATCATTAAACAATTTTATTAAATTTGTGGTGCCATGTATGGTATATTTTTTTTAATCTAAAAAAATAGTAAGGTTGGCAGCTGTCTTAATCTCAATACCTCAGCAATAATATGAATAAATAAAAAGAAAAAACTTATTTTATTTAATTTTCTAAGATTTTCTGTTGTACTAATGTGGTGCTAGAGGATGTAGCTTGAATTTTTACGCTTCATCCTTATTTTGTAGTGGTAACCTTATTATAATGGAATCAAAATTCGAGTTAGCATTATCAGTAATACTATTTGGATACGTTGACTTAATATGAGGGAAAAAAAACTCCTTAAATTCTGTAAGGGTATCCATAACATAAATACATTCGACGAAACATAAACAACTACAGCGAAACTGACGAGAACAGAATGCTGCATACGCGCATGCGCGCAGTTCGTTTTCTCGCCAAACCATTGGCTACAGAGCTTGGAGTCAAAAGCGCTGGGCCGTTGAGTGTTTGTGAATTTGCGTCCGGGACTTCGAGATTGGAAGTCTTGAGGAGTGGAACTGTATTCCCCGAAAACTTATCGATAATGTCATCGAATCCATGGAAAATAGGTTTGCGACAGTTTTATCCATTCTAACGGACCACACGCCACATTAAATACCCTGTATCATTCCTAAACTGTTTTTTTTTCGTCAATTACATGTAACCAAATTGTTGCCCTAAACCATCTTTTCACATTCTATCAATCGTTTCAAAGACTTAAAGCTAGCTCTCTTGCAATTTTTTTGCGTCTTTTTTTCGGAATTGCGCATTAATACACATGTTACTTTTCATTTTATGCCCATGCATGGCTGTCTCGTACTCGTCTCTTTTTTGCTTGTTCCCCTAATTTTTTTGAGCAGTATAGTGCTATAAATGTGTTGGAAAGTGTTTCGTAATCTATGCTGTTTGCATGATTTTTTGTTCCTGTTTATATAAAAATCTAAAATTTGGGTACTTCTTAGTTATCCCGTCGACCAAAAATCTATCGCCAAACTATAAGATTAAATTCCAATAATGGTTGATCGTAAATGTCACATTTATTTGCTTTAAGCAAGTTACACGTGTTTACGTCATTAAGTGATTTTTAGTTCAACGTTTTATTTGTATTTTTATTAATGTTATACTAATTTAATTGTTCTTTTGTTATTTAAAATAACTTGTCAATTTGTATAATTTGGCGAGTGGGTTGGCGATTTATATTATTTGGCGAAATTGGTTGCCGGGATAACTAAATAGTATCAAAATTTGCTATCTTAAGAACTTTTTTTAACGAACTTCAGAGTTCAACAGAAAATTTTGTTAAAAAAATAATGTATTAATGACGTATTTCATTGTCTTTTACCACTGTAACGAACTCAATAGAAAAGACTACACAGTAAAATATTTATGTAACTTTACTCCATCAAATTTGTGGCAACATGCTACCTCCAACTTTATGGAGTAATTTAACTTATATAATGGTGTAATTTAAACTGATATAACTGATGTAATAAACCTAAAAACCCGATTTTAGCGGTCGTTTATCATTGCGTTTTCCTGCACCCAAAGGTATGAAAACATGGCGGACTGGGAGCAGGAAAACACAATGGTAAACCTACGAGTCAACCGGTAAAATCGGGTTTTTAGGTGCTTTCCACCAAGATATGACTTGACAGGCCGATTGCGTTTTAATATGGGAGCCGAGTTTTAGCTAATTCTGGTATTTCAGTCTCCAACTTGATGAGGTGGTTGTCTCATAGTTCGTACGCCTCCTTGAATTTTGCTGACCAAAAATTTTGCGGCACCAATATTATCTTACAGAAAATCTTTTCTTAAAAGAAGGCGAAATTTTCTCTTCAGCGCGTTTAACCTAGATTTCTTTCTCTATAAAAAGATACTGGTAGTTTTCCTGGAGAAATAACGGTATCCTTACGAACCATGTGTCTGTGCCGCCTGCTCCCGGTCTATTATTAACTGTGTTGAATTTAAACATTCAACTGTTATTTTTTATTTCCAATGAACAACAAGGTTGTACCTTATTTTCTTTTCTTTTAATAGCCCTGTAAAGTTGGGATATTCATTTATGTACACTCTTTTTATTTATCTAGTTTTATTGTGATGATTGAAGTTGAAGATTGTTAATGTATATGTATTGCGAGATTAATTTAGTTTTTATTTTAAGAGCATGAAAATACAAATATCTTACTTGTCTATGAAAGTAAATTCGATAAATCATCCAACGATTTTTAAAGACCTTTTGGAAAAAAAGAATTAAGAATTTATCACGTTGATCCGTAAAGTGTTTATTCAAATAAAATACATTTCCAGAACATTTAAAAAAAAAATCTCAGTGAGGGATTTATGTGCCGACAAATCTAGATTAAAAAAAAAAGAAAATCAAGTAGAAAAATAAGCTATTTAAACCATAATAAAACCATATCTTTAGAACAAGTGAAGTGGTATAGCTTTCATTGCTTCATTTTCTTTTATTTCATTTTCTTCTTATCGGTTCCATTACATCTATTTGAAATGAACAGAGTTTAGTGGAAGAAGATACGTCTCATTTTGTCAAAATACTGTTTTGTTATACACATGCAGGGATTATGGTAGTGGTTGTGGTGGTGGTGGTGGTGATACTAATATTACTTGGTCGATCTATTAGTTGACAATCTTTCATATAGTCGAAAAATATAACGTTGTGGTGGACAGCTTCTTTGAGAAAGAGAAACCAATGCATTATTGAAGATGATGAAGAGACATTGCTCTAGTTTATATTTCGGGAAATTAGAATAAACATTTTCCCGAGCTCAAGGGGAAAAACATTTCACGTGGCTACGTGTAAAGTGTGATGCTGTTTGATAGATTCTGTCACCGAAAAACAACAAAGCGTCACTATGGTGTTTTTTAAAGTATCATGGGTCAACAAATTTATCAAGCCAGGTCATATAAGTCAGGATTCTGCTATTGTAAAATAGTTTATTAAATACCAAAGTCAATAGCTTATCAAGATCTACACAATTAGTGTGATAAAGCAAGATAATGACAGCTTCTGTAGGCTAGGAAGATTTGGAGCACCGAAGGTAGAAGTAGAGTAATCTATTAAATGGTAAACCTAAATCTTAAGATTCCTATTAGTCTTAAAGATATGCGATATTGTTTTTTAATATTTAATAATTTTAATAATTTTTAATATTTAAAAATAAAATTTTAAGAGAGTTTTTTAAGAGAATTTACAATCACTTGCACAAACATCCGATACAAAAAAAAAAAAAAAAAAAAAAAAAAAAAAAAAAAAAAAAAAATTCTACCACCAAGCTTTTTTATTGAGAGAAAAAAATTAACAACAAAAATTATTGCAGAGTCATAATGAAAGTATACGTTAGCTCATTAAAGGCGGTTGGCAAGAACACATGCCATGTAAGGCGAACTAAACTTTTAAATTTGAATACCAGTATTTTAGTTTGGAAATTTTCACATTATCTAATCTCAGATTTTGAGCGATTAAATAAATCAAAATTACAATGTGGAAAAAACCGGTGTCGAAGAATTAAACGAAATGTAAAAGAGGCTTGTCCTTAATGGGTTAAAGGTGCATAGCCGAAAATTGAAGAATATTTATGTAGTGATCTCAATTAAAACTTTTTATCCTATCCTATGTTAAACGATAACTTCACGTGATTTATCCTGTATTCATGTAAAGTTTTATTTTTAGAAAAACATTCTTTAAAATTCAAAGAATAACATTAAAATGGGAAGCAGAAAAAGATCTTTCGCTTTTAATTGAAATAAATATGGAAGGGGCGTGTCCGCCACGTCACTTTACAAGGCCCTCATGACTTTAGTTTAGATAACACAAACAAGTTAATCAATATCAATGAGGAATCTAGATTGCAGTAGTGTTGAATGCAATTTAAAATACGTTAATCAAATTTGGCCTCAACAAATTATCAAAAGAACTAAAATACAAATTTATCAGTCTTAAAATTAACTTATGCTAGAAAAATGTGTTCTCAAGATCATACCTAGGACGGTTTCTCTGTTGAAAAATCTACATCTCTGAAAATAATTTGATTGAAAACAATTCAAATGTCTTCAATATTACAACTAACTAGAAACCCGTGGTTTCCACAAAGTACATCATTCAAATACGATGAAGCAACTTTTTATCAAATGGCGAACTGTTCCTTTAAAACAAGACAGAAATATCCGTGCACATGACTGCTAAGCGAGTTTTAAATCCAACGTGAGCACCCCAAGTCTTAAGGGGTCTTGTACCTGTTAAACGAGAAGAAAATTAACGAAAAAATTCAAAGTTTGAATTAGTGTATCTTCAAAACCTTTTGATATATATAAGTTAAATTTTGAATATTGCTTTAATAGATTATGCTTTGTAATATGCTACCATTAGAAACTGATTAGCCTTTCACGGAATTTTTGTATTGTTGAAATTAAAATAGATCTTTATTTTTACTCTGTAAGTCATTGCGCGTATAATATCTTGAGAACGTATGTATGGATTGTGATGAGATTTGGTATACATACTAAGCAAATATGTGTGTTTAAAACGATCTACTTTTAGGTATTTACAATGGTAATATTTTTAGTTATGACTGTTTTTATTCATGTAAAATATAAATTTTTGATTTTTTATTACAAAAATATTTCTTTTACATAGTTAATGAAATAATTTTGACCTAAGAGTAGATCACTTTAAAAATACATATATGCTTATTATATATATCAAGTTTCATAACAATCCATACATATCTTCTCAAGATATCATGCGCGCAATGACTTACGGAGTGAAAAAAAGACCTGTTTTAATTTCAACAATACACAAATTCTGTAAAAGACTAGTCAGTTTCTAGTGGTATTATATTAAAAAGCATAATCTGTTTAATCAAAAGTCAAATTTTCATGTTTATACATAAAAAATTAATAAAGATACAATAATTCAAACTTTTAATATTTCTGTTGATTTTCGACGAATTTAAAAGGTACAAGACCCCTTAAGGCTCCAGTCAACTGAAATCCGCTCATTCAACCTTTCACTTCCATATTTATACTTCACCTGTTGACCACCGTGTATTAATTAACATAAAATTGCATTAAGTAACCGCGAAACACAAATTTCGAAGTGCACAATCTCAGTTGTGAAAATTAGACAAATAATGGATAGATTTCGTTTTCACGCACACATGTTAGGCATCGAACAAAACGCTCAAAATCAAGCTATACATCCTTTACAAGTAAGTAACTAGCTCCAACCATAAATATTCTAAAAATATTTTGTTGTCTTAATAAGGCGCAATACCTTTCAAAAGATAAAAAGCAACTTTCGGTTTTAAACTGATTTTTATTCTTTAATAATTCGGGAATACTGTGCAAAAAACTACATTTAAAATGTCGTATTGTTACAAGGGTAATAGTCCGTTTAAACCAAACTCTACTACTGCATATTTCAAATATTATGCTGATTCTTTTCTTCAAAATGATCAATTCTGAGCTTGCGTACAATATTACTCTGAAAAATTCAAACTAAGTTCATGAAATTGTAATAATATTAATTGTAATAACATCTTTAGACAGTCTACATTGTAAAACAAAAAATAAACTTTTATTTGAAAACAAACCAATTTACATTTGTAACAAATAGTTCCTGATCAGGCAGAAGAGTACGTTGATTTTGTGTTGTTTTTCTTTTAAAGTGCATGCATCAGATTTAATAGAAATTAAACAAATTTGTCTTACTTCTTCTAAATTCGTTGTTTTGGCGAAAAAGATACTAATTTACAGGAATTTTTTTACAAACGCTATTGAATGGATAGTATTCAACAAGTAGTATATCAAAAACGATAGTGATTGAAATACTATTTTAAAAATCGCACATAGGCTGTAACATATTTAACCCTTCCCACTCCGTTGGCTCCACTGCGGAGACATCCTAAGTCTTTGCAAAATTTGTTTTTTGTACCACTAATAAAGGAAAATAAAATTCACTTTATTTAATTAGAGCATTTTTGAAATTCTGTACTTGAAGGAAACTGCTTTTTAAAAAATGGTGCCGATCGAATAAAATTTGTGCAACAGACTCCGGAGCTTTAAGGGTTAATACTTTCAAAGAAGCTCGAACCCGAAGCATTCGATGAATGACAACGAAAACGTCGGTGTGTCCCTGCAAACAGGGAATTCATTTTTGGCGCGTTTAAAGTTACTGTGCTCTCATAAATGAAATTCCTATTGGACCACATTTAAACAAAATTTTTTGATGGGCCAAACATGTTTTTGTTGTTTAAAAAGTAAGTTTTAGTTAAAAAAAGTATTGTTGATAGAAGAATTTCGCTAGAGGATTGTCGATTGATTGGTGATAGAAGAATCCACTTATATAATATACTTATATAATAATTTGAAGTTTAAAAGTAATTACTTTAACCATTTTGCAGACTTTGATTGATTACGAAATTATTGATGTCATTTTAGTAGATCGATGGTATCGGCTGTGTCATAACCTATTTAACTTAACATAGGGGTGCACAACCTTTTTAAGAGAAGGGCCACTTTCAAAATTTTCTGGGTTGTCGAGGGCCACATCAGTCACACAAAGAGAATTCTATTTCGGGGAGGGTGGGTGGGGGGTTACGCCTCCAGGTTCCACTACCCAGACAACATATCCAATTCAGTTATCAAGGATATATCAACAGTTTACGTTTGTATATATAACAAGGATTAATTTGAAAGAGTGATAATATTCCTGGACTTTATTCGGGGGAGTAAATTTTGTTTTATTAAAAGTGCTAAAAAACAAACATAGCCATGAAAATGGCTGATGCCGAAAAGAATGCGAACTTTATGAACGAAGGAGGCAGGAAGAGCCGTTCAACAGGATTTGAGATTTTTGCACGCCTGATCAACGAAATTTGTGATTTTTTCTGTTCCCGATCAACAAAATTTGAAATTTTCCGCGCCTGATGGACAAAATTAGCGATTATTTCGCACCGGATCGACAAAATTCGCTATCTTACCGCACCTGGTCGACGAAATTCCTGTTATTCTGCACCCGATCGACGATATTTGCGATTTTTCCGTGCCTGATCGACAAAATGCGCGATTTTTTTCGTGCCCGACCAACGAAATTCGCGATTTTTCGGATCCCGATGGACAAAAACTCGCGATATTTTCTTGGGAGAACGACGAAATTTCCGATTTTCCAACCCTGGCTGACGAGATTCGCGATTTTTCCGCGAACGATCATCGAAATTCGGGATTCTTAACTGACTCTGACGAAATTTACGATTTTTTCCAAACGGTAAATTGACGAAATTTGTGATTTATTCTCGCGATTTTCCCGCAGCCAATCAGCGAAATTTTCAATTTTTCCGCGCATCATCGAGAAAAGTCGCTATTTTTCTGTGCCTGACAGCGAAATTTGTGATTTTTCTGAGCCCGATTGACAAAACTCACGATTTTTCAGTGTCCGTTCGACGAAGCTTGCGATATTTCCGAGCCCGATCAACGAAATTCGCGATTCTTCACTGACTGGCGAAATTTGCAATTTTTCCCGCGGCAAATTGACGAAATTCCAGATAAACAAATGAAACACACGATTTTTCCGCACCTAATTGACGAAATTCCCGATAAACAAACGAAACATACGATTTTTCCGCACCTAATTGACAAAATTCGCGACTTTTCACACCCGATAGACGAAATTCGCGATATTTACGAAACTCACGATTTTTCCGCAGTCGATGAAGAAAATTCACACTTTTTTCGCGCATCATCAACAAAATTGACGATTTTTTCGTGCCCAATCAAGAGAATTTGCGATTTTCCCGCGCTTGATCGACAAAATTCGCGATTTTTCCGTGCCCGACCAATGAAATTCGCGAGTTTTCCTAGCCCGACTTTTCCGTGCCCGATCGGCGAAATTTGCGATTTTTTTCCACGCAGCAACTATAAAATTTGCAATTCTTCGGTGACCGATGAAGAAATTTACGATTTTTCTGCGTCTGACCAAAAAATTTGCGATTTTTCCGCGCCCGATCTACGAAATTGCCAAATCTTAACTCACTGACGAAATCGGCAATTTTTTCCCGCAGCAAATTGACGAAATTCGCGATATTTTCTTGCGACTGACAAAACTCACGATTTTTCCGCAGTCGATCAAGAAAATTTGCAATTTTTCCTCGCATCATCAACAAAATTTATGATTTTTTCGTGCCCGATCAACGAAATTTGCGATTTTTCTGCTCCTGATCGACACAATTCGTGATTTTTCCGTGCCCGACAAATGAAATTCGGGATTTTTCCCTGCCCGACCTATGAAATTCGCGATTTTGCCGTGCCCGAACGACAAAACTCGGGATTTTTCCGTCCCGATCAGCGAAATTTGTGGTTTTTTCCGCGCTTCATCGACCAAATTCGCGATTTTTCCGTGCCCGATCAAGTAAATTTGCGATTTTTCCGAGCATCATCGACAAAATTCGCTATTTTTTCGTACCCGATCAACGAAATTCGCGATTTTTCCACGCCCGATCAACACAATTCGCGATTCTTATTTGACCAACAAAACTTTAAATTTTTACCGCGGAAATTGACGAAATTCACGAATTTTTCCTGCGACTTTTGGACAAAAATTGCAATTTTTTCCAGTTATAAATTGACGAAGTTCGCGGGCCACAGGTTGTGCATCCCTATCTTACAGTTTTATTTACATGAATTTGTAATTAAACCCATCTTTTAAATCAAACAATGTGTTTTAATGAAATTTAAGTGTGGCATATCAGAGGCCTCTTCAAAAACGATTCGAATGACGCCGCAGTCATCGGAGTGCTTTGAATGTATGTGCGCTTTGAAACGATAATGCGATTTTCACAACAGAAATAATGCATAAGATTTTTGAGCACAGCAGTTTGTACAGGGCAATAAATAAACTCCCAATTTGAAAATTCAACAATTCATTAACTATAATAAACATGAATATGAAATGAGTAACATTTACATCTGGTGGGTCTTAAATTTAATGTAGTGTAAATCTAAAATTAGTTCAAATTTTTCTCAATAGACGACGCTGCACTTGCTCAAACTAGCAGGCAAAACTGCGTAAAAAAACTCAAGTTATACTATTTGCTCTATTAAGCAACTGTACATGAAAAGATAATTGGACTTTTTAAGTTTATTTGAGCATTCATAATTTCTGAGAAGCTGCAGCGACATCTATTGACGAAAATTTGAACATATAAAATTTTAATTAATTTTTCAATTAATTATCAGCAGAGAAATTACGCTCAAAATTATTGAATATTTAATACATGATTAGCTTTGTTAGCAATGTAATAATTCACGTATTAAATATTCAATAATTTCGAGCATAATTTCTCTGCTGATAATTAATTGAAACAATAAATTAAACTTATATATGTGTTCACCGATGCTGAGTTTATTTGTGTCTCATGTTTCGCCACAGGACTGTGTGCTTATGAAGACTGTTCCACCTTGTGCTGCAGTTGCAGCCTTACCAACATATATGATTGGGATATGCTAAGCTGGGTATCGCCCTCGTAGCTAAAATAGTAGGGCACTTGGAGCGCTATTCCAAGGGTGCCGGGTTCGATTCCCGGCTTCGACATTTTTCACATTGTTGGTTCTTCGCTTCGTTAGCAATGTGATAATTCACATATCTAAATATTTGAAAATTTGAGCTGTTTTTAGGTTTACAGTACATGAAATTTAAGAGCCGACACTTGTAAATGTGACTCATTTCATATTCATGTTTATCATAGTTAATGAATTGTTGAATTTTCAAAATGGAGCATTTATTTCTGGTCATCTTGTATTTGACTAAGTCTATAATAATAATAATAATAATAATAATAATACAAATATCTCGCCTGTCTATGAAGTAAATTGATTTTGAACAAACCCTTCTACGATTATTAAAACCTTTTTGAAAGAAACGTGAGTGAAAATTTCATTACACTCAGGCGTAAAAACATTTTATTAAAGCGAAAAACATTTCAATAACATCTATTTTAATCTCAGAGAGAGATTTAGAGGCCGACGATTCCAGAAAGGAAAGAGAATAAAATTCAAGAAGAAATTTTAATCTCCGAAACATGGAGGATGACTACTTTTTTTTCCTGAATTTAATACATCTATTCGAAACCAGTTATAAAAGCACCAAGGGAAAAATATATATTTGGAATTTTCTTTTTGAAATGTACAATCAATATTATATTTAAAAAACTTTCTGCTGAAAATAATGTTAATTTGCATGTTCGAGAATATTTCTCGTCAATATTTGAATGGGTTTTTCGATTTTTGCATGCTATACATTTGACCAAATTTGATTTTAGATTGAAATGGCTATATTGAATTTGAACCATTATTTAGAACGTATATGTACTATACGGAGTGTTTCATTGTCTTTTGATTTAGTAATGAACTAAACAGGAAAGCTTAACAAAACAAACGACAATAGGAAAATTTATTTATGATTATTTGAGCCTATGCCAGAGACAACGAGCCTATGGCAAGCGTGCCATAAGTGACACGCTGCAGATTATTTTTGGCACGGTGTATGTAGATTCAGGCTCTACACCAAAATATAGTAGAATTTCACAAAATGCAATAATTAATCTTGATGTTGTCTCTGTTTATCTGAATTCGATTAGTTCGGTAGGTTGTCATTACAAATTGAAGAAAATGAAATATAACCTAATGTATCCCAATCTAACTCAATATTGGCTCACAAAATTTTAAGAATAAAAGAGAATTAGGAGGTTATCGCAAAAGAAAGATTAATAGGCATTATAAGCAAAAAATGTAGATGGTAAAATTAAAACAACTTGGAATTCAATTTCAGTCACATATAGCTGTAGATGCTGGCGCTTGCTATTTTGACATTTATTTCTGCGAGACATTATTTTCGGAAATAAATTATATGAAAAATTCAAGTAAAACATCTTGTCAGATGAGTCCAATTCAGTTTGCATTCTCTTAAAAATAACTAAGTACAAAGCTGATATAAATTATTTGGAATCTGAGATAAGACAGCAGAAATAATACTTTTAAATAAATTTCTTAAGTATAATATCAAATATTACTCATATTTTTTTAATGCTAAATTTTTTAAATAATTTTGATTCATTATTATTTGATCTATTAATTTTTTTTATTGTTGGCACGTCATGATCACACAAAATATATTTTTGGAAAAATTTGGCACGTGGATGTGAAAAGGCTCACAGTCCCTGGCTTATGCTAATAACACGATGATACTCGCAAGCTAATATTAAACCAATGATAGCGTTAATTTCAAATATATCGTTTGATTTCAGTATTTTTAAAGCTGATCTTAAATTCAAAGAAGCTACGATGGCTGTTCAAAAAGTAATAAGACTATATTTTTGCAGAAAATAGATTACGTTTAATCGTCAACATTTACATGGCCTTTTTCAGAATAACCATCGTGAGATGTGGTGCATTTGTCCCATCATCGGTCTACTTCTTAAACACGTATGAATGTTCGTTTTTTGAGAGTTGTTTCAAAACCGCCTTCACAGCTTTTACAAATTCTAAGCAAATTTCGAAATCGCGACCTCTTAACGGTTTCTTGAGCTGAGGAAACAGCCATAAATCGCTCAATATTGTAGCCTTCTTGTAACCGTCTTTCTTTCCATTCTGTGTACATATCAACTCGATGCTGTTTTCGGTTGAAAGGCTTCATCCATTCTGTAGCCTTCTCTTTAGTAATGGGATTTGAAAGTAGGGCAGGAGCTGTGCGAAGTTAGGGACAGGACTCAAATGCGATTTCATTGTTGATGTTGTGGCGGGTGCAATTGACGCAGCAAGGAGTCATTTTGTGCATCTAAAGAGTTTTCGCCTTCTGTCAAAATTTCATGAAATTCTATCCAGCCATATCTAAGAAATGATGGTTGCAACAACTAAAACTTGAGAAAATTGACTTTAACGATTAAATTATCACTTGATCTTATAAAAAGAGCTCAAACTTTATTAGACATAACTTCTCTTCTAAAACGAATTTTTTCACGGGGTTTCTTTTAAAATGCTCCTAAAGAATCAAGTTCTATCATAAGATATATATATATAAACAAAATAGATTTTTTGACATTTTAAAAGCGACTTTCTTCCTTAACTCGCATTTCTCACTAGATTACAGACAATTGTTTTTTTAGCCTAAATTTTCTAACCTATTTACTTTCTTTTAAAAAAACTGAATTCATTTTATTGAATGTAAGAATTATTTACGCCCTTGAAATGATGACATCATTTAGTGTTAAATTCTTGTACTGTGGACAAAATATAGCCAACTTGGAAGTCCGCACTAACGACAGTTATGTACTGTTTCTCTTGAAGTCAATATTTATACATGTCAGCAATTCTTACGTGTCGTGCATATCGACCATTAACGCTCGACTTGACATTCTAATTAGCTGTATGTATTGACATTTTAATTATCTGTATGTATCACCTGTAAAAATCACGACACATATTTATATACTGACTTCAAGAAATACTCTTGAATTAACATAAGCCAAGGACGGCGAACCTTTTGAAATCCGCGTGCGAGAAATTTATGGGTCATTCCACGTAAAATCAGCAAAAATTTCAAAAAAGTCGTGGCCACATAGTAACAGATTTTAATAAAATTTGATATACAGGTTCAATTCATATTCAAATAGAGCTCTGCAAAATATCTTCACGAAAAATAAATTATTTTAGCAGTTTTGGACATTTAAAAAGCTTCTGATAAAGAATGGCATGTGTGCAATCGTCCAAAGTTGCAGGTTTGAAGTTCTGTATCTTGAAAACTATTTAACTGAAATGAATTTTTTTTTTAATAATGTAACCTCTGAAAAATTATCTTATTATTTATTGAGCAATAATAATCTGGTAACACCATGATTATTCTTTAATTGGTTGTAAAAATTGAAAATTTGCAAATTTTGAGAAAATTAAAAACGTAATAAAAATTAAAGGAATTCAAAAACATCTGAGAAATTAATGCCTGATGTAGTTTTACATATTAAGATCGAATTACTAAAGTTTTTAAGTTTCCATGTATTTCCTTCACCTTTAAAAAATTTTAGAAACTTTTAAAAAAATGACAAAATCGTAATTTTTCCTCTTATTGACAGGTAAAAAAAAATAATGAAGGAAATGTCCCACATTACAGTTATTGCACAGACATAAAGATCAATAAGTCCATAACCTGATAAAAAAAATTCAAGCATGCCTTTTTGATTCCTAACGTCACAAAATTAGGTTAAAAAAGGCAATGTTAACTATATTCCATGAGCTATTTTTTTAAATTCGCGCGCGTTTCTTAAAATATTTCACGATTTCAAGGTGAAAAAATT
This sequence comes from Maratus speciosus, assembly GCA_963932465.1. Taxonomy (NCBI): domain Eukaryota; kingdom Metazoa; phylum Arthropoda; class Arachnida; order Araneae; family Salticidae; genus Maratus; species Maratus speciosus. Next base: position 574,193,676 of record OZ010790.1, on the reverse strand, counting down.
TAGTGCTGCCATCTATTTTCTGTATTTGGGTTTAGAAATTAATATATAATTTTCTGTTCAATTAAGCTTTTTTTTCTACTTTAATTAAAAATCTTCTTGAGGAAAAAATAAACTGAAAGCAAGTATAAAAGTTTTTATGTTTAAAATATACACTATTATCTATAATATTAAAAGAATTAAAAGTTTTAAAAAGATTTCTTTCACGTCGAAACAAGCGATAGAAATATTGCATTTTATCCTCAACATTTTTTACTATTTATTTTTTTTCTCAATAAGGAATAAAAAAGGCAAGAATTAAAGTTTAAATATTTAATATATATACTTTTAGCTATAACGTCAAGCAATTTTGATATTGTCAGAGGTGTCCTTCATCTCTATAGAAACGTTGCATTTTCCCCTCAAATTTTTTCAAAAATAATTTTTTTCTCATTAAGGAATAAAAATACAATTACTAACTTACGTCAATCTGTTACTTATCATTCATTCCTAATTATAAATAATTTTTAATATAGTCTTTGCATTCTTAAGGCTAATCACCAAAATTGAAACTTCAAGCATGTAGCCAAAACCACGATTTTGGATCCACTTTTAATATAAATTTTAATACTTAAATAAACAATCCTAAAATCTATTATTTTACATTTACTCATAAATAGATATGATCTACTTACAAAATGATTTTCTTTAAAATCTGTGACATGTCTGCCACAGGTGATTTGCTCATTTTGTATGGAATGACCCTTATGTGATCAAGGTGTGCCATCAATCAAAAATGAATAAATAAATAAATTATGGGATCCTGATTACTTGAATTTTTACTTCTTAGAATAAAAAAAAAAAATCTGTGAACAGCATGCATGTAGCTGTTCACTGAAAAAAAAAATCCTGCCATTGTCATCTAGAAAATAAATTGCGCCTCTAGAGAAAATAGTTCCATGTCATCTTTATAAATTCTAGTTCCCTTTGTAGAAACTTCTAATTATCCTATTAAAATTCAAGGGCGTTTTCTTATAGTATCGTGGTCAAACTTTTTTAAAAATCTCTCCCAATGAATGAGAACACAAGAAGTGAGCTTTAGTAACTATAAAACTAGTTAATGACTGAATTCTAGACGGCAAGTGATAGTTTCTTGCCATTCAAACGATTCATAACGTGTCGTTTCATCACCTATAAAACTACAGACTAGAAATTACCGGTCATGTCGTCTGTTCAGTTTACTTGTTTATCTTATTCGCATAGCTCGGAAATCTGTATTTCTAGTTCAGGGATTTAGAAAATGACTACCTATCCGTCCTAAATAAAGGTGGTATATTTTTACCTTCAGTGTTATATTGTAGTAATTAAAGTAACAGTTATATTTTACAAAGAAATGAAATAGTAAATGCTATTTCTGTTAATGGATTTTGGATGTCACATGATTCATATCGGGTTCATACCTAGTTCTTGTAAAGGGAATGTAAACTGAAATGTATCTTCTGACAAGTGGTGTCTACTTGAGTTCGTTATATCATTCACTTCCGAAAATAATGAATTGCTTTGAACAAGTATGGGGGCCAATTGTGAAAATAAAAAATATCATACCAAGTCGCCATAACTTCATTACTGAAATTTTTGCCTATAATGCCTAATTATCCTTTTTTCCGATACTCTCCAAATAGCATACTTTTAATTCACGTACCTGACAACAGTCTATTTTTTTAAAGCCCTAAAAATATATTTAGAACCAGAAAAAAATATTGGTACTTTTCCAGTATAGCCTTGGTGATATAGAGAAAATGGCTTTGGCTATAAAACGAAATTTGGCTGCATATTTTCTTGCAACCTTAGCGCTGTTTTACGTACAGAAGCATTCTTTTCAATCTTTACACAATTATATTAATATAAAGAAGCCATTTATCTATTTGTATATACAAATATAAGCAAATTGAATATAAAAATGAATATATATATGTAATAATAAAAAAATTTCCCCCCTTTCATCTAATCCTTTTTTCGCCTATTCCAAATTCTTAATATCTACCCTTTTTTACCTATCTTTAATAATATCTTTTGTCTTTTATTTCATGCCTTTAAACCTGCGTATTCTTTAATTATTATTCTAAAAATATTAATCCGTTCGTAACTTAATTCTTATAAAAACACTAAATTACTTTCTTTCATTTTATTCTGAGACTAAATTATTTTTCTTTCAATGCTTTTAATATTTTTGTTCTATGGTGTTCCATATCCCATAACTCCTTGCAAGCTTCCCACCGGCATTCTGTTTACGTTATAAATCTAACACCAAGAATATTAAGTCGATTCATCTACGTCACTCATACTCGTCCTTCTCCCGGAGCTCGTCGAATCGTAGCCTGTCTCGCGCCCAATCCTTCCGGTTCTTTCGATGGAGTTGGTTCTTCACTTGTAATGTATCCGTTCGCGCCCTGTTTCTTTGAGTATTTACACCGTTGCATTGGCTGGGAGTCAAGATTTTTTACGTTTTTCGTTTGTTTAATAACAAGCTGTCACTTGGGGTGTATGACTTTTGATTTGTGTAGATTCTAATACTATTTAACATCATATAGTTTGTTATGAAGTGATACAGCTATATTTTGAGAGCCGATGGCTAGTCTACTGGGATTGTAATAATGTGTGTCTGCCAAATAAACAACGTTTAAGTTTACTATGCCTCAATTATTTATTGAACGGGAAATTCTTTGTTTTAGAACCTCACTCAACGCAGTGCCGAAAACATTCTGTCACGTGCCACTTACGGCACGCGTGCCATAGGTTCGCCGTCCGTTACAAAATCTATGAGCATTTTAATTATGTACTAAACAATTTTCAAATATATTTTCCCCGTTAATTCTTTTATAACTCGATTCGAATAGACGTATTAAAGTCGGATAAAGAGATTTCAGTCCACATGTACCACAGTTTCTCCTGGAATTTTATTTTACTTCATCTTAGATTCGTCGGCATCTAAGTTTCTCTAGTAAGGTCCTTCTTATTTAAAAAAAAAAAGCTGTTGAAATGTATTTTACTCGAATAAACGTTCTTTACGCATCAATGTAATTTTTTTCCCGCTTCATTAAAAAGGATTTCAGTAATCGTAAAATGGTTTATCGCAATTATTTTTAGTTTTACTGTTAGAAAAACTAGTCTATATACATTATAGTATTCTCCATTTAAAAAAAAAAATAATATAAGTACTCCTATCCATGAATTCTTCCCGAATGTCTGAAAAAGAGGGGAAAATTCCATTCATTCCTAGCGCGCATGCGTATTGACTCTATTAATACTAAAATGCGAATTCATTTTAAAAACAAAAAACCAAAAATTCCATAAATTAAGGTTTCTAATTTAATTTTTAAAAAAAACCAACAACAAAGAATTTTTTTTTTTCGAATTTAAAAATAAATAACAAATAGTTTTCTCATTCGTTTTAAAGTATTCGCAATTTATTTTTTAAACTTATAAAAAAAATCCTCATTTAAAATATGTTTTAAATGAACACATTTAAATTAGATATTTTTATTAAAATATTAAATGGAAAGAAAAGATTTTACTCAAAAAACAAACTCGCACAAAAATATACTACTTATATTTTACATCTTACATTTTACAATCTACATAAAAATATTCATATTTTTTTAAATTATAATTCATAAATTCCTTATATTTCATCCTATTTTAATGCTAAAATACTAAAACCCCATCCGCAATCTCATTAAAGACGAAATCGTCCCGAAATTAATTGCAAAATTATAAGCTTTATAGAGAAATTAATCAAGCCATACTCATCTGTGGTAATCATATTTACTTCAAACCGTTTTGGTTCTGTACAACTATAGCCGAGTGGTAAGAGTACTGGTCTCATAACACTAAGATAGCTGATTAGATTCTAAGGTCAGCAGCTTTTATTTTTTCCCCCACTGTCTTTAATTGACGCGTATTTTTACCTCCTGTAACAGAGAAAAAGTAAACGGATATTCGTCAATTAACGAAAAAATCCTGCATTATTTCCATGAATTGAAGAAAATATTTCTGAGAGTATATCATCATTTTGATTGTGTACTAAACAATTTTCAAGTGCATTTCCCCCTTCGATTCTTTTATAACTCGATTCGAGTATACTCGAATCGAGTTATACCTTTATACTTATAACTCGATTATACCTTTATGATTACCGATTATACCTCGATTTATACCTTTATACCTTAATCGAGTAATATCTTTTATAAATCTATAGATTTATAAAAGTCGGATAAAATGATTTTAGCTCACATGTACCGAAGATTAAAGTTTCTCCTGGGATTTTATTTTACTTCATCTTAGATTCGTCGGCATCTAAATTTCTCTTTCATATTAAAAAAAAAGTTATTGAAACGCATTTTACTTGAATAAACGTTTTTTACACCTCAATGTAATTCTTTTTTATACGTGTTTTATTCAATAGGTGTTCGTACACATTGTATGTATTCACGCACATATTTATATAATTACGAACGCACTTAAAAAAAGGGCAAGTCACCTATAGTGGAAAAGTACGAAACTATTTAATGAAATGTTTATAGTTTAATATGCAATTACTTAAGTTCAGAAATAAAAAGAAAAGCTCAGCTTGTTTAAATTCGTGTATTTCTCAGAGTATATCAGCATTTTGATTGTGTACTAAACAATTTCCAAATATATTTCCCGCTTCAATTTTTTCACAACTCGATTCGAATTCATGTATTGAAGTCGGATAAAAAGATTTCAGTCCACATGTACCGAAGATTAATGTTTCTCCTGGGATTTTATTTTACTTCATCTTAGATTCGTCGGCATCTAAATTTCTCTTTCATATTAAAAAAAGTTATTGAAACGTATTTTACTTGAATAAAAGTTTTTTACGCCTCAATGTAATTCTTTTTTATACGTGTTTTATTCAATAGGTGTTCGTACACATTGTATGTATTCACGCACATATTTATATAATTACGAACGCACTTTAAAAAAGGGCAAGACCCCTATAGTGGAAAAGTACGAAACTATTTAATGAAATGTTTATAGTTTAATATGCAATTACATAAATTCAGAAATAAAAAGAAAAGCTCAGCTTGTTTAAATTCGTGTATTTCTCAGAGTATATCAGCATTTTGATTGTATACTAAACAATTTCCAAGTATATTTCCCGCTTCAATTTTTTCACAACTCGATTCGAATTCATGTATTGAAGTCGGATAAAAAGATTTCAGTCCACATGTACCGAAGATTAATGTTTCTCCTGGGATTTTATTTTACTTCATCTTATATTCGTCGGCATCTAAATTTCTCTTTCATGTTAAAAAAAGTTATTGAAACGTATTTTACTTGAATAAACGTTTTTTACGCCTCAATGTAATTCTTTTTTATACGTGTTTTATTCAATAGGTGTTCGTACACATTGTATGTATTCACGCACATATTTATATAATTATAAACGCACTTAAAAAAAGGGCAATACCCCTATAGTGGAAAAGTACGAAACTATTTAATGAAATGTTTATAGTTTAATATGCAATTACTTAAGTTCAGAAATAAAAAGAAAAGCTCAGCTTGTTTAAATTCGTGTATTTCGTTTTAGAAGTTCAATCAACACCGTGCCGAAAATATTTTGCCAGGTGCCACTTACGGCACCTGATTATGTACTAAACAATTTCCAAATATATTTCCCTCTTCAATTTTTTCACAACTCGATTCGAATTCATGCATTGGAGTCGGATAAAAAGATTTCAGTCCACATGTACCGAAGATTAAAGTTTCTCCTGGGATTTTATTTTACTTTATCTTGAATCGTCGGCATCTAAATTTCTCTTTCATATTAAAAAAAAAAGTTATTCATTTTACTTGAATAAGCGTTTTTAACGCCTCAATGTAATAATTTTTTTATTCGCATTTCATTCGAAAGGATTTCTATAATCGTAGAAAGGTTTATTGAATTTCTTTTTAGCTTCATAAGTATGTAAGATATTTGTATTTTCATTTTCTTTAAAATAAAAAATAAAGTACTAATTTTATAACACTTATACATTAACACATTTTCACTAAAATCATCAACGTAAAATAAAAATATCAAAAGCAAAAAAATAAATTGAAATGAAATGAAATTTCTAACAGATAGTTTATTCTGAACAAAGCAAATAATGTTATTTATTTTTTTCTAATTTTTTTTCCGTCTCTGATGGGAATTTGAAGTTGAACTATTTTTCAGGGATGAGAATTCTCCGTCCCAAAGGTCTCCTTGCTACCACTAAATTTTAATGGTATTTCTCGCCTTATTTAATGACAAAATTTCTGAGATTAAATAAAGCAAGGAATAATATTAAAATTTATTCGTAAAAATCAACCATTTGCGAAGGAAAATTTTCATCCTTGTATTTTTCCTTCCAAAATTAAAATGAACATGAATACAGAAGATATTAGATGACTCTGTCATGTAACACAGGATAGAATAATAATAGAACGCTTAAATTATAATAACATCATTTGCGAATAGAAAGTTTTGCCCTTTTTCAAGCATTTCTTGAGGTTTTACGAATTTTGTGCGATCAAAAAATAAATAAATAAGTAAATAAATAAAATAAAAATGGTATAATGGTATTCGAAAGCATGACAAAATTATGACTCAAATTATTCAGTCGGCTTATGCTCAGGTTAAATGATTCTGCGTTAACTATGACAACCTATATTCGATAACTTGTAAACACTCGCATGGGCAAATTCGGTTAGATGAATGAGACAAATAAAAAACATAACAGGTTAATAAAAATGGCAGGGGCATTAAGTTTTTGTTCAAAATTCTCGCGACCGTTTAAATATGCGATGTATGATAATAATTTTTTATTTGTTTCGTTGCTTGTGATGTCTTATTTTTTTAAAAATTAAATCTATTTCACATATTAAACATAATTTATGTTTAACAAGCATAGCATCGATTTTATGGTCGATTACTTTTTAAAATAAAATACTGACCAGTGATTTCCTGCTGGCGTACTGAAATAATGATTTTAAGTCCGATTTACTTTCTCGTTTTCTTCTGCATGAAGAGATTTCTTTTCAGGATTTATAGAGTGGAACGTAAAAGGAGGTCATAACTGTATGGTGTAATAATACACGTTATGAGAAACAGATTTTTGTTTGGGCGATCAGAGACGCAATTTACTTATTAAGTCAAAAATACAGGGCGTCTCTGTCTTTTCTGAAGTCGAACCCGGATTTAAATTCCTAACTTTAGTAATAATGGAAATTTCATGACAATATTAACATCGGATTTACTTTGTTTCCTTAAAAACATGATGATATTATACAGGGTGTTTCAGCACAGCGATTACAAAGTTTCAGCAGAGATAAAGTACACCTAGACGATGGGAAATTACATAGCAATGCATGGTCGGAAACGCTTTCCTGGCGCGGTAGTGACGACACTAAACACAAGAAAGGAAGGACCCGATCAGGGTGAGAAAACATGTTTATTATTCTTATCGCAGCAAAACACTAAGAAATGATAAGAAAAAGAGACTACGATCGTCATTAAAGAAGATATTTTTCGAAATTATGAACCAGGATCGTGATGCAGGCCTCACATCTCAAACGCATGGAAGATCTAATGTTCTTGGACATATCGGGCGTATCCCGGACTTCCGCAGATATCCACGATGAGTGCAACAACTTCCTTAACACTGTGCAGCATTGTAACAGCATTTTTGTGGTACTAAAATTAAGAAACATGTTTTCACACCCTGTTCGTGACCTTCTTTTCTTGTGTTTTGTATCGTTGTAACAAATATTTAAACATTTCTACACTAGATGGCAGCACACGACAGTCCCTAATTTTAGCGGGCTGCCAAATTGTTTTTCCCATGATTCCATGCGGACTAGCTTTCCCGCAGAGAGATTTTTGAGACGCAGAATGTAGATGTGTTCGAAATACAAGCTGCTTGCTTGATTTTTTTTCCCGGAGCTTTTTATGAGAGGTGGGAAATGATGAACTATTTTTCGAATCAGTGGATTTTTTCTGTAATTCTAAAAGTCTGTACATATGTAGTATAGTGCACATAATCATGTTAAATGACGTATCCTGGTATCTTTAATATGCTCTATTAAAAGTTTTGTACTAAATCTTAGAATGACGGACTTAATTTTGGAGTGATGAGTCCATTTTTAAAGATTGTAGCGTCTACTTATGGAAAGTAAGTTGGCTATATCGTTACTATCGCGCCAGGAAAGCGTTTCTGGCCTTGCATTGCTATGTGATGTCTCATCGTCTAGGTGTACTCTATCTCTCCTGAATCTTTGTAACCGCTGTACTAAAACTCCCTGTATAAATGTTAGAAATATCCACTATCTGGGTTTAAACAATACCAAAGCCCCATAATTCAGAATATACTTGACAGTATATGCAGTATATCTAATGTTAGTGAGCTAATTACAATGCAGCTCAAGTAATTTCTTCACACAAAGCAAAGGTAATCTGTGGAAAATTTCGCTAAATATCCTCATTATTTTTTCCGTTAGGTTGTAGAGGACTAACTACAGTGGGTGGTCAAATTATTAGTTATACTGCAATTTTTCATACTTTTTAAAATTCACTTAAAAATTGGCTTAAATTTGTATTTCTTTCTCCACATCTTGTTAGATTTAAATGCTGGCAATGTTGGTTTAATGTTTTAGTACTGACTTAACTTATAGTTGACATTTCACAGGTGTCATTAACTGGGTAAGTGTCACTTAAAGCAAAATGTACATCTGGCATGTTATGGAAACACATGGTTTTCGACAGTTTATTGTGAATTATGTTCAATTGTGTGCTAATTAATGCACTGTGGACTCTAATTATTGTAATTCTCTATTTATTGTAGTGCAAAACGTGAACAAAAGTTGTTACAAATGGGGAAAAGAGAAGATTTGTCTTTGGAGAAAATTTCAGCGATCACTGCATTGTTGAAGCATTTACATCATTCACACAGACAGATTGCTATTATTACACTTGTATCCGTTACGACTGTAACCATAATAAAGTCTAAACTGGATAAAAATTCTATGATAGGAAGCCAGAGGAATGGAAATTGCGTGTGACGACGCATCACTAGGCCTCGAGATGAACGAAAAATCCGTTTCACTTGTCTTGAAAACAGACAAAAGTGCACAAAAGAATTGACAAGAATCATAAATGAAGCTGGCATTTCTATTTCTGCCAGATAAACAAGGCTTAGTGTTGAAGAATTGGAGTTTAAATGCCACAGACCAACCAACAAACCCAAACTGACTGCAGCTATGAAGTTGAAGCTTTTGACTTGAACCAAACAACTTCGACACATGACCGCAGAAGACTGGGAAAATGTGAATAAAGTAGTTTTTCACTTTTTTCTTTTGCGCACTATACATATTTCAATTATTCACAATGCCTCTCTTAACTAATTTTGAAAATGAAAATTTACATCCAATTTTCAATTTCAAGTATGTTTCTCCGACGAAGTCTCACATCGAAATAATGATGGACAAGTCTTCATTTGTTCATCGCAGAAAAGACGAAAAGTATCAACCGGACTGTCTTGCAAAGACTATCAAGTAGGGAAGACCGGGGCATGTTGAAGAGCGGGGCAAGATGATGAATGCCTTAATTTTTCCGTTTTCCAGTAGGTCGCAGCATCAACCGACACTACTGGCTCGGCTATCGGCCGTTCGTAAAACAATAGTATAGAGACGCTGAAATTGCCATTTTTGAGTTAGTTGTGAAGCTTTGATTTGTTTACCGCTGCCACTTTATAACTTTTATGCATGTGTAAATAAGCTCTGCTACAGATACAGGTAAGATATATTGTTTCTCTTTAATATTTATGAGTAACTTAGTTTAAATACTACCTATTACCATGAATAAATGTCAATTAATCGCCTTCATTCATAGCAATAAAAGCGAATATTTTTAAACAGGCAGTCTGGGGCAAGATGACGAGCCTTGGTATTAGAAAACCAACGTATAAATCCTCCAGAAGAACCAGAACTTATAAAAAATGCTGATTCTGATGCACCAAAGGAGTCTGTTAGTGTTTCTGGTTTCAAACCATTGCCTAAAGCAACTCAATGTGAGAAAAAAAGAAAAAAGCAAAACACTGAGCTCAAGCATTCTTACAAGCACACCCATCAAAGAAATGTTAGAACAAAGGGAAAAGCAGAAGGAAGAACAGGAATGTTTAACAAAAAGAGAAGAAAGAACCTCGTGAAGCTAAAAAGGGAGTAAAAAAACTCAATCTAAGTTCCTGTTGGCCTAAGTCTATTAAATACAGGCCAAACAGTCCAGTTGCATCAACTGCAAAGGATGGTGTTTTCAGATGTCCTGCTTGCGACGAGGAATATTGTGACCCACCAACAGAAGGATGGATCCAATGCTGTAAATGCCAAGAGTGGTGGCATGAGGAATGTTCCAATTATGAAAATGGCATCAACTAAACACTTCAACATTACATTACAATGCATTATGCTTAATTTGATACTTTGTAAGATGTAAAAACACAGTTATCATTCGTTAAACTATGTAACATAGTCAAAAGATAAAATATTTTCAACCTTTTTCAATGTTGCCATCTTGCCCCAAGGCCAAATTCATCTTGCCCCAGCACTGGGGCAAGATGACGATTTGTTATTGTTATGAAGAAATAAAATTATCCTTTAATTTTTTTATTTGAAAAATTAAATGGTAATATATTTAATACTGCAAAGGAATACTCTAATAGTTCATGTAAAATTAATTTTACTATACTTAAAAATAAATTAATAAACAACAAAAATTGTTAACATAGTCATCTTGCCCCGGTCTCCCCTACTCACTTAAGATCATAGTGTCGTGTCTGTCATCAGTGGAAGGGGTACAGGCTGTCTTTACAGTATGGATGGCATGATGAATCAGTATAAAAAAGTTTTGGAAAGAAGGTTGATCCCTCAACTAAAGGAATGGTTTCCCCATACCTCCAAACGTATTTTCATTCATGACACGGCGACATGTCATAAAGCGAATACAATAACAGAATTCTTAACTATAGAGAAACTAATATTTTGCAATGACCGGGCATTTCTCCAGGTTTAAACCCGATCGAGAATACCTGAGAGTTCCTAAACCAAAAGCATCAAAAGAAAACAAGACAAGCAGAAGAAATTTGACAGAAGACTTGTTTAAGGAACTTGTCATCAGGAACGACAGAAAATCTAAAAAAAATATACACAGAGCATGGCAAAAAGAGTACAGCCCATAATGGACGCTGAGGCAGGTTCGACGAAATATTGAGGATATTGTCTTCGAAAACTTGTGCTAATTTTTTTCCCAATAAATTTCTAATTTATGTGCTAAAGTTTGTTTTTATTTTTAAACCATATGCATTCTATCCAAATATACCTAAAATAGTTTAACTATCCACCAGTAACAAAAATGTATAGCTTTCAGTTCATCACAATGTAAATTTTAGGCGTGTAACTAATAATTTGGCCACCCACTGTATTCTTTTATAAAGGGAGTCTAATTTTTTGAATAAGAGCGTTTAGTCACAATTAACCTGTTTGCGTAAAACCGACCTCTAATCTTCATTTTTCTTTAATTCATTTTTCTTTAATTGTGTGGTTCTCGAATCTACTGTTACTTGTTTTCGCTGTAGTTTTATGCTACTCAGTGTATTCTGATCCATCTGCAGAGTATAAAAGTGTGACTGTAAGTTGGTATCGGCGGAACTTGGGTCGAGACCAACCTTCGTGAGGAGCGCAACACAAGTTCTTCTGCTTTTTGAGAGTGCAGCGTGACACGTTCTCTACGGGATCTGAAGTATAGAACTTAGTTGAAAAAATCTGCCTTCTTGGGTAGAAGAGAACTTTAGCCCTTTTTCAATAAAGCTCAGCGGCGACCATGGGTTGCTAGTATATACAGTAACATTTATACCAGGGCGCGAAATTACAGCTCGCCAATGGCGAGCAAATATTTAAGGTTGGAGAGTAAGTTTTGTCTTTTAAAATATTGTGTTTTAAATGAAACTATGTACGCTCAGAATATCGTGCCTCGATACAGCGACATGCGGATTTTGTAGATCTTTTGTGAGCTGAGAAATGTGGATATTTTAACAAAGTATGGCAATGAAAAACAATGCAGGTATTTTATCCATTTTATTGCTGAAATTATGTAGTTAGATTTAGTGGGAAAATTAAAAAAAGTGTATATATATCAGCATTCTGGCTGATGGTACCACAGATAGATCAGATGTTCAACATGCAAATGTGTATGTTGGATGTACAGATGTGTATGTTCGATGGCAAATGTAATCATTGCATCTCAGTTCTCACAGATCTCGAATCTAGTGTTGCATAAAAAGAACAGGAGTTTTGGACCAACTATCCATATCAGGGATAATCAAGGTTGTGCAGGTGGCAAATATTAAAAATTTTTGAGCGAGAGTTTCAGACTTTAAGAGGGAGATTAATTAAACATGAAATATATACATCAATGAAAGACTGCAATCTATGTCATCAGAATGCGCTAACATCTCTGCATGTTTTTGACACTTTGGGTTGGCCTCCCAAAAAAAGAATTCCTGAATTTGGGTTAGAAGAAATAAAAAGCTCTTTATGTATTTGCACCCAAGTCTCTTTAATCAAAAAGTGATAATGTATTGGCAGAATTCAAGTTTATGTTCTCTTAACTAACACTGAAAGATATGCTGGAGAAGTTTTACAGTTAACAGCAGTGGTGGGATTCAGCCGGTTCGGGCCGGTTCGGTCGAACCGGTTGTTAAAATTATATTTCAAATCCGAAAATTGCATTTAAATTAATTCACTTTCTTTAAATGTTTATATGCACAACAGTATTTTCTAACCACAACACTGTGACATATTCTAATTTGTTTCATTTAATAAAATAATGTTTTATTTTCAAAAAATGTTTTTTTTTCTCCATTTGTTCTGCAAGGAGCAAATTTAACTTAAAAAGTTATATATGAAATTTTGAAGATTTGAAGAATTTTGGGATACATATCGGCAGCTTAGACTATCCATAGTAATATGACATGCTTATTGCACATCACAATAAATACTTATATTTGAATAAAAGGTACTTTGCTTTGGCTGCTTTATTTGAAAATATACGGAATATTCCATGTTATCGCTGATCAATAACTAATGATGAAATCGTTAGATTTATTGTTATACTTACAGCTGCATTTCTTTAAAATATTGTTCTTCATATCTTAGAAGTAATTTAAATTAAGGTATTTATTTTCATAAATGTAGCAAATTTTAGGATCCCTGAGTCCTATAAGTCCTATTTAGAAAAACATTTTCCATGCTCTAAAAAAATGAGAAAACAGTGAATGGGATAAACTTGCCGAGTCGTGATACTTTCTATTTTACGAATTTCAAGCGTTGTCTGGTCCATTTTTTGTACCAAGAAATGGTAAAATTCCAGATATCATAACTCGAGAAATTTTGGTCGTGCAAAAAAATGTCTCACTCATTAGCATGGATAAAGTTTTTCAAAATATGTTGTAAGACACAAAGTACCGCATTTTTTCTAAGTAAAATACGGTGATGAAGAACAACATTTGAAATATTTTTGAAATTAGAAGTGTTTTAAACTTAATGATTTAGTAATTAGCTATCGGTCAGCGATGAGCAGGGGCGCTCTTCATATTTATAACTGATATTATCTAGATGCAAGGGTAATTCTGAACTAAAAAAAAAAAATCCGAAATTTACCGCAAATATTCTGAAAGGTTACAGCAGAGAAGGGGGTGAGGGAGAAATCCCTCCTGGCGCTAATTATAATACAGTAAAACCTCCCTAAAGCGACCACTTTCCGTTCGAATAAAAATAGGTCCCTCCGAGAGGTGGTCTCTTAACGGAGGTCATGTTTTAATCTTGATTTTAATTGTTGAAAAAAGGTAACAATTAATGTTACTAAAATTTATTTTTTACATAAGGAAAAAATGTGAAAATTTAAGTATCAAAACAAAAGTTAATTACATAAGTTAATTAGAGCAGAGTTTAAAAAATGAATACATTGACGTTTGCTTTGATTTTACAGTTTATGTTTTATAACGTTTATTTCCAAGTCCATTCGAAGTTCGATAAATAAATGCACTTTCTTTTTGTACGAGAACAAATTATGACGATTTCATAAATTTATCTATTTCTTTGAGAGTTTTTTGACAGAATAAGGCAGGGGAGTTTATTGACCGTCATCCTTACTTTGTCATCAGATTTAAATTCATTGCCTAAAAAGACACAAAGGGGTTTAAACACTTAAAAGTTATCGGAATAAATAAAAAATCCAAACTTAGTTTAGAAGTTTGATGAACAAAGCGCTCCCCGGAATTATTATTCTAATAAAACCTTCTTCAATCGACCACGAAAAAACGGAAATTGTTTCATTTTCTTCAAAGAAATGGGTCGCTCATGGAGGGAGTTCAACTGGGGTGGTTTCTGAATAGAGGTAAAATTAGTATTGAACCTATGGGAATAAATTTCGCTCCATGAAAAAATAATCGTTCAGGGAGGTGGTCACACAGGGAGGTTTCATTGTATATAAGTTTTTTCCGCGGCACTTTGACGAAATTCGTGTTTTCTCTGCGATCCTTTGGCAAAATTTTTATTTTTTGAGATTCTTTGACGAAATTTCCGTTTTTTTTCGTGATTCTTTTTAGAAATTTCCGTTTCTTACGCGATTCGTTGACGAAATTCACGTTTTCCCGCAATCATTTGCCGAAGATCGTATTTTCCCGCGATCATTTAACGGAAATCGCGTTGTTCTCGCGATCACGTGACGAAAATCGCGTTTTTTCCACGATTCTTTGACGAAATTGGCATTTCTTTCGCGATCCTTTGACGAAATTTGCGTTTTTTCGAAATTTCTTGACGAAATTCGCATTTTCTGCGATCCTTTGACGAAATTGACGATTTTTCCTACAAACGATTGACGAAATTAATTTCTTTTAGCGAGTATTTGTCTAAATTCGCGATATTTTATGTCCGAATTTTCGGAGTGATGATCGATTTTTTTTTAAATTTCGGCTTAAATTTTTGGAAAATTCGGAACAGAATCACCCCTGCCTTGATGACTAGATCTTTTAAATGAAATTAACTCGTCTTTCAGAAGCTGTGTGAACAAGAAGTATAAGTATCATAAAAAATGAAAACTTATAAAATTTATTAAAATGCTTGAAATGCTTTGGTAGAAAAAAGCACACACAAAAGAAAGACGATTAGCCTTTTATTACTTCAGAAACTTAAAATATCAAATTTGTAGAAGATTATAAATGTTTTACTAAGCTCGGGAACATGTTTTCTAAAAAAAAAAAAAAAAAAAAAAAAAAAAAAAAGTAACAAATTATAAAAATGATAGGCTATTGAATTCAGAATATTTGACAAAAGTACTGAATTCTGAACATTTGAAACAGGCTACTGAATTCTGAACATTTGAAAGGAAATTGTTAGTCATTTGAATAGAGGAGTAAACTACTTATTTTTCACCATCACATTTACTCAAATATTGGTGAAGTAATACTTCCATGGAAAGTAGCTGAAGAACCATTATTTATATTTAATGACACTTATAATTAATATTAATGATTATCGAGTGTTTTTTTTTTTTTTTTTACTATATTTTAAATATTTTTCTAAAACTATGGACTTTTTAAAAGTATTCAAAAGGCTAAAAATATTGTCAGAACAAGTGCTGCAAGTTCAGCCGAAACGAAAAAAGGGTTCTCAAAGATAAATATAATATGGTTAGAGAAGATAAGTCGACTAACTATTTCTAATGTATCAAGCATGAAAATTAACCTAATTGTCCTAAAAATCTCTACAAATCTCGGATTCCTACTTTTATAATGAATGTATATTAAGAAAGAAGCATGCGTCCGATAATGTTCGAGTAAAGACAAAGAAAATTGAAAGTGAGGACGCTTATCAAGTAGAGTATGTAAATATCTTAAATAATCCAAGTTATTTAATATTTTATATCTCTTTTCTAGACTATAATCTAGTTTTTTCTACATCCTTTATTTTTTTTATTTAAATATTAATTATATGAAATAATATACTACCTTTTTAAATACTTTTTTAAAACTTTTCAACTCATAAATATAAAGCTATTTTCAGTACAGGATACCCAAAATAATTCAAATGTATTCTTTAGTTTCAAAATGAAAATGTATAGAGTGCTCATGAATTTCATTGGCAACTGTTATCCATGGACATTTATCGTATGAAAAGTTTTCAAAATATGTTGCATGTTTTTAAATAGAGTTAAATTTTATTATTGATACAAAGTTTCCAGATATATCCTCTTCGAGTACGAATTATTGTTACTACACAAATAGTTTGAGACATTTGAGATTAATTATAGAAGACGTTACTGATGAATATCTCGGTGAAATTTGCGACTTTGGTGAGAAAACCTAACATAAAACACGCATTCAAAAAATCCAGAAATCAAGCACCTAACATTCACAAGAGCCGATTTATCGAGATAAACTTTGAAGAAATGACAAGCATTTATCACCAAGGCAAGGATATAAATATGAATGCTTGACAATCAATGAGTTAGTATTCTCACGAGAACAGACTTCAGCTACATCTCGAGCTCTTTATTGATGTAGTTTCTGATAGACGTATTGATCAGGGTTTCATGATTGCCGAATATCTATTAAATTTAAGTTACGTTCTTTCATAGGGAAACATGTTTCAGGATTTTTTTTTTCACTGTACCAAGAGATCAAAGTTTTTAAACTATTTTCTTATAATATTGGAATGTTTTTCATAATCTATGTGTGGTGCTTCATTTTCTTTCACGTTATGTATCAAAAATAATTCGAGCAGCGAACCGGTTGTTAAATTATTTGAATCATATTACTGGTTAAAGGTACTCAGCAAGATTTCCCAATTCGCTCCAGATTCTATCAATTTGTGCCTGTTCTACGAGTGAGCATATCTTCATGCAAGAGGCTTCAGCTGTCACAACAGACTCAAGACTGCATACAGAAACACTCCGAAGACTGCGACACTGGATTATTTACTCAGAATTTCTATTAATGGGTCCACCCTGACAGATTTTGTCCCTACAGCTGCGATTGACAAGTGGTATTTCAGTGAAGAAAGGCAAAGCTACACAAACATGAAGTTCTAAAAGTACAGGAACTTTATCTATCGTCACTTTTAAGTGAGACAATTTCTGTAACCATTGAAACCTTAAAGAAACCTTATTTTGAGTTAATATTATTCTTTTTCTTTTGCAGTAAATATGTTTCGATTTTTCAATTTCTGCATTCTTTTATGATTTCGGTCACAAGAAAGTTCTTCATACTACATCTGTTAAAACTTTAATTGTTCATATTTCTCATGAATATAAAAATTTCCTGATTTAACAGACAGTTCCTTCTAACAAATTCAGTTTGTCATAAATAGTTCATTTTCTGGGCAAGTGTGGTGACTGACATAGGCGTAACTTGGGCTCTAAAACTAGGGGGTCAAAAATCTGGAGGCGCTTTTGAAAAAAATTATGCGCTCCCAACCCCTTCTATAACCATGTGCACACAATTAAATTAAATGCGTCAAACTTTTAATACATAAATAAATTTTAAACTTAGTAATATACGGAAAAAAAGGAGAAATCACAAACTAAGCATTTCACATTTTTAAAGAAATATTCAAAAATATTCACTGCACAACAGTTATATCTCTTATTACGTCTAATGAAAAGTTCAATTAGAAAAGAGTTCAAACAAACTTATTAAAAATGTGTCAAAGCTTTGGCTTTTTAAGAATTTTTAAAATGATGAGGATGGTGAGGGAGGTGACTGAGATAAATATGTTTAACGAACTTTGTCAGAGGGCAACAAATAATAAAAGTTTATTAAAACAAAACAACAACAAAAGAAAATCTGAAGCTAGCGTTCTGATTGAAATGACTCAGAAATTTTACTGCGATGCTTTTTTTTAGGGTACACAGGAAAATTTTAGCTTACGAATTTAAAAATTGATATTATTCTTAAATATAAAAAATTTTAAACTATTTGTTCAGGTTTCAAATTAAGAAAAGTAAGAACGAAAGTATGCATCGGTTATAGAATATGTAACATTTTTCAACATTATCAATATACTGTTAAGAAATTTTCTTCTTTCATTCGATGAAATGAGCCTAAATAAACAATTTAAAAAACTCAGAATGCAGTTGAAAATCCATTTTGAAGAATTGCTTTCCATAGCAGATAATGTATGCGAATTCTTTTGTGCAACCTTGTATACGATCTATAGAGCTTTACTCATTCCACATAGCGAAACTAAATAGCTGGAAAATGCAGGAAACAACTATAAAGGTTTTTCTAGGGAAATATCATTTTTCAGTTGATAAGGTATAAAATATACTTTTGTTCAGCCATGTACATCTTATTTGGTTCAGCAGAAAAAAAAAAATCATAAATATTGAAAGTGTATTTTTTTGTAAACCCTTTCACAGACATTAATACGAATTTTTGGTTGTAAACCTATATTTATTTGCATATCACATAATATACTAAAATTTACTAGAGCTGGAAAACATGTAACATACAGTAATCACCATCCATAAGAGGCAATACATATGATTTCTTTAGCACAGCCGTATGAATTTATTCATATTCTAAAAGCATTTTTCTGTATAATAAGATATAGTTCAGCTAAAAAATGACAAACACTCTATAGGAATTCACCCCTAAGAACTAGCATGCTTAATGATTTCTTTCGTGTAGCTCTGTATTTGATCTATAGAATTTTACGATTTTTCCCCAAAGACCATAATGTAACGGAAAATTTTCGCGATTTTTTTCCGCGATCGTTTGCCGAAATTCGTGCGTTTATTCCGTGGTCGTGTGTCTAAATTCGTGATTTTTTCCGAGATCGTTTGCCGAAATTTGCGATTTATTCCACGGTCGTTCGACGAAATTTGCGATATTATTTCACAATCATTTCACGAAATTCGCGATTTTTTACGCGACCTTTTCATGAAATCGCGGTATTTTCCCGCAATGATTCGACAAAATTAGCGATTTTATTCAACGATTATTTGACGATTTTTTCACCACTACCGATTGCCGAAATTTACGTTTTTTTCACTGCCAACTATGAAGATTGTAAATTTTTGCATTCGTGTGCCGAAATTCGCGATTTTTTCCGCGATCATTTACTGAAATTCGCGCGATTATTTTTCCACGATTGTTTTCCGGAATTCGCGATTTTCACCCGCGATCAGTTGTCTAAATTCGCGATTTTTTTCTGAGATCATTTGCCGATGTTCTCGATTTTGTGAGAGATAGTTTGCAGAAATTCACGATTTTCTTCCGCGACCTTTCGACGAAATTCGCCATTTTATTCAGCGATTATTTGACGATTTTTTCACCACTACCGATTGCGAAATTTACAATTTTTTTCACTGCCGACTATAAAAATTTTGAATTTCTGCAATCGTGTGCCGAAATTCGCGATTATTTCCGTGATCGTTTGCTGAAATTCGTGATTTTTTGTTCAATTTCGAATATTTTAGAATTGAATATTTTTCCATGACTGTTTTCCGAAATTGGCGATTTTCTTCCGCGATCACTTGCCGAAATTCTGGATTTTATTCGCGATCATTTGTCTAAATTCGCGATTTTTGCTGGGATCGTTTGCCGATGCTCACGATTTTCTCCAACCTTTCAACGAAATTCGCGATTTTATTCAGCGATTATTTGACGATTTTTTCACCACTACCGATTGCCGAAATATACGATTTTTTTTCATTGCCGACTATGAAAATTGTGAATTTCTGCAATCGTGTGCCGAAATTCTCGATTTTTTCCGCGATCGTTTGCTGAAATTCTCGCGATTTTTTTCAACGATTGTTTTCCGAAATTCTCGATTTCTTTCGCGATCATTTGTCTAAATTCGCGATTTCTTCTGGGATCGTTTGACGATGTTCGCGCTTTTGACAGAGATCTTTTGCCGAAATTCGCGATTTTCTCCTGCGACCTTTCATCAAAATTCGCGGTTTTATTTTGCAATCATTTCACGAAATTCGTGATTTCCTTGTTCAACGAATTTTGTGATTTTTTACGCTACCTGTTGACGAAATCGCGATATTTTACTGCAATCGTTCGACGAAATTCGCGATTTTATTCCGCGATCGATTGTCGAAATACACAATTTGTTTCCGCAATCGTTTGCCAAAATTTCCGATTTTTTTCCGTGATCGTGTGCCGAAATTCGTGATTTTTTTCCGCGATCATTTTCCGATATTCGCAATTTTTTTTCTCCGACCGTTTGTCGAAATTCGCGATTTTTTCGAGATCGTTTGCCAAAATTGGCGATTTTATTTCAAAATCGTTTCACGAAATTCGCGATTAATTTCTGCCCTTGTTCGACGAAAGTTGTGATTTTTTACGCGATCTCTTAGCGAAATCGCGATATGCAATTTTAGACAATGAGATTATTAAATTATAAATACAAGTATATTTATAAAACAAAAAATGTGAAAATCAAATACAGCCCGTCCTGGTATCGAGCCCGAGTATTCCGAATACTAAACAGACGCCGTACCGATCGTGCTATGACCACCGCAGAAATTTTGTTCTGAGTAAGTATTTAAGTTGTGTTATAATATTAGACCCCCCCCCCCCCTGTTTCTCGAGAACTAATGTGCATTGTATAAAATCAGTTGAACCTGAGACTAAGGGGCTTCTACCTTACAAGGTATATAAAAGATAATCAAAATCTGTGATTATCAGGGTTGGCCCTCTTCTTGTTAGAACTATGCAAAATTGTAATATTTAGTCGAAAATTTAATTGGATATAAATCGCACTCATACTGGTTTAAGATGAATCCAGATAATTTATCAATACAAAATATTAAATCAAATACTGGTTTTAATTTTTTTGTCTTAATTGAAATGCTTTTAATTTTACACATTTTCATAGTGGATTTCCCTTAAGACTCAAATAAAAATATTGAGTTTTATTATAGTGTTTTAACTTTATAAATTATTAAATGCGGATTTTTATATAATTTATAGCATTTGGAAGAACGATTGTGAAAGAAAGAAATGCCATTTTTCTGATATTTATTACAAAATATATATATATATATATATATATATATATATTGCACCAAACCGTACCCAAGCCTACCCGCGGTTGGTTTAGGGTCGGGTTGGCCTCATATTTTTTCGTTGCGTGCCTTATTTTTATTTTTGCTGCGAGTCGGATTTGGCTCTGGTTGACTGTCATTGTTTCGAATTCGAGTCGTTTCGGGTTCAGTTTTGACTCTTGCGGATCGAATTTGAGTTGACCCATTTTTTTTCAAAAGAATGTCCAAAATTTTATATTTTTTCTGGTAAAAAATCTATATACAATATGATCTCCAAAACAGATACCTCTATTTAGTGGGCACTTTTTTCGTAACACACTTATATGTTTGCACACTTTTATTTCAGAATAGCATCCTCCATCACAATTTACACACACGTATCATGTTTATTGTGTACAATAAACTACGTATTACTAATACGACACATGTATGTTCATGTCTATCAAAAACGAAATGCTGGTAATGTTTTTCATATTCCGAGAGAAGATTAATATGAGAAGAAATGACAGTGTTCAGAGTCAAGACACGGTAATCATGAAATCTTTTCCCACACGTGCATCTAAACAAACATCCCTGAGAATGAAAAAGGAAAATAGTCTTTCTACTTTGTACAAAGAGAAAAAAAAGGAGATAGAAAACATTTTTACTTGAACTGTTACTACGGCAGAAGGTTTTGTTAAGACGTAAAACAAAAATTACTTATGTCAATATGTAAATTTTAATTCTGGTAGTTTTGAATGTGATTTATCCAATTCTAATTTACAGCCACGATAATATGTAAATTATTTGGGGTAAAAAACGAGAAAAAATAAATACAAAAATGTGTTTTTACTAGAAAACAAGACAAAAAAAGTGGAGGGGAAAAACATGACTTTGCCCTTACTCTTAAAAAACTAGGGGGGCATATGCCCCTCCTTGCCCCCGCCAGATTACGCCCATGGTGACTGATGTTGCTGTCTGAATGAATGTAAAATAATGGCGAACAAAAGTTTTTGACTGGCGAGCACCTTTTGAACTGAAATTTCATGCCCTGATTTGTACAGTTTATTGATTTAGTGAGCTAATCCATTGCTTTCAGCGATATTCGCGTTCGATATCGAAGCCCTTTCTGGATATTGTTTGAGAAGTCAACGTTCTATAGCTAAGTTAGTTTTAGACCTAGTTTGTATTTTTTATATTGTTGAGAGCTAATTTAAGGATTAGACTGCTTTTAAGTGCAGAGTAGTATCGACTCAATAGAGAAGCTCTATCGCAGTCCTTCCCTATTTTAATTTAAATAAACAGCCTTTTAAACTTAAAATCTTAATATGTTTTTTTACAACGTGACGGCCCCGATGGAGTTACAAGTTTCGGTTTGTAGTGTGTTTGCACTGACCTGCGTTTTCATTCTGTAATGTTGCAATATTGGTTCCATTATTACTCCCTGTGTTTACATATATGGACTACTTTTACATTTCAGGGTTGCATTTTCAGGATGTTACCATGTTTCGCCCAAAGCAAAGTTAATTTGGAAAACATTTTGCTAAATATATTCATCATTTTTAACACTTTTCGACTAAGTTGAAAACTTGAAAAGTGGTAAATAATGTGAACATTAAAAAAGGTCCACAATCTTATTTAAAAGGCGACTAATGTAATAAAAAAGATGTTACAAGTTTAAAATATACATTTTATTTAAAACTTCTTAGTACTTTCAAACCTTCCAGGCTCATCATCAGAGAACATCTTAACTAAATGTTGTTTATTTCATACAAATACGTCACTTTGTTTTGAAAATGAGAGAGCCAATAATTACTAGAGTTGAAAGTAGAAGTAGCAGTATCAGTTTCTTGGATCTTCTACTGAAACTTCTGCTTTCAACTCTAGTAATTATTGGCTCTATCATTTTCAAAACAAAGTAACGCATTTGTATAAATGGACAACATTTAGTTATTAAGATATTCTCTGATGATGAGCCTGGTAGGCTTCAAAGTACTAAGAAGTTTTAAATAAAATGTACATTTTAAACTTGTAACATCTTTTTCATTACATTAGTCGCCTTTTAAGTAAGATTGTGGGCCTTTTTAATGTTCACATTATTTATTTTATGTTGAATCAAGGTGAAAAAATGCGTTTCGTTTTATGATATTATTTGTAACATGAAAAGTGTTTATGCATTTAGTTTGTCTGGCGGCCTGGCCGTCAGTCCGTGCTCTAACTTTTGTAAATATACTCGGATTTCTCTGTAATTCTACTATGCTAGTGACATTTACTATAGCAGGATCCTTATTAAAAATGAAGACTGTATAATTTATTGTTGGTTAATTTACAGGGACAGCCAAAAGTATTCCGTTACATTACGGTCAAAGGGAAAAAATATTTTCAACCGCATTTTAATTATGTTGCACGATTTCAAACAAAATGAAATTACACTAGATTAATATTAACACAATTATTCTAATTGGTAAACAAATCATATTAGATGTAAAATTCCAACTGGGCGAAAAATGTCCGGACCAGGATTCGAATCCGGGACCTCCCTGGCTGAAGCCGCTAGTGCTCTGCCATCTGAGCTATCCCGGACAATTCTGGTCGAACTTTTTCACCCAGCTAACCTTAATGATTACAGCATCTGGTCTGAAACCTGGTTCAGATCAACAGAACAAATCTCAGGTAATGGAATTCCAGAAATCGCTGGATACGAAATTACACTAGATTAATATTAACACAATTATCCTAATTGGTAAACAAATCATATTAGATGTAAATCTTAGATTTACATATAATACCTAATTACATTGAACCAGGTTTCAGACCAATGCTGTAATCATCAAGGTTAGCTGGGTGAAAAAGTTCGACCAGAATCGTCCGGGATAGCTCAGATGGCAGAGCACTGGCGGCTTCAGCCAGGGAGGTCCCGGGTTCGAATCCTGGTCCGGACATTTTTCGCCCAGTTGGAAATTTACATCTAAAATGAAATCGATATGCATTTATGAAGTGCACTAATACATGCATTCTGTGGAATATAGGGTGCAAAATATTTATTATTTATTTACAGGGCTACACAGAAGAATTCCATTTCTCAAACGTTTACAGTGTTAATCTGTTTGCAGTGCATTTTAATTATGTTAAACTATTTCAAATATACTGAAACTGATATACATGACTGACATTTACTACAGCAAGATACTTCCTTTAGTATATGATGGGCATATCATTTATTGTTCATTTACAGGGGCGCCCAAAGGATTTCGGATACTGTATTATATATACGAAGTATTGTCTCGTAGTGATAATTGCTGGGAATGCGTTTTGAATTATCATATGTGTTTCTAAGTTTAATTAAATTTTTCATATTAAGGGGTATATATAAATGTTATAGATCATATACAGGGCTACAAAAAAGAATTCGTAAGCATTACTGAATATGTGCGTGGACTGCTTAAAGGTGTTTTTAAATGAGCTATGCATTTTTAATCTGAACTGCATTTAGCATACTAACCAGGAAACTACATCTTAGTGTAAAAATGAAAAAAATCTAAGTAAGCAACAATCGAAAGAGTATATTGAAACACGTTTGCTCATGCAAAATTTTTTGCCCTCGTCTCCCCGTTGTCGAGATATACAGGGCTAGCATAAACAACTGACCGGATTTTGAAAATTTATATTTTCCAAACTATTACACATATTATAATAAGTGATACATGAAAATAAAGAGGATCATTCCAAGTTTTTCTTCAGTTACAAATGTCAGTGTGCAAGCCTTTCGTAACACGACTAACACCAAATATTTAATCAAGTTCGTTCCACACATTTTGGCAGTTTTGAGCAATCAACGATTCTTAATATAGCACTGATGCATTAAAACACTAAATAGCGCATCACAAAATAATGCTAAATGGTGCATATGTGCTGCATTATTAAGTGTTTTAATGCATCACTGCTGCATTAAGAATCGTTGACTGAACACACAATTAACCCTTCACTGCACGATTTTTTTCTATTTTTATGAAAAAAATTATTTGAAATCTGTATATCGGTCTAATAATGTGAAAAATAGTAAAAAAAAAAATAATTTTCAAATTTCCAGCTAAAATTTGATATTTTATGGCGTGTACCCTATGCACACAATTAGGATTTTAAACTGTGGTACTGCTATATTTTACAACTAAATGAGCTTAAATTAAGTAATTTTATCTGCTTAACAGTCTGCAAAGTTTTTTATAATAATATTTTTAAGCATTCGCTAAAAATAATGAAAGTAAATTTTACCTTAATAGATTGATCGAAATTTTTTTTTGCTTCCGAAGAACAAATTCTAATTTTTTGTCATATGCAGACATTGATATATACAAAATAACCGTTATTCCATTCTTTGGACTGCTCTTGAACAGGGATAGAGATCATATAGACCACATTTATGGTACATAATAAGAATCACTGTGTTTTTAGGTATGGGCCAGATGTGGCACGTCGTGCAGGGAAGTGTTAAAGGATTAATTCGAGCTATCTTTTCAATATAACACTCCTAAAATTCACACAGAGCCTAAAACGAGAATTAGACGTCTTACTGTGTTTTATATTCAAAATCTGTATTCCAAGCTGAATAAAGTCACGTGGCACCGATAATTTGCACAAAGAACTTCTAATATATAAGAATGGAAGCTACTACTGATTTACACTATGAACTGTTTCGCTCGTTGGCTGGCGGAGAGCCGTCCCTTCTGAAAGGTAGATGTTTCATTTTGCACATTTTAAAACTTTATATCTCTATAACGGGGGAGACGGGGGCAAATTGTTTATGCGTCTATAAACAAGTTCCAATATGCCCTTTCGATTGCTACCGCCAACCGGGTCTTTGGTCCTTGCGGCGTTACTTTGGTCCAACCCATAAGAAAAGTTTTTATTCTTTGTATTGAACAAACAATACAAGATAATTTGGAGTTTTTGTCCTTGAAAAATATTTTATATCCTACTATAGGGTATTTGAATAATTTGGGGGTAATTTAAAAAATTTTAGTGGCAACACTGGATGTGTTTGTAAACATCTGTCTTCGTGTGTAAATTTTAACTCTCCAAACTTTCTATTGTGAAACAATCTGGATAAAAGCTACAAATAAGATAAGTGTCAAAATATTACTTTTAGTAACCTGTAACCCATGTGTGATCATATTTTTTCCTTTAACTATTTATTTTGATAGAAAATGTTTACGTTTTCATAAAGCTAACATGGAAACTAGTATTTCGGGGCTACTTTGTGTTAGGCCTTTTTGGGTCCGAAAATAGCCCCAATTACTTAGAAATGCCTTTTATGCATCCAAATCCTTAAAATATGTTTTAAGTAACATTTTTTCCCAAATGTTACTTTAGCAGAATGTTCCATTAATTGTTTCTGTTCCAGTTGCTGAGGATAACATGACGAAAACTGTTTCTCGTTTCTTTAATATTAACAATTAGTTTATTGTGTTTAAATGTTAAAAAAAATTATATTGAATTTGTAGTATTAATTTATTAGAAAAAGCTATTGCAAAGTGGTTTCAATAAAAATGTACTCAGTTACATATGAAATGCATTCATTTTATACGAAACTAAGTGAATGGACCAAAGAAGCTCCCAGCAGGGGCTACTTTCCTCCAAAACTTTAAAAATAATAAAAGAATAAGAAAAAAAGTTTTAAAAAATCCTCTTTAAAACCGTACAGTTTGCTTCATTGTTTCATGTTAATTGCTTACAGTTCCATTTCGACGTTGAAAAATCACATATAATATTTTTTAATAATGGAAATGTGAGTGGAACCAGGAAAAAGTTGCCCAAAATAGCCCCGGTTGACGGTACTTATTTAGATTTTTTTCCTTGTTACACTATTGTGGTAGTTACCTGGTAAGAGATGTTTGTAGAATATAAATAAAATCATATACAGGGTCACACAAAGAGCTGGATAAATAACTGCTTATGGATGATAATTTTTGAAAGTGTGATTTTAATAGTTTTAAGCGTGTTTTTTTAATTAAATTTTAGCTTAACACGTGACGGGTATAAAAACCTGTAGGTAATATACATGGCTGAAAAAGAATTCTAGTATAAAATCATAAGAACACAACGCAAAGTGACGAATTAAAATGTGTGGTACGGCAGTTAAATATTTCTTCTACACAAATTTAATCTGAAACACTGTTACTTCGACTGCCCAGCTACACATTTAAAATGAAAGCGACGTATGAGAACAAAGTGATGTAACAAAATAAATGAAACTGCAGTTAATGATAATATATATTTTCTCTAATTAAGTTCAATCCAAGAAACTGCTAATTCCACTTTCAACTCTAATATTTATTGGCTCTCACAATTTCAAATCGAAGTGACGAATTTGCATAAATAAACAGCAATTAGTCATTATAATATTCTCTGATGAGGGTTTGGTAACGCCTGAAAGTACTAAGAAGTTTTTTAATGAAATGGATATTTTAAAACTGTAACATCTCTTTTATTATTTTAGTCGCCTTCTAAGAAAAACAGTGAACATTTTAAAGTCCATATTATATATTTTATGAATTCTAGTATTTTTCCACAAAAGAATTGAAGTACTTTTCCGGCTGTGAGCGGTAATTGAGGAATCCTGTTTTTCAAATACGTTATGCGATTTATAAAACTATTAATTAGGTATCTTAAGTATTTTATTAAGCAGCGTTAAAGTATCCTGGAAGTACTTGAAAGAGTTTCATATTCTATACTTGACGAATTATTTATCTTTCGTGTTAAATTCAAGTTCGGCTTAAGGTGTCTTTGTCTTGACTTTTATTATCACATTTTAAAGTTGTGACATTTTCCCTGCTACACCCTGTATCTACATATAGACCACTTTTATATTTACAGGGTATCCCAAAAGTAAATCCATGGCAATTCCACAGAATTTTCTTTGGGGGGTGGGGTGGGGGGGGAGTTAAAATTTATAATATGTTTAATTTAAGGGTATGATTGGAAAACTTGATATTTTTATATTCTAATATAAAATCCTAATAAAAAGGCTTTGTAAATTACTGTTTACAAACTAAGTTAAGTACCATTATTGTCTTTGTAAAGTCATAATGTTACGTCAGTTACACAATAAAAGTTACGTCAGTTATCCGTGCAAATGCCATTTTTTTTCTTTTTTTTATTCAGAAATTAATTAAGTTACTGTTATAATTTGGCATTACTTAGTTTTGTTGAGAACATTAAGTCACTTTTTTTAACGGGATAGTTTTGATAATTTTTACACTTCAATGAAAGCAGAAAAAATGTTTGTATAATTTATGTTACGTCAGTCAGAGAATTTTGAAATGCAAATTAGGTGACTAAAAGAGAGATTGAAATAATCTGCAGGGGTATTTTGGGTATTAAACCCTTAGTAAGAAATATTTTAAATTGTAAAGTTTGTTCTAGTTTTATTAGTAAATTTTAAACATAGTTTTGAAAACAAAATTCGCTGATCAAATGTTACGTCGGTTACGATGGAATTACCATCCAAACAAAGAAAAAACATAAAAAAAGCAGATTCTGATATTAGAGTCCAATTTACACGATACGCCTTCTTAAATTTTGTCGAATTTTTGTACAAATCATGAAAAAAAAAAAAAAAGTTCAAAGTGTCTTTGAACTATTTTCTGCCGCAAAATTTCTGTCTGTTTTACATGTTTTATGGTACAAACCGATACGATAATTTGTTAATTTTATTAAATGAATTTTTGCAGTTGAGAATTCTCCTTATACATTATTAGATTTAAAAAACTATTTTATATACGTATATACTTTTAACAGGAATGAAAGTATGAATTTACATAAACTGAGTTTAAAAAATCAAATTTATAAAAGAAGTGCTCAAAAAGTTTGAGTCAGAGAACAATGCTTCGATGCCTTTCTGCGCTCTACCTGATAAAATTTCTTTACGTATACGAAAAAAGGAAATGCGGAAGAATTCTGCAGCAGAAAATGATAGAAGTCGGGGGGGGGGGGGGGGGGGGAGGGGAAGAAAAAGAAAATTTCACCCACATCTAAAGAAAGTTCTGCCCCTTTACTATTTGTTCTTTCATTTTTTATTATTTATTTTTTTTACATACTTCCATTGCTTTTAAAGGATTTTTAAAAGAATGCTTTTTAAAATGAAAACTTGAAAAGGTTTCAGAATATATAGTGAATTTTATTAAACTTTTAATACAGTCTCTTTTGTTTTCTTGTAAATATGTTGTTTATAAACAAATACGTTGAGATACCAAAAAAGGCTTTAATTAATGATTTAATGGTGTTTTCCTTGAAATATCGTTACTAAATAATTTCAAAAGAAGTTTTTTTAGAATTTTTTTTAGATTTCAAAAGAATTTTTTAAAAGAGTGGTATGTATTCCATTACTTATTATATTCCGTATATTTTTACTTTCAACTTTCTAAAGAACAAAGTATTGTAATTGACATTTTTTTTAGTTCCAGTTTTCGACGGATTTACATGTTTTAGGGCTTAGTGATCTGAAAAAGCATGTTTATACTAAATCTATGTCTGTCCGTCCGTATATCCTCTTTGTATCATAAGAAATTGTATGATGCCATGCATAGAATTGAACCTAATATTCTGTGCATGTTTTTGGCTATGGCCAGCAGGTCCTCCTTGAATTTCGAAATATTTCGCGTGAAGGGGGCGCTGTAATAGCGATTTTTCTCAATTTTTCATAGTTCTGTTGTACATCGGCTGTTCATGCAGCCACTGGCTATTCGCATCCAGCTAACCTGACGATTTTCAAGTAGCTGGTGTGTAACATAATAACGAAAAATCTTGATTTTATTAAATATCGGGATTTAGATTTAACTTGTTTTTACTCCGATCAGTAAAATGAAGCATAAACTTAAGACGAAACAAAATTGGTGTGATATTAAAGTCATAACACTGAAGTATTAACATGTGTAACAACTTTTTTAAATATTAACATGTATGAGAAAGAAAAATGTCTTGAGATTGGCAAATCCCACTAGTGAAGTCTTGTACATGAGATTATATTACATTTTGCTTCATACATTTATTTTCATTTTTTCTGTACACGAAAATATCGTGCATGTGGAAACATACAATCTCTTGTATTTTTTATTATTTTTACTTTCTTCTATATAGTATAAAAGAAGAAATATTGCAGTAGAAATTTTTTTCGGCTTCCGGTCTTCGACGTATTTACACGTCAGAGATCCAGACAAATATACTTTTCCAAAATGTCAGTCTCTCCGTGCGTGTGTGTCTTTTTCAAATCAACTAAAAATGTATGAAGTTATGCATAGAGTTGAACCAAATTTCACATATATGTTCTTGGCTATGGCAAGCACGTGCATGTTGAATTTGGGGAAAACACGCCAGAAGGTGGCGCTTTAATAGTGATTTTTGTGAGCTTTTTTCGATTTTTTGTGTAAAAGTACAGATTTGTAATAAAATATTAATCAAATTAAAGTAATAAAACATAAACATATTGAAATATAGTACAGAAATATATTACAGCAATAATATAGGCGATAATTGAATACATAATCTGCCAAGTTTTTACCCGCGAAAAAAGGGTTCCGTACAACAAACTTGGCATTATGCCAATAACGCTTCGAGAGGAGGTCGCAAAGTTTCGTCGCCTAATTTTGACTAGATAGGTTTGAAATTAATATCTCGGATAATTACCGACAATTTATTTCGAAAATCATTATCAGCAATCCTTGAACTATTTCACGTCGATAGGTACCTTGAGCATCCCTTAACTCCTACGACAATTTCCCGAAAATTGAAGTTGGTGTGTAACAGAAAAATACGATTTTCTATTAAAAAGCTATGTGACCTAAGATAATTGCTATAGTTTTCGTGCAAGACTTAAAAATACTCCAACCACCACTACTTTTTCCATAATTTTAGTTTCAATACATTCGGAAATAAGGGAAGGGAACATATATGTGCACTAGATTTTCGACGATATCTTTGAAAATATAAAATTACCTAAAATTAATATTACCGAAACTACCTAAAAATAAAACAAATATGTTTTTTAGTTCAGTGTTCAAGTAACTTAATTAACCCCTTTAAAATTTTCCTAAAAATATTTGTGAATAGCTTATAATCCATAATTATGTGGGTACATTTTTAGAAGAAATTGTCTCTCTAGATATACCGTAAAGTTAGTAGCTTTCACCTATTTCAGTGGTACCCAACGTGGGACGTGCGCCCCACCGGGGGGGGGGCAATTTGACCTTCTATGGGGACGGCAATTCCAAATTTCACTCACTCATTCACTATCAATTTCTTTTGTCCCTTTTGGGGAAAAGTAGTAGTGTAGGCTAAAAATAAATGGAATACAAGGAAAATTTAAGAAATCAGTTTTTTATTGAAATATCCCATCGAAATAAAAAAATAGTTTTAACACAATAATTATGAGAATAGTCTTTTTAAAAATTTTGATATATTTTAAGGTATTAAAACACTGTATAAGTTTTCTGGTGCTGAATTTAAAATAAAAAAATCGTAATGCTTTCAAGTATTTACTGAATAAGTTTTCTACTTCTATTAGCGAAGACAATTAACGATATTGGGAAAGAGAAAAGAGAGAGAATGTGTTATGGGGAATAATGGCTACTTAATTTGATAAAGATGGGAATATTGAAATATTTCTTGCGTATTGTGTTATCCATAGAAAGAAAAGTCAGTGTCCAAAGGTTTTCCACCAACTTTTAATAATTTACAATAATGCATTATAAAATGTATGAATTTATCAATTTTAAAGATATTTTCTGAAAATAAAAATGCAGACCGTATAACACTTTTATACGTTAAGTTGGAAAAGTACAACAAAATTCGTTTTGGCATATATGGAAAGATGTATAATCTCATTGCATTTATAAAATTGTGTTAAAAACACATTTGTGGTAGAAGATTCACCTCTTTCATAAGTTAAAAAATGTGAAATGAATAGTTTTTGTTAAGGCTCTATTACACTTCCACCGTGTGTAAAAAGTACATTGTTAAAATAATGATACATAATTTAAGGATTAGGGGGGGGGACATAGTGACTTTTCAGATACTTTGGTGGGGCGTGGCCAATAAAAGTTTGGGAACTACTGACCTATTTGAATATAATTAAGCAATTGCCGTCTCTATACAAACCAAGGGAAAAAATAATATAGTTGATAAAAAGTTATGTTTAATAAAGTATATACACTTAAAAAAAACTATATCAACTAGAGATAAAAAATCTTCAACAGAGAGAAAAAAGAATAATTTCTTCCATAACTGATAGACACGATTTTTCCAAAGAAAACTTTAAAAAGAACATGGATATCTTGGTGAAAAGAAAACAAAAATGCTGAAATTGACTTTTCGGTTAGCCAAGAAAACTGGTCTGTTCATCCCCCTCCCCCCCCTCTATTTTCCTTTACATTTCTTCTGAACGAGATGAAATTTTAAATGAAGATTGGAGTGCAGTACCATCCCTGCGATGGCCGGAATTAAGATTTCAAACTTTTCTTTCATTGAATCAAAATTAATGAGATTCACTAGAATTACATTCACTAGAAAGATTCACTTCACTAGAAGATTCACTTCAAAGATTCACAAGAAAGAAACATGTTTACCATTTTCTAGGAAAATTAAAACTTAGGTTTATTTTATTATTTTTTTTTATTTAAACTAATATAAATAGGCATATTAAAAAGTTATTAGCCTTTTCATATAATATTTTTCGAAGTCAAATGAATCAAAGTATAATATTTTTTAATAACATTTATTTAGTAACAGAGTAGACGATTGATTTCAATAAATGAGAACATGTACTGTCATTTATGATAAAAATGCATCAATCATGGAAAGTACCGTTATTGTACTGTGGATGAGAATTTATTAATAATTCATTCCTGTATCATATTCTACTCAGATAAACGTTAAACGCTACAAAATTTTTACATCATCTTTATAGACTGGTGGGGAAAATAAAAGGAACAACTGTAAATAAACATTTTATGCTAATTCTACTAAGTAAAGTCCAATGGAAGTGTAGGTGGATGGCTAAAGGTCAACGGTATTGCGTTGTGTAATAGTATCTTCGAGCAGAATTTTAAAAAAAAATGTAGCAAAATAATGGGGACCATTTATGCTTCAACAAAGGCTGTATTTTTTTGTCGGTACAACGCACCTCCGCGGGAGTGGAGGAGCAAAAAAAGATTGCGATTTCTGTGATATTGTTGGGGCTTGAAATTTGAAATTTGGTGTGAAGGTTACTTTTAAGATGTAAATGATTGCCATGAATGGTTTCTAAAAAAATCGAAATTTGAAGAGGTTGAATGCCCGACAAGCGTTCTAAAAGCGTTGTAAATTACGATTTCTATGGTTTTTTAAAGAACAGGAACATGAAATTTGACACGGCAGCTACTTTTAAGGCGCAAATGCACACACAGAATTGTTTTTTCTACAAAATTCGCAATTTAAAAGAGTGAAATGTGTTGAATACGTTCTAAAAAGATTCTAAATGATGACTTATTTGCAACTGTTAGGGTTAGAAACTGGAAATTTGGCATCGCTATTACTTTTAAAGCTTTAAACCCGTTGAGTGCCACGCGAATTCTTAGGAAAATCTCTGTCAGTCCACCTTTGAACTGTTATTGAACACTACAGCTCTAAATAGTAGTTACATTTTATATAAAGATATCACGAAAAAGGATATCAGTGTTACTGAATTCTGGAAAAAATTAGCAGTACACCTTAAAAGTGGCCGAGAAGAAGACATTCCATCTGGCAGTACTGCAAGAACTTCTAAAAAACAACGACACAAACACAAAAAAATGCCTGGAATAGTCTATGCTGTGTGAAAATATTGTAAATCATGTTATGACAAAAATGCGACACAATATGGTAGAGCAATGGCCAGAAAAATGACTAATTAAGTTGTCACATTTTGTGATACCTGCGAAAAACATAAAATTCATTAAAATGCCTTAATGATATAATCGTGTAATAAATAAAAGTTAAGTAAATTTTAAATAAATTTTCAGTAATTACTTAAAACAATATAATTTTTTCAGTTTTATATCATATTTTACACTGTCAGCCACCGTTGACTGACGCGGCCTAAACGGAAAGTTCATTTTCAGTCACCGGTGACTGACGTGTCACTCAACGTGTTAAATGCTTGCACAGAAGAATTTATAAAATTTTCGAAATTTAAAAACATGCGGGTACAAAAAACGTTATACAATTGCGATTTATGTGACACTCTTGTGTCTAAAAGAACTTGAAATTTCGCTTGGTAGTTACTTTCGTGATGTAAATGTTCCCAAAGAACTGGTTTTAAAAAAATAAGAATTAAAAAAATTGAAATGAGCGGAAAGCTTTTTAAAATAGTTCTAAATTACGATTTATTTGGACGCTCAAGGAAATTAGCTCAAATTATCTTTTTAGCTCAAGAAAATTTAAGTTTGATGTGGTTTCTAATTAAGGTTTAAGGCTGTTCTCAAATCCAAAAGGACAACTTTCTGACATAAGTTTTAATTTATTTTGGTTCGGAAATTCATGAAATTAGCAAGCGTTGTTCTTCAGAAACTGTGTCATCCAGCTGTTTTTTCCGATTGTTTTGCAAAGGCAATAGATCTTTCAGAAAATAGTGTCAAAGTAAGCGTTTTGAACCGAATGTCCGCGAGAAGGAAGAATAGGCACTCAAGAAAGGTTGAAAAACGAGTTTGTCACGTGATCAAAATCTCTTATAACTCAATAGGTAATTTATGGATCGGAAAATGGAAAAAACAGTTCGATCCCAAATCGTTTACATGGTCAGGTTTTCCAATTTTATATCATTCCGTTAAAAAATAAATTTGTGAATGTGTCAAAACTTTTTGCCCTTATTCAGCAGAACAGTTAAGAACAGCCTTAAGACATAAATATTCGAAACAGAACAGTTTCTAAAAAAATCAAAATGTAAAACGGTGCAGGAAAAAAGAAAAGAAATTAAAATTGCGATTTCTGTGATATTGTTGGTGCTAGAACTTAAAATTTTGCATGGTGATTATGTTTAAGTTGTAAATTGAAAAATGTGAAATGAGCGGTAAAAATTCTAAATAAGTGATTAGACTCAAACTTGAAACATATAACGAAACTATATATTTTTTACCCATTGAATGACTTTTTGTAATTTAAATGAAACGCGAAGGGTTATTTATATGCAGCAACACTGTAAAAAAAAACAAACCTGTAATGTTACTAAATTTTTTCTAGGAAGCTGGGATTCCTAGAACTTTTTATGTAACGACAGCAACATAAATTCATGTAAAAAATACACTTCTGCACAGTAAATCAAGAAATCTGTAAGGTTACTAAGAATTTTTTAGAAACTGGGATGCCTAGAACTTTTTAATGTAACTGCAACTCAGGTTACAGATAAAACTTTAGTAAGATTACTGGAATAGCAGTAGATCCTTTTGTAAAGCTACAGATTTCTGTAGCTTTACAAAAACTAGTTTTGCAGATTCACATCTTTTTTATACAGTATACAGATAAAATTTTAGTAAGTATACAGATTTCTATTACTTTCCATCTGTAGAATTACAGATTATTTTACAGTGCAGTTGTTTTATATTTTCCTAAATTTTACTACCTGTATTTCTCTGAAAAGTTATTCATGGTAAATTATGTTAATCTTTTATCGATTTTTTGAAGGATTTGTAGCATAAAGGTAATAGTTTAAACACATAAAAAAAATTATTGAACAACTATCGTAAATATACACGTTCAGAGGAAAAAAATACTCTACCCGATAAAAAGCTATATTTAACATAGTAGTATATACATTTTGTAAAACATAATATTTCCACTTGAGATAAAAACTCTTTAACGCAGTGAAAAAAATAATGCGAAAAACCCAATTTTTGTAAGAGGAAAGTTTAAAAAGAACATAGAGAGTTTACTGCAAAGAAAAATTATAAAAATTAAAAGAAAATGATGAAATTGATTTTCATACAAGCCTGAAAACTAGGCCGTTTTCCTCTTACTTTTTCCCCTTTCTCCGCCATTATAAAGTTTTTAAACGACATGGTTCTTTAAATGAAGGTTGGAGTGGAGTAGCTTCGTAGAGAAAACGAGATGAATTTATAAAACTTTAAAAATTTCATTTCATTGAATCAAAAATGAATAAGATTCGTTAGCATTACTTTCAGAAATATGTATTTGCATAAGTTGAGGAAATTAAAATTAAGTGTGGAATATTTTTATTTAAATTAATTTTAATACACATGATAAAAAAATTATTGGCTTTTTTCATACCAAATAAAACGAGTTAAATTTAATATCTTTTTATAATTAAGTTTATTTGCTGACAGGACAGCTTTCAAACGTGGATTGTGATATTTATGAAAAAGAAAAACAGCACGATCATGAACAGAAATCATTGCGTCTAGGTATGTAAGATTCCTTATTATTCGTAAAGTCATTATTATTATCATTTGTAGAAAAAAAGTCATTTCTTATATATTGTTTGTATTGCGAGTCATTGTATGTGAGAATTAGACTGTTAAAAATACAACTAAATGTTCAGTCATTCGACCGTTTTTATAAAAAGCTGTTACATAACCATAATTTAATTCTATTATGCCACACGACTGTTTATAAACATTTAGCGGGAAGCCGCTGGTGGTCGTCTGATAGTTTCAGGGCCCTGAGCCCAACTCTTCCCACTTTTCGATGTGTTTCATTTAATGATTTTTCCCTTTTAAATATGTCCAGTTAAAAATTTTAATTTTTTTTCTTTTCTTCCTGGCTTCTGCTAGTGTCTCGGCATCAGGGACGTACACTGTTAAAAATTTTGCAGCAGTCTGGCAGGTCATTCCACCGTTTTTTGAAAAAACGGTTTCATAGCCATAATTTAACTATATTCTGACCATAAAATGGCCAATAATATGGTCAGAATAGTGTTGAAATTACGGTTGTGTAACCGTTTTCGGAAAAAACGGTCAAATGACCTGCCAGAATGCTGTAAATTTTTAATTGTAAGACCGCGGAAACGCCGCTGCCCGCGAATTCGGCAATCCCTCCAGTCTATCCGTTCTATTCATCGATTCTAAGAGAAACGATAGAGATTTTAATACGCAAAAATTTTATATGTAACGATGCAGGATCATTTAACTTACCAAAATTATGGGTCGAGTTACTCAATGGTTAGGAAAATAAAATAAACAAGTAAGAAAACAAAATAACGTGCATAATTTCCACGTACTCTTGTACGTGGAAAATTGAATGATGACGTTACATAGACCGTGCAATTTTAGGGCATTTTTATTTATTTGTTTTAAAAATCACTCGTGTAGAGTCGAAACATGCAAACGGTCAGATAAACCTATTTTAACTGTTTTTAAAGTTTTAATTTACGCCTTTTAGCAATTAAAATTAGCATATAACTGACTATAAAAAACAGTCAGATGACTTCACAGTTTTCTGCCAAATTTTAACAGTGTAATACTGATATACATGTGTCTTGAAAAAGTACGTACAATTCATCACAGATTAACCAGGCCAATCCGGGATTCTCGGGCAAGACTGAAAACACTTTTAGGTGTGTACGGAAATACCTCGCATTATTCTGGAATTTTTTATTCAAATGTGTTACTTAGAACGGTTATAAAAGAACTATCACGTATGACATATCAAATTGATAATAAATACTCAAATTGAAAATCTAACTGCAGTTTGATGTTATCAATGCGTTCATAAAGAAAAACAAAGATGTTTTGTTTTCTGCTTCTGAAGCAGTTTCTTGTCAACTCATCGCTTACCCGGAAATAAGTGACACATTTCGACAAAAGTAAATATTTCACAGGAGAGCAAAATAAGATTCGTATGTTTTCTTGTAACATGAAATTATAGCACTTAGATCTTCATGCAGCAAAAAATAAATAAAAATAAATAAATAAATAAATAAAAAAAAAAAAAAAAGACGTCGTGGAAAAAAAAGTAAACACCCCCTACTAACTCTGCAAATAATTATAGTAGAAGAATGTTACTGGCACCAATGGATTCGAAATAAAGTTTACTTTAAAATGATGTATATAAAATTTGCTTAGGCTGCCATCTGCAAATCAAAACCAGACCAAACTTTGTATTTTTTAATGTCAACCACCAATTTTGACATTATGTTTTAAATCTTCTGTACAAACTATGTCTAGAAATGAAATTTCCAGTCATTGGCTTGAAAATATTCATTCCCATTCAAAATATAGAGCTGCTAATGTTAAATTACATTTTCATATTTTTATGATTATCTCCTGAAATTATACTCCTAATGC
This sequence comes from Maratus speciosus, assembly GCA_963932465.1. NCBI lineage: Eukaryota > Metazoa > Arthropoda > Arachnida > Araneae > Salticidae > Maratus > Maratus speciosus. Next base: position 574,155,261 of record OZ010790.1, on the reverse strand, counting down.
GATAATTTTGTGTGTGGTTATAATACAAAAAAAAAAAAAAAAAAAAAAAAAAAAACATAAATACATTGAATTTTTAATTAAAAAAATTTAGAATATTAATTATGAATTATGAAATTAATATTCGAAAAAAAAATATGAACTGGAACCTACAATTTTTTGACAGATTTGTCCTGCTTGATGCGAATTCTCAATTTCAATTTTTTATTTCAAGAACATTTCGAATTATGATTTAAAAAAATAACTTTAAAATGATGATGTAAGGTCTATGATGTGCAGAAAAACATGATCTAAAAAAAAAAAAAATATTTTACTCTTTTTATCGAAACATTTGGGCTGGAAATAGTCGAAACATATTAAGCGAATGAGATGTTCATATTGGAAAGAAATAATACACGAATGGAAGTGACGTAATCATTCTGTAGCATTTCAACAATCGAGTACCGAACTTCAATTTGGATACAGCCCCTGAAATGGGCGCATTTTAAAATAATTAATATCTAGGAAACTAATCTTACAAATTTCACAAGGCTAATTGGCGGATATAGAATTTATTTATGATGTCAAAATTGGGTATCGCTATTATCGCTAGTTTGGGTTTGTTTTGATATGTAGATGACCCCCTAATCAAATTTTATATACACCATTTAAAATAGATTTTATTTCCAATCGTTTGGTAAATGTGACTTTCTTCTACGATAATTTGTTGCAGAGTTAGCAGGGGGTGTTTTCATTTTTTCCATCACGACTGTACATCAAAACGTAAAACCCGTAAAAATAATGCCGTACACTGATAAAAATATGCAGCAAACTGTCCAGTCATTCAACCGTTTTTGCAAATAACGGTTACTTGACCGTATTATGAAGGTACTATGACCATATATTTGACAACATTGTGGTCAGTATTGCATAAAGTTACGGTTAAGTAACCGTTATCTATATAAACTGATTGGACAGTTTTCTGCATATTTTTAAGTCTAGATGAGGTTTGGAGAATTGTACCTCCCCAAACAATTTGATCCCCTTCTATGGTCACGAATGGACATATAGTGCAATAAATCGATTTTAGGGATAACTACACTTAAGAAAGTTCTCCTGGAGCAAGAAGCAAATATGACAGACCTATAAGTGGAATAAAACGCAAAATGAATTTTTACGAGTTGTGTCACTTTTTTTGCGAGTGAGCCATATAAACTCTCCATAAACGATCTCACAAGACTTTTTTCTGATTCATCTAGATCTGTGAAAATCCGTGTTTCTGAATGCTGAAATATGCGACTCCAATAATTGAAAATCTACCACACAAATGAGTGTTGCTAAAGAATGGTGCCAAAGAATGAATTATTTCGTAAGAAGAGATATATATTTTGCCGTACAAAACGATAATTGTTTAATTTTAAATTAAAATCCTTTCACTCTGAAATTTTAACATATGTTTCACTTAAATGTATTGTATAACTTAAATAGATTTCATCGCTAATTACATTCTCAAAATAAATCCTTGAATCGAACACATTTTTGCATTGGATATCGTTAAAACACGAAATTTTACGTTACGTTTTGATTCATTTTCCCCAAATACAGAAAATGCTCCAAACTAACGTAAAGATTACCCAAAATCCTCCAATCTGAAACTATATTTTTACCACATCACATTTATGGCCAGGATACTGCGCTGCCTAGTCCTTTTTTTTTTCTTTTAATTGAAACGGACATTTTACGCATGCACTGTAAAAAGAAATCTGTTGATTTTACAGAAAACTGTTTACTTTACGGGGGGAAAATGTATTCATTACAAATTTTCTGTTATTTTAACAGATTGTGCCCGTAAGTTCATGATAAATACAGGTTATTTCTGTAAAATAAACAGTTTTTTACTGGCGCCATGGCTGCCAGTTTTTTTCGTTAAAATTAATAGATTTTCTTTTACAGCGTGTACCCCCCCCCCCCTCCAAAAAAAAAGAATTAAAAAAACAAACATACAAAAGTATTTATTCAAATACCAGAACAAAAATTTGTTCCAATTACAGGAGCGTTTCCGGCAGTTTGCTGATTCTACTTTTCATGTTACATGAGGTAATTCTTTTGAGACTGTATTAACACACAATCTGTATCAAATGCACACGTACTTTTTCTTTACTTGATCTTCGAAAATTTTAATAAATAAAATACGTTTTTGGATCAGTAATAAATAGGATATATAGGTGTGCATATTTTATTATTACACTCGATTAAGAACTAGCAAAACCTCGGCTTTGCATGCTGGGTATGCCAAGTGGTGTTTGTGTGCCAATTTATATGAGGGAAAATTATACTGCTACTGATAATTTAAATACTATTAATTGCGTCACGTTTTGAAGAAACCCAGTTCTTGCACTGCAAACTCACGACTAAGGTCAATATTTAAATGTTAATATATATATATATATATATATTAATATTAAAATATTGACCTATATATATACTATATATATGACTAATATATATATCAGAAGAGATTATAAATAACTTATTTTACACTTAAACAAAAATTGTTTAGTTACATATTTTCCTAAAATTTGCTACCTATATTTCACTGAAAAGTTACTCGTAGCAAATTATATTAGGACTCCCTGAACTTATTGAAGAAATTTTATCTCTAGGTATTTTATAAATTTACTACCTTTAATTTATTAGAAAATAACTAAGCAACTTTCGTAAGTATACAAAGTAAGATTAAAAGAAAGTACTGTACCTGATAAAAAGTTCTTTTTTACTAAATATATACACTTTGAACAACAATTTTTTTCGACTGATATAAAAACGTTACAACGCAGAGAGAAAAAAATCTTCCATAACTAATAAACACGATTTTTTCAAGGGGGAAGTTTAGGAGAAGGGGAAAGGAAAATAATGTAATTGATTTTCCAACAAGCAAAGAACTCTGAAGTTTTTTTTTCTTTTTATATTTTTCTTCCTCGGCTTTATAATGTTTTTAAAGAAACAACATGGCCCTTTAAGGGAAATTTAGAGTAGAGAGGGAAAATCTGGTAGAAAATATGGATTTACAAAAAAAATTTCAGATTTTGAGTTCATTGGGTTGAAATTTATTAAGATTTACTGTAATTATTTTGAGAAAAAAAATAGCTTCTATAAGGGAAAAGATACTAAAATAAACTTTTAAAGGATATTACATAAGACTATTTAAACATATGTTAAAATGTTTAAAAACTGGTGCGATACACATTTAAAAGCAAAAAACTAGTTACTGTATAGTGCCTCCCCGGGGGTTGGATTGTGAGGAGGGGCTCGGGAGGTGCATCACATGAATAAGTGGTCACGGTCCTTTCCAACAATATGTCACATGTGGGGGGGTCGGAAAAGTTAGAAAAGTGTCCCCTTTGGTCCTACTATCGCGCCTCCTGCAATACACCCCTCCCCCCCCCACCATCTTTCATATACCGTTTCCAGAAAGGTGTTACTGTGCGCGGAAACCATATAGAAAAGGACTAGTAAAATGTATCAATTTCATAAATTTCACTCAATTATTTCTATTCGAGAGCAAAAACATTGATACTCCATCAAATTACGCGTAGCATGTGCACATTTTTGATGAGATGCGCGGTCTTTGGCAATATCAACAAGTTGGAAATTGCTTGTCAAACGTGGAAAATGTGGTGCGTTCGTATTATAATTAGCTTTATAAATATTTTTTGCACCGCATATTGTACTGAATATATATTTTAGAGCACTTCATAAGTGCATATCAATTTCATGCTGTTGAAAGGGCTGTAACATCATTAAAATGCACTTGAAATAATTTTTTCCCACCGGCCGTAATGTAACAGAAAACTTTTGGCTGTCCCTGTCATGAATTTTGCAGCAATTATATATTTAAAATTTCAGACCATTCGGTTGGGTAGTTTTTGCTCTGTTATATGCGGACGGACAGAGAAGCACTGAACGACAACTATAGGTTGCTACGTATTTATATAATTACGAACGCACCTAAAAATGCTTTCTCAGCCCACAGACACATTATGTTTGCCACATTATGGAGGCCAGTATTGCAACACGGCACCAAATTTACAAACTTTATTCTGATTTTGCGGACGATTGAGAAATGCCGCATATTGCATCTACGGTTTTTTCCATATGGTTAATCTACATTAAAAACTTTATGACGACGCTCGTCAAGAAATCCGATAACATCCTTTATTTGAGTTAAAAAAGATACCGTTTTTAGGTGCGTTAATAATTATATAAATACATAGCACCTATAGTCGTCGTTCAGTCCATCTGTCTGTCCGCATATCACAGAACAAAAACTACCCAACTGAATGATCTGAAATTTTAAATATATAATTCCTGCAAAATTTTGTCGAGTCATTTCAAATTTTATGCAAATCGGATGTATAGTTTAATTACAGGGACAATCAAATGTTTTCCGTTACATTACGGCCAATGGGAATAAATTATTGCAAGTGCATTTTAATGATGTTACAGCCTTCCGAATGGTCTGAAATTTTAAATATATAATTGTTGTAAAATTTTGTCGAGTCATTTCAAATTTTATGGTAGTCGGATGTATAATATAATTACACGGAGAGTCAAAAGTTTTCCGTTACATGATGGCCAATGGGAAAAAATTATTTCAAGTGTATTTTAATGATGTTACAGCCTTTCGAACAGAATAAAATGGATAGGCACTTATGAAGTGCACTAAAATATACATTCAGTAAAATATGCGGCGCAAAAAATATTTATAAAACTAGTTATAGTACAAACGCACCTAGCTTGCCATGTTTGACGAGCAATTTCCAACTTGTTATTACTTAGTACCTCAAAAAATATTGATTTTAATGGTCATATTTAAAAATTTTAATTCTGAAATTAACCAAAAAAACATTTTCTTCAATATTTGAAACGCATTGAAAAATTTAAACTTTAGTTTAAAAAGACATACATTTTTTTTTCAGAAAATGTTATTTAACTACTGATTATGAGAACACACATATTCTACAGATTAATTTAACAAAAATGGTATACATAATTTTAATCATTTTGAACAAGATCTGCACAAAATCTGATGCAAATACTTGTGTTTAAAAATAATTTTAATTACAGTGTTTAACATTAGAAAAATATTAACATTTTTCATCATAAATTGAATTGTGACATTTTACAGTCCAATGAAATCAGGAACTTGATTTCGACAATAGAAAATTAAACTTTCCTACTATCATTGAAGAAAAATCACTCTTTTTTAATTAAATGATGAGCTACAAACTTTTTAAATTAAGTTTTAATATTGACCATTCGCATGTATTTCAGAATGTAATTTTGAAAAAAGAACGTTCTCTCGAGACGGTAATTTCAATGATACTTCTCTGAAAGTTTCGTGTAATATTTTTTTCGTTTTCATATTTCTGTCGTTTTAATTTACAGCAAATTAAAGTGTAGAGAGTATTTTTGAAAAGTTTTCTATATATACTTATAATTATATATATATATATAGTGAAATACGTTTAACACGAAATTGATAGGACCGAACATTTTTTTCGTGTTAAAAGATTCTAAAAAAAAAGAACAAAACTCGCAAACATTTTCGACGTCGTCAAATTTTATGTCGATTTCCTGTTATACTACTAGTACGTTGCACCCATTAGGATAAAAAGCAAATAAAAAAAATATTTTTTGGGTAAAAAATCAGATATCTTTTTTTTTAATGGTCTTTTTCAGCATTCTGCGGCCTACCTTGTTTGAATCAAATAAGCAAAGCTGTCTCCAAATCTTCGTGCTTAGCGGTTCTCGTACATTTTCACTTTGGCTTAAACATACTGAGCTCAAACATTATCGTAATAGGATCCCTGTTTTTTATCGTCGATAAAGTAGAACTGGCTATGCCAAACTCTTTTCAGATTTCTCTGTTTTCATCCTTCTGTTTCATCAACGGCATTAAGCAGCTTCATCTTCATTTGAAGCGAAATAGCAGTTTGTTTTCGGACCGATTTCAGCCATTATGCTCATAAAACATACGCTAATTTACAAAAAGAATACGAAATTCACTGATTTTCACTCAAAATTCTGTGGTTTTAACACAAAATTCACCAATCTCAACTCAAACTAACTAGATCGAAAGTGAATTTTTTTCGTGTTAAGCGATTTTTGTGTCGTGTTAAAAGAAAAACAAAATGTATTAAATTGCATAGTATACTGTCCGGACCGCGATGTCATTTCGTGTTAACCAATATTTTATGTTAAGCATTTTCGTGTTAAACGTATTTCACTGTATATATATTCAATTCACAGAATAATAGATTTTTCATAAAATTATTGTTAAGATTTGTATTTTCACTGCTTGTCAATGTAATTAAATTACGCTGGCATCTACGTTTTGCCTGATCATCTAAATGTATTTTCTCTAAATTGCGAGTATCGATATTTATGGACAGAAGTTTTTTAAGGTTGAAAGATTCAAGCAAAGATGAGATAATCTATACTAATATACAAATTGAATATTTCCGATTGAGCGAGAAAATGCCCAAGCCGGGACTCGAACCCAGATCCTTGGCTTACATTGTCAATACTCTACCGTTTAAGTTACCTGAGTTGACAAACGGCGAGCATATTTCGCTCAGATAACCTTATTGGTAATAACATCTGGTCTGCCACGTAGACAGCTCAGCAGAATAAACCGCATCGGTCTACATGGCAGACCAGATGTTATTACCAATAAGATTATCTGAGCGGTCAGTCATGGTAGCTTAAACGGTACAGCATTGGCAATGTAAGCCAATGAAAGGTTAGAATCAAAAACCCAGGACAGAGCTCAAAAAATAATATCAACCGTAAAAATGTGCGCAGGTTAATTTTTTGATATTTATATAAAACAATAGTCCCAGTTTCGGAAAAAAGTTACATTGAATTACTTTTATTGAAACAATTTTATACAGACAGCTCTAAACTTAAAAATAAGCATCAGGGAAACGGGACGGTAAAGGAATTTCGTGGTATATTTGGACCCCCCAATGTCGCCAAAAACTCATTTATCTCGTTAATATTGTTATGCAGTCATGCAATGGGATGTTTGCCAGTATAAGAAATAATAAAAATCCAAGAATATCTACTAAAATAAAAATTATTATTCAGGGACTTGTATGTCAAAATTATGTGAGAATGGCTCATATGTCATTCCAGAACGAATTATCTTCATTATACGAGCAGTAATACTTTCCAACTGAGTGAAAATGAGCCCAGGACAGGGCTCGAACTCAGAACATTTGACTTTATTTGACAATGCTCTTACAATTGAGCCATCTCGACAATATCCCAACGAACACAATTCACTCAGACGACCATTAAGTAATGACATCTGGTCTGGTTTTTTTAGCAGTTCGACAGAATAAACCACAGAATAAACTCCAAAGAGCTCCAATGAATGATGTAGACGAAATTATACTTTTAATACTCAGTCATGCTGGTTAATAAAAGAAGCACACGAGTAGCCATAATATTCATTATAAAACATATAATACAAGATAGCACTATATAGAGTGTCGGTAGAAAAGAGAGCATGTTGATTAGAATAAAGTAACCTATGAATTAGATTTTTAAGCGACTTATAAAAGAAAAAAATAACTCTTAAATGCGCGATTTTTTATTTTATTTCGAAAAATTATATATGATTCTCTGAAAGGTTTATTACCCATTAAAAATAATGAAAAAAATCAGAGATACATTTTTCAATACGTCAATCTTTTCTTCTGTTACACATCTGCAATACAAGTAAAAACTACTGTCGTGTGGCTGTTTTAAGCTAAAATATTACAAATTAGTAAATATTTTAATAAGTATGACTCCAAATACCTTATTTTATATAATTATTTACTTTATAAAACGTAACCTTTAACCCTTTACTTCCCATGATAGAATACGTTCCAGAAATTACGTAGTTCAGAGAATCTGACTTTACGCCAGAAAGTTTCAATGAGTAATTTCGCTCTATTTAAATACGAATGTCTGTTATTAATTAAAGCAAATATTGCTATTTTAATTTTCTGGTGTGAATTAGGTATATACGAATAAAAAAATCTATTAAATTCAAAACACTGTTGTTTGCATATATGCAAAGCTGCGCACTAAAGGGTTAATGCATTACATTTTTTTACATTGTTCCTTAAACAAATAAATACGAGATTTCCAGATTCGAGAACATTCTTCGTAAAACAAAATTATAAAACAGTTATCCAAAATATTTTCTCCATAATTTTTTAAGTAATCATTTTGCACAAATGAACAGTTTTGTTTAACAAGTATTAATACGTCATTTTGCGAGAGAAAATGTACGAAAGACAAAATGATAGATTTGCTAAGTTGAACGCCTCATTACCTTTTGCCTGACTGACTGCGCAGGATAGATGAGATAGGGGTATATTGATCGAATATGCAGCCATACAAGAAATGTATATCATAGCATATAATATATTATTCTGACACAGTTTCTAATCTAAGTAAATCTATGTGTTAGTTGACTGCGGTTAAATACTGAAGAATATTTTATGTCTCGAAAAAATTCTTTATCATTTTCTTGTCTCATTATAAGTTCTGTTTGTTTAAATATTGAATAAATTTATTTGGTATAGTGTTGAAATTATTGATTTATGTACAAATAAATGCATATCATAACATATAATTTATTATTCTGACACAGTTTTTAATGTAAGTAAATGTATGTGTTAGTTGATTTCGGGTAAATATAGAAGAAAGTTTTATGTCTAAAAAAAACTACATTATTTTATAGTCTCATTATAAGTTTTGTTTGTTTGAAAATTGAATAAATTTATTTGGTATAGTATTGAAATTATCGATTTATGTACAAGTAAATGTATATCATAACTTATAATTTATTATTCTGACACAGTTTCCGATCTAAGTAAATGCATGTGTTATTTGATTTCTCTTAACAAATGAAGAATGTTTCATGCCTGAAAAAATTCTTTATTATTTTCTAGTTTCATAAATTTTGTTTGCTTACTTATTAAGTTAAATTTATTTAGTCTTGAAATTATTGCTGTATAAATTAATACGTGTATATCATAAGAAATAATATATTATTCTGACACAGTTTCTAATCTAAGTAAATGTATTCGTTAGTTCATTTCAGTTAAATATTGAAGAATGTTTTTTGTCTCAAAAAAATTCTAAATTATTCTATAGTCTCATTATAAGATTTGTTTGTTTAAATATTGAATAAATTTATTTAGTTTAGTTTTGAAATTATTGATTCATGTATTTATAAATGTAAATCGTAACATAAAATTTATTATTCTGACACAGTTTCTAATCTAAGTAAATGTATGTGTTAGTTGATTTCGGTTAAATATTAAAGAATGTTTTATCTCAAAAAATTGTACGTTTTAAGTTTTGTTTGCTTAAATAGTGTATAAATTAATTTATTTTAGTGGTGAAATGATTTATTTGTGTATTAATAAATGTATTTTATAACTTACAATTTATTATTCTTACATAGTTTCTAATCTAAACAAATGTGTGTGTTAGATGATTTCCTTTAATATTTGAAGAATGTTTTATACCTCGAAAAATTCTTTATTATTTTTTAGTCTCATAAATTTTGTTTCGTTAAATACTTATTAAATTTAATTAGTCTTGAAATTATGGTTTTATAAATGAATAAGTGTATATTATAACAAATAATGTATTATTCTGACACAGTTTCTAATCTAAGTAAATGTATGTGTTAGTTGATTTCGGTTAGATATTGAAGAATGTTTTTTGTATCGTAAAATTCTTCATTGTTTTCTAGTCTTATTATAAGTTTTGTTTGTTTAAATTTTGAATAAATTTATTTTGCTTAGTATTTAAATTATTGATTCATGTATTAATAAATATTTATGATAACATGTAGTTATTATTCTGCCACAGTTTTAGTATATGTATGAGTTGATTTCTCTTGAATATTGGAGATTGTTTCATGTCTCGAAACACTCTTCAATTATGAGCTTTGTTTACTTAAATATTGAACAAATATAATTTGTTTTAGTGTTTAAATAATTGGTTTCTGTATTAATAAACATATATCATAACAAATAATGTATTATTCTCACACAGTTTCTAATTTAAGTAAATGCATGTGTTAGTTGATTTTGGTTAGATATTGGTCAATGTTTTATGAAAAAAAAAATCTACATTATAGTCTCATTATAAGTTTTGTTTGTTTAAATGTTGAATAAATGTATTTAGTTTATTGCTGAAATTAATGAATAATATTTTATGTTTGCAAAAAAGTCTACATTATAGTCTCATTATAAGTTTTGTTTGTTTAAATGTTGAATAAATGTATTTAGTTTATTGTTGAAATTATTGAACAATGTTTTATGCCTCGAAAATATTCTACATCATAGTCTCATTATAAGTTTGTTTGTTTAAAAGTTGAATAAATGAATTTAGTTTATTGTTGAAATTATTGAACAATGTTTTATGTCTAGAAAAAATTCCACATTATAGTCCCATTATAAGCTTTGTTTGTTTAAATGTTGAATAAATGTATTTAGTTTCTTGTTGAAATTATAGAACAATGTTTTATGTCTAGAAAAAAATCTACATTATAGTCTCATTATAAGTTTTGTTTGTTTAAATGTTGAATAAATGTATTCAGTTTAGAGTCGAAATTATTGATGTATGTTTTTATAAGTGTAAATTTTAACATATGCCTAATTATTCTGACAGTTTAAATCTACGTATACGTATGAGTGTATTTCTCTCGAATATTGAAGAATATTTCATGCCTAGAAAAATTCTTCATTAAAAGTTTTGTTTGTTTAAATATGAATAAAAAAACGTAGTTTAATCTTGAAACAAGTTTGGATATATATTAATAAATGTATATCATAACATACAATGTCTCTCTGACACAGTTTCTAATTGTTAGTGTGTTAATATGTTTCTGTATGTATAAATAGTGTGTTATATGTATATTTTTCTTAAAAAATGAAAAATATTTTCGTCTCAAAACATTTCTTATTATTTTCTAGTCTCTTTATACGTTTTATTTGTTTGAATATTCAATAAACTAATTTAGTTTAGTCTTGAAATTGTTGATTTATGTATTAGTAAATGGATAGTATATCATATAACTTATTATTCTGAAGCAGTTTTAAATCTATGCAAATGTATGAGTTAATTTCAGTTAAATATTGACAAATGTTTCATGTCTCGAATAATTCTTCATAATAAGTTTTGTTTGCTTCAATATTGAATAACTAAATTTACTTTAGTCTTAAGATTATTTGTTTGTATATTTATAAATGACTATAATAACATATAATGTATTATTCTGACACAGTTTCTAATCTAAGTAAATGTATGTGTTGTTGATTTCTGTTAAATATTGGAGAATGTTTTATGTCTCTCAAAATTCTTCGTTATTTCCAAGTCTCATTGTAAGATTTTTTGCTTAATTATTGAATAAATTAATTCAGTTTAGTCTTGAAATTATTGGTGTATATATTTCCATATAATCCATATAATTTATTATTCTGGCACAATTTCTAATCGAAGTAAATGTATATGTTAGTTTATTTTTGTTAAATATTGAAGAACGTTTTATGTGTCGACATATGTAATCCATTATTTCCTAGGCTCATTGTCAATCAGTTTGTATAAATACTGAATAAATTAGTTTAGTTTAGTCTTTAAATTATTGGTTTATGTATTAATAAATGTATATCACATAATATAATTTATATTCTGACACAATTTACTCCGGCACAGTTAAATGCATGAGTTCATTTTTCTTAAATATCGAAGAATGAATAAAATCATAAGACAAAACTCACTATTGCACATTGATTTAAACGTAAAACATACGAAATGAGCTTTAAAAAGGTCACTGTTTTAATTAAAACGCGACTAAAATAATAAAACACATGTTACAAGTTAAACATATATTTTATTTAAAACTTCTTACTAGGTTGAGCAAAAAGTTCTGGGAAATTTGTGAAAGTTGCGTTGTTATGCGCAAATTAACAACAAAAGCAACAGGGACTATTCTTTAAAGTAGAGACCATCATAGTCCACGACTTTCTGCCACCGCTCTGCCAGATTCCGGATTTGCTGGGTAAGTTTGTCGCCGTTACCAACATCTTCATCCTCATTAATCTCATCGACGGCTTTCAAAATCGTTAGGCCTTTTCTCTAATAATGCCGGGTCAACACACGCAAATCATACTGTTCAAATTTTTTTTAAGCCAAAGTTCCTAAACTCCTATAAATATACCACTACTACTCCTATATACGATGCAAATTCTGGTAAGTATTAGACTAAAATTTTCCCAGAACTTTCTGCTCAACCTAATAGTACTTTCAAGCTGTATTTCCCAAGCCTATCATCAGAGAATATTTTAATAACCGCAGTTAACATATTCAGGACCAGTAACGAGAATTCTCGTTTTCATTCAAAATACATCATTGTGTAAGGGCGTGGCTTCTACCTTACAGAAAATGCACTTTTATTATGTTGTCCGTATTTTTAGGTATGTTCGTAATTATATAAATACGTGGCACCTATAGTCGTCGTTCCGTCTGTCTGTCTGTCCATCCGTCCGCAAATAACAGAGCAAAAACTACCTAACCGAATGGTCTGAAATTTTAAATATATAATTGTTGCAAATTTTGTCGAGTCCTTTCAAATTTTACGAAAATCGGATGTTTAGTTTAATTGCAGAGACATTCAAAAGTTTTCCGTTACATTACGAAAAATGGGAAAAAATATTTCAAGTGCATTTTAATGATGTTACAGCTTTTCGAACAGAGTGAAGTTGATATGCACTTATGAAAGTCACTAAAATATACATTCAGTACAATTTACCGTGTAAAAAATATTTATAGAACTAGTTATAGTATGAACGCACCACATTTGCCACGTTTGATGAGAATTTTCCAAATTGTAAGACATTATATATTAAATTCATACATTGAAAGATATTTACCGATGCATAAACTTGGGAAACTTGGGAGCTTCTACTGTTTTAAAATTTAGATTTAATAAAAATTGCCCCTCGGCAATGTGATAATAATAATATATTTTTTCTCTAATTAAGTTCAATCCAAGAAACTGCTGCTTCTATTTTCAACTCTAATCATTTTTGGCTCTCTCTTTTTCAAAACGAAGTGTCGTATTTGTATAAATAAACAGCAATCAGTTATTAAAATATTCTCTGATGAGAGACTTGGGAAAGACAGCTCGAAAGTACTAAGAAGTTTTAAATAAAATGTATATTTTAAACTTCTAATATCTCTTTTATGATTTTAGTCGCCTCTTAAGTAAAGCAGTGAGCTTTTTTAAGTTCATATTGTGTATTTTATTGAAGAAAGTTTTATGTATCGAAAAAAAATTTTCATTATTTCCTAGTCTCATTATAAGTTTCGTTTGCTTAAATATTAAATAAATAAATTTATTTCAGTCTTGTAGTTATTGCTTTATGTTTTAATAAGTGATTCTTGGGTTGAACGTTTTCTATTTATTATATATACAGTGGAATCCGATTAATTGGAACAAAGTTTAAATGGGATAGTCATTTAATTGGTACAATATTTAAAACAAGAAATATAATATTAAAGTTTTCGGATAAATTGGAGAGAATTTCGCTGAACCGTGTCAAATAATGAAGCAAATACACAATTTTTTCTACTAGATGTATGGAATAATTCAGTGCCTTCGAATATTAATGTCTTAACGTTTGAGAAGGGAAATGTTATTCTAAGAACAAATAAAATAATACTTAACAAATTTACATGCATATATATATATAATATAATCACGAAAATATAATATAACCACGAAACAAAACATACAATAACCTCTTCCGAGGTTACTCACAATTCTGAGAAATGTTCTTTATATTTAGCAGCTTCAAAAACTGATATATTTTTGATATTCAAGGAATCAGTTATGCAATCAAAGTTTCTTTTGCTTTCAATAATTTTCGGGAACGTATTCGAGTAGTTCTTATAGTGTATTACTCAGTTTTCTAAATCAAAAATAGAGGTTTTCCGGATGCTATAAAGTAAAAGTTTTCATGCTTGACAAATATGTTTTACAAACATGATAAATTAACCTTAAAATTAATATTATTTTGTTATTTATGCATGTAAAAATTCAGTTTCGCTGATATAATTGAGTGTTTCATTTAGAGTGAATAGCTTAAAAACCTCTATTTTGGTTTGAGAAAACTGAATAATAGATTAAAATCTAATCGAAAATGTTTTCATAAATCATTGACAGCGAAGGAAAATTTGTTTTTATAAATGCCTCTTTAGATCTCGAGAATAGATTGGTTTCTGAGGTTTCTAAAGATAAAGAATGTTTTTAGGAATCGTGGGTAACTCTGAATAGGTTATTGCATAATATCGTTCGTGGTTATACTATATTTTCCCAGAATAAGAAATATTTGACCTTTTTACAAGGTATAATGTAATATCGAATGTAAATTTTTCAGGATATTCTTTCAAATAAACAATTAAGTGCTATATTTATTTGAGTACATGTATTGTTTGCATATATTTGCATGCAGCTGTGTACTTTATTAACATGAATTAATGTGCCATGAATTTGAAATACTACAAGTCATTTAACTGTACTTCAAATAACTATTGATAGAACGGAAGGTAATTGCGAAAACCATCACCACATCGATTTGATGGCTGAAATTCCAAGATTAGTTAAAACTCGATTCGCGTACTGAAATGCAACTGGTTCTGCCAAGTCATATCTTGGTGGAAAATACCTGAAAAGTAATTTTAGTGGTTGACTGGCAGGTTTACCATTGTATTTTCTTGTTCCCAGTCCTTTATGTTTTCATATCTTTGAGTGTAGAAAAACACACTGATAAACCTGCCGATCAACCACTAAAATTGGGTCTGCAGGTGGTTTTCACCAAAATATGACTTGACAAACCAGTTCAATTTTAATATGTTACTCGAGTTCAGTCTAATCCTGGAATTCAACTCGATGAGGTGATGATCTGTGTAACCCCCTCGCTGTCTATATTTACAGACAATAACATCAGTGCATTTTCGTACAAGAACGATAATTGCTACATAGACATATTCCGAATGCAAACAAAGTCTATTTTTTTTTTTAAAAGAACACAAAACTTAAATATAAAGATTCAAGTATTTTTATCTTTTTATGTACTCAATATCATTTTTTCATTTTTTATAGGGTGATATCGTTATTTATACAAATTGAATGAAATGGTTTTTTTCTAGCGTAAAGATTGATGTCATGGATGCCTACTCTTATAAAAGTGTCTAAAGCTTTTATTGCAATGATAGATTTATTTGGATCAGACTGACAAATGACGTTAAGAAATTATTGAGAGCAATACTTTTGGTATATATTAGTTCTAAAGAAAATATATCATTGTGCTACTGGAGACCTAGTTTTATTTCTTTGTAAATAATGTACCAAGTTATCTTTATTGCACACTGTTTCTTTGTAGAGTTCCAAAGTTTATTAAAATTTATATATATAACCATCTTTTGGTACATAGATTTCTAATTTAAAAATAATTACTTTTTTAAAAATATCGTAAAAGTAAATTTCTTTTTTTTAAAAAATCATGAAACTAAAGTATAACTAAAATTTGTATAAAAAAGCACAAATAAATGTACTAAAATTACTTGCAGGTGCATACATATAATATAAAATTACTTAAAATACAATAGAAAATATCTAAAAGATACATTAAAAACCATTAAAAATCCAAAACGTTTACCGCCATCACACGGCCGTCATCAGTGGTTATTTAAATGTCGCTATTTTTCTTTACGCTTATTCGAGAATCGTCTAGAAGAGATCATTGCAATTTAAGGGTTGTACGGCATATATGATGCATATGTTACCGGCCAAACCCGATTTTAGGCCAAACTAGATTGGCCTAGGCCAAACTAGTTTATCCTAAAGCGCATAGGATAAACTAGATTTTCCTAGGCCAAACTAGTTTATCCTAACGCCCACAGGATAAACTAGTTTTTCCTAGGCCAAACTAGTTTAACCTAACGCCCATAGGATAAACTAGTTTTTCCTAAGACAAACTAGTTTGGCCTAATTCTCATAGGATAAACAAGTTTAGCCTGCTATCGAGTGGTCCGAACTAGTTTATCCTAGGCCGATCTAGTTTATCCTAGGCCAATTCAATTTGGCGTGATTTTATTGATCCCAAAGACCGCCCCGGCGCGCCAATCTTCTAGTTTATCCTAGGCCGATCTAGTTCATCCTAGGCCAATTCAATTTGACGTCCTTTTATTGATCCCAACTACCGCTCCGGTGCCAACCTTGTGCAAAGTAGTATTGCCGTCACCCCTGTATAATATATTTTATTCGATGGGGAGTGGGATACTGAATCTTATCTTCCCCATTTCACCACCGTCGGTAGTTACAAAATATCTTCCATTTGACATATTTTGCACTGGAGGACCGAAGAAATGGATGAGAGGTATCATAAAATTTAGCAGAGGAAGAATTTAGAGGATTGATTATGTACAGGATAACTTCGAAAATCCGGCATTTAGGACAAACTGGGACCTGGTCTTCGCCTGATTTTTGAAAATTTCAGATTTTTGAAAGAATATCAAATGTACTTCTGATATTCTTAATGGTGCATTTATTCATAAATAATTCAAAGCCAAGTGATATTTATGTGAGAAAAAAATAAATAAAAAAAACCACATTGATTTTCTTTTCTCATATAAATATCACTTGGCTTTGAATTAATTATGAATAGATGCACCATTAAGAAAATCAGAAGTACATTTGATATTCCTTCAAAAATCTGGAATTTTCAAAAATCCGGCGAAGTCCCGGTCCCAGTTTGTCCTAAAACACATATATTTTTAAGCTACCATTATTCCACAATTAAAATTCTATTTAAAGAATAATGCATATACATTTATACGGATGAGGATACAGAACTGTAAAGCCTGTTAAAGAATCTGTGTATGACGAAACCGTGTTTTAAACGGATTTTTTTCTTTTTTTTTTTTTAATTGGTGCAAATTGGATACAATAATCCGTTTAAAAAAAACGTAATACAATTGCTGGAGACGACGGACCAGCTAAAAAAGGAACTTAACTATAACGAAGTTTTTTTTCTCTCCTATGTGATTCCATCTTAGAAGGTTTTTCTGTATAAAATTTTTCAGATTTTCAAGTTTCTAAGCCATGTAAAAAATTAATGTTATTAGTAATTATTCAGATATTATTTACATACAAACAGAGATTCATTAAAAATCAATATAGTTTACAATAGAATCATTAATATCGTTAATCCTCATTCTGTGGCTCGGAAATTTAAAAATTTTAAAAATTCTACATAATAAAATTTAAGAAGGAATTGCATAGAAAAGAATAAAAATCAGTTATAGACAGGTTTCCTTATTAGAAGGTTCATCTCTGTTATAAATGCAATATATTCTTTTTACAAGTACTAATATCCTCATTTTACATAAATGAACATATTTCTTTTTGTTCAACACGGGATTCCATCATAGGCAAATTATTTTTTTCAGGTTTTACCGTACTTTAATTTTATTACCTAAAAATGCATCTACTCATCTTAAAAAAATAATAAAAATAACCAGAAAACAGGAATTATACTTTTCAGAATTTAATGTCGCCCCCGATGAAAAAAAAAGTATATAAATCTAGATAGTACAAAACTTATTTTGGTTTTAAGACTTAAAACACACGCTTTTTTTTATATACAAAATGACGTCATCCGCATCCGCTGAATTATTCCTCATTACGATCCAGACTTAAACAGCATTTATTCAGCAATTTAAACAGCAATTACATTTTCTTTCGATTGTTATGAGAAAATGGCAACAAAAAAATATAATTACTATTTTGCAACTATTTATCTTTTACTTTCTTCAGAAATGGAGTACTTGAGTTATCAGCGTTAAACAAATAGCGCTAAAAAGTACAAAAATATTAATATCTCAAAAAGAAATTGAGATGAAGTTTTCAAACAAATTGCAGTTAAAAGTACATTTTTTTCTAATACGACGGCATAAAAATTGAAAATGTGCGATGCTTAGAAGTTAAAATAAATTGCAGTAGAGTATTTAGCCGTACATTGATACATCTGCTTTTTTTCCGGCTGGCTTATACAACGGAACGTTGTTTTTTAGATAAGATATTTTTATTGCTGGCCGAAAGAAATAGCATATCGGGGCTAATAAATATATAAATTTTAATTGTGGAATAATAGCGATTTAAAAATACGTCCCTTAAAAAAACAATTGGGCCTGCCCAAATGTTACTGATATTTTTACTGAACAGACCAGAGTTCCTGCTGATCCAAATGATTTTCATATGAGCTGGGTTGGAAATTAGACTGAAAATTTCTGCCTGTGGAGACCTCAAGAAGAATGCAGTCCAGTCCCGACTTAAGCCGGAAAAAATCAGACCGAGTGTCGGGAAGGGAAATTGGGCGGCCCCGGGAAAACCCTTATATCGAATAACCAAAAGACTAGCTCACAAAATTCTGTAAATTTGAACACTAAACTTCTATTATATTTAAAAAATAGAAAATAAAAAAACGAGTTCTTAGTGAACTTCGCTCACTTCCATAGATGTGTTTGATTTGAGCGGATTTGTTTGAAAATTTTTGAATTTGAGCGTGAAGTTGACTCATTTTTAAGAAACTGAATTAGAATTTGAACGAGTTCGTTTATTTTTCTTTCTTTCTTTCTTTCTTTCTTTATTATTTATTTATTTATTTATTTATTTTTTGTGAGCGTGCTTAACACTGATTGGCATCAATTAAAGCACGTCAAATTGAATTGACGAACTAGGATAAACTAGAAGGTTGGCGCCGAAGCAGTCTTTGGGATCAATAAATGCACGCCAAATTGAATTGGCCTAGGATAAACTAGTTCAGACCAATGAATAGCAGGCTAAACTAGTTTATCCTATGAGCGTTAGGTCAAACTAGTTTGGCCTAGGAAAAACTAGTTTATCCTCTGGGCGTCAGGATAAACTAGTTTGGCGTAGGAAAAACTAGTTTATCCGATGCTCGTTAGGATAAACTAGTTTGGCCTAGGCCAATCTAGTTTGGCCTAAAATCGGGTTTGGCCGGTAACATATATAAATAAGTTAATAAGCAGATAAATGTATTCAAATTTACAAGCTTTCATCAATTATCCAACAATTCTTTCCAAACTCCATGTATATCGTATGATAGTGCATTGTTACAAGCTATATCTGCATTAGCGGTTATTTCAATAGATTGTCTTATAATGGCTCCCTAACAAAGATCTAGCTTGTAACGATGCACGATATCCATGAAGTAGAGGTCTGCACGGGCCGGAATTTCCAGGCCCGGGCCCGGCCCGCCCCGAACGAAAGCTATCTTGGCCCGGCCCGGAGTAAAAATTGGAAGTTCGGCCCTATCCCGGCCCGGCCCGACCCGACACAATTTCTACAAAAAAAAAAAAAATCCATTTTTTCTCAACATACAATTAAGATTCTTTTAATGAATACTACATACTTATTTATGGGAATATTTTACAGTATATTTTACATTACTATGATGTTCGCAAAACAGAAAACACACAATAGTAAATATTAACGATTACTTACAGTGTTTTAGTCATCGTGTCTACAGACATTTCAAAATGGAAATAAGGATTCATTAAAAGATTAATGTAGTTCAGAATAAAGGATTAAAAACATGATAACTTTTGAAGCTGTATAATAAAAAGTAGATTTGTGAAAATATTTCTCTCATTTTTAGGACTTTTCTCAAATCCAAAGGAGCTACATTTCGACACATTTATGAATTCTTTTCTTATCGGAAACGCGTATGATTGGCAGGTATTCTAATTCAGAAGCTATGTAAATGTGTTTTTTTTTTCATAGATAAAAGCAATATATCTTTCTGAAAATACTGTCAAAGTTAGCGTTTTGAATCTAATTTCCGGAAGCGATAGCACAAGAAAGGAGAAAAACGTACAGTCACGTGACATGAATCTCTGTTATCTCTGTAAGTAATTTATCAAATATGGAAAAAGCTATTCGTTTCCAAATGCCTTCAATAGGCAGGCCTGTCAATTTTATGCCTTTATAGTTAAACATTTTGTCAGAAAATGTGTCTGAAAGCTTCGCATTGTTGAGCAGTGAATATGAGAGCCACATTAAAGTATATTTCCAAAGATACTGTTAAGAGAAGTTCATTATCACTATTAATACTACAAAATACAATGACTGTTCTACACATCCTGAGATCGATTAAGACCAGTTCCGTCCCGGCACGAGTCTGCTGAAAAAAAAAATTAAACTCGGAATCAGACATTTTGTAAGTGTGCGATGCCGATCTCTACGATGGACGTGTTACATTTCTGTATTGATGTTGTTAAACTCGCATCAGCTCCTGACACACATTTATACTTCTCGAAAAAATCATATTCATTGAAAACGGCTCGTATTTTATCTGCTTCGCTTAAATTTTTATATCCGGCCGTTAGGCCCGATTAATTTTTTTGCCGGCCCGCTTATTTTGTCTGTCGGCCCGACTCGTCCCGTTGAAAAAATTGTCCTAATTCTGCCGGGCCGGGCTGGGTACGGGCCTCGGGCCAAGCCCGGGCCCGTGCAGACCTCTACCATGAAGGTTGGAAAGAATTGCTTTTGTATTTTAAATAATTTTCTATTATATGTATGCAACTGTAAGCAATTTTAGTAGATTTCATTGTGTTTTTATATGAATTTTAATTATTTTCTCAATGTGAATTTAGCGCTAGAATTTTGACTTTCATTTATTAAAGTATAACGTTTATTCTTTTTATACTTTTATAAAATTAATTCCAATTAATGGGAAGAAAGGTGACACATATGTGCATCTGACTTTTATGAAACATACCGATTAGTAATTTTTAATACTATTACGATCACTTAAATCCCCTAGTTAGGTAATAAAATGACCACGTACAATTTGCGTTGTGTGATGTTTTTCGCTGACTATTCTTACTTATGAGCATTGAATAATTTCCTATAGAAAATAAAATTTTTAAATAACTTTAAGCAATAAAATAAACCATTAATAAAAGATAAACAATGATGAAAAAACCGTCGAATTAAAAATTTAAAAAAATTTGTTAAAGAAAAGAAAGCTAGCGAAAGGTGCATAAAATATTCGTTAATAAAGTACAATTTCCTATTTTAAATTAATTAACAAAATGTAATAATGTATGTCCCTACAAAACATTAATACATCCCAATAGATACCTTTAAGCATTCATCGTCCAGTCTCAAGGGAAAGCTGAGGAAGACGTCAGGAAATCCCACGAAGGGTTACTCTCACGCTGATGTAGAATTATAGTATGAGAATTCAATCCTTACTTCCTTTTGTAATTATGTCCACTAGAGCAAAAATACTCTTTAGGAATTTTTGGCCTATTTGAATATTTCCTGTGCCCCTTCGTCAGATCTCTAAAATCATCGGAGTAAAATGCAATCTAATAAATCATATATCATAACCAGAGACAAAACTGCGTGTCTAAGAATACGAATAATTTCTCATTTACTTAAGACATATTATTTATAAAATAACATGTAAGCTATCGTACATTTTCTCTTCCACCTCTCTCTCTATATTTTTTTACTTTTTACTATCTATACAAGAAGAAAATATTGGATTCGTGAAAACTTCCAATTTCCAGTTTTCGACGGATTTATACGTTTAAAAGGTCTTGAACAAGATTTGAATGTTTTTAGAAAATGGCTGTGTGTGTGTGTGCATGCCTGTCGGTACGTGACAAAAAATGTGTTAACGTAAATTATGTATGACATTTTATTCTCAAGTGAACTCCACTGTAAAAAAAAAAAAAAAAATTATGTAACGTTACGCCATAAAATTGGTGGCAGCCTTGCTGCCACCGTTTTATGGAGAAATTTAACCGATATAACTGGTGTTACGTTACACTAATGTGCAATATTACAAAAGTTATATCAGTAAATTACACCATTATATAATTTAAATTAATCCATAAAATTAGAGGCAGCAATGCTGCCATCAATTTTATGGAGTAACGTTACATACATTTTTTACAGTGTGGTGTTGATTAGTTTCTGGGAAAATTCCCCCGAGAGAAGTTGCCGGAAATCGATGATTTGTTCAATTTATGGGATGCTAATATCTTCAGTTCATGTGCGCAGAATTCGACGAAACATCAGATTTAGAATATCCTCATGTTAGGAATAGATTATCATTAAATTTTGATGTGGTTCTAAGAAGTGGTGTCGAAATTCGATGATTTTTTTCTAAATATGCGATGTTTATTAGGCCCACTTGTAATACGTACATGAATTCTATGAAACTGCATGTCTGGAGTAAATAGATTGTTTTTCTTGAATTAAAGGTCTTCAATGTTCACGAAAGAATATTACGCGTTTATATAAAACTTATTTACAAAATCGCAGTAATTTCTTGTACTATTTAAATCATTTAATGGATTTTATTTATATACAAAAATGTTTTATGTAGGCCCCAACATACTACATTCATGTCCAAATATTAAGGATAAGTGACCGGACACTTTAAATTTTTATCGGTTGTCGAATACTTACTGAAATTCTTGACGAATTGTTCTTATACTTCTATGATGTAAAGAACTGGATTGACTTCATATTTCTCAGTGAGGATTTAGTCGGGAGGACAATTAGAGGGTTAGTAATAAAATAATATTTGCGATCAACAGAAAAAAAAAACAGAAAATGTAATCAATTATTTATACGTAACAAAAGTTAGTATATAAACGTTAATCGTGATTTTTAATATTATTGTATAGTCTGGCGTATAACGTTCCATTTGAAACGATAAAATTGATAAAATTTTATAGGTAAGTGCTATACGCCGAAAAAAATACGAAAGCTTCAAAACACGACAAGAAGACGTCCTTATTTGATTGAGCAAGATAAGAAGACGTTATTTGAATGAATGTAAAAAGACGTGCTTATCTGAATGAACAAGATAAGAAGATGTGATTATTTGAGTTAAAAAGATAAGATGACGTGATTAGTTTTTGAACAAGATAAGATGACGTGATTAGTTGAATGATCAAGATAAGAACCCATGATTATTTGAGTGAACAAGATAAGAGGACGTGAGTAGTTGAATGAGAAAGATAAGAAGACGTGCTTATTTGTATGAACAAGATAAGAAGACATTATTTGAATCAACATAACAAAACGTGATTATTTCAATGAACAAGATAAGAAGATGTGATTATTTAAACGAACATAACAAGACGTGATTACTTGAATGTACAAGATTAGAAGACGTGATTATTTGAACGAACAAGATAAGAAGACCTGATTATTTAAATGAACAAGATTAGAAGACGCGGTTATTTGAATGAACAAGATAAGAAGACATTATTTGAATCAACATAACAAGACGTAATTATTTCAATGAACAAGATAAGAAGATGTGATTATTTAAACGAACATAACAAGACGTGATTACTTGAATGGACAAGATTAGAAGACGTGATTATTTGAACGAACAAGATAAGAAGACCTGATTATTTAAATGAACAAGATTAGAAGACGCGATTATTTGAATGAACAAGATTAGAAGACGCGATTATTTGAATGAACGAGATAAGACGATGTGATTATTTGAATGAACGAGTTTAGAAGACGTGATTATTTCAATGAACGAGATTAGAAGACGTGATTATTCGAATGAATGAAATAAGAAGGCATGATTATTTGAATGAACGGGATAAAAAGACGCGATTATTTGAAGGAACGCTTTATGGGAATTCAAGCAGATAGGTCTGCAAGTAGCTAGTTATAATTTTTCTTGTACTTTAGTATTTCATGCTAAATATTAGGGTAGGCCGAAAATTTTTTTTTGTTTTGTTTTTTGATTCGCTATACCGCGGAAAACTTGGCAATAGGTTAGCTTTGTAAAGTGCAAAAACAAATTAAATAAATTTTTACGTTTGGCGCAATGCACTTGAATATGTGAAATTTATTGAAAAAGCAGTTGTTTTCTTTCGATTTTTTAAAGTTATAAACGAAAAAGATAGAAAACTGCTGTGATGAAAAAGCTTTAAAACGAAGATAAAAAGAACACATTATAATAAAAAAAAGAATCAAAATTACTTCATTTAGGGTAGCGCAAAGCGATTAAAAAATCCTTAAATTGATGAATTCAAGTTGTATTCTTAGTCCTTCTATTCAGTCAGCAGTCCAGCGTGACGCGCCCTGCTGCGAATTGGAGCCCATCAATACAATTTGTACTGACGTTTCATAATGTACTGTGCGATACGCATGCGTGTGTATTATGACACAATGGTTTCTGTGAGTTGTTCACTGGAATTCTGCCGGTAATGATTAGCAGTGTGTTCTTCTTGTGCGTTTCAATCGCGTATATTAACGACTGATTTAATTAGTGACCGCTTAATAAGTGATTCGATTTATTGATTACATTAACCACTTGTTATGGCTGTTTCCAAGGAAATTACTCGCAGTGACTTTAAATGCCCGTTATTGTCCCACCCAAAAGAGTTACCTGTAAATAAACTTCCAACTTATGAAGGCGTTCTCAAATGTTGTTTCCATGAAAATTACAACTTAGCCTTTAAATCAAACAACAGGTCAGTTAATTTTTCTCACGTTCCAATTATTCTGACACCACAAGTTAAATCTGTGTTTGATAAAGCTCCAATACTGACGGTAGCGCCTTATAGAATTGTTCAGTTAATAAATGCATATCACGACGGTTATCGTAATCTTATGGAGTCCTTTAAGCATGATAAGGGAAAGTAAAAGTTCAAAAAGAGAGTTGATGATTTAAAAAAAAACTTTGTTACTGTTTGATGCCTCTGCGTGTAAGTGCATAGACTGCAATTGTAAAAAGGTGCCTGAGGTTTGTGAGTGTCCTGTCTCTATTATTTGTAACTGTGAAAAAGCAAAAAAGATACCCATCATTGAACTAAAATTCTTATACTTCTAAAGAATGCATGGTATTGGTAAAATTGGAAGTGTGGACATAAAGGAAACAAAAAAATGTGATTAGATGTGATGGCACCATTACCAGTACGTGGTGGAAAACCAGTGTTATTCACACAATTGAAGAAGAAGTTAAAAGACCACTACAGTGTGTGTGGGAGGGGGCGGGGGTGTGTATGCCTCTTACATTTCTATGAATTGCCATTCTAGCATTTGTTTCAAACTTTAGATGGTGAAACAACTGGGCCAAAATCATTAGTTCGATTGGCAGACAGCTCAGGAAATGTGAGAAACTCCCAGTGGTAAATTTTGACAGTGTTGAGTGTGAATTTCCAGAACTGACCGGCAAATTTTAAGCAAAGATCAGCAGTGCCTACTTGACATTAGTTGTGCTATAAAAGCAGACAGCTGTCCTGAAGATTTATCTGTTCTGAACCTGCCACACTTTCCACTCAAGGTGGTTAATGACGGCGAACAGAATTCTCCAGTTGTATTTAAGTATTGAAAATCCAACCGACGAACACAAGATTATAGATTCTTTTCTCCTAAAGTCATATGTACCTGCATGGTTATGTATTAAAAAAAGTAAATACTTCAAAAATGGACCGGAACGTGCATTGGAAGTTATAAAATCGTCAAAATTCTTCTCTGAAAACTTGCATGAGATTGCTTTTGCTGAAGATCATTGACCCAGTTATTCAGAGAAATGCATTTTTTGCCAATCCAGAAAACTTGTTTTTGAGTATGGTTGTAGAGAAAAGGGATCATATACGAGAGTTATATTTCAGAAGAATTATAAAGGCTAGAAACTTAGCTTCTAAAAGAAAGTTAATCAGGTGTTTTCAAACATCCAAAATCAATTTTATAGCTACAAACTACATTGAAATGATTCACTGGAACTCTACAACGCCTTCACAACCACCTTTTTTGAGAAGAGTCACCAACGAAGAGATTTGTTCGATTCAGGTGAAACAGCGGCCCAGTGGAACTTTAACCAATTCCTATGTCACACCCAAACAGTAGAACGGTGCGTGAAGATAGGTAACCGAGCCGTCCCGAAAAGTCTTCGGGTCTAATTCCCAGGGCTCGCAGCATTCCTAAAATTTTCGCACTTTGCTACCACTAAATTAAAACGATAATCTTTGTTGAATAATTCTATGATAGATGTTAATGGAATCTACCACGAAGGATTCTTATTTAAAATACTGGTAGCAAAGTGCGAAAATTTTAGGAACGCTGCGAGCCCTGAATTTCAGCAATGGTTTTATAAGAACGCCACTTTTCTTGAGATCTTCAATGCCTAGTTTTTCAAGAAAATCTTATTTCAAACTTCCAAAAGACAGTAAGGAGAAGTAAAGGACTATATTTTATTACAAAGTGAAATTATACTCAGGTACAATTGATAAAGGTATTCAGATCAGATAATAGTACAATCAGAAAAGTAGTTTTTATTTCAATGAAAATTTTTCATAAAAAAAATGCTTTTTTTAAAACATACTACGCTGCCAATGTATTGCGAAATGTATTTATTTTTTTCATTTATTTATCATTCCTATACTTTTTTCTACTAAAATATGTCTATAGATGCTTGTTATAGATTTGATTTAATTCCATTTATTAGAAAAATTATCAAAATCGTGTTTTTTCTCAAATTTTAGGCTCGATGCGCTACCGCCAAACGTAAAAATTTATTTATTTTGTTATTGAATTTTACTAAGCTACCCTAGACACAAGTTTTTCGCGGTATAGTGAATGAAAAAGAAAAAAAAAAATTTTTTCGGCCCACCCTACTAAGTATCTCATAAGGATTTGTGAAAAAAAGGGGTACGAGTAATATCGCGAATATACAGTGTGGTCATAAAAAAACTTTGCCGATATATGGAACTCTAGCGGCCGGTCCGTTTAACCGATCGAGATGAGATTTCAGATATAGTTATTCGGAGGTATGAGATCGGGATTCTGTGAACGGCAACAAATTGGCACTCACGGTTACGGTTATAGGTACAGAAACTCGAAAATTTTGAATAGCAACGCCCATTTTTTTTTTCGTCGCAAAATGCTCAGCGCATGCGAAAACCCTAAATAGCGCTAGAACAATACGTGTATCGCAATAAATGGACGCGTTATGCACGCACAAAAAACAGCTCAGCGAACGGCCAAAATCAACACGATTGGGGCGCACGGAGGAAATTTGCATATGATAGAGGCAAGACAACAATCACAGAACGCCGTTCGACAGATAATCAGCGTAGGAAACGGATTCTTGCCTCTGTCATATGCAAATTTCCTCCGTGCGCCCCGATCGTGTTGTTTTTGGCCGTTCGCTGAGTTGTTTTAAGTGTGTGCATAACTCGTCCGTTTATTGCGATACACGTACCGTTCCAGCGTTATTGAGGGTTTTTGCATGCGCTGAGCATTTTGCGGCGAAAAAAAATGGGCGTTGCCATTCGAAAATTTCGAGTTTCTGTACCTATAACCGTAACCGTGAGCGCCAATTTGTTGCCGTTCACAGAATCCCGAGCTCATACCTCTGAATAACTATATCTGAAATCGCATCTCGATCGGTATAACGGAACGGCCGCTAGAGTTCCATATATCGGCAAAGTTTTTTTATGACCACCCTGTACTTTAAAATAGAAAAATACAGTATGGAATCGTAGATAAGCGTTATACGCGCCACGGATATGCAAACGATGAATCTTATAATGGTTCCGTTTTCCTTTTTTAAGTACGGAACCCAAAAAGCAATAAATTATAGCTTCTGTATTTAATTTCATTCTAACTGAATTATTTATCTTGATGGCATCATTCGTAAAGATGTAAATATCATTTTCTATCATAAATTAATGCAGAAGTTATTTAAGTTATCAGAGTCCTGGTTACCATATCGTAAAAATTATACGACCTTTAAATTAATGTTGAAAGAGTTAAATTTAAAGAATCTAAATTTAGTTGATTTATTAATATGTTATGTTCATTATAACTTAAGAAATAAGGTTTTTTCAATACTTCCCACTCATTGAAAAATGCTGAACATTTTTCATAACCTTGATACATTCTTTTTGATGAGAGCAACAAAAGACGTTTAGAAAAATAATGAGAAAAATATCTTTGGTGTATATGCTTTCTGAAGGAAATGTATCTTTCGGTTACTCATAAATAATGAGGCGTATGGGTTGCAGCTACAAGGAATAAAAACTGTTATTTTAGTAGTAAAAATATTTACCACATTTCCCCTACAAATTGGTAATATATGCAATATTACTTTGAAAATAAATGAATAAACATTTATTTTATAAAGATTTTCATTGTTTTATGTTGACATCATTTCCAATGGAAGGATAAATAAAAGACGCTTTATGAAATGAATAAATTTTTAACACTTTTCAACTATGTTGGAAAGTGTTTCTGAATTCGGTTTGCCTGACTGTCGCCTGTCTGTCGTCTGTCTATCTATGCTCTTATTATCACAAATGTGCTGGGAATTCCAAAAAATTGCTATATGTTATTGGCGTATAATATTCGGTACTTAAAATAATGTGTCTAGTATTTACAGTTCGTTTACAGGTCACTCGAATTCCGTTGCATTTCTATCTATGGAGAAAAGTTGTCTGCGGCTCATTTTATTGATGTTATGATACTTCAAATATAATGAAATCACTGAAGTGTACTGCATGTTTTCTATAGTTTCTAGAGTACATAGCTTTTATAATTCATTTACAGAGGCACGTATTGACTACAACTATAATTACTGTCAGTGCGTTTTCCTGTGAGGTATGCATTTTTAAACATATCTAATTTTGAGAGTATTAGGTGGTGTGTATAAATTCTATAGATCGCATACAGAGCTACACAAAAGACTTCGCACACATTACCGGATATGGAAAGCAGTTGTTATAAAGTGGATTTTAATTGAGTTCTCTGATGTGGGATTATTATGTGTTATTTAATTGTGTGTTTTTCTTTTTAAGTTGCTTATTTAGGTATCACTTTTCATTCCAGGGAAAAAAAGAATTTTCTTAATAATATCCTGTTAGCATTGGAAAGTGTTTCATAATCTATGTGTGATGCAGGATTTTTCGTTCTTCTTCTTTTAATGTAAACTATCGTAAAACTAAATTATAAAGTTCAAACTTTTTATGTATTTAGTATGTGTTGCTAGCCTGTTCCTTGTGTCTCTTCAAAAATTTCCTTTTTAGGTCGATGTAGTCATTCATAAAAAAAAAATATCGAAAAGTTGTCATTCTCTGCCATAGATAATGACATATTTATGGATTCCTTCCCATTGAAGAGTGTTCAAAGTTTTCTCTAGCGTGACGGTTCCATTTACATCACACAGACAAATGACATTTGGAAAAGTAGTGAAAGAAATATCTTTGGTATATATCAGCGTAGAAGGGAAGATATATTTGAGTTATTATAGAACTGCATTTCATTTCTTTAGTAAATAATATGTTACATTAGTTAAAACGTTACATTAAAACCGTAGTATAAAGAATTTGAAATTCATTGCATTATTAATATGTTATATAATGCCGTTCTTTACAGTATATATAATATATATTTGTGCGTGTGCGTGTGCCCGTGTGTTTGTGTGTATCTCGGTAGCATACAGTGAAACCCCGATTTTACGTCCCCCGAATTATACGTTTCCCGCATTATACGTTTATTTCATTAGGTCCCAGTTTTTCCGTATAATTGTAATGTTAATTTAACGCGGATCGTAAGTTTGTTATTTATGGAATTTCCCGCATTTTACGTTTTCTCTGGAAAGTAAAAAAAAGAAAAAAATGTTCTAAACTAAGCAATAATTTTTCCTTTTGTGCTTTTTTAAAGTTAATCCACGTTGTTAAAAGTTATGCAATCTGTGAAAACAGAAGCGCATTCTAAAGACTCCTGTCTTCTGAAACTGGTTTTCCTCCCCTCCCCTCCTTCGTTGAACATCTGCTGTCGCGGGCTGCTCCCTTCCCTCCCCAGGATAGCTGGCGAGGGAGCAAAGTAAAGAAACAACACACTTTATTGGTGTAGGGATGAGATGGACAGGGGAAGAGACACCCCAGTGGTTTGTTCCCTTAAAGCCGAAAAGATTTTAGCCGAAACTCATTAAGAGGGGGAAATGTAAGGGGTCATACAGGAGTTACATAGTACCAACGCTTAGTTCTGATTCCCTCTGAATCTGAACAAAATCACGAAGAGCTCCATTCTAGAAAAGAACTCTGCCCGGTTTGCTGTTGCAGATCATGTTTCGGCAGAATTTATCGTTTTATTGCCCTTTTTCAACTTAGCCCAGTAGTGTTTTACTATGCATTGTATCATCTAACCAATAAAAGGGTAACCAGACAAAAAGATCTAGAAAATTCTGTCAGAATTATCTTCTCACAATTGTGCAATTGCTGTTTTAATTTTATGAAAATATGCACAAAAGTAAATTTTTAAATATATTATATTTAAATATACAATTATTAAGAAAAATAGGCGAAAATTATGCCACTAATAACACAATCATGTTGAGAAGCTTTCTGTGTACATTAAATTTAATCTATTATTTTAATCTTATTTAAATTATTTAATCGACATTTATTTGCATTATCTACATATACATATATTTCAATGTATGTGAAAAAATATGACTATAATATTTTTGCATTTGTTTAAAATTCGGGTTTAAAAAAAAAAATATATATATATATATTCTCTACTGAATATCACATCACTTTTGCATATAAAAGCATGCATTAAAGATTCCAATTTAATATACTTTATCGAA
The DNA here is from genome assembly GCA_963932465.1 of Maratus speciosus. Taxonomy (NCBI): domain Eukaryota; kingdom Metazoa; phylum Arthropoda; class Arachnida; order Araneae; family Salticidae; genus Maratus; species Maratus speciosus. The sequence continues at coordinate 574,124,473 of OZ010790.1, read as the reverse complement.
ACATTTTTATTTTTCTTATTTAAGCCATGGCAACAAAAAAGAAAATGGAAGACAATTTTAAATTAAATGTATCATTTGATTTTATTCAAATAATGAAATATTGATATTTATGAAAATTATAAAGAAATTAAAAAGGAACCTATATCCTATTGCGCTATTTTGAATTATAGTTTGTAATATAAATGATATATTTTTCTTCATTTACTTTTAAGGTTGGTTGTGTTTATTACGACCAATTACCAACAGGAGGGATATGGGCCCTAAAGGGGGGGCGGGGTGCCCTACATGGGGGTCTTTCTAAGGGAACCTAACCCGTATTTATGCAAGGAAATCCAAGGTTCTAAGAAAACCACGAAAACTCCGAACGGTTAGGACGACTGGCGCGATTGGGTTCATTTCCTTCTATATATAAAAAAAAGTTTTGATTTGGAAATGGACCAATGAACATCTGCGTAGCTATTCCGGGTAGATCCACATCATATTTGAATGTTTAAGCATGGCCTTCCATCGTTAATATTAAAAAAACTGTTGCATACAAAAATATGAAAATCGGTGGTATTATAGAGAAATGTTTGATAAACACGCTGATGCAGACAGTTTTCAAGTCGAAGAAATATTTTAAGAGATATTTAATGCTAAAGTTGGACAAAATCGTTCCATTAAAAAAGTTTTATTGGAGCAAAAACTATACATGAGAATTTAGTCATTTTTAGATCATTTTATACGTTATAAGTTCCCGATGTGCAGATTGCATTTACTTTTCTTATTTGACTCATTTTTTGAGGTTTTATTTCAATTTTAATTTCAAATTTTCAGCATTTCGAGAGATATTTTTTACAAATTTTAGAAAATGTTATTAATTTAAACTGTTGCCAAGTTGTATAAACAGCGCAAACAATAATGTTTACTTCAAATTAAAAATTTATTTTACACGTGACTATTATAAACAGAAAATATAAAAAGCAGGAACTCATTGAAAATTACGTCATAAAAACTATAATTACACGTGAATCTTAAAAGAGACAGAATATTGTAAGATAATAAATTCATCATGCGTTAGAAGTCTTAAATAGGAGAATTTACGTCACATTTACGTCACATTACACTTATTATATAAAATGAACAAAAAATAATATTGCAAAATAGTTTAAATTTAAAAATTGCTCGATACATTTATTTGATATTGTAAGATGATCATAATATTTAATTTCTAACAAAGTATTTTTACGTGAATATTAAAAAGGAAAAGAAAAGTTTGGTGAAAATTACGTCAGATTATAATTCTCAGATTGAAATTATAATTCAGTCTTCCGAAATCTTTCAAAAGCCGATCAAATTATCGTGCTGTTAGAGTCTGCGGTGTCTGAACGGGGGTTGACGAGCGTAGCTCGTAGGGGGCAGAGCCCCCTAGTACTTTTAAGAAAAAGTAATATTCTAGATTATTGTCCAAATTTCGATCCCAGAAAATATTAATACACATAAATAACAGTTTAAGCCTAGTTAGTGCCCTTTTTATGGAGCCTTGAGACAATTGATACATTAAACAATTTAGTACATAAAAAAAAAAAAAAAAAAAAAAAAAAAAAATATTTTTGCTTTTACTTTGGTTGTTTATTTTTACAAATCGATTGCTGATCATACCACAGAAGTTTTTACATTTAGTTTATACAGTTTTAATTTACACGGGAAGAGTTTTAATCCCCCCCCCCCACCTCTTCTTTCTTCGCTGTTTCAGTGTCTATATACAAAAACATTATTAATGCAGTTATTTATAAATACACTTCACAAAAGCATATATTTTTATCCTTACATGTGCATATACGTCCTTTTGTTTGAAAAAAAAATCAAAGCACTTTTTCAAGGACTTTAATTTCTTATTTTGCAAGGAATAACCACAAGTATTTATAAATTATTTACTATTTTGTTATATTGAATTCATTTGTTAAAATGGTTCATTTTTACAAAAAGTTTGACTATATATATATATATATATAAAGAGCAATAGAGATCCATGTCCATTGCACATATAGTTCCAAAAGGTTTAACATTTATTTTTTTAATTTACAAAAGAGAAACATTAAGAAAATTAAAAAAGAGAATAAATATATGTAATTTAATAAATCAAAATAATCACAAAAAAATCTTTGAAAGTTATTCTAAAGACTTTATACGTATGCAGCCGTTTAAACATTTTATTCATGTAAAGGAAAATAAAAAATAAAATTTTGATAAAATTATAAATTAAGTTTCAATTTAAATTATTTTTGATTTGTCTTCTAAAGTATATTTAGACAACCAAACTATACGTTTATTTTTTTTCAATACACTGATAAGTATATCACTTTCCCTAAACCTATATTATGCATTGAAATGTATTTATTGAATAATGTGATTTATCTTTTGCGCCATGCTATCCGAAACCTTAACAAAAAATTATGTAAATTATTTCATTGCGCCATATTATCCATTCGCATACATTTAACTTAATTTGGATACTAATGACGCAAAATAACCATTTACATATTAGGGTCAATCCAGTTTAAATCACCCAGGTGGTGTCGCTCGACATTTTTAATTTTCCCAATCTTTTAACAAAGATTTCTTCATAGTTTTCTGAGTTTAAAAACATGACTAAAATTTTTTTTTATCATATAGTTTTTTGGAGGGGCCATTTTTAACAAACTACACAGCCATTTTTGGGAGAAAAACCTGTTTTACGGAAAATACTGTAACTGCTTTGTTTTTCTACCTATCAAGAGGAATCTAAAACCAAAATGTTCAGCATAAAATTGTCGACATTTTATGTAATTATAAAATTTTCATTAGTCTTAAAATTGTCGACATTTTATGTAATTTTAAAATTTTCATTAGACTTACGGATCTAGACCAAAAACATGCTTAAAAACCGAAGAAATAAAAGGTCAAACCCCACATTACGCTGCCATTGTTTTTTATGAAAGAAATGAGTCACCTTAAATATTTTTTTTTTAAAGGATCTCTTATAGGACTATTCATTTTTATAAATTTCAATCCTGAAAACAATTTCTTTCTTTCTTTTTTTTTTTTTGTACAGATCATCAAAAACTGTGTTAAGTCTGCTTTTGGCAATTTTCACTAATTAATATCTCAAAAAGGACTGACTAAGAAATTCTGAAAACTTAGGATAATAAACATCTTTGTACTATAAAGTTAAATTGTAAATTTTATGACTGAGACTTAACTGGTTTTTGAATAACAGTTCACTAAAAATGCACCGCCCCTCCCCACCTTCTTTTCCTTTTTATTTTGTTCCAGATACATAGCATTACAGGTACTTTTTGCTTAGGTATGCTCAAATTGACCATAAAAACAAATTTTACGCATTATTGCTTAGTTAAATAGGGCAGTGGCCTCTTTTCAAAACTTTCTTGAATGGGGGAGGGGGGGGCAGTCTTTTGATTTTATTGTGCGCATCTGAGGAGCACCTGATACAGTTTTATTCTGACATTTTTTTAGATTAGCCTAAATACTCGCGCTAAGAATTTTATAAAATATCTCGTTTGTATACGCCACTGCCCCTTGCCTTTTACGCATATTTGCCTTCCCCCCCCAGGGTCGAAACTAAGGGGGGCAGAGGAGGCATGTGCCCCGGGCGCCAGAATGAAGGGGCACCAAATGAAAGATTATACCTTTGGACTGGATCATTTTCTTCTGATTGACTGACGGCTTTTATTATTATGAAACAGACATTATAACTGAAGTGTTAGGTGAAGATGAAAGAGCAGTCGTAAAAAGTTAGAACTCTGATTTTCTGGTCAGAATGGGAAGAAAAAAATGGCCATAATTTTTTTGTCAAAAAAAAATTATGGCCATTTTTTTTTTCAGGGAGGGAAAGGGAGTCTTTACCTTTCTTCACGTTTTCAAATTCAGTTGCTGTTTAGCACGCGGTGGTAACATTTCTAACCTTTTTGTGCCAAAATGACGAGTAAAAAACGCAAAAACTTTTCTGTTGCTGGGTAACCCGAAATTGTTAAACAATTTGATGAATTCCACGGAACCAAAGTAGCGTTCGCTCAATTGGAAGGAATTCCCGTGACAACCTTGCAATCCATACTACAGAAAAAAGAATGCATTGAAAAAACATTGAGAAAGTCGGAGAAAAAAATGCCAAGAAACGGAGAACATTGAAAAAATTGCCTTACGACGAGCTGGAAGGTATCTTATTAAAGTGGTTTAAAGAAGCTCGTGTCGCGAATGTACTTGTAAATGGCACGATACTAAGAGAAAAAGCTCTAGAAATCGTCGATAGGCTTGATGGTTTGAAAGATTTCGCGGCTTCAAGTGGCTGGATTGACCGAATGAAAAAAAGACATAATCTTGTTTATAGATCATCAAGTGTAAATGAAGCTACAATAGAAGATTGGAAGAAAAATCTACCAAATTTGGCCAAAGGACATATTCAATGCGTATGAAACCGGACTTTTCTTTAACCTTCTACCGGATAAAAGTTATGTTGCTAAAGAAGACTCCTGTCATGGAGGGAAGATGTCCAAATTGCGTCTTACGGTTTTACTTAGCTGCAATTTTGATGGAAGTGAGAAGCTGACGCCTCTTGTTGTTGGAAAGTCGCGCAGTCCACGATGCTTCAAAAACGTGAGAAGTTATCCGACAAAGTACGAAGCAAACAAAAATGCGTAGATAACCAAACCCTTTTTCGAAGACTTTTTGCGCAAACTAAACAAAAAAATGGAGTTGCAGAATAGTAAAATAATTTTGTTCATTGATCAGTGCAGCGCACATCCGGTTTTGCAGCTGTCTAATGTGCATGTCGAATTTTTTCCTGCAAATTGCAGCCTTGTGATCTCGGCATTTTTCGATCTTTCAAGGTTTTTTATAGAAAGCAAATTGTCCCGAAAGCTGTAGCTGAAATAGAAAATGGAAACCTAAATGACGCCTGCAAGTTAAAGTTAAGTCTTCTAGAGGCTATGCATTTTATTTCTGAGTCGTGGAGAAACGTAACACAACAGTGCATTTCCCATTGTTTTGAAGAAAGCGGATTCGTAGCATCTAATGAACCGAGAACAGATGAGGAATCAGTTGCGGTAGACTCGGAGAATGACAAAGAAATAGTTATCTACGATTACATACCGGAAAATTTAGCAACATGTGAAGCTGAAAGAGCTACTGCTCCATCCGTAGCCGACGTTATGGACTTTTCGCCCACCCATGAAAATGAAGAAGAAGAAACAGAAGCACAGCCCGTCCCTTCTTTCAATATTGCATTGAAGAGCTTACAAACAGTGAAAGACTATTTTCTTTCTCATAAAGAGCAGGAAAAAACTTGCAAAGTATTTCAATCCTGGAAGATGCTGCATTCACTTTGAACTCAATGACTAAAAAACAATCCACTATTACGGACTATTTTCAACCTATATGCCAGGATTCGCAATTAAATGAGTTAGTAAAATGATCTTAAAATGGTATGTATAATAATGTTCTTTTCGTAAAATATAGATTGTAATACCTTTTGAAAGAGTCATCTTTTTTACCTTTAGTTTTTTTCTGCGATTTTTGCATTCTATGTATTTCCCGTATTTAACGTTTTTTTACTCAGTCCTTTGAGAAACGTAAAATCGGGGTTTCACTGTATTTCCATTTGCGACAACGATTTGCTAAATCGAACAGAAAAATACGGAGCAGGTATGCTGGCATAAAAGGCTAGAGCAGGCATAAAATTAATGAAAATCATCCATAATATTTTAATTCACTGCATTGGGCTATGATTACATAGCAAACACTAGCTCAAGCGACCGAAGCAAGATCATATTTATACTGCCAGCTAGCCAAATTCAGACATTGATGAATACTACATTCATTCAATTTTCCGTGTACAAGTAAATAAATCAGCAATCGTTTTGAACGAAACATTTTTATTAGGCAGTTATTCTATAAACTAAGGATGACTCTCATATGCCGTTTGATATTTCCTTTTGATAACCAATCATTCTGTATACTATTATAGATAACAAAATTATAACTACGTCACATTATTTCATCATTTTCAGTATTTTTAGTAACATTTAGCAGGTCAGACGATTCACTGATGTTTGCATGTTATTAAATGCAACTGGAAGAGGCAGAAAAAGCTGCATTCTGAGCTCGCGTTATTGTATTTAAGACCTAGCATCAAAAACATAATGCAATCATGGCGCTAAACCAATCAGAGGCTTCGGTTAGGATCTGCTTTGCAGAATCATAAAATTCGAGCAAATAGACTACCCTTTTGACGAGAAGGAAAGTTCCACATGCTTCTGGGAAAAAGAAAAACATTCCATTCGAATGCATATAGACGGATGGGGGAGGGGCAATTATGATCAAATTAAAGAAAAATGAAAGAAAAATGATGACGCAATGAAAACATTGGAATTTTGGAAAGATGAAACAAAAAAAGATTAGATATTCAAATACAAAATGCAGTAAATTAAATATGGAAAATTTTAGAAATATTAAAAATATGTTATATATATAAATTTTAGAATGAGCACAACGTTTAATATGCTCAAAAGAACGCGTATGTATATTATGATGATTTCATTAAATGCATTACCTATAAATTACCAATTAAAACTTTATATTCAAATAACAAAAAATCCATTTTTCTTTGAAGTAACATTTTTTTGTGTATTATACATATTTTCCACAGTATTTTCAGGGCTATGTTTTTTCATGATGTAATCCACAAAAAACAATATACATTTATTATTTTCCAGTGCACGTCCAACCATTGAAACGTATTCAATGTTTTTCCAGCCCGATGAATCCGTTCATCGAGTACGAGAAATGATGGTTAGAAAAGTATTGGTCACAATATCTTCGCATTGAAATGATAAAAAGCCACATTTCAATACTTGCATATCAAAATGAATACATTTTTTTCAATTCTTATTATTAGTTCACACTCTCTCTACATATATCTTGTTCAAATTTTCAATTGTTAATTAAATACCTATTATTCATCCACTCAAGTTCAAATAATTTTTTTTAAACTTGTAGTGGATGACACTTGATGTTAATACAGTTTTTTTCAAATATTAATTCATTAATTAAATTTTAATTAATTAATTTTAGTTTTATATGGGAGAAAAAATGGCGGCCATTGGTTATTGAACTGCATTTAATGCATCTTCATACCTATAAGGGGGTTACCATGGGGGGACCCTATTCTGTCGCCAAATACCGCCAAGCTTATCGCCAAATTTGGCGACCAAAATGAGTCGCCAAAAGTGACGTCAACTTGGCAATATCTCTAATATTTCGCCAAATCCCCATAGAGTTCCATTGTAAACCTACTTGCTTAAAGAAAATCAACAAATTGAGATATTTTAATGAAACAAAAACTAATATTAGCTTAAGGGATTATATTAAATTTTTCTTTGAGGACCTAAGTAGGAATTGACTTTAAAAAAATATATATATTACTTCTTAATTTTCATTTTAGATTAATGGACTTTAAAATTATAATGATTATTTCTTTTGATGGCAGATTACTATTTTAAATTAATTCGTGTCGTTTGATTACTTAGCCAACCGAAGAACATTACTAACGAGTAATCTAAAAACTTGAAGTAGTATGGTGGATGGCGTGCCTTTGAGAAAAATTGGGTTGGGATAGTTATGTATGGAAGCATAAGTAAAAGGAACGGGAGAGAGCATAGATTGGGAATCGCTGTTAAGACGATATAAATTTCAATGGTGGATGGCGTGCCTTTGAGAAAAATTGGGTTGGGATAGTTATGTATGGAAGCATAAGTAAAAGGAACGGGAGAGAGTATAGAGTGGGAATCGCTGTTAAGACGATATAAATTTCAATGGTGGATGGCGTGCCTTTGAGAAAAATTGGGTTGGGATAGTTATGTATGGAAGCATAAGTAAAAGGAACGGGAGAGAGTATAGATTGGGAATCGCTGTTAAGACGATATAAATTTCAATGGTGGATGGCGTGCCTTTGAGAAAATTGGGTTGGGATAGTTATGTATGGAAGTAAAGTAAAAGGAACGGGAGAGAGTATAGATTGGGAATCGCTGTTAAGACGATATAAATTTCAATGGTGGATGGCGTGCCTTTGAGAAAAATTGGGTTGGGATAGTTATGTATGGAAGCATAAGTAAAAGGAACGGGAGAGAGTATAGATTGGGAATCGCTGTTAAGACGATATAAATTTCAATTGCATTCGTGACATTTTATATGAAACCGGATTACTGTTCAAAATCGCAGTCTAGATGCTGCATCCAAATATAAATTGTCACCTTTTATCATTCAAAACAGAAATAGGTGCCACAAGAAATAGGTGCAAATAATGGAGTTGTGAACAAAGAGGGGCAGACATATAGTGTACTGTAAACCACTTGCGATTGAAGTAACTGAGGAGGTTGTCACAAGATGGCGGCTGCTTTTTTTTAATGAGATCCTCAGTTTCTGATTACAACCAGGGCAAACATCCCACCAGTAAAATTGAATGGAAAATTTCGTCTTAATTAAGCGTCTTATATTCATGGAAATTTTTCTCAAAAATGTCGTAAAAATTTCTGTTTTTTTTTTTTTTTTTTACTGGTGTCATCATGCCTTGTAAAACTGTCAGTTTGTCTCCTTGGTTGTCACAATATGGCGGAAACGCAGGGCCGAACAACCGCCAAAATAAACTCCTACCAGTAACAATAAAAGTCTGTTACTACCATTATTTAATACTGAAATTTTGTAATAATAAGGCGTTTAAATAAGTTGAAAATTTCTATCTAAACCTACTGGTAGAACATTCCACTGGCAGTAAACAACTCCTTCCTCAGCGGTTACAGTTGAAGCTTCACTATTTTAAGGATATGTCAGTCCCTCTTTATTAATAGTTCCATGGTGCAGATTTAAGCCTTAAAAGGGCATGAGAATTTTTAGGCTTGAAAAGATATACCTTTTTTTTTCCACTTTCTAAATCTCTGAAATTTTATAAAAGCCGTTTTAAAAATTTAAACACATACAGAAGAAATATCGATTCTTGTCGCACAGTGCATGATTGGGTGGTATGTGTTGCTAAATTTTAAACATCATTTTCTAGAAACAATGTTTTTTAGATCACTGCCAGAAATGTCAATGCAACGGATGAACTGAATTTCTTCTTCGTTTGTTTGTTTTTAATGAAATATTATTATATATATTTCTGTATATTTTTTATATATTTCCGTAGCCCTTGACTAATATTTTTAATTTTTTAATTGAGTGGCACCACTTGCAAAGCCACGGGATAAATAGCTGACAGTGATGTAATTGTTTTCTCGGGAACGATTTAAATATTTTTCTAAATAGATTTTGTAGACGCTAAACTATAAATATGTTGTTTGGCTAGAAATAAAATAGTTACACCATTTAGCGAATAAAACAAATAACATATAAAAGAGCTGACTTGGATATAGTTTTGTCTCAAAAGCAAATGCAACACATTTTTTCAGTGGTTTTGGTGTTAGCTAATATATAAATTGATTTTTAATGAAAAATAAAAAGTCCAACAGTTATGCTTTATTTATTTTTTTTCAGGAACTAGATTTCTTTTGTTTGCGAAATCGCAGAACTACTGCACTTTTTATTTTATTTCTTGCCAAATGTTTCATTTACATTTTGGTTATTACCAAAACCATAAAAAATAATTAAAATCGCTTCAGTAGTTTCTGAGGGGGAAAAATCAACGTCATCTTTTTTAGGTGGAATTTCACGACTGATGTTGCACCCGTAATTCATTCGTTTTCCGAAAGCGATAAAAAATCAGATTTTTTTTTTAAACTGATAGCGTAAGTTTGGTAACTAGCCGATTTTTTAAAATGCAAAATAAACCGACGGATCGGGTCGGGAAGGGTTGGCACTAATATAGTTTTTTACGTGTCTGGGTCGGGTGAAGTTTACTTTAAATGTTTGGAATTTGGGTCGGTTTCGGGTTGGGTTTATACTGTTGTGAGCTGGGTTCGCGTTCAGACGATTTTTTAACAGAAAGCCCTCAATGTTTTTCAGGTGAAAAAAACTTTACATCTGGACATTATAGGACGGGGACGGCGAACTTAGCACGTAAGAAAACTTCTCTGGCACGCGAAAACACTTACAGATTATATTCAGTTCATGGAGAATAATCCATTTTATGTTTGTTTGTTTTTTTTTCCAAAGAATATAGTTTTATGTGTAATAATTTACTTTAAAATAATCCGTTACTTGCGAATGAATTAAGATGTTATAAATTTCAATGAAAGCGCCCTGTAGCGTCATTTTCTTGCCAAACCATTCAACATATAGGATTTCCCATATCATTTTGCTTCTCTATCAAATTTTGAAGGTTTTATTTTTGAAAATTTAATTTTATAATATAGTTTACATTGTAATACACTTAATAGACTAAGACTTCAGACTGACTACTGAGTACTTCAGATTAGGTTTTATTTTATTTAGGTTTGGGTTTTAAATTATTTTAGGTTTTAATTTTTAAAATTGAATTTTAACTGTTAGTATAAATAATTATGCATCTATTGAACCTGCTTCTACCCGAAGAACTAAAAATGATCTGATCTGGAAGTATACAATAAAGAAAAACTTATTTATAGATTATTAATACTGAATTCGATGCGACATTATTGAGTAAAAAAAGCATAATAAATAAGTTAGGAATCGAATTTAGTATAAGTGTGAAAATATTTAAGTAAAAATTCTATAAAAATTAATTATTGGATTTTATCTGAGTTAAAATATTTCTATGGCACGTTAGAATTTTGGTACATAAAAATTTTGAAATTTTTGGCACGCATAGTCAAAGGGTTCGCCATCCCTGTTTTAGGACATTTTTCTGCATAAAAGATAAAATTTATATTACAGACGTATAATTGTTAACCTCACTTTCATTTTTGTGTTAAAATATGAATTTACTTCCTTTCATTTAGGGTTAACATTTTTCGCGTTTCGGTTTCACGTTGAAGTGTGTCAGGTAACGAATCAATGAATATATTCTTTCTCTGATTTGGGTCGGGTTTCGGGTGAACGAATTTTTTTTTTGACGTATTCTCTTCCGTTTTCGGGTTGACTTAACATAAATCTTTTGGGTTCGAGTCGGATACAACCCAAGCCACGCGATATTCTTTCAGTTCCCTGCCCCTTTAAAAACGGACATTTTACCAAGTTTCGCCAACATGTGATACTAAACGCAAAACTATCTCCAATTGCATGTAATATATTTAACCTACCTACATAAAAACTGCTTTTCTTTAACAGTATGTGAAATTGCTGAATTTTCTTAATATATTTTTTTGCTAACTTTTGATATTTACAGCCCATCAAAATCATCTGCTTGTAGATATCTATAAAAATGTTTACTTTTATTTAATCTTTGAATACAATCATTTTTTAATTTTCTTTGAGTATGCATTCAAAAGCGTGTTTTGACATTTAAACTGAATTTCTGGAGGCTTTTATGTCCTTGGAGATTCTTATACGTAAATTTAAAAATATGTAGCAAGAATATATATTTTGTCTACATGTTCTGTAAAACAAAACGTTATTTCAGAACGCTTTGGCAATAAAATAGGTTTTATGTCAGCAAAACAGGTTTTATTTCAGTAAAATGGCACGTTACTGCTTACATCTCTATCAAAGTAATGTAAAGAAACTTAAATGAAATTTCAGTACATTATTCCTTTTAAAAGGGTCGTGTATTTTACACTTTTTTATATTCGATAAAAATCGTTTATATGTTTTCAAAACTAAATTCGCTCTATTATGATTTGCCACTTTATCGTGTGTTTTCTTCTTTTTTTGTAGCCTGATATTGAAAATCTATTATTCTGTTATACCATAAATTTGCAAAGCGGCACACTCTAAAAAATAAATGTGTGAATTTGGTAATTTTACACATATATATGAGTAATTTTCTAAGATTACACACTTGTCATAAAATTTACCTGTTTTTATGTGTAGCCTCTGAAACTAAGTATCTAATTTGTTATCACTTGAAAAACACAAATAAATGTGTAAATGTAAAAAAATGCCTAAATTTACACAAATTGATGTGTTATTGTAATTTCCACATAATTATATTCCACACAGATGAATGTGTAAATTTCTAAAATCACACACTTGTCATAAAAATTACACATGTTGTACAAAAAATTACCTGTTTTAATGTGTATTTAGTTTGACGTTAAATCTGTCAGTTGTTATCGGTTGATAAACTCACATAAGTGTGTAAATATAGAAAAATCGTCTGTTCTGGTCGGAACTACTGGCGAACAATGAAAAAAAAAACATCTGCTTGTCACAAAAGCAGGCAGCCATGTTTTTATAGGAGATAAAGGAAGACAAGTGCAAAATCTGCTTTATCAGCCGAAATTCTAAAAAAATTACACATTAAGGTAATAATAATAAAAGCTGGATAATCATGAAGTATTTTTATAATAGTGTAGTGCTAATCGTCATTGCCTCATTACGTTCTTAATAGGATTATTACATTCTTTGCCGTTTATCGGCAGGAAAAAAGTGGATAAAAATTAAAAAGGTACGCAGATATTTGGATGTAATGAAAAAAATGATGTTAAGTATTAATATTGTTATTATTATTTAAAATTAATAAGATATAATTCATAGTTTTATAAAACTGGGCGCTTTTTCTCTGTGAATATATAGGATAGAATTTCCAGTAATGGACGTTCTTCAAAGTTTTTTTTGTTTATAAAAAATAAACATAAAAATTTAGCAGGGATCGTACTTGTCCTGAGATTTCAAGACCAGGAAATTCTTCGGTACTAATATTTTATGGAAAATATCTTTTTAACGGCGAGTCCGGGGCTCAAAATTCTATTTTTTTTATTATTTATAGAGATTTTGTTATGACATTTTTCTCTGAAATATCTTTTATTATAATAAAAATATTGCATGTAAAAAAAAATCTGAAAAATTTTAAATATTTTTTTTAAATTTAAATTGTAAAATTTTAAACATATTTATTTTTTGATATAACTCTGGAAATACTTACTCGATTTACAAAATTTTTACACTTTTGTGTATAGAAAACGTGTAATTTTAATTTGTCTCCAGGATTTCTTAAAATATTGATTAGGAATTTAATAAAAAACTATTAAGTAAAAAAAAAAGTTTTTTTGTGAATGAGTTTTGCATTCATTAGCATATTTTCACAATTATCACTCAAAATTAAAAATCCTGAAGATAATTTGTTGTAAATATAGCATAAAATCTCTGTTAAAAATTTCATGCACATATTTTGCAATGAACTTCAGATATATTCTTTTAAAGTTGACAAATCGTGAAAAAATTCATTCTGAGATAAACGGAGCTAAAGTTCTAGTCAGCGGACAGCTGATGCATCGCTTCTCAGGGTAAAAGGTGTTTGGATCTAATGAAGATAAAAGGATGCGGTTTGCGGTATTTAACGCTAAAAACTCAGTATTTTTTTAAGCCAATAAAAAAATGCATTTTTTTTTCGAGAATTTTTAACCCCGGACCCCCTTAAATAAGGCGAAATGTTGCGTATTGCGTGTTTAACTTAGATTTATTTTTCTATTGAGATCTTAATTGTTAAATTTATTTGAAAATGATCTTTGAAAATCTATTTTGTTTCTTTACTATGCTTTCATTAATTTCTTGTTCAAAATACAATCAAAATAATATATCTATTCTTTTGAGTGAAGGAAATTGTTTTTATAACTTTAATTTAAAGACAGTCTTCACTTTATATATGAAATTAAAATTATGCAGAGTTTGCGCATAATTTGTGACGATACGATTTTAGAATTACAAACAAACTATAAAAGAAAGATTGTTCTGGTAGCTAAAATTTCAGATTATCATGTTTTATGTAAAAACGGGTATAACGATGATAAGAAAATGATTCGTCTATGCATTCAGATTTGTTTGTAAATTGCCAAAATACATTGTGGGTATACTGTTTTCTGGTCATCAAACAAAGCTACCAGAAAATACAATCTGATTCAGTATATGAGATTGTTCTTTATTCAATTTTTTTTTCATCATAAAAACAATTAATTCGATCGTTACATGTTGAAGTGATTACAAGGTGTTAATTTGCTATATAATGCAGTTTATTTTTTAAATTTCATTCAGAAATTACGTATAACTTTAAAATGTAAAAATGTCAAATATTTCTTAATCTATAAAAATATAATATAACTACGAACGAAAATATACATTTACCCATGCTTTTGAGCAGCATTCTTTATCTTTTGAATCTTCGGTACTACTTGATTATCTCTTCGACCAAAAACCTATCGCCAAACAATAAGATTAAATGCCAATAATGGCTGATCGTAAATGTCACATCCACTTGACATTAAACACATTACACGTGTTTGTTACGTCATCAAGGAATTTTTATTTCGACGTTTTATTTGTATTTTTATTAATGTTATACTAATTTATGTGTTTTTCCATTATTTAAATTAAAAATTATGTGAATTTATATAATTTGGCGAATAGTTTGGCGATTTATATAATTTGGTGAAATTGGACGACAGGATAATCAAGTAGTACCGAAACTTCAGGAAACCAATATAGTTTTGAGATTTAAAGAAGTTAAAAAAAAGTTTATTTTGTTGCCACTGGTTTTCGGAAACGTTTTCGAATAGCTTGTATAATGCATTAATCAGTTTTCTCTTACTATAATATTGGATTTTAGGATGCTACCAATTCTCAATTAAATATTTTCAGCTGCGTAATTGAATTTATAAACAGTAGCCTCCCTCTTAACCGGACTAAACGAGACCCTTGTTTAGCCGTTTAAGAGAAAAACCGGTTAACCGGAGAAGTACAAAAAAAATAAATAAGTAACTGCATATTTAATTAAATGCGTAGGATGCATTTAGTTATTTAATTTGTGTAGTTTTAAAAAAGTACATATTTTCTATATTTTGTGAAATGAATACTAGTTGTAATTAACTGAATTGAAATAAAAATTATCACTAATAACAAATAATGAACAATATTTAATACAAATTACGTTGTGGAAAATCTTATCACATACCTTTATAAGAAGTTGAAATTATTCTGCATTATGTAAATTTGAGTTAATTAACCATAAAGAAATGAGAACCGAAATTTCCTTTCTGAATTTTGCCTGATGTTGGGGAAAAATGTCGGCCGGTTAAAGCGGTGTTCCGGTTAAGAGGAGGCCGGTTAAGAGGGAGGCTACTGTACATGCAAAAATCTCTGAATAAGATTATTTTATATGTTAATGCTGTTAACCCTTTGTAACTCAACAACCCCGATTTGAAAATTTTTTACACAGATATTAAAATGCATCATTTTAAGCATGGAAAAAATATCAAAAAAAAAAAAAAAAAATTCAGAACAGAAAAATAAAATTTTATATGGAAAAATGGATTTGTTGCATATCTGCAACATCTTGCCAAATGGCACAAAAACTGAAAATATTTAAAATATTAATTTGCACGAAAATTTTTGAAACAATTGTTAGTTTTGTTGTAGCAAAGTCCCACACCACATTTCTCACAAACAGTTTGATTAAAGTTTTTACAATCGGGGTATTTACAACGTATTCTTTTGTCTGCCCACTATGGTCAGTGCCCAATTTCGTCAAGGCGCACTTGTTTTGGTGGAATATGTTGAGTAGGCGCTCTATGCTCTTTCTATTGAATACTTTTTTCTACTACGAGACCTTTCCCTTTTTTGCTAACTTTGGACTTAATTTTACTTAATTTTGGTGTTAATTTTACGGCTTAGGTACGCATTGCACGGGTCATCTTTAACAATAGGACCCCATTCTTAATTTTTCTCCAACTTGGAACCCCGATGGGTTACATTTGTGTGAGAAGATACAGCGTATGACTTTATCGCTCGTTTGGCTGTTTTTCTCTCTTATATAAATAGTTCATCTCTAATAACGTAAAAATAAACTGAGAAAGAACAAGTTCCAAAGAAAGTTTATTTAAGATAATCTGTAGTTAAAAAATGTTATTGTTTAGATATAGTAATCTTACTTGGAGTTCTGGATTTAGAATTGTAAGCAAACAAGTAAAGTACTTATTGATTAGCATGTTATTAAAACTGAGTACTTACTAGAGTTTTCTGTTTTCAAAATTTAATACATCTCAAATTTATAATCTTGTATATATATATATATATATAATTGATAAGAGAGTAAAAAAGAGACTTAAGTAGTTTATAAAACGAAGTCATTTTTTATGACTTTTGTTTTTGAGAAAAAATTTCAGTCTGATTTTTATAACATATATAACTGTCTTATATATAATTGATAAGAAAAAAATATATAAAAGAGATTAAAGGGGAGGTGGGTATTAACTGAATGTGTTAAATAATTTATAAGCTTTAGTAATTTTTTTAGCAATTCTGTTTTTGAAAATTCCATTTAACTCATTTCAATTAATTCTATATAACATACGTACAGTATGTTATATGGATTCATTTTTTCCACATTAAATACGAGAATAAGTGAAAAGTAAGTATGATAAATAATTTTGAAATTTTAATAATTTTTTTATTTTATTTCAATGTTGAAATCAGGCATTTTTCTGGAGGAAGAATTTTGAAAGCTCCGGGAAGTATTTGCACTTAACAATATTAATAAGCGTTAAATTAAAAATCTTCCAGTGAGGTTAACCCCCCCCCCCCCCCTACACACACACACACACTCGAACCAAAACTACCTCCTGAATTTATCATTGAGCACCTTTGTTTTGAAATATTTTAAAAATATTATTTACACTAAAGAGGCAAATAAAATCTTATGCGCTGCAATAAAACAGTTATGGGAACCGTTGAAAAGTTAGCGCTTGAGGAGAGGACTTTTATATTTTTAATTTGTATTTAACATTAGGGATGTTTATTTAGTAGAAAATAGAATTTAAAGCAAGTGCCTCCCTTTTTTTAACCTGCAGGCATGTGTTATGCTATTACAAAAATATTGATTAATTAAAAAATATGTGTGTGGGGGGGTGGGTGGGGGATGGGGACTGGAAAAAGGTGGTAATAAATTTTACATGTACTGTATCATATCTGTTTGGACCATGTTATTGATTTTGTACTATTTCAGTTTACATAAATTTATTCTTTTTATTAGGTATACAGGGATATTTTTTATAAGGGTCTTTTGTTAGATTTTTGAAATGCAAACAGAGCATAATTTTTATTTATTTCATCAGATAAAAACTAACAACCATTACTGAAATAAAATATTGAAGTTTTAAAAAACTTGTAAACTATTTATGGAAATAATCTTATTGAGGTGGCAAGTAATTTTTTTAAATTCTAAGAAAATGGATGTTTAAAACTAATTTTTGAGATATGTTTGTCATGAAAAGGCAGCTTTACTCTATGATCTGGGCCTTACACTATAAAGCACTTATTCTAGGTATATGTAATACTTCTTTTTCCTAAATGAAATGATAAAAATGATTCATGGCTGAATCATGAAAACTTTTGTTCATAAAAAATATACAGAAATTAAATTAATACTTATTTTAATAAAATTGCTTTGAATTGTTTTTCATCATATAAGACATTCATCTTCATTTAAATTCTCTTTGAATTAATTTCAGATTAGTAAGTCAGAAATAATAAACATAAAGCAATTAAGGAAGCAAACAAACAAAAAAGGGAGGATGGAGGCAATAAAAAGTTCCAATATCACAGAATACGCGAGTAACTTTTATATAATTAAAAATTAATTTAATTTGAAAGTATTATGTTATATAAGCAATTTACATTAATAATTTAATGAGAATAGTAATTTAGTAACATAAAATAAAGTAATTGACTACTGCTTTAAATATCATTACAGTAGAACCTCTTTTATCCGAAACTCTTTTAACCGAAATCCAATTTTAAAGATTTTTTTACTATCACATGCCTTATGTGCAAAACCCATTTTTAAAGCTTTTTTTTTTTTTTTTTTTTTTTTTTTTTTTTTTTTTTTAACTATCATATTTCTTGTTTGCAAAATCCATTTTGAAAGCAATTTTTTTAACTATCATATTCCTTGTGTGCAAGCGGTCCTTTCCGAACTACGAGAACATATAAATATTTTCGATCACCTTTCTTAGAGTTCCTATGGATTTAACTTGAGTTCCCGTAAGCTGCGGAGTGGAACGTTGAAAACGAACAAATTAGCAATTCTGGAGCTTTTGAATGTTTTGAAAAAGGTTTGGTATGGCTGTAGCAGCAGAAAGACTGTGATACTGGTGAACTAATAATATTAAAAAACTCCGTGATAGAGCTTCAAAGCAAAGGCAGTCGAAACTGCGACAAACAAAAAAAATTTTCAAACCCTTCTGATCTATGTAAAAGGTACTTAATTTCAAAATTACAATTCAGGTCATTTATTCTTGTTTCTATTTTGCTATTGCTTTATTTTTATTAGCCACTTGTTACCATAATAAGAAATATTGCATATATTTCTCCTCGATCTTAAAATTGAAGCACTCTCGATTATCCGAAAATTTCGATTTTCCGAAAGAGGGTCGGTCCCAATTACTTCGGATAATCGAGGTTCTATTGTATTTAAATTACGATGCATTATTAACATTTAAATAATAAAAGTTAACTTACCTTATATATACAATGTATGATAAATGAATATATTATATTGCATAAAAGAACTTTATTTATTTATTTATTTTGTACAATAAAGAAACATAAATCTATATTTATAAAATATTATGTAAAAGTTAACAGGAAATTTCCCTTAAAATTTCAATTACATCCAGCGGCGAATAATTACATATTGTATTTAATAATTATTGTTTGTAAAGTTTTAATGAAATAAAAATATTATAATAAATGTTACATTAATTATATTCTACATGCATATTTTCATACCTTTCTGAACAAAAATGAATTGAAACTTGTGTCATAAAGTTGCCCCTTTAGATTTCAGAACAATCATATCCATGTCATATCATATCATATCCATGTCATATCAGTCATATCATATCCAAGTCATATCCATGACAAAAGTTTCATATTTTCAGTATTGTCAGTATATTTATATGTTCAGTTTCATATTTTCCGACTTATGCAGGGGCATGCGGGGCCGCCGCTCGGGGCCCATGAGAGTAATCAGGATTTTCATTAAAAGGCGTCAAAATGATATAAATTAGCCAAAAGTGACCAAAATTCATATATTTCAAACATTTAGGAAGGGAGTGTGACCCCCCTTCCTCCCCCTTCTGCTTCCAGTGCACGCCCCCCTCCCCCCCAAACAAACACACACACACACAGAACACCCATGCAAAAAACAAACTACATTATTAGAAAACTATGGATTAAAATTTTTTAGTATGCCATTGTTTTCAAAAGAAATTCCACATTAAGGCTGTTCTTAACTGCTGTGCTCAACAAGCGCAAAACGTTTAACACATTTACAAATTCATTTTTTTAACGGAAAGCTATAAAATTGGAAAGCCTGACCATGGAAGCGATTTGGAATTGAACTGTGTTTTCCATTTTTTTTATATCAATAAATTACCTATTGAGTTAAAAGCTATTTTGATCACGTGACAAACACGTTTTTGGCCCGCTCTTGAGTGTTTTTTCTCCTTTCGCGCGGAAATTCGGTTCAAAACGGCCACTTTGATTCTATTTTCTGAAAAATGTATTGCGTTTCCAAAAAAAAAAAAAAAAAAAAAAAAAAAAAAAACAGTTCGATTACATAGTTTCTGAACAACAGCATCAGCTAGTTTCATGCATTTTCGAACAAAAATAAATTAAAACTTATGTCAGAAAGTTGCCCTTTCGGATTTGAGAACATCCTTAACGTTTTCCTCGTAATGTGGCATGTTAAATCATTAATGATGACCAATCTGTGGAATTCTCTTTTAGACATCTTATAGCATACAAAGTAAAAGTTTGCAAACAAATATTCGTGCCAACCAATTTATCATTTTTTCTGCTATTGTCTGACTAGTATTTTTTTTTTTTTTAAGGCTGTTGTTGCTCAGAAACTATGTAATTAAGCTGTTTTTTCCGTTTTTTTGCAAACGCAATAGATATTTCAGAAAGTAGTGTCAAAGTGGGCCAGAGGGTGTTTTGAACCGAATTTTCACACGAAAGAAGAATAATCACTCATGAAAGGGTGAAAAGCGTGTTTGTCACGTGATCAAAATCGCTTATAATTCAATAGGTAATTTATTTATCAAGAAATCGAAAACACAGTTCGATTCCAAATCGCTTCCATAGTCAGGTCTTTCAATTTTATATCTTTCCGTTAAAAAACGAATCTATAAATGTGTCAAAACGTTTTGCGCTTGTTGAGCAGAGCAGTTGAGAACAGCCTTAAAGTTGTGACCATCTTTTTGTGATGCCCTGTATGTAGATGTGAGCAGTACCGGGTACAAAATTTATGCATACATATATGTATGAAGTACTAAGCCACTTCCCCATTATTCACAAGAAAATTCTATAGATAGATAGAAGCCCCCCCCCCGCCCCCCAACCACCAACACCAGCAGAATGATGCTTGCCCCGGGGTCTTCTATACACTTAGCCGGGCCCTGCATATTTTATCGGTATCGTTTAAATTTTTATGTCGGCCCGGCTCGTTTAAAAAATTGTCCTAATTCTGCTTTACGGCCTATTGGAAAGATCAGTGCTTTGGCGAAGCCCCGTTCGCTGACCGCCAAAGAAAAAAAAGGCAGCAAGACGCGAATGCGCCATATCTGTCCCTTCAACTTTCAGACCCCACCCCTCTTGACCTTTGGGGAGGAAAAGGTAATTAAAGCGTGCTTCTTAAACTTTTGCGAATTTTACAGAGGGGGGGGGGGAATCCCTAACTTACCCTATAGCAATTAAATATAAAAACAGACTAATGTTTCCCCTTTTCAATAATGTTGCTCTTCTGAAAGAAATGCAACTTAAATAACCATTAGCAGATATTTTCGATGCTGTTTTGATATTTTAAAAAATCCATTAGAAGAGAAGATATGGCGCGTTGTTGCAGATCTGCAACAAACAGAAGTTTACGTTTATCTTATACATATTATAAATTTCCTAGCTCAAAAATCGTCTTTAAATAAACAATTTAAACTCACCTTTGAAAACAATATACTTGTAGACATCTGCAGAATTTTTTAACCCCTGTATTTCAAAGCTTAATTCAGCAAAAATCACGTGTAGATCAAGCGATAAATCAAACTTTGGCGCGAAAAAAAAAATCAGTATAGACATTTGTTGCGGATTTAATGAAATAATTATGTTAATAGTAGTGTAATAGAATAACAACAATCAACAAAATCGTCTTTTGAAATTTACTGTTTAAATAACAATGACGTTTTGGGTATGTTGCAGATCTGCAACACGGTGATACAAAGGGTTAATTTATCCTATTTGTGTGCAAAACATGTTTGTTGAACAAGACAATATTTACTTGTAAATGAATAGCATCCGAAATGCTGGGTTGAGGAAACTGGGTAATACACTGTAAAAACAACTCGGAAACGTTTCCGAAAACATTCATGAAAATTCTTTAAAAATGAAAAGCAAAAGCTCTTACATATTTTTAATATAAAACAATTACTTTTAATCCATTAGAGGGTTCAGGGAATCCTCGCTTAAATTTTCATGTAGGATAATTCCACTTACCTAAAAAAGGGAAAAAAGACAAAAATCAGTAAATACAAATTTCTTTAACATAAAAAGAACAATATATATATATATATAAAATGCAATTTAACAAATTACAACGACCATTGGGAAAATGATTTTTTCAAAGACTAAAATTTAAAACATAAAAAATCGCACGGAGTTGATCATACATTACGTACGCCATGGATTTAACATTAACATTCCTGGACACATCATGGACAAATTTTAAAAGAAATTTTAGTTTTACAATTTTCGGTACTGTAAATTTTTAAACTTCCCCGGAGCTTGTCATACATTACGTATGCCATGGATTAAACATTAATATTCCTGGACCAATTTTAAATGAAATTTCATTTTTAAATTTCTAAACATCACACAATATTACTTTTTATATCGTCGTATAGAGAAAAAAAATGCATTTTTAATTTCAATTTGTTTGAAAGCTGTATCTCAATTTGTTTCTGAGTTATTAATTTTTTTTTTGTAGTTTTTATTACTTTTTTGTCACAATGGCAAAAGAAGTATCCTTCTCTGTTGAAAGTAAAGGAAAAATACAGATTACTGTATTGACCCATCCGAAAACGAATAAAATATGGGATTCAACTAATAAAATGCTTCAGAAATGTTTTTGATTTCCTACCCTGGCCGAGGACAATAACCATTTTTCGAAATTGTTAATAATTTTTTTTTATCACTTTAAGACAGTAATACTTTTACTTACGTCACACATCTGAGAATATACATATAACAAATAAAAACATGGAAACGTAACGTAGTAAGAAATTGTCTTTCAACAATTTTTCTTCTTAATGCGACAGAGTTGCTTACTGTTTTCAACTGCTGTAAAAAATATCGTTTTATTTATGATAAAAGTACACTAATCACGAATATAAAAGCATTATAGTAGCGATATATATATATTAAAAAGATCATTCGAGATAACTTTTAATAGTTTGAAAGCAACTTCATAAACGATATTTTATTATTTTAGTTGTTGAAAACGGAATTTATATATTTAATTGTATATAATTCAAACTACCGCGTATAAATATGTTGCATGTTTTAAGATATACGTTAGTATACAAAAGGGGTGTAAATATAAAAAAGGACTGTAAAGTTAATGGATTTGTGAAATATGGGCGCTTAAAATGAATATAATTAAAAAGTATTTATTTTGGTTTATATTCCTGGTCCTTATATAAAATGTGGCAATAAAATATTTACCTTATTTTATTTTATTTTAATTCATTACTGTTAAACAAACATTTTTTAGTTTTGTAGTTTTGATGAAAAGTTGTGCTTTATTTTTGAACTCATATAATATATATCGTGTATATGGGCATTCTCACAATCTTTTGACTTTTGGGGGAAAAAAATCTGGCGAAATTAAACTTGCTAAAATAACATTTTAATCTGATAGACGAATGCCTTAATGATTCAAAATAAAGAAAAAATGGTTAGCAGCGAAAAACTTTTTATTTAACTGAGGTTTAAGTTAAACTTGCGAGTTTAATTTTCCTTACCATTTTACCACTAAAACTTTTTATTTTCTTCTAAATTTTTACTTATAATGAATTTGCATAGTACCCACAGGACATTCAAATAAGAAATAATGACAATGTAGTATTTTTAGTACAAAATTTTGGTATAACATTGCCTTAAAGGGTGTTAAAGAAGGGACGGTAATGTAAAAAAGGGAATGGTATAGGGAAAAAGGGACGAAATGGGAAAAAAGGGACGGTAAGGCTGGAACAGCAAGGAAAATTACCACCTATTTTAGGCAGATCATGTTAAGACTAAGTGGTAGACAAAATGTTCATTGATTTTTAGAAACAGTTATTTACATTGGATTAAAAAAGAAAATTAATTTACCTCGAAAAGTGCAGGAACAAACCTTGGGGACGGTGAGACTACCAATAAAGCTACGGTGCTTGAAATTGTATTTAAATGCTGATTTAAATTCTACAGTAAATTTTCTGCCAAAGGATTTTAGATATTATTTCTCTAGCATACTTCTGCATGAGAAAAAACTTCAAAAGAATTCTGCATCTGAAGTGATTTTCTGTATAATTTTAGAAGAGGGATGGTAAAAAATCTAAAACCTAGGGACAGAGTTTAAAAATTAATAACAACCCTAAAAATGTATGCAGACTAATTTTTAGCTACTTATTTATATAAAACAATAGTTTTAGTTTCAGAAAAAAAGTACATCGAATTATTTTTATTGAAATAATTTTATCCAGACAGCTCCAAACTTAAAAATCAGCATCAGGGACACGGGACGGTATAGGAGTTTTCCAGGTATTTGGACCCCCAACATCGTCCAAAACTTATTTATCTCGTTAATATTGTTATGCAGTCATGCAATGGAATGTTCCCCAGTATATGAAATAAGAAAAACACATAAAAGTGTATTAAAATAAAAATTATTATTCAGGGACATGAAAGTCAAAAGATTGTGAGAATGCCCGATATATATATATATATATATATATGATTATCGTGATGTTTTAAAAATCACTAATTTGATTAATAGGCTATATAAAACGTAACATACGTATATATTGCTGATAAAAGAGTGAAAATCAAACAAAAAAATATTATTGGATGGAATACACAGGCGAATTTTAAAAAATGCTGGTCAAAACCCGAAAGTAAAAGTACCATTCTTTCCATTCACACTATAAGAAAAAGACAAATATTTCTGAATCTAGAAAAATATAATATAACTACAAACGAAAATGTACAATAACCTCTTCTGAGTTACCCACAATTTTGAAAAACATTTTCGATCGACCTGTACAAAGGCCGTTTATTACTTTTTCGATTTTATTTACATGTATTTTTAATTAGGACATTTTCATTTTCCGAACCGGTTTCGAAAGTGAAAGCATCCTCATAAAAAAAATCTGCAAACAAAATGAAAAATGTAAGAAATGGCATTTTTAGAGATCGACCTCAGCTGAAAGAAAAGTATAGTAAAGAAAAGTATGCAAAAAGAAATCATTTAAAAGTATTGAAATGCACACGATATATCTTTAAAACTTTCTTCCATAGGATTAGCATTAAAGAGCAGATCTTTTTGGTTGACTGAAGTAGCCCCTTAAGAATAATTTCCTTAATGTAAATTAATTATTTTTCAGCTCGTTGGCATAGTATTAGAAAAATACAAAAGACTTGAGATTTTCGTGCTTTGAAAAACAAATGACGTATCGAATGAAATATTATTTAATTAAATAATTTGTTTAATATCCTAATTTACAGGATAAATACTCAAAAGGAGGAATTTAATCATACGATAGTGAATAAGATTGTTTTGTTAAATAAACACCAATTTAAAGAATTAAAAAAAAATCCTTTTTATTCTAATTTGCATATCATTTAAAAACTACTTATATTGTGACATGCTATGTTTTATGCTACAATTTCTAGATTATTTAAATCCTTGTTTACTTAATTTCTTTTTAAAAAAAGGTCACGCCTTTTTTTTTAAATTAAGTTTTAAAAAAATTATTAGTTTAAAATTTTTAAATTTAGTGTTAATTTTAATTAATTAAATTAATTAAATATTAAATCAATAAAAATATTAAATTAACAATTTAATTTAATTAATTTAATTAATTTAATTTTAGTGTTAAATTTAATTAAATTTAGTGTTAAATTTTTAAATTTAGTTTTAAATTTAGTGTTAAATTATTAGTTTTAATTTCTTTAAAACATGCTGATTTTTTACCTTTTTTTAAAATTAAAATTAATTAAAATAAGATTATCTCCTTTAAAATATTATTTTTCCTTTACTGATATTTAAGTTCCTAAAAACTGAATGGTAATTGTAACATCTACTTTAACAACTACTTTAAGTAAAATAAAAAATACTACTGTTAAAAAAACAGAACTTTATAAATTCGTACATTCTTAATACAATTTGCAGAAAGTGATAGACTTACGTTAAAGAAAGATGTTTACTCAAGATATTCGGCTCACTTTGTTTTCATAGGAAATTTCAGCAAATTCTTTTTACTTGAATGTCAAGACAAAGTTTTGAACAATTTCCTCACTATAAACTAATTTCCGTTCCGTTCGATTTCGTAGTATTTGAAAAAGATCCCCAACTGAGATTTTCGTTCTTTATGAAATGGATGATTAAAAAAAAAAAAAATACATAATTTGTTTCATATTAAAATTTACAGAATGCATACGTAGAATGAATTCATTATAGAATAATTAAATGATGCTATTAAATAAATTGTAGTTTAAAAGATTCTAAAGTGTTCCTTCTTTTCTAACTAATACATTATTTTTGTTGTTAAAGTGTTTATTGTAAAATATGTCGGGAGTCCAAAATTAAACGACCTTACTTTAAAGTTATCTACAGGCAAAACTATTGTTCATAAAGTTGTGAAGACTTAATAAAAGGATGAGATTTTGTTTAATCAACAAACAAATAGTTCAAAGTTTCGGCACCAGATGGCGATTTTCAATAAATTACAAACTTAGCATTACGATAGTTTAGAAATTTTATTTACAGGGTGCCATAATTAAACGACCCTATTTTAAAGTTGTCTACAGAAGAAACCATTTTTCAGAATGTTGTGAAATTTTTTGGAGGACATAATAAAGGTATGGGAATTTATTTGAGCGAAAAAAAATGTTGGGGGCCGTTTTTTAAAGAATAACACATTTAACATGCATTTACGATAGTTTAACAAATTTTGTTGTAACAAAACATGTTCCGCATGACGGTATTAATATTGAGATTCCATCTGGAATCGTACGATAGCATGTGAAATTCTAGGAACATGTCGTGAAATGTTGTCTTTAGAATCAGATTATGCTAAATGTGTAATTTATTAAAAAGTTATTAAAGAAATTATAATCTCTTTATTATAACTCTCACAAAATTTCGCGACTTTATGAACAACTGTTTTGTCTGTAGACAACTTTAAAGTAGGGTCGTTTAATCATGGACATCCTGTATTATTATTAATTATAGAATTTTGTCATTTTGATATTTTACTTAGAATTATGTAGTTATAGATTACTTACTGAAGGAAAAATATGTGTAATTTATTTTATAAAAACTAAACAAATCATGTTTTCTTTAATTCTGCACGCAGGTAACGGATGTAAATACACTATATTGCCATTAATGACCGGCAACTTTCAATTTTAGACATTTTGTCGTATATTTAGAAATATACTTGACAGATTCTTCTGGAATTTCAGGATTGAAAATAACAGGTATGACCTCTTATTTAGCAATGTCGATTTGAAAAGGGGGCCAATTAGGGGGCCAACAAAAAATCAAAGAAAAAAAATAATACTTGGGATCACCCTGTAAAACAAAATGCACGAAATGATCTATCGCTACCGAATATAAATAAACAGACATTGTGCAATATGTGTATTATTTTGTGTAAGAATAGCACTTATATTAATAGAAATATAGCGATTTATTTAAAAAAATAAAAAAATTCTTGCATGTTTTTGCATGCAGGTTTTAGTTTAACATGCAGGGTTTTCAACCAAATTTAACCCCGGTTTCAGAAAAATTGACAAAATACAGTAGAAACAATATAATGCAATTGGAATATAATTATATTAAATATTTTAGGAAATATGAGCAGTTGTATGAAATAATTTTTATCTGCGCATGCGCGAACGATAACAAGGATCATTTTACATAATTTAATCATCCACTCTATGGAGCAACTTATTAAAAAGAATCTAGTCAAATATCCTAACAATTCAGAAAGATATCGGCGCTAAAGTAAGCAAATTTTTAGTTGTTCTCTAAAAGCAGCTGAATGATAAGGGATTTTACACAAATTGTCATTTTTTATTAACTGACTGCAGAAAAAAGTTTGTATTTAGTGAGTATTAATGAGTAGATTTGGAAAAAATGCTTCGATTTTGATACTTCTTTTGATCATGGTATAGGCTCGTTCTGGTGGTTATCCAAGAAGAACTAAAGCATCCATAAAAAATTAAAATTAAAAAAAATTAAAAATGAAAAATGACAATTTGTGGAAAATCCCTTATCGTTCAGCTGCTTTTAGAGAACTACTAAAAATTTTCTCATTCTAACGCCGATATCTTTCTGAATTTTTACGATATTTGACTAAATTTTTTTTTAATAAGTTGCTCCAAAGAGTTGACTATTAAATTATGTAAAATGATTCTTGTTATCGTTCGCGCATGCGCAGATAAAAATTATTTCATACAAATGCTCATATTTCCTAAAATATTTAATATATTTATATACCAATTACACTATATTGTTTCCACTATATTTTGTCAATTTTACTGAAACCGGAGTTAAATTCGGTTGAAAACTCTGCATGTTATAAGCAAAAAACATGCAAGAATTTTTAAGTTTTTTTAAATAAATCACTATATCTCTATTAATATATATGCTATTCTTACACAAAAGAATACACATATTGCACAATGTCTGTTTATTTATTTTCGGTAGCGATAGATCATTTCGTGCATTTTATTTTACAGGGTGATCCCAAGTATTATTTTTTTCTTTGATTTTTTGTTGGCCCCCTAATTGCCCCCCTTATCAAATCGACATTGCTAAATATGAGGTCATACCTGTTCTTTTCAATCCTGAAATTCCAGAAGAATCTGTCAAGTATATTTCTAAATATTCGACAAAATGTCTGAAATTGAAAGTTGCCGGTCATTAATGGCAATATAGTGTACATCAGTTATTAAAAGTTGCTCACAATTTTGCATCATTAAAAAAAGCAAGATTTTTTATTTTAAATTTTATTTTACAGATAGACAAAATTGTTACACAAATTGAGTTTCCTAAAAAATCTATTTCAATGAATGATACTCCCCCCTCCCCCACCCAACTTTTCTGTTTCAAAAATATTTTTTAAATGTACAACTGCTTATAATCCAATATGTTAAGTATGTTATGATTTTCCGAAGGTGGATTTGGTAGACTGCGTGGTTAAAAGTTATTTATTGAAGATACTCGATCCTTTTCTCTAATTTGTTTGAATTTCAATACAAAATTCATAAATATTTCCTTGCTGTAAAATTATTATTTTTGAATTCGATGCAATTTGCACATTGAAAAGAAAATTTTAACTCTATTTTAAAAATACCTGGATTAATGATTTGTTCTGATTTTAATCAGAGCTAAAAAAAGAAATTTATTATATGAAGAGTTTAATTACAGAATAATTTAACCATTTACGTCCCGAATTATAAATCTGAAATTTACTCCTCTTCAGTAATTATCTTCGTTAATGTCTGAAGATATCCAATACAACTTCTGTAATAACAATTTGATTTTTAGATAGATTTTTAAATAAAACTGATAATAAATCGGTAGTTAGAGTTTTCTTTTTGTAAAATATTTACAAGAATAATTGGATTAATTAACAAAAAATACTGTTATAGAAGCCTCACAATTCTTATAAGAACAGTGTAAATAAATGTATTGTGATCCTATATGTAACAGAGAAGTGTTTTGTAGTTACAAATTTTTCGTAACGCATATTTCAATAGGAGAAAAGCTAAATCCATGTAAATGGTTGAGAAAATAACCACATTAAAAAAAAAAAAAAAAAAAAACGTAGCTTCGTCTGTTTCGCTGTGCATACTGGATGTGATTCAACAAAGTATTTTGTAAGAAAAGTACTTTTATTAATAGACGAATTAAATATATTTTATGTTGGATTTTCTTTAATGAGACATTAAGGGGATCTTAAAACTGAAAAAAAAGACCATTTTCAGCATTTAATATCTTAAAATGTATATGATTTTAAAACACAATTTTTATTGAGATGAAAGATATGTGTTCTTTCATTTCATGTATTTATAAAATTGCAAGATGCAGTAGTATTTATAGGGGGTTCCAAATTGTCATACATTTGTCGAGCAGAAAATTGGTATAACAGCTAACGCACAGGATTACAAAATACTTTTTGCAACTAGAATGGAATTTTTTTTGCGCCTAATTAAACTTCAGATTATAATAATTACTCTGAACCCAAATAAATTTGTATTTAAATCATTTTTACACTTTTAATACAAGTTGTATTTAGCTAATACCAACTTTTGAAAATTTTAACAGTATAATCACCTAAAAATTATTTTTTAACAATAAAAATGAAATTTTAGGTTCCATTTATGCACAATAACATGAAACACATGCATGGAAAATTTCATGGAAAAATATTCAGAAGTTTTTGAGATATCCTACACGTTATGCCCAAAAACGTCATTTGGAGAAAAATGACTTCAAAGGTTTGAAAACACCGCTTCAGGTATTGAGTGAGTATAATTCTAAAAGGCATAACTTCTGTTCAAATGGGAATTTCAAGGAAACAATTATAACAAAATGTTCAGAAAGGATAGGAATTTAGCATATAAAAAAAATTAAAATTTCGGAAAATTTTGAAGCTTTAAGAGTCCTGAGGTCCCTTAAAGTCCCGTCGGAACATAAAGGGTTAAATAAAGTTGCCAAACTGTTAAGTAGATTTAGAAACTAAATTCACAAAGAAAAATCAAATCAAAGCTAAATCATATCCACTTTACTATTTTAAATAAATTAAGAGCATTACTGTCACTAAAACGCAATAATAAAAATAATAATTAAACAAAAAATACTATTTGTAATCTAGTCTGTATATTTTTATGATTTTCAAAAATTGATAGACTACGTGACTGAAAGATGTTTACTCAAGTTATTCGTTTCACTTTTAAAAAAAAGAAATTTCAGCAAAATCTTTCTTTGAATGTCAACACTAAGTTCATAATTATTGTTATAAACTAATTATTTGTCGTGTCGATTTCATTAAATGTGAAAAATACAATTAAGCAGAGATTTTTCAGTCATTCGAGAAGAAATAATGAAAAATAGAAGTTAAAAATCTTTAATTTAATTATTTGTTAATCTTTGATCTTAACTACAGAATACATACAGAGTATGAAAAATATTACAAACTGCAAATGAAATTGTTATATAAACGACAGTTTAAAAGTCCTTCCGGCCAGTGCCGGGAGGAAGAGGTAAACTTTCATATTCCTTATTTTTTTAAAGCTAGCCTTTATTATTCAAACACACGGAGTTCAAAATAGTGGAACCCGATTATAAAAGATTAAAGACTAAATTTTGTCAATGCTGAATATGAATGAGAATTTCGCGAAATTAGTCAGCGTTATCAAAGCTGGTTTTATTTAGACCTCAGTGACTCTTGTGCACATGCTCACTCACATCTAAATCGGTTGATATATACGAGTGCTGTTCAGGCAAAAAAACAGATTTTTCAAAATGTCACCCACATTAGAAATTCAAACTGCTATATCTCAGTCATTTTTTAAGATAAAGACAAAACAAAAAATTCTCCGGAATCTTTGTATCAAGCTCAAACATATAAGAAAACATTCTTTTTCAATTTCTAATATTTTTGTACCTCATTTCAAATTTTTAAAGGGCCACCATTTTGAAACAAGGGGGCGGATGAAGTTGGCATACAAACTCGGCCGAGAGATTGCTATGTACTATGCAAATGCCTTGTCACATTCTATTAGGTTCATAAATACGCGTGTTATCGCGTGACAAAAATCAGATCGTTTCAAAATGTCAGCCATGCTAAAAATTCAAAGTGCTATAACTCAGCTATTTTTTAAGATATAGACGAAACGGAAAAATTCTACAAAATCTTTGTATCAAGGTCAAACACATTAGAAAAAAATCTTTTTCACTTTCTAATTTTTTGTGCCTCATTTTAAATTAAAATTTAAAAAAAATAAAATTTAATGGCCGCTATTTTTAAACAAGATGGCGGATGAAGTTGTCCAACGCACTCGGTTGAGACATTAGTATGTACTATGTATACACCAAGTTATATCCAAATCCGTTCATAAATACGTGTGTTATCGCATGACAAAAATCAAATCGTTTCAAAATGTCAGCCACACTAGGATTTCAAAGTGCTATAACTAAACCGTTTTTTAAGATATAGACGAAACAAAAAATGCTCCTGAATCTTTGTATCAAGCTCAAAAACACAAGAAAAAAATCTTTTTCTAATTGTTTTTATTTCATTTTAAATTAAATTTTTTTTAAATTTTTAAATGGCCGCCATTTTGAAAAAAGATGGCGTATGACGCTGGCCATCGAACTCGGTCGAGGCATTGCTATGCACAACGCAGATGCCTTGTCACATCCAAATCGGCTCATAAATACGCGTATTATCACGTGACAAAAATCAGATCGTTTTAAAAATGTCAGCCATGCTAGAAATTCAAAGTGCAATAACTCAACCATTTTTTAAGATATAGACGAAAGAAAAAATGCTCTGAAATCTTTGTATCATGTTCAAACACACAAGAAAAAAATCTTTTTCAATTTCTAATTTTTTTGTACCTCATTTAAAATTTAAAATTCTTTTGAAATTTTTAAATGGCCGCCATTTTGAAACAAGATGGCAGATTAAGCTGGCCAACGAACTCGGCCGAGACATTGGTATGTACTATGTACACACCAAATTATATCCAAATCGGTTCATAAATACGAAAGTTACTGTATGACAAAGATCAGATATATCGTTTTCCTCCGAACGGCTGCAATAGGTAACTTTTGTAATGAAAGCTACCTAAAAGGTTATAATATAATTAGAAATTTTCTGTTTAATGTCACGTATATATTTTTTCTGTATTTATAGTACTTATTTTATAATTTTTTTAAGCTGGATTTAATCATTCTAATTTTTCATTTGTAATACTAAAATACTTAATTACATTTTCGGGAAAAAAAAGGTGTTATTTGGTTTGATAAAGTTTAAACAGTTCATGTTTTCTTTAAATTAAAAACATAAAAGTTGATATATATTCCAAGTATAAATTTGAATTCTTCAAATTATTACTTTTGAAAAGAAACATAAAATATTCTCTCTATTAAAACAGCTTTCTTAAAACACAATAACTTCTTATAAAATGCAATTGTTTTGTGACATCATAACTGCTTTGAAAATTTCGTCCGATTACAGAATGAATAAAATACTTCATGATTCCCTTGAGATTAAAAAGACAATAAAGAGAAATACTTCTCTGAGAAATTTGAATTAGATTGCTTTAAATATATAGTACATATATACAGTGAAACTTCGTTGCTCAAACACCTCGTTATGAAGAAAATTCGTTAAACAGAAATCAACTCAAATTCATGAAATTCGTATAATAAAATACATATGCATGAAATGAAAAATACACATAAAACGGAAATACAGTAGAGCGCCGATTATCGGAACTCCAATTAACCGAACTTTCAATTATCCGAACAACCTATTTCTTTCAAAATTTTTTTAAAAACGAACTTCCAATTATCCAAACAACCTATTAGACCTGGATATCGGATTTTAAATGAGGATGAGATTGGGGATGAGATTCAAGACGAAAAAGAATTTGTAGAAAATGAAAACGAATGCTCCGAAAATGACCCACGTCCATCACATAATGAAGCCTTTGAATGTTTGGAAACAGCTATGAAGTGGCTCGAACGGTAGAAGAATGCTGATCCTATTCAACTAACGTATTTAAGAAGAATTCGAGATATGGCAGCATTAGAAAGAATGTCTTCTATGAAGCAAGCAACAATCGAAAGCTTTTTTGCTTAATTCATAATCTCTGGAGTTAAAAAAATGATATAAAAAAGTAAACAAAAAAAATTAAAAAGACAAAAATCAATTTTTAAACATGCCAGCATTAACTAGTGATGTCAGTTCGAAGCGTGGATAATGTGTGAAGATTTTAGTATAGTCAGGAACATCCCTTAATCTGTCCATTTATCCGAGCTTTTGCTTATCCGAACTAGGGTCGGTACCGACTTGTTCGGATAATCAGCGCTCTACTGTATTGGGAAAATGTATTTTAATTCAGGCAGTATTTTTTTTCTTTTTTTTATGCAATGTAGACACGTGAGAAAATTTTTTATTAGAATAATGTCTAAAAAATCTCATAATAAAGAGATTCAAACAAAAACTAAAGCGTAGCGTAACTTTTCTCTTTTTCTCAGTATTTCAAATCCTTTACTTTTAAAACGTCATTAATATTTCTTTGTTGCATGTTTCTTATAAAAAAATACACTTTTCATAAAAAGTTTTCCCGCTTTTTGAAATATCCGAACAATTCATCTGTAACAATTTTCGTGAAACTGGAATCCCCTTCTTCTTGTATCGAAGGCTTTTTAAATTTCTTCTTTTGAATGGAAATGATTATATAAATAATTTAATTTTCATACAATCCGCTGAAATAAATTCATACATACGTCGCAACAACAACCTCCCCGTTTGATTGCTGTACACGCACAAAAGTGGAATAAACTTCGTTATATAGAATATATTTTTCGTAATATGGAGATTAATTTACATGTTAATTGTGTTCAAAGTTACGGTTCAGCAGAAAATTTCATTAAGTAGAAAACTTCGTTAAGAAAACTTCGTTAAGGGGAAGTTCGACAGTATATAGAAAGAGAGAGAGAGAAAGTTCCGTTATTGTGGAATGGTCGGACAATATGGAATACTTCAATATCTGGCGTATACACTGTAAAAAAAAAAAAAAAAAAAAAACTGTAAAGTTACTAAAATTTTTCTAGGAAACTGGAATTCCTAGAACTTTTTATGGAACGGTAACAACAAAAATTCATGCAACAGATACACTTTTGCACCGTAAATAAAAAAATCTGTAAGGTTATTAAGAATGTTTTAGGAAACTGGGATGCCTAGAACTTTTTATGTAACTGCAACTCGGGTTACAAATTAAATTTTAGCAAGATTATTGTAATTTTACCAGATTCTTTTGTAAAGCTACAGATTTCTGTAACTTTACAAAAACTAGTTCTGTAGATTTACATCTTTATTTGTACGGTGTACAGATAAAATTGTAGTAAGCATACAGATTTCTGTAACTTTAGATCTGTAGAATTATAGATTTTTTTACAGTGTACACTGTAAAAAAACAAACAAACAAACAAAAAAAAAACGGGCTAAAATACGGAAATACTACTGGCAATCTAGACGCCAGTACTACTTCCGTATTTTAACGGAACTTTTTCCCGGTAAATTACAGAAAATTTTCCGTTAAATTCCAAAAAAACGGAATATTTTCTGTAATTTACCGGGAAAAAGTTCCGTTAAAAATCGGAAATATTACTGGCGTCTAGATTGCCAGTAGCATTTCCGTATTTTAGTCATTTTTTTTTTTTTTTTTTGCAGTGTACAGTGTTGCAATCAAGCGTAAATCTGCCATTCGGCTTTTTAATACTTACACCAGGCACTGTGATTAGTTCTGTTTAGGTACCTGGTCTTGGAGTGACACGATGAATTAAAGTCTTATTCTCAATTTTTTCAGTATTTTGCAGGTAAATTTTATAAAATGCGTATTAATTATAAAATCTGATTGTCAGTGATGTTAACCAAGTTCAGTATAACCTATTCTATTATTCTATAATATAACCTAATTTTATATATAATATACTATTCTATATAATCTATAATATAATCTTGAACAGTTATATTTGTTGCTGTGTTAGTCGGTTTTCGTGTATGCTAACTTGTTGACGAGGGAAGAGGTTATGTTTTTCAAGATGGTGTATCGGGTAACATGGAATATCAGCTAGAACACTGTTTCAAGACGAGGCTAAAAATTAAAACAAATTTTTAAAAAATCTGATGATTTACAAATGATGCACCAAGGTTTACTCATAAAATAATTTGGGTTATTTCTTTAAATCGTGGTCTTTCTTGGAATTTTAATATT
Source organism: Maratus speciosus (assembly GCA_963932465.1). NCBI lineage: Eukaryota > Metazoa > Arthropoda > Arachnida > Araneae > Salticidae > Maratus > Maratus speciosus. The sequence goes on along the minus strand of OZ010790.1, from coordinate 574,089,043 downwards.
CTTTATGACGCTATCCCATATTACCCGAAAAGTGTAACTTAAAAAAAAAACTGAATATTGGTATGTATTTTTTTCTCCTACTTTAAACGCATTAAATATGTGTTAAGAAATAGTCAAAGTTTGTTCTTCACTAACTTTTTATGTGTCTCAATTTTTTTTATGTTGAAATACAAATGAAAATAAAATGTTATTCCATAATACCCGAACTTCCTCTCTATATAAAACAAGCACTAGTGCACTAAAAGAACGTATCTTATAAAATCTTATAATCCTTATAAAAAATATGTAATTGTGTTTAATATATTAATTATATAAAAAAACAATTTAGGCACAGCGACTACTTTTCATAATTTATCTACCATTTTTTCCAAACTATAATCTATAAGGTAAATTTCTAACTATCATGAAAATATCTCTTGTAAATGGGGATATACAATGCTCCTTTTGTTGTCGTTATTAAAAAGAAAGAAAGAAAAAGAGACATATAAAGGTATTTTAATGACAAATATCAGCTTCTCAGATATTTATTTCTAAGAATTAGCGTTAATCTGCGTTCCTTATAATATGAGCCTAAATGAAAACATTTCTATACTAATATTATAAAGAGGTAAAAATTGTTTATTTGTAGGAGGTAAACTTTGGAACTACCGAACGGATTCCAAAAGTAATGGTATTAAAATGATGGTGTTAGTCCAACTTAGAACATAGGCTAAATTTTATGTCGGTGCCACTGGCCAAAAGGGGGGTGCTGGAGCAAAAAACGTTCCAAAAATGCGATTTTTGTGTTACTGAAGGGCATAGAAACATGGAATTTGGAATGGTAGTTACTCATATGATACTAATGATCTCTAAGGACATTTCGTAGAAAAATCGAAATTAAAAAGGTGTGAAAATGCGCGAAAAGCGTTCTAAAAACCGTTCTAAATGGCGATTTTTACGCTATTTCAGGAAGTACCAAATCGATTTAAAAAATAATGAAGTCAAAATGATGGTGACAACCCTTGCTCCAACATAGGCTACATTTTATGTCGGTGCCACTACCCCTAAAGGTGGTGCAGGAACAAAAAACGTTCGAAATTGCGATTTTTGTGTTACTGAAGGGTCCAGATACACGGAATTTGGCATGGTAGTTACTTATTAGATATAAATGATCTCTAAGAACATTTCTTAAAAAATTCGATATTTAAAAGGGGTGAAAATGCGCAAAAAACGATCTAAAAACGTTCTAAATGGCGATTTTTACGCAATCTCAAGAAGTACCAAACCGATTTCAAAAATAATTGTGTCAAAATGATGGTGACAACCCTTGATCCAATATAGGCTACATTTTATGTCGTTGCCACTACCCCTAAAGGGGGTGCAGGAGCAAAGAAAACATTCGAAATTGCGATTTTTGTGTTACAGAAGGGCCCAGATACATGGAATTTGGAATGGCAGTTACTTATAAGATATAAATGATCTCTAAGAACATTTCTTAAAAAATTCTCAATTTAAAAGGGGTGAAAATGCGCGAAAAGCGTTCTAAAAAACGTTCTAAATGGCGATTTCTGCGTAATCTCAGAAAGTACCCAACCTATTTCAAAAGTAATGGTCGGAAATTGATGATGACAATCCTTGCTCCAACATAGGCTCTATTTCATGTCGGTTTCACTACCCCCTAGGGGTTGCAGAAGCGAAAAACGTTCTAAATTGCGATTTTTGTGTTACTGAAGGGCCTAGAATCCTGAAATTAGGCAAGGCAGTTATTTATAAGATACAAATGATCTCTAAGAACATTTCCTAAAAAATCGCAATTTCAAAGGGGTGAAAATGAGCGAAAAGCGTTCTAAAAAACTTTCTAAATTGCGATTTCTACGCAATCTCAGGAAGTACGGAACTGATTTAAAATATAATGGTGTGAAAACGATGGTGACAGCCCTCGCTTTAATATAGGCTGTATTTCATGTCGGTGCCACTACCCCAAACGGGGTGAAGGAGCAAAAAACGATCTAAATTGCGTTTTTTGTAATACTGCAGGTGCTAGCAACGTGAAACTAGGCATGGTAGTTACTTATAAAATATAAAAGATATAAATATCTCTAAGAACATTTCCTAAATAATTCGAAATTTAAAAGGGGTGAAAATGGACGGAAAACATTCTAAAAAACGTTCTAAATTGCAATCTCAGAAAGTACCAAACCGATTTCAAAAGTAATGGTTGGAAATTGATGATGACAGCCCTTGTTCCAATATAGGATCTATTTCATGTCGGCGTCACTACCACCTTGCGGTTACATTTTAAAAAGAATTGTGTGCGAATGAAAGAAATTGTGATTTTTGTGATACTGAAGGGGCTAGCAACTTGAAATTTGGCATGGTAATTACTTATAAGATGTAAATACACTCTGAGAAGAGTTTCTTAAAAATTTGAAATTTAAAAGGAGTGAAAATGAACGAAAAGCGTTCTAAAAAGGTTCTAAATAGCGATTTCTACGCAATCTCGGGAAATATAAACCGATTTCAGAAGTAATGATTTCAAATGAATGGTGACAGTCCCCGCTCCAACATAGCCTATATTTTACGTTGTTGTCACTACCACCTGGGGGTTACAGGAGCAAAAAATGTTCTAAATTGCATTTTTGTGGGGTCTACTGAGGGGGGGCTAACATTTTAAATTTGGAATGGTAATTACTTCAAAGATGCAAATGCTTTCTAAGAATTGTCGAAAGAAAATTCCAAATTTAAAAAGATGACTTGAGCGAAAAGAGTTCTATAAGCGTTCTAAATTACGATTTCATGCAACCGTATGAAATACGAAACCGATTCCAAACATAATGGTTGCAAATTGATGGTAATAGAAAACTGAAACAAAGCTATATTTTATGCCGAGGATTGCAGGAGCAAAAAACTTTCTAAATTGCGATTTCTGCGGTACTGAAGAGGCTAGAAACTTTAAATATAGCACGGTAGTTACTTATAAAATATAAATGTCCTCTATGAACACTCGAAAATAAATTCGAAATTAAAAAGGGGTGAAGAGAAGGCAAGGAGCGAAAAGCATTCTAAAAGAGTCCTAAATTACGATTTCTATGAAATCTCTGGAAATAATAAACCGATTACAGAAGTTATTGGTTGCGAATCAAGAGTGATAGTCCGTGATCCTATACGGACTATATTTATGCCAGTTTCACTACCACCTGGTTGGCAGGAACAACAAGAATGCCTTTAAAAACATCTAAATTCCGTTTTCTATAGAATATTGGGAAAGACGAACCGATTTCAAGATTTATGTTTGCAAATTAATGGTGACAGTCTCTGTTTCAACGTTTTTCGAGACATTCTATTTCAACTCTGTTTCGGCATTTTATGTTGGTGCCACTAACACCAGAGAGGTGGTAGACTGTTAGACAAGAAGCTCGGAATTTGACATGATGGTTAATTTTAAGACGTAAATGTGTTAAGATGCTTTCTAAAAAATTCAAAATTTCAAATGAATACTGAATGGAGCGTATGAAATGAGCATAAAACTCTCAAAATACTTTCTAAATTATCATTTAATTGCAATTAGTTTTAGTTCTTATTAATTAAAATCTAATTTATGTCTATTGCACTTTTATAATGAAGTTTAGTCAAACTGTGGCTTAATTTGTAATTTTTGAATTATTTCAAAAAGTGTTCTCTAATAAAAAGTAGTCATGCAAATATCACTTGGCATATTTAATTTATTACGCGAGCAAAGCCGCGGGGTTTGCTAGTATTTTATAAACCAAATGAGTTCGCTTATAATATAGCTAAATTATATTCTATAATACTTGGTATAGATTTGTAGTAGGACTAGTCAGCATTGGAATTTTGGGTGGCCCTGTATTAGGATTTTTAGAGGTTCTGAGTGAAGTATTTTACATGCTCTAGAGTAATCCTTCGATAAAGGAACTTGTTCTAAGGCATCCATAAAAACCTAAACAAATTAATACATGCGTCAGTTAATACGTAGCCTAACATAAAAATGCAATGAAGGGATAGATTATTTTACTGATACACTGATACTTTTTTAACACTTTTTAACATAGTTGAAAACTGTTTATGAATTCGGTTTGTCTGTCTGTCCGTGCGCTAACTCGCGTAAATATACTCGGGTTGAGTTGATTTTCGACGGCCAGTTATCTACACGAGGAATATAGGCCCGGGGGGAAGTGCCCTCCGTGGGGTCTTTCTAAAGGAACCTAATCCGTATTTACGCATGGAATATCCACGGCTCAAAGAAAACCACGAAAACTCCGAACGATTAGGCCGACGGGCGCGATTGGGTTCGAACCCAGCACCTCCCGTCTACCAGCTTCGAGAGCAGAACCTCTAAATATACTCGGATTGCCAAGCATTTGGCATATGTTATTGAGGTTTACTGTGACATAATCAAATTTGAAAATGAGGTCTGTAGCATTTATCTCTTACAAGGATACTCAAAAGAATTCCGGTACATTAAAGTCTAAGGGAAAGAATCGTTTGCAGTGTATTTTAATGATGTTACACTATTTCAAACATATCGAACTTGATATGAATCAATGAAGTGCACTACAAGAGGCTTGCTATAGATTATGCTATGCATATCCTTTACCGTTCATTTACATGGACACACAAAAGTATGTGTTTACAGTACTGAGTATTAAAAATAATTTCTGGAAGAGAGTTTTTAGTTGGGGTACGCTTTTAAAATTTAACTATTTTTTTTGCTTATTACTTGTATTTATAAATTCTAAAATACATTATATACAGGGCAGAACAAAAGACCTCTAGTACATGTCCGTTTATGGACGGAAATTGCTGAAGGGGAACTTTCAACTGTCCTATGCCATCTCTAACTGCAGTAAATTTTAGCATACCATGTAGTATACACATGCAAATATGCAGGTCATATAAAGGTCTTTACAAAAGAAGTCGGATATTTTTCCAAATATTGATGGGAATTGCTGGAATTTGATTTTGTGTCAAACGTATTATGCTTTTTTCAAATTGTTTACTCAGATATCATATTTCACCTTATTAAACGCTGATGTATTCTTAACCTCTTAAGGGGAACCGGTATATATTATATACCACCTACTATTAATGAAGTTTTACACCAGAAAAATTTTATTAAATTTTACTTTTCTAACTTTGGTGGAAAAAAGCCGTAAAATTGCTTTTACTTATTTTGAAATAGAATTTTTCAAAGATTCCGGTGGGAATTCAGCATTTCACAAACGTAATTGCTTGCCCCTCAAGGGGTTAAAGTACTTTTTAAATGTTAGAAAATATTTTGTAATCTATGCCGGACGCATGATTTTTCGGTTTTTGTTTTCCAATTTCAGGAAGCTCTATGAATAATTAAAAAAAAATCCATAAAAACATAAAAAAAAAGATGAAAATACAAACACAATCAATTTGCATTGATACATAATTAGTAAAAATGTGAAGAAAAAATGCGACTGTTGAAATGAGTGGTACATGAAAAGTATTCTCAAATTGAAATGAAAGTGAACATAACCGAAAATACCGATTCCATTCCAGAAATCTTGAAGAACTATGAAGAACAAAAGAAGCTGTAAGAATAGGCAACATTGATACAAAGAATTTCTTACCAAAGTGCGTCATCACAAATATCACCCGAAAAAAGAAATAAAGGGAATAATAAAAGAATAAGTTTGATTTTCAGAAAAACACAATTTTTAAGATCTGTTTTATTTTAGCGACGTTATTTAAAGGTTAAAAATTACAAGGGTGGAAATTTGTATGCAAATTAATAAAGTATCCTAATTAACTGTTGTTCTGTGCACTATAAAAATTAAGTAACCCTAATTGTTAGCGGCCGTGGATTGCCACTGTGTTTAACACCGTCTAAGCTCTGTCCTGGTTTTTGTTATTAAAAAAAAAAAATGTAAAATAAAATTTTACACCTCATTCAAAATATAACTATCAATGTCAAATAATATTTTACACGCCACAAAGAAAAAGAATTAAATTTTTTTAATATTATTTTCGTAAAAAATTATATATATGGTACGAGGTTTTCGAAAAAATAAAGTTTAATACATATCTCTTTAGAAGCGTTCAATAATAGCAATTTATGTTTCAGGAATCATATCAATCAAAGCTTACGAGACTTTGGAAAGTTGATAGTACACGTATTTCTAGCCAGTATGATAAATTAAGGAAGCTTAAATATTGTAAAGAGATAAATTTGGTGAAATGCGTTCCGATGTAAATGTTCAATACGGGTGAAATATTTTAAATATATGACTTAAATAAGTCATATAACACATGCTAATATACTGGGTGTGTACATATATGAACATCAGAACTTTACAGGGCTATAAAAAGAAAGGGGGGGGGGAGTACAAACTCGTTGTTTATCGTAAATCAAAAATAACAGTTGAAGCATAAATTTAACACAGTTATCAAGTGTTTAATGTGAGCCCCTCCTGAAACACAAACGATATCGATAATTCATCACAAACGTTTTTCAACATGTCTAGTGTGACACTTTGAATGCGTGCCGATGTGCGGGTCCTAAGTTCGTCAACGTTTGTTGGTAGCGGTGGAACAAACACCTGATCTTTGATGATAACCCCCCCCCCTCCCCCTACCCCAAAAAAAGAAAAAAAATAGCAATTTATCAAATTACAACGACATTTAATAGTGTTATTACACGTAAAAATTGCAAGCCAAAAATATCGTCTGCGACCCGTCAGATTTCATGAAACTAAAGTATTAGAACAATGTCAGACGGGCGTCTTTTTTGCTGCTTTTTTGCTTAACTATTATCCATTCACAATGCTATAGCATTGTGGATGGATAATACTTAAGCAAAAAAGCAGCAAAAAAGACGCCCGTCTGACATTGGTCTTACCCACCTGAAACTTACATAAATATCCAAGCATTTCATTGGCTGTTCGGGAAAAGGCTTTTCCATCGTCAGATTTCCAAGAAATCTGATGGCCAATTTTAAATGAAATTTCATTCTTACACTTCTAAACATCCAACAATATTACTTTTTACACCGTCGGATAGAGAAAAAAGTGTACTTTTAAATGCAATTTGTTTGAAAGCTGTATCTCAATTTGTTTCTGAGTTTTTTTTTTTTTTTTTTTTTTTTTTTTTTTTTTTTTTTTTTAGTTTTTTTTTTTAGTTTTTTTTTTGTAGTTTTTATTACTTTTCTGTCATAGTGGCAACAGAAGGTATCCATCGTTGTTGAAATTAAAGGGAAATACAGATTACTGTATAGACCAATCATAAAAAGAATAAAATGTGGATTAAACCAATGAAAACCTCCAGATACGCTTTTAATTTCCCATCCTGACGAGAACAATAACCATTTTTCCAAATGGTTAAAAACTCACATGGAGTGATGCAGGGCTGCGAGGAAGCTATTGATAAAAAATCCTGGGGTGCTCTGCGATCTATCGTCATCTTCGTAAACTTTCAACTTTCCGATGAATAAAAAGGTTGTACTTTTTAACCATTTGGAAAAATGGTTATTGTCCTCGGTCAGGGTATGAAATCAAAAACATATCTGAAGCGTTTTATTAGTTGAATCCCGCATTTTATTCGTTTTCTGGTTGGTCTATACAGTAATCTGTATTTTCCCTTTACTTTCAACAGAGATGGATACTTCTGTTGCCACTATGACAAAAAAGTAATAAAAACTACAAAAAAAAAATATAACTCAGAAAAAAATTGAGATACAGCTTTCAAACAAATTGCAATTAAAAATGCATTTTTTCCTCTATACGACGATATAAAAAGTAATATTGTGGGATGTTTAGAAGTTTAAAAATGAAATTTCATTTAAAATGGGTCCAGGAATATTAATGTTTAATCCATGGCGTACGTAATGTATGACCAGCTCCGTAGAAGTTTAAAAATTTACAGTACCGAAAATTGTAAAACTAAAATTTCTTTAAAAAATTTTTCATGATGGGTCCAGGAATGTTAATGTTTAATTCATTGCGTACATAATGTATGATCAACTCCGTGCGATTTTTTATGCCTTAAATTTTAGTCTTTGAAAAAATCATTTTCCAAATGGTCGCTGTAATTTGCTAAATTGCTTTTTTTTTTTTTTTTAATAAGCCTGTAAAGTTTGGATATTCATTTGCGAACACCCTGTATATATATATACATACATGTGACTGTAAAACCGGCAGAAAAATCAAATTTTTTAGACAAACATTTTTTTTTGTTTGTTTCTTTCTATTTCCTACGCTGCCTGCACAGGACTAAAAAAAAAGAAAGAAAATCCCCTACTATTACAGGTTTTATTTGCGCCGTCTACCGAAGCGTCAGTACCTCTTCTATAACTTTTAAATGTGTTTTTTACTAAATTGTACTTTTTGAATTGGGGGACATTTGGTAAAAGTTGGTAATTAAGCTATCGACTTCAAATATGGAGTAAAGCTACTTTAGACAGTTTCTTATCTGGTGAATCATTAAATTTGACTTCATAATTCCTCAAACAAACTTAATACTTTCTAAAAGTGATAACATTACATCTACATTGGAAATAAATACCTTTATTCAGATCGACATGTTTCATTGCTCAGACGGTGACATTCGCAAGAATTATAATGATACAAATATTTTCGGAAAACAATTTTTAAATTAAAAACTGGTGTACAAAAATCACGAAATCTCATGTGTAATATATATAATGCCTGTAAAAAATAGTTCCAATAGAATAAAATCAGTTATCAGGGGTATATGAAATACCTTTCCCCCAAATGCATGGAACAGTTCAATTTTATAGAGGGAATGGCAAAGAGAAAGCTTAAAACTAGGATCAAAGAACATATAGCAGGCGCAGACATAAAATACAACAAGAAAACCACAGCTCTGTACAGACTATATAACAAAGAATCTTTACAGGATCAGGATCACTCTGCCAGGGAGCCAACCAAAAATGGCATAGGCATGAACCCCTGACAGAAAAGTACCCTCTGCGACCTGCAAAACCACAGCTGGGGAATAGCCCAAGAAATACAATGACAAAAAATAAAAGTAAAATTCACAAAGAGCGCCCTGGCGCTTGAAAACAAAGATTAAACAAAGATAAAACACAGATAAACAAAGATAAAACAAAGATTAAAAATCAAAATTTATATTTTATAAACGAAAAATGTTTATTTAGTTCGTTGTAAATAAGTCTGAGTCTGTGATAATTTGATTTCGAGAACAGTATGTTACGCATGTTCCAGCTAAGTGTCCGGTTACGGATAAAGTTAAATGAAGTAGGCATCAATGGACATTTACCAAACAGATAATGTTTGACATCACCGATGTTTCCACATAGACATTTATCACTCTGGCGTTTTCCCCTTTTATAAAGATAACTAGGAAATGCCCCATGTGCAGATATAAAATAGGCATGGACTTGCGAGAAACACAAAAATGAGGTATCCACTTTTTTAATAATACAATGCGTGTCTCTTCCCTTATCGCTATAAGACTATTCGTTCTGCCAAATTTTAATAATATTGCTTCTATAGAATTGCTTCACAAACGAAACAGGGATAGGAATGTTTATTTCAGCATCAAATGTACCAGTCTCAGTGACTGATTTGGCAAGGTAGCCTGCGCGCTCATTTCCGACGAAACCAACGTGTGATTTAATCCAGCCTATATTAATAGTTTTATTATGCAATAGTCGTAAATTCGTAGAAATATTAAAAAGAATTTCGTCCGTTGGAAAAAGATTTTGAAAGGCTTGAACTGAGGACCAGCTGTCTGTATAAATGTGGAATACACTGTATAAGGAGTCTCTACACCACTCAATTGCTGAATCTAAGGCGGTAAGTTCAGCCTGGTATACCGTATTAAATAATTTAAGTCTAATTCTCTTGTCAAAGATAATATCTTCTTTCAAAAATACCACAAAAGCCTCTCCAACGCCCGTAGGCATCTTAGAACCATCTGTATATAAAACTGGGTGGTTGTACAAAGGGACCTTCTCACTAATAGAACGTACGAAATTGACATGATGATCATAATAAAAGTAGGGATAGTGAAAAGTATAAACTTTTTTCATCAAACGATCTGTTGAAACATAAACATCTTCTATCCAATCGGAACCATCATTATTCTGAACTTCAAAACATAAAGCCAGTTGTTTTAATTCTACTTCGATTGGAGGAACTCCTGAAAGTACACAAAGTGCCTGTGTTGACATTGACCGATATGCGCGAATGATAGATAAGAGACATAGCCTTTGGCATGAGGATAAACGCTTAATTCCATGGCTCCGTAAATCATTAAACCAAATTAAGAATCTTTACAGATTGATTTTTATAATAGTGGAATAATTTATCCATCAAACTTTTATTTGTCATCCATTACCTGAGAATCAATAGAGATCTTTTGACGCAGTGAGAATATATGCAATGACACATTCTCCATTATACAGTCGCCGAAAGGTTCTGCTCTCAAAGCTGGTAGACGGGAGGTGCTGGGTTCGAACCCAATCGCGCCCATCGGCCTAAACTTTCGAAGTTTTCTGTGGTTTTCTTCGAACCCTGGATTTCCTTGCGTAAATACGGGTTCGGTTCCTTTAGAAAGACCCCCCATGGAGGGCACCCCCCCCCTTTGGGTCCATATCACTCGTGTAGATAATTAGCCGTCATAAGCAACACCAACAACATTATACATGAGATTCCATGATGTTTGTTTACCAGCTTACAATTAAAAAGTTTTTTTGCAAAAATATTTATATCATTATAGATCCTGGTTGAGAGACGTCGCCGGTTGAGAGATGTCTGAATAAAGGAGAGATGTCTGAGAGATGTCTGAATAATGTTTTTCGAAAATTATACTTGAACAGATTAACTGAAAAGATTAACTTACGAAATTTTTCGGAATTCAGGATGAATGTCGTGAAAAACGTGTAGAAGCTAGAATTAAACAAAAAATGGCAGTAAAGCATGCTTTTTATTCTTTAAACAGCTTGAATGGAATAAAAAAAATAACACAATAATGTAAAAGTACAACATACGTACACGAATATAAAATGCAAACGTGCACTGTAGGCCTACTCGTAGAAGCCATCTTTAGAAAATCTCGAATATCAGTTTGTTTGCCAGTCACTAGAAATTCTGTTTTAAAATGCAAAAAATATTTAATTCAAATGATAAAAATTTATTTTTACTTTCAACAATTTAATTTCGCAAATTATCTGCAGGAATGTTTTTTTTCCCTCCTAGTCGACGTGGTGACTAAACGGGTTATAGATTCGCGATTTTGAACCGTTTGTAACGTGTTGGTACGCAATTTCTCGTTCTGAAGTTGCATTGGATTATTATAAACATCAGGAGTGGTTAAACGATACTATTTTTTTCCGAAAGTCGTGCCAGATTATCCAGCATGCCGGATTACAGGATGTTTATTATCTACTGAGTGTTTATAACTTGCATTTTTTTTAGCATGCATCTTTTTCTTCTTCTTCTTTCGGATAATCCAATTTTTTTGTAATCCGAAAAAACACCGATCACAATTAGTTCGGATTAGCGGGGTTCTACTGTATGTAATTAGACATTTCTAGAATATTCTGGTTACGTTTATGATATAAAATCAAATTTTGGAAATTTTAATGTACTCAAAATTTGTTTAGTCCGTAAATTATATTCCTGTTTTTCAATTAAGTGATCATGAATCTTAAATCTATTAATTTACTGTTTAATGTAATTTGATTTTTATCTTATATGAAAAGGGTTTATTCAAATAAACGTAAATATATCTTTTTACATTTAACGGTTATTGTTAATCCAGATGTAATCATAATAATTATTATTCCCTGCTTAAAATAAACCTTTTCTTTAGTCAAAGAACTTTCCTCCGTAATTTAACTGTTCCTTGCATTTTCGCTAATTTTTATTTAATTTGTAAGAGATAAATTAAGCATCTGGTAGTTCGATATAAAGAAAATAATTAATATGTTGACTTATGACAGAAGAAATTATCGTATGACTCGAGTTTAAATAAAAAAGTTGTAGGAGTTATTGCTCATTTCATTTAATCATTGTGAATCGTTTAATTCTTTATCAGTCGCTAAAAGTGACGTCGTTATATTTTTTAATTTTCTATGTAGGTAACGGTTTTTTTTTTTTGGGGGGGGGGGGGGGTAGCTCTATAGGATGTATTTGGTATAGACTTTGCAACCCGCCTTAGAAGTGTAAGGTCGAAAAATCTTGCTCGTGAAGAGAGACCAGCTCCTCGATGTCTTATTCTTTTCCTATAAAAAAAAAAAGATTTTCATAGATTGTGAAATTCTCAAATTATTTGCTTTATTTTCTACAGGAAACGAACTTGTCTGTATTATTGCTGTGCAATGCCTTTTGATTACATTTTCCTATCACAGCTCATAGTTATTCAAGAAAAAAAAATTAATTTACGCCGCGGAAATACGATACAGCTAAGCAACTTCATAAAGTAAAGACACAATGTTTATAAATATTTAAAAAAAAATGTTTTTTACTGCAGCCGTTTCCTTTTCAACATATGACTGCACAGAAAAATAGCAAAATTGTAACGTTTTCCTCTCTGTAAGTTGTTAAAAATTCTAAAAAAATGATATTTCTAACATGAAATAAAAAACTTAATTACGTATATGAATATATTTCTTAACTCATTAACCGCCGAAACATAGGGATCTTCACCTTTTTTTGCAGATAAACGTTTGTCACCACAAATTTTGAAACAAAATCTTCGTTTTATCTAATGATTAAAGTTTTTGTTGTTAAATAAGACAATTTTTAAAAATTTATAAATAGTGGTAGCATCATAGTAAATTTAAGCATGGGCATTTATTTTTACTGTTACGTGAACGCAACACCAGCTGGTAATGGGTTAAGAGTATTAATTATTATTCAACGTTTTAAATTATATTAATATATAATATGTTTCTATGTCAGTGAAATCTACTGATTAGTGGACAGATATATCAGTTCACGGCGCTAAGAAGGTTTTAAATTTATCAGAGTTACAAATGTTAATTTCATTTTTCTCAGTTTTTGTTTTTCCACTGTATCAGTAGGATCAAAACGCTAAAACTTCAACATATACATTTTGTCTCGCTATTTTTGGACATTTCTTAAGGTGCATTTTGTAACGTTAGTGATCGGATTTCAAGTAAAATAGTTTATTTAAAAAAATTAAAAATCGCACATAAATCGTTAGTTTTACTGCATTTTCATATAGGTACATTTATATATTTTTCTCAAACTAATTATCTTTTTTGAAATTTGATCCCTAGCATTATAGACCACATTTGTTAGAAAAGTATGCAAAAAAAGTTCAAAGTACAATTAGAAGGCAGGTTTTTAATTTTCTTAATTTTTTTTTTTATTTTACCAAAATGATTTCATTTTTTATTGAATCATTTTCCTTTATAAAATCCCGTAATAATATGTCAAAAAGTTATTATGAAATACTGAAATGAAAAGAAAACTTCACTTTAGTATAAATAATTTATACATAAGAGTTCACATCTGTTTGAACTAAAACACTTCCTATTATGAAAAAAAAAAACTGTTTAAGCAAATAAAAATTTTAATTTAAAATTTTGCCGATAGAGGATGCTTTGTCCTAGAAAACAAATAATAAAATATGAAAACACAAACAAGCACTTTTAGAGCGTTTATTTTTTCACAAAACAGTTATGGATTATTTTACTTTAAGCGATTCACAATTATATACAAACGAGTGTGTATATAATCAACGAAGTTATGCAATTATTGGTAGACATCACGTGGTTTGAAATTGAGTGCTATATGGATGAGATTTATGTTACTAATAGCTCATACGTTGAAGCGTGGTGATGTATTTCACAACATCAATGCTCTGCAACGCTTGGTTTGAGTTTTGGATAGTACTTTTTCACAAGATAAAGCGCCACTTATCGCCAAATTTGGAAAAGTCTTTTATTGTTATTTGCATTTATATATACATTTTTTTTAGCGTTGAAGGCATTTTAGTCCAAACCGCAACCTCATAAGTCAATTATGCAATTTGATATTTAATCTTAAAATGTGTCGATTTTCAACACGCTCTGTATGTATGGATAAAGACGCATATTATATATACGTATACACACATATATCAGTATGCGTTTCATATAATATATTTTAATGTACTTTATCTGAAATGCTTAAACATTTGCGTTAATATGCTAAAAGATTACCTATATTTATCCGTCGAAAAGCAAGGTATACTTAAAAAATCTTAGACAGTTTTCTTAAGCTTGTTGATTTAATTATTACTTTATCCTTCAAGAATACATTTTTTCTATAGATATAATAAAATAATTCCATTATATTATTACTAAGAAAATTTAATATTCTTTCGTTGTTCAAGTTAATCAAATTTCGAGAACCCTTTCTTTTTTGTAGGGATGAAATAGAAGAGATTTGAAAATGATTTTTAGAGAAAGGTTTTTTTTTTTTTTTTCCTACACACTTTGCTCAAAGAAGTTAAAAAGAAAATAATTTGTATAATATTCAGAACATTGTCGAGAATACATAGGCATTTTGAATAAGCTATTACGCATAAAAAAGTCTACAAATTCTATATGCTTTTTATCATTAGTGTACTTTAAACAAGAAAGAAAAATCCTGCAACAAGCATAGATTATGAAACACTTTCCAACACTGCCAGAAATGCCAACACTGAGATAGGAACTTCGTCGTTTAATATGGTAAAAGAACATATGCTAATAAACAATACAGAAAACACATAACTACCGAAAACATTCTTTCAGAGATAATCATCCATATATAGCAATGTATTAAGATCTTTGCATAGCCCTGTATATGAATTTATTTATATTCTAAAAACATTTCTTAGTATACTAAATATAGTTCAACCAGAAAATGCACAACTCAATTAAAAAACACTTTTAACAGCTTCCCTGATTATCGTGAGTTATCTCGAGTTCGTATATATTACAGTTAATTATTATCACGCGAACACTCGGGCATGGCATAATTTGTTACTGCGATTTGATTTATTACGTTTTTACACGGCCTGAAGCTTAAAAAGAAAGAAAATATTCTTACATAATTTAATAAATTATATATAATATTTTTCTGGCAGTTTTCCATGTTTTGTGATGTGAAATGCAAATGATGAAATGCAATGATGTGATTACAAAAAATTGTGCTGAATTTTTTAAATTTTTTTTCAAAAAAAAAAAATGGTAACGGAAGCGGTTAAACAATTCACGCTCATACACAGTAATGCTTGCGTATTATTTTGTGTAGTCCTGTACATCAACTATAAAATATATACACACCACCTATTACGCAAAAAATTATTTAAGCTTAAAAACACATACCAAAAACTGAAACCGCACTTCAATATTTATCGCTCATAGGCAATACTTTAACCGCATTCTTTTGTGTGACCCTGTAAATAACTTAGAAATGGATTGAACTCCATATTCTACTGAAAGCATGTTTTAGTTCACATAAAAATCCATACCAATTTTTTTAAATTTTTTTATTACAGTATCTCTGAATTGCACTTTCTTGAAAATTTAGGTATTTATCTTAATCGTGAAAATATTTTTAATGATATATCTGAATCCACAAAGCCCTCTGAAGCTTGGAAAAGCCTTTTCAGTTCTACCATATAATATATGTTTTGTGTTAATTATTATTAGTTTGATATTTATCTATTACTTTTCATTTTTATTTTATTTTATTTGTTCCCATATATTTTATATATGAGTGTGTTTTCCTTTAATTATAATTTATTTTTAAATTTACTTTATTTTGTTTATTTACTTATTTATTAATTTTCTAATTTGCTATGTAATTCCCTTTCTATACTCAGTGTTCGTCTGTTTGGGTTATGGTCTTCTGTGACTGGCTGTTGTTTTCTACTTTCCTATTGTCTGTTGATTTCTACTTTCCTATTTGCTGTTTCTTCAATTTATTTTTCTTGCCCTTATCTTTCATTTCAGTCTTGCTGCTGCTTTCACAGTAGAAGTATGACTTCTTTGTGCCTGACGAAGAAAGACTAAGTTCTTTCGAAAGGCCTAGCGCATTTTAAAATTTCGATGGTGTTTTAAGAAGATATTTTAGATCTTACTGTTTCACACCAATTTCACTTATATTCTTTTAATAGTATAAAATCATTTTCTTGAAATAGAATAAAATCTATAAAATACCCCGCAGACGATTCTTTATCAAAGAGTATAATGCAAAGGTATTCTTTTGATTGTCCCTGTAAACGAACAAAAATTGCTGCAGTTTTGCATATCTGCAACATACCCAAAAGTCAATGTTACTTATACAGAAGGATTTAAAAGCAGATTTTAGTTCTTGCTGCTATCTTCGAACACAGCAGTTAATATAAATTATTTATAGATTGTGATGTCTGGAGAACTTTTCTTTTAGTTTCTGCTGGCGCCATTGTCACGTGATACGTGGGCGCGGAGAGGAAGGGGGGGACACTGTTTTTCAGGGTGGGAGAAGTTTTTGAGAAATGTAGAGGTAGGCCGTTGATGTGGGCCGGCGAGAGTTTTGATATATGAAACGAAAGTGTGTCAGTTGCTACGAGCACCGGAATATTATAATTTTAGTAGTGAGTGAAGTAAAGATTTATGCGCGTAAAATAAATATGGAAGTAGTTAGAGTGAATATTGAGTCAGTATTGTGCACTTGAAACCTGAAATTTACTATCTGTACATAATTGTATACAGGGTGATTCATAAATATCGAAACAATAAGCTATCTCCTTAAATATCACCCCTAGGCACATACTTCCAATTGCAAATTTTCATAGAAAAAGGTGCAAATTTTGATCAGATAAGTTGCAACTCCATGGGCGGTCTATTTGAAATAATACAAAAATTAAATTTTTATACGGCCCCCGTAGAGTAAAATTTCCAATTAAGAATTTTTTCCTTAGCCATTCTTGAATTAAACACAAAAAAAATTCCTCTCGATATCTCCAAAATTCGCGGAGATATTGAAAACCAAAATTCGTGACTTACACCATTTACCCATGCCTCTGAGCGACGAGTTATTGACTTATTTTGAATGCAAGATAGGGATCATCTACAAATTGTACGTTATTAAACGTCGATTTCTCTCCTTTGGACATAAAATAGCAGCGTACAGATTTTACTTTAAACTTGTTTTCAAAATATGCTGGAGGTCTGCATTAGAGGTTTGCACGAGTCAAAATATTCAGGCCTGGGCTCGGACAACACATAGAAAAAAAGTTCGGCCCGGCCTGGAAAAAAGTTAAAATCTCAGCAACGAAGTTGGACCGGCCTGACTAAATGTCTGCAAAACGTGGTTTTTTACGTCGATATAGTTAAAAATTGTTTTGTATGAGGAGTTCCAACCAAAAATACTTACTTTAGCTTTTATTTTTCATGTTTATAATGTTCATTTGTAAAGAAGCGCCGTAGGCTGTGATACATATATATATATTTAATGAATATCTATTTGTATGTAAATGTTTCACTTATCATTAATATCGTCAATCAATATTCCACGTATTGGAGACTTTGAAAAACGCTATACAGTAAAATCTATGGAATCACATAGGAAAGAAAAAAAATGCGTTACAGACAAGTTTCCTTTTTAGCAGGTGTAAATGAAGTCCATTCCTATTTCAGGTATTATTATATTCATTTTGTGTGGATCAACACATTTATTCGTTTCAGACAGGATTCCGTCATAGGCAGATTTTTTTCCACAGGTTTTACTGTATTTTAATTTTTTTGCCTAGAAATCTACTATCCTTTAAAAAAAAAAAATCTTTAAATTTAATTGTAAAATAATGGCAATTAAAAAATATATGCATTTTTTGTAAAAAGTTTTAGGTTGAGCCAAATTTTACTGATTTTTGCACGGATCAGGTCAGCCAGAGGCAATAATTTTAATACGGGTTGATTCAAAAGTGAAAATTTCTCCCCGTGCAGACATAGGCAGAAGGAATCCAGTCCCGATTCGGTATGGAAAAGATACCTTGGGCCGCTCCGGCCGAGTCTTCAGGAAAAAGTAAGGTCCGGTACTGGATCGGCCCTAGAATACAGATTATTTTTAACAACCTCGCTGGGACGATTTAAAATCTGAAATTGTGAGGGCTAAAATTATGAAAAAACCTCTTAATCGGCATGCTGGAGAAAAGCCTTGCTTTAAATCAACTGACGGACATTTAAATAATACAGAAAGAAGGTGGAAAGGGCAAAAATTAAACTGAATCAGAAGTTTAAGCTACAGGAAGGAGTTACTTTACTCACCTGCATTTTTTAAAAGGTATTTAAACATTTTTTTAAGGAGACAATCTTTGTTTAAAAATTTAAAGGCGTTTATCTGCATGGTGGATTTTTTTTTCACCATTTCCCGTCTTTAAATTGTTTTAAGTCAAGAATTGTTAAAGAAAAAAGGTGAAAACTTGGAATATGTCCTTTTTGATTAGTTTAACTACTTCACCGTTTGCCCCGAGTTAACTCAGGGGTAAAAGCACTGTTTCACCATACCTGTCGCCGGTGAAGTGGTTAAATTAATTTTGTTTCGAAAAATTTCAAAAAAAAATTTTTTTTTGAAAATATGTTTTTTTTAAACCTTTTTTTTAAATTTACATTTTAATATTTTTAAAATTAATATTTAAATAAATCCTGAAACAAAATTAAAATTATATTTCCTCTTTTAGAAGTCTGCATGGGCCTCGGGCCGGCCTGAGGCTTCGCTGAATTTGCTGACTTGAATTTCGCTGATTTTGGTATGGGCCGGCCCCGGCCGGGCGGTGAACTGTGAAAATAAAAAAAGGGCCGCGCCGGGCTCGGGCCGAACTTTTAATTTGTACACAGGGCCGTGCCAAAATAGTTTTTGTTCGGGCCGGACCTGTAAATTCCGGTCCATGGAGACCTCTACTCTTTAATTAAATAAAAAAAAAATTAAAATTCGACAAATAATGTTTCGAGTTATAACGATTTTAAATTACCCCCACTGTTGTGGTTACTTAGAACCACTGCCATATTTTATTTAATTTCATTTAGAAAATATTTTTATTAATCTTGTATAAATTTAATTTTAATATTCGCATTCCAAAATTATTTTAATTCCCTTATTTTTCAACTTTCCCCTGTAAGTTTTTCTTTCTGGGATAGCATTTCATTCATTTTAAAATCATAAACGTCGTTTTGAAAGCTGTACTTCCCGTAAAAGAATTATCTGGAAAATTCCATATCTTTCTATTTGTGAATTCATATCCTTTTGAAGCTCCATCCCTTAGCCAATAATATTTAAATCCGTTTAATTCGTAATTTCAAAATTTGTAACTCTTTACTACTGTTTGGCATCTTATCTCAGTGAAATCTATCAAATTTCCTTTTTAAAGCAGTTTTTTATATTCTTTAGCATTGCATTTTATGCCAATGCATGGCGCCTGTATGTTCGTTCAGCCAAAGTTGGCGTTTTTCAAGGATAATAGCAAACCCCTTTACTCCTCTTCTCGGAGAGCTCGTGCGCATTCAGTAGTGCAGTGGAGTTGGGATTTCAATGCAGAATGGCTGCCTTTCTTGCCGTTCTGCGAAGAAATTATGTCTGCGCCTGCATGAGTGTTCTATCAACGAATGCAGAGAATGGGTGGATGCCTCTTTCCCTTCTACAAAAAAAATAATAAATCGATTTTCGTATCTACAGTAAGAAATATTAAAAGTGCGGGAATATTTCTTTGATTGTGTAATCGGCTGCATAGTGTCGTCTTTTTTTTTTTTTTTTGTGGCGAGATTCTTTGATCAGTTTCGAGTCGTAGAATTATGATGCTATAAAAATCATCTATTTGCCTGTGCCTCCATACTCCCCAAAGGAAAGAAATTATTTTATTTTCTTTAGTAAGAACGTAGAATGAACGTAGATTTGTATGTGTCGATCATAAAAAAAGTACATCTAAAAGAATAAGATATGTACTCTATGATAATGCGCTATGTTCTGCAAAAAAAATTGCTTCATAAATAAAAAAAAATTCAAGGAAGATTTCTCATTTGTTTATTTTCTTTCTGCAAATGTCTCCATCATTTTTCTGTTCTTTCGGGTCAATGCAGGTAATGCTTTTACCTTTTATTTTTTTGTTCTTAATTTCCAAATGTATGATAAGTAAATTCAGATTTTCTTTAATTAATGACTGTTGTGTCAAAGTGATCTTTTGTGGCCGCAGCAAAATGTTAAATATACACCATACGATCGATCCTAAAAAATGATTTGGAATTTCAATATCCAAAATAACTTTACAATATTATTCTATCACCTCCTGTCTTCCAAACACAACAGCTTTCTTTCCTGGTACCGTGAACCTTTAGAAACTTTTATGACATGACAGTTATTAAGTTATATTTTGATATGAAAATTTGTTTTAGTGTATTATTATTGAAATATTTGATATTTAGAAAAGGTGGCTTCCTTAAATTTTTTATACAATCTTTCTAAAAAATAAAAAAGAAAGAATTCTTGTAATATTTGCAGTTTATTATTAAGGAAAAATGATTGCTTATGATATTATTTACAAAAGAGGATGAGTTAAGAATAATTTTCTTACTTATAAGTAAATGATTGATTTATTGATGCCATTTTGTTTTGATAATATGTCGAGAACAATCATTACATTATTCTGTTGAATTGACATTATTTTTAAAAGGTGACTTCATATGAGATTAATTTCTTTTACTTCACCGCATTATTTTAAAATTTATTCGGATTTGTTTTGAAATTTTTCAACATTGTTTTGAAATTTATCACCATGCCTCCAAAATCAAATTTAAACCTTTGTATTCAACCATTTGATGGAAATCCTCAGACGGTCGAATTTTTCTTCGACCAGTTATCAGATTTAAAGGAATTATATAATTACTCTGAAAAAGAACTTTTTGCTCTTTTCAAGTCAAAATTACAGGGTACTGCATTACATTTCTTTCTTGAAACACAATTTCAATTCAAAAATTCTAACCTTCAAACCATTCGCAAAGAATTTATTAACTATTTTCTGCCAAGTAAAAAATCTGACATTCTGAAGTCTCTTCAGAATTTAAAATTGGATTCTAATGAGGCAGTTAAAAATTTTTCATATCGTTTGGCTAAACAGCTTCGACTTGCTTATCCTAAATTAGATCCAGCTGCTCTAGATTCTTTGAAATTTACTCATTTTATTCAAGCTTTACCTAAGCAAATTAAAAGGAAAATTCTAGAAGAAAACATTTCCACTTTTCAGTTAGCTCTTGAACGAGCACAATTTTTACATGATATCTATGATTCACCACCTACTCAAAAATCTAATCAACATTATGACCAAGTTTATTCTCTGAATAATGAAAATAATGGTGAAAGTTCAAAATTTTCTGATAGTTTTGTTGAACAAGCTCCTATCAGACATAAAAAGGACAAAGTCTATAGAAATTCACAAATAGCATTCTCGCCATCTGAATCTCATACTGAACATTCTCCTAGACATAGAACTCTTGTTAAAAAAAAGCGTGTAACTTACTCTCCCTCACCAGTTAGACATAACGTGGCTTCTAGAAATAAAACAAACTTTATTCAGCATAAGCCAGATCAGAAACGATCTTTCTTGCGGCCAAAGTTTGACAAGTATTAGCACAAGAAAAACTCTTCAGAGTATTTTCGCAAACAAAATGTTATCCAATGTGCCTTTTGTGGTCGTTTTAACCATCGTATGGAGTCATGTTACAAGTTTAAAAATCTACTTGACTCTTCTAGGCAAAATGCCAATCATACTCAAGACTCCCATTTTTCTTCGAATTCTTCTCAAAGAAAGAAAAACTTTACTTCTTTTTCTAAAAAGAAAAATTATGATAAAAATTATAATTTAAACAAGTAAGGGAGATTGGTCCAACTGACCACCATCCCTCCCAATCTTACTCGTTAGGGTCAGTACACTCCTGTGACAATTCAAGCGAATGTCAGATTGACAAAAATTCTCCTTCAACTACTTCCTTTTCAAGCGCTGTTACACAGACATCACCAATGGTGCAAAAAATGAACAGATCTTGCTGTTCTGAAAATTCTTTGTCATCAAAGTATTCTTCTCAAATTGAGGATTGTGTACAACAACGACACTCAATTTGCAGCTCTTTTGACAACACTTATTCACTTCCATGTATAATTATGAATGTTCAACATAATGAGATATCAACTCTCATTGATTGAGGCTCAACTCTAAGTTTGTTGGATCATGAATGCTTTAATAGCATTAAATCCAAAATCCATTATAAATATTTATCTAGAAATGTTTCTGTATCAACTATAAACTCTAAAGTTTTCTTTAAAGAATGTATCGAGATTGCATTCAAAATAGACAAATTCTTTTTTCATCATGTCTTTTACCTTACTGATATAAAGAATGTTAATTTTGAAGCCATACTTGGTTTTGAGTTTATAAACAAGCATTCTATAACCATCTCTCCAACTTTTAAATCTATATTAATTAAAGATAAACATATACTTTTTAACATTCAAAAAGAGTCTCCGAGCAGTTTTTATTTGAATTCTCAGTATAATAATGACAATATATCAGTGGCATATTCTTTTGACACCAATAAAGTGCCTATTTATGAAAATTCTATGACAGTTAACACAAATAATGGTACTTATTTTGATAATATGAATGGAAATTTTGGTGATAATTATTTGCATTTGGTAAATAATTATGAAAATTATCCTTGCAATTACAATTTTCCAAATAATGGTTTGTTTATAAATAATGTTGGTAATACTGCTATGAATTATGATAATTCTTTTATGAATGCTAATCTCAATATCAGAAATTTAGAATGTCATGCTCAAGTTTTTACTCAGTTTCCTAATTATTTTCCCACTCATACAAAGTTTGATTATCCTAATGTTATAAATAATATTTCTAATACCAATACCAAAATTACCTCTGATGACAAAAATGTCATATCTGAAGATGACAATGACATTAGTTATGTTGGTAAAAAGTACACCAATTTGAAATATGGTAATGAAAAATTATTGAGTTCTAACATGGTACAAACTGTAAATAGAGAATTGATTCCCCCCAATTCTTCTGTTTATTTACATGTGAAATACTTGAATTCTCCCTCTGAATATTTTATTTTTAAGCCTGCTTTGAAAAGTAAAGCTCTTATTTTGCATGAATCATTGCATTCTAAGTCGTCAATTCGAAAAGATTTATTCTTAGTTGTATGTCAGAATATATCCAAAGTGGATGTTCATTTAAGCAAACATACAATTCATTGTGAGTGCATTAATGTAGATGAGAATGATATTGAAAAATATTCCTTTGATTTAGATTCAGAAAATGAATATTGTAATTTAATTTTACCTTCTGAGGAAATTAAAAGAAAACGAATACAAGAACTGTCACCAAATGATTTTGACTTAAAGCACTTGTCCCCACATGAAAGTGACTGTTTACTAAAATTATTGTGCAATAAAGCTCAAGCATTTTCTAAATCCTTAGACACTTTGGGTCATACAGACCTAGTGAATCCTCAATTTTCAATGATGAATTCTCATCCTGTGAAAACCCTACCTTTTCCTGTGCCACAGGCACTAGAACAAGAAGCTCTTGACCAGATTAATCAAATGCTAAATGCTGGAATTATAGAAAGATCAAATTCTTCTTGGGCTTGCCCCATGCTGTTAGTTAAAAAGAAAAGAACTGACATGTCAAAACCTCAAAAATATCGTTTGGCTTTAGATCTACGTTTATTAAATTCTATTATTATTCCTTCTTCATATCCTCTACCTCGCATTCAAAACCTATTAGTACAATTGTCAAAATTTAAATACTACAGTACACTGGACTTACCCTCTGCGTACTGGCAGATTGCGGTTCCAAAAGAGATGCAAGATAAGCTCAGTTTTACCACTCCACGGGGAATGTTTACCTACCTTCGTCTTGTTTTTGGCTTGAAGAGTTTTCAACAGTACTTTTCAACAGTTAATTGATTCAGTTATTCAATTATCCGAAATTGACTCTTGTTACGCATACCAGGACGACATCGTTGTTGGCGCTAATTCGTTTGCAGAAATGGTTGCAAAACTCACAAAACTCTTGGATACTCTAATTGCCAACAACATTACTCTCTCACCTGAAAAATGTTCTTTTATGCAAACTAGCATTAACTTTTTAGGCTTCCATCTCACTGATCATAAAATTCTTCCAATTACAAGCAATATTTTGAAAATTACTTCTTTTCCAAAGCCAAAAACTAAGAAGCAGACAAAGAGTTTTATTGGCTTATGTTCATTTTACAGGTCGATCATACCTCATTTTGCTAAATTAATTACTCCTCTTATTGAAATCACCAAACCTAAAAATAAATTCTGTTGGAAATCTGAACAAGAAAATGCATTTAATAAATTGCAAGAAATTTTTTTCCATAAACCCATGCTCAATCTTCCAAATTGGAATGAGACCTTCTATGTTAATACAGATGCCTCAAAGACAGCAATTTCAGCTGTTCTCATGCAAAAAATTCAAGGTGAACTTCGCCCCATTTCTTATTACTCCAAAACTTTATCTCAATCTGAAAAACAGTACCCAGCCATTAAACTGGAACTTTATACCATTTATAAAGGTATAACGGCTTTTAAATATTACATTTTCGGCCGACCTTTCATTCTTTTGTCTGATGCTAAACTTCTCAATAATTACAAAAAATCAACATCTCCTGCTGAGATCACTACACGTTGGATGTTAGAACTATCCGAATACTCTTACACATTTCAGCATGTTCCAGGCAAAGATAATGTGTTAGCAGATTTTCTAAGTAGGACACCTCATATTCCTACTGAAGATCTCCATACTAACCCTGATCTCATTTTTGAACAAGAAGTACTGCCTATTGTTGATAAACAAAATGACCTACATAATGAAATTGCTCAGTATCCATGCGGATTAATTGGTAAAAAACATCATAACTGCCATCTTAAAAGTGACCCTCCATCTATAAATAATGTTAGTAATGAAGACCCATTGTTAGAAATTTTTGATCAAACCATCCTTTCTGAACAACAAAAAGATCCTCAAATTAAGAAAATTTATGAAGATTTTAAATCTAATAAAAAATCTAAAAGTTTAAATGGTTATTACATTAATCCAAGTAATGAGTTGCTTTGTTATAAGGGACGCTTCTCTTCAGAAGACATTGAATTACATAGAGCTGTTTTACCATCTTCACTTAGAGCTAAAGCTTTAAGAATTGCTCATATTATTCATACTGGTATTCATAAAACCATTGTTAATTTAAAGAAAAGATTCACTTGGAAAACTCTAATTTCTGATGCAATTAATTATGTCAACTCTTGTGAAATTTGTTTAGTAAATAAAAATCATAAGAAAAACACTGCTCCATATCTGCCAGCACCTATTCCTACAGCTCCCAATCAAAAAGTTCCGATGGATTTACCTTGTCCTTTGAGAAATCATCAGTTTGTTATGACTGTAATCGACCATTTTTCTCGTCATCTTGAATTATATGCCTTGAATAGCATTCATGCTGAGTCGGTGACTAAAGCTCTGGTGAATTACATTTCCACTCATAGAAAACACGAGCTAACTCTTACAGATCATCGTTCCCAGTTCACTAGTGATTTGTTTTCTTATTTCAACAAAAAACTTGGCATAAAGCTAGAGCACAGTACAGTACCGCATCCACAGGCTAATGGATTGAGTGAGAGATGTAACACTCAAATAAAGTCATCTGTCAATACAATGGCTTCCCAAGGATTTGATGTTCCAGCTGCTTTAAAAATTCACCAGTCCATATACAACGCTACACCTCATCCAGCTACAAAATTCACTCAAAATCTTCTTCGTTTTGGAAGGGGGGTGAATGATATTTATGCCAATTATAAAACCCATTTTTCCTGGAAAATCCTTAACACTGCATATGAAATCCACAAATTAATGGATGTAATTGAAAAAGTATACTACCAAGCTTACAAAAATAACGAGTCTTCTAGATAAAAAGTGTATCAAAAATCAAGGGAAAAATTAAAATTTGCTAATATCAAAGTTGATGATATTGTTTATGTAAAATTTCCCAGTGTATTTAACAAAAAAGTACAAGGACCTTATATGGTAAAGGAAATAATTTCACCTGTACTTATTCAAATTCAAGATTGCAATAATAATCAAGCATCACCTGTGTTAATTCATACTAACAGAATCTTGAAACTCCAGAAAAGAAATGAAGCATTGCTTCATCCTTCTGATTCATCTAGAAGTGCAACACATGATCAAACGACTGTTGATAGTGCATCTTCTTCTCCTGTGAAACGACATATGCCTACTCATACTACTAATTGTGATTCTCCTGAAATTCACACCACTTCGAAGTGCCAACAAACATCTTCGCATTCACATAGTTCAGTGCATTCTCAAGCATCTGGTAGTAAATCTTCCACTACAGTTCTAAATAAATCTACTCAAAGTAAAAAAAATTATGATCTTCGTCCTCGCAGTCATAAACACTATAAAATATAAACTAATCATCATTTTTATTTAGGATGCCTTTACCATTGTAAAAAATCTCATCTATGCTAGCTAGATTGGATTGTCAAATACGAAGACTGACTGTTTATATATATATATTTTTTTTCTTCTACCAAAGCTGCAGGCAACATTTGTGTATTTCTTTATATTTATTTTTTTTTAAGTCGCCTTCGCCTTGACACTGTGGAATTGTCATCCTGCAAAAGTATGTAAATCTTGTTTTTGTTTACTATGTTGTTCACTGAAATATTTTCTTCAAAACCTTATTCATTTTTTTAGAATTTATATATATTGTAAAAAAAAAATAAAATAAAAAAAAAATGTGCTGATAACTCAGAATTTTTAATTTCAGTATTTGATTTAAGTAATAAGAAAGATTCTTAGAAAAATCAAATCAAATTTTTATAATTCATTATTTTAGTTGCAAATGAAGTATCATTGATTGCTTTATTTTGATATGGTATTTATCATAAAAAAGTAAATTGTTATTGATATAAAATATGAGTACATATATCATCACTTTCCCTATTGTGACTTTTAGAGTAACTCAAAATGTTACTTTGTTCTTAATTATAATTCATGCATGTTCTAACAACTAACCTCTTTCTAACATCTAAAATAATAATAATGATGAAAGTTTGCATGCTTCTACTGTTATTATTGGTGTATGTAAAGTGGTTGAAATTACATTAAACTTTTTTAAGTGTTTGAAAATTCACAAATTGAAAAAATATTTGTGCACATGAAAATTTTGTACTTTGGATCCAAAGATACTCTACAAAGATTATTTTAGGTCTTTACAAAAAATACTTATGTATTTTACATAAAAAAGTAATCACATATTTAGTCTTACAGATGTTTGAATTAAACATAATTCGATAAGCATTTCAGAATATTTAGTATAAATATTTTGTGTGATAAATTTTTGTGAGACCAATGTTATTAAAGTTATGTGTTGCATTTGTTTATGTATTTTTTCTGAGAGCTTAAAAATCCTCTGTTTATATTTATTTTCTTTGAAAGTATTATTGTTGTTGTTGTAGAATAACACAATATTAGTTGTTCATCTAAGAAAAGTTGATTTCTTAAAAAGTGCTATATTTATGTATAAATATTTTTAATGAGAGTGTAAATATTCTGTCTTGACTATATACTTACATTTTGAATTTTTGTTATGGAAAATTCTCGGATGAGTAATTTATTGAAGAATTGATAAAAAAAAATTGAAATGTAGTTCATCGACTGTGACTTGAAATAGAATTGTGATTTAAAGGTACTACTTTAAATTATTGCTATTTTCTTTTTCTTTAAAAATAGAAAGGTTTTATTACTAATGTTGTATTATACTGAATGATGCAAAGTCTCTATTAATATGATTGTCAATTTGTATCATATAATATTATTTGTTTATGTGTACATTATTACAATTTTTCCCCCACT
The DNA here is from genome assembly GCA_963932465.1 of Maratus speciosus. Taxonomy (NCBI): domain Eukaryota; kingdom Metazoa; phylum Arthropoda; class Arachnida; order Araneae; family Salticidae; genus Maratus; species Maratus speciosus. The sequence goes on along the minus strand of OZ010790.1, from coordinate 574,061,083 downwards.
CTTTTAATATACACTGATTTTACTTTACAGTGTTGTATTTGCTATTTCACATATTAGTGAATGAACTTTTAACAACTTTTTTTTGAAAGACTTTGTGTACCTTTGTCAGAAGAATGTAACCCAATATTATTTTTATTTTGTTTCTCATTATTTGAAGTTATGTGCATATTGTATATGTACATAGTTTAGAAAATATTGGCTCATTGTCAAAATTATTAAATTTCTCCATCTTACAAATATTTTCTTTTGGGGAGGCCGGAGTAATATGTTGTGGTTACTTAGAACCACTGCCATATTTTATTTAATTTCATTTAGAAAATATTTTTATTAATCTTATATTCATTTAATTTTAATATTCGCATTCAAAAATTATTTTAATTCCCTTTTTTTTTTCAACTTTCCCCTGTAAGTTTTTCTTTCTGGCATAGCATTTCATTCATTTTAAAATCATAAACGTCGTTTTGAAAGCTGTACTTCCGGTAAAAGAATTATCTGGAAAATTCCATATCTTTCTATTTGTGAAGTCATATACTTTTGAAGCTCCACCCCTTAGCCAATAATATTTAAATCAGTTTAATTCGTAATTTCAAAATTTGTAACTCTTTACTACTGTTTGGCATCTTATCTCAGTGAACTCTATCAAATTTCCTTTTTAAAGCAGTTTTTTATATTCTTTAGCATTGCATTTTATGCCAATGCATGGCGCCTGTATGTTCGTTCAGCCAAAGTTGGCGTGTTTCAAGGATTATAGCAACCTCCTTTACTCCTCTTCTCGGAAAGCTCGTGCGCATTCAGTAGTGCAGTGGAGTTGGGATTTCAATGCAGAATGGCTGCCTTTTTTGCCGTTCTGCGAAGAAATTATGTCTGCGCCTGCATGAGTGTTCTATCAACGAACGCAGAGAATGGGTGGATGCCTCTTTCTCTTCTACAAAAAAAAAAAAATAATAATAAAAGGATTTTCGTATCTACAGTAAGAAATATTAAAAGTGCGAGAATATTTCTTTGATTGTGTAATCGGCTGCATAGTGTCGTCTTTTTTTTGTGGCGAGATTCTTTGATCATTTTCGAGTCGTAGAATTATGATGCTATAAAAATTATCTAAATGCCTATGCCTCCATACTCCCCAAAGGAAAGAAATTATTTTATTTTCTTTAGTAAGAACGTAGAATGAACGTAGATTTGTATGTGTCGATTATAAAAAAGGTACATCTAAAAGAATAAGATATGTACTCTATGATAATGCGCTATGTTCTGCAAAAAAAAATTGCTTCATAAACAAAAAAATTTTCAAGGAAGATTTCTCATTTGTTTATTTTCTTTCTGCAAATGTCTCCATCATTTTTCTGTTCTTTCGGGTCAATGCAGGTAATGCTTTTACCTTTTATTTTTTTGTTCTTAATTTCCAAATGTATGATAAGTAAATTCAGATTTTCTTTAATTAATGACTGTTGTGTCAAAGTGGTCTTTTGTGGCCGCAGCAAAATGTTAAATATACACTATACGATCGATCCTAAAAAATGATTTGGAATTTCAATATCCAAAATAACTTTACAATATTATTCTATCACCTCCTGTCTTCCAAACACAACACCCCACTTAAAAAAATAATAATCATTTTAAATTTTTTCAAAAAACTTTATGAGAAATTTCAGGATGTGACTTAGTTTGCAAATTACATGGTTAACCATCACAAAAGAGAAAAAAAAAATCAAAATTCTAACTCAATAAATATATTTTTTGCATGTTTCCTGAAACTCTTAAAGTAACATTGTTTCTTGGATTACACGCACTTCAATTTGTGTCTAATCACTTAAAACCTGACGAATTATTTAAATGAGAATAACTCTTGGAGTTTTATAGATATGAAGATGGAATTTTTTGTGTTTAATTCAGGAATGGTTAAGGAAAATTTTCCCAATTGGAAATTTTACTCTACGGGGGCCGTATAAAAAATTAATTTTTGTATTTTCTCAAACATACCCCCCATGGAGTTGCAACTTAGCTCATCAAATTTTGCACCTTTTTTTATGAAACTTTGCAATTGGAAGTATGTGCCTAGGGGCAATATTTAAGGAGATAGCCTATTGTTTCGATATTTATAAATCACCCTGTATAGTGTGTGGTCATCTATAACGTCTTTATGTACTCTGTAAATAAACTACCATTTCTGTGTAAAAAGAATTATGATCTATTAATGAAGGAATACACCTCTGACGATTAGCGGGAATCGACCATCACATAAGATTTTTCAACAAACGACGATACTGTACTAATTTTTCATGCTAAAGTTTTATTTATCGTTTGAGAAGTTTTGAAAATTGAACAGATCGGAGATGTCAAAAAGAGTACTTTTTTTAAAGATAAATTCTTTTCTCTCTATTCTAAAAAAGTATCTAATATTGTCACCGCCGCAGTAAATGAATTTTTTGTAACCTAGGTTCTTTCTTCGATAATATTAAGAAAACTGCTGCACACAAAAATATGAAAATAGGTAGTATTATAGAAAAATGTTTGATAAACACACTTGTTGCAGGCAGTTTTTAAACCCAAGAATTATTTTAAGAGAAATTTGATGTTAAAGTTGGTCAAAATCGTTCCATTAAAAAAGTTTATGGGATCAAAAACTATACATAGGAATTTAATAATTTTTTCTAAGTATATACAGTAAATGCTCCCGATGTGCAGACTGCATTTTTTTTACTCATTTTTTGAGGGTTTATTTCCATTTTAAATTCAAATTTTCATCATTTTGGGAGATACTTATTACATATTTTAGAAAAGGTTATTACTTTAAATTATTACCAAATGTAAAAACAGAGCAAAGAATAGCATTTCCTTCAAATTAAAAATGTATTTACACGTGACTATTATATACAGAAAAGAAACTTTCAAATTAGAATTAAATGATTAGGTAATAAAAGCAGAAAAATATTGAAAATTACGTCATAAAAACTACTTTTACACGGGAATATTAAAAGAGAAAGAAAATTTTAAAATAATAAATTCACGAATATGCGTTAAAAGCCGTAAAAGAAGGATATTAAATCCTATTTAAAATGGCCAAATAATAATATTTCCAAACAGTTTAAATTAAAAAATATATTTACATGAGACATTTCATTTACATTTCCAGATGATGCTTTAAACTATTGTTGCCAATTCAAAGGCAGCTGAAATAATATTTCCTTTCTAACAAAAAAAGTATTTTCACGTGAATATAAAAAAGAGAATGAATACTTTGGTGAAAATTACATCAGATTTAAAACGATACATTTAAAATGTCTCATTTAAAACAATTTCCTTATAGCGTTGTTAGAAAAAATACCAGGAGGTAAAGACTCTCCGTACTTCAAATGTTTAACTGACCTTAGTTAATCAAGCATAAAAACAGCCAGTAGATATTTAACAGCAGCTGAACCGGCTTTAATATTCCTTTATCAAAGGGAAAAGAATGGAAACCTGTTTATCGGTAGATCCCCGCTGTTTTTTAAATTATAAATCTTTTTAAAGCCAATAAAATTAGCATGTTTTTAGAGTTTGCGGTATCTCAATGGGAGATGGCAAACGTAGGAAGTAGGGGCAGAGCCCCCTAGTATTTTATAATTTTGTATTAGCAATTTGACACTATTTATGTGAAGTGTGTAATTTTCTGTTTATTGGAAATGTAAAAGAAAAGAGTATCGTCTACTTAATAGTTTTTTATTTTCAATTTTTTTTTCTATTTCTTTTTTCCACGTTTAAAATCATGTTTTCTAACATCTGAGTAAATATTTTTCATATCGGAGTTCTTGTGTTACAAAGGGTTAATGTAGGTACTACATAAGAAAAAATATCCATGAAGAAGCAAATAAAGAAACTTAACTTTCCTTAACAGAATATAACTATACAAGTGTTTAAAGAAGGAAAATTTCCAGGACAATAAATATTACCCTACCGAAAGCTATTACATAGTTCAAAGAATTCAATATACGCGTCACTTCCTCTCAGAGTAGAAATGTTTGAAAATTCTAAATGTTTCGGCCAATAATTTTTGCCAGTGAAGAACGGGACGCTTTCAAATCTAAAGACGCCCAAGCGTTGTGAAAGAAATGAAGAATTGGTTACCATGGCAACTGGAAACAGCTTACTATTCTGAAGGTATTGTGAAGAAAATTCATGATAAGTAATAAGAACTACTTTGAAGAAAAGCTTTTTCTTTCGCTTCAGAAATCACTTATTAGTAAAGTGATCCTTTCCTTTGATACACAATAGATGCTTATTTTATGTGAATGGCTGCATTAAAGATTATAATTTCAATTAGAGAAACTTAGTGGGTTTTTTTTTTTTTAATTTGAAAAAAAAAACTAACTTCTTCGAGAATATATTTACTAGCTTATCAGTTTAAAGTTTATAAATTCAAATCAAAAGTCTTTGACACATTTTAAAATTAAATTGTACAAGTAATTGGGTGCGAAAGTTTGGTACGGGCGAAAATCCTTCTCATACTCAAAAGTTTTGATGAGGAAATTTTTGAAAAAAAATTCTTTAAATTCCCATCGTTCGGCGTTTTTGCGATATTTGACTGACTTTTTATATAAGTTGCCCCAAATAGATGGCTACTAAATTATAAAATGAAAAATTCAGAATCTTTCAGGCATGCACAGTTAAGAATAATTTCATACAAATTTTCATATCACATCCACTATTTCTTATATTCATGTTTTAATTGCAGTATACAATTTCTATTGTTCTTTTTTAAATTTTCGTAAAGTGGTGTTAAATTTTATTGAAAACTCTATATTCTACAGACAAAAAAATCTGAATTTTCTCCCAAACGTTAACACTATACTTCACGAATATGTGTGCTATGCTTACACAAACGCACACAAACCTTAAACAGGATCCACATAATCATTTGCTAGAGTGACAGACGTTTTTGAGCCTTTTCTGTTACACTGGTGATTGCAAACATTAATTTGTTATTGAATTTATTTTGGGCACCTAATCATTCTCGGGACGAAATCTTCAATGGAAAATATGAAGTCACACATGTTTTTTACATCCTCGAAGTTCAAGAACAATTCGTCAAACATTTCAGTAAATATTTGACAAACCGTGTACAATCGAAATCGTCCAGTCACCGACCCTTAATTTTTGGACATCAGTGTACGTTACATATACAAGTAGCATAAATTAAAAAAAAAACTTATATAAATATACAACTATTTTAATGCTTAATTAATGAGGTATTAAATTATGAAGGCAATTAAATTTTAATTCATGAAAGTTAACACATAATTAGTGTAAATGTATGTGCTATTATATATGGTAATTCTTGCTACGCGCTTAACCGGTCCCTTTTGAATATCCTGCGGAACAGTTTGATATCTATATGAGTAACTTAGTACTTTTAGAAATAATAACAAGAAGGGAAAATTCTAAGTAAAACATAAAATATAAAACACCTTCAAATGTGCTCAGAATTCTGTAACAAAAGTCTCATTTTAATAAGGCGAAATTTATAGCTAAAAAACAATTTGGAAAATCCATAGCAGATTTGAAAACCCAATTTTAGCAATTACCGACCATACCGCAAAAGTATTTAAATTCTTTTCTGAAACCCGGTATATCATCTATGGACTGGTATATATACTGCATAATTGTACATGAATTATTTTTTGCAGCGCTGTATAAGATCCACAGAAATTATACGCACCAAATAATATGGAACAAATTAGTTACATTTACAAACGCTCACAAGTGAAAACGCCCTTCCAACAATTCCCGTTTATAGACAGTACTGTAACCAAATATTTTGTGTGTCCCTGTAAATTAAAGATAAAAAGCTATGCACACAATATTCTACAGTAACCTTTTTATAGTCCACGTCAGTGAAGTATACCAGTTTCAATATGTCTGAAATAGAGAACTGTCATTAAAATACATTGCTAACGATTTTCACATAGATCATGGAGTAACGGAATTAATCTAAGTGTACTTGTAAATGAACTATAATTACTACACACTTCATTTTCAATACCAAATATAGTAAATTAAAAAAAATATATAACAATTACATGCCAATCCGAATATATTCGCGTGAGTTATACCTCGAAGAGACATACAGATAGACACACAAGCTGAATTCATCAACACTTTTTAACTATGTTGTAAAATGTTAACAACTATGTTGGAGAGTGTTAACTCTCCAGCTGCGGCTAACGCTCATATAACGTTTCACATATTCTATACAATTCCTCGGAGCACGCTATTTTCGCGTTTCAGTGTTTCCAGTGGTCTACATTTTTAAAATTCAGATTGCTTGATTTCCACCACTTTTTAAAAGCATATAATTCGGCTCATTCTCGCATTATTTAATCTTTAATTAAATAAAGTGACTTTTTCTACTTCAAAAAAGTGGTGGGAATCAAACAATCTGAATTTTGACAAAGCAACCCACTTGCAGCACTTAAAAATATTCCGAGGTTTTATATAAGAAAATGAAAAAGTCGCCCGTGGCTGGAGAGTTAAAAATAGGTCAACGTGGGCGTGGAAACCGCCTACAGTGGATATGGAGTCATATTCTTTATACACAGCCAGCGGTAGCTTGCAAAAAGGGCAGTTCCTTTTGCAAATGAACAATTGTGTAAACTGCAGATGATGTAATGTATGATATATTGACTTAAAAAAAGCTCTTTTAAAATGCTTTTGTAAATAAGGATATTTCTTGTTATTCACCCAAGTATAAAAATAAATGAAGAAATATTTGTTCAGGTTCTTCAAATACTTACATGTATTAAAGGCAATTTAAATGATTACATATAATTAATCTTTATAGATAACAATAAAAATATAGTTTCTTTTGCTATTTTTACAATAATAGGTGAAATTGTCCCAAAATGACATACTAAGGTAAAATGACATACCTTATGTTTCTTAATATTGCCGCTAGAGTACAGCATTTGACGATACACAGTTATGTTATGGAGTCGATCAGCAACGACAAGCATTTAATGGCGAAATTTTCAAGTTTACAATTTCATTTTTTACAAAGAAATTGTTTACACCTTCGTCAGAAATTTCTTGGGAATATTTTTTGGTGCTAATTCAGGTCTATTTCATTTCAGTGATTACATATCTGAAGTATGAGGTGAGGCTCCTTTCTTTTTAGATTATTATCTGTATATGCATAAATTTATAAATGCATGAGATCACGAATATTGTCTCTGTATATACAATATGTGGACTGCAGGTAAAATGAGATGCCCGGTTTTGAAAAATGGAATCTACCCCACGAACCCAGACATCTTTCCCGATCATGTTTTCTGTGTTAAGTTGCGACAGAAAGTCTAATAGAAAATAAAGAAAGCAACGACAGCAGCACAAGTTCTACAGATAATAACCTGTCTATACCTAATCGGTCAATTTTCACAGTTTCAAATGTTTCCTTCTCCAACTCCAATGCCGACAACATCTGTTTCTGATGCTCGAAGGCGTAATGTATCTTTTCAACAGGCAGCACCTTCAAGTTCACAATCTTCATTTATCTGACCACTTTATGTGCCTCCACTTCATTGTACACCTGCTGTTAGATCATACCAGGGCCGAAACTAAGGGGGGGCAGAGGGGGCATGTGCCCCGGGCGCCAGAACAAAGGGGCGCCAAATGAAAATTATACCTTTGGAAAGGATCGTTTCCTTCTGATGGACTGATGGCTTCTATTATTATGAAACAGACATTATAAATGAAGTGTTAGGTGAAGATGAAAGAACAGTCGTAAAAAGTTAGAACTCTGATTTTCTGGTCCGAATGGAGAAAAAAAAAATGGCCATAATTTTTTTTTTTTTTTAATTATGGCTATTTTTTTTTCCCATTCGGACCAGAAAATCAGAGTTCTAATTTTTTACGACTGCTCTTTCATCTTCACCTAACACTTCATTTATAATGGCTGTTTCATAATAATGGAAGCCAACAGTCCATCAAAAGAAAATAACTCGGTGAAAGCGGAAACTCGGTTAGGCGGGACTCGGATAATCGGGACTCTACTGAATATGTCATTTAAAAAATGATCTTTAGAATATTTTTGTTGATGTTCAGAGGGACCTCCCACTTGGATCCACCACTGTAGATTACGTAGTTCAGTATTACATATTTTATGATTACATATTTTAAATTTTAAAATAAGTCGTCTATTATAAAATTGGTAAAATTCTCTTTGTAAATGTACTTTGTGGAAGGGGGGGGGGGGCGCCAAAATCCATGTTTGCCGCGGGTGCAAAAAAGGCTAGTTTCGGCCCTGGATAATACTCTAAAAAGAGGAAGCACGAAGGTGAACTAACCAGGCTAGCAGTCCTAGTATTGCCGAAGCGAAGACAAAACGTGCTGAGAAACATAATTCACAAACAAGACATGCAACTCTAGTGCTACAGGTTCAGAAGAAAATTCGCTTTGTGATATTCCATGATGACGACAAAGACATGGAAATTTCTACAGATGATGATGATGAAGCATGTCTTTATTGCAGTGATTTATTCAGTCACTCAAAAGCAAAGGAAAAGTGGATAAAATGTGTTAAACGTTCAAAGTGGTCACATAGTGAATGTGCCGGTGTTTCTTTGTGTGAAAAAAAAATATATTTGTGATGTAGGAAAGCACAATTAATAGCAACTTATGTGTGTGTCATGGTAGGATACCACTGTAAATAAAATGACATAGTGCAGCATTTTATATAAATCGTTATTATCACGTTGTGACTTTATTTGTTACTTTTTAAAAGGCACCATTGGATTTTGAAGACATTCATGGTTAGTTTGTAAAAAATAAAGGTCACGAGAAAACAGTTGTATGAATAAAAGCATTTTTTCGTCATTTTATGACAGTTTCCCCTAATGCAAAATATTGACATAGTGCTCGTATTCATAGGAAATTGCTAGCTTTGAAATCAAATAAATAAAATATGTTATAAATATAAAATCATGAAAACGTTCAAAACTTTTGTCCAGTGCAATTTTTATTACCCATCTTTAGAGTTACTCACTCTTGAATGACTTTCTAAATTTAAAAACTTTCTAGTTACTATAGTAACCAATACTTCATTTCTGACACAATGACTTAAAACTCTCTGTTTCAAAAGTGCTTTGGCTAAAAAATCTTCAGTTAGGAAGTTTTAAAGGTACTTTTACAGTGTAAATTTACTTTACTTTTCATCTGCGTTAAAAAGGGAAAAAAAACTTAAATATCTGAAATTTCAGATGACTTAAAAAAAACTAATTTTCTTTATTTACTAATTTTCTTTTTATAAAGTAATCTTCAAAGACTAATTAAAAATTTTCTTTTTTATAAAATCATCATCAAAAACTAATTATAAATTTCCTTTTTTAAATAATAGATTCTAAAATAAAGTTGCAATTTCTTCTTCTTGAAAAAAATAAAAGTATTGATTTGAAGTAGTACTTTAGTGTGCTATGTTTAAATGCTTTGAACATTTTTTTAAAATATAATTTTATTTAATGCTATTAAAGCATGGATTAAAAAACAATTTTATTGAAGATTTCATCATTTATTCCGAGTTAAATAGTTTAGGAATTTTCTTATCTGTCTTCCAGTAAGGAATATTAATATTGGTAATAGTTTCAAGTATTTTTCTTTTTTTTTTACAAATAAAAGGACATTAAAAAATAACTAGATCCTTCATTTGGGCTATAAAAATGTTTAAAAAGCGTTTATAGAGTTTCACTATGTCCACTATCGTTCGATATTTTGGTGTAAAAACTATTAAAGTATTCCAAAAAATATACAAGGTGAGTGAAAATGTTTGTTCTGAATACTTTGTTGTAAACAATCATCGGGAGAAACGATTTAAACACAATACAGAAAATATTCAAAATTTTGTTTATGTATTTCATAATTTTTCTATGTGATTCCCTTTTTAACACTTTCCAACATAGTTGAAAAGTGTTTATGAAATCATTTTGTCTGTCTGTCTGCCTGTGAACTAACTCGCGTAAATATACGCAGAATAAAATAAAATTCACATATGTTGTTGAGGTTTACTATGGCATGTTCAGTATTAAAAATGAAGTGTGTCGCACTTATAGCTCGTTTACAGGACATTCAAAAGAATTCTGTTATAATACGGTCTGTAGGGAAATATCTCGTTTGCTGCGTATTTTAACGATGTTGCACATTTTAAAAATATTCCAATCGATATATATCACTGAGGTACACTACAAGGAGCTTATAGTAGAATATCCTGTGCATGGAATATATTATTCATTTACATGGACACACAAAAAAATTTAGTTATTATATTGTCTATAAACAATATTTCCAGGTAGTGCGTTGTAAATTGAGGCACTAGTTTTTAAATATAACTGCATTTTTCACACATTACTGAGAGTATACAGGGTTCTTCAGAACTATATGTCAAAAATGTAAAGGTAGGTAGAGGGGACCTAAATAAGCAGATTTCGTATAGGTGTGTGGGTGCGGAAATGTAGCGTTGAGGCAGTAAAGGGTTCTGTTAAGTTAGGCCGATGAAAGTGCTTCGCTGTCTTGGATCCGCATTTCCCTCGTAGATTTCCAGCAACATGCATCAGTACACCAACGCAATGCTTGCTGACATGCATTTAATGTATGGGTCTGCGCAAGGAAATGACTCACACCCAATGTACGTCCAGCAACTCTCGAGCTTGTCGAAGGACTATCCTCTATGTGTGTAATACTGCTTCTTCCACAGCATGAATTCTGCGATATGTTTCAGTGCCCGTATCACGCTTTGAAGCTTAAAATGATCCACTCGCGCACAACCCCCGATACAGACGCTCAAATGTTTGGAGATCAAGTAGATTCCAACCTGGAATCGTTCCATGTGCATCCTTTGAGCAACCGCTCCATTTCCATTGTGCAGCCCCATACATGAAATGCTTTTCGGCAAGACTACTGGTAGTAATTAATGAAATGATGTTTTCAAATATGTTATGTGTTTTCCAGATAGCTAACTTAGTAAATTGTGAGGTTTTGTTACGGTTTGGAATGTTAAGTGTAAGTATGTTGCGAAAAGTGTTTCATAATGCATGCTTGACGCATGATTTTTCGTTCTTGTTTCATATGGAAAGTATTCATAAGCATTTCCTTTCACGCGAGATTTTGTGGATGCATTTCACCTGACTTATCAGCACTGCAATATAAAACAAGAAAGAAAAGATCATGAGTCAAGCATAGATTATGAAACACTTTGCAACACATTCACAATAATGTAACAAAACTACTTCAGTTGAAAATTCCCATTCAGCAATTTCCCTTAATAAGGAGAATGGTACGTGAATACTTTTGTGAAGCCTTGTATATAAGGTATAGAATTTATATATAACGAGTAACATGCAAAAAATAAATTAAATTTAAAAGCGCATACCGAATTTTTAGCCGTATACACTCCAGCAATTATTACTCAACGACAGTCTACTGTAATCGATTTCTTTTGTGTATCCTTATAAATGAATGAAAAATGCTATGAACTCCCTGTTCTAACGTGATCGTAGTGAAATTCAGTGATTTATATCAATTTCATTTGAAATAGCGTCATGTCATTAAAATACTCTGCAAAAGATTTTTCCCCATATACCACAATGTAATGGAATACTTTTGAGTGCCCCTGTAAATCAAGTATTAATCCTACATACTTCATATACTTTGATATGCTTTTATATGCTTTGGTGACTCTAAATAATCCTATCAATTGCATGAAAATCCGAGTATATTTACGGGAGTTAGAGCGTGGACAGACAAACCGAGTGTATAAACACTTTTCAACTTCATTGGAAAGTGTTAAAAAGACAAATGTTTCTTAATCTGCGAAAACATAATATAAGCACGTAGGAAAATATGATGTAAACCTTTTCCGAGTTACCTAGACTTCAGGAAAATGTTTTTTATGTCTAGAAAAGTCAGAAACCAATATTCTTTTGAAGTTTAAAGAATTATTTATGAAACAAAGTTTTTTTTGCTGCCACTAATATCCGGAAACGGTTCTGTGCAATCTTTAAAGTACAGAGCAAATAGATGCGTCTTAAATTCAGACAAAAAAGTGTCTGAAAAAGACAAAAAAGTCTGTTTTTGGAACTTCAGACATCATAGATGTCTTACTTCAACACATATAATTACTATCACCATGGTTTAAATAAACTGAGGAAAATATCTGAATAATGTCGAAGAGACATTTTGATAGTTCCGGTATAGCCAACAGAGGGTGCTTCTTAAGTGCACACGTGTTTAAGACGTGTTTCCTTTGAACTTCCTTTGAACTTCATATCCGTTGCAATTCAAACTGAATGATTGTTTTTATATGTTAGGTCTCTGCATAGATCGTAATTAATGATATATTTTGACTTGGTTCAATTCAATCCATAACTTCATCTACTTTCCGAAGATACAAAGGAAAAATCACACAAAAATCTCCATCACAGATCACCTTTCCGAGGAAATATGTCCTATTTCAACTGGGGCCTTACTCCCATAGTTAAAAAACATATATATGAAGTTTGGTTCAATTCTATACAGAACTTCGTTCACATTTCCCTGATTAAAACGTGACAACGTACACGGGGAAATGGACAGACAGGCAAAAGAAAATTCGCACAAAATCTGTATCACAAGGTCTCCTGTCCGGGAGATATCAACAGTTCATCTGGGGCCGCATTGCCATAGTCAAAAACATAGATATGAAGTTTGGTTCAATTATATGCATAACTTCGTACACATTTCCATGATAAAAAGAAGATACACGGATAGACAGGCATAAGAAAAATCGCTATCACAGAGCCCCCTGTCATGGGGGGGGGGGGGAAGGGTTATCTCCAATTACGACTGGTCCGCATTGCCATAGTCAAAAACATATATATCGCTCATCCGCAAGAAAAGTGACACATCTCGCAAAAATTCATTTTGCATTTTATTCCACTAATAGGTCTGTCATAGGTCCATCTTGCTACACAAAAAGTTTCATAAGTATAGTTATACAGAAAATCACTTTATTATGCTGTATGTCATTTGTGACCACAGAAGAGGGTTAGATTGTGTATGGAGGTAAAATTACCCAACCCTCCAAACCTCATCCTACGTCTTCATTTTTAATGGTTTTACGCTTTTATACATGTTTTTATTCCTGCTGCAAACCTAAGTGCTATAATTTCAAGTTACAGTAAAATCATGGAAATTTTATTTTGCCTCTCCTGTGAAATTTACTTTTGTCGAGATGTGTCTCTTTTCTTGCGGGTGAGCGATATGATGTTTGGTTCAATTCTATGCATGACTTCGTACGCATTTCTATGGTAAAAAGAAGACACACAGACACACGGATACATAGACAGACAGGCATAAAAAAATTTAACAAAATCGCCCCTGTCAAGGAGATATCTCCAGTTTCAATTGGGGCCGCATTGGCATAGTCAAAAACATATATATGAAGTTTGATTTAATTCTATGCATAACTTCGTGCGTATTTCCATGATAAAAAGAACACACACTATCACACGGACAGACAGGAATAAGAACAAGTTGGAAATTGCTCGTCAAACGTGGCAAATGAGGTGCGTTCGCACTATAACTAGTTTTATAATTATTTTTTGCACCCCATATTGTACTAAATGTGTATTTATTTGCAATTCATAAGTGCATAGTCTGTAACATCATTAAAATGCACTTGCAATAATTTTTTCCCATTCCCCTTAATGTAACGGAAAACTTTTGACTGTCCCTGTAATTAAGCTATACATCCGATTTTCATGAAATTTGAAATGGCTCGACAAAATTTTGCAGAAATTATATATTTAAAATTTCAGCCCATTCGGAAAGCTGTAACATCATTAAAATGCACTTGCAATAATTTTTCCCATTGGCTTTAATGTAAAGAAAAACTTTTGACTGTCCCTGTAATTAAACTATACATCCGATTTTCATAAAATTTGAAATGGCTCGACAAAATGTCGCAATAATTATATGTTTAAAATTTGAGACCATTCGGAAAGCTTTAACGTCATTAAAATGCACGTGCAATAATTTTTCCCATTGGCCGTAATGTAAAGAAAAACTTTTGACTGTCCCTGTAATTTAACTATACATCCGATTTTCATAAAATTTGAAATGGTTCGACAAAATTTTACAACAATCATATATTTAAAATTTCAGACCATTCGGTTGGGTAGTTTTTGCTCTATTATATGCGGACGGACGGACAGACAGACGGACTGAACGACGACTATAGGTGCTACGTATTTATATAATTACGAACGCACCTAAAAATCGCACAAAAATCTCTATGACAACGCTCCCATCCGGGGGAATATCTCCAATTTCAACTGGGCCGCACTGCCTTAGTCAAAAACATAAATATGAAGTTTGGTTCAATTCTATGCATAACTCCATAAACTTTCCCATAGTAAAAAGAAGACACACGGACAGACATGCATTTTGTAAAAACATGTTATTTGGGATCTCTTACTCCTAAAACTTGTGAATACCCCGCAAACTGGAAGTAGAACATGATTTCGATTACAAAGATATTAAAAACTTTTCGAAATTCTGCGCTGTTCAAGCATAGATTAATGATCTAGCTATAAATGGAAACAAAAACTATTAAAAATAGGTTTATTAACATATTTACGGACGACAGAAATTGGCAAAAAGAAATTTGATTGACGGTAAATACTACATGTTTTGTGTATTGAAAGCAAGATTAAAACATATATTTCAATTTTATACCGAACAATAAAATGAACAGTTTTGTCTTCAACTTACTTCAATATACCAAAAAACTGTCTATTCTTAGAGCAAAACTGCGACGCTTTGGTATGGTATTCATAAGAAATTGCTAGCTTTGAAGTCACACAAATGAAAAACTTTATAAATATAAAAAACACGTAAACGCTCAATACTTTTGACCAACACAATTTTTATTACTCATCTTTCGATTCACTGACTTTTGAACGACTTTCTAAAGGTAAGCAGTTTCCAGTTACTATAGTAACCAATACTTCATTTCTCGCACAATAGCTTCACATTCTTTGGTTCAAAAGTGCTCCATTTTTAGCTTAAAAATTCAGCTAGGTAATTTTAAAGATGCTTTTCAGTGTACACTTTATTTTAAGCTGCGTTTTCATACAAACTTCAAATGGCTTAAATTCCTTCCGTTTACTTAACACTTGGTTCTGGGTTTTAAACGGAATGTGAAAGAAAACATATGCAGGGTCATATGTAGGTGAAAAATTAGTTAACATATAATTTTTAACAATCCATCCTAATTATCAATAAGTCCCAAATGATCAATGTTTAAAGGTTTAAAATACTTCAGGGAGTTGCTTGAAACGCTTTGAAGATATTTTAGAGATATTTTTTGTTTAATATCAATGAAATATTTATTTTAATCCAATTTTATCGAAGGCTTGTGTATTCTGAAATAAAAATTCGCTTTCTCTTTTTAAATCTAGTTAACACGTTGAGTGCCACGATGGCTGACACTGAAGCTGAAAAATTTACAATGTTTTAAGTAATTTTTAAGAAAGTATAATCCTGTAATAAATAAAAGGTAAGTAAATTTTAAATACATTTTCTGTAATTACTTAAAACAATATATATATAATATATTATTAGTTTTATATCATATTTTAGACCGTCAGCCATCGGTGAATGACGCGTTCTAAACGAAAAGTTCAGTGTCAGTCACCGGTGACTAAAGTGGCACTTAACGTGTTAAACTATTTTTAGCAAGACTATGAAAATGAGTTTCTATTAGACTATTTTTCAAGACTATTAAAAATTTGATAACTATTGAAATACTAAAATATATTTTAACAGCAAAAATTTGTTGAATATACCTTAGTATTTTGACTTAAAACTTGTACAGTCGTGGGAAAAAATAGTAAACACCCCTACTAACTCCTCAACAAATTATCATAGAAGAAAGTTACTGGTACCGATCGATTGGAAATAAAGTCTACTTTTAAATGATGTATATAAAATTTGCTTAGGGGACCATCTGCATATTAAAACGAACCATAACTTTGTTTTTTTCAATAGCAGTGCACAATTGTAACAGCATAAATGAACTCTACACCCTTCAATTAATCTAAAAACAAATTTTTATGCAATTCGTACCATAAGTTTCCGAGAAATTAATTATTTTAAAACGAGCGTATTTTAAGGGCTGTATCCAAATTAAAGTTCAGTACTCGATTATTAATCCAGAGAACCTCCCTTCTCGATCAAGACACCTTAAGCAATCAATTAAGCCTGTTAGATTACAGGATAGCATAAGAAATTTCAGAATATTTAGTGACTTCTACGATCGACGGCCCCTTAAACCATCATTTTGCCGTTTTTTAAGCATAATTTGAAAACTACTTAGAAGAAAAATGTGAAATTTTGGATTTCCATAAAGCAGGACTTAATAAATCTGAACCCATGAAAAAAACTGTAGGTTGCAATTCATAATTTCTTTTTAATATTAATTTCATAATTCATAATTCATACCAGAAAATTATAAAAATTACAAATTCAACGTATTTATGTTTGGATTTATTACTATTATTGCTACACAAAAAATTAGAACATTAGGATCATAATTCCAGAAGTTATAAATAAAAATATGAAAATGTAATTTAACATTAGAAGCAATAAATTTTGAATGTTTATATTTCAAAAACTTATCATTCGAATGACTTGAAATTTGGTGTCTAGGCATAGTTTGAACCAACGATTTGAAATACCTCGTTAAAATTGGGTATTGCCATTGAAAAAAATGAAGTTTGGATTTGTATTAATATGTAGATGGCCCCTAAGCAAATTTTATATATGTCATTTAAAAGAGGACTTTATTTCCAATCGTTCGGTACCACTAACTTTCGTCTACGAAAATTTGTTGAGGATTTAGTAGGGGTGTTTACTTTTTTTACCACGACTGTACTTTCAATAATTCAGTTTCTTGAAGTACGTAAGGCGTCTCAAAAAGGTTGAAAACGTTTTAATTTTGTAACTGTTAAAGATATGCAGACAATGTAAATTGAAAAAGCATTTAAAATAAGGTAGGAATTGACATTATGTTCATGAAAGGCACTCCGTTAATTTTTAAAAACTTAGATTTTTTTAATTTTTATACAATTTCTGTGTCCTAAGTTATATTTAGAAAAAAAATCCCGAAGGTTTTACAAGCATAACAGCAAAATTATCTATTCTCCTACGACAAAAACTTACCGAGTTATGACTCTTTGAATGCAAACAATCTCGTAGCTTTGCGGCACCAAAAACCACTTTATACAGACGAAAAGCTGAGAAATTTGATAAATTTTAAAGTTTCATAACTCGGTGAATTCTGGTCGTAGAAGATTGGACATTTTACCGTTGTTTGTTAATGCGGTTGCCTAGGATAACCCACTGAACCTGAACTCTTCACCCCAATACGACATGTTGTTATTTTTTATGACTTTTTAAAATGCTCGCTGGCTTATAAAGCACTCTGTATACATAAACAAGATTAAAAAAATCATGCATCAAGCATAGATTATGAAACACTTTTTAACACATTCAGAATAATGTAACAAAACAGCATCGTTTAATAAGTTAAAATATGTCTAATTCAACCTTAGGGAAACGCATAACATATTTGAAAACCCAATTTCAACAGTTCTAATCTACAATCGGAAAATTGTACGAATTCTTTGAGCAGCCCTGTGCGTAATATATAGATTTGCATCTATTAACTACATGCATGCCAAAATTTAGTTCAGTTAAGAAATATATATATATACCCCAATTGAAAATTCCCTTTCAGCAATTTCCGCTAATAAGGAGAATGACAAGTGAATTCTTTTGTGTAGCCCTTTATATGAGGTATATAATTTATATTCAACGAGTAAAATGTAAAAAATTTGTTAAATTTAAAAGCATATGCCGAAATTGAAAACGCACTTCCAGCAATGTCTACTCAAAGACAGTACTGTAACCGATGTTTTTATGTATCCCTGTAAATGAACGTCAAATGCTATGAATGCCCTATTCTATCGTAATCATCTTGCAGTGAAATATTCAGTGATTTGTATCAGTTTTCTGTTTGTGTTTCTGTAAATGAACAAAAAATAGCACGGACGCCTTTTCTATAGAAATGATCTTCTAGTGAAATCCAGTGATTTATATCAATTTCGATACATTCGAAATATCGTAACCTTATTAAAATACTCTACAAACGATTCCCCCCCCCCATATACTATAATGTAGTAGAATTCTTTTGAGTGTCCCCTGTAAATGAACTTTTAATCCCACACACTATACCCCCCACGTATACAATACCAAATATGCTTTGGTGACCCTAAATAAGGTTTATCAATTGCATGAAAATTTGAGTATTTTTACGGGAGTCAGAGCGTGGACATAAAGCCAGCCGGACAAACAGAAAAACGGACAGATGGACAGATAAACCGAATGCATAAACACTTTTCAACTTTGTTGCAAAGTGTTAAAATAGATACGGAAAAAGAATAATTTACCGAATTTCGGAAAACTACTTTGGGAGATTCCCAAAAGGTCGGATGAAACGTTAACAATATGTAATTTTTAAAATTTTAAAGTTTAAGGCCAATTTTTCTTCAGTAGTATAGTATTTTGTCTATAAATATAATATATTAATATTTTTAATAGTATGTCTACAAAATTATACACAAACATTAAAAGACAGCAACTATTCTGGAAAAATAATTATTAAAGCATTTAATTAGCAGTTGTGTATGTTACAAATTTTGGACATTTTTTCGCACGTATGTTACAGATTTTGGACGTTGCGCTTAGTATTTAAAAAATTCTTAAGACTAAGAATGTAGTAAATGTGTCTTATAATTGTATGTGTATATATATATATATATATATGTATAATTAACTTTTTGTTATCGAGTAATAATAATAAAAAAATCAAATGCTTTGTCGCGTACGTTACTTTCGGACATAACAAAATACAAAAAAATTCTTTATAGAAATGTCCTTCTATCTTCAAAAAAGCAATAAAAAAACCTGCCATCTCTTAACGAAATTATCAAAATATCATCC
Organism: Maratus speciosus; assembly: GCA_963932465.1. Classification (NCBI taxonomy): domain Eukaryota; kingdom Metazoa; phylum Arthropoda; class Arachnida; order Araneae; family Salticidae; genus Maratus; species Maratus speciosus. The sequence goes on along the minus strand of OZ010790.1, from coordinate 574,042,018 downwards.
GTTTCCTTTATGCATTCGTTGTTTACCATTAGAACCACCTGGAAAAAAGTTAAAACTCTTTTTCTTGGTGGTACATTGGAGCAGTTAACGTTATGAATGTCCGAAATTGGCCTCTTTAGCATAAAATAATATCATTTTAAGATATTTATACAAAGCTTTTACAATAAGTTATGTCATTTTCAGTCTCTGAATGGAATTAAAATCTCAGTGTAAAAAAAAAAAAATAAATAAAGTCAATGATAATTAAAGTTATTTTTGAAAGGCTTGAAGTTATGACGTGTGTCCAGTGCCCACCTTTTGAGAATCGCCCCTTTATAAAAGTTTGTATATAACATTAATAATGCCATAATACAACAGTATTTTCGGAGTTATGATCCTTTTAATTCGATTTCTGAAGTGAATAAAATAATTAATAATATAGCATTAGTTTTTAAAATGTCATAAATAAGCCAAAAAAAAGTTTCTTTCTTGCAGTTTGAATCCATAATACGTAGTTACTTCATTTTATTAGTATATAAATTTGACTATCAAATGTAAAAAACAATCTTGTTATTATATTAAATTTACTTTCTGTAATCGAATTCTGAAAGTCAAAAGAAATAAATGTGACCTATCATTGTTTTAAAAGGAAAACAATAGTTTCTATGGTTACAACCAATTATCCAATTCGAAAATGCATTAAAAAAGAAAGTGATTGAAACATTTCATGCATGATGAAGCCTCTTGAGAAAATATGTACAGATATCATGTTTCATTTCTTTTTATTTGAACAAATAAAATTGCGTTTAAATATATATATATATATATATATATATATATATATATATATATATATATATATATACAGGGTGTTCCGTTAAAGGGGTCCAATATTAATAGGGGTAATAGAGGAGATCACATGGAGCATAAATCAGTATATAAAGCCTGGTCGGATCTCAATAGTTTTCAAGTTACAGCAAATAGAATGAAAATTCGGAAAATTGTAAAAGAACCCTCATTGCTAAACTATCGATAATGCTACATAAAAACGAAGCACATATTTAGAAAGAGCAGAAAAAAACCTACAAAAGGACATCAATTGTATTAAAATAGCAATATTTATTGACGAGTTACAAGCCCTGAAACAGTGAAAAAAGTACGAAATCCAATATACATCAAAATAGTTAATCGTTAATTCCAAAAAGACAACTCTAGCTACAACAAGGAAAATGTAGTAAAATTTGGTCCATTCCGAAAACTTTCGAAAAAGCTTACAATGAACCATATCGGTTTAATTGTGTGAGAGAAATTAATCAGTTTCTTAGTTACAACTCCGCTTTCTTTGACACTAGCAAAGGTTAAACTCCGCCCATCACGATTGGAAACACCGCCTTTTTAATTACTCTCAACTATACATTTTCGATCATGCTTCTTCTGAGATGCAACATTTTTAATTATTCAAGAGTTGAATGAACCAAAATAACTTTACAATAATAGTCTACATTTTAAAGTGGTCTTTTATTGATATAAAGCTTAAGTTAAATTCTTTAAAATTAAACTGGTGGTGAAAATTCGGAAATAATTAAAAATATTGCGATTTGTAACTATGCAAGAAGTTTCAGTACATGTTTTACATGGACAATTATTGTATGTATATGTGCATCATAATTTATGATAGGAAATAATAATAACAAATAGCATAATAATTTTATTAATTATAAATTTAAAAAAGACACTAAATTTTAAATTAATTCATACAAACTTTGTAATTTACAATTTGAGTACACCACAGTCTGTGACTTACAAAATACTGTGCCAAAAAGTGTTGAAAATAAAAGAAAAATGACAAATAAAGAATTACATTCCACGTACTTTATGACATATGTGAAGCATAGTCTTCTGGCCTGCGCTGCACAGTTCAATGTCGGAAGGCAGACGAACGGACATTATTATAATAGGTGTTCGAAGTTGCGCCCATTAACAGAATCGCACAGCCGACAGCGACGTCGTAAAGATTGGCGAACAAGCCGAAAAACTCCGACGGAGTTGGGAATGTCTCCTGCAGCGACAACGATTCGCGCTAGTAAATCCTCCGGTGTATCCACAGGCGTTTCATACACCAGCGATTTAAGGTGTCCCCAAACAAAAAAGTCTAACGGATTGAGGTCTGGAGAGCGTGCAGGCCAAGCAACAGGTCCACTGCGTCCAATCCATTTCCCAGGATATGTTGAATTGAGGTGATTGCGAACACCTATGAAAAAATGTGCCGGTGCGCCATCGTGCATAAACCACATATTGTGGCGCAATGTTGCTGGCACATTTTGCAGTAACTGCGGTAAGATATCCCGTAGGAAAACCAAGTACGTACTGCCATTGAGTACATCTGGGAGTAAATATGGTCCTATGAGATAATCGCCGAGGACACCTGCCCATATGTTCACACTGAACTTTTGTTGTGCGTTCGACGGGAAAACAGTGTGCGGATTTGTATATGACCATGTGTGCATATTGTGCGTGTTTACCACGCCCTCTCTCGTAAATGTTGCTTCATCAGTAAATAAAATATTTTCCAGAAATTGTGGATTATTTTCTGTCACATTAAGCAACCAGCGTACGAATTCTGTCCGCTGAGCACAATCTGTTACTGATAACAGTTGTACCCGCTTCACATGAAAGGGGTGCATGTTTTCTGCACGCAGAACACGCCACACACTTTGGTGAGAAACACCGACTTCAGACGCAGCAGCTCGTGTACTCGTGGAGGGGTTATCTTTAAAAATATTCAGTACATCTTCTTCCATTGCAGGTGTTCGTACATGTCGAGGTTTCCCTGCATCAATGCTTGCTGTATTAAACGATCCAGTCTCCCGTAATCGTCTATCGATTTTTATGAAGAGTTTCGAACTTGGGCAACGTCTCCTTGGCAATTACTCACGGTACATGCGCTGTGCTAGACATGCATTTCCATGAGCTTGCCCGTACATCAGATGCATGTCCGCATATTCTTCGTTAGAGTATTCCGGCATAATTATTATACATCAACTTACTACAATCCCACTTACAACAGCCTCCCTTTAACATAACGCCCACTGATGACTGCTGTTTTATTACACTTTTCTTCCTATACACATAGAAAAGTTGCATAAAAAGTACTTCTTCTTCATCATCCTGAAAGTTCATGGAGGAAACGCAGCAGTCACGGAGTTTGCTTTAAGACAAGGCGAGAGCTGCACAATATGTCATTCACTTGACCAGACTTAATAATGAAAGGGTATTGATAGAGGTTGATCAGAAATGTATAATTGAAAGATATTAAAACGGGGTGTTTACAATCGTCATGGGCGGAGTTTCGCCCTTTCCGAGCGTGCAACAGTACAGAGTTGTAACTAGGGAACTGCTTGATTTCTCCCATACAATTAAACTGATATGGTTTATTGTCAGCTTCTTCGAAAGCTTTCGGAATGGACCAAATTTTATAACATTTTCCTTGATGTAGGTAGAGTTGCATTTTTGGAATTAACGATTAACTATTTTGCTAAATATTTGATTTTGTATTTTTTCACTGTTTCAGAGCTTGTAACTCGCCATTAATTCTCAATATTCTAAAACACCTTATGTCATTTCGTAGGATTTTTTCTGCTCTTTCTAAATATGTGCTTCGTTTTTATGTAGCATTATCGATAGTTTAGCAATGAGGGTTTTTTTACAAATTTCCGATTTTTCATTCTATTTGCTGTAACTTGAAAATTATTGAGATCCGGCCAGGCATTATATACTGATTTATGCTCCGTGTGATCTCCTCTATTACCCCTATTAATATTGGACCCCTTTAACGGAACACCCTGTATATATATATATATATATATGTGTGTGTGTGTGTGTGTACCAATTTTTAAAGATATTTTTATGTGATATGATTATGATTCTTCTAGTATTTTCTTAAAAGCTGTTTTAAAAATCTATTAATTAAGAAACTGAATTAGAACTTAAAAAAAAAAATCGACAATCTAAAATATTTTTTATTTAACGTTTACTTTTTATGTAAAACTTATATAGATATGCTAAATATAAAGCAAGTGACGTTTATTTTTAATGCGACTTTCATAAATTTCTAGAAAGTATGATTTCTTTAAGTATAGAACGAATCTTTTAATATGTAACTTACATCACATTAGCAAAGGAATTTTGTCCAATATTGTTGGTACTGCTATATGTTGGCCAATATTAGTTACATCGTGGCTGATATTGGCAATATTACATGCATGGTAAAACATTAATCAAAATTGGATATTGAATTTTTGACAATAATGTGTCAACATTCGCAAAAATATTATTGTGTCTTTTATTGAAATATATGTATATACAATATTGTAAATGCATTATTTATGCAATATTTTCAGGCGAAAGGCAATATTTCTCCAATATAGAGCATGTAAAGTGAAAACTTAGCTTTTATTCAAATTTAATTGGAAGCATTTTTGACGATTGCAATATTGGCGCAATATTGGGTTCTAATATAAGCCACAAAATTTTATTAGTATGGTATGCGTTGGATGAAAATATTAAAAACAAGTACTACAACAATAATACTAACGAAAAAAGAACAATAAAAATTTTGTACAATAGTAAAAAAAATAAATAGTAATTCTCAAAACTTTATAACAAAAACTTAATAAGAAATGGATATATTACTTAATATAAGTCTGATAAAAGTTTCATAACAGTAATATGGCTTCCGCGCTACAATAATATTTTGGCAATTACGATTATCTTAATGCGATTTCTGTAGCTAATAAAATAAAATGGTATAATCTTTAAAATGCGGTACGAAAAGTTTCTTTCGTGCAATTTAGATCCATAATACTCAGATAAATCATTTTATTAATAGATAAATTTCACTATCAAATGTCGAAAACAATCTTGTTATTGTATGAAATGCAGTTTCTTTAATTGAATTCTGAAAGTTAAAAGAGATATATACGAATTGTCATTGTTTTTTTTTTAAAGAAGATCAGTAGTTGCTATTTATATGGGCAATTATCTACTTCGAAAATTCATCGAAAAAAGTGATCGAAACATTTCACGGATAAAGAAATTTCTTGAGAAAATATGTAGTAATTGGTTTTTCATATGTTTATACTTGAACGAATAAAGAAAAGTTTAAATTTTAAGATCTTTATACCAGTTTCCAAGGATGTTATTTTCATACCATCAATCGAGAATGCTATTTTTCAAAATTTTCATAAAAACGTTTTAAAAATATCGCAATAGGTTATTTCAATACGATAAACAGAACTGATATTTTTAAAAATTGTTATAAAGTATTTAAAAAATTATCGCAATAATAATAATAATAAAAAAACAGCAATAGTACATTTTGTACATTAGTAAAGAAAATGAAAGAATAATTCTCAAAGTTTTATAACAAAAGCCTAATAAGAAATGAATATACTCATTAATATTGTAACGACCGAAAAACCCCGCAGCCTATTTTGTTTCGTAAGTTGCGAAACTGGTTTTGTCCAGCGGTTGTCCCTTAATCGCAGCCTAGAGTCAGATCTTGTCCATGGATCGCAGCCTAGAGTCAGATCTTCTCCATGGATCGCAGCCTAGAGTCGGATCTTCTCCATGGATCGCCGCCTAGGTTTCGGAGACTGATCAGCCGTGCTCTCGTATCGGAGAGAAACTTTTTCGATATGCGGAAAGAGAGCTGAAGATGTTAGGTGAGAGTTCAAGTGAAATGAAGAGAGCTAGTCTCTTGTGAGATGAGGATGCAGTTTGAGGAAAGTTTGGCAGATGGTATCCGAGCTGATTTGTGTAATGGAAAAAGACGTTTTTTTATGTGTAGCCAGAGAGCGAGTGTGGACATGGTGGTTTTATTGACTGTGTTTTTAAAGTAATGTATTTTTAGAGATGTGCTGAAAAGTGGTGCCTTTTGTTTAAGAGAGACGATGTGTTTTTTAATGGTTGAAGAGATTTTATTTTGAAGTATAAATGTGTTAAATAAAGTTAATATTCGATGTTAAATCATCGTTTATTTAGTGCTACCAAAGAACCAGGCGACGTCGTTACAATATAAGCTTTATAAAACTCTCAGAAGAGTAATATGACTTCCGTGCTACAATAATATTTGGACTATTACGATTATCTTAATGTGATTTCTGTAGTTGATAAAATAAAATGGTACTGATCTTTAACCCTAGATCTACCGGGAATTTTATTCAAGTTTTAATAAAACGTTCTACACCAGAATTTTTATTTAAAACTATTTAACTTATTTATTTACCTTATTTTTGTCTGGTTTATATACTTAGTTTATTTTAAAGAAATTTCTGGTTTGAATGAATATTTTGTATGTACCTGTCGGGTCCAATGGACCCGTCTGGTAGACGGAGGGTTAAAATGCACTACGAAAAGTTTCTTTCATGCAATTTAGATCCATAATATTCAGATAAATCATTTTATTACTAGATAAATTTCACTATCAAATGTCGAAAACAATCTTGTTATTGTATGAAATGCAGTTTCTTTAATTGAATTCTGAAAATTAAAAGAGATATATACGAATTGTCATTGTTTTTTTTTAAGAAGATCAATAGTTGCTATTTATATGGGCAACTATCTGCTTCAAAAACTCATTGAAAAAAGTGATCGAATCATTTCACAGATAACAAAATCTCTTTAGAAAATATGTAGTAATTGGTTTTTCATTTGTTTATATTTGAACGAATAAAGTAAGGTTTAAATTTTAAGATCATTATACCAATTTCTAAGGTTATTTTAATGGAACTGATAATTTAAAAAATTGTTATAAAGTATTTAAAAAAATATCGCAATAATAATAAAAAAAAAACAGCAATAGTAAATTTTGTACATTAGTAAAGAAAACGAAAGAATAATTCTCAAAACTTTATAACAAAACCCTAATAAGAAATGGATATACTACTTAATATAAGCTTTATAAAACTCTTATAAGAGTAATATGACTTCCGTGCTACAATAATATTTGGGCTATTACGATTATCTTAATGCGATTTCTGTAGTTGATAAAATAAAATGGTGCTGATCTTTAAAATGCACTACGAAAAGTTTCTTTCATGCAATTTAGATCCATAATACTCAGATAAATCATTTTATTACTAGATAAATTTCACTATCAAATGTCGAAAACAATCTTGTTATTGTATGAAATGCAGTTTCTTTAATTGAATTCTGAAAGTTAAAAGAGATATATACGAATTGTCATTGTTTTTTTAAGAAGATCAGTAGTTGCTATTTATATGGGCAATTATCTACTTCGAAAACTCATTGTAAAAAGTGATCGAAACATTTCACGGATAACGAAATCTCTTGAGAAAATATGTAGTAATTGGTTATTCATTTGCTTATACTTGAACGAATAAAGTAAGGTTTAAATTTTAAGATCATTATACCAATTTCTAAGGTTATTTTAATGAAACTGGTAATTTAGAAAATTGTTATAAAGTATTTAAAAAAATATCCCAATAATAATTTAAAAAAAAACAGCAATAGTAAATTTTGTACATTAGTAAAGAAAACGAAAGAATAATTCTCAAAGCTTTATAACAAAAGCCTAATAAGAAATGGATATACTACTTAATATAAGCTTTATAAAACTCTCATAAGAGTAATATGACTTCCGTGCTACAATAATATTTGGGTTATTACGATTATCTTAATGCGATTTCTGTAGTTGATAAAATAAAATGGTACTGATCTTTAAAATGCACTACGAAAAGTTTCTTTCATGCAATTTAGATCCATAATACTCAGATAAATCATTTTATTACTAGATAAATTTCACTATCAAATGTCGAAAACAATCTTGTTATTGTATGAAATGTAGTTTCTTTAATTGAATTCTGAAAGTTAAAAGAGATATATACTAATTGCCATTGTTTTTTTAAGAAGATCAGTAGTTGCTATTTATATGGGCAATTATCTACTTCGAAAACTCATTGAAAAAGTGATCGAAACATTTCACGGATAACGAAATCTCTTGACAAAATATGTAGTAATTGGTTTTTCATTTGTTTCTACTTGAACGAATAAAGTAAGGTTTAAATTTTCAGATCATTACACCAATTTCTAAGGTTGTTTTAATACCATAAACGGAACTGGTATTCTTAAAAATTGTTATAAAGTATTTAAAAAATTATCGCAATTGTAAAAAAAAAGAATAATAGTAAAAAAAAAAAAAAGTGAAAGAATAATCCTCAAAACTCAATAAATAAAACCCTAATAAAAATGGATATACTACTTTATATGAGTTTGATAACAGTTTCATAACAATTATATGGCTTCCGTGCTACAAAAATACTTGGGCAATTACGATTCTCTGCAATTTCTGTAGTAATAAAATAAAATGGTAATGATCTTTAAAATGCGCTACGAAAAGATTCTTTCATGCAATTTAGATCCATAATACTCAGATAAAACAATTTATTACTAGATAAATTTCACTATCAGATGGTGAAAACAATACTTTTATTGTATGAAATGCAGTTTCTTTAATCGAATTCTGAAAGCTAAAGGAGACAAATGGTTACTTATCATTGTTTTTTTTTAAGAAAAGCAGTAATTTCTATGGATACGGGCAATTATCCATTAAGAAAATTCAGGAAAAAAAGTGATCGAAATATTTCACGGATTACGAAATCTCTTGAGAAAATATGTAGTAATTGGTTTTTCATTAGTTTATACTTGAACGAATAAAGTTATGTTTAAATTTTCAGATCATTATACCAGTTTCCAAGGATGTTTTCATACCATCAATCGAGACTGTTATTTTTCAAAATTTAAAAAAAAAAAATAGTTTTAAAAATACCTCAAAAGTAAAATAATATCGCAATAGTAAAAAAATATCGCAATAGTAAAAAAATATCGCAATAGTAAAAAAAAGAGCAATAGTAAATTTTGTACGATGGTAAAAAATGAAAGAATAATTCTCAAAACTTAATACAAAAATCCTATTAAATAAGAAATGGATATACTTCTTAATATAAGTTTGATAAAAGTTACATAACAGTAATATATCTATCGTGCTACAAGAATACTTGGGTAACTACGACTCTCTTAATGCGATTTCTGTAGTTAATAAAATATAAACAGGTCAAGTGCGAGTATTACTCGCGTATAGAGTGTTCTGTACAATAAATATATGAATTAGTGACTGGTAATTGCATTACAGAAATATATCATTAAAAGTTGTTATCTAGGCTTTAAAAGCCGATGCACATAGTGCCTCTATGTATGACCAAACCATCCGTCTCTTTAATGGTTAATATCTCGGCTAATTGCCGACAATGTTTTTCGAAAATCATTATCAACAATCCTTTTATACTTCTGCGGCGGTAGGTACGTCCAGTGCCCTTTAACTCCCCTACTGAGCGCCCGCAAATCCAAATTTTTGTGTAACGAAAAAAAAAATGCGATTTTCTCAAAAACTACGTGACCTAGGGTAATCGCTATTGTTTTCCTGCAAGGTTTAAATTAACTTCTACTACCCCTGATTTTTCATAATTTTAAAGTCAGTAGATTTGGAAATAGAGGGAGGCGGGGAACATATTTTTGTATTACATTTTCGACGATATCTCTGAAAATATAATATCTAATATTAAAAGAAATGTATTTTTGAGTTCCATCTTACGAAAGCTTACACGCAATGCCTCACACGATAGACAAAGAAAAGATTTTTTTTCCAAATAACTTGATTTACCCCCTCTTCATTTTTCCTAAATATATTTCGGAATGGTTCTATATGATATGAATGATCTATAAATAGGCGGGTCAACAATCTTTATTACTGCAACAATTTGAACTTTCCACGTTCCAACGAGTAAAATGGCAGCGACAGACGGACAGACAGACACAGGAGTAAACTTACAATGGTTCCGTTTTTACTTTTTAAGTACCGAACCCTAAAAATGGTATAATCTTTAAAATGTGCTACGGAAAGTTTCTTTCAAGCAATTTAGATCCACAATACTTAGATAAATCATTTTATTACTAGATATATTTCACTATCAGACGTCGAAAACAATCTTGTTATTGTATGAAAGGCAGTTTCTTTAATCGAATTCTGAAAGTTAAAAGAGACAAATGGGATTTATCATTGCTTTGAAAGGAAAGGGTTAGTTGCTATAGTTACGTGTAATTATCCACTTCGAAAATCCATTGAAAAAAGTGATTGAAACATTTTACATATAACTAAATCTCTTGAAAAAATATGTACAGTAATTGAGTTTTGTTTCCTTATATTAGAACAAATAAAGTTTATGTTTAAGATTTCAGAGCTTTATATAACAATTTCTATCGATAATTTGATGCGATAAGCTCATATGGTGTTTTTTTTTTCAAAACTGCTGTAAATCTGTTTTAAAAAACTATTCCATGAAAAATAAAATTAAAACTTTGTACAAACATCGATTATCTAAAAAAATTTACTTAATTTTTAGCTTTTAGATGAAGCTTATTTAGATATTTTAAAAGTAAAGCAGGTGTCATTTATTTTTAAATTCGACATTCATATTATTTATTTATTTATTTTTGTAAGATAACATGGCAATTTTCTTTTTTGAATTTTTTAGGATTTTCATATAAAATTGTTCAACTGCATTATTGACATTTTTTCAACGTTTTTGTTGGCGTAATTATTTTTACAACGTATTTTGTTAGTATTCAATAAATGCTATAATAATGAAATATATATTTGTTACATACAAAGTGCTTCAGAACTATATGTTAAAAATGTAAAGGCAGGCAGAGTTGACCTAAATAAGCATATTTCGTATAGGAATGTGGGTGCAGAAATGCAGTGTTGAGGCAGTAGAGGGCGCTGTTAAGCCTCCTGTCCCTGCCTGGGACACTCACGATCTAATGCTAATCCAATGGGGGGAGGGATTTTTCTAATGTCTCGTTTGCATTTCGACATTTTTAAATAATTTTTTTTCCATTGGATAGCCGAGGTCCGTCTCGACATCGCACCTTTTTTACTTTTTCGATTTAGGTCACAGATATTTTTTATAAAGTTACTTTCACTTTCAAAAGCGGTTCTAAAAATGAAAGTTTCATTCTAAAAAATATCTGCAACCAAAATCGAAAAAGTAAAAAAGGTGCAATGTAGAGACGGACCTCGGCTATCCAATGCAAAAAAAACTATGTCGAAATGCAAACGAGATATTAGAAAAATCCCTCCCCATAGGATTAGCATTAGCTCGTGAGTGTCTTCGCTGGCAGGGACTGGAGCCTTAAGTTTGGTGGATGAAAGTGTTTCGCTAGATTGAATCGTCATCCCCTCACGGATTTCGAGCAAACTGCATCGTTACACCAATGCGGAGCTTGCCGACATGTATTTTATGTATGGGGCTAAGCAGGGAAATGGTTCATACACAACGCATGTCCTACAGCTTTTGAGCTTGTCGAACGACTATCCTCTACTGTCCGTAATAGTGCTTTGAGGTAGATTTCACAAAAAATACTACCTATTGCAGTCGTTACCATGGTGCGACTTTTGAAAAATTCCTTCATAACTTTTCATTATATGACCCCAGGAACTCAAAACCACCCCACTTAAAAAGTTTATGTGTATATTTATATATCTATATCTATCTATCTATCTATCTATCTATATATATATATATATATATATATATATATATATATAATATTTACATTAAAATCACAGACAATACATTAAACAATTAAAATTATTACTAATTATAAGTTATAATAATAATAATAATAATTAAGTTATAATAATAACCACTTTTACTTCAGAAACATTTACTTAAACTTCACAAATATACTATTTCATTGAATAAGTTTTTGATTGTTACTTTGCCAAAATAGTTTTTTTTGAAATACAGGGAAAATTTCTATAATCTCAAGAAAAGTAACGTAGAAATAAATTCTCTACTATATCAGGTAATTGTTCTATTACTTTGTATACTGTATGTATCTATTAGTAGTAGTACAGACACAATTATATATATTACAAAAATTAAATTTCCGCACTATATTAAATTTATTCTACGAAAATTTCCCTTCTAAATTTATTGTACAATCCTAATTTATTAAATTATTTCCTATCTTAAACAATGTTCCATTCATTCCATTTGCTTAAATTCATTTCTATTTAAAAAGCTTATTTTAATATTTATTCCCCTTCAAAAATTTGAAACCTGAAATTGATGACTTTCTGTTGTGTTTTTCTTGTAACTCTTGATAGTATTGACTCAACGTTCATAGTTGGCTGAGGAGGGATCGTGACGATCCGAAACGTCCCAACTTTTTAATGTGTTTTTAGTGTTTTTATGTAATAATTTTAATTGTTTAATGTATTGTCTGTGATTTTAATGTAAATATTTTAAAGATGGAATTCAGACGTAATATTTTTGCTTATATAATTATATATATATATGTGGGATACCATTTCCCAAAACCCCACAGAGCTAACTTATCACTACTCTGCAGTAGAGCACTCTAGTGATGCTGACAGCGGTAACGCATGCGCGCAACAAACGACTGTCGGCGATAGACACGCTGCGAGGGAAATAAACCGGAGTGACGGGAAGAAGTTTAGAATTCGAGTGTTGGGTGGAAGGAAGAACTAGACGCAAAAATGTAATGAAAGACGTAGACGTTTTTAAAGACGATAAATGTCACAAGATGTAATAATGTTTGTATGGGTGCTGTCTCCATGTACATTTTGTAAATAAGTTTCAATATAACTAGTTTTTTATTAAAGAGAAATCGTCTTTATTTCTGGTAGTAAAGTGCATTTTACTCGTATTCTCTGATCAAAGGGATATTCCTTAATTTTTGGTGCTAGAAGTGGAACGAATGTTTTAATATTTTGACGCCGCTGCCCCCAATTATTATGAGTATTATGAAATCGCCGATGGTGAAATAAAAATAAAAATAAAAATACAGAATTCTTGATTCAAGTGGATATTGTTCTTAGTGGTGAGTACTGTATACAATTCATTTTTTATTCCATGATGAAATTGATTGATATCCCTGAACTGGAACTTGCATTAAAAATGAAAAAACAAGTAAAATAAAGCTTTTGCACAAATTTCTTTTCAATGCTGAAGGTGATAGATCAAATTGAAAAAGAATCAGAGAATTGTCTGGTTTTGGTTATCAATCCGATAGTTCCGAATTTAAAAGCAAAATAACAAAAAGTCAAGCGGATTTTTCTCTGAATGATTTAATTACAATTTGTAATGTACTTTGCATTTCGAATGAAGGATCTGTAATTGATCTTACGACGCGATTAGTTACTTATTTATCGGATTTAAGCTTGCTACAAGCTAATGTTCAGAACGACAGTGACACAGATTCGGAACACGAAGTACCTTTAAATAATAGTTCAGCAAGTAATGACATGGAATCATCAAATTTGGATAAAAGCAAGCAATTTCCAGTTCAGTTTTGTGCCATCAACTATTAATTTTAGTGATATTGAAAATGTTGTACCTCCGTTTGATGGTAGTACATGTCAGGATATAATTGTATGGTTGAGTAATTTTGATGATGTCACCAGTATCCGGTATCCGTATTCCGAGTATATCCAGTATTCCGAGAATCTGTCGGAATTGCATAAGTTTATTTTTGTAAAAAGATCCTTAAGAGGAAAAGCTAAATTGTTGGTTCAGACCGAATTACATATAAATTCATATGAGAAATTGAAGCAACTTTTGATTGCTGAATTTAGCACTACTTATAATTCTACGGAGTTGCATCATTTGTTAATTAAACGAAAAATACGCGAAAATGAAACCCTTGAAGAATACTTTCTAGTAATAAAGCAGTTAGGTTCACGTGGTAATATCGAGGATTCTGCGTTGATGCAGTATGTTATAAATGGTATACCCGGCCCTGTTTGTAGAAAATCAATATTGTATGGATGTCAGTCGATTTTAGAATTTAAACAAAAATTAAAAGTCTATAAAAAGTTACGGTCGTAGTATGAAAATGCAAAATCTCATAAACATGAAGGAACCAAGCCTAAAATTAACTCCGAAGTTGAAGTTAAAAACAGATTTAAGCCTGTAAAGCCAAATATGCGCTGTTATAATTGTGGCGGGAATAATCATAAAAGCATTAACTGTGTTAATAAAGATAAAGGGCCCCTTTGTTTCTCTTGTAACGGTTATGGTCACAAATCATTTCAGTGTAATAAATCGAAAGATACAAATGTTAAAAACGCTCAGCCACAAGTTAACAATATTAATCCCAAGATTTAATTCTAAAAGAGGTAAAGCTTTATTCTTTACATTTAACCTCCTTGATAGATACTGGTAGTCAAAAGACTCTGTTAAAGAAAAGTGTTTATGATAATTTGAAGAACCTACGGGTATCACTTTGACCGGCTTAGGGAAAACCTCAATTAAGCCAGAAGGTTATTTCGATTCAGAAATTGAAGTTGATAATTCGAAATTTAAAGTTGACATTTTTGTCGTTAATGACAGTTACATTAATTTCGATTTAATTATTGGCACTGATGTTATTCATCAAGGTACATTAACTATTTCTGCGAATGAAGTGAAATTGTTTAAAACGGAAGTTCAGTCTAATGACTTTTTAGTTAACATTGTAAATGTTGTACATGAGCCTAAAATTAATTTAAGTCACATTGCTGACATTCGTCCCCTCGAAGATTACCGCTATGTGAGAAAAAAATAGTTGAAGACCAAATTGAGGAGTGGCTATCTCAGGGAATCATTCGGAAGAGTTCTTCTAATTTTTCGTCGCCGGTTGTGTTGGTTAAGAAAAAAAATAACACAATAAGACTTTGTATTGATTACAGACGTCTTAACAAGAAGACAGTGCGTGAACATATTCCATTACCAGTAATAGATGATGTTATAGATCAATTACACTCTGCCGAGGTATTTACAACCATAGATTTAAAAAACGGTTTTTTCATGTTGAGGTTGAAGAAGGCTCACAGAAATACACCTCTTTGTCACTCATGAAGGACAGTACGAATTTTTAAAGTGTCCATTTGGGCTGTATAATAGCCCTAGTGTTTTTTAAAAATATATTTATAACGTATTTCGAAACCTATTAAAAGATCACACTGTAGTCATTTATATGGATGACATAATAATACCCGCAAAAAACGAAGCTTAAGGTCTAGAAAAATTAAAACTTGTTCTTGAAACTGCATCGGAATATGGGTTGGAATTAAATCTTAAAAAATGCAACTTTTTGAAGCGTGAGATTGATTTTTTGGGGTATAGAATCATAAATGGTAAATTGTGTCCCTCCCCACTGAAAACAAAAGCAGTAATAAATTTTCCCGAACCAAAGTGTACCAAAGATATTCAAAGTTATTTAGGATTGACAGGATACTTTCGAAAGTTTATACGAAATTACTCGGTTATAGCTAAACCGTTGAGTGACCTGTTAAGAACAAATTCTAAATTTAAGTTTGATGTAGAAGAACAGAAAGCTTTTAACGAACTCAAATGCATTTTGTCGTCAGAACCAGTACTTCCAATTTACAATCCCAAAAGCGCGACCGAAATCCATTGTGATGCCAGTATAGATGGCTATGGAGCTGTGTTAATGCAACAATTGCCAGTAGATAATCAGTTTCATCCAGTTTATTTCGCCAGTAAAAAAACAACCGAAGCTGAACGAAAGTATACTAGCTATGAATTAGAAGTCTTATCTATAATTGAAGCCTTGAAAAAGTTTAGAGTATATGTGCTAGGTACTCCATTTAAAATTGTAACCGACTGTAATGCATTTAAAATGACTATGGATAAGAAAGAAATGAGTACAAAAATAGCTAGATGGGCAATTATGTTATCTGATTTCGATTATACTATTGAGCATAGACACGATACTATTATGAGGCATGTTGATGCATTAAGCAGATATACTATTTGTATGGTAATCCAAGATAGCTTAACTTTAAAAATTATCCAAGCTCAAGAAACTGACGAGCATATTAAAATCATAAAAAAAATTCTAAAAGTAAAATTTTATGATGATTATTTAGTTTAAAATGATGTTCTTTATAAATGTGTTAATGGTAATGATTTATTAGTTGTACCAGATGAAATGCAAATGAATATAATTAAAGCCGCTCACGAAAAAGGTCATTACGCAGTCGCACGAACAGAAAAAATTTTAGAGAATGATTTTTACATCCCCAAAGTTAAACAAAAAATCGAGAAATGTATATCAAATTGTGTTCCCTGTATTTTAATTAATCGAAAATCTGGTAAACAAGGTTTGCTACACCCGATAGAAAAAGAAGAAACTCCGTTGCATGTTTACCATGTTGATCACTTAGGTCCATTGGAGAGCACGAATAAAAATTACAAACATATTTTTTCGGCCATTCACGCATTCACAAAATTTGTTTGGTTCCCATAAAATCTACCGACACTGCAGAAGTAATTTCTAAATTAGAAATCCAAAAAACTGTATTTGGAAGTCCATTTCCATTAATCTCAGACAAAGGTCCTGCCTTTACCTCCTAAGCTTTTGAAGATTATTGCGTCAGAGAAAATATTAAACATATCCCGATTACCACAGGGTTACCAAGAGCTAACAGCCAAGCCGAACGTCTAAATTCGGTCATAATATCTGTTCTGTCTAAATTATCTGTAGATAATCCTACGAAGTGCTATACACATGTAAGCGATGTCCAACAAGTATTAAATTCGACCTTTCAGAGAAGTACTAATACAAGCCCCTTTCGAGCTAATGTTTGGTACTAAAATGAAACTAAAAAATAACATCGAGATTACTAGCCTTTTGAAAGCTGAAATACAATCAGATTTTATTAATAATCGTGAAGAATTGAGAAAAGACGATAAAAACAAATTTTAAAAGTCCAAGAAGAGAACCGTAAAACTTATAATCTCAGACGAAAAAAGCCTAACAAATTCAAGCTTAATGATGTGGTTGCTATAAAACGCACACAACAAGGTCGAGGTTTGAAGTTAAAATTAAACTATTTAGGTCCTTACAAAGTCATAAAAGTAAAAAATAATGACACCTACGATGTAAAGAAAGTTAGATTTAATGAAGGTCCAATAGTCACTAGTACTTGCGCCGAGTACATGAAACCGTGGACGGATGAAGCTTGACATAGTTAAAAAAAAAAGATACCGAAGAAGAAGAATTTCACCGACTACGACACACTACCGGACTGACTTTAAACGATTTTGACAAAATTAATCCCGAAGGAACGAGAAAAAAAAAGACGAAAAGACGTAAGAAAAAAGAAGACGAAAAGACGTAAGAAAAAGGAAGACGAAAAGACGTAAGGTAAAAGAAGACTTAAAAACGTAAGGTAAAAGAAGACGGAAAGACGTAAGAAAAGGGAAGACGAAGACGTAAGAAGAAAGAACGACGAAGAGACGTAAAAAAAAAGAATAAGAAGAATTTTTTCAAGAAATAATTTAAAACTTGATGAAGGATTTTAACAATGATGACTTTTTTCCAAAATAGAACTTTGGATGCTACTGTTTTTTTCTTCTTTATCTTTCCAGGTGATCCAGCTGCTGTTTCAACGGTCCAGGATGCATTCGAGGACGAATGTCTAGAAGGACAGCCGAGCTGTGGTATCCCATTTCCCAAATCCCACAGAGCTAGCTTATCACTACTCTGCAGTAGAGCACTCTAGTGATGCTGACAGCGGTAACGCATGCGCGCAACAAACGACTGTCGGACTGACGGGAAGAAGTTTAGAATTCGAGTGTTGGTGCTGGAAGGAAGAAGTAGACGGAAAAATGTAATGAAAGATGTAGACGTTTTTAAAGACGATAAATGTCACAAGATGTAATAATGTTTGTGTGGGTGCTGTCTCCATGTACATTTTGTAAATAAGTTACAATATAAATAGTTTTTTCTTAAAGAGAAATCGTCTTTATTTCTGGTAGTAAAGTGCATTTTATTCTCTAATCAAAGGGATATTCCATTATGTACTAAATTTTGTCGCAATTATGCACGGATCGTCTTCAAACTCGTCAAACACATTGAGTTGGCTAATATCTAGGCAGGGATTACAAATGGGGACAATCAGCCCAAGGGGGTGGAAATGGGGAAGGTTAAAAAAATTGAATACCGTCTTAATATGATTCTGATAAAACCAGCTCTTACAGAACAATGACAGGAAAAAATAAACTTTTTTCATTATAGCAGTTACCAACAATTAAAAAAAATAATAATAAAATTCTTACCACAACAGTTACTTTTCTATTGCAAGATTTTCAGATGAAAAAATAAATTAAATAAAAAGTTTCACGACTTGAAAAAAAAATTGAGTATTACCTCATAACATTTCTAGAGCAAGATTTCCGTGTGAAAACTGAAAATAAAATAAATAGTTTGACAAAAAAAGTTTCGCTCCCTAAAGCTCATTCTTAGTGAAGAAACATTTACATTTTGTTGTTGAATTTAGAACTTAACTTCGAAGTCTACCTCCGCCTGTAGGCCAAGCCGGCATGGGTTTTTTTCCACTGCATGAATTCTGCGATATCTTACAGTCCCTTTATCACGTTTGCACTCTAAAAACAACATTTTCAAAACTGAGTAAAAAATACTCAAATCTTAGTATGTCGCATAGCCAAAATGGCTCCGAAACAAAATGATTCAAGTTTGAAACATGTATATACTCATTTCTGAAAACATGGACATACTCAAATATGAGCACATAACGCTTTATTTAGGACGTTTATTCACGATTATATATGGTGTTTGTATTTATACATTGTTGATGGTTGTCAAATTCCACCTGCGAAGTCTTTCCTTTACGAATTCATCCATTCTTCGATTTCGAAGGCTGAAGAATAAAATTTACGCTTTCGCGAATAATGACGGGTTTTAAGTGTTCTTCCGCGAACACGATAAAAATGTAGTTCTCCACATTGCATGTTATAAATTATTCCTGAAAGGAGCGTTTCGTTCGAAATTATAACAAATGAAATAATATGAATAAATTCAACTATCCTGGTAAAATATACTACGTTTAACGAATGATAAGTAATTTTGTTTGAATCTGAGTATTTTTGGTATTTCAGAATTGAAAGCATGGGGTCTTCATATTTGAAGCAAAAAGTTTAAGAACAAAATGAAAACACAGATTTACTCAGATTTGAAAGTGTCATTTTTCTCAGTGTAATTGCTTCAACGAAGACTTTTTTTTTCAATGCTGCCATATCTCTAATTCTTCTTAAATGCGTTATTTGAATAGGATCAACATTCTTCTGCCGTTCGAACCATTTCATAGCTGTTTCCAAACATTCAAAGGCTTCGTTATGTCATGGACCTGGGTTGTTTTCAGAGCATTCGTTTTCATTTTCTTCAATTTCTTTTTCATCATGAATCTCATCCACAATCTCATCATCATTTAGAATCTGATATCCAGAGTCATGTACTCCGCTATTTAACCACTTGTTAATTTCATTTTCTTCATAGCTTAGGATTCTTCCCGTCTCCTTTAATGTTTTACATTCATCATTTTCTGATCCAATTTAAAATTTTATTCCAAGCCAATGGATAATTGTGAGTTCGGTTTAAAAAAATTGTGAGAAAATGCTTTTCGGATTAAAAAAAAAAATGATAGAAATAGACTGTTCGGATAATTGGAAGTTCAGTTAATGGAGTTCCGATAATTGGTGCTCTACTGCAACTGTTATTTAAACTAACGCAATAACAAATAAATCAGTAAAACATCATTAAAAAGACAAACAAACGTCAAATTACTTATGAGCGGAATACATAACAAACATGTTTAACGCAAAGAAAATTTCATGAAACTATATTGCATTTTCGGCGTTAAATTCTATTACTTTGGCAATTTAAGAAAAAAAAATTGTAAAGTGGTCAACGGGATAATGGAGAAATACTCAAAAAATAAACCACAACTTGAATAATTTGAATAACACGATGGAATGACATTTAATTACCTTATTTTATTCCCCAGCATTTCAGTTATAGATAGAATGTGTACAGTATTATTTGTACTGTTATATCTTAACTGATATTGAAAATATGAAATATTTTCCAAAACTGCTGTATTTAAATTTTGCCAGTATTGCGTAAAGATTCATAAAAAAAACTATCGCCCTTTCATTCAATATTTAAAATCTAAATCCAATATTTTCAATGTAAAGCCAATATTTCTGCAATTCATACGATGTAAAGCCACTATTCAGCCAAAATGTGTTATTTCATAGGAAATTTTTTTTCGACGAATGCAATATTGGTTCAATATTGTGTTCCAATACACGCAACATTAATCTGCTACAAATCTGTAGTGATTTGACTGCAAATATACTAAAAAAAGTAATAATAATCACAAGGTAAAATTACAAAAGTAAACAAAAAAGAGAAAAATTATTTTTTTAATAAAAGCCTATTAAATCAGACATTGAATTAGAAATAATACTTGATTACGGAAAACTAGGTTATATGAGATTCATAAAAATAACAAGTTAGAAATTGCTCGTCAAACGTGGCAAATGAAGTGCGTTTGTACTATAACTAGCTTTATAACTATTTTTTGCACCGCATATTGTACTGAATGTATATTTTAGTGCACCTCAATAAGTGCATATCCATTTCATTCTGTTCGAAAGACTGTAACATCATTAAAATGCCATTGAAGTAATTTTTTTCCCATTGGCCGTAATGTAACGGAAAACTTTTGATTATCACTGTCATTAAACTATACATCCGATTTTTATAGAATTTGAAATGACTCGACAAAATTTTGCAACAATCATATATTTAAAATTTCAGACCATTCGGTTGGGTAGTTTTTGCTCTGTTATATGCGGACAGGCGGACTGAACGACGACTATAGGTGCTACGTATTTATATAATTACGAACGCACCTAAAAATGATTCCGTAATACAGAAAACTCTTTTGAATACGATTTCTGTATTTAATTAAATAAAACAGTATAGACTTTAAAATATCAACGAAAAGTAACTTTCTCACAATTTATATCCAAACTACCTAGATAAATCATTTTATTTGTAGATAAATTTCACTGTCAGATGTCGAGTTAACCTTGTTATTGTATGAAATGCAGTTTCATTAATCGAACTCTGAAAGTTAAAAGGAACAAATGGGGACTTATCATTGTTTTTTAAGAAAAGCAGTAGTTGCTATGGTTACGAGCAATTATCCACTTCGAAAATTCATTGAAAAAAAGTGATCGAAGCATTTCACGCATAACGAAATCTCTTGAGAAAATATGCATCGTAATTGGGTTTCATTTGTTTATACTTGAACGAATAAAGTTATGTTTAAATTTTAAGATCATTATACCAATTTCTAAGGAGGTTTTGATACGATAAGATGGGACTGGTGCTTTTCAAAATTGTTATAAAACAGATTAAAAAGCCTATTAAGTTGAAAGTAGAATCAGAACGTGTTTTATTTTTATGGGAAATTGATAGTTAGTTATGCTAAATGTGCAAGTTCACTTTTTCATGATAATGTTTTGTGATTTTCATGTTCTTCAAAATCTCTTTAAAATAAAAAAATTGCGATTTATATCCAAAAATATGCAAAAGTTAAAGTGGTATTACACGGGGAATTTTGAAGCGACAAAAACTGCCTGCGACTTGTCAGTTTTCCAAGCATTTGATTGGCCGTTGTTCCAATGCGGCATTGCACTGCTCCATTCTGGGCACCACAGGAGGCAAAATTGCTCCGCCTATAAAAAGTTGATAGCTTTTATAGCAATTCTTTTAACACTTAAATGGGCGATTTTTTATTTTGTTTCGAAAAAATTATATATGATTCTCTAAAAAGTTTATTACACGGGAAAAATAATGAAAAAAAATCAGAGATACATTTTTCATATAATACGTCAATCTTCTTTTATGTTACACATCTGCAATGCACGATTTCATTGGTTTTAGATAATGTCTGCCGGTCACTCTGTCTGTTTGTATGTGACAAAAATTTTGTGGGCACTCTATCTCAAGAAATAATGCACGAAATTTCCCAAACCTTTAGATTAAGTTAGACCTTGATATAAACTGGTGCTGATTAGTTTTTGATGTACATTGTCCATCAGGTGGCGCTTCTATGCTGCCTTTCTCAGGACTTCCGGAACAGCTATATCTCAAGAACTAATGTACGGATTTGCATAAAACTTCAGATTGAGTTGGTCCTTGACATAATTTGGTGCTGATTATTTTTTTGTAAAAATCTCCAAACAGATGGCGCTGCTATGCTGCATTATTCATGATTTTTGCAATAGATTTATCTGAAGAACTAACTCACGAATTTTCATCAAACTTCATATTCAGTTAGTTCCTTATATAAATTAGTGCTGTTTAGTTTTCGGTGTAAATCGCCCAACAGGTGTCGCTGCTGTGCTGCATTTTCTGATTTCCGCAATAGCTGTATCTCAAGAGCTAATACATGAATTTTCATCAAGATTCAGATTCAGTTAGTCCGTAGTATAAATTGGTCCTGATTAGTTTTTGGTGTAAATCGTCCAACAGGTGTGGTTGCTATGTAGAATTTTTTATGATTTCCGCAATAGCTCTATCTCAAAAACTAATGCACGGATTTTCATCAAACTTCAAATTCAGTTAGAAGCTGATATAAGTTGATGATTAGATTTTAATGTAAATCACCTAACCGGTGGCGCTCATATGCTACATTTTTCAGGATGTATTAACATGTATGAGATAGAAGAAAGTTTTGGGTTCAAGGTTATATTAAGTAATATGTTTATATATTTATAACACCTTTTTAAATAATTATATGTATGTTTTAAAGCTTATGTAAAGATACATTTCAGAGATCCTGTATATTAGTATTATCAAACATGAATGACACTACATATTTTTTCTTAAACATGTCTTATTTTTTTAGAAATGTGCACATAGTTTATGCTCTTATCGCAGACATCTGATAACTAGTCGGATGTACCAGTCCCAAAACTTTCTTCTATCTCATACATGTTAATACTTCAAAATTGGCTATCACACTGCCAAAATTAAATGACAATCTATGCATCTCATGAGGATTCTAAAGATATGAAATTCCGTGCATTAGTTCTTGAGATATGACTATCGGTGAAATCGTCTAAATCCAGCAAAATCCAGCCTAGCAGCGCTACCTATTAGGTAATTTATACCAAATCCTAACCAGCAACAATTTATGTCAACGTCTGACTGAATCTGAAGTTTGGAGAAAATCCCTGCATTACTTTTTGAGATAGAGCTATTGCAAAAATCGTGAAAATTCCTGCATAGCAGCGCCACCTATTGGGTGATTAACACCCAAACCTAAATAGCAACAACTTGTGTCAACGTATAAATAAATCTGAAGTTAGATGAAAATTCGTCCATTAGTTCTATAAATACAGCTATTGCGGGAATCGTGAAAAAGGCAGCACAGAACCTTTTGGGCGATTTACACCAACACATAATCAGTACCAAGTCATATAAAGGACTAACAGAATCTGAAGTTTGGTGGAAATCCGTGTATTAGTTCTTAAGATAGAGCTATTGGGGAAATCGTGTAAATCCTGCAAAATTCATCATAACAGCGCCACCTGTTGGGCGATTTACACCAAAACGTTATCAGCACCAATTTGTATCAAGGACTAACTGAATCTGAATTTTTATGAAAATCCGTGTATTAGTTCTTGAGATAGAGCTATTGCGAAAATCGTGAAAAATGCAGCATAGCAGCGTCACCTGTTGAGTGATTTACACGAAAAACTAATCAGAATCAATTTGTATTAGGGACTAACTGAATATAAATTTTTATTAAATTCTGTGCATTAGTTCTTGAGATAGAGCGCCCACAAAATTTATGTCACATACAGACAGACAGACAGACCCACAGACTCATAGACAGACATTTTGTAAAACATGTTTTTTGGAATCTCTGACCCCTAAAACGTGTAAATCCGTCAAAAATCGGAATTCGAACATTTTGACGAATCCAATACTTTCTTCTTGTAAAGATAGAAGAAAGTAATAAACATATTGAGTAATAGATGACGATAATTATAAATATGCCTGTAATTTAATTGTCTGTAATGAAGTTCGTCATGAAAGTAAAAGGTTATTTTACTTATGATGTTTTACATTTTAGACAAAATTTCAATCATGATATACTATATTATTTAAAAACTTATTTTACTATTTAAGTCTTTACTTAAGTGGAAACACAAATTATTAAAAAAATAAATATAAAAATAAAGTATTATAATATAAATAAAAAATGAATAAAAAATCTTTTACGTGACATATTAAGGGTAGAAATATAAAACAATGAAAAATTATTTATTTATTTAAATATTAAATGCACTGGTTCTAAAAAATATATTAAATACGAGCTAAAATGAATACTGTTAAATATTTGACGCTATGCAAAAATTTGTATTTCATCAGTAGAAGAAAAATATATTAAAATTTTTGCTTCAGGAAGAATGTTTTATTTTGCATTAATTATTAAATATATTAAGAATAATTTCCTAAAGGAAAAGAAAAATATTTCTGTCGTACTTTTGTGAACAGACTGCTATTAATATAGCATTAAAGACGATCAATATTGTTAAAGAATATTAAAAATTTTGTTTAATATTTGATGGCATGGAAAAAAAGGGATTTATTTCATTGGCCAAAGAAAAAAATCATTTCCATTTTTCTTTGAGGAAGAATTCCTTATCATGCATTATTAGTTACTTTATTGAGAAACAATTCATAAAAGTAAACAAGGAGAAACATTCTCGCATCACGGCATAGATTATGAAACATTTTCTAACACTATCGGAATACCATTAAGAAATTTAATTTTTGCTCATATAATGAAATGTGTATTTCGAGTTATGTAGATCATATACTGGGCTGCACTTAAAAAATCGCATGCATTACCGGTTAAGGACAACTGACGAAAATAAATTTTACTTTATTCAGTTTTTTTTTTTTTTTATGTTTATCTGGATATCTTAACAAGTGGGTAAGTGTGATCGAAGACCGCACAAAGGATTTCGTTTAATATTCCTTTCAAAGCACTTTATCCTATAATTAACAAATAAAAATCATTAATTTATAATTATTAAATCCTTATCTCTTTTCAATAAAAACATAGATGGCAGCACCATTAAATATAATATTGAAATGATTATAAGAGGAAGCTATTTTTTAAACAAACTAAAAATATTCAAGAGCGTTCAGACAGCTGTAACAGCACACGTTTGTATAGGTGAAGAGCATATTTAATTACAAGATTTAATTTTAGCTAAGAAAATGAACTTTATAATATACTTATAACTACTTAAAAGGTGACACAAACATATAAAAATTTTATTTAATGCAACCCTAAGATCTTTCGAACACACACGCGTTCATTTTCAAAAAGGAAAAAAGATTTTCATATAAAATTGCTGCTTACACGTTTTACGTTAAACGTGCCCTCGAAGTCTGTACGGATAAATACCTAGAAAACGAGATTAGTATAATAAAACTGATTGCTTTTGAGAATGGTTTCCCTCCTCAATACATTAATAGATTAGTTAATCAAGCAAAACAACCAAGGCAGAAGAATGAATTAAGTTTCAACAAGTCTACTTATAGAACATTTGATTATATACTACAGCTTTATGAGAGATTGAGGTATGCATTACTAAAATATAATATTAATTTAATAGCTAAACCTCCAACAAAATTAAAAGAATTGATTCGCAGTAAAATTGACCCGATTCCCGATTATGAAAAAGCATCATCCCATTCAGCACAGAACAGCATAAGAGTTTATTTTATATTGGTATGACATCTCGGAAATTTAAGGAAAGATTAAAAGAGCACATTTCTGATATCAACTTTAACAAACCAAATACAGCTTTATCCAGATTACACCAAAAAGAAAATATTAAGATGAACTTCGAAAAAGCTAAAATGATCATTTCAACGTCTAACCATTACCCGTCAATAATCCGTGAATCCATTGAAATTTTACTTAGAAGTGATAATGTTTGTAACGATGTCCTCTCCTATAATATTCCCGCAATTTGGTACAATGTTCTAAATATTTCAAGACCTCCTGATAATATGAACTGATCTTTTCACACCTCTGCAGAGAAATGGACTGAACTCCGCTTGCGCATGCGTACTATTTTTGTTTTTAAAATGTATTTCTATTTCAGTCAATCATCTTTTTTCCTTTTTGAAAATGAACGCGTGTGTGTTCGAAAGGTCTCTGGGTTGCATTAAATAATATTTCTATATGTTTGTGTCACCTTTTAAGTAGTTATAAGTATATTATAAAGTTTATTAATAACAAGGTGAAATTTTCCTTCACGACACTAGTGTTTAAAACAGTGTTTTGACTCTATTAAAAAAATGAAACCCTTAAAATAGAAAAAATGCAAAAATTCTTTTAATTAAATTCATCGACAATGAAATGCAATCCGAGAGAAAAAATTGAAAGTGAGATGGCAGCACTAGTTTTTAACAAAAACATAAGCCTGCAAAATTTGGGTTGTGTCAAGTTTCAGCTTTTGATAATTGATTCTTACGTATTCTGTAGCGCTGAATCCGAAAATGGCCTTCATTTTTTAACATGACGTCAGGATTTTTTGAAATTTTTTTACTTTTTAACTTTGAAATTTACGATTTTCGAAAAATCCTGACGTGATGGTTAAAAATCAAGGTTATTTTCAGATTTAGTGCTAAAAAGTATATATAAATCAATTATCAAAATTTAAAAAACACAAACATCACATCTATTTTATAGTATCAAAATTTTGCTATTTAACTTTGTAATTTACGATTTGCAAAAAATCCTAACTTGATGGTTAAAAATGAAGGTCATTTCCGAATTCAGCGCTAAAAATATATATAAAAATCAGTTATCAAAAGTTAAGAAACACGACCATTTCCTGTATCTTTCAGTATCAGATGATCTTTATTTTTTTACTTTTTACCATCGTAATTTACGATTTGTAAAAAATCCTGACGTGATGGTTAAAAATGAAGGTCATTTTCGGATTCAGCGCTAAAAAATGCATAAAAATCAATTATCAAAAGTTAAACAACACAACTATCGCAGGCTAGTGAAATTAATGATTTAAAGAGGAAACATAGATGACACCGTTGAAAATTCGCGATCAGGAATTTGCTTCAATAAGCGAAAATGTATTCTATTTTTTGTCCATTCCTATATAGAATCTATAGAATTTATACACATGAAATAATATGCAAGAAATTAGTTAAATTTAAAAGCGCATAATTAATTAGAAAACGCACGTGAAATATTGCTCATAATCAGCACTGTAAAAAAAAAAAAAAAAAAAAAAAAAAAAAAAAAAAAAAAAAACGCAGATTCTACTGGCAATCGAGATGCGAGTACTATTTCCGTATTTTAATGGAAATTTCCTCCCATAAATTCCAGAAATCCGTATTTTTACGGAAATTTTCCCCCAAAAATTACAGAATATTTTCCGTTTTTTTTTTTGTTTTTGTTTGTTTACAGTGTATAACCAAATTCTTTTGTGTGTCTCTATAAATGCACGATCAATGATACGCACAATCTATTCTATAGTAAGCAACTTGTAGTAGATCTCCGTGATGGATATCATTTTCAATGTGTTTGAAATAGGTTAACATCATCAAAACCCTTTAACCGGATCGTCCGGATTTTCCTGTTTGTAGAAATCGTGTTAAAATGGTTGTCGACAAAAATATTTTAAACAGAATTTTATTTTTAACCGTATATAGAGAGAAGTGATATTAAAGATATTATAGCATCAAACTGCAACTAATAAATATATTTATCCTGGAATTTACAAGCATTCTTATAAAAATACTGGAAAACCCTTGGACGGTGAAAGGGTTAAAATATAGTGTAAACGATTCCCCTCCACCCCGATAGACCACAATGTAACGGAATTCTTTTGAGTGTCCCTGTACAAGAACAATAAATGTAAGACACTTCATCTTCAATACCGAACATGCCATGGTAAACTTCAATAACATATATGAATTGCATAGCAATTAGACTACACTGTAATAATAATAATAAAAAAAAGACTAAAATACGGAAATTCTACTGGCAATCGAGATGCCAGTACTAGTTCCGTATTTTAACGGAAGTTTTCCCCCGTAAATTACAGAAAAACGGAATTTTTTCTGTAATTTACGGAGGAAAATTTCCGTTAAAATACAGAAATAGTACTGGCGTCTCGATTGCCAGTAGAATTTCCGTATTTTAGTCCCTTTTTTACAGTGTATATTTATGAGAGTTACAACACGGAGAAACAAGCGGCAGACAGATAGACAAAAATAATTCATAAACACATTTCAACTCTGTTGGAAAGCGTTAAAAAAGTTATTACAACTAATTCATCCTTACTCTATAGCGGGCTATATATTTTATAGCTTTAGTCAGTCCTTTAATCGAATTCTTTAATGTGTCTCTATAAATGAACGATAAATGCTAGATATTCTATAATTTATACAAAGCACGTAGTGCACTTCAATGATGTTGTTGTGTTTCAAGTATCATAACATCATTAAAATACACCGCAAATGATTTTTACCCAGAGATCATAATGTAATTTTCACCATTTGTGCTTCCTTGTAAAAGAACTACATATAAATGCCATTTGTTCTATACTACTGAAAAATCCTGTTGTAGTGCATCTCAGCGGTGTATATTAATCTCATCCAGTTTGAGATATCGTAACATGAATAAAATACACCGCAAATGGTTTTTCCTCATTGACCGCTATGCTACGTAATTACTTAGAGTGTTACTGTAAAATAACTATGAATGCTAAACACTTCCTTTTTAGGTACTTTTTCGTTATTCCACGTAAAATGAGCAAAAATTTAAAAAAAGTCGTGGCCACATAGTAACAGATTTTAATAAAATTTGATATACAGGTTCAATTCATATTCAAATAGAGCTCTGCAAAATATCTTCACGAAAAATAAATTATTTTAGCAGTTTTGGACATTTAAAAAACTTGTGATACAGAATGGCATGTGTGCAATCGTCCAAAGTTGCAGGTTTGAAGTTCTGTAGCTTGAAAACTATTTAACTGAAATGAATTTTCTTTTAATAATGTAACCTCTGAAAAATTATCTTCTTATTTATTGAGCAATAATAATCTGGTAACACCATGATTATTCTTTAATTGGTTGTAAAAATTGAAAATTTGCAAATTTTGAGAAAATTAAAAACGTAATAAAAATTAAAGGAATTCAAAAACATCTGAGAAATTAATGCCTGATGTAGTTTTACATATTAAGATCGAATTACTAAAGTTTTTAAGTTGCCATGTATTTCCTTCACCTTTAAAAAATTTTAGAAACTTTTAAAAAAATGACAAAATCGTAATTTTTCCTCTTATTGACAGGTAAAAAAAACAATGAAGGAAATGCCCCACATTACAGTTATTGCACAGACATAAAGATCAATAAGTCCATAATCTGATAAAAAAAATTCAAGCATGCCTTTTTGATTCCTAACGTCACAAAATTAGGTTAAAAAAGGCAATATTAGCCATATTCCATGAGCTATTTTTTTAAATTCGCGCGCGTTTCTTAAAATATTGCACGATTTCAAGGTGAAAAAATTTAGTGCTGCCATCTATTTTCTGTATGTGGGTTTAGAAATTAATATATAATTTTCTGTTCAATTAAGCTTTTTTTTCTACTTTAATTAAAAATCTTCTTGAGGAAAAAATAAACTGAAAGGAAGTATAAAAGTTTTTATGTTTAAAATATACACTGTTATCTATAATATTAAAAGAATTAAAAGTTTAAAAAAGATTTCTTTCACGTCGAAAGTAGCGATAGAAATATTGCATTTTATCCTCAACATTTTTTACTATTTATTTTTTTTCTCATTAAGGAATAAAAAAGGCAAGAATTACAGTTTAAATATTTAATATATATACTTTTAGCTATAACGTCAAGCAATTTTGATATTGTCAGAGGTGTCCTTCATCTCTATAGAAACGTTGCATTTTTTCCTCAATTTTTTTCAAAAATAATTTTTTTCTCATTTAGGAATAAAAATACAATTACTAACTTACGTCAATCTGTTACTTATCATTCATTCCTAATTATAAATAATTTTTAATATAGTCTCTGCATTCTTAAGGCTAATAACCAAAATTGAAACTTCAAGCATGTAGCCAAAACCACGATTTTGCATCCACTTTTAATATAAATTTTAATACTTAAATAAACAATCCTAAAATCTATTATTTTACATTTACTCATAAATAGATATGAT
This sequence comes from Maratus speciosus, assembly GCA_963932465.1. Lineage (NCBI taxonomy): Eukaryota > Metazoa > Arthropoda > Arachnida > Araneae > Salticidae > Maratus > Maratus speciosus. The sequence continues at coordinate 574,011,756 of OZ010790.1, read as the reverse complement.
CTACTTACAAAATGATTTTCTTTAAAATCTGTGACATGTCTGCCACAGGTGATTTGCTCATTTTGTATGGAATGACCCTATACGGACACCATGCCAAAATGTATGCTAATGCGTCAATTATTTCTATCCTGATCGTGAAAAGGATTTTTATTGTAAACCATGCGAAACAGAGTTATTTGCTATTTATGAAACGTGAATCTACGTGAATGATTATTATTTAACCTTAACCTCGGAAAGCTGTTTAATTTGCTATTATTCGAATTAAAAATACTTTTTTTCTTTATAAAGATATAATTAACTTTTACTGCTGACGCTGAGATGGATTTTACCATTTGGCAATTACCAGATGATGAGAAAGTTGCAATAAAACTGTTTCAGGAATTTCGAATTCTGCATAATAAAAGGTTGAGTTAAAAAAAACCCATGAAATGAAATTATGGATGAGTTCTGGATATCCAAAATGGAGATGTAAGCTTACTATCATACCGAGAAAGCGTAGGAATACGACAGAAAACATGCTTTGAAGGATCGCGGTTGTCTTTTCTTAATGCTTTAAGGTTTATATATTTATTCACTTTACTATCAACAATGTTTTTTCTTTTATTAACCATTTTGAAAAATGGTTATGGTCCTTGTCAGGGTAGGAAATCAAAAGCATATCTGAAGCTTTTTATTGGTTGAATCCGCATTTTATTCGTTTTCTGATTGGTCTATACAGTAATCTGTATTTCCCTTTACTTTCAACAGAGATGGATACTTCTGTTGCCACTATGACAAAAAAGTAATAAAAACTACAAAAAAAAATTAATAACTCAGAAACAAATTGAGATACAGCTTTCAAACAAATTGCATTTAAAAGTACATTTTTTTCTCTATACGACGGTGTAAAAAGTAAAATTGTGGGATGTTTAGAAGTTTAAGAATGAAATTTCATTTCAAATGGGTCGTCAGATTTCTTGGAAATCTGAGGATGGAAAAGCCTTTTCCCGAACAGCCAATGAAATGCTTGGATAATGCGTAAGTTTCAGGTGGATAATACGTAAGTTTCAGGAAATCGAGGTTCGAGTCGCAGGCGATTTTTGTCGCTTGCAATTTTTACGTGTCATAACAGTATTAATGTTTAATTCATGGCGTACGTAATGTATGATCAATTCCGTGCGAATTTTATGCCTTAAATTTTAGTCTTTGAAAAAATCATTTTCCAAATGGTCGTTGTAATTTGTTAAATTACCTTTTTTTATTTCAAATGTTTCAATTCACGTGATTTTTATTTTGTGCCAACTAGTACACTTGGCGATAATGGTGTCCGTATAACGGAAAAGTACCCATTTTTAATCCCGAACCTTCTATAGTAAACTTCAAAAACATATCGTAATTTTAAGATAATCCGGGTATATTTACGATTGTTAGAGCTTGGCCAGACGGTCAGACAAAACGAATTCATAAACAGCTTTCAACACTGATCTAAGTGTTAACAGCTGTACGTCAAACGTGGCAAATGAAGTGCGTTCGTACTATAACTAGTTTTATGAATATTCAGATCTTGGCGCAATAGGTGTGGAACTTTTATGTAGAAATGCATGAATACAAAATTTATTACAATTCTATATATTAAATTCAGTAATACGAATATAACCGGACTCCATCTTAATCACTATGGCAACCTAGAATCATTACCTAACATGGAATATCATTGAATTACTTGCGTATGATAGGGTTTAATAGTTTAATCACCATGGCAACCTAGGGTCATTACTTATCATGGTATATCATTCAATTAATGCGTATGAAAGGATTTAATAGATTGAATAAAACTTATATTAATATCTTTTTTAAGTTTTGATTTTGTTTTCACAAAATTTGAAATAACTCGACAAAATTCTGCAATGATTATATATATTAAATTTGAAACCATTCGGTTGGGTATTTTTGAGCTATTGTATGCGGACAGACAAACGGATGGTCCAGTCGACTACTATAGGTGCTACGTATTTATATAAGTACGATTGCACCTGAAAAGGTAATCTATATGTCATACTAATATGAACAAATTGTTATTAACATAGCATTGAAATGAGTCAATATTGCTACAGGATATTAGGAATTTTATTAAATACTTGTCGGCATTTAAAAATGCATTTCACAGGCAGAAGAAAAATTTTACTTTAAATATTTATCAATTAAAAATAATCATATGACGCATTATTAGTTACTTCATTAAAAAACATTTTCTAAAAATAATTTAAAAAAATGTATGCCATACACTCATTGTTATTAATATAGCCTTAACACTGATCAATATTTCTAAAGGATATTAAAAATCTTCACGAAAGAGGCTAACATGTTTTATTCAAAGGAAATAGGTTGTAAAAAATCGTTTAGGAAATAAATTGTAAAGAAAAATACTTTTTGAAACTCAAGAGTCTCTCTATTCTAAAAATAAGTAACTTACGTTATAAATGAATTTTTATGTGAACACAGGTCTTTTTTGGCTAATATAAGAAAACTATATTATATAAAAATATGAAAAATGGTAGTTTTATAGGGAAATAAACGCAATAAACACGGTGATGCAGACAGTTTTCAAATCGAAGTATTATATAAAGAGCTATTTAAACTTGAAGTCAGTCAAAATAGTTTCGTTAAAAAAAATGCATGAATTGCAAAAAATGCATGTTTTCTAGGAACAAAAACTATCCATAGCAGTTTAATCGTATTTTATAGTGACATACTTCACAAGCTTGCGGTGTGCAATGTTAATTTTTTTTTAATTTGATAATTTTATTCAAGCTGATTTTCAAATATTTTGTTGCTCTTAATTAAACAATAACGAAAACAGCCGTTAGCTGTCGCGACATAAAGTTGTTCGACCCTAAAATTCTCCGATCAAAAGAAATTAAATGGAAACCCGATTACAGAATATCGCCACTGGTAATTTAACCCTTAAATGCCTGATTTTTCAAAAATCATTGCAATAGTGTTTTTCGGCTTTCATTTTTTAAAATAAATCATGGGAAAAATACTTTAAAAAATCGTATTTTGTTTTACGTATGGTTTACGGCTAAAAAACAATTTGTTACTAATCAGCAATACTGGTCTTTAATTGAAAAAATAATTTTACTTGATAAAATTCTATAATATTAAACACAAAAGAATTTTAGAAACTATAATAAGAAATAAATTATACTTGCTTACTGCAGAACAAAATAGGGTATTTCGCAAGTTTCCAAACAAAACAAAAAGAACAAGTAGCAACAATTGAAAAAATAAATCTATCTTTATTCTTAAACAGGACAAGTGTTGCCATCTACATGTTGAAAATCTATTTAATAATATTTTCAGAATGTATTTTATTGGCAACATTTGGCATTTTAGCTTCAATGTTATTCTAATAGTATTTTAGAACCTAAATTGGGTATGCTGCCGAAAAGCAACACCCAGCATTTAAGGGTTAATTGTAATTCAATTTCCCGTAATCGTTTTAAAACCGTCCGTGTTACATTAGCGCGTTTTTAGAGCATGCGGTGCTTGAACGGATATTGGCGAGCCTAGCTCGTAGAAGGCAGAGCCCTCCCCCCCCCCCCCCCTCCCCCAGTAAGAAAAAACTGCACTAGTTCAATTTTTTGTTAAATGAGAAGAGGAAAAGAAAAGAATTTGGACAATCGCTTCTATGAAAAAAAATCTAGCCTCGTGACGAGGCTATGGGTTGCTGTTTTATTATTTTTTGTTGTTTTATTATTTTAGGAAAAAAATAGCCATATTTTTTTTTTTTTTAAATTATGGTCATTTTTTTTTCCTATTCTGACCAGAAAATCAAAGTTCTAACTTTTTACCGCTGCTCTTTCATGTTCACCTAATATTTCATTTATAATGGCTGTTTCATATGAATAGAAACCATCACTACATCAGAAGAAAATTATCCATTCCGAAGGTATAAGTTAGATTAACTCGGATAATTGGGACACAACTGTGTCTTTATATATATATTTTTTTTTCCATCAGGGCTTACACTAAATTCTGAAAAAGCAGAATTCATGTTCTCTAGGTTTTTTTACTCATTTTTAACACTTTCCAACATAGTGGAAAAGTGTTTATGACTTCTGTTTGTCTGTCCGTTCGTCCGTGCACTATCTCTCATTTATATATTCAGGTTGCCCTGTAATTTTCATAGGTTATTGATGTGTTCTGTAGCACGATCACTATATAAATTGAACTGTATAGCATTTACAGTTCGTTTTCCATTCAAATGTGCGATAATGGCTGGAAGTGAATTTAAAGTTGTGGTACACTTTTTTAATTTAACAATTTTTTTCGTATTACTTGCTGTATATAAATAATATAAATCCTATACAGGCGGCACAAAAGAATGTGCATACATTTCTGTTTAGTTACGTGAAGAGCTGAAAGGGTATTTTCAACTGTGATATGCGTTTCTTAACAGAACAAATTTTTTGCATGCTAAGCAGTATATATAGAAATCTTTAGATTCTATATAGGGATTCGCAAAAAAAAAAAAAAAAAAAAAAAAAAAAAAAAAAAAAAAAAAAAAAACCACTGAATTCTTACAATTTAAGATGGTAATTTTCAGATTGGGTTTTCAAATATTGTATGCGTTTTCCAAATTGTTTACCAGATAGCATCTTACACCTTATTTTTAAAAAAATAAAGTTTTGTTATGTTAATCTGAATGAGTTGAAAAGTGTTCCATAATCTAAGCGTGGCGAGCCATTTTTCAAACGCGATTTACATTCGATTAATCTGTATTTACTTAGATAGCGTTACCAAGCGTAGCCATTATTAACACTATAACCTTTAAAGTGAATACTAATACAATTAACAATTTAAAATAAAATACACTCTTGCGCCAAATCACGTTTGCTCAAATACTCATTTGACTATGGACAGGATTACGGAAGATTAACTATAAGACGCCGGATTTTGACCCCAATCTGAAATCGGTTAACCAAACAACAAATCTTCATTTTATGCTGAACATAAAATACACACTAATTTAAGTTGAATTGTTTAAAAGATGCATTGCATGAGAATATGCTCGTATTTTTATTATTTTGTTATAATAATATTACATAGTCATTGAAATTAATAGCTTTAAGAAAAAATAAAATCTGAAATTTTTTCTCTCAGAACGTGAATACGCGTTTGGGTTTTGCTCATGTTTTTACAGCTAAATATACATTTATTTTTCATGCAAATTACCCGCACACTTCTGAAAGATTATATCTATAACTCATAAAAACTTCAAGTAGTTTGGACAATGTAATAAAGTCCTTAATTTATTTACTGTTTAAAATAAATAAATGTATTTATTTGTAATAAAATATAAGTAATAAATACTGTAATAAAAGTAATAAAGAATTTTAAAATTCTTCCAGCATTTTTACAGTGCTTTTTGTTTATCTAATTTTCATAAATCATTAAATTTATACTCTCGTCTCAGATTTTGTGTGACCACAATCACAGTTGGCGGAAGATTAATCGCAGTCTGAAAAGATAAATGTCTTCTTGCCGCAGTAATATACTCACTGAATGGTACATTAGCGATGCATATCAGATAAACAGATCGATAAGATCTGGAATAACAGAGCGGTGTCAAAGTGTCCAAATTCCGAGCATAATTCCATTAATAACAATTGTTTCGGAAGTTACAGAATTATCAGAATAAATATCGAATAGCTGTTGGCTCTTGCATGCTTTCCTTTTATATATGCTTATACATAGTCTTAGGTATATTCTCTAATTATCCAAATTCCTGTCATCCGGTTCAATAATATGAAACAAAATATTATGATTAAGAGAAAGAAAAATATTGAAATGCACATCTATCTATTCGTTGTTAAAATACAATTTCTTTGAAATTCCATTTAACCCCTTAATTCTCGCTCCCGTGATATTCACGGGCTGTGTCTTTTATTCAGATTGTTTGATTCCCAACAGTTTTATAAAATAGTGTAATTGGCTTTATTATGGTGTCATTTTACCTATCATTAAAGAAGGTGGATATTTCTTTTTCAAAAAAGTGGTGCCAATAAGCAATTTTAATTTTTAAACCGTAATTTAATGCGACCGTTAAGGGGTCAAACAATTTAAAAATTAAATAACTTAATTGGAATTTCTCAATCCTACATTTGGATAGTATAAATAGTAGCTTCTATGTCGGTGACTATTGTTTACATTAAAAATATTAATGTTGCTGGACATATCTAAATGACCGGGAGCCGGCAGCACAGAGAATCACCCCATCGTGTTCACGAATAAAATTCTAGAATTAGTTAAATCTTGATTCGCATATGAAAACGCAATCGGTCTGCCAAGTCATATCTTGGTGGAAAACACCAGAAAAGTCAATTTTAGCGGCTGACTCGTAGGTTTACCATTGTGTTTTCCTGCACCCAAAAGTGCGAAAACATGGAGGACCGGAAACGTCATCGTACGCCACTAGGTGTTACTGTTCGAGAGAGCACTGGAGGGGAAATATCTGCTTTATCGCAATCATTCGAGCAGTGGTCGCATTGAGAAGAACATGAAACATTTTACGGGCGTGGTAGTGTAAGTCATTCATGTAAATTGTGCTGTACATTCGAAAACATCCGGCAGTCCGGTACATCTCTCAGTGTGAACCGTTCTCGACACAGTCCTTGAGCTGTTTGTGCATTCCCACAAACCAATCCTCACAAGAAGCGAATATCTGCCTGCTCCCTGTCCCTAAAATGTTGCATGTTATTCTCAAGGTGATTACTGCTCGAATGACTGGGTTAAAGCAGATATTTCCTCTCCAGTTCTCTCGTGAACAGCAACACCTAGTGGCGTACGATGACGTTTCCGGTCATAGGTTGCTATGCAAATCTGAAACCTTGTGATGTCCTCTACCTCCCCTTAAAGTTTGTCCCAATAATCCTGGGACACCCTGTATATGTATATATATATACAGGGTGGCTTATAATTTTCCATACGTATGGTTTTTATTTTTAACATGATATTTTTAACATTTCACATACTCTAAAAAATGCGTTTGAAACAAGAGCAACGCATTGACATCATACTGATGTCCTAATTCATATTTCTATTCGTAATATTATGAACTAGCATTTTATATTAACAAAATGGATAAATGTTTATTTTTACTATGGATGGAAATTTATAATATACCCAGGGTGTATATATGTGTATGTGTGTTTATGTACTGTGTGTATGTATGTATATGTATGTATATATATGCAGGGCCCTCGCAAAGTTGGGGACGGGAGGCGGAGCGTCCATCCCAAACGTTCGCGAATGCTGTTACACTTGGCAAATTTACAAAATGACAAATTTGTTTAAATCATTACTAAAAACTATAATACACCTTCTATATCTGATAAAGTTGCAAAGTTACAAATCTAATTGGGAATATTATTAAACTTTTTTTTTTTTCAAATAAGAACTATGTTACATTTTCTAATCGTGGTAACTTGGCAAAATTATAAAACTAAATTGCAAACGTCGAGAACTATTTATTTTTGCTTCTCAATGAGTTGGCAAATATTGAAATTTGATTGCATGGACGTATGTATATATGTATATATATGTGTGTGTGTGTGTTTGCATATATAAATGTATATGTATATATATATACAGATAAATACGTAGCTATAGCCATATATTTACAGTAGAAATTCATTATACTGGAACTTTTCTGAGAAATTAATATCCTGTCGTTCAAATCCTGCTTACACTGTGCCTAAATTTTACAAAAATATATCATATCGAGTATTCTTAACCCATTAAGGACGAGCTTCTTTTACACATCTTTTAATTTTTCGACCCCAGTTTTTTCCACATTGTAATTTTGAGTTATTTAAACTCAATTATTATACTCACTTATTATTCGCTCAAAATTTGAGATTAGATATCGTGAAAATTTCCAAACGAAAATTCTGGTATTGAAAATTTGAAAGTTTTGTTCGGCTTACGTGGCAAGTTTTCATGCCAACCGGCTTTAATGAGTTAAATTAATCTAAAAAAAAAGCAAGAATAAGAAAAATTATTACATTTTTAAAACAGATTTTTTATTGTTAATGTCAAAAGGATAGTCACTAAAATAACGGTATTGAGATTCATCCAGTGTTTACAATATTATATATTTGTATTTTATATAAAATCTTTAGAAACTGAGCATCCAATTTATATTCTTGTTTCAGACAGTTTGGAACCACAATCACCGTTGACTGAAGATTAATCTCAGAATGAAATATAAATGTATTTTTTCTGCAGAAATATTTTCACCCAGTACTACATTAATGGCATATTAGATAAACAGATCGATACGGCACAAAATAACAGAACGTTGTTAAATTCTGACCAATTTCTGAGCATTTATCTATTAATATCAGTAGATTGGAGAGTTCTGCAGTTATCTGAATCAATACAGATAGATTGGAAGCGTTCTTCACATGGATAGAGAAATGATTTCACAGTACTAAATTAGTAGTTGGTTCCGAATGAGATGACTTTCTATTCACAAAACTTAGTGAACACAAATAAAGTCACGTAATAATACAAAAGGGAATAAGATAGTGAAACGCAATAGCGAATTACGCTTGACTAATTTTGAGACAATTATTCTAATTCGTAAATAAATTATATGAGGTGTAATTTTCCAACTGAGTGAAAATGTGTCCAGGCTACCATTTGAACCAGGGACATTTGGCTTAAACTGCCAATGCTCTTCCAACTGAGCTATCCTGGACAAATATGGTTGGCACAATTCATCCAGTTCACCTTTTGATAATTAATCAAGTGTAATTACGTTTCTAGCGTTTACTTGGAGTTCCATTAACTGCGATTAATTCTGTTTAGCTCTTTCAAATAACAGACCAGATGCCCATATCAAGTGGTTAACTGGGTGAATTATTTATGTAAAATGAATTGATGTTTTTTCGGATTTTTCTCCCCCCACAAAAAATCCCATATCATTTTTGAAAAAAAAAAAAAAAGAAGTTCTATGAATAACTTCATTTACCGTTTATTACTAGGTTGAGCAAAAAGTTCTGAGAAATTTGTGAAAGTTGCGTTGTTATGCGCAAATTAACAACAAAGACTATTCTCAAAGTAGAGACCATCATAGTCCACGACTTTATGCCATCGTTTTGCCAGATTCCGGGTTTGCTGGAAGTACCATGGCGGCTCCTTCGAATCAAAAACTCTTGACATGCTTCTTCAACTTCATTAAAGGATTCAAATCAACGGCCCTTGAAAAAGTGAACGAAAACGGCCCTTGCATTGATCGAAAGAGGCCATAATCGAATTCCTGAACTCCTATTATAGATATACCACTAGTACTCATATATACGATACAAATTCTGGTAACTATTTGATTAAAAATTTCTCCGAACTTTTTGCTCAACCTAATATTTTACCATATTGAATGGGTCAATCTCGTTAGAACCAACTACATCCTGGCAACCTTTTAACGATACAGGAATTTTTTATTGCTCAATATATGGCGTAATAATTAAATATAACTTATAAGTGTGAATTTTAATAGAAAAAGTTCTTTCTTTTGTCCAATACAATAAAATCACGGTAAAAAAAATCACTGTATCTTTACAGCAAAAAATGCTGGCAATATGGGTGCCAGCAAATTTTGCTGTCAGTTTACAGCAGTTTTGTTTTTCTCGGGTAAACAGCAAAATTGTAAATTTACAGCACTTTTACAATTAATTTTACAGTAATTTTGTTTTTTAGATTTTACAAAAAATTGTATTTTTTCAGCATATTTTGCTGTTAATTTTACAGCACTTTTAACAAGATAACAGTAATTTTTTAGCCTTTATTATTATTTATTTTATATCGAAATAAAATTAAAACTTGCTAAAAAGTGCTTTTAATGTCACAAATATAAAAAAGATGTTAATAAGATGTTGTTACATAATAAAATAGTTTTTAAAAACTTCCAAGATTTCATGCCGAGCGGTTTCGATCACCTAATAATCGAATAGCGATAATGATCGAAAGCGCTCGGCATGAAATCTTGGAAGTTTTTAAAAACTATTTTATTATGTAACAACATTTTATTAACATCTTTTTATATTTGTGACATTAAATGCACCTTTTTAGCAAGTTTTAATTTTATTTCGATATAGTTTTCAAGGTGAATGCCACATTCCAACGGTATATGTTTTTGTTTTCATATGTACATTTTGTATTCATTTTATTTTATTCATTATTATTATTATTTGTAGAATTGCGTTTGCTTCCCCCCCCCCCCCCCGCCAGCCCTGCAATGTTTATTTACTTTGAATTTTTATTTTTTGTATACTATGAGACATCTTTTAAAAACTAAGAGCACTATAAGTGTTATCTTTATGTCTACTTATATCATTGTTTTAATAACATTGTTATATAATAAATTCTGTTATACATGTGTAAGATACAAATTTAGCACCAGAAAGCAAAATAATAAATAAAATAGGAAAATACACCAAAAAAAGCAATAAATTGTAAATTTTAAACTATTGTAACTCATTGTAAAGAATTTTCCTTATGTGAATTTCAAATATACTGCGTATAACATACATGGTGAACATTCAAAATATCTAATTTCAGCATCTAGTGCTAATTACTTTTTATTGTTCGATAATTATCAAAAGCAAAATGCGATCTGCTGCGATAATAGTAAGCAAACTCTTGAAATATTTTATGGATTAATAAAGAAGTGTATCCAGCTTACACATAATAAATGATTTCAAAATTACATATAAAAAATGAAAAGAAATGCACGTAAAAAACTAGCATCTATAAAATCTGAATAACTCCGATAGAAAATAGGACCATATGTCGTAAGATTTTTTTGAAATTTTAATAAACTATAATAATACATTAAATAAATAAAAATATTTAAATTAGTACAAAAAGCGTACTTAAAGCTTTTAGACAACTAAAAAATATTGTATAATTTAGATTAGTAAGGTATATTAAAATACAAATAACGGAAAAAATGGAATTGCGAAAAATATATAATAGCAAAGCAAAACATATCTAAAAAATAAGGATATATATATATATATATATATTTAATCTGGTACTTTGACACATAAGTAAGTAATAACTAAGTCCTACGATGAAAAGAAAAAGAAAAATAATATTTTTTTTCAAATCTAAATTGGAAATATTTTCTTTTGGTATAATTTAAGACAAAATATTTAATTCTTATACAAATGATTCAAAAGCTACTGTCTCAACGTTTATATATATATATATATATATATATGTGTGTGTGCTTAAATACAAAATTTGTATCTTACATTATATAAGAGAACTGCCCTATTTGATACAGTTATTAAATCAATGATACGAATAAACATAAAAATAAAACTTACCCTGAATTTTTTAAATATATTAATCCAGAAATGTATTTAAGTATCCAAAATCTCCATTTTGAATTCAATAATAAGCACATATTCAGACCGTAGACCGACTCTAACACTCGTACAACACTACTAACGCGTACACACTAATAACCTGCTTTGGCTTTACACTGTGCCTTGCCTGTAGATATCTCATCTGGAATGTTGTCGGGGCGGTTTTGGCGTTGTTGAAAAAACAGCAGTTTACTGTAAATCGATAGTGAAGTTAATATAACGCTGTTTTTTAGCGATTCACAGCCAAATCAGCTGTAAATTTTCCCGTTTTTTTTTTTTTTACTGTGAATCAGACAAAGCATTTTACGCCTAATTTAACTGAAGGTTCAGTTTTTACAAATGAGTTGCATTAGAGAAAAAAATCACAATAGTTTTATTTGTAGTCTTCTTCAGAAAACTCAAATATCTCGAAACTTGGATTTTACTAGTAATATTATTTTATACCGCAAATATAAACTTTTAAACATTTTTTTATAAGGGTTAACACATTTTCGACATTAACAAATATTTTAAAATTTTGGTTATATTTTTATGTATGACAATACCTATAAGCATCTTCCCATTGCCATTTATTAAAATGGTATAGCCAGGGCTTAATTTGCGTCGGAGCCCACCGGAGCCCGGCTCCGGTACTTCTATGTTTTTAGTAAATATTTAAATATTGGTCGGAATTCACCGGAGCTCATAAATACAGGGCTCCGGAGCCCAGTGCAATAGCGCTTTAGAAAAACCGAAGCATAAATTACCTTTTTATCCCCCGTCACGGTATGCTATTTCTTTCTCCCAGCTTATTTTGTCTCCAAAAAATAACGTTACCTTACAGATGCTAAGCCGTAAAAGAAAGCATTACGATTAAATACTCTTTAGCAATTTTTTAAACTTCTAAGCATCGCACATTTTCAACTTTTATACCGTCGTATTGGAAAAGAAAAGTTTTTTTGAATGCAATTTGTTTGAAAACTGTATCTCCATTTATTTTTGAGATATTAATTTTTTTGTAGTTTTTAGCGTCATTAGTTTCATTTTGGCAACTCAAGTACTCCATGTCTGTAGAAAGTAAAGAAAAAATAGTTAAAAAATAGCAATTATATCTTTTTGCTACCACTTTCTCATAAAAAGTGAAAAAAAGTAATTAAAATACGTACTATTTTGAAAAAAATATATTAATGAATTGCTTTCTTTTTGCTGCATTTGTGTATTGTTCTGAGATAGTGACGTCCTACCCATACTTTATTGTAGATGTTTATGATTGGATCGTGAATGAGGAATTCTTCAGCGGATTCGGATGACGTCGTTTTATATAAAATAAAATCTCGTGTTTTAAGTCTTAAAACTGAGCTACAGTAGAGTCCCGATTATCCGAGTTCCCCTTAACCGAGTGTCCGCTTTCACCGAGTTATTTTCTTTTGATGGACTGATGGCTTCTATTATTATGAAACAGCCATTATAAATGAAGTGTTAGGTGAAGATGAAAGAGCAGTCGTAAAAAGTTAGACCTCTGATTTTCTGGTCAGAATGGGGGAAAAAAATGGCCATAATTTTTTTTGAAAAAAAAAATTTATGGCCATTTTTTTTTTTTTTTTTAATTGGCCATAATTTTTTTGAAAAAAAAATTATGACCATTTTTTTTTCCTCCATTCTGACCAGAAAATCAGAAGTCTAACTTTTTACGACTGCTCTTTCATCTTCACCTAACACTTCATTTATAATGGCTGTTTCATAATAATAGAAGCCATCAGTCCACAAAAAAAAAAAAAAAAAAAAAAAAAAAAATGAAATAATGGAAATGTCGGGGGCGACACTAAATTCTGAAAAAGCAGAATTCCTGTTCTCTAGTTCTTTTCTTTCCATCTCCAAGCTTTTGCATTCTTTTTTACAAAAACACTTATATGTGACGCAATGTGTCGCACACGTAGGGAGATGGAGATAAAACGAACTCAATTTTTATATCAGATTTTGGGCTTGGACCGACTCGAGCTCAATCTGTATAACAATTAAAATTTTATTTATTCACGTATAGAAGAAAAAAAACCTTTTCTCCTTTAAAATTACGTATTATATTCTATTTCAAATCATTTTAATGCTATTTTGATCAGAATGAAATAGAATGATCAGAATGAAGGTGAAAAAGAAATCGTGTTTTTCTGATTCGAATTTATGTCGGCGATGACATATTGATACGGCGTCACTGAAGAGACTGAACAATGAATTTGCTTTCAGTTCGATTTTCTTTTGTGACAGTAGGATATTTTTTTATTGTCTGTTTCTTTTTTTCTTTTCTTTTAGATATCTAACCTGAAAAGAATATTTTCTGTTTCAGCCAACGAGCATAAGCTTGATGTTTTATTTGTTTCAGGTTTTTTGTCTTCGATTGCGTACGAGTACAAAAATTACGTTAGTGATTTTTCTATTTATTTTGTATCATGAACGGTAGCCATGTTAAGGCTCTGTTCTGCACATTTGCGAAGTCACTTTCATTTGTAAGTAGATATAATTGCCATGTATTGTTATTTTGATAGTAAGCAATCGAGCAGTGCTTCCTCTTTTTCTGTAAAAGCATCGATTCTTTCCGATAACGGTGTCAAAAATTTAATTTAATCTGATTTTCAGAGACTCAGCACAAAAGATTGTTATACGGAAGGAATCGATTATAGTTTAAGATATGCACCTTTTATAGGAAATTGTAAAACTTTGTTCCATTCTTCAGCATATAAATATTAATTTCTGTAAATTTCATTCATTTTTTCTTAAAAATGCATAGCTGCGAACTGTCCCTTCTTTGTGTTAACACTATTTCCTAATCATAATTCTTACCACATTTAATTGCAGAATTCTGCAATTAATTAACTTTAAAATTAGGCAAAGATTACTATTCAGAAGGAGTGATAACAAAAAAGGGAATAGTTTACAGCTAAGTATATGCTGATAGACATATTTAAAATTTTTATTATGCTAAAGAAAAAAAAATGCTTTAAATTTTGAAAATAATGTACGAAATATAAATATGCAGATTGCATATTTATATGCAATATAGATATGCAGTAGCAGGGGGGGGGAGAGGGGGAACGGTACGGTTGTTGTACCGGTACCGCAAAATATTAGGGCTCCGGTACTTTTTTTGTTAGAAATTAAGCCCTGGTTATAGCTGGTATGGCCTTTACTGGAGTCATCAAAGCACTTTAACCACAAGAAGAGTTACATTATATCGGAGATAGTAAAAATTTGCCTTATGTTCAAAAGACCCCTATGACAGTATATGTTATGATTAAGACTTCACGAATATAGGAATACCGATGACTTTGTATTTAATAAAACAAACTGAAATTTATTTGAACATGTCTTCCTCACACAAAAACACAATCTCACTTTCGAAAAAAAAAAGTGTACATATAATTGGATTTCCGGTTCTTTTTAAATATATATTAATAGGAGCAATCTCATTGTGAATTAAATATATACGTAACTTTTTATCACATTTTCCACTTTTAAAATATCTGGATTCACGTAAGTTATTTGAAAATTATAAAAATACCGATACTTTTCTCTTTATTAAAATAAATCAATGTGTTTTCGAACATATCATCTTTTTTTGAAAATCGCAATCGCAATTACGGAAAAGAAACCAGTGTTACATTTAAAATTTCCAATTTCATTTTTTTTATTTTACCATATTAAATTGAGTAATCTGATTTTAAATATTAAATATACAACATTTTTAACTATTGTTTTTATAGTGCCTGACACATTTTCATCATCAGCAAATATCTAGATTCTCTTCTGTGATTAAAACTCCAAAGTTAAAAAAAAATACCGATATATTTTCTTATTTTAATAAAGCTAATTGATGTTTCTGATGGACATAAATCATCAAGATGTATAACTGTGATAGAAATAAACTAATTTCTTTTGTTACATAAACAATCAAACGTTTCAACTTAGCCATAAATCTCTGTATAGTGCTAATGCATTTTACCTTGAAATTCCTGTAAAGATAATGACTTGTTCAGTGGCTAAATTATACCCATAAACTATAGTGAACTGATTTATTGTTATTATTATGTATCTTGTAATGTAAACATTTTCTTTCATTCTGAAAAATGTAGCTAACCAGGGAAGATCATATAAAAACCTCTCATATTTACAATTTAAATAGTGTTAATTAACTAATGAAAAATGTCACCGCTCCTTCATTCCACAATATACAAATAGTCTACAATTTCTTTACTTGAGGGAGGCATGAAAAGTCATTGGAGAATGTAAAATACATCTCCAAATATAAAGGAATAATATCGTCAACTAATACATTTTGGATAAAGATAAAACGTGGATTTACAGCATTAGCGGATAAGTATCCTGAAAAAGGGTAAGTCCAATTTACATTTCTTACTCACGCCTATTTATTGGGATTCAAATTCTATCAGTTTCTTTCTCCGATATTTTCATCACATTGAAACACAACCTCAGTTATTAGAGTATATATAGCTACATTTCACTTTAATGTATTTGGAGGAGCAATCCTATAATGAAAAGAACATTAAATATTACTAATGTTTTAATAAATGGGCTTTAGTAAAAATTTTACTGTTTAGCACACTAGCAACACTAACACAAACTGAAAGAAATGAAACGCTTCTCAATTTTTCCAATTGAAGATTACGTCTGGAGAAGTGTTTTAAAGAAAAGGAAAAATAATTGCTCATGTGCAAGTTTTACTCGCATACTAAGGACTCCGTATAACAAAGGATTTGTTCAAATTTTAAACCTGGCATTGTGTCAAGCGTGCTTCGAAATGAGGTCGCAAATTCGCAACGCCGCCCTGGTCCGTGCGGCTGTTTTCTAGGTTTTTAATTACTATATCAGATAATTACATTTTTTCCCAAAAATCATTATCTACAATCCTTGGGTGATTCAGTGTCGACAGGTACGTCGAGAGTCTCTCAACTGCTCCGCTAAGCGTGTGTATTCGCAATTTGTGTGCATTCAAAATATGCGATTTTCTCAGAAACCATGTGAGCTAGGATAACCTGTATAGTTTTCAGGCAAGGTTTATATAAACTCCTACTATCCCTAGTTTTTTCATAATTTTAGTTTCATTAGATTCGGAAATAGGGGGTAGGTCATATTTTTGCAGTACATTCTCGGCGGTATCGCTGAAAACATAATACGTAAAATTAAAACAAATATATTTTTGAGTTCGGTGTTACAAGGTCCTTAGAAGGATACCCTACACCAGTGGTTCCCAACGTGGGGCGTACGCCCCACCGGGGGGCAATTTGGTCTTCTAGGGGGGACATTCCAAATTTCTTACGCACTCATTTGCTATCAGTTACTTTTGTCGTTTTCGGGGAAAAGTGATGTTGCAGACTAAAAATAAATGGGATGCAAGCAAAATATAAGAAATCGGTTTATTTTATTAAATATTTTAAATATTCCCTATCGAAATTTTAAAATAGAATTAACACCAGAATAATTATTCAAATAATCTTATGAAGTATTTTGATATGTATAAAAGTATTAAAACTCACTATAATTTTTCTGGTGCTGAATTAAAAAATTTTCGTAACGTTTTCGATTATTAATTGAATGAGTTTTCTACTTCTATTTACGAAGACAATAAGCAATATTGGGAAAGGGAAAATAGAGAGAATGTGTTATGCGGAATAATGGCTAATTGCAATTGATAAAGATGATAATCTTGAAATACTTCTTATATATTTTGTTATCCATATAAAGAAAAATCAGTATCGAAAGATTTTCCACCAACTCTTAATAAGTTACAAGATTGCATTATAAAATGTATGAATTTATCAGTTTTAACGTTAAAAGTAAGTGTACTGTATTTTTAAGATATTTTGTGAAGATAAAAATGCAGACCCTATTTTTCTTTCAAGTTCAGTTAAGTTGGAAAAGTTCAACAAATCTCGTTTTGGCATATAGGCAAAAATGTATAATCTCATTGCATTTTAAAAATTATGTTAAGAACACATTTGTGGAAGAAGATTCACCTCTTTGATAAGATAAAAAATGTGAAATGAAAAGTTATTGTCAAGGCACTGTTACACTCCCACCGTGTGAATAGAGTTCACTTTTTAAGCAATAAGAGACAGATTACAGGGGTGGGGGGACATAGTGACTTTACAGATGCTTTGGTGGGGCGTGGTCGATAAAAGGTTGGGAACCACAGCCCTACACGATATGAAAAAAAATCATGTAAATAAATTAATTAGCTCCCCTAAAGAAAAATTCTTAAAACTTCTTAAAAATATTTGTGAATGGCTAGTAATTTATAAATATGTGGGTCAATAGCCTTTATAACGCTGACAACTTTCCATCGTCCATATTTTTAGAGAAAGACGACTGTGACAGACGGAGAGACACGAATGATCTTATAACGGATTCGTTTTTACTTTTTAAGCACGGAACACTAAAAATGTAAAGAAAAAGGACTTTAATTAAGAATACATGTTTCAAATGTTCATAGATACTTAGTTATAAAAATAATTTTAATAATAATCTGAGAAAGATTTTCTTCTCCAATTATAGATTTTAAGTCCTTAATGGGAATGTAATCTGCTGCATAACTTACATTACTTTCGGATTCATAAACTTTCAATTTTACTGATAGTTCGTCCACAATTTCAGAATAGCAGCAACCTAAAATATAGCAAAGTGAGACACTTTCTGGTAGAATATTGTTGATGTCATTGTCATGACAAAATAGTCAAATCACAAATAGACCAAAAATGTAAATTTTGTATCTATAAGATATTTAAAAAGTTCATTTATAGAAACCTTGTTAAACCGTCACCTTGACTGTAATACTTTAAGCGAGAAGAACTGTACCAGTGGCGTGGCGTCCGGTCATCGCTGGATGCGGCGATGACCAAGCAATATTTTAAAACTCTTAATAAGCTTTTAAAACTCTACGATCCAGTTTTAGCAGAACATTTGGAGTTCATGTATAAGTGAAGGTAAGATATAAAGTTTCTTTTTTGAACATTCAACCATTGAATTTTAGAGTTAATAATTTTTCACCACAAACTTAAATAATTGCGATGACCACCGAAAATTTTCACGCCACGCCACTGAACTGTACATAAGTTGGTGGCATTTATTTTTTAATGAGCTTGCTTAGGCCCTAAGCAAGCTTTGCCTTTTTCGGGGCAAATTTGTAATATCAATTATTCGCAATGAAATTACAAGTCAATTGCATGTAATTGATTATAGTTACACACATTCAAACGCAGAAATTTCGTCATTTAATGGAATGGGAGAGGTTCCGTCTACAGCGCTGCAAGAATTTTTTACGGCATGTAATTTTAACTATAATTAATTACATGCAATTAACTTGTAATTTCACTGCCTGTAATGGCAATTACAAATTTGCCCAACTCTGGTTTGATTTGAAATAGAGAAGCAGTTTATTTCACATGTTCACTTAATCAGAAAAAAATAATTGAAGGAGAAATTTACCTAGAAATCACTATATTATAATGAAAAGTTATTACACATTTATATAAAAAAGGACTGCCTGAAAAATCAGTTTTCTCTTTGATTTTTCTCATAAAATTTTTATTTTATTAAGAACGCGAAATCCTCTTCTCTTTTTCAGAAAAATTAAAGATATTCGTAACATATATAATGCAGTTATAGCCCATAGGAAGTTAGGTGTTGTTGGCTATTCTTCAACGAGCTCGGTGTCACTCTCACTTAGTTCCGTATCACAAATTTCCATTTCTTCAATTTTGTAGCTATCATTTATAATGTAAAAAAATCGTAGGCAGTGGCGTAGCCAGGATTTCGTTTAGGGGGGTGGGGTCCAGAATTTTTCCTTCAGGTTATATATATATATATATATATATATATATATAGTAAAACTTGTCAAGATGAAATCGTAAATATTGCTGAAAATTCCGTTTTACACAGGTTTTTGTGTTATCAGGTGTATTTGTATAGTATTCTTATCCGTAGCACTATGGAACATTTCTGTTTAAGACAGAATTCCGTTATAGGCAGGTTCCATTTTTACAAGTTTTGTGTATTTATATAAATATACCTATTTATGTCATATGAAAAGAATAAAGCTTGTCAAAATAGTAATTGTCTATAACAGAATCCTTTCTTTAACGGAAGCGTTACATGATCTTAATATGAATTGCGATACAATTAAATTTGCTGAAAACCTGTCTGAAAAGGGATTGCCATCGTTCTTTAGTGAAGCATAGTGAAACCTGTGAAAGCGGAATCTTTGTATAACGGAATCCTGTCAAAACGGAAGAGTTTCAGAATCCCTGCGAAACGAACAATAGATCATATTGAGGTAGTGTTTCTTAGAAGCATAATTAATTACATTTCTTTCTATGGAAGCCTGTCTAAAATGGAGCTTTTTACCAGTCCCTTGCAATCTTGTCTTGACTGTGTAGGTATAATAGAAGTATTTCGAGTAACTTTAAGAATTTAGGTATATCCTTATTTAATTTCTTAATTTAAAAAAAAAGCATGGATAAAAAATGTAAGGCCAATCTCTATAACTGCAACTAATAGTACATTGAAGTTACAATAATATTTACAAATGAAAAAGATTCACTGTGATGTAAAAAGCTGAGCGCATGCTGAAGAGTTAAATTTAATTAACCCATTCGCTGTCATCCACGAGTATACTCGTAGCTTTAATTTATTAATTACTTTGTCACCACTATTTTAGAATTAAAAAAATTGCCTCATTTATTGGCAGAAATTTCGCTGCATTAGTAAAGCGAAATTTACCTTTCTGAATTTGTGGTAGAAAACGACTTTTAACAAAAAATTTGAAAATTCTTACTTTATAGTTTGTGCAGCGAATGGGTTAAATCAAGTTTCGTATTACATTACATTTGCCTACAATAAAGTTAGGATCAAGTGGTTAAGTTTAAAACAGCAATTTCCATGTTTAATTTCTTGCCACTGAATTAAGAACTTGTGCTGCAATAGATATTGGATAATGATTTCATATAAGTGTCAATCGCATGAACCGTTCATGCGATCCGCCGCGTTCCCCATGGGATTTTTTGAGATAAACCAAATAGCATGAACATTAGCAGCAAGTTTGATTTTTTCTGATATTATCTTCCCGTGACAAATTTGAATTGAGAAATTCGCGGCAAATTTCCCGCAAAGTTTACCATCACCCACTTGGATGAGTAGTTTGTTGTGAAACTGATGCAAGACTGTCTTTAATTCACGAAAGTGACGAAAGCAAAAAATCCCTCTTTTGAGAGAATAGACAACCAACACATACGCAGAAATTGCAGAAATTTTATTCGGTAGGCACCGCTTTTTCTAAACGCTATACTTATTAAATACCAAAAAAGGCTCGAAATGAAAAGTACAAATATTACCTATACTTGTTTATGGTGATAAAACCGATGCATGCACCTTCTGACGGCGCTTTCGCATCACTAGACTTGATCAGGTCTATGGGCTCCTTCGAAGGGGTTAAACTTATAGTGTGACCTAGAAAGATTACTACTTTGCAGTAAGTTTGCAGTATTTTTGATTACTTGCTTGCTGTTAGTTTGCAATAAATTTGATATAATATGAATTTAACTTGCATAACAAGTTAGCTGCAAGTTCAGAGTGTGGTGACTTCGGCGTTTGCGTTATCTTGCTGCAGTCTTGTTATTAACTTTCAGACTTGTCAAGCTGAGCTTACTCTGCAACTTTGCAGGTTTTCAGAGCAAGACTGTTGCAAATTTTCTGCAATCTAAAAATGCTATGTGGGAAGGTTTTAACTTTAAGAAAAAGATCTTACATTTTCAGCTGCAGAAACTAGTAAAGTAAGTAGCACACACATCAAATATAGTTCATGCTGGAAAAAGCAGTTTTGTTACAATTGTCTTATTCAGCCATAATTCTTTTGGGTTTCCATGTTTCAGTCTCGCCACTTTTGATACCATATTCGATCTAATAGTTGCTTCCGATATCTGGTCGTCTTTAAGGAAGTTAAATTTTTGTAATAAGTTTATTTGTGATGGATTAGCACTTTTTTTGGAAGTATTAGAATGTATAAAAAATGGTTCATGGTGGTTTCTGTTTTTGTACTTCTCAGCCAATTTAATTTATATAGTTCGAAACAGTTTTAGAACATTCTCCAAGTTCAGCAGTAAGCTTCGGACAGGTCGGATTTATGCAGCTCTGGAAGGGACACTTAGGAGTTCCGTGGAAGGGGGTGACGCCCTTTTAGACCATTAATAATCATAAAATTTCGAATCTTCCGATTGCACCCTTAAACAACTTGACAGGAGGATCAAGAACCTCATCTCTATATATTTCTGCATTTACAGTTTCACTGGTAAAAATGTGTCGGTCACTGCGGCCATTCAAAATGATGTCCGTCCATACCATGATTCCACGACCTTTGCATCGATGCCTTTCACGGATGTTTGCAGCCTTATTGCGTGTGATTTTCACCCTCCATATGGTAACACGCCTGTAGTAACTCTCTCAACAAAACCGGATTCATCGGTAAAGAGAACTCGGCTCCAGTCTGTGGTATTCCAATGACGATGATCTCTGCACCACTTTAACCGAGTGCATAACGCTACAAGAGTTAGTGGAACACAAATCATGGGTTTCCTTGCATGCAGACTGTCACTCACAGTAAACCAGGATAATCGAGTTCTTATTGCTGCAACAAACTCCCTGCAATCTGAACTGACGTCAATTGCCTACTTCTTTTAGCAATCGTTGGCAAATTACAGTCCTGAGAGCCTATTGTGGCGCGTTTTCTACCCTGACCTGGTTGTCTGTGGACATTATACCAGTGTCTTTAAACCGTTTCCAGTACCTTGACATGACGCTTTTGGCTAATTTTAAGTCTTTACAGACCCCTAAGAGTGTCTGTCCTGCTTCCATTCTCCCTATCGCATGCAATTTCTTAAAATAGGTCAGATGTCTTCTGGACGACATATTCCACCAACTAGAAGCAAACGTTTTACCTAATTACACATACAATCCTTAAAATTATACTTCAAATTATCCACGTGCGCTCCTTTGCACACGTGAACCGAAAGAACGGGCTGAGGCTAAAAAATTTGCAGATATTTCTATAGAGAATGTTAATCTCATTGGACTACGTCAGGGTTGGCGAACCTTTTCATTGTCGCGTGCCAAATTTGGTCAAAAAATATTTCACGTGACCATGACGTGCCAACTAAAAAACAAATTTAGTAGATGGAAAAGTAATGGATAAAAATTATTTAAAATTTTCCTTTAAGATTTTAAAAAATATACGAAACGTACATGTAGGTGCCACACTATAATAATTATGAAAATAAATATATTTTAGAAAATAATTAAAAAAATAAATGCGATGTAATTTCATTGCAGTTGTTGCATCTTAATATCAGGTTAAATTTAAAGCACACTGATCCGGATTTATCTGACAAATGCTTTCAGTTTGAGTTTTTGATAGTATTCATTTGTGAAAACAACGACTCGAAAGCATAGATAGGCAAAAAAAAAAACAGTTAAAATGACAATCGCTAGTTTCTCTGAATAGCTCTGAAATAAATTCAAAGTTGCAACAAATTTATCTTCGGAACTTAGTAATGTCTAATAGCCAATTCTTGCTGATAGTTTTCAAATATCGTATTTGTTTGAAAAAAAAAAAAAATTCAGACCATAATTAATTAGATTGGAATATAATATACCGCAATTTAAAAATTTTCACTTTCCATTTAATCGAATTTATAAAAAATCAGTTGCGATTTTGTGAAATTTAACTTTATTTTGATTTAGAGCCACAAGCAATGCCGTGCCAAAATTATTCTTTCGCGTGCCAAAAGTGGCACGCGTGCCATAGGTTCGCCGACTCTGGACTACGTGATAACGTTGACATTGAGTTACCTTTCTAGAAGTTCCCTTAATAGCAATAAGATAAAGCCCCTTTTTTTGGTTGTTCCGTTAATTTTTCTCGCCAGTGTATTTTGAAAGTGGTAACAAATAACCAGTCAAAAAATAAAGTTACTTTTATTAATTGCAGGCAACAGATTTAAAGTAATTGTTAATATTGTCCGTTATAAAGTGAACAAAGATAAGGGTCACGAAACTCAACCAATGTGTGAAACCCAACCTATTGCGTTCGTTTAAACTCTTTCTTTCCCATAAGTGTCGACAACGGAACCCCGCATCGAAGTTTTACATTTAATCTAGTTACAGTAAATTTGTGTAAACGGAATAGGAAGTATACTTGCATAGTTATCCTTCCGTCTCGGGACATTAAAATGTTTTCGTTTATGAGAGGATTCCGTGTTTTCAGAAAACCTGCCAAGAAGCATTCACAATTGCAAAAAGTTTCATTTCAGATAGGTTTCGAACGTTAGCAAGCACAAATATATAGTGTTTTCGTCGAATCTTGAATTGTTTTCCTTTGAGATAGGTCATCTTCACAGATTTTCCTGTAATAGATTTATGCTCTTCAGAGGTGGTGTTATAGCAGGGGTTTCCAACCTGGGGGTACGTGGCGGGTCTGCTGGGGGTATGTGAAAATACTATCGGTAATGGCGGAAGTCACAAAAATGTTAGGAATATCAATGTAATTTGCATCGATTTATTATATGGTTGTGATAAGAAGATTACTAATGGAAAAAAGCATGTTTACGTTATCTCCTTGAGTGGAGCGGGGAAGGGGGCCGTGTTTATGAGAAATGGGGGTACTCCGAAATGAAAAACCTAAGAAAGGGGTACGTGAAAGAAAAAAGCTTGGGAAGTGAGTACTTTTTAGGAGTTTTAAAGGATACTGTGAAAACGGAAAGTGTTTATAACGGAAACCTGCCTAAAACGGAAAAGTTCATAGTTCAAGAAAGATATACCTTTGAATTTTACCTTCTAAGACGAATACCTCTCTAAAGCGGAATTTTTTATCGATCCTTTGTGATTCTGTCTTAGCAGTTTTTACTGTTGTATTTGTATCCATGATTCAGTAAACCAGGTTTACTTTCGGGTGGGGGGGGGTGGTCCGGACCCCATGGACCACCCCCTTGGCTACGCCACTGATCGTAGGTCTATCTAGATTTCATATTTTCCGAGTGAGAGTTTATTAAGATTGTTTCAGCAGTATTTCTTTATCTCTTCGATTTTAAGAAACTGACGTTATATGCGGGATGACATTTTAAGCGATTGGCGGTATAACAAGCTCTTTATAAGCGCAAATTAAAGTTTCATGATTGAAAAGTGTTATCATATGAATCTTACTATCACCGTTATTACACGTTGTTAATGTAGTACAGTACCTCTTCGTTACACTTGGACATATTGCCCTTTTTCAATGCTTCTCCCCCAATATAAAACTAATCGGATGTGCCAATCCCAAAACTCATACATAAAAAAAATAAAAACATAAAAATGTCATACATATTAATACTTCAAAATTCGCTTTCACAATGCCAAAAATAAAAGGCAATCTATGCCCATCACGAGAATTCTAAAGATGTGAAATTCCGTGCATTAGTTTTTGAGATATAACTATCACTAAAATAGTGTAGTTTTTGAGATATAACTATCACTAAAATAGTGTAAATCCTGCAAAATGCAGAACAGCAGTGCCACATGTTGGGTGATTTACACCAAAACCTTATCATCAATAACTTGTGTCAACGTATAACTGAATGTTAATTTTGATAAAAATTCGTGCATTACTTCTTGAGATAGAGCTATTGTGGGAATCGCGAAAAATGCAGTATAGCAGCGTCAGCTGCTGAGCGATTTACAGTAAAAACTTATCAGCAGCAATTTATATCAGGGGCTACCTGAATATAAATTATTATTAAATTCCGTTGATTAGTTCTAGAGATAGAGAGCACACAAAATTTGTGTCACATACAGACAAACATTTTGTAAAAATATGTTTTTTGAGATCTCTGACCTCTACAACTGTCAAAAAGCGGAAGTCGAAAATTTTCATAAATCCAATGCTTCCTTGTAAAGAAAGTAAAAGGAAGTTTCAATTTAACCGCAATTTTTTTAAAGTTACTTATTATACATTCCGTTTACAGTAAGAATATCTATCAATAATTTCTAAAATTTGTAATATATACATAAACTAACTCTTTAGAGACTAATCTAGAGCATTCTTTTTAGTTTATCCTCATTTCAAAAATTTTTAATGCATTCTGTCTTGTTGAGATCCTCTTTTTTTTTGAGTGTGTGTCCCGAATTGTGTGATAATATCTGGAGATATTCTGTTTATTTTTCTGTATTCTTTACAATATACTAAAAAAGGTATTGTCGTACATATAACGTTACGCAAAAATATTTATTTATAAATATATTGTTAAAATATTTTTAATTAAAAAAGCCAAAAGAGTAAAAAAATAGAAATGATCCTTTCTGTGTGGATTAAACGAAATTACAGATAAATAAACGGTCAAGTGCGAGTATTACTCGCGCACAGAGGGTTCCGTAGAATAAATATATGAATTTGTAATTGTATTATTAAAAAAATGTTGCTAAAAGAATACTAAGACTTTGTAAAAAACTATACAACGTAGGTTTGGGTGTAACTGTATATATTATAAAAGGGTAAATGGATATACAATGAAAGTTCAAAGAGATATGGAACCTAAATAATATGAATATAGCTATTCGTATAACTCTATTTTTAATATTATCTTAATCTGTTTATGATGATCTTAATTCGGTACTGACAATAAAAGCAGTGCATAGTTAAACTTCATTTGGCATTTCATGAAACTAAATTCAGTGTAGTAATAACCATTATTTCTGCAGTGTAGCTAAAACAAAACCTTTGTTCAAAGTTTAAATTTGGCATTGTGCTAAGCGCGCTTCGAATTGCGGTCTCAAAGTTTCAACGCCGCCTTGGTCAGTGCCGCGTTTTTCCAGATAGGTGTTTAATTAACTTTTAAAATCACCCGAGGCGTATTGAGAGATACAATGAATGCAAACTATCGCAAATCCCACAGTATTTATGCGATTCATTCTAATTAAATCATTCGAGGGCGATGCCCTTAAAAACGGACACCTAATTTTAATTCCAAAACAGACAAACGGCACCAAGAATATTTAATTAAAATTTTCCTTTTATCATGTACTTGAAAATAAGCAAGTTCGCATTTTCTAATAAATTCGTTTATAAATTCTGGTGTCAGTTCATTATTTCATAAGTTTATAAATAGAATTACTCCGTGCCGGAAAGGATTAAGTGGTCGCAGGACTCTTAAAGCTACAAAATTTAAGAAATTTAAATTTTTTTTTAGATGTTAAACTCCTACTTTTTCTGAATATTTTGATATAATTGTTTCCTTGAAATTCCCATTAGAACAGAAGTTTTGGTTTTTAGAATTATACCCGCTCAATAGCTGAAGCGTCGTTTCCGAAACTTTAAATTCATTATTTTCCAAATGGCGTTTTATGGGCATAACGCGCAGGATACCTCAAAAACTTCTGAATATTTTTTCATGAAATTTTCAAAACATGTATTTCATGTTAGTCTGTATAAATTGAACCTAAAATTTCCTTTTATTGTTCAAAAAAATATTTTATTAGGTGATTTTACTGTTGAAATTTTCAAAATTTTGTATTAGCTAAATGCAACATTGCATTAAAAATATAAAAATGCTTTAAATACAAATTTATTTAAGTTCAGGGAAATTATTATAATCTGAAGTACAAGTAAGCACCAAAATGTTCATTCTAGTTGCAATATTTATTTTGTAATCCTGCGTGTAAACTGTTATGCCAATTTTTTGTTCGACAAATAACTAACAGTTTCGAGCCCCCTATAAATACTAATTCTGTATCTTGCAATTTTTTAAATACATGAAACGAAAGAACATACTTATATCTTTCATCCCAATTAAAATTGTGTTTTAAAATCATATACATTTTAAGACATTAAATGTTGAGAATGGTTTTTTTTTTCACTTTTTAGAGTCCCGAGACCCCTTAAATTAGTATGTTTTTAACAATTTGACGTTTATTGCTTTTATACTGTTACTGGACATTACATTACACATATATATTATTAAAAGCTGTTAACTAGGCATAGAGTACGCCGCCCCTGTCCTTGTGTATGTCCAAACTAGCCGTATCTTTAAGGGTTAATATCTCGGCTAATTACCGATGATTTTTTTCGAAAATCATTATCAACAATGCATTTATTCTTCTGCAACGATAGGTATATTCAGCGATGCTCAACAATTTTTCTGAATGTCCGTAAATCGAAATTTGTGTATAACAGAAAAATGCTAATTACTCAAAAACTATGTGACCGAGGGTAATCGCTATAATTTTCCGGTAAGGTTTATATTAACGTCTACTACCTCTAATTTTTTCATAATTTTAGTTTCAGTAAATTCGGAATTAGATGGGGGGGGGGGGACAAATTTTTGCGGTACATTTTCAACAATATCTTTGAAAATATAATACCTAAAATTAAAAGGAATGTATTTTTGAGTTCAGCGTTACAAAAGCTTTCACAGGATACCCCACATGATATACAAAGAAAAGATTTTTTTTTCAAGTCGCATAATTAGCCTCTATACTTTTTTACTTAATATATTTATGAATGTTTATTAATCTGAAAATATGTGGGTCAATGATCTTTATTACTTTCCTGAATTTGAACTTTCCACTTTCCATAGTTTACGAGTGAAATGGCTGTGACAGACAGACAGACAGACGGACGGACAGACACTGGAGTGATCTTATAATGGTTCCGTTTTAACTTTTTAAGTACGGAACCCTAAAAATAAATTAAAATAATTTTTAAATAAATAATCTTTAATCGTCTACCTATAGACAAAAGCAAAGACGTAGACACATTGTAAAACACATACAAAAGTTTCGCTATAAATAAAAATGTTACAAGAGTAGAAACTATTACTTCATTCGTAGTCTAAAGAACAAGGAATAAAATGTCTCCCTTCAGACTTCTGAAGTGAGTTGGAAACACTTTTACTAATTTAGAAACAGTTTTATTGCGCAGTATGTTTTCTGCATTTAGAGAAAAGGTGCCTCTTTCGTGGAAATGATGTGAATTTAAATTTTTTTTTTCATTTCAGTTGCATTTTTTCAGGTTATCTTCACTAAGCCAATTAATTAACATTGTAAAATGCCAAAGAAAATATTTACAAAGTAGAATTTACCGTTCAATTTCTATTCCTCTCAATTTATTTCATCAATTATTTTGTCTATGAGATTAAAGTTTAAGCGAAGAATTTTTACTGAGAGAAGGTAATGGAAAAACTGATCTAATAAAATAAACTCTTGTTTTTAAATAAAAAAAAAAAAATGTTTAAACATTTAACAGCCGAAAGTTGTATCTTAAATGAAAATCTTTAGCGGTAAAAACTAATTATTTCATTACTTGTCTAAAAAACAAGATTTAAAAATCAGATTTTTAGATTTCTAAAGCGAGTCATCGTAAAATGCTTGCAAATTTAGTAACAATTTATTGATTAATATTTTTTCATATCTGAAATAAAATTTCAATTTTTCATTTATGATGCCATTTTTGGGTGCTGTTTTCAATCAGCTATTAAAATAACATTCTAAAATATGAAAATGAAGCGAATAGATGTGTTTGTGCTCCGCAGAAAAAAGCAAAAATTAACCTGCGTAAAAAAGGCCAAACTATGGCGTTGAACTGTTATTTGTGGCACCCAAATTTATGACAATCACAGCATGATGTATTGTCTCTGGAGGGATATAAAACCTTTTAATTTCGCATGTTCTTATTCTTTTTTTTTTTACATCCTGTATATAGCTATTTTGATATTTGAAACTTGAAAATCAGAATCATTTCTTAAAAAAAACTGGTACTTATAACTTACTTTAAAAAATTGTCTGCATAATGGAAGTAATATTTCTGTATTATTTATTATTAACTGAATTTTATTATATGATTTTCGATATATAGACGCTAAGTTTAGTAAAATCGAAGCTTACTTTTGTTGTTTTAAATA
Source organism: Maratus speciosus (assembly GCA_963932465.1). Lineage (NCBI taxonomy): Eukaryota > Metazoa > Arthropoda > Arachnida > Araneae > Salticidae > Maratus > Maratus speciosus. The sequence continues at coordinate 573,982,373 of OZ010790.1, read as the reverse complement.
TTTCTTTAATTTTCAATTGTTTTTGTATGTTAATGTCGTTATTGTAATTGATCGTATTTACGAAACTACCAGTAAACTTCGTTATTGTAATTTATCTTAATTACGAAACCATGAGAATTATTATTTAAATTGATTCTAACTACGATTCGCGCAATCCCGCGCGCTATTGCAAATCCTGTCCCTCAACCGTTTTGAAAGTCGAACCTGCCTCTGAGGATGGGAATTCGTGCTGTATATATTCACAGAAATACGATTGTCTCTTGGTTAATATCCATTATGAAGGTTTTACATTAATGTGGACTTTCTTGTTTAATGATGCGAATTTTTGAACCGATGATCGCTTTTTAAATTTTCAGAACTGAATACCTTAAATTTTAATTTCTGAATAGAATCACCCCTCGCTCTTGAAAAACCGGAGTGGCGCTCTCGAAAATCGTCAACATATTTAAAAAATAGCACTGCGCCGCGCCGCGCTAAATAAGCAAATTTTATCTCTAACCATCTATATCTCCATTGGCAAATCTGTGCCTACTCATTTTTATCGACTCGTATATCTAGTCAATTACATACACATAGATATGTGCAACTAAAATATCTACTGATAATAAAGACACATAATAAAAATGTGAGGGTGAATCAAATATTACTGTATTGGATTATATATTTTCAAGAACTGAAAAAAATAGAAAATATAACATGGATTTATAGATTTTGAAAGACTCCTGACAAACAGGTGACTGACCTGGCAGAACATCAGCTTAAAGAACCAATCATAGTTTAAACAAATAAAATTGTATAAAACTGAAAATGGAATTAATAACAATTCAATGTAATGCTATGATTACAATACTCTAACATCTACCTGTCTACATCTACATTTCAGTCCATTCCCAGTCACCTAGTCTACCTCAATAGGTGACGTAACAGCATTTAAATCTCTAGTATCTGCATCTATATCTCCACATCTACGTCTTCATCTATACATCTGCAGTTATAGCTGCATCCACATTTTCACATCTATACATTTACATCTTAATTCAAATTAAACTTCATAAATATATATTTAAATTAATGAATATTCCATAACGGGAATGACCTGTAATTTCTAGTAACAACACTGTCTCAATAAATGAAAGCAATAAGATCCATTTTCCATTCAGTCAATTCCTCCATTCAGTTTCCCTAATACGGAATAACGGAAAAACTCAGGGAAAAGATTTTTGTTCCGAGAAAACCTTTTAGAAACCATCATATATGTTGTTTTGTATTCTCTCTCGCTATTTTTGGGGATTTAAATAATAACTACTCTGTAGTTAAAAATAGTAGGGAAGGTAGGGGGGGGGGGTTGATACATAGGGAGGGTTGATACATTGACAATTTTTCGCAACAAATGGCATTAACAGCCATTGTAACAGATGTAAAGGCTTCTTTTATTAGCAGAGGTCATCATTAGCTGGACTTAGCAGTGAAGAACTGACAATGTTTTTTTTTCTTTTAATTTTGAAGATTTTTTGAATGTCAATGTAAATTTTTTTAAATACATATTTTCTTTCATAACTCTTATTGCAGTGAAGATAATATCTTGTAATTATTTTTTATTTGTAAAGCACATTGTTAGGGTAAGTTTTACTAGAAAGCAGATTGGCATTTTGCAACTTCATTTATACAAAGAGATTGAAAATCCAATAAGGCATGATAGGGAGAAATGATACATTAGTGCTGGGGAGAAATGATACACTTGTATATTTGAAATTTAATAGTTTTTTTTAAACTTTTAAACTAATATAGGACTATAATATTCATTATTGTTTTACAGCAAGATCTACTGAAATTGGTAAGGAAGAATAAAGAGACTATTCATAGACATTATGTCGGTTACATAGAAAAGCAGTGCGATGAGAGATGGTTAATTCGGTTTGCTCGTCATGTAGAAGGAAAAAAGTTTAAATGACCTGAAACGGAAAATGTTTCTCTAATTGACGAAGGGCAAATCCGATTTTACTTATCAAAATGATAGAGTTATTCGTTTTTCTTTTAACCATTTCAGGGGTGGTGGTATGTTTATGAAACCACTTAATTTTAATTCCCAAACGCCACATTTGCACCAGCATTTTGGTAAAATATTTTCCATTTACTCTGAAAGTGAAATACATCCCTTTTCTTAGTTCTAATTAAATTAGTTGGTAAATTCCGGTGCCATTCATTTATTGAACACTTTAGCATTGAAAATGCTTTGCACCTGAAAAGGTTAAAAGAATCTGAAATGTGCTAAATTTATATTAAATTGTTTGCAAATAGGCAATGTTCACTTCATTTTTCCTTGCAGGGTTATCTCTAGGGGTTTTTTTCATTATTTATTTTATTTTTGTAAAAAACATTTCTGAAATAAAAACATGTCAATGTCATTTCGTTTTAAATTTTACTTAAATATTTCAAGATTTATCATAAAAAATTTTATGACGCATAAATTGAATTGTCTGCATTTTTTTTCAATTTACATAACAATGTATCAAACCTCCATTGCTAGCGTATCAATCCTCCCAAGTAATGGGGAGATTTGATACAGTAGTAACCATTCAAAATAATTGGGATATATTTTTTGAATTACTATATTTTAAATTCACAATATTTTTAATAAATGAATAAAAGGTTATTTTATAAGAAAACACGAAAAATTTATTTAAAAATAGCTTTCTAAGGGTTGTAAAAAATGAGTAAAAAAAAAAGTATCATACCCCCCCTACATGTTAGAAATCTATTCATCTAATCTCAATAGCAGCATATATTCTCAGTAGCACATTACAGCATTTATTATCTGAACAAAAGTGAATATTATTTCATTTTCTTACAAATAAAATCTTTTGTAAAACGAAAAATGTTAATATACAACACAATGATATGAAAACAGTTCTTTCTGTCTCTGTCCTTCTGTTTTGGTGCACAAATATATTTTGGGAAAACTTTTAAATAAGGCCAAACAGACTTTCGTTAAATAAAAAACGATAATGTATCACAAACAGACATGAAAACTTTTCATTCTATCTCTGTCCTTGTGAGGTACAAAAATGCATTTTGTGAAAATTTTGAAATCAAAACGTTAAAACGTCCTGCCGTTAAAATATTTCGTTAAATTAAAAAAAAAAAAAAAAAAAAAAAAAAAAAAACGGAAAATTTTCTGTAATTTACCGGGAAAAAGTTCTGTTAAAATACGGAAATAGTACTGGCGTCTAGATTGCCAGTAGTATTTCCGTATTTTAGCCCGTTTTTTTACAGTGTACCACAAATAGATAAGAAATCTCTTCCTTCTGCCTCTGTCCGTCTGAGGTATAAAAATGCGTATTGTGAAAACTTTAAAATAAGTCCAAACAGATGTTCGTTAAATGAAAAATGTCAGTGTACCTCAAACATATATGAAAACAGTTTCTTCTGACGTCAGTCTTTCTGGGGTACAAAAATGTATTTTGCGAAAACTTGCAAATGAGTCCAAACAAATGGTCATTAAAATATTTCGGTAAATGAAACATGTTAATGTACCACAAAAATAAATGAAATTTGTTCCTTCTGCCTCTGTACTTTTGACGTACGAAAATGCATTTTGTGAAAACTTTGAAATAAGCCCAAACAGATTATCATTAATATTTTTAGCAAGCAGTCAGTCTCATATGGAATCGTAATGTTGAAAATAAAACAGAAACTGGCATCTGTAAGATATATATAGATAAGTACATTTAAAGAGAATTAAGTTCGCAATAATTATTCAAATCTTTTCAAACACTATTATTGTACTGATCCATACCTGTATTCATAATAAGAAAATCATATATGAATATTAATCTAGTTAATACCGCAAATACATACCTGTAAGATACAGTCGAGCCTCCTATAACGATACAGCTTAATACGATTTGTTTTAATTCACCGTATATATTCGTATACTTAAACTATGAGAAAGACACCGGATACAACGAAGTGAGTTCATTCCATTTCCCGGTTAAAGCGAAGTTTTGGGACGCGCACGCAAACAAAAATTCCTTAAACAAGTTTCTCAGAAAAGAGTTATCACATTTTACTAGGTTGAGCAAAAAGTTCTGGGAAATTTGTGAAAGGTACGTTGTTAAGCGCAAATTAACAACAAAAGCAACAAGGACTATTCTCAAAGTAGAGACTATCCTAGTCCACGACTTTATGCCATCGTTCTGGCAGATTCCGGGTTTGCTGGAAGTACCGAGGCGGCTCCTTCGAATAAAAAAAACTCTTGACATGCTTCTTCAACTTCATTAAAGGATTCAAATCAACGACCATTGAAAAAGTGTTGCATTTATCGAAAGAGGCTATAATCGAATTGCTGAACTCCTATTATAGATATACCACTAATACTCATATATACGATACAAATTCTGGTATCTATTAGATTAAAAATTTCCCAGAACTTTTTGCTCAACCTAATAAAAGGTTTAAAAGTTTGCCCCATGCTAAAAAATTTGTCTGTATGCTTTTCGTCCTTCTATTTGAGTGCTTTTCACACTTTTCTAAGAAAGTCAGAGATAATCTTGGTACTATACTTTCGATTCCGACAGCACTATGAACTTTAAAATAGTGTTGAAGCTTCTAGCCATCACACGATTTCACAACACATAATTTTAATCACCTCACAACACAAAAAATCATTTCGCATTAAACACAAAAATAATCACAATTTTTTCCAAAAAAAAAAATTAACTAAACCTGTGGCTGTACGACCCATGAAGGATCAAGGCCTACAATTACCAACTCTGTTTACTTGGCCCTGGGCCCCGAGGTGCTATGCAGCATACGTCCCGGCCAGGTGGCTAACCCAACGTGAGAGCCTTGGTGTTTAGTTCCCAAGCAAGCTTGGTATTCCCTTTATCGACACCGAAGGGATGAAAGGTTGAGTGAACTTTGCCCAGCCGGGAGCAGTTCTTGCGACCTGTAGCGTGGCAGACAATTTTTTTTCTCCAAAAAACCCGTCATTTTTTTACTCACATTACTACGGGACAGTTCCGAAAAAAAAATTCCTCTTTTTTTCTTTTTGTTATTCTCACTCATCCAAACATTGTTAGATTGAAAACCCAAACAGTCAAGTCGATAGCGTATTAATTCTTCGGAATGCCATGGACAACCTATGAGTCTAAAGTAGACATTGACATTTTAGTTTCTTTGGGCTCTTACAGTCAGGCTATTACAGTAGTAAAACGAAATGTTCGAAGAATGCCTTCCATTTAAAGTTTTAGTTAAAGTACTCCCTTAGGTGATATTTATATTGCATTGATGTAGGGAGGTAGATAGTTAAACAACACAGAGAAAGGAAATTGTCGGTGTCATTTTCAACCGGCGAGAAATGAATGTGCATGTGAAAGACGCCAGTAGACGGACAGGCGCCAGGGCTAGAACATAAATTGGAGATTTTATTTTTAGCTTTCCAGGATGACTAGCAATAAGCATAAGAGTCTTAAAAATCAAGTTGTAATTATTATGAAATGATATGGAACGATGAAAAAATGTCATTAACATTTCGGGGTTCCACAGAACTCATTATCTACAATTTTGAAGATTCTAAATGAAATCTTCAAAAAATATTTTACAAGGAATTCAGATCCTGAGCTGAAAAGATTTAGAATTGCGGTAAATGCTGACATCGACGAAACCTTATATACCTGGCTTAAAAGTGTTAGAAATATAAATGCTCCAGTAAAGGGATCAATACTAAAAGAAGAAGCAAAATATTTTGCTAATCTTCCTAATAACCTGGAAAGAATGGTCTCAGCGATTTAAAGATAGAAATGCTTTTTTTAAAAACAATTTGTTGTGAAATTAGTGAGGTGGATAAGACAGTGGTGAGTAACTAGCGGGATGCTCACAAAAAATTGATTCATCGCTACAGATCTTGTGATGCTTATAATGAGAGTGGCATTTTCATCAGTTGTTACCTGAAAAACATTTGCTTTCAAAAACATGAAAATTGAACCGTAAGTAAGCGGTCTAAATTTAGGCTCACGGCTTTGGTCACATGTAATATGAATGGAAACTATAAACGTAAACTGCTGGTTATAGGGAAATCTAATCGATAGCTTAAGATCGTCGATGTCGGGTACAAAAAATTGTCCGTTTCATACCGTGCAAATCAAAAGGCCGGGATGGCATAAGATTTCTTTGAAGAATGGCTGTGTAATTTAAATTCTGAAACGAATAAAAAGAGAAGAAATATTTTGCTAATCGACAGTTGCTCCTCGCATGGAACAAGAGAGAGCCTTAAATCGATAACAAGCTGCCGGTTTCTTCCCAATTTAACCTCAAAATTGCAGCCACTGGTTCAAAGGATTATTAACAGCTTTAAAATATCTTCAAGAGAACGTGTTTATCGCCGTATTCTACTTATTACAGAAAAAGAAAAACGACCAGTTATCGATATCAAAATGGCCTGCGATATGCTTAACTGATGCATGATGTGATGTGAAACCGAAAACAATTAAAAATTGCTTCAGGCACGCTGGATTTGCAGTTGAAATAACGAATGACACTGATGCATATCATTCAATCAAGATCGCAATTTCGATCAAGTAAATGACCTATGGGAACTCTTAACTCGTTAACGCACAAATTGCTTTAAATTTAATTTAAGCTTTTTTTTATCTTTACAACATCAAAAATTAAGAATTCCTCTAGTTTTTTCTCTCAACTCATTAAAGCCGTTTGACAAGGACACTTGCCATGTAAAGCGAATAAAACTTTTAAATTTGAATACCAGTATTTTAGTTTGGAAATTTTCCCATTATCTAATCTCAAATTTTGAGTGATTAAATAAATCAAAATTACAATGTGGAATAAACCGGTGTCGAAGAATTAAAAGAAATGTAAAAGAGGCTCGTCCTTAATAGGTTAATAAGAAAGCAAACCACTTCTAAAATAGACTATAGAAAAAGAAGCCAATGCAACGTGTTTCAAAGGAAATACACTTTTTTATCAGACGCAAAAAAACATCTACCATTACGAGTGCAGAAAGAAATATTTTGTTCACTCTCGTAGTGGTAGAAAGTACTACAGATCATACATACACATCAACTGTAGCACTTTCTAGGGAAAATATAACGATTTATTCCAGAATCAGAAAAATGCCGTTATTTAGGCTTAATCTGTCGACGCGAAAAATTGACTATATTGGCAGCCAGTGGAAAGGAAAAGCGAGAAGGAATGCTGTGATACATACACGTGCACAAAAGAACCAATAGGTCTCATTAAATGATTATATTGAGACAAAATGAAGCTGATCTATTTATATGACGCTGGGCATTAACGGGTTAAGTAAAAATAAAATTATTTTATGGGAAGTAACATTCATGGAATATACTGAAATTGACGCAAATGTTATTACAGAAAACGAAGGCAGTGAGGAAGAAATTGTGGGATCTCACAATTCAACGCAAAATGATGAATCCGACCGTGATGTTGAGGAAGAATGAAGTATAACAGGCATCGTTTCAGTAGCAATTGCTAATCTTCAAAACCTCCGCAGGTATTTTTGTTCTCATGATCATCTCTCTGCAGCAAAAATGCACACGATATGGAGAGGATTTTGTCTGTGTGTACTTTAAAATGTAATGTGCATATAATGGGGGAAAACCCAATTACACCAAAAATAAATAATGTTAAGTTAGTCTTTCGAAAGTTAAACATTTATGGCGAAAAAGATCGTACAAATACGTATCCATTGGACTCCGATATATGCAACACCATAGTTCTATATCCTGTAGAACTCACGAAAAATAGTGCACATTTTGGTGACAGTAATTTCTTCAATGACGAAATAAAATTCAGTTGGTAAAATATTCCACCAAAACACAAGGGATGTTTACAGCCGAAGAGTTACCAGCAGAATGAATAAAATTACAAAACATTTCATGCCAATGTCCTATGAAATCAAAGTCAATTTGAGACTCAAACAACATCCAAAATTATCCGTTAATAGAAATGCAATGGGGGGGGGGGGGATTTAAATTATTGGTTATGATCAGAGCTATATCACCAATTTACTTACTAGTAATCCTATGAAATGCACCTGGGAATCTAAAAGTCTTGTTTACATTACACATAAAATATCTGAGTTCCAAATATCGAATGAGCTGGGAACTAACTATCATAAATCTTGTTAATAAATAGATCAGCGTTAAATTTTATCTAATAGGATGGAAAAGTAATTATCATACATCTTATTACATTTTAAATCCGTTGGAGGCAGCTGTTAAATAGCCAGAAATGAAAATTATTCAATCCATTTAATTTTTTATTGCTTATTTCTGCGTTAATGAAAAGAGAATTTAACGGCCGTTGAATAAATATGATAAAATGTATTTAGCAATGAGAAATAAATACGTTACTTTTAAAGGATAAAGCTGTTATGAAATTTTTGAATATAAAGGAAAGAAAGAGATAAAATGTAATTTAAATATTACATTAAAAAGTCCTTCCGGCCAGTGCCGGGAGGAAGAGGTAGCTTTTATAATCCTTATTTAAAAAAAGCCAACTTATATCATGCAAACACACGAAGCTCAATTTAGTGGAAACCGAATATAGGAGATTCAATACTAATTTTTATCAATATAATGAATGAAAATTTCGCGAAATTAGTCAGCTTTATCCAAGCTGCTTTTCTTTAAAGTAACTTATATTTGGCTGCCAAATTCGGCGATTTCTTAAAGTGCCTGTCATTTTAAGACAACATGGTGGATGAGGCTAAGCAGTGAACTTGGTCGAGACCTTAGTAATTGCTGTGCACATGCTCACTCACATCGGAATCGGTTAATATATAGGAGTGCTGTCGCATGCAAAAAATCAGATTTTTCAAAATGTCACCCACAATAGAAATTGAAACTGCTATATCTGAGCCATTTTTTAAGGTAAAGACAAACAAAAATGCTCCTGAATCCTTATATCAAGATCAAATACTTAAGAAAGAAACCTTTTTCAATTTCTAATTTTTTTGCACCTCACTTTAAATATATATATATTTTTTAATTTAATGGCCGCCATTTTGAAACAAGATGGCTGATGAATCTGGCCAGCGAACTTGGTCGAGGTGTTGATGTATAGTGTCCACATGCCTTCTTACATCGAAATAGGCGAATACGTGTGTTATCGCGAGACAAATACAAGATCGTTTCAAAATGTTAGCCATGCTAGAAATTCAAAGTGCTATAAATCAACCATTTTTTAAGATATCAACAAAAGAACAAATTTTCATAAACAATAACTGCTCCGGAATCTTTGTATCAAGGCCAAACACATAAAAAAAAATCTTTTTCATTTTCCAATTTTTTAATACCTCATTTTGAATTTTAAATTTAATTTTTTTTAAATGGCAACCCTTTTGAAACAAGATGGCGAATGAAGCTGGCCAACGAACTCGGTCGAGACATTGGTATGTACTATGTACAGACCAAGTTACATCCAAATAGGTTCATAAACACGCCTGTTATCGCGTGACAAAAATCAGGTCGTTTTAAAATGTCAGCCACAAGAGAAATTCAAAATGCTATTACTCAGCCATTTTTTTTTAGATATAGACGAAAGAAAAACTTTTCCGGAATCTTTGTATTAAGGTCAAACACATACAAAAAAAATCTTTTTCATTTTCCAATTTTTTGGTATCTCATTTAAATTTTTTTATGTTTTAATTTTTTTAAATAGCCGCCATTTTGAAACAAGATGGCGGATGAAGCTGGCCAACGAACTCGGTCGAGATATTTGTATGTACTATGTACACACCAAGGTACATCCAAGTCGGTTCATAAATACGCCTGTTATTACGTGAGAAAAATCAGGACGTTTCAAAATGTCAGCCACGCTAGAAATTCAAAATGCTATAACTCAGCCATTTCTTAAGATATAGACGAAACAAAAGCTGCTCTCGAATCTTTTTATCAAGGTCAAACACATAAGAAGAAAATATGTTTTCAATTTTCAATTTTTGGTACCACGTTTCAAATTTAAATTCTTCTTAAAAATTTAAATGGCGCCATTATTAAACAAAATGGCGTGTGAAGCTGGCCAACGAACCAGGTCGAGACATTGGTATGTACTATGTATAAACGAAGTTACATCTAAATCGGTTCATAAATACGCCTTTTATCGCGTGACAAAATTCAGGACGTTTCAAAATGTCAGCCACGCTAGATATTCAAAATGCTATAACTCAGCCATTTTTTAAGATATAGACGAAACAAAAACTGCTCCGAAATCTTTGTATAAAGGTCAAATACATAAGAAAAAAATATTTTTCCATTTTCAATTTTTTTGGTACCACATTTCAAGTTGTAAATTTTTTTAAAAATTTTAAATGGCCGCCATTTTTAAACAAAACGGCGGATGAAGCTGGCCAACGAACTCGGTCGAAACATTGGTATGTACTATGTACACACCGAATTACATCGAAATCGGTTCATAATTACGGGAGTTACAGTGTGACATAGGTCAGATATATATATATATATATATATATATATATATATTGATATATATATATATATATATATATTGATATATATATATATATATATATATATATATTGATATATATATATATATATATATATATATTGATATATATATATATATATATCAATTTTGAACGGAGGGTGGTTTCGGGGTCTGGGGGTCATGATCGATGAAAATATACCAAAATTTTTTGAAATCGCTTTCCTCCGAACGGCTGCAATAGGTAGCTTTTTTGTAAAGAAAGCTACCTAAAAGAACAATATATGAGGCTTCATCATAGTGCAAAAGAACATAATAAACTTTTTCACACTTATTTAACTGAATCCTATATGTAAAGTGTCATTTTTGTATTCTGTGCTCTATTTTATCGAAATCAATATTATTATAAAGGTTCTTATTATTTTTTAATGTTTCAGAATAAAAAATAAATTAAAATTTTCTTTTATTAAAGTACCCTTAATAAATGCTTTTAAAATGGTTTAAAATGATTTTACTGAAAATAATAAGTGTTTTAAAGTATATATTAATTAATTAGTTATAAAATGAAACGATGATAGTTTATAGTGAATATTGGTTATAACGCTATATTATCTGCCCCCAAATGACTTCGTTATAAGCGGGCTCGACTGTATTTCTACTCTAACCTCCTTGTCTAACCTCTAATTTCTGATCTAACCTCCTGCAATTTATGGAATCGATGAATTAGGCCGTAGCATATACTAATAAATTTTTCATGGATAGCTGGCCTATTTTTAAACTATAGAGTTTTCCAGAAACCTGCATTGTGCAAGAATTGTTGCGTTACGTATATTCTTAATTAGAATAATTCCTAATAACTATTTATTAAATCGGATTTTCCTACTGATCTACAACAGAATTTATAATAAGTAAATCATAGGTGAATATTATTCCAATAACAGTCAAAATGAAAGATTTTGTTAAGTGAAACATGCCGCAAACAGACACATAAATTATTTCTTCAGATTCTATTCTTCTCAGGCACAAAAGTGTGTTTTTTGGAATCGAAGAAGTAAGACTAAACACATGCTTGTTAATTTTATGGCGAGCAGTCAGTCTCATTTTAGATAATGTTTCAGGAATCATGGCACTGGAAACAGATAACATCAGAAACATTGTTACACATGAAATAGAAGTGAATGCGACGTCTGCAAAAATCGTGACATTAAGGAAGACATCTTTAAACTGTATTGTGTCATATAATAACGCAAAAGTAAGGGATAAGGTGTAAATAATGATAAAAAGCAAAGTATAATTCATCGTTTGGATCATTTTACGCACACTTTTCGTCATACTGGGAAAATCTGAAAAGTAACCTATATTTTGATCTGTGTTTTCGGTACATAAATGAGAATGAAGTATCGTATTGTAAAACTGTAAAGTTTCAGCACACTTGTACAACATTACGCTTAACATAAATGTAATTAAAACAGGGAAGGAGAACACCACAAAATAAACTACATTTACCAATAATTTTAAGCTGATAGCCAAGTAACCTTTTGGAATTCTTAAATTCAATGTCCAGAATTCTAATGCAACGTCTGTATCAAAATGTCGCATTTGAGACAATGTAAAAAGTTCTAAAGATAAAATGGCTACAAGAATGCGAAAAAAAATTGAAGTATTGCTTTCGATATTATATCGTTTGCGATGCTGATATATTTTTTGAATGATGACTGAAATTTTCTTCCTTTTAAATAATAAAGAACACCAAATAAGTATGGAAACTAAGGCTAAAAACAAATTCTGAATGCCAATTTTGAAATCAGAGTGTAGCATGTATATACAAGACGCTATAATATAGTAAATTACAGCAAAAAAGTAAAGGACTCCAGTAGAGGTAGCGATAATTGAGACCCTTTGGTTGCTGTGACTGTTATGAATTCCAATGACTGCTAAAATATTGTGTAATGTTTCATCACTCACCACCATTTTTTAATAGTTTTGTATGAAAAAAATACCGCAAACCTGTTTGATATTTGATTTAATTGTTTTTATATGGTATTACTGCAAAGTAAAGCATAGAAACAAAGTAAAGTATAACGGCAAAAATTATAAATCTTGAATTACACGGTGACTATTACGGATACCAATGACTGATAAAAGATCCTAAAACCTTTCCTCCCGCACTGCTACTTTAAAATTTACTGTAAAATATTTGAAGAAGCTAATAAATAGTCGTGGACGTTTCAGAGTTCTTTAATATCTGTTGTTACAGCAGAATGAAGATTTCTTTAAAGGTTTTGTTTTTGATAACTTCTGTGTAGTTTTATGGCTGAAGACTTTTTAGAAATTTTATCTCTAAAGACTTTCTAGAAATTTATCTGATGATCTCTGATAACACTTTTTAAAAGTTTGTATCTGATCATTTCTTTAAAAGTCTACTCTGAAGATTTTTTTGAACTGATAACTTTTTAAATATTTATCTCTAAAAAAGAGATTTTTTAAAACATTTGTGATAACATCTTTAGAAACTAAAGACTTATATTTGTGACTGAAGACTTATTTAAAACATTTCGATATATGTAATTCCACTCTTATTATCATTAGGATGTTTAGTTTTTTAGTTCTTACTTTATCATATATATACATATGTGCTAATACCAATTTGACAAATAGACAATCAATAAGAGCCTTCAGTTAACTTTATAAAACAAGGTGTCCCAAATTAAAGAACGCATTCTCAACAGAGCTATTGCAAGAACATCAGAAAGTTGAGAAATTGGGCGAGAGTCATAATAAATACTGGGAATTTTTTCTAACACAAGAAAAAAAGATTAATTAAAAAAAACCAGAGATCACTGTTCAAGCTACAATACCGACATATGTTAATATTCGTAACCAAATTAACCGTGTGGGGGCTCAGATAGACACACTACTTAAGAAGAGTGAAGGATGTGTACTCAGACAATTCTGGTTATGACATGGTATGTTACCACCGACTCCGTACGCTGCAATAGAACCTTATTCAACACATAGAAGAAAAGTCATCGATCATCGACATCATCGATCCCAAATGGGGGATCTCACAGAGAACCACCACTACGTGATGACTAGTGAGGGGGACAATAAATTACTCTACCGCCAGCCAAGAAAAAGAATCCTCTATGAAATGCTACTTCTGATATTCCAGCCAGCGTATATTAGACTATTTAAAGCTGCTTCTATAGAACTGAAGACATAATTGCCTATACTTTGTCCAAGAGAAGGGGGACTTGGATAGAACACCTTTTTCTGGTAAAACTGTTTTACCAAAACGGCGACTACGTTACGCTAACACTGCAGAAATTTCATTTTTTGCAGGAGTTACGTAAAATTCCACATATTGTTAAGGGGCTACAGTACAGGGATATGAAATATAAAGCAAGGGATTCATTAGCCATTCCGTATAGTGGAGTCCAAAAGCGGTTAATTCACTCATGTATTCAATGTCGTACCGATACATGTGGAGAAGGATAGAATGCCACAGTTTAAGGGCAACGCTAGCGTTCGATCCACTGCACAAGCTATAAAATATACCTCATTCCACTGTCCACAAGGTTCGTTACAATTTATTACACTACTATCTCTATAAATCGCTATTTTTGAAGAAGGTTTTATCTGCTGGTTTTAGGTGCAAAAACGTTTGCGTTACACGTCCTTTATCGCTATGAGTTCCAAAATGAATGGGTATGGAATAGGGCGAAAAGGTCAATCTTTCTTTAGAAGGTGCAGCTAAGCGAGCGTAATTGCCTTATTTGGGCTTCAAAAAATCCACATGAGTGCCTATAAATTGCGTTATAATCTTTTAAAGTTACGGTATGGTGCGATATGATTACTACATTCAGTTTGGATACTTTTTCTTTTCTTCGAAGAAAGCCCCGCTGGTCTTGTAACGATTCTGTACAAGCTTACACATCTTTATTGGAGAACTCCATTTGGACTGTGCAGGCACGTTAGTATGTAAAGGCAATAGTGTTTATACATGAAGGAGCTCAACCACACCTAGTCGAGTGTATGAAACAAATGCTTATAAATATTTTCTGTTAACAGAATCACCAGTGGTCATTTTACTATGACTTGGCTTGCAAGATTCCCAGATTTGAAGTTTTACGATTTTTGGCTCTGAGATATCTGAAAGGTATAGTCTACCGTGAACCTATAAGATCCTTTTTCCGATCTTAAAAATAGCATTAAACGGCATATACGTTTCTTTCTGACGCACACACTGCAATCAACCATTGAACATGCTATTTTACGATTATAAATGGTAGCAGACGATGGGGCCATTATATTGAATATGTTTTGATCTCATTGAACAGATAAATTGTGTTATGTATGTTATATGTTCTGCATAAGAATAGTAAACGTTTTATTAAAACTATTTATTAAAACGTTAATTTTCATCGTATAAGTTACTTATTCAATTAAAAGCTGTCCTTTCTTGATTCTGATTTAGAACAGTCAAATATCGACACATATGTTATATGGTGTCTCAGAAAATATTCGGAATAATGTTAGAGAATAAAAGATTAGAATTCGTCTACAGAATAGAAAGGTGATCTATTTATTTTCTAATCTTTCCAGTTTTCATAGTATACAGTTGATATCCGTGAGCGTTATATTCTTTGAAAATCAGTGAAGAATTATAAAAAACTCATTATAAAAAATTTATTGTAGTTTCGCGGGGTAGAGTATTCAATACGTATTGAAACCATAATTGGAACTTCAAATTTCAAACGATTTCCCCATTTCGTTGATAATTCAAGTATTTTCTTAGATTCTATAGAGGTGAAATAAATTCTGATGAAATAAAAATATCTTCAACTAACACTTCTAACAGAGATATTACAAACGCATCTGTTGTTGAATGCTTCACTTTAAATGACACCTTTATTGACTTTTATTAAGTGCATAAAATCATATATGCATATATAACAGGATATTATAAAATCTCGTAATACTTTAATGTGCATACATTAAATATAAGATTTTAACAAATGTTCTCAGTAGTTTTGTTTGTATAGTTTGTTGATGCTTTTATATAAAATCGAAATTTCCAAAATTTAAATAATTACGTCACACTTTTGAAAATCGTTTCACAAGGCAAGCATAATGAGTTATAATGCCTTAATTCCATAACTTGAAGAACGAGATATTTGTAATCCGATACCAGAATGGCAATCGTAATACCTTGCGTCATAGAACCTCAATTGCAGTAATACATTTAGTTTAAAAAAAAATACATTCGTAGAGCTTCGGTTAAAATGTCAGAGAACTAAAATATAACAAATGTTGTATTTTACTCACTGTATATTTTATTAGTTATTATATTTATTTTTTCTGGTATATAAAAAATTCCAAACTACATTTCATTTGAATAGAAAATGCTTATATTCTTTATAACAACAATTCAAAATGAAACATTTATAACAAAAGGGACAGTACAATAAAGTAGTTTTAAAATATCATAGTATCTGAATTTATTTCATGAGACATCAATGCAGATAAAACTAAAACAGCCTTTACACTTTTTATTTCTACTTTTGTTTTGTATGCAAAAAAAAAAAAATAAATAAATAAAGTGTATTTACGTTAAATTATTGACACAAAATCAATAATGATATGTTGTTTTATGGGAGAAGAATCTTTTACCAATCTTCCTATACATTTGTTATTAAAAGATTTTTTGAAGGTGTAACAATTTTTTAAAATTTATTTACACATGTAGCTATTGTCGTCAAACAATCATGTGTATGATATAGAAAACCACAATTTAAGAATCTTTGTCAATAATGTTGAAATGTAACTAACTAGAATGCAATTCAAGAATATTTCAAATTTATTATTATTACATGTAAACATCGCGTTTTTTTTTTTAAAGTAAAATTTTTGAATAGAAAATCAAAGTTTGTTCCTTTCTTTTTTGCATTTGATAGTCTTTTTTTTACCAAGAATATGTTATTTATTTCATAGACCAAAAAGCTAATATTGTGTCTAAGAAACTGACACTTATATGGATGTTTAAAAAAAATACGTAATATGAAGTTTTTATACAAATTTGAAATTGGATATGCAAATATCTGTTTAATATTACTTATTCATTTCGTGAATAAACAATTAATTTTTTACGAAGCATACATCTGCATTGCATGTTTTTTTTAAATCTAGTTTTTACTGAATATTTGAATTCGAAACTATATACTTATGCAATAACTGTAGTATGTAATTATTTTTATTTGTCGATTTTGGGTCATTCCATACAAAATGAGCAAATCACCTGTGGCAGACATGTCACAGATTTTAACGAAAATCATTTTGTAAGTAGATCATATCTATTTATGAGTAAATGTAGAATAATAGATTTTAGGATTGTTTATTTAAGTATTAAAATTTATATTAAAAGTGGATGCAAAATCGTGGTTTTGGCTACATGCTTGAAGTTTCAATTTTGGTAATTAGCCTTAAGAATGCAAAGACTATATTAAAAATTATATATAATTAGGAATGAATGATAAGTAACAGATTGACGTAAGTTAGTAATTGTATTTTTATTCCTTAATGAGAAAAAAATTATTTTTGAAAAAATTTGAGGGAAAAATGCAACGTTTCTATAGAGATGAAGGACACCTCTGACAATATCAAAATTGCTTGACGTTATAGCTAAAAGTATATATATTAAATATTTAAACTTTAATTCTTGCCTTTTTTATTCCTTAATGAGAAAAAAAATAAATAGTAAAAAATGTTGAGGATAAAATGCAATATTTCTATCACTTGTTTCGACGTGAAATAAATCTTTTTTAAACTTTTAATTCTTTTAATATTATAGATAACAGTGTATATTTTAAACATAAAAACTTTTATACTTGCTTTCAGTATATTTTTTCCTCAAGAAGATTTTTAATTAAAGTAGAAAAAAAAAGCTCAATTGAACAGAAAATTATATATTAATTTCTAAACCCACATACAGAAAATAGATGGCAGCACTAAATTTTTTCACCTTGAAATCGTGCAATATTTTAAGAAACGCGCGCGAATTAAAAAAAAAATAGCTCATGGAATATAGTTAATATTGCCTTTTTTAACCCAATTTTGTTACGTTAGGAATCAAAAAGGCATGCTTGATTTTTTTTTTTAATCAGATTATGGACTTATTGATCTTTATGTCTGTGCAATAACTGTAATGTGGGACATTTCCTTCATTGTTTTTTTTACCTGTCAATAAGAGGAAAAATTACGATTTTGTCATTTTTTTAAAAGTTTCTAAAATTTTTTTAAAGGTGAAGGAAATACATGGCAACTTAAAAACTTTAGTAATTCGATCTTAATATGTAAAACTACATCAGGCATTAATTTCTCAGATGTTTTTGAATTCCTTTAATTTTTATTACGTTTTTAATTTTCTCAAAATTTGCAAATTTTCAATTTTTACAACCAATTAAAGAATAATCATGGTGTTACCAGATTATTATTGCTCAATAAATAAGAAGATAATTTTTCAGAGGTTACATTATTAAAAAAAAATTCATTTCAGTTAAATAGTTTTCAAGATACAGAACTTCAAACCTGCAACTTTGGACGATTGCACATATGCCATTCTTTATCACAAGTTTTTTAAATGTCCAAAACTGCTAAAATAATTTATTTTTCGTGAAGATATTTTGCAGAGCTCTATTTTAATATGAATTGAACCTGTATATCAAATTTTATTAAAATCTGTTACTATGTGGCCACGACTTTTTTTAAATTTTTGCTCATTTTACGTGGAATGACCCTTTTGAGAATAAAAAATAGTTATTTCTTAAAATGTGGAACCAACTTCTATTGCCTCTTCTTAAAACATCTATTTTATATTCGAGCTTGAAACTCATTTGCGTGTAATTATTTTTTTAATTAACTTTATGTGTAAAAAAGAAATTATCTAAAGAGATATATGAAACCGAATTTCAAAATTAGCGAATGTTTAGTTTCCCCATATTTTTTAACAGGAACTGAGATATGCAATCAAATAGTGGTGTTGCTTTGTTGTGGTTCAAATTTTAAAAGGTAGTACAAATTTTAATATGTAGATATGTTGTAAGTATGAATATGTTTTAATATGTATATGTGATTTATTCCTTAATACGCAATAAATCACGTGTAGTTATAAAGGACTGTATACGAATGAAAACGTTACTTCTCGTTTTCTACTTTCTGATTAGAACTGGAGTTATATTCATTATTCGGATGATTTTTTCTTTGGCCTGCTGCGCGTTAAATATAGGCTAAAATGTATATGGGGGTTGTGTCTTTTTTTAAAATTCGTTGTGAAAGTTAATTGGAAACATTCTGATAATTCAAAATATAAAAATATGTTTATTATTACTTTATCTTTACAAGAAGAAACTGTTGGATTCTAGAAAAATCTCAACTTCCGGTTTTCGACGGATTTATACGTTTTAGAAGGCTCTGAACACGATTTGACTGTTTTTAGAAAATGTCTGTCTGTGATTCTGTTTGCCTGTATGTGACAAAAATTTTCTGGGCGCTGTAGATCAAGAACTAATGCACGAAATTTAATAAAACTTTAGATTCAGATAGATCTTGACAACAATTGAAGATTTTAGTGTAAATCGCCCAATAGATGGTGCTGTTATGCTGCATTTTTGAGGATTTACATTGATATTAGCGATAGTCAAACCTCAAGAACTAACACACAGATTTCCATCAAACTTCAAATTCAGCTAGAGGTTGAGATAAGCTGGTGCTGATTAGGTCTTCGTGTAAATCTTATAAAAGGTGGCGCTGTTATAATGCATTTTTCAGAATTTTCTCTATAGCTGTATCTCAAAAATTAATGCACGAATTGAAACAAGCTTCATATTCTATTACACTTTCATATAAATAAATCCTTATCCTTGGGTGTATACTGCCCAACAAATGTCGCTTTTATGCTATTTGGGATGATGCAAAAAATTGAACTATTGAAGTCTACGAACAATAATTGCTAGAAATGCGTTTTCAGTTGGGGTGTAAGTTTTTAAATTAAATTATTTTTTAAATATTACCTGGTGTTTACAAATACTATAGATCATATACACGGCTGCACAAAACTTTTCAACAACATCCGTTTATTGGCGGAAATTGCTGAATGGAAAATTTCAACTTTGCTATGCATTTAACTGAGCGAACTTTTAGCATACTATGTAGTATACATGCATATCTATAGATCATATACAGGGGGACACAAGAAAATCGTATATTTTCCCGACTATTCGTGGTAATAGTAAAAACTGGGTTTTCATATGCATTATGCATTTTCTAAATTCTTCATCTAGACATCCTCTTTCATCTTAGTAATCTGTGAAGTTTTGTTATAGTATTCTGAATGTGTAGGAAAGTGTTTCATAATCTATACCTTAGGCATGATTTTTCGTTCTTGTTATGTTTGGAATCGATCTTTCATTGCAGTGTAGATATAACGCTTTTTTTAGACAATTTCCTCAGGAATATACATATTATCTGAAAACTTAATTTGATGTCCTTAATTAATAATATACCAAAATTGGGGAAAACGTAAAATTTCTGAATTTTTTTTTTAAGTCTTAAGGGGGTGGGATACCTTTAAACCTTAAATATTTTTTATACATATTTTGATTCCGTAATAATTTCTCAACAATATGCGAAAAACCGCATTAAAAAATTCCCATTAGTTTACTAATTATGGCACTTTTATTAAGGCTACATATTAATACTACATAGGATAATTAAACTTTGTATTGCGTTTTTCAAAACGATGAATTTTGATACTGCGCGCAGTGCTACTAAAAAACAATGCATGACAATAAAAAGAAATTTTTACCACTTATTCATTTCTGTGTTATCTACAACTTGAAACCAGAAAAAGGTAAGATTTTATTTTATTTTTTTTTTCTGTTTTTGTACTTTGAAAATATTTTTTTTAAAGTGCAAATTTTTATTTTTTTTTGTTAATTTTTTAAGTTAGTCAATATTTTTTACAAATATTCTGATTTTAGTATAAAGGTAACACTATTAAGTATTTATTTTCAGCAAAATTTCCTCTTTATATGTATGTTTTCAGATTTTATCATGCGCGCAAGAATTTTTCCTCTTATTCTCATATGTTTTTAAACTTATCATTTCAATATTTATTTATGAATTTAGAAGTATATATATATTTAAATATAAATTTAAGTATGAGTTTTATATTTAAATGAAGTTTGATTTTTATTTTTGACTTTTTACACAAATTTTGAATGTTGGAACATAGTGATTTTTTTTTTCTTTTTAGACGTGTTCAAAGGTATCTTACCACCTCTGGATACGAAATATTTTTACTAATTTAGACTTCCTCTGCATCTAATAGATTACAATGTTGTCGATAATGATATGAATCTAATTAAGATTCGTGTTTTTTGTTCCCATGTTACATGCTCCTTTGATTAATTCCTTGAAAATAAACATAAAACATCAAAACAAAGATAAAAATATAGACGATATTCTTGTTTATTTATAAAGATTATAGTTTTCATTTGTTATCATTGTTATTATTTTATATGTATTTAAATTTTGTTTAAATAAATAAAGTAATTTAAAAACATTTATTGTTATTTACAAAAGCAATTCTATTTCTACTTACATTTTGCAAAGCATATATGTAGAGAAGCAACAGATTTAGACACTCACCTAATAAAAGAAAATAATACAATTATATAATTATTAAAAAGTGGTACAAATCTTACAATTTTTAGATTAAATTCCAAAATAATAACTAAAGCTTTTTGAAAGTAAATTCTGAAAACTAACGTTGATATTATATTTAGTCTAGCATAATGTAACATTTATTTTTATTCTGTGGAAAAATAATAAATATTTTTCATAGTGTCTTTGCTTGAAAATATACCAATAAACACCATTTATTAATTATTATTAATCATCATATTATATTTCAACAACCTTTCTGAGTATAGTTTGAAAATGTTAATTTTAAAGTTTTCATTTAGTGTTTATCACACCAGTATTCAATATAAACTCATTTATAAACCTATTTAATTACTGTTATTCTGCAATCTCAATGCCTGCCAAAGCTTTCACAACAAGCACTATGCCAGTTTATCAATGACTGTTAAATGAACTCGCATTTCCAAATTTCTCCAACTGCGATCTATACTTTAATGACCTATTTGTAAATTCACGACAGAAGTTTCCAAGTTACGATCGGATTTCCAAAAGCTGAGATTGAATCCAAGAATTTCCGAAGTTAACCATAATAAGAGGCAGCCGATTTCATGTTTGCATAAAAACACACAAGTACATAATTTAAACGAATTAAATAGACTTAATAGTTCGATTCCATTCATACTAAGAAATTGCAAAGTTTATACGTGAATAACCGGTCAAGTACGAGTATTTCTCGTGTACAGGGGGTTCCGTACTATAAATATATGAATTAGTAAGTGGACTTTGAATTACACAACTACAGTCGAACCTCGTTATCCCAACACTCTAATGACCAGAAAAAAGGGTTGTCACAAGCGTAGTGTCGCGGTAACCAGAGATGGAGAAAAATACGTTTATAAAATGCTGTATTTTTAATTAATTTAAGACAGTTTAAATTCATATTGTTCTTGCAGTTTTCAGCAGTAAAAAATTAATAAACAAAATAAACACAAAAATAAAATTGAAAATAATAAAAATCAGATTCATGAGGACTTTTTAAAAATAGTTAAATGAAATATTGATGAATTAAGTTTGGCTTATCTCTAGATGTGCTTCCAAAAATTGTTTTTTCAATATTTATACAAGGAATTGTAATCAATATTAGTTGTTTCAGAAATGGATGTTAGATAATTTCTGATCGTTTCAATCCAATGTAATGCTTTGGTTTTAGTCGGATGAAAAATGCCGTTTAACCACAAGAAGGCGCCACCTGATCAGAACAAAAAGACCGCGAGTAGACTGATACGTCTATCTGGAGCTTAAGTGGGTGGATTTATTTATTCAAATAAAGGATTGAAAGAAAAGTTCTCATTTATCTCAATTGATAATTCCAACACTTTTGTAAAATGTTTTGCTAAGACAATTTTTACTACTTAATTTCCGTGCTTATAAGACGGATTGTAAAAAATGGGCAATTTTCCTAAAACGTCGGGATATCCGGAGTTGAAAATTATTCAACGATGTAAAATCCGGAGTTTATTTACATTAAAATCATATACAGAAAATCGGGACTTTGTAAAACTGACTTGATAAGCGGAGTGATGTGAAATCCGGATGTCGCGATAACGAGGTTCGACTGTATATTATTAACCCCTTCGGGACGAGCGTCTTTTACAGAATTTTTAATATTTTATCGCCGGTTTTTCAAAACAGAAATTTTTGCCTAATTGAATCGGAAAAATGCTCGGATTAAATAAGGCAAAATTTACAATAAAAATTTACTGGTGAGGATAATGACTGATTCTGAGCACCTTACGCGGCACGTATACGGTCGCTCGTCCTCAAGGGGTTAAGATTGTTATCTAGGGTTTAAATACCGATGGCGCATACAGTACACCCGCCCCTGTCTTTATGTATGTCCAAACCGCCCATGTTTTTAGGGGTTAATATATCGGCTAATTACCGACATTTTTTTTCGAAAATCATTATCAACAATACTTGTATAATTCTGCGACGATAGGTAACTCCAGCCTTCTCAACTCCTTTGCTGGACGCCCGAAAATCGAAATTTATCTGTAACGTAAAAATCTCAATCAAAAATCTTTCTCAAAAACTATGTGTCCTAGGGTAATCGATATAATTTTCCTGAAAGTTTAAATTAACTTTTACTACCTCTAATTTTTTCATAATTTTAGTTTCAGTAGATTCGGAAATAGAGGGGGTGGGGGACATATTTTTCCATTACATTTTCGACGATATCTCTGAAAATATGATACCTAAAATTAAAAGAAATGTATTTTTCGTTCGGCGTTAAGAAAGCTTTCACACGATATGCAAAGAAAAGATTATTTTTCATATAGGGGAGAGTAGTACACAGTGAGATGAAAATTATTATTACTTAACGAATGGTGACGATTTTTATTCTTAAAAAAAATTTTTGCTACATCTTTAATCTACACAAATACGTTACTCATTAATGTATAAATGGTTTTAAAAAAGTTATTTATAAAAGCACAGAAGCAGCATAACGGTGTATCTGAAATTGTCTCACTCTGTACCACATGTGGTACACTGTGATACAATGTATATATTTTCATAAATCATACATTTTTACACTCTATGAATAATTTTCTGCAGTTTATGATTTCCAATTATTATTTCTAAATTTTCAAAATATTCAAAATATGAGCCTCGAATGGACAATGGCAGACCTTGGGCTATCTTTTATGCAAATTTTCAGCATCTTACGTATGGTAGATTTCCTTAGCCATCTCACGCCCGCACACACACACAGAAAGAGAGAGAGGAAAAAAATCCTTTTTACTAATAAATAACTTTTTTAATATCAGTACACCATAGTAGGTACATAATGAGATACGTCTCACTGTGTACCACAACTATGTGTATCACTGTGTACTTTCGTTACGTTGTAACAAAATGGATGCCACATCTGTTACATCAATTTCATCGCTTTAAAAAGGTTATGTCGTTTTGCCGAAATAGTCTATTATTAGATATAACTAGGTTTGGTTAAGTAAATATATGTCATATTGAAAAAAATAAACTCTAAAATAGACGTTTATGTAACCTTAACCCCTATAAAATAAAAACTTATTTACTATTTTGTCGGACGAGTAACAGAAGTGCAGAAACTACATCCACGTGTTGCATAAGATGAAGTCGTTATGTGTGTATGCCAGCTTAAAGTAAAAGTTACTACTATATCTCAAAGTGGCTACTGTCTCACTGTGTACTACTCTCCCCTAATTTAATTAGACCCTCTACATTTTTCCTAAATATATTTGTGAATGGTTAATAATCTATAAATAAGTTGGGTCAATAGCCTTTATTACTTCAGTCAGTTTGAACTTTCTACGTTCCATAGTTTACGAGTAAAATGGCTGCGACAGACAGATACAGGAGTGATCTTATAATGGTTTTTACTTTTTAAGTACGGAACCATAAAAAACACTGGAAAATAAATGTTTGTTAAAATATTATAAAATGAAAATCTCTCATACATGTAAGGGTTGCCCTTTCCAGTATGGCATCTTTTTAATTCCGAAATTTCGAATTCATACCAGAAATTACAAATAGTATTTTTATTTTATTTAAAGACAGACGTTTTGTGATTACATAAAGTAAATATTCTTCTTACGGAATCTCTGGTATGACTTCGGAATCTCTGAATAAAATAGGGGAAAAACTGGCAACCCCGGAACACATAGCTTGAACTGAAAACAATCAACATGCCTAAAAATAATTGACTGATTTCAATATTTCTTCTGGAATAGCCACTTTTTAATATATAAAAAGTTTTGAGAGATATTTTTTTAAGCTTGACCCTTTATGTTCGAAATTATGAATTAATTAATATTTCAATTTTCAAAGCATTTTTCGTGCGTTTTTGAAAATGCGTTAGAAGATTTCTAAATTCATTAAACAAACATTGGAACGCGTTCATCAATTAAAAACAACAAATTCAGATGGTATTTATAGAGATTTTGTGGAATATTTTCTACTCTACTCAAAGTATTCTTGAAAATATTTCTTTTAGTATTTTGTGGAATTCAAAAGTATTCTTTTACTACACAAATATTGAAATTTATCAGATTTGAAATTTTTCGTTTATTTCTGAACATCAAAAAAGATGAATATTACAAATGGAAAACAAATTATACGTTAAAAAATACTATGAAATACGACCCGGGTTTTCTGGGTTGCAAAACATAGGCAAAACAATTTTTCTAAATTAAAAACTCTAATAGAATTTTTGCATTTATATATTTTTTCAGATTGCCCATTATATGTTCAAATAAAGCTTTGAAGTTTATTAAATACAAAGCTATCTACTACTATCTACTATCTACTATCTACTACCCGCATGCCAGGAATTAATAGTCGATGAAATCAACTAAGATTTCATATTTTATTCTGATAATTTGAGTGGTTAAGCGCGTATGTTAAATATGTATTTTATTTATGTTATTTCATTTATTCATTGATGAAGTTTTAGTTTCGTTTGGGAATATTAGCTGGAAACAAATGTTGAGCTATTTATATTCTTTAAACTGCAAACGGGTTAATCTTTCGTAATCAGGCCGCATGCCATAGAGATAGATTTTTTAAAAATCATAAACATTCAGTAAACTGATATATAGGTTTCGGTACTACTTCGGTATCTCGTAGACCAATTACGCCAAATTAAATAAATCGCCAAACCACTCGCCAAATTATACAAATTGACATAATGTTTATTTTAAATAACGAAAGAACAAATAAATTAGTATAACATTAATAAAAATACAAA
This sequence comes from Maratus speciosus, assembly GCA_963932465.1. Taxonomy (NCBI): domain Eukaryota; kingdom Metazoa; phylum Arthropoda; class Arachnida; order Araneae; family Salticidae; genus Maratus; species Maratus speciosus. The sequence continues at coordinate 573,956,395 of OZ010790.1, read as the reverse complement.
TAAAACGTCGAAATAAAAATCGCTTGATGACGTAAAAACGTGTAACTTGCTTAAAGCAAGTGAATGTGACATTTTTGATCAACCATTATTGGCATTTAATCTCATAGTTTGGCGATTGATTTTTGGTCGATGGGATAACTAAGTAGTACCCAGGTTCGAAACAAATTGCATTTGAAAGAACATTTTTTTCTTATTCGCAGGTAAAAATTTTAATTGTGAGATTAGTAGAAATTAAAAAAAAATCCCTGCCGGCCCGGCCTACAGGCCTAGAGGTAGATTTCGAAGTTAAGTATACTAATTTCATCAACAAAAACTAAGTCATTATTAGATATAAATCCACTTTAACAGTTTTACCTGTCTGCTTTTGACGAGTTTTTATTTCCTTTTTATAAAATAGCTGGTTTTATCAGAATCATGTTAAGGCGATATTAAAAAAAAAATTTCCATGCTCAACAACTCGAAATTTTCTGGCACATTTTCAGATTTTTTGAAACAAATTGCATTTGAAAGAACATTTTTTTTCTTATTCGCAGGTAAAAATTTTAATTGTGAGATTAGTAGAAATTAAAAAAATTGCAGTAAAAGCGAAATTTATGGATCAGGTGTAGCTATCGTCAAAAACACGTCAGTGTTATTCACAGACATATTTCTGCTGATTAATATAGTTATTTTCTTTGTACAATGAATAATGATTTTATAACTTTTTTTTTTTTTTTTAGTTTTCTTTAAAATCTCTCCGATGCCTAAAGAATTAAAATCAAATCTTTTCCAGCAATTAAAAAAATCCCATTCTGTAAGCACAGTAACGTAATTTGATAAAAGTTCTAAAATCATTTCAGTAGAAACCACATTAAAAGTTCCTATTTTTATTATACTTCTGTTTAGCCATAAAAAAGGTCTTTGATAACAAGTCACATTAATTTAAATATCTTTATATGCTTATATAAAATGCACTTTTACATAAAAGTGAAGCACCACTCTAGGCCGGAATTATCTCTCTACATTTCATGGGTTATTTAAAGAATTCAGAGTCATTTTAGTATTTGCTTATAGAAACCTTAATAAAAGTTTCATAAGGAGAGCGAAAGTGGAAGAGAAAGCCGCGGGATGCTGCAGCTGTAGTAGGAATAAGAATGAAGCTAAGTGACTAAAGAGAAATGCATCATTAATTAAGGAATGTTTTTGTGTGACTTAGAAGCGTTCAAGATCTACGGAAACGCTCCGAGGAAAAATTATTCACTTCAATGGACAACTCTCTAATGTAGATTTATGACTGAAATTTTTAATTAACTTAAGGTTTCATGGGCACTTTGTGCGTTATTGTGTTTAATGCCTTCTCACATGAAAAATTTCAAAATTATTCATTATATAGGGAGAGAATTTTAGTATATACTATGAGATATCCCTGATGTTTCTGTGCAAAATTGTTCGCTAGCAAAAGCTTGTTGGTTTATTATTTATGCTGAAATAGACGTAAGTGAAAAGTATGTGTTCTTTTATCATATGGCAGATACATCATCTATTATTATCGAATGATACTTTAAGCTAAGTATATGAATGAAATTTTAATTAATTTAAGGCTTCATGGGTTTTTTATGCGTTATTGTGTTTAACCCCTTGAGGGGCGGTGGGATATATTATATCCCACCTACGATTAATGAAGATTTGAACCAGAAAAATTTTATTAAATTTTACTTTTCTAACTTTGGTGAAAAAAAGTAGTAAAATTGCTTTTCTTTATTTTGGAATAAAATTTTTGGAAGATTCCGGTATGAGTTCGACATTACAGTAACGCAATTTCTTGCTCCTCAAGGAGTTACTGCCTTCTCACATGGAAAATTTCAAAATTATTTATTATATAGGGAGCAAATTTTATTATATACTATGAAAAATCCTTGACGTTTTTGCGCAAAATTGTAAGTAGAATAATATTCTAGCAAAAGCTGGTTCATTTATTGTTTATACCGAAATAGACGTAAGTAAGAAATATATGTCAGGGCTTGAATTTCAGAGCGGGATGGCGGGATTCGCGCAAAAAATTTTGAAATCCCGCCCAAAATGATATCGTGGACGGGAGACTCCCGTCCAAAAAATTTCACCCTTTTCCTGAAAATTTTGTATTTTTAAATTACGATTAACTCCCGCGAACGCCTTGCAAATTTGCCGATATTTTCGCGCGACTAATTGACACATTTTTTTTTTCTTTTTACCGCGAAAGATTGTTGAAACTCGCGAGTTTTCGATGCGACCGATAGACAAATTTCATTATTTTTTTCTCGAGATCAATTGACAAGTGCCCGCGACCGATTGGCGAATTCAGCGGTGATTCTGTTACGAATTTTCTGAAAATTTAAGGCATTAGGTTCCGAAAATTGTGAAAAATCGGTCATCAGTTCAACAGAAAAATATCGTGAATTTCGACAAATGATCGCCGAAAAAATCAATTTTGTCAATCGTTCGAGGAAAAAATCGCCAGTTTCGTTGCAAAGGATTGCGAATAAAACACAAATTTTGTCAAAGGATCGCGGAAAAACGTGAATTTCGTCAGACTGTGGAAAAAAAACTTGAAATTCATCAAAGGATCGCAAAAAAACGCAAATTACATCAAAGAATAGCAAAAAAGCATAAATTTCTGCAAAGGAGCGCAGAAAAAATGCGAGTTTCGGCAAAAGATCGTGCAAAAAGAGGATTTCGTCAAAGGATCGCGGAAAAAACTAATTTCGTCAAAGGATCGCGGAAAAAAGCTAATTTCGTCAAAGAATCGCGGAATAAACACGAATTTACTGTTTAGTCAAACGGCCGCTGAGAAAAAACCGCGAATCTCATCAAAGAATCGCGAAAAAATACTAATTTTGTCAAATGATCGCGAAAAAAACACGCAATTCGTCAAAAGATTACGGAAAAATGGGAATTTCGACAAAGTATCGCGAAAAAAACGTGCATTTTGTCAAAGGATCGCGAAAAAACTCTCATTTTGTCAAAGAATCGCGAATTTCGTCCAGAGATCACGAAAAAAATCCCGCGGATTTCGTCAAAGAATCGCGCAAAAAACTCGAATTTCGTCAAAGGATCGCGGAAAAACGGCAAATTTCGTCAAATGATCGCAAAAAACGGAAATTTCGTCAAAGGGGCACGAAAAAACACATAGCTAGTGCTGGGAGTGATTCTCTCCCCCACCCATCCTCTATATTCTAACCTTTCAGAAAATTTGCTGTCAGTTTCAGAATTTTTTTTTTTTTTTTTTTTACTCAGAATCACTCCTGCTTTCTTACTTTTTTAAATAAATAAATAATAATAAAAAAAAAACATTTTGCGTCATTATTCTGAGTTGTTTATTTAAATTGCTTCAATGGTATTCTGTCATTCCTGTATTAATACAGACATGACAAAATAATTAATTCAAATCTTTTAAAAGCACGTAAACAGGGAGTTTCATATTTTTTTCTCCCTCCCAAATAGCTCAACTCCCCTCCATTTATAAATGTTGGTAGGGAGACTCCCCTCCTATGAAAAATTGAATTTCAAGCCCTGTGTGTTCTTTTATCATACCACAGATGCATTTTCTATTATTATGGAATGATAGTCTAAGCTAAGTATATGAAAGAAAAAAAGAAAAAAATCCACTAAAGAAATGTTAAAACTTTAATTATTTGCTCTACTATTATAAAACTTAATTATTTACTCAAAGTGAATTTAGCACTAAAGTTCATGTAAAACACTAAAAAAATGTACGAAAATTGCTTCTATGTGGATGCATATAATATAACATTATTTAAAATAGATTAAAAATCCGTTAAAATCCTGAAACGTTTTTCAGCCAAATTCACCCGGCCATCTTCAGTGGTTATTTAAATATTGTTATCTTTCACTTATTCGTTAAGGATACACTACTGCAAAATGAAGGTGGTATGGAAGATAAGTTGAGAGGAAAAGGTATTCAAATTTTAACAAAACAGGCCTCCATCTCGTTACAAACTATGTCTTTATTGGAAAATATTTCAAGGGATTCTCTTATAATAGCTTCCTGGTACCTGTACGAAAGATAATTTTGGATGTATTAAAATCTGCTTTTATAGGATAATTTTGGATTTATTAAAATCTACTTTTAGAGGTTGAATTTGAGCTAATCTTTCTAACGCAGTACAGGGTCTATTTTATCTACTTAATACAAAATTCACGTCTCACGTGTAGATTATTAAACCTTTTTCTTCCACAATATAAAATACATATATTTTAATAAATGAATGTTTTTGTTTATGTACAGTCGTGGGAAAAAAAAGTAAACACCCCATACTAACTCCTCAACAAATTATCGTAGAAGAAAGTTACTGGTACCGAACGATTGGAAATAAAGTCTACTTTTAAATGATGTATATAAAATTTGCTTAGGGGACCATCTACATATTAAAACGAACCATAAATTTGTTTTTTTCAATAGCAGTACACAATTCTGACAGCATAAATGAACTCTACACCCTTCAATTAGCCTAAAAACGATATTTTATGCAATTCGTACCATAAGTTTCGAGAAATTAAACCTTTTAAAACGAGCGTATTTTAAGGGCTGTATCCAAATTGAAGTTCCGTACACTGGATTGTTAACCAAGAGAGCCCCTTTCTTGATCAAGGCACCTTAAGCGTCACTCAAGGAGACAATGAAGCGTGTTAGATTACAGTACAGCAGAATAAATTTCAAAATGTCTACTCACTTCCATCATAGACGGCCCCTTAAACCATCAGTTTGTCGTTTTTTAAGCATAATTTGAAAACTACTTGGAAGAAAAATGTGAAATTTTTGAATTTCCATAAAGCAGGACTTAATAAATCTAAATCCATCAAAAAAATTGTAGGTTGCAATTCATAATTTTTTTCGGATATTAATTTCATAATTCATATCATAAAATTATAAAAATTGCAAATTCAGCTTATTTATGTTTGGGTATATTAGTATTATTACTACAAAAAAAAATTAGCACATTAGGAGCATAATTTCGGGAGATATAAATAAAAATATAAAAATGTAATTTAACATTAGAAGCACTAAATTTCGAATGTTTATAATTCAAAAACTTAGCATTCAAATGACTTGAAATTTGGTGTCTAGGCGTAGTTTGAACCGAAGATTTGAAATATCTCGTTAAAATTGGGTATTGCTATTGAAAAAAAAATGAAGTTTGAATTCGTTTTAATATGTAGATGACCCCCTAAGAAACTTTTATGTACATCATTTAAAAGTAGACTTAATTTCCAATCGTTCGGTACCAGTAACTTTCCTCTACGATGATTTGTTGAGGAGTTAGTAGGGGGTGTTTACTTTTTTTTTTCCACGACTGTACGTTTGTCTCTGTTTGTTTGATTGCGGGCGATCGTTAGAGTAATATATCGTACGTAGGACGTCTGCAAATTTGGTTTCGTATCGACGAAGACAATCCCGAATGCATTTTATATTTTTGCGCACATTTGTATTTACTTATTGCGTGCTAGTTGGTGTATTTTCGCGAGAGCATTAGGCACAACATCGTTTTCTTCAGCAATTTGTTATTTTTTCCACATTCACTTTAAACTACATTGTTTGAAATCTCGGTAATGCTTGACGAACGTAAGATAATATACTAAAATTTTGGACATGTCTCTGTAACAAAATCTATACAGGATACAATGACTTTTAAGCCGATTGAAAATCACAAACATGTTACGTTTGGATACCAAATTAACACTTTAAAATTGATAAAACTTCAGCATTTAATAAAATATTAAAATGCAATGTAAATACAATAAAAAATAGACGTTTCGTATTCAGTTCTGAATTCGATCCCTTGCTTTTATTATTTTTTGTATTTAAACATGAAAGTAGTTGTTCGAAAGTACATTAACATTAATATATTTAGGTTTATTTATTTAGAAATCGACATAAAATTTCATTTTTATTGTTCAAAAAATATTTTTTAGGTGATTATACTGTTGAAATTTTCAAAGTTTTGCATTACCTAAATACAACTTTGTTTTAAAAATATAAAAATGCTTTAAACAGAAATTTATTTAGGTTCAGAGTGATTATTGTAATCTTAAGTATAAGTAGGCATCAAAATTTTTTATCCTAGTTGCAAAATTTATTTTGTAATCCTGAGCGTAAACTGTCATACCAATTTTCTGTTCGTCAAATGTATGACAGTTTGGAGTTCCCTGTAAATGCCAATTCTGTATCTTGCATTTTTTGAAATATATGAAATGAAAGAACATGCCTATGTCTTTCATATCAATAAAAATTGTATTTTAAAGTCATATACATTTTGAGATATTAAATGTTTAAAATAGTCTTTCCCTCCCCCCCCGCTTTTTTCCAATTTTAAGAGTTCTGAGACCCTTTAAAAACTTCGTTGTTAATCATTCTTCTCTCCAATCTATCTAAAAATAGAAAGTGGTATTTCTCAATAACACGTAAGTCTGTTTAAAATTAAATAATTCAAAATGTAATGGTGTATCGTTCTTTTTCTACGCAATGACTTGAAATTAATTTCGCCAACATAGCTTCATGCTACTGCTGATAAAGATGTCTTATCATTGTGATATTAATTTTTATATTTAAACATTTTTTAGAAATATTTTAATGTATAAAAGCAATAAATATTTAATTTTATGATTCAGATTCTTCAAACTTTGTCGTAAGAGAAAGTGAATTAACCCCTTGAGGGGTAGTGGGATAAAATATATCCCACCTAATTTAAACAAGATTCTCACCAGAAAATTTTAACTAAATTTATATTCTTAACTTTGGAGGAAAATCGTTGAAAATTGCTTTTCCTTATTTAAAAATAAATTATTTTTATTATTCCGGTGAGAATTCAAGATTTTGAGACATTTTTGCTTGCCCCTCAAGGGGTTAAGTACATTAATCCTGTAACATTCGCGAGGGTTAGGTTCGCGGAGGCCTCCGCGAATGTTAAGACTATCTTTCAATGCAAAAAAGGGGTTAAGTTTTATGATTTTTTTTAATAGCTAAAAGCAATTGAAATGTAAAAATATGTTTATTAATCATTAAAAAATACACGCTGTAAATAAATTTGAATAATTATAAACATATCATACAAAGTTTAGTTGCTAGTGGATGGCTCTAAAAATTTACTGATGTACGATTGTTTCGAAAAACAGATTTTTTGTTTATGAATATCCATATAAAGAAAAGTTTCGGTCTCGATTTCTATTTTAAATTTAAAATCCCTCACCAGTTTAGGATCGCATTCTATTGCTTTCTCAACAAGTTGTTGCTGAAGCTTTAAAATTTCCCCTACAATTTTTGCAAAAAAATTTTCACTCACAATAAAAATTTTGAATTTTAGAAAATTTAGATTTTTTTTTTTTTTTTTTTTTTTTTTTTTTAGCAACAAGTCATGTTTCGGGTTCCTCGGAATTATTGAGCTATATTTTTCCGTAATACAGGGGTTGAAATTGTCCGAACTTAGGTTATACAATGCAACTGTATAGTGTTAAATAGTTCATGGCATTGGTAAAACAAAGCGAGTTTACTATTTTGTAAAAAATATATTCTTTATAAAACAAAATTCGCGAATAACCAAGTTAAGTATTCGCGGATGTTGAAATGTTCTTCTTTTTTATTTCGCGAATAATCAAAACTCGCGAATGTTAAGGGATAATGTACTATAAAAAAGAGGAAAAAATCACTTTGTTCAGTGTTTGTTATTAATGTGAAACGTGAAAAGAGATATTGTTAAAAAAACTGGTAATTCCCACTCCTTAAATTCGTAAATTTTCTAAGCACGTTAACGAAATTCCGCTTTTATACCCACTAAAGATCGTAAAGATAACGACTGTAATCTGAAAACTTCAGTTTTATAGTCGAGCTATTCTTTCATTTTAAGTCGTCCATTTTTGACTTTCCAATTACAGAATGGCTCTATCATGTTTAAAAGGTTTTAACTTTGCGTAATATTTAGTATATTGAAATTACCCTGGGAATTTTCTACATATTCTCTTTGAAATAGCTGAACATTAAGTAGAATATGCATAGTACTGCAATTTAATGCTTAAAAAAGCTAAATGTTTAAAATAAATTAATTTCTTATTTAAGGGAGAGTAGAAGACATCGGGAGACTATTTTGATTACTAATTTTACATATTAATACACTGCGCATTACTTGAATAAAATAAGGCAAATAAAATACTAAAAAAATAAGTGACTGAAGAAGGAACCTTTAGTAAAAGTTTAAGAAATGTATACACTCCTTCAACTGTGTGTTGGGAATGCTGCATTGCTGATTATTTATACTGTTGTGATACATTATTCAATACAAAAAGAGCTGTTTATATGATATATGATAATTAAACTCACCAGTATAATAATAATAAATTAGAATCATTAAGAGAGAAATTATTTATTTAAAATATTTAATAATGTATCGGACTTATTACAATTACATACTAATAACTTTCTAGGTCCTACTAAACTGTGTGGCTGTAGGATTCATGAAGGATCTTGCCCGACATTGTCCATCCCTGTGTCTTTTACCCTGGGCCATGAGGATCTATACAACATATGTCCCGGCCAAGTGGTCAGCCTTTGGTGTTTAGTTACAAAGCAAGCTTGGTACTCATTTTATCGACCTCGAAACGATGAAAGGCTGAGTGAACTTTGCCCGACCGAGAGTCAAACTTTCGACCTGCAGCACGGCAGTAATTTTAGGTGCACCAAAAGTATAAATTTTCTTATCTTTAATTACACCTTACGTTGTGTATAACCTATTCCATTATTAGTGCGCTATTTTGACACGGTTCCTATATTCTAATTTTCTAATTTTTGTTTTTTAATTATAATGCAGTTTTAAACATTCGATAGCACGATAAATGTACACATTTAAACAGTTTGATATTTCTTAATTTTTTTTTCACTCGTTACACTGAAAAGAAAAACGAACAAGCCACCAACCTGCTCCAACCTGAATTGCAACCTGCCCGTGGCTCTGATATTCATTTTATACACAGGAGTAAATTTGTTTGTCATCTTTCAATACTTACTATTTATACACTACTGTGTAATGTGAGTCACGTACTACTGTCCTGTAACCTATATTTGTGTCTATCTCTGTAAATTAACACTAATTGCTATGCACTCCATAAGCTACAGTTAACAAATCGTATACTGAAAAAAATTGGGATTTTCCTGCACAATATGTTGTAGTTTTTCAAGCACCGGTGCTGTGAAATCGAATTCAAGCACCGATGCTGTGCAATCGAATTCAAGCACCGATGCTGTGAAATCGAATTCAAGCACATCGCTCAGCGAATAGCAATGCGACTTTCCCCAGAATTGAGAAATTTTACCGCACTCTGAAAGACAGCAGCTTGTAAATTGTACAGCAACTGTGTTGGCAGCCAGAGTGCTAGCACCTTTTGTTGTAAAGTACAGTGTTTCTTCCTGCACTTTATGTGGTAGTTTTTTAAGCACTGATACTGTGAGATCGAATTCAAGCACCGATGCTGTGAAAGCTATATCAAGCAACAATTGAAGTAAATATAGAATTATTTCTGTCACGTGCATAACGCTGCCAATAGCAACGCGACTTTCCTCAGAATTGAGAAAATTTACAGCACTCTGAAAGACAACAGCTTGTAAACTTTACAGCAACTGTGTTGAAAGCCGGTTTGCCAGCACTTTTTGTTGTATATTACAGAACTTTTTTTTACAGTGTAGTACTCCTCAGTGGTGAAAATCTATTTTATTATTTTTGCAGTATCCTAACGTAATTAAAATACACGGCATACGCTTTTCCTCCATAATTTTTTACCATATTTTCTCCCATTTTGTACCACCTGAAATTTAAAATGTCTCAGGGAGAGATTCCAATAACAGTATTTGGCACATCAAAATTCGCAGATGCCAGACGATTTCTAGTGCTGAAAATCCCGGATTTTTAATTCCAGATCCTGTGATTTTCAGTACTGATACAGTTTGGATTTTATGCAGGAAGTCTATAAAGAATAGCTACAAATATTTATTTAATAAAAATCGTTCGATAAAAATCGAAAAAAATAATCATCGCTCTTGAGTTGTCAAAATATATTACTCAGTTATGGAAGGAGAGCTCTTCGGATGATTTGCGTTTTGTTTAAATTTACAGTTTGGTAGAACCTTTAAATAAAAAAACACATCTAAAAGTATTTGCAAATTAGTGTATTTAGAAAGGTTACCAGATTTGAATTTCATCTTTAATTCTTTGTGGAATAATGAGCACTCAATGGCACGTAATTATTTTTTAAAAACACAAAGCATCAAATGATCTTTCATTATGCACGCTTAACCCTGTATTCAAACGTAGAATCAATCATATTTCTGATTATTCTGTCATTTCAAATAAATGTCTTTAATCATTATGACAGATTCATTGTGATAAAACGATTCAATATAAAGTATTACGTGCATAATAGCGACAACACATTCTTTAGGCAGCAGTGTATTTTAATTCGTATTTTATTCAGCTGATTGGGCATTTTTATTAGAGTTGATAGATTATTGTATATTTAAAATGACCTGATAAAATAAATCTGTAACTGACCACTTTCAAAGTGTAAAAAAAATAATTTCGAGGAAATCAGAATATTCTTACAAAAGTTAGCCTTCAAAATAAAATGTAAGTAGACCAGAAGATTAAAAAAAAGTGCATAGTTAAAGTATTGGCATTGAGACCCCAGGCTATTCACACTAATTGTATATTATACTCTTATTTCAAAGAATAATGAGCCTCGAAAAGTAAAAAAATCGACAAAAAATATACCATTTAGCTAAATTAAAGGGAGGAGGATTAGCTCCCCCATTTCACCCTTTATACTTAACCAATGAGCCTCCAAATCTAATCAGGGACGAGCCTTATCACAATAAACCGGGATACCAAATTTAAAGCAAATCAGCTAATTCTGTATAAAAAACACATTTATCTAAATTAAAAGGGGAATTAGCACCCATTGACAACCTTTAAGCTTAACAAATTAATCTCCAAATCCAACCATGCAAGTGCCTTATTAAAATAAACTGTTATACCAAATTTGAAACAAATAGGATAATTCTGGATGAAAAACGCATTTATCTGAATTAAGGGGGGATTAACACCCCCCCCCCCTCCGTTCCCTTTTTATACTTCACTAATGAACCCCCAAAACTAGTCATGGAAGCAGAATGAACTTATATGGGACATTCTCATAATCTTTTGACTTTTGGGAAAACAAATCTGGCGAAATTAAACTTGCTAAAATAACATTTTAATCTGATAGACGAATGCCTTAATGATTCAAAATAAAGAAAAAATGGTCAGCAGCGATTTTTTTTTTTTTTATTTATTTAACTGAGGTTTATGTTAAACTTATGTTATGGAAAATTAAACTTTGTGAGTTTTCCTTACCCTTTTATGATTAAAACTTCATATTTTCTTTGAAATTTTTACTTATAATGAATTTGCATAGTACCCACAGGACATTCAAATAAGAAATACAAACAATGTAGTATTTGTAGTACATAATGTGGTATAACATTGTCTTAAAGGGGTATTAAAGAAGGGACGGTAAAGGTAAAAAAAGGGGACGGTATATGAAAAAGGGACGAAATTGGAAAAAAAGGGGCGGTAAGGCAAATTACCAACTATTTTAGGCAAATCATGTTAAGACTAAGTGGTAGCCACAATGTTCATTGATTTTTAGAAACAGTTATTTAGATTCTATTAAATAATAATAAGAAAAAATTAATTTACCTCGAAAAGTGCAGGAATAAACCTTGGGGACGGTAAGACTACCCATAAAGCCACGATGCTTGAAATTGATATTTAAATGCTGATTTAAATTCTGCAGTAAATTTCCTGTCAAAGAATTTTAGACATTCTTTCTCTAGAATACTTCTGCATGAGAAAAAACTTGAAAAAAATTCTGTGGCTGCATCTGAAGTGATTTTCTGTATAATTTTAGAAGAGGGACGGTAAGGAATCTAAAACCCAGGGGCAGAGTTTAAAAAATAATAACAACCCTAAAAAATGTGTGCAGGTTAATTTTTTGCTACATATTTATATAAAACAATAGTACCAGTTTCGGAAAAAAATTACATCGAATTATTTTTATTGAAACAATTTTATACAGACAGCTCCAAACTTAAAAATCAGTATCAGGGAAAACGGGACAGTATAGGAGTTTTCCTGGTATTTGAACCCCCAACACCGTCCAAAACTTATTTATCTCGTTAATATTGTTAGGCAATCATACAGTGGGATGTCCCCCAGTATATGAAAGGAAAAAAACAGAAAAAAGTGCAATAAAATAAAAATTATTATTCAGGGACATGAAAGTCAAAACATTGTGAGAATGCCCCATATTCCAAATATGAAGCAAATCGGACATTTCTATCAAGAGTTATCGCGTTACGTATATTCATACGTACGTACATACGGAACCTGCGGCCACATTAGCTTTCGGGTTTGATAGCCTGTGAGATAAAAAAGCTGATATTTTTAAATCTTAAAAATATGTAATTGAACCAAACTCTTAAAATAAACAAGAACAAAAAAATATGTGTTAGTCATAGATTATCAATCAACAACGGGGTATTAATACGAAATTTCGTTATTTCAAAAGCACATAACTCAGTAAAAAAAACATTTTCAGCAGTTGCTGTCCAAAAACAATAATAAGTGAAAAATTCTTTGAGCAACCATGTATGTGATCTATAAAATTTATACACACCACGTAATACAGTAAAAATTAGATAAGTTTAAAAGTGCATATTTTAGCGGAAAACGCGCTCCCAGTAACTATTAATCATAGTCAGTTGTTTACTCGAATTCTTTTGTTATCTCTTAGAATGATAAATAAATGTTGCACACATTATAATCTACAGAAAACATGTATTAGTGCACTTCAGCGCACATTATTAATTTTATTACATTTGAAGTATCATAACATCATTAAAATGGACCATAAACGATTTTTCTCCGTCGAACATAACGAACATGACGAATTGTAAACGAATTATAAGTGCTACAATTTCAATAACGAATGTTCTATACTAAACCCCACTAACATGGAAAAATTGCATGAAAATCCGAATACATTTACGAAAGTTTGAGCGCGTACCGATGAACAGACAAACAGAAATCATAAATAAAAAAGAAAAGTGCCCAGCTAAACTGATGGCACTGAGCTCACAGGCTCTTCGCACTAATTGTATATTATACTCTTATTTTAAAGAATAATGCACCTCAAAAAATAAGTGAAGGGGGATTAGCCCCTTTATCCTTAACCAATGAATCCCCAAAACTAATCAGGGAAGCTCCTTAACATAATAAACCTGTATACCAAATTTGGAGCAAATCGAATAATCCTGCATGAAAAACCCATTTATCTAAATTAAGGGGGGTGGACTAGTCCCCCTTTTCCCCCTTTATCCTTAACCAATGAACCCCCAAAACTAACCAGGGAAGTTTCTTAACATAATAAACCGGTATACCAAAATCGGTAATCGAATAATTCTGCATGAAAAACCCATTTATCTGAATTAAAGGAGGTGGACTAACCCCCCTTTTCCCCCTTTATCCTTAACCAATGAACCCTCAAAACTAATCAAGGAAGCTCCTTAACATAATAAACCGGTACACAAAATTTGGAGCAAATCGAATAATTCTGTATGAAAAACCCATTTATGTGAATTAAGGGGGGGGACTAACCCCCTTTTCCCCCTTTATCCTTAACCAATGAACCCCCAAAACTAATCAGGGAAGTTCCTTAACATAATAAGCCGGTATACCAAATTCAGAGCAAATCGAATAATTCTGCATGAAAAAACCATTTATCTGAATTAAGGGGGGGGGGGGTTGGACTAACCCCCCTTTTCCCCCTTTATTCTTAACCAATGAACCCTCAAAACTAATCAGGGAAGCGCCTTATCAGAACGAAACTAGAAAAAAAATTGAAGCAAATCGGATGTTTCTATCAAGAGTTATCGCGTTACGCATTTACGTACATACATACATACATGCGTACGTACATACAGAACCGGCGGGCACATAAGCTCTCAGGCTTTGATAACCTGTGAGCTAAAAAAAGAAAAGTGCCCAGCTAAACTGATGACATTGAGCTCACAGGCTCTTCGCACTAATTGTATATTATACTCTTATTTTAAAGAATAATGCCCCTCAAAAAATAAGTGAAGGGGGATTAGCCCCCTTTATCCTTAACCAATGAATCCCCAAAACTAATCAGGGAAGCTCCTTAACATAATAAACCTGTATACCAAATTTGGAGCAAATCGAATAATCCTGCATGAAAAACCCATTTATCTAAATTAAGGGGGGGTGGACTAGCCCCCCTTTTTCCCCCTTTATCCTTAACCAATGAACCCCCAAAACTAACCAGGGAAATTTCTTAACATAATAAACCGGTATACCAAAATCGGTAATCGAATAATTCTGCATGAAAAACCCATTTATCTGAATTAAAGGAGGTGGAATAACCCCCCCTTTCCCCCTTTATCCTTAACCAATGAACCCTCAAAACTAATCAAGGAAGCTCCTTAACATAATAAACCGGTATACCAAATTTGGAGCAAATCGAATAATTCTGCATGAAAAACCCATTTATCTAAATTAAAGGGGTGGACTAACCCCCCCTTTCCCCCCTTTATCCTTAACCAATGAACCCCCAAAACTAATCTGGGAAGTTCCTTAACATAATAAACCGGTATACCAAATTTGGAGCAAATCGAATAATTCTGCATGAAAAACCCATTTATCTAAATTAAAGGGGTGGACTAACCCCCCCTTTCCCCCCTTTATCCTTAACCAATGAACCCCCAAAACTAATCTGGGAAGTTCCTTAACATAATAAGCCGGTATACCAACTTCGGGGCAAGTCGAATAATTCTGCATGAAAAACCCATTTCTCTGAATTAAGGGGGGGGGGACTAACCCCCCTTTTCCCCCTTTATCCTTAACCAATGAACCCCCAAAACTAATCAGGGAAGTTCCTTAACATAATAAGCCGGTATACCAAATTCGGAGCAAATCGAATAATTCTGCATGAAAAAACCATTTATCTGAATTAAGGGGGGGGGGGGTTGGACTAACCCCCCTTTTCCCCCTTTATTCTTAACCAATGAACCCTCAAAACTAATCAGGGAAGCGCCTTATCAGAACGAAACTAGAAAAAAAATTGAAGCAAATCGGATGTTTCTATCAAGAGTTATCGCGTTACGTACGTACATACGTACGTACATACATACATACATGCGTACGTATATACAGAACCGGCGGGCACATAAGCTCTCAGGCTTTGATAGCCTGTAAGCTAAAAAAAGAAAAGTGCCCAGCTAAACTGATGACATTGAGCTCACAGGCTCTTCGCACTAATTGTATATTATACTCTTATTTTAAAGAATAATGCCCCTCAAAAAATAAGTGAAGGGGGATTAGCCCCCTTTATCCTTAACCAATGAATCCCCAAAACTAATCAGGGAAGCTCCTTAACATAATAAACCTGTATACCAAATTTGGAGCAAATCGAATAATCCTGCATGAAAAACCCATTTATCTAAATTAAGGGGGGGGGGTGTGGACTAGCCCCCCTTTTCCCCCCTTTATCCTTAACCAATGAACCCCCAAAACAAACCAGGGAAGTTTCTTAACATAATAAACCGGTATACCAAAATCGGTAATCTAATAATTCTGCATGAAAAACCCATTTATCTGAATTAAAGGAGGTGGAATAACCCCCCTTTTCCCCCTTTATCCCTAACCAATGAACCCTCAAAACTAATCAAGGAAGCTCCTTAACATAATAAACCGGTATACCAAATTTGGAGCAAATCGAATAATTCTGCATGAAAAACCCATTTATCTAAATTAAAGGGGTGGACTAACCCCCCTTTATCCTTAACCAATGAACCCCCAAAACTAATCTGGGAAGTTCCTTAACATAATAAACCGGTATTCCAACTTCGGGGCAAGTCGAATAATTCTGCATGAAAAACCCATTTCTCTGAATTAAGGGGGGGGGGGCTAACCCCCCTTTTCCCCCTTTATCCTTAACCAATGAACCCCCAAAACTAATCAGGTTAGTTCATTAACATAATAAACCGGTATACCAACTTCGGAGCAAATCGAATATTTTAGCATGAAAGACCCATTTATCTGAATTAAGGGGGGTGGACTAACCCCCCCTTTTCCCCTTTATCCTTAACCAATGAACCCCCAAAACTAATCAGGGAAGTTCCTTAGCATACTAACCCAGTATACCAAATTCGGAGCAAATCGAGTAATTCTGCATGAAAAACCCATTTATCTGAATTAAGGGGGGGGGGGACTAACCCTCTCTTCCCCCTTTATTCTTAACCAATGAACCCCCAAAACTAATCAGGGAAGCGCCTTATCAGAACGAAACTAGAAAAAAAAATTTGAAGCAAATCGGATGTTTCTATCAAAAGTTATCGCGTTACGTACGTACATACATACATACGTAAGTACATACAGAACCGGCGGGCACATAAGCTCTCAGGCTTTGATTACCTGTGAGCTAAAAATGTTCATGTTTGTGTGAAAGTACTAAATAGAAAAGAAAATAAATAAAACGTTATCAATGTCAATGCGTCCATTTAAAGTAGAAACATGCATTACATCTATAATTAACTTTTAATATATACATATATATTACCATTAAAACAAGCTGTTGATATGGCCTGCTATGCCACGATAATCGAGCGAAAGCGATTTATTATAATTACTTGCGAACTTGCCCGGTGTTGCCCGGGTACGCCAAAAAACAGCAGGAATTACGAAAAAACTCTAAAAATCACAATAAGATATCGCGAAAAAATTTTTAATGGCTTCTCAAATTGTGAAAAGAGAAAATATATATATATATATTATGTTCGAAGATTGCAAGTTGATTCCTTTCGCTAATGTGGAAAAATAGTAGCAAATCGCTAAAATACACTAAAAATCACATACAAAATTCCCGAAAAATTCGAAAATTGCTATACGAAATCCGAATAAACTTTATTGAAATGAGGGCAGAATGTACTTTAGGTCAAAAATGGAATGTCAAAAAATTGCAGCAGATCGCGAAGAAACGTAAAAATCGCATTAAAAATCACAAAAAGTTCAAGAATCACGAAAGTCAAAATTTACTATAATTGGATAAAAGTTTCAAATCTAATTCCTTTGATCTGTGGGCTCTCTTAAAATTTATGTTTTGGAAATCATGCTAAGCATTAGATCATGTTACTTTTATTCATAATTAATTTACTTGGACTCCCTTAAATATAATTAACATAATCCCTTAAGTTAATATTAGTTTTTGTTGCATTAAAATATCACAATTTGTTGATTTTCTGTAAGCAAATAAGCTCTATTGTTTTACAGTGGAAGTCTATCGGAATTTAGCGAAATATTAGAGATATCGCCAAGTTGGCGTCACTTTTGGCGGCTCATTTTGGTCGCCAAATTTGGCGATATATCGCCAAGTTGGCGACAAACTTTGCGTTATTTGGCGACAAAACTGGATTCCCCCTACGGTACCCCCCCCCCCCCCCCCCCTATATGTATGGACATGCATTACATGCTGTTCAATAATCGCATAAAAAATTCGCTAAAAATTCCAAAATCGCTGCACGAATTCCGAATAAACTTTTATGAAAAGAGAACAAAATTTACTATATTGGGTTAAAAGAAAGAAACCGCATTCTTTTTTCTAATGTGGAAAAATCGAATTAATATAATCCCTTAAGTTAATATTAGTTTTTGGTCCCGGGTTCGATTCCTGGCTCTGGCTAATTTTTCACACCAGTTGGGTTTATTGTATTTATTGTTTGTATGTCTGTATAATATTTATATATACCTTTAACTGTTGAATGCAGGCGTTATTTATGTGTGTATGTGTGTTTTAATATATATTGTAGTATGAGTGTTTTATTATAAGTATTAGTTTTTGTTGCATTAAAATATCTCAATTTGTTGATTTTTTGTAAGCAAGTAATGCATATTGGTTTACAATGGAAGTCTATGGGAATTTGGCGAAATATTAGAGATATCGCCAAGTTGGCGTCAATTTCGGCGACTCATTTCGCTCGCCAAATTTGGCGATATATCGTCAAGTTGGCGACAAACTTGGCTGCATTTGGCGACAGAACAGTGTCCCTGTACAGTAACCTCCATATAGGTATGGAAATGCATTAAATGCTGTTCAATAATTGCATAAAAATTTCGCTAAAAATTCAAAAATCGCTGCATGAATTCCGAATAATCTTTTTTGAAAAGGGAACAAAATTTACTATATTGGGTTAAAAGAAAGAAACCATATTCTTCTCACTTATATCGAAAAAATCGCCTTGAAACTTAAAAAAGTGCTAAAAATCGCATAAAAAATTAAATTAAAAAAATCTAATCAAAAAATCGAAAATCGGGCTTCGAGGTGCAAAACTTCATATATAGACGTACCTTTTCCCCAAATTTTGTAGCTCTACGTCCAGTGGTCTCTTCAGAACGCCGTCTACACACTCACTCACTCACACACAAACTTCTTTCTTTATTATTATAGATATAGTATAAATGAACCATAAAATAAAATGAAAAGTGACTATTTAAACTGATGGCATTGAACTCACAGGCAATTCACAGTAATAATTGTATATTATACTCTTATTTTAAAGAATAATGCCCATCGAAAAATAAATTAAGGGGAGGGGATTAGCTCCTCCATCCACCCCTTTATATTTAACCAATGAACCTCAAATCTCATCAGAGAAGCACCTTATCAGAATAAACCGGTAAAACAAATTTGAAGCAAATCAGATAATTCTACATGAAAATCCTCTTTATCTAAATTAAGGGGGATTAATCCCGTTTCCCTCCTTTATACTTAACCAATGAACCCCCAAAACTAATCAGGATAGCACCTTATCAGAATGAACCTGCATTTAAAATTTTAAGCAAATCGGATATGTCTATCAAGAGTTATCGCGTTACGTACACACATACATATTTACATACAGAACCTGCGTGTATATGCATACAGAACCTGCATTACCTCTAGGCTTTGATAGCCTGGGAGCTAAAAATTTTAAAACCGATAAGTATTCAGAAGCACACAGAAGATACACAATACACTGTATGACCATTAATGATCGACAACTTTCAATTTTAAACATTTTGTCGAATACAGAAATATACTTGTCAGATTCTTCTGGAATTTCAGGATTAAAAGGAACAGGTTTGACCTCAAATTTATCGACGTCGATTTGATAAGGAGAACAATTAGGGGGCAAACAAAAAATCAAAGAAAAAAATAATACTTGGGATCACCCTGTAAAATAAAATGCACAAAATGATCTATCGCTACAGAATATAAATAGGCAGACAATGCACAACATGTGTATTCATTTGTATAAGAATAGCACGTATATTAATAGAGATATAGCGATTTATTTAAAAAATTAAAAAAATACTTTCATGTTTTTTGCTTATAAGAAGCAGGATTTTCAACCAACTTTAACACCGGTGATTTATCGATTCTAGTTGGCCAAAATTATTTTTGGCGTCAATATAGTGGAATCGCCATGAAATTGAAAAATGTTATTGATATTCACTATTGAGTGTTAGATATTGTAAAATGTCGCGTGTAGCTGTCATAATTTCGTTACAGGGACATTCAAAAGTATTTCGTTAGATTACGGCCTATGGGAAAAAATCGTTTGTGGTGGTTTTTAATGATGTTTCATAATTTCAAACACTTTGAAATTTATATACATATCTATGAAGTGCACTACAAGATGATTGCTATAGAATATGGTATGGGTAGTATTTATCGATCATTTACAGGGACACTAAAAAGAATTATGCTACATTACGGTCTATTGAGAAAAATTGTTTGTGGTGTATTTTGTTCATGTTACACTTTTTCATAAGTATTTTAATTGATATATATCTCAGAGGTGCTCTATAAGATGCTTACTATTGAATACGATGTGCCATTCGTCTTTCATATACAGGGGCACACAAAATAAATCAGTTATATTTTTTCTGTATGAATAATAATTGATGGAAGTGCGTTTTCAGTTGTGGAACACTTCTTTAAATTATAAAAATTGCATACTATTTAGTGTGTATAAATTCTATAAATCATATACAGGGCTGCACAAAACATCTGATGTATATTCCCGCTTATTGTTGGAAATTGCTAACGAGGAATTTTTAATTGTACTATGCGCTCACTAACTGTTCTAAATTTTAGCATAATGTGAATCACATGATAAATCTATAGTTTATATACCGTGATGTACAAAATTTTCAGCTAATTTTTCGACTTTGGTTGAAATTGTGTTTTCAAACGTGTTATATGTTTTACAAATTATTACTTAGACGTCGTATTTCACGTTATTAAACTATGAAGTTTTATTATAGTAGTCCGAATCCGTTGAAAAATGTTCCATAATCTGATTGATGCATGATTTTACGTTCTTCTTGATAATTTTAATAATCCTTTCTTAACGGTATGGAAGCTAAAGTGATAAAACTATTTTTGTATTATTATAACAAATCATAAAATTTCTTTTTCTAAAATTTAATGTACGGGGCAAACATTCAACAGCTTTAATGAAAATTGTTGTGTTACATATTCTGTTGTATATTTAACTTCATCTCTGCACAGAGGAACCTTCTGTAAAGAATGGGAATCATAAACTATCATGAGAAAATGCCTACATTATGTTTTGCATTGTACCAAATCTGAATTTGGAGAATTTTTTTGGATCGATTTTGTAAACCACTCAAAATTTGCCGCCAAGTAATATATTTTAAATCATTTTGTCCTGAATTTTGTACATACAACTGGCAATTATTGTCCAAATTTGGTCATCAATTTAAACATTTCGCTCTTGCAAAACTTTATGTCTCATCATTTTAATTTTTCTCTATAAACAAATTATTTTCAACAAAATTCACATTTTCGTTAAATTTTAAATCTTGTTGCCGTTGCATAACGGTGCAAAAGTTTATTTATGTGACTAACTTAAATTATAATTATTTGATAAAAAGAAGCTTTGATAAAAAAAAATAGTACTTGTACCAAAATGTCAAAAAAATTTATTTAGACTTAATAAGCTAAAAACAGTTATAAAAACTGGGTTGTGGGGGCACCTAGGGGCAGACAAACTAAATTGGAGCGAAAAGGTAATAATCTAAACTATTTAATCATATTACAAATTGAGCTTAATCGTGCTTTATCATATAACTTTTTCTATATTAAAACTGAAAAATTGTAAAAAATATACAGAGTTTTCTGCGGCATTAAATATGAAATAACAGCTGATATGTGCGAACTTTATGCACATAAATCCGATAAAATAAAGTCCATATTTTGTTTGGAAGCGTCCATAATCGAGCAGTATATTTTATTCCGCTTAAAGTAACAGATTAAAGAATAATACTCAAATTGATTGATTCATTTCCAACTAAGAAGTACTAACTTTGCGCTAGTCTATGGACCATACAATTATATTTATATCAAAACCAATAGCCCAGGGTACAAAGTCCTAACTATTGAGCTATAACGGACAAAAAATAAATTATGCTAGGATAAACTTTTAAAAATCGACTTTTGGCCAGCTAGAATTGGTAAATCACCCACCGTGCACCGTTTTCAAACAAATTGACAAATAATAGTAGAAACAAAATAGTGCAATTCGAATATAAATATATTAAATATTTTAGGAAATTTAAGGAGTTGTATGAATTTTTTGTATCTGCGTATACACGAACGATAACAAGGATCTTTTTACATAATTTAATAGTCAACTCTATGGAGCGACTTATTAAAATATCCAGTCAAATATCGTAAAAATTCAGAAAGATATCGGCGTTAGAGTGAGCTAATTTTTAGTTGTTCCCTAAAAGCAGCTGAATGATAAGAGATTTTCCACAAATTGTCATTTCTTATTAACTGAATTTTAGAAAAAAGTTAGTATTTAGTGATTATCAACGAGTAGATTTGGAAAAAATGCTTCAATTTTGATACTTCTTTTTTTCATGGTATAGACTCGTTTTGGTGGTTATCCAAGAACTAAAACATCAATAAAAAAAATTAAAATTAATTTTTTTTTAAATTAAGATTGACAATTTGTGTACATTTTGTAGAAATATAGAAATAAGATAAAAAGTTACCTTGGAGGCATACTCAACTCTCAACATACTCATTCTCAACTGCTCTGATCAACAAGCTCAAGACGTTTTGACACATTTACAAATTCATTTTATAACGGAAATATATAAACTTGGAAGGTCTGAGTATGGAAAATATTTGGAACCGAACTGTGTTTGCCATTTTTTTATCCATAAAGTACCTACTGAGTTATAAGCGATTTTGATCACGTGACAAAGACTTTTTTCTCCCTTCCTTCAGTAGTTATTCTTCTTTCGCGCGAAAATTATGTTCAAAGCGCCCAATTTGACATTACTTACTGAAAGATCTATTGCATTTGCAAAAAAACGGAAAAAACAGTTCGATTACATAGTTTCTGAACAACACCACCTGCTAGTTTCATGCCTTTTCGAACAAAAATAAATTAAAACTTATGTCATAAAGTTGCCCTTTTGAAATTGAGAACATTCTTAAAAAAATGTTAGGAGGAGAAAGACTTTTATCAAATGCAGTTAAATTTTTTTGTGCAATTGGCTTTATACACGTCTAGTTCTTTTTATTAGACAAGAATGTAAAAACTTCTCAATATGTTAAAAAAAAGTGTGTAGATTTTAATGAAAACTACCTAGAAAAATAACATTGGTAGAAAAGTAACATTTTAAATATAATCTGTTTTACCCTCGTATATTGCATTTCTTATAGTTAAATGAATTAATTTTGACATTAAAGCAAAATTATACAGCAGCGAATTTTTATTAAAATAGATTATATATACAAATTATTAGTACATGTAGATGACAACACGTTGTTCAAAATCAAGATTTACATATTTTGAACTTTAAAAAGCTGAAAAAATACTCAAAATTGAGTACTTTTTGAGTATTTTAAAGTACCAATATTTAGAATGTACAATTACTTTATGAGAAAAAAAGTAACAAGTCGAAAATTGTACATCAAACGTGGCAAATGAGGTGCGTTTGTATCATAACTAGTTTTAAAAATACTCAGATATTGGTGTAATAGCTGTTGCAATCTTATACAAAAATGCATGGATACAAAATTGATTACGATTCTATATATTAAATTCTGTAATACGGAAAAAATAGGACGTAATCACCATGGCAACCTAGAATCATCGACTATCATCGAATATCGTTGAATTAATTACGTATGATAGGATTTAATAGAATGAACAAAACTTTTATTAATGTCTTTTTAAGTTTTGATTCAATTTTCATAAAATTTGAAATGACTCGACAACATTCTGCAATGATTATATATATTAAATTTCAAACCATTCAGTTGGGTTGTTTTTGCGCTGCTATATGCGGACAGACGGACAGACTGACTGACGGACGGAACAGACGACGACTATACACTGTAAAAGAAAACGGACTAATATACGGAAATACTACTGGCAATCAAGACGCGAGTACTATTTCCGTATTTTAGCGGCACTTTTCCCCGATAAATTACAGAAAAAATCCGTTTTTTTTCTATAATGTTGTTTTCTGTAATTTACCGGGAAAAAGTTCCGTTAAAATACGGGAATAGTTACTGGCGTCTCAATTGCCGGTAATATTTCCGTGTTTTAGTCCTTTTTTTTTTTTTTTTTTTTTACAGTGTAGGTGCAACGTATTTATATAGAAACGAATGCACCTAAAAAAGAATCATGCATTTAGTATGGGCAGATATTTTTAAAAAGTCTATGTTACATAAAAATTGTTTCGTTTTATTCTTTATCTAATCATTCTCTTACATTAAATGCTCAAGAAAAACAATATAAACATTTCGAACATTTCCGATGTAAGGGAAGACAATCGTCTCAGAAAAATATCAGCTAGTGACAAAACAACTGTCATGCTTGCAGAACAGTATGACAGACACGTTTTCTCTCACGCCAGTTACATTTAAGGTCTGAGCAAAAATAAACTAAACTCGACATATTTTCCTTACATATCTGATCTTTTGACAATTTTTCTGCTTTATACTTGTGAAAAGATTTCAAATGCTTTCTCTTTCGGTAAAACAACTAATGAAACATGAAATTCAATAGATTATGTAACACTTTCCAAAACTAACAGAATATTATAAAATTATGTATGAAAATAACTTAAAATCATCCTAACTAGGCTAAAAATTGCGAAAGTGATAAAAAAATACACTTAAAAAGGCTTATAAATACCTTTATTCAGATCGACATATGTTTCGTCGCTCAAACGGTGGCATTCTCAAAACCTTTGTCGATAGCAATATTTTCGCAAAAGATTTTTAAAAACAAGAAATTGTTTAATAAAATACCAAGACCACATGTTGATAATGAAAAGCAAGTGCAAACATAAAATAAAAATGGATATTTGTGAACGTGAATTAACTTCTACTATTGTTTCTTACTCTGCAGAGCATCTCTTTCCAAATTTTAAGTAAGTCAATGGAAGCTGAATCATTGCAAATATTTTCACTGCGAAAAAGATCTCTATTGACTCCGGATAATGGATGGTAAATAAAATCTTGATGGATAAATTATTCTGCTGTTTCTAAAATCAATCTGTAAAGCTTCTTAGCTAAATAATCTGGCCAAAGCTGTAGTTCTCTTGCTTCAACTTGTTGTATTTTTGTATCAACGAAGAGAATGTCTTGACAATGTTGCCGTTTTAGTGATGAAACATATGTCGATATGTTTGGATAACAGGATTTTGTTTAGAAATTTATATATTTTATATAATGACATTTCTAAATCAACAATTCAAAAAGCATATAATGCAGTACAAATCTATTTTCTCCAAGTGCTGTCCACAGCCGCCAAAGTGTGCGAAATCTTTCGGGCAGCTCTTATAGGGCGCTGTAGATATCCTGATATAAGAAATTAAACCATGTAACGCACTAAAAATTATTTAAGTTTGAAATTGTATACTACAACTGAAAACGCACTTTCAATGATCGAATATAGCCATGCCTGTAGCATTTTTGTTTAGAGTGTGTGTCATAAATGAATGTTAAATGCTATGCACTTCACAATCTATAGAAAACATGTTGATAAATTAGTTGTGTTGAAATCCAATCAAAATTTTCAGTAATTATTTTGCATTGTAGATTAGATAAATTTTTTGTGAGTTTTTATTTAGATGCTTTAACCCTTTATGTGCTGAATTATGAATTCGTGAAAATTTTATCTTCTAAAGCATTTTTCGTTAATTTTTTAAACGACATTAGAAGATTTACTTAATCATTTAATAAATTTTAGAAGGATTAATTAAATTTGAATTAATAGGGATTTTGTGCACTATTTATAATCCCACTCAAGTCTTTTATGTTCAATAATTTTCTTAGTATTTTGTAGAATTAGTAAATGTACGACTATAATGTTCTTACAATAGAAATATAGAAATATTTCCGAATTGAAAAATCCCCCCCCCCCTCCCACACGACGCCAAGAAAGCTGAAAAGATGCAAAGTAAAAAAAAAAAAAAAAAAATCATCCTTTTAAAAATATTTTTGTTTTATGTAACCCATAATGCTTTTGGGGCAAGATAAAGTAATGCATCTATAGCTCATTCTAAACTGTATTACTACTAATCGATGAATTAAATGAATTTTATAAGAAGTTATTTTAACGGTACTTATAAGTACCGTCAGTAGATAAAGGGTTAAACAAAGCTGAATTATATCCATGAAAATTTTCATATTTTCGTACATATTTTTATTAATTTATCTGTAAGAACTGTTTGTTTATTATATAAAACGTGTTCGCACATAGAGTGATTTATTTATTTATTTATAAGTCTTGAAACTTTAGAAATTTATAATTTGGAAAAATTAACCAGTTTAGCATAGAAACTTGTATTTGCGCACTGCAATGTATGAATAATAACTTTAAAATTTTTAAAAATGTATTTTGTTAAACGCATTTTGAAAATACATGTTTTTTGTATTTGTAATTTTTTATTTTTGTAAAGTATTTTGTATTTTGTATTTTATATTCTAAAAGCGATATATTTTGCATCGAAAATGTAAAAATTGTACAGATTGTTTACTGTATAAAACGAGCTTCCAAATAGGGTGATTTATTTATTTATAAGTATTCCTTATTTACTTTGAAAATTTATAATTTCAAAAAGATTAATCAGTTTTGCAAAAGCTGGTATTTTGCATTTGCGCACTGCCATGTATGCACAATATTTTTCAAATCCTCAAAATGATATTTTAAATGTATGTACGCGTATTTTGTATTTGTTTTTATTTATTACTCTTGTAAAGTATTTTGTATTTTAATTTCTTAAACCAATGTATTATGTATCTAAAAGGGTTTTTCGATGTGTTTTGCACAACTCTGCTTTTCAACAACATTAAAACTTTCAAGTGCAAAGTAAATGATTATTCGATTATTCGATTATTCGATTTTGCTATGTACTGACATCCAAGTGCAAACTACCAGACAAATTTTTGAATTAACTTTAGATAATAAATTTAATAATGGAAAACTCCTCAAAAACGTGAAATAAAATTTTTATTTATCTTATTAGGTGCGTTCGTAATTATATAAATACGTAGCACAGATAGTCGTCGTTCGGTCCGTCTGTCTGTCTGTCCGTCCGCATATAACAGAGCAAAAACTAACCAACCGAATGGTCTGAAATTTTAAATATATAATTGTTGCAAAATTTTGTCAAATCATTTCAAATTTTATGAAAATTGGATGTATAGTTTAATGACAGGGACAGTCAAAAATTTTCCTTTACATTACGGCCAATGGGAAAAAATATTGCAAGTGCATTTTAATGATGTAAGATAACTCCGAATGGTCTGAAATTTTAAATATATAATTGTTGCAAAATTTTGTCGAGTCATTTCAAGTTTTATGAAAATCGGATGTATAGTTTAATTAAAGGGACAGTCAAAAGTTTTCCATTATATTACGGCCAATGGGAAAAAAATTATTGCAAGTGCATTTTAATGATGTTACAGCCTTTCGAACAGAATGAAATTCATATCCACTTATGAAGTGCACTAAAATATACATTCATAACAATATGCGGTTCAAAAAATATTTATAAAACTGGTTATAGTACGAACGCACCACATCTGCCACGTTCAAAAAGTATTGCAAGTGCATTTTAATGATGTAAGATAACTCCGAATGGTCTGAAATTTTAAATATATAATTGTTGCAAAATTTTGTCGAGTCATTTCAAGTTTTATGAAAATCGGATGTATAGTTTAATTAAGGGGACAGTCAAAAGTTTTCCATTATATTACGGCCAATGGGAAAAAAATTATTGCAAGTGCATTTTAATGATGTTACAGCCTTTCGAACAGAATGAAATTCATATCCACTTATGAAGTGCACTAAAATATACATTCATAACAATATGCGGTTCAAAAAATATTTATAAAACTGGTTATAGTACGAACGCACCACATCTGCCACGTTCAAAAAGTATTGCAAGTGCATTTTAATGATGTAAGATAACTCCGAATGGTCTGAAATTTTAAATATATAATTGTTGTAAAATTTTTTCGAGTCATTTCAGATTTTGTGAAAATCGGATATATAGTTTAATTACAGGGATAATCAAAATTTTTCCGTTACATTATGGCGAATGGAAAAAAATATATATATTGCATGTGCATTTTAATGATGTTACAGCCTTCCGAATGGTCTGAAATTTTAACCATATAATTGTTACACAATTTTGTCGAGTCATTTCAAATTTTATGAAAATCGGATGTATAGTTTAATGACAGGGACTGTCAAAAGTTTTCTGTTACGTTACGGCCAATGGGAAAAAAGTAGTGCAAGTGCATTTTAATGAAGTTACAGTCTTTCGAACAGAATGAAATTGATATGCACTTATGAAGTGCACTAAAATATACATACAAGCGGTGCAAAAAATATTTATAAAATTAGTTATAGTATGAACGCACCTCATTTGCCACGTCTCACGAGCAATTTCCAACTTTTTTATCCTATTTCTGTTGAATACATAGACATTGCTATTGTTCATGCTAACACATATATTTGTATTATCGCTTTAATGGTATTCTTACACATAGATAAATACACAGATTAATGGATGACAGATCCAATAACCGAGAAATCATTAAGGACCTTTTAATTTTTACCATTAAAAAATTGTCTTTTTCTTTTGAATAGAGCAGACATGATTAATATTTCTAGAAAATCAATAACTAAAACTAGTCGGATGTGGCAATTCCAAAACTTTCTTATACAGGGTGTCCGGTCTCAACGGTGTCCAATGGCTATTTCCTAAACCGTTAGTCATAGACATATAGTTCCAATTACAAAAATGTTTTAAATCAGGTAAAGAAATATTTTAAAAGCGATTTGGGTCAATAAAAACATTTCTTAAAAAATTACGAAATTTAAATTTTTATACGGTTCCCGGTCCTGTAAGTTATATTTAGTGAAATTTTCCTTTCACACTGACAAGTAATACAAAAAAAGTCCCGTTATTCTACGATTAAAATTGACCGAGTAATAGCTGTTTAAAGTTGGAGCCTATCTTTTGCTGCAAATTGGGGGTCATTCACAAATTTAGTCGAAATATAATTTCGTCAGACATAAAAAATGTTTGTGAGTAAAATTAACATTGCAATATAAATTTGAAATCTTTAATCATTCTGGTATATTAATGGAAAATATAGAATTTGTAATAAACATTTAAGAAGAAAAAAAACAGAATTTTTGTTAAATAAAATGATTCTAAATTAACAGCCTCAATTCTTTACAAAATGATACGTATTTTAAAATATTATTAGATTGCACAAGCCTGCAAAACTTGGGTTATGTCATGTTTTTTAGCTTTTGATAATTGATTCTTATGTATTCTGTACCGCTGAATCCGAAATTGACCTTCATTTTGATTTTTCGTTAAGAAGTTCAATATTAAAATTAAATTTCCTCCCCCATCTCATCGGACCACTCAGCTGTTTAGCTGTAAGAATCCCAGGATAAGCAAAAAATATCGAATAAATTTTTTAATAAAATAAAATAAAATAAAAGTTTTACATATGTTTTATAGTATGAGATTTTCGCTATATTTTAATTTACACATTTGCGATTTGCAAAAAAATGCAAATGTGATGGTTAAAACTGAAGGTCATTTTCAGATTCAGTGCTAAAAAGTGCGTAAAAATCAATTATCAAAAGTTACAAAACAAAACCATCTCCTCTACTTTATAGCATTCTATTTTTGTTATTCTTTAAATTTGAAAATTTATGATTTGCGAAGTATCCTGATATGATGGTTAAAAATTAAGGTAATTTTCAGATTCAGTGCTAAACAATACATGAAAGTTAAAAAACCCAACAATCGCAGTCTTGTATTATCTAATCTAAAACTTTGTCTTAAAATCCTTGGCAGAAATCTATCCGAAATTTTTTGTGTTATCCTGTAAAATAAGTATAAATGTAACCATCGAAAATCTTAATAATATTAGATTGTTATCAGATTTGCGCCAGTATGTAAAATGCAATCTCGATCGGATATTTAAAAGTGGGTTAAAGTTCGAGTACAAATTTTGAACTGGATAAACATACATACGATTGTTGAAGTAACATAAAAACTTATAAAAAAACATAATTTTTGTTAAAAGAAATCATAAGAGAAACAGTCTCAAATCCTGACAAAATAAAACATATGTTATTTTAGCCAATTTGAGACTTAATCATAATACTTGTAGGATTTTTTTTCAAAACGCAGATACACATGAAGTAAGATCTTCGAATATTTTAAACACTTGGTACATGATCCCTCAAAGCCAAGCCGAACTCATTTGTTTTCAGAGTAGAAAAGTGGCATAAGTCATGCATTTTTAAAGTTTCATAACTCGCTCAGTTTTAGCGTTATATGAATGGGACTTTTTTTGTCTTACTTGTCAGTATAATAGGAATAAAATTACTAAATATAACTTATAGGACCGGGGGACCGTATAAAAATTTTAATTTCGTAATTTTTTAAGAAATGTTTTTATTGACCCAAATCGCTTTTAAAATGTTTCTTTACCTGATTTAAAACATTTTTGCAATTGGAACTATATGTCTATGACTAACGGTTTAGGAATTAGCCATTGGACACCGTTGAGACCGGACACCTGTATATCATAAATGTTTATACTTCCTGAAAAATGCAGCATGCCAGCGCCACCGGTTAGGTGATTTTGACCAAAATCTAATCAGCAACAACTTATCTCAACTTATAACTGAATCTCTGAAGATTGATGAAAATCCGTGCATGTTTGATATAGAGCAATTGCGGTAATCAAAAAAAAAAAAAAAAAAATGGCATGTCAGCGCCACCTGTTGCGTGATTTACATCAATAAACTATTCAGGACCAATTTATATTGCAGACTAACTGGATCTTATGTTTCATGAAAATTCATGGATTAGTTCGTGAGATACACCTATTGCGGAAATCGTGAAAATGCAGCATAGCAGCTTCACATGTTGAGCGACCTACACCAAAAATTAAACAGCACTAATTTATGTTATAGGGACTAACTAAATCTGAAGTTTCATGAAAATGCGAGAATTAGTTCTTTAGATATAGCTATTGCTATAATCCTGAATAATGCAGCATAGCGGCGCCACCTGTTGGTCGATTTACCTCAAAAAGTAATCAGTTCGAAATTATAACAAGGACTAACAGAAACTGAAGTTCTATGAAAGTCATAGCATTAGTTCTTGAGATATAGCTATTGCGAAAATCGTGAAAAATGCAGGATAGCAGCGCCACCTATAGGGCGATTTACCCGAAAAATTAATCAGTACAAATTTATTTTGGGTCTAACTGAATCTAAAGTTTTATTAAATTCCGTCCGTTAGTTATTGAGACAGAGCGCCCATAAAATTTGTGTCACACAGAGACAGACAAACAAACAGACTCACAGCAGACATTTTCTAAACACATGTTTTTCGGGATCTCTGCCCTCTAAAACGTATAAACCCGTCGAAAACAGGAATTCGAAAATTTTCACGGATCCAATACTTTCTTCTTGTAAAGATAGAACAAAGTAAAAATAACGTACGCTATCTGAGATACCATACAGTGCAGAAATAATCAATATAAGTTAGAGTTGTCGGTTGCTCTCACGAGATCCAAACTTTGGGCAATGTAACACGATATATACTGCAGTCGTAATACTGTCATTTATTTGACAAAATACTTGTTATTTATTTTGTAAAGAATCCAAAAGAAAGTGCTATAAACACCGTCTTCCATTTACTTGACAACATTAACAGCACTTATAAATTATACTCGTATTTTATCTGTAGATCTTGTAAAAGTTGCGTGACATTCCATATTTATCTTTTGATTGTAACTCAATAATTGAAAAATAAGTGAACTAAGGCAAAGAAAGCGACATAATGAATTAAGTTTATTATCATGATGATAAAATTTTGGCTCTCAGTAAAAAACTTAAATAAATCTAAGGTTTTATTACATAAGGTATTTAATTATGTTTGAAAGCGCTTCAATTTGAAAAAAAATATTTTCAAATAAGTTTTCGTTTGTTAAAGAAAGTGGGGATTTTGTAAAAAATGAAATAAAAGTTTCTTTCGTATGCATTTCTAGAGTAATTATCTTTGAAAATCTTCTTATCTTTAATATTTAGAAAAAAAACCCTGCTTATATACAAATTTTAAAAGCTTGAGAGTTAAAGTTTTAAACAATACAAATAACTTCCCGTCTAGTTTTCCTGGCAATTTCAGGGAAACAGTTTTATTTAACCTTCATCTTGAATTGGACTGAATATTGCATTTAACCCTTTGGGGGAAGAGCGACCGATATGCATGTACGTGCCACGTAAGGTGCTCAGAATCCGTGATTATTCTCACCAGTAAATTTTTATTGTAAATTTTGTATTATTTAATCCAAGCATTTTCCCGATTCAATTATGCAATAATTTCTGTTTTAAAAAACCGGTGACAAAAGTTTAAAAATTCTGTAAAAGATACTCGTCCCGAAGGGGTTAAATGTTTTATTTCTTTGATGATGTTCGCGATAGCAATTGCATTTCTAAAAAATTTAAATAAATAAATAAAAGAAAATTTTATTGACTGACATAAAATATCAGAAGATAATGAATGCAAAAGATAGGCAATGCCATTCAATCGTGGAACATGCGGGTATATTTTATATTTCTTTAACTAAAATTAAAGCTGTTGTCATATTTAAAGCATTGTAACCTATGATTTCGAGACATTTTTATCAAGATTATGAAATAAAAATATGAAAATACCCAGTTCTTGTGTTTTTACCCTAGGCTTGAGTAATTAACGAGGTAGAAACCCAAAAAATAAATACCTACCCCCTTGGTATTTATCCTTCCCACATCACTGATTGTAACTCTCTTTCAATAGTTGAAAAACAACCGTTAAAGCAAAAAAAAAACGACAGAAGGAAGTAGGTTTCTTATGATAGTGATA
Organism: Maratus speciosus; assembly: GCA_963932465.1. Taxonomy (NCBI): domain Eukaryota; kingdom Metazoa; phylum Arthropoda; class Arachnida; order Araneae; family Salticidae; genus Maratus; species Maratus speciosus. The sequence continues at coordinate 573,923,771 of OZ010790.1, read as the reverse complement.
AAATTTCGACTGTTAGTAAAAAACTTAAGGGGACCGGGAAAGCAAAATTCAACCAAAAAATCTATTATTACTTTTTTATATCATTAGTTTAAACTTTTATCTTTCTAACGATGTGTCACACATGTTTATATATATATAAAAATAAGTGTTGAAATTATTCATTCTTTCTAAGAGTAGTTCACAGCTTAACCCCTTGAAAGGCGGTGATGCCGCTACGGCATCACATAATTTTAATCCCGAATTGCGACGTTGGCACCCGAATTTTTCAATGAAAATTTCGCTTTTATTAAGCATTCGGAAATATACTTTTACTTGCTTGAAATTAAATTTTCTTGTAAATACTGGTGTCAATCAATAATTTTAACATTATATGAACACACGTACCTTGCCCCTGATAGGGTTAATGGTCATTAAAAAAATCTTTAATTACTTTTTCCCAAAACTTGGATTTTTCATGTTTATGTTCCTTTTTTACAAAATCTATTAAAGTTAAGAACTCGGATTATTTTTTTTTTAATCTTTATTGTGTTATATTCTATACTTTAGCACAGGGACTTATTGATTTGTTGAGAATTGTTTATTTTAGGCAGTGAAATCTTACCAAAAATCCTAATTTAAAAATGACTTTCAATAAATAATTAATAATTAATTTTGAGTTTCACTTTGAAAGAAAATGGTCTGTTAAAAATACGTAAATCATGTTATTTTAACTACTCTAAAAAATCTAAACCTTTATCTTTCACCATTTCTGAGAAAAAGGTGCGTAAAGTTGGTGAATTTAACATGGCGGAGATAGGGCTTTCTCGGAACCCTTAAATGCACTTCAGATTTTAATTTAATTTATGATTTTCTTGTGTACTTATAGAATTTTCCGTTTTTATAATAGTAATATGTTTAAAAAAACTTAAATTTCCTTTAAATATATTCATAATTAATTTTCACTTGTAAAAAAAAAAAAAAAAAAAAAAAAAAAAAAAATGTGATAATAATAAAAAAAAAAAAAATGAAATAAATGTTTTGTTTGTTTACATTTCTAGAGAATCTTTCATTCAACTTATTGTAACCAATCCCAAAATCTCCTTTCTTTCAAAAGATTTGCGAAAATATAATACAATAGTTTTCGAGATATATACAATTACAAAAAGCTTTTCTTTATCTCCAGAAACTTTACAACCAATATATATTCAAGATTTAAAGAAGCATTTTTGCAACAAATATTTATTTTTCAGCCCGTAATGATTGCTTACTTTTTCGAGTAGCTTTTACTGTGTCTTAATCAGTTTTCCAAACTTGAAATACTGGATTTTGAAAAGATTTAAATTCTCAAGTAAATATTTTCAAAATTAAAAAAACATAATAATTAACAGGATTAACATAAACATTAAAATTAGTAGAAATTATATTATCATTAAAAGTAAGATTCTTTTGTTACGGTTGTAGGTATAAATTTTGTTATGCAGCTAAAAAGGATTACTAGAGAAATCACTGAATCCGCAAAATTGATATTCTGTGTAGAGGAAACTGGTTAATACTACTCTAAAACACTTCAGAAAATTACAGGCAGCTAAATAAACTTTTGTTTAAAAAAAAAAAAACTTATATTACTCTATGGGTTTGAGATCATTCTAAAAATAAAAGAATGCCTTTCGGAGTCGTGAGTAACTCGAAAGAGCCTATATTATATTTTCGTAAACCTTAAAAAAAACAAGAACTAGAAAAAAATCATTTGTTTTTTTTATAGTGTACGATTTACCATCTTATTCTTTAAAAAAATAATAACTTTTTTATAAAATATAGATGTTTAGCTTAGCTTTTCAAAAACTTTGAACTTAAACGATTATGGTATATGTTAGAATAATTGAAGAGCTTAGTGAAAGAACGTTGCACTTTCTCAAAAATTGTTTCATTTTTTGGAGTAAGATCTCATGAAGAATTCTATAATATGATAAAGATGAAAAACTAAGATTCTTATTAGTCTTGAAGATTGGAGACGTTACGTGATGTTCAAAAATCTAAGAAGTATTTTTTAATATTCTTAAAGTATGAGTTTTTCTGAGATTGTTAAGTACCACCTGTTAACATTTTAAACATATGCTACAAAACAGAAATTAAATTGATATAATTAACAACAAAAAGCTTTCACATCAACTTTCTCAAAATTCGCTTTTGTTAAATAAAATATTCTACTAAACTCTCCAATTTAGAATACTCCAAAAGACATTTAAAAAAAACTTTACTTTTGCGTTTGTAACGTTAGAATGTATTTTTTCGGATACTGAGAACAGGTATTAATATAAAATCAATAATTAAAAGAATAACGTAAGATATCTGTACTAGCAGGCCGCACAGAATTAATGGATATAAGGTGTGTCCCACAGAAATAAAGCCACCGTGATTGTATGCTGTAATTGGACACTAACTAAACCAATAAGAACGAAACAAATAGATTAAGAAAGGCTATATACAAATACATATTTCCAAGGAATAACTCACTCCGTGCCTGACCTGGGCAGGAAAAAAATGAATAGGTAAAAATAGAGGGGGGGGGGGGGAGTGTCCCGCCGAAATAAAGCCACTACTGTTAATATATCCACCATGGTTTTATATGACTTAAAATATACGATGTAACATACCATTTACCATTCCTCGGAATACAGAAGCATCAATATTCTCCCTCGCTTCAATGGTGATTACCTTCAATTTTGCACAGACTGAAACTTTCTGTCATTGGCACATACATACAGTCCTACTGAGGATACCTCGCACATTTTCTTGGGGATTGAGATCAGGAAAATGGTAGGCCATTCCATTCCGTGCACCCGATTATCGTAAAACCATTCCCAGGAGGATTTTGCAACTGAATGGAGGTCTTGTCCTGCTTGAAAATCCAAATTAGTCCACCAATTCTCTTTGCAAGTGACAGTAAATAGTTTTCTAGCATTTCTTGGTAATCGGTAGCTTTCATGCGACCAAACAGAAAAGTCAGGTTATGTTTGCGTCCCCACACCATTAATGAACCTCCACCATGCTGTCTTTTGAAGAAAATTTGCTCTTCTTTCCTCATGTCATACCAATAGAATACAAGGCACTCTGGCATATCCAAATTATTTTTTTTTTCATCTGAGACTATAGCAGGATGCCACTAGTCCTTCCAGGTTTGGAGATATTTGGACCAATCGACTCTCCTTTGCATGTGGATAGCTTTCAACATCGGCGGCTGTTTTCTTTTCTTATATCGCAAGATGCTTGTACGTTTTTAAATTCGTGACTGGGTTGATTTTGTCACAGGTATGTTATCCTCTTTGGCCAACTATTTGACGGAAATACCGCCTAGTGAAAGACGACATAAAACTTTTTTTTTCCTAGCTGGAAGTCATTTTTCTGCATGTACACCTCCTTTTTTATACCGGTACGCATTGCCTTGATTTACAAAATTGTCTATTATGGTTTTAGATCGTTTGATTTGCTTAGATATTGGTCTATGTGAAAGGCCTTGTTTCTTAAAAGCTGTTATTTATTCTTTCTCAAACTTTGATAGCTGGGTTTTCTTTCCCATTACAATACTGTAGAAGAAATAGAAAATACAACCTTCTAAAATCTGCACAAAGTCCGACTGGCACAAAACAACTATTTGACAACATTCTGACGTCATAAACGTGTTGAACTTCAGTAACTCGAATATAGGTAGTTACCAATAAATACTAATATTGGCAGTGGCTTTATTTCAGCGGGACACTTTTCCCCCCTCATTTTTTACGCATTCATCTTTTTCTCTAGCCCAAGTGGTGCTGGGAGTGAGTTACTCCTTGCAAATATGTATTTGTATATAGACTTTCTTAATATATTTGTTTCGTTCTTATGTGTTTGTTTCGTGTCCAGTTACGGAACAGAATTACGATGGCTTTATTTCGTTGGGACACACCTCAGATTAGTTGTCAATCTCCCTCACGCGATCCAAACATAAATTCGAGACAGTGCACCACAAAATATATTATAATCATTTATTGCCTGAAGTTGGTATTTATTGTGTTGAGAACCTACAAAGATGTGTTACAAACACATTCTCATTTTCTTAACAATATATGAAGTACTTATAAATTATATTTTATCTGTAGAATATGTAAAAGAAGAGTAATATTCCAGATTTATGTTTTGTTCATAACTCAGTTTCCGTAATTGAAAATTAAGACAAAACGATTTAAATAAATAATACAAAAAGAAAAGAAAAATAGAAAAGTGCAATAAATAAATAAATTTTATATAAATAAATAAATTATAATAAAAATATTCATAAATAAAGGAATAATAATAAAAATTAATTAAAAAAAATACATTTCCTTATCATGCCAGTTAATTCTTGACTAAATATAAATAAATTGCTGCATTTAATATTTTATTACATAAAAAGTTTTAATGTATTGTTTTTCAAGCCATTGTTGGGTTTTCAGCTTATTTATACAAAATTTTTTATTTAAAAAAAAATTCAAAATAACTTTCATATATTAAAAGTAATATTTAGAATTTTTCGGAAAATGACAGAAAAGTTTAGTTTGTGTTCATTTCTAATGAAATTTGCTTTTATTATGGTAACAAATTGGAGACAGATTTTTAAAGTTTTCCTCTTGAACTGAAAAGTTCATGTGATAAGCTATTTCTGGAGCATTAACTCTTAAAATGCTTCACAATTATACACATTTTAAAATGAAGCAATTATGCTGTACCTTAGATGTACACGAGAAATCTTATATAAAGGGGAAAAAAACCTTCACCTGATTTAATGAAGAAATAAATAGACAACGTCCAAATAGCACAAATTGTAAATACATGTGTATAAAAGGGTACAGACAGCTGTTTCCAAGCTTCTAAAGTTTCCCCATTAGTGCAAAGTTAAAATTAGGATTTTAAACCACTGTAAAAAATATACCTCAATATACACAAATTTTTCCATAAAATTTTAAGGAATAGTTTCATTTTTCCAAGAAAACAGTACGATTTCCGTAATTGACATTATGAGATTATAAATCCGTATAAATCCATTAAGTTTTGCATTAATTTTACGGAATAGTTTCATTTTTTTAAGAAAACAGTACAATTTCCGTAATTGACATTATGAGATTATAAATCCGTATAAATTTAGTAAGTTTTCCATACATTTTACGGAATATTTCTGTATTGCTTTCAAAACAGTACAAATTCCGTAAATGATATTCAGAAATAATTGCTATATTTGAAAAGCGAAGTAATTAATTGTTGTATATACTTGTCTATACAGTAGAGATCTGGACGGGCCGAAATTTCTAGGCCCTGGGCCGGACCGACCTATAGAAAAATAAATTCGGCCGCGTCGGCCCGATACAAAAATTAAAATTTCGGCCCGACACGTACAAAAAAATATTGGCCCGGCCGGTAGAAAAATTAAAAGTTCGGCGCGAGCCCGGCCCGTAGAAAAAAAATATTAGCCCGGACCGGTATAACAGCTAAAAGTTCGGCCCTAGACCGGCCCGGCCCGGAAAAAAGTTAAAATCTCGGCCCGAGTGAATTTCTACAAAACATTGATCTTTTCGTCGATTTGGTTAAAAATTTGTCTCATACGAAGAATTCTGACCAAAAGTATTTATTTTAACTTTTTTTTTCATGTTTATAATCTTCATTTTTGTAGAAGTGCCGCAGGCTGCGATTTTTATATTTTTAACGAATCTCTATTTCTTGTATGTAAAGGTTTCAGTTATCATTAATATTGTTAATTCATATTCCATGTATTGAAGTGTTAAAAATGTGAAAAATACTATATAGTGAAATCTGCTAAGACGGAATTGCATAGGAAAGAAAAACAAATGTGTTATAGACAAGTTCTATTCTTAGCAAGTGTAAATGTATTATATATTCTTTTCTTACGTATTAGTATATTAATTTTGCATGGATCAACACTTTTTCACTTTAAAACAGGATTCCGTCATAGGCAGGGTCTTTTTAACACGTTGAACTATATTTTAAATTAGCTATATTTTAATATGCGTAGAAATCGTAGATTTATATGTTTAATTGTAGAATAATGGAGATTTAAAAATGTATACATTTTTTGCAAAAATTTTTGGGGCAGGCCTAATTTTACAGACCTTTGAACGAACCTGGCCACTCCGAGACAATGATTATCATATGGACTGGGTCAAAACTGGGACTGAAAAATTTGGGCCGTGAAGTCTAGGAATGTAACCAGCCCCGGCTCTATACAGAAAAAAAAAAGTTAGTCCCGGCGAGTCCGATCCTACAGGAAAAAAGTAAACTCCGAACCCGGTCCAGCCCGTAAAGAGTAGTGATTATGCCCGTCCCGGCCCAAACTTTCAGAATAAAGTGGGGCCCGGCCCGAGTGCTGTGAATGAAAATGGACTCGAACCCAACCCACGGGCCGAGTCGATTTCGCAATGTTGACTAAATCAGGCTCTATATTGAAAATATATCCAATGTCCAATAATTTCCCAATGGGCAAATAGTATTGGTTTTTTACATGGGTTTTCAAGTAAAACCGAGGCGACATCTATGTATTTATATTTTAATAACTCGTTATGGTACTTTTCTTTGTTTTATAAATAAAAAGCTTTAAAATAGTTTTTTTTTTTTTTTTTTTTTTTTTTTTTTTTTTTTTTTTTTTTTTTACGATATTTAAAAAAATTGAAATCCTATTAATTCTTTTTAAGTTTGAGACAGTTGAAAAGGAAGCGTTACAGTTTATTTTTCATTATGATTTAAAAATAATGTTAGACTTATTTATAGCAAGCTATTATTATTATTTTTTTAAATCTCTGTCGGATATTTTAAAATGAAAAATCTATTTTTAATTTCAATATTATTTAATCTATTCACTTTAACAGATTCGCACGTAAAACTTAAAACATAGCTGAAATATAATATCGAAATTATTATAAAATTGATTTTTATCCAAGTTACAATAAGCAATAAAGGAATTTTATTTTAATACCATGTAATAATTTCCTTTATTTGAGTTTACAGAAGATCATCACACAAATAATTTTTTAAAGGACATGTTTGAAAAAAATGTATTGGTATTCTTGCAAAAATAAATGAATATATAAATAAATAAATAAAAATAATATTACAATAAAATTTTAAAAATCTTGCCAAAAAAGAAGCAATTATTACTTATAATGCATTCCTTCATGCAGGTAATATTTTAAAGACTAAAAATTTTCTTTCATGAAGCACGAAATTAGCAAATATTCAAATTTATTTAAATATTCAGAATTGTATACTGAATTGAAAAATATTACATCTACGAAAATATTGTTCCTTGTTTAACATCTTGCTTTTATTTCATAAAAAGCATCTGAAATAAGTAACGATATCTGAAAAGGTAACTCGTGTACCCGTGGCATAACGGATAAGAGCGCTAATCTGGCAGAGGACAGTTCCCGAGTTCAAACCCTTCTGAGGTAAGTGTCGTTTCATTACTGTTATTTGAATTAAATAGAGATATTCTGACCTTGGTGTCCGTAAAAATTGAAATTCATCTAGATGTAATCTTCTCGTTGAAAAGTTATTATTATTATTATTATTTTTTTTTTTTTTTTTGTCTTTGAAACAAAAGTAGTTTTTAAATACAAAAATATTTAAAAAAAAAAAAAATCAGAGACATTTTGTGAGAAAAACGGAAAATTTTCTGGAATTTACGGAATTTTTTTTCCGTTAAAATACGGAAGTAGTACTAGCGTCTCGATTGCCAGAACAATTTCCGTATTTTAAGAGAATTTCTTTTTAAAGTGTACAAGTATGTGAAAGATTTAGAACACGGCTTTCGGCAGTCGGCGAAATGGCCGGTAATTTTTAATTATATATTATTTAACCCATTCTTTCGCTTGACTGAAGCACGCATGATTAGTCTATTGAAGGTTAATAATTAAGAGAATAACATCTGCTACGTCAATTGTCAATACCTCTTGCGTCGTCAAAAGATACATTGGAGACAATGTTATTATAAAGAATTATAATATAATAATTTGTTTTGATGAATAGAAACGTTATCTTTCTCTATTCTACCCTTTTCTATCTATCTATTCTGTAAAGAATCCAAAAAAGGGTTACGAGAACATTTCCGCACTCTTCAGAACACAAATAACACACATAAACTATATATTTTATCAAGTATGCGCTGTATAACAATATTTAAAAATTTTTTCGGGAGAAATATCCAAATAAAAAAATATATATATATAATTTTTTTTTAATTTTTCATCTAGCCCCACCAGCGGCTGGGTGGTTTTCCTCTTAAATTGGGAAAACGAATGGTTCGTATCCATGTCACGCATCTCGGACTAAAAGTACGGAGTTTTCTTTCGTTTTCTTCAAACCTTGCCGTAAATATGGATTAGGTTCTTTTAGAAATCCCCTTCCACGGAGGACGACCCCTTCGTTCTACGTCCTTCACTCAGATAATCAGACGGACAAACACAATCATCATTTTTAATTTAAAATGAAATATTAAAATTTATCTCCTCTATATATTTCCTCTTTTTTATACGCAATAAACACACACACGCACCTATATATATATGCATTTGGAGTACGCATATATATGTACGGATACATAGAAAAGTTGATGTTATGTCCGATAATAAAGAAAAGTGATGAGTCGCCCCCAAAATATCCATCTTTTCCTGTCATTTTTATTTTAGTTTAAGGGGGTCCGGGACACAAAAATCTTAAAATTTTGTTAAAGTTTTTTTTTACATTAAAACTTTCTCTTTTCTGCTTTAAGTGAAGTTTAAATCATGTTTCTATCTTAATTAGAACAGGAAATATTCATTTTTAAGTTTTGGTTTGTTTTCAAAATCAAGCTTTCAAGCAATGATTGTCATGAAAACAACTTTTTGCGAAATGCGTTTTCCTTCACGATGTGTTTTTTCACCATTTCTCGCATTAAAATTATTATAAGACAAGAACCGTTAAAGATAAACGGTTCAAATTTGGAACATGTATTTTTCAATTGTTTTACTTTAATTTTGATTTAGCAAATTTGGAAAAAATAGTTACTTTTGAAAATATGATTTTTTTGTTTTTAAGATATGCCACTTTTTTTTTTCAAATTTTTACTTTAAATATTTTTAATTTTTATTTAAATTAATATTTTTTAATGCTGAATCTAAATTAAAACTTATATATTTCTGTTTATTTAAATGTAAAAAAAATTTAAATTCTACAAATAATACTTCGAGTCATAACGATTTCAAACTACCCCACTTTTTTTTAATAAAATTTAAATTATATATATTTTTTAAAAAATTATGCGAAGTTTTATCATGTGATTTTATTTACAAATGATATGGTTAACCATCACAAAAAAAAATTGAAATTTTAACTCAATAAATAAAAATTATTTGAAAATGTATCCCGGATCCCCTAAAACTGAAATATTAGTTTTTATACTGATGTATTCCCTTTGTAATACTTCCCAACATAGTTGAAAAGCGTTTATGAATTTGTCTGTCAGTCCGTACTCTAACTCGAGAAATATTCTCGGATTAACATGCAATTGATATATGTTAATAGGGTTTACTATGGCAAAATTGGTATTGAAAATGAAGAATGTAGCGTTCATAGTTCATTTACAGGGACACTCAAAAGAACTTGGTTACAATACTGTCTAAGAACAATTATTGATGGAAGTGCGTTTTAAATTGTGGTACGCTTTTTTAAATTAAATATATTTTTGCCAGATACTTGATATGTATAAATTCTGTATGTTAAGTGAGATATTGGTATGTGAGTTCCGAGAATATGGTAATGAATTTAAGATAATTAATTCATAGATAATTACCCCAAATTCACATTTGAAATTTCAAAACCCACACACCCAACATCACACTATGGCCGGAGCGACAGTTATAGTACTTCGCGCTATGGAAAGTTAAATAAAAGCCATTAAAATTAATACTAGATTGAGCAAAAAGTTCAGGAAAATTTGTGAAAGTTGCGTTATGCGCAAATTAACAACAAAAGCAACAAGGACTAGTCTTTAAAGTAGAGACCATCATAGTCCACGATTTTCTGCCACCGTTCTGCTAGATTCCGGATTTGTTGACTAAGTTTGTCATCGTTACCAGCACCTTCATCCTCATTAATCTCATCGACGGCTTTCAGAATCGTTAGGCCTTTTCTTCAATAATGCCGGGTCAACACACGCAAATCATACTATTCAATAGGCATTTTGGAGCCAAAGTTCCTGAACTCCTATAAATATACCACTAGTACTCCTATATACGATACAAATTCTGGTAACTATTAGATTAAAAATTTACCAGAACTTTTTGCTCAAATAAATATTTATTCCCTTTACATTAAATCATGTAAGTAATTAAAATCGTAAGAAATACTTTATAATTCCCCTTACTACTTTAGAAAATATTTACTTTTATTTTAAGAATTGAACTGAAATGAAAAGCAATTACCTAATTAATCTCACCCTTTAATTGTCCTTCTATATATACTTAAAATAACAATCTTAAAACAAATAAACACAAACACAATAAATACATCAAAAAGATAAATTTAAATGAATATTTATTTAGTATATTTAAGATTAAATATATACGTGGAAGTTATCTGTGCAGATAAAGACAAAAAGTTACAGCATTAAAGTTATATTCAATAAATATTTATAAATAATACATTATAACATTACAAGATACGTCATACGTGAATTTCTACGATCTCCAACTGAGATGACATAATTTAAATACGTTTTCTAAAGCTATTGAAATAATGATGTTGTTTTAACGATATTGATGTTGACGCACAACACTCAAATAGAGTAACGTTCCAAGTTTAAAATTCTGTTATGAAGAATTAATTGATTAAAACACAGAAAAAATGTCTCTTTCATTTCTATTTTAGGAGCTAAATCCTGAAATCCTGTATTAATTCAATGTGACCCCGAGTACATTTCAGTTTATTGACGAAAATTGCTGAAAGGAATCTATTTGTGACTAGTCGCCTCTGTCGACCAGTTAGGTCGCATTGAAATGCATGTCAAGCATTGCAACATGTTACTTTTATTTACAATTTAATTTATTTGCTTAATCCTTCGACAAATCAGAGGATTCTGACAGAGAAATCAAGAATTCCTTACGATCATGGCAGCATTTCGAATCTTGTTTGATGTTATATATATATATATATATATTTTTTTTTTTTTTTGACAAAAACCGTTTAACTCACTTAGTCATTCATGTTCCATATCCATTTGCGATATTTACATATGTTACGATAGTAATATTGGGTCTTCTGAAAATTGGCGCATTTTAGGTAATACGACACCCAACAAAATTACTGTGAACTTAACATTTAAATTACAAAAATTTACTGGAGAATGTTTGTAGTCTGCATCTCACAAAAAATGTATAAATTCCATCTTAAAATTTTGATGCAGGTCTTTCCTCATCAAGTAAGTGATAAATGGTAAAATCCACTTCAGCATCAGCGGAAAATCTAAGTTATAGCTTAAAAAAATTATTCGTGTTCAATGAACATTGAACAGTGAGCTCACAAACTAAAACTAAAATTAAACTAAAGCTAAAACTAAAATTAATTTCGTTGGTTTATAGGCAAAGGACGTCGGGAACAAAGTTCCATTTTGCCTTGCAGTTTGACAGCTTTAAAAACCACAAGCAGTTAATTCTTTTTAGTTGCTCTCTGGAAAACTCGCTTTACGAGTGATTACCTTCATGGTTGAATATTTTTAATCGCTCGCGTGAACGAATCTTTATTGTTTGTATAATTTGATGGAATGATAGATATTCAGCTGTCAGCCTAATTTCAACTGAAGTTTCTCAGAATATATCCATATCTGAATGTAATTTATCACTCTAACATTAATTACTTTTGAACGATCTTTCTAAAAATGTTAATTTGTATGCAATTTTATTAGAAAAAATAATTTTCATTAAAAATGACCGCTTTGCATATACATAGCTGCCAACTCTTCCGCTTTTTCAGACCACAAAAATTTAATAGAAACTTTTGCTTTATGTAATCGGCACATTTCGGCGATTTAAAAAGGTAAAATTTTCCATAAAATTTTTGTGGTCTGAAAAAACGTAAGATGTTGGCAGCTATGCATATATGAAAAGCGAGGTGGTCAGCAAGATTTTTTTTATGACAGTCACATAATTTAGGCTTTTATTATTAGAGATCAAAGACGTATATTTTAAATGTATCTGATACATATGTATTTTAAATGAAATTAGTCATAGGTTTATATTTTAAATACAATGATGGCGAATGAACCCTGTTTGGCGATTTAATCATCTGCGACCAGCTAGCATAAAAGTAGCAAAACGGCCACTTGGCATATAAAAAGTGAAGAGGTCAACCCGGAACTGTTGATAACAGTCACATGACTTAGGTTTTTATTATATAGATATGCGTTACCTAACTGAACTAAATTGTTTACTTAGACATCATTTTTCACCGCTTTAAAAGGTAATGTTTCGTTAAAATATTCTGGAAGTATTGGAAAGTGTTTAATATCCTATGCTTGACACATGATTTATCGTTCTTCTGTTTTTCTACACATACTCACATATAAGTCTGCCTGTCTTCAGTCTCTTGGCGCTTATACATTACATAGGAATTCTGATAAAAATCTGATAGTTCTAATAATCGAGAAACCCCCAAGAAACTTGCAAAAACTTTTGTTTATCTTTACATTTACAAATAAAGAATTGGCTTTTTCTGTTCTATAGAGCAGACATGATTAATGTTCGAGTGTGGATAATTTTGTGGATAACGTACATTATCTGAGATACCAGAATGTGCTAAATTAATCGATTTAGGTTGGTTGTGTGTCACCCTCTCGAGAATCAAAGTTATATTGAAGACAATGATGCACGATATGCATTGTTGTTAATTTGAAAGAATTCAAAAGAATGTATCACTAACACACTTCCATTTACTTGACTTCATAAATAAAACATATAAGTTATACTCAACATTTTTTTGTCTGAAATTTGTAAAACTCTAGTAATACATCATACACTATAAAAAAAAAAACTGTAAAGTTATTAAAACTTTTCTATGAAACTGGAATTCCTTTTATGTAACGGTTATACTATAACTTTTTATGTAACGGTAACAACAAAAAATCATGTAGTAGATACACTTTTACACTGTAATCCAAAAAATCCCTAAAGTTACTAATAATTTTCAAGGAAACTTTTAAGTAGCTGCAACCTGGGTTGCGGATAAATTTTAGTAAGATTATTGTAATTTTAGTAGATTCTTTTGTAAAGCTACAGATTTCTGTAGCTTTAAAAAAACTAGTTTTGTAGATTTATATCTTTTTTTGTACAGTGTACAGATAAAATTTTAGTAAACATACAGATTTCTGTAACATTATATCTGTAGAATAATAGATTTTTTTACAGTGTATTTGTCTTTTAATTGTAATTCATTTTAAATATTCGTAAAATAAGCAAAAGAAAAAAAGTGATAGAAAAAAATGAAATTTCATTTGACCGTGAGTATATTTTGACACAATAAAAATAGTTTAGAATCGAAAGATTTAATACATTACTTAACCCCCTCACTGACAAGCCCGTGTTAATACGTTCACTAAGCAAAAAAATATTTTATCTTATAACTTTTATGTATGTTTTTAATATTTCTTTTTCCATAATAATAATCTTCTTGAAAATTATTCAGTTTTTCAAATTAACTTGAAAATAACTTGATTAAATTAAAAATATATGACTTTTTAGAAAAAGGAGAAAGAAGTTTAATTAGTTTATATTACAGTGTTAATAAAATATATATTTTTAATATAATCCCATCTAATTGGAAATAAAGTTTAATATTTTCTGTCTTTCATTTAAAACAAATACTGTGTGAGATTTTTTTTAAAAACATTAGCTCTTCGAGCGTATCAATATATCATTATCACAAAGTATTGTGATAAATATAGGAATTCTAAAATAGACAGAAAGTTTTTAAATTTCAAAAAAAGTAAGCGATGGAAACTATCCTTACAGGATAGTAAAGTGTGCAGGTGGGAGTTTCTTAACAATGCTCCCTTAATTTTGTTCCAAATACCAATCTTAGAATTCTGAAACTAATGTATTATAAAGAAAGATTAAACGCCAATACAAAATATCTTTTGCGTTTTAAAATCGTAAAGTTCTCTTCAGTATTATTACAGTTTGATGCAATTTAGCGCCATTCATCTGTTATATTTGGAACTGAAATAAATAAGCGTATCGAAGAATTTCGCTATTTAACACATAACTCTCCTATAAGAATAATTTCATAAACTGTCACGGTTTTCATTTTATAGAAATTTTAAAACCATCAGCCCATTTAAAGACAGGCTGCATATTATGGCAATTGTTGTGAAAGGTGAATAATATTAACACTAAAGCTTTTTATGCGCAATGTATATATCATCGCCACAGAGCAAAAGTAGTACATATAGTAAAAATCGAAAATCAGATGTCAGGCATACTGCTATGAAAAACTGTGTCTGCATCTGTGGAACAGTAGGGAATTTTTATAAAACACATCTGACAAGGAAGGTCTCCATACAGGGCATACTCAGAATCTCTCTATTCTAAAAAAAAGTAACTCCCGCTGTCACCGCCGCCGCCGCCGCCGCCGGTTTTGATTTTTTGGTGACCGGAGGCCTTTCTTCGTTAATATTAACAAAACTAATGCATACAAAAATATGAAAATCGGTGGTTTTATACAGAAATGTTTGATAAACACGCTGATGCAGACAGTTTTCAAATCGAAGAATTATTTTAAGAGTTATTTAATGCTAAAGTTGGACAAAATCGTTCCACTAAAAAAGTTTTATAGCAGCAAAAACTGTACATGGCAGTGTAATCATTTTTAGATCATTTTATGCGTTAGAAGTTGCCGGAGTGCAGATTGCATTAATTTTTTTATTTTGACTCATTTTTTCATGTTTTATTTCTATTTTAAATTCGAATTTTCAGCATTTCTAGAGATATTTTCTACAGATTTCAGAAAATTGTACTAATTTAAACTGTTGCCATCTGTATAAAAAGCGCAAGCAATAATGTTTGCTTCAAATTAAAAATTTATTTACACGTGACTATTATAAACAGGAAAAAAACTTTCAAATTAGTATTAAATAATTACGTATAAAAAGCAGGAACTTATTAAAAATTACGTCATAAAAAGTATACACGTGAATTTTAAAGGAGAAAGGATATTGTAAAATAATAAATTCATTAACATGCGTTAGAAGTCTTAGGAGAAATTACGTCATATTTACGTCACATTATAGTTATTACATAAAATGAACACACAAAATAATATTGCAAAAAAGTTTAAATTTAGAAATTGCGCTAGACATTTATTTGATATTTTGAAAATTAATTTAAAATGTCTCATTTAAAAGAACTTTCTTTTCGCTTTGTTAAAAAATACCAGGAGACAAAGACTCTCTTTACTTAATTCCTTTTATATTAGCTTATTTTGAAAGGTTGTTACACGTGTATACGTCATCAAGTTATTTTTATTTCGACGTTTTATTTGTGTTTTTATTAATGTTGTACGAATTTATTTGTTCTTTCGTTATTTAAAACAAAAATTATATCAATTTGTATAATTTGGCGAGTGGTATGGCGATTTATATAATTTGGCGAAATTGGTCGACAGGATAATCAAGTAGTACCGCAGCGGATTTGGCGTTAAAATTCCCCAATCAAAGAGAAATGAATAGAAATTCGTTTATAGGGAGATCGCCACTTTTTTTCAAATTATAATTCAATCTTTCGAAATCTTTTTAAATCCGATCAAATCAGCGTGCATTTAGAGTCTGCGGTGTCTGGACGGGGGTTGGCGAGCGTAGCTCGTAGGGTGCCGAGCCCCCTAGTATGTTAAAAAAATGCTAGTGAAACTACTCATGTATGTAATAAGGGATCAGTCAAATTTAACGGCGGAATTTCAGTAGAAAGTCTGTAAAAAAATAAAATACCTTCGAATATTTGGCGCGAAAATACGAAAGTGACACGCGATTTGGCGAGCAGGATTTTTCCTAGCCAAAAGCAAACGATTTTAATGCATCTGAAAATTTATTAATTGTTTTTTAGAATGCACGTTTTTTAATGAATTCAAACTTAATCAATTAAAGAGGTTATTATATTTTTTTTTATTACATATATATGTTGCTTATTGCTGTAGTTATTTAATTTCATCACTGTAAAAATATTTTCTATGCTTTGCAAGTTGAAAATACTATCTATTTTAAGTTATAGTCAGCTGACATTTGATTTAACATTTCCATATTGAAGACGAAGTCGTTTCCATAGCAACAAAATCAAGTCGACAGTGTTCTATCTGCCTTATTTTTGAGCTTGAAATAATTTAAATCAATTTAAATTTTGTTTTAAATCGTAAAGTATGATATTTAAATTTTATTATAAATATATATCACAAACAATATTTAAAACAAACTAAAAATGACAAAACTATTGTTAAAACAAATTAAAAATGACAAAACTAAAGTTATTTAAATTAAACTTGTATAAACAAATTCAACATAAAAAGTTTTTCCTACATAAAACCGTATTTATTTTTTCATCGCCAACCGGTGATAAATCGCCAAATAAACGAAAATTTCGTTATTTTTTTACGGACGCTGTATCAGGGTTCCGCCAAAAAAATTTTTATAAATATATATATCCATATGAGAAGAACATTCTGTAATTTTTTCAGATTTTTCTGAGTATGCCCGCATGGAGACCTTCCTTGTAAGATATAGTATTATAGATAACTTTGTGTTTCAGAAGTTGTTCCACTAGCTACAAACACAGTTTCTCATAGCAGTAAGTCAGACATCTCATTTTTTAGGTGCGTTCGTAATTATATAAATACGTAGCACCTATAGTCGTCGTTCAGTCCGTCTGTCTGTCCGTCTGTCCGTCCGTCTGTCTGTCCGTCCGTCCGCATATAACAGAGCAAAAACTACCCGACCGAATGATCTGAAATTTTTAATATATAATTGCTGCAAAATTTTGTCGAGCCATTTCCAATTTTATGAAAATCGGATGTATAGTTTAATTACAGGGACAGTCAAAAGTTTTTCTTTACATTACGGCCAATGGGAAAAATTATTGCAAGTGAATTTTAATGATGTTACAGACTTCCGAATGGTCTGAAATTTTTAATATATAATTGCTGCAAAATTTTGTCGAGCTATTTCCAATTTTATGAAAATCGGATGTATAGTTTAATTACAGGGACACCCAAAATTTTTCCGTTACATTATGGCCAATGGGAAAAAATTATTGCAAATGCATCTTAATGATTTTACAGCCTCCCGAATGGTCTGAAATTTTAAATATATAATTGCTGCAAAATTTTGTCGAGCCATTTCAAATTTTATGAAAATCGAATGTATAGTTTAATTACAGGGACAGTCAAAAGTTTTCCGATACATTACGGGGAATGGGGAAAAAATTATTGTAAGTACATTTCAATGGAGTTGCAGACTATGCACTTATGAAGCGCAAAAAAAATATACATTCAGTACAATATGGGGTGCAAAAAATAATTATAAAACTAGTTATAGTACGAACGCACCTCATTTGCCACGTTTGACGAGCAATTTCCAACTTGTTATTATTACTAGATGTTAGACTATTGTTCTGAAGAGACGATATACACACATAGTAGATGCTACACACACAGATAAATAGATCATAGATCTAATAATTGGAAACCCCGAAAATCTGAAAGAGCTTTACTTATCTTAACGATTATAATTATAGAATTGCCTTTTTATGTTCGTAGAATTATATATGATTAATTTTTCCAGTGAGCAAATAATTAAAAGAATACCCTAAGTAAGCTATCTGAGATACTAGGCTATGCAGAATCATCAATTTAAGTTTGTTGTCAATTTATGGTTGACTTCCCGAGATCCAAACCTATATTAGAGACAGTACTAAACGATCACTGTAAAAAAAAGGGAATACAAAACAGAAATACTACTGCCAATCTAGACGCCAGTACTATTTCCGTTTTTTACGGGAATTTTTAACCATAAATTACAAAAAAATTTCCGTTTTCAATCAGAAAAACGGAAAATTTTCTGTAATTTATGGGTAAAAATCCCGTAAAAAAACAGAAATAGTACTGGCGTCTAGATTGCTAGTAGTACTTCCGTTTTTTAGTCCGCTTTTTTTTTTTTTTTTTTTTTTTTTTTTACAGTGTATGTATATTATAGTCATTTATTTAATGAAATGGCTGTTTATTTTCTAAAGAATCTGAGGAATTTACACTACATATACATTTAACGTCTGAATTTAAAAACCCTTAAAACACCAAATAAAATAAACTAAGACAGACTTGAGCACAGTTAAAAACATCAAAAATATGTGTCGGTTGGTGAAACGTTTACATATTGTACTTTTTAATTTTTTTTTATTGTCTTTATAAATTTTATTTTTTAACTGTGCTCAAGTCTGTCTTAGTTTATTTTATTTGGTGTTTTAATCTAAGGAATGTCTTACAAATACGATTACATTATCTTGACATATATATATACAGGGTGTTGTCGAATTCGAAAGACAAATTCAGAGGAATGATAGCAGGCAATAAAAGGATGAAAAAAATACCATAGAACATGGAATCGCAAACCACGTTTAGCGGGAGGAAATCGCAAAAATAGTTATGAAGGGTGTGACGTCTAGTGGAACAAAAAGGGCCAATAATAGGTAGAAAAATATTTTTTTGACGTAAAGCAAGGTTTCAATGCATGGCAGTTCAACGTCAGAAAGGAGACGACGAGACATTTTTAAAGGAATTATTTGAAGTTGCGACTGCCAAGGTCGTCGCACAAGCCAACACCGACGGACGAAGGGTTGTCGGACGCCTTCTAACATACCCGGTGTACTGGCGATACACTGGAGGATCTAACAGCATGAATCTTCATCGCTTCAGCAGACATCGCCAGCACACCGTGTATGTTTGAACGCGTCCCCGGAAATCCTTCTTCCGTCGGTGTTGGCTTGTGCAATGAGCTTCGTGTCCGCAGCTTCGAACAATTCCTACAAAAATGTTTCGCCGACTTCTTTCTGACGTTGAACTGTAATACATTGAAATTTTGCTTTAAGTGAAATAAATATTTTTCTACTTATTGTTGGCTCTTTTTGTTCCACTCGACGTCACACCCTTCATAACTATTTTTGCGATTTTCTCCCACTAAACATGGTTTGTGACCCCATGTTCTACGGTAATTTTTCATCCTCTTGAAGCCTACTATCATCCTCCTGAATTTGTCGATCATATTTTTTATTGGTGTTGTTACACTGGCCCATTCGCTGTTTCATAAGAGAGGTAAAGGGGTGTAATTTTCTCGCCCAGATCTTTACAATTTGCGTAATTTTTCTGATTTTGTTTTTTAAAAAAACACTACAAAGTCGTGCGAAATGTTTTCTGTTATTGAAAGCTTTCCCAGAGTATCTCTCTCGAACCTCCCTCCTCATGGAGTGGTCACTATAGTGCCTGTCTTTGTTTTTGAACTTTTTATAAAGCTAAATGCACGCCTCCAAAATAAATGAATTATTTTTACGTCCTCAAATACCTAAAAATATCTCTGATTTGCAATCGTTAAAATTACAGTTGAAAACAAAAGTTTAGACTCCTTTCCCTACAAAACTTTTGAAATAGAAATTCCTGAGCTGGAAAACTCATAATTCAAAATTTTCTACGATTTATACTTTTCTGATTTTTTTTTCCACGGAAATCCTGGAAGATAGGGTATTATATCTTACACTGCGTGTAATGGGGTTTGAGTTCCCGGTTCTTAGAATTGCAGAAAAAAATTCCAACTAATGATTTTACTGGAAAAATGAATTATTTAAAAAACATTTAAGTTACGGTGATTCATACAGTGCAATGGGAAAACAGTAAAATGGGAAAGAGAGCCCATAACAGACAATGCGCCTGAGGCGCTATACTTAATTACATCCTTTAGAGATGGTGGTCAGCAGAGAAGTGCGCATTTTCGCTAGAAGTCCAGATATGTTGGCGGTATACAATATCGCCAATTTACAAGCTTTCTTGCAGACTGCACGAAGCCGCACAAAGCATTTGGCGCGATGAATTATAAGAATTTATCTGGTAACGTTAACAGACACGTGACGTCTAGGCTGCCAAAAACACGTTTTTCATACTCACTTAAACGGCGACAGGAAAACTGGATATGTTTATATTAAATCTAAATGATTGCTACATATTATTGCACGCTACAAAGAATCTGTCCCTAAATTATCCACAACTCAAACTAACGTACATGAGATGATTTCAAAGATCGTAATCACATCAAATCAAGGTTATTTTTTATATGTTTCCAATGGTTAAATTTTATGAGCAATTAAAGAATAACTAAAAGCAATAAATTTTGAAGAAAAACTGATATGTACTGAGAAAATCTGTCACACTGCGCGATACATCATATAAGATCTGCATCGTATAAGGTGTGTGTGTATCGCTACTAATACTGTAAGATCATTGTGATGCATCTTTTGAGCCACGTTAATAATTTATTAAAATAGCAAACAAAGCCTTTATGCAAGAATATTAAAAAGCAGAAAAAACAACGTTTAAAAATACACAAATAATACAGGAAAGGCAGCAAAGAGCTGTTTCGAATCTACTAGCGAGATTCTTCTTCAGTGAAAGATAGGGCAAGGTACAGGGTGCTAGAAAAAGCAAGGCGAGCTTTGGCTCAACCTTGCTTTATTGAAAGGTTGGACAGGCCTGTAATATGATATAGTATAGATATAGATATAATATATTACTTTAATGGATACAGTATATTTATACAACATAATATTTGTTTTATATTCATTCTGATGGACATATAAGATACTACTGAAAATAAAAACTACCACCGCAATAAAAACTACTTAATATCATTTATTGCTAAAAGCCGTCAATTTGACTTTATCTATTTAATAAATGAATACTAAATTACTGTTTTATATCATTTTGCTTTTATATTATTCATCATTTTTAACGATTTTACGCATTTATTAAAGTTGCGTTAAATAATCGTTTTGAATACGATTAGCCGACTGGCAACGATAAACTAAATTGACGACTGACAACCATTTTTGGCGATCTATCTATCTAATATGTAAGTACCAAAGAAACATTTTTTTTTATAAATATTTCTTTAAATATCGAAAATATATTGGTTTTTGTCGTTTCTGGAGATAACGAAATCGGTAGTTACTCTGAAGAGGTTATTGTTTATTTTTGTTTGTGGTTATATTATATTTTCGCAGATTAACCTTAATTGCATAGTATAATTCAGGTGTTACGTGATGTTTTTTGCCATTTGGCGCTTTCTATTAGTCTTTTGGGGAACTATTATGTGATAACATGCATTGAAGACCGTAAAGCCTACTTTTGTTCTGATTTGTCATCACGGTGAGGTTATAACATGTTTTGTTGATACTATGCTTGCAATGAGCTCGACTGACGTCTTTTTTCTAACTTTATAAGGTATTCATTATTAATTAAGCAAACTATTAGAAATATCATAAAAATTATTATATCTTTGAATAGTTTCTATAGTGCAATGTCAACACTTTAACCCTTTATGTACTGAATTATGAATTCATGAAAATTTTATCTCCTAAAGCATTTTTCGTGAATTGTTCAAACTACATTAGATGATTTACATAATCATTTAATAAATTTTAGAAGAATTTTAGAAGTATTGAAGTATTTAGAACGATTCATTAAATTTGAATTTATAGGGATTTTGTTCATTATTTATAACCCCATTCAAATCTTTTATTTAAATATTTTTCTTAGTATTTTTCAGAATTAGGAAATGTACCAATATAATGGTCTTACAATAGAAATTTTGAAATATTTCCGAATTGAGAAATTCCTCCCCTTCCAATGCCAAGAAAACTGAAAAGATGCATAGGCCAAAAGAAATCATTCTTTTAGAAATATTTTTCTTTTGTGTAACCCATAATGATTTTGGAACAAGATAAAGTAATGCATCTATAGCTCATTGTAAACTGTATTACTACTAATCGATGTATTAAGTGAATTTTATAACAAGTTATTTTAATGGTACTTATAAATACCGTCAGTAGATAAAGGGTTAAAGTAATGATCATTTTTGAGCCATTTTTATTATGTAACTCAGGACTGACATTATGACATTATCTCAAAGGGAAACATAAATACTTTTTCTCGCTATTTTTCTAGTGAATAATTAACAAAAATAGACTCGAGTATAATATTTTTCGAAAAAAATAAAAAATCACGCATTGATGGGTTAATAAACATGTGTCTTTTTTTCAATGTAGACACGTTGAACGTAGACCCATATGTATAACATAATGGGTCCAATAAATTGAGAAGCTAGAAAAACCTGAAAGAACTCTATTTACCGTTCCCTTCATACCTAAAGAATTGTCTTTTACTGTTGTATCGAGAAGACATGATTAATACTTGTAGAAAGTAAATAATTAACAGAATATAATGTAAGCTATCAAAGCTATCACACCTTGAAGATTGAATCGATATAACTAGTTGTCATTTGGTGTCACGAGATTAGAATTTAGAACAGAGATAACGGGGATCTATATTAGTGATTTATTTAAATAAATGTCTTTTACTGTTTTATTGAGTATGCAGGATTAATGCTTACAGAAAGTCAATAATTAACATAATATAACGTAAGCTATCAAACCTATCAAACTCTTCAGCTTGAATCGATATAACTAGTTGTCATTTAGCGTCAAGAGATCAAAATGTAGAAGAGAGACAACGATGCATGGTCTGTATTAGTGATTTATTTAAAGTAATCTCTTTTACAGTTTTATTGAGCAGCCATGATTAATGCTTATAGAAAGTCAATAATTAAGAGAATATGACATAACCTATAGAGCTATCACACCATGCAGAATGAATCGATATAACTAGATGTCATTTGGCGACACGCGATCAAAATTTAGAACAGAGACAATGATGCATGATCTGTATTAGTGATTCATTTAAAGTAATCTCTTTTACAGATTTATTGAGCAGGCATGATTAATGCTTATAGAAAGTCAATAATTAAGAGAATATGACATAACCTATAAAGCTATCACACCATGCAGAATGAATCGATATAACTAGATGTCATTTGGCGACACGCGATCAAAATTTAGAACAGAGACAATGATGCATGATCTGTATTAGTGATTCATTTAAAGTAATCTCTTTTACAGATTTATTGAGCAGGCATGATTAATGCTTATAGAAAGTCAATAAGTAAGAGAATATGACATAACCTATAGAGCTATCACACCATGCAGAATGAATCAATATAACTAGATGTCATTTGGCGACACGCGATCAAAATTTAGAACAGAGACAATGATGCATGATCTGTATTAGTGATTCATTTAAAGTAATCTCTTTTACAGATTTATTGAGCAGGCATGATTAATGTTTATAGAAAGTCAATAATTAAGAGAATATGACATAACCTATAGAGCTATCACACCATGCAGAATGAATCGATATAACTAGATGTCATTTGGCGACACGCGATCTAAATTTAGAACAGAGACAATGATGCATGATCTGTATTAGTGATTCATTTAAAGTAATCTCTTTTACAGATTTATTGCGCAGGCATGATTAATGCTTATAGAAAGTCAATAATTAAGAGAATATGACATAACCTATAGAGCTATCACACCATGCAGAATGAATCGATATAACTAGATGTCATTTGGCGACACGCGATCAAAATTTAGAACAGAGACAATGATGCATGATCTGTATTAGTGATTCATTTAAAGTAATCTCTTTTACAGATTTATTGAGCAGGCATGATTAATGCTTATAGAAAGTCAATAATTAAGAGAATATGACATAACCTATAGAGCTATCACACCATGCAGAATGAATCGATATAACTTGATGTCATTTGGTGTCACGCGATCAAAATTTAGAACAGAGACAATGATACATGATCTGTATTAGTGATTTTTTTAAAGTAATCTCTTTTACAAGTTTATTGAACAAGCATGGTTAATGCTTATAGAAAGTCAATAATTAAGAGAATATAACGTAATCACACCATGCAGATTGAATCGATATAACAAGTTGTAATATGCCATCACGAGTTCAAAATTTAGAACACAGACCACGTTACATGATCTATATTACAGTGATTTATTTAAAGGTTGGATGTGTTTATGACGGCCAATTATCAACACGAGGGATATAGACCCTAATTGTGGGGGGGGGGGGGGTGCCCTCCGTGGGGGTCTTTCTAAGAGAACCAAACCCGTATTAACGTAAGGAAATCCAAGGTTGGAAGAAAACCACGGACAACTCCGAAAGATTAAGCCGACGGGCGCGATTGGGTTTGAACCCAGCACCTCCCGTCTACCAGCTTCGAGAGCAGAACCTCTCGGCCCCTGGGGGGGCAAATTTATTTAAAGAAATAGACATTTATTTTGTAAAGGTTCTAAAATAAAGTGTTACAAACACACTTCCATTTACTTGACGATGTAAGCAGCATAAATAAATCATATTCAATTTTTATCTGTAATGTTTGTAAAAGTTCAGTAATTATGACATATTTTTCTTTTGATTGTAATTGTCTTTCTAATTGAAAAATTAGTGCTAAGGCAAACTAAGACAAAGCGAGCGACAGAATGAATTCAGTTTCTTATCGTGGCGGAAAATTTCGACTTTCAGTAAAAAATTTAAATGCACTTAAGATTTTATTACATAAGATGTTTAATTATGTTTAAAAGATCTTAAAATTTTAAAAATATTTTCAAAATTAATTTTCATTTGTTAAAAGAATGAGATAATTTTGTACAAAAATAAAATAAAAGTTTAATTCGTATACATTTCTAGAGTAATTATCTTTGATTCAAGTTAATATAATGTATCAAAATGTATTTCCGGAACTGAAAGAAATAAACAGAATAAATGAAAAAACAATATAATTCCTATTTAATAAAGACAGTTAAATTCACATAAGATTTTATTACTTTAAAAATATTTTTATTTTACGATTTTCTGACTGTTATTTTTTTCAGATTATTCCGACATTTTAAATTAAAATCAATTATCTTAAAAATGGTAGAAAGAAGTAATATAAGTCCGCTTTTTCCATTTATTACAATTCAGTTAATTTTAAAGATGCAGGTATGCTGATTCTTTTAATAATCTGGTTGTATCAAAAGATTTTTTTGTAACTGATTCATTTTATCAAGAGTTTTGTATTAAAATTTAAAAAGTATAGCATTTTGAAAGTTAATGAGAGGGTTATTCACTTAACATAATGTTATTTTCAAAAACATTTTTTATACGTGAAACATTCATTGCTCACCTATTTTTAACGGGTAAAAATTAAGGTGCATTTTACTTTTTTCTGGCACCCTGCATATGTATTTTCTATGCGTTAAATTACAAAATCGTACCATGATACTGATGAAATAGTAATAAAATTTCTTATATTTACAACATTATAAAGTGTGAAATATAATTCTTAAAGTTGTTTATCATAAAATTTCGTTTTCAGTTTACGCAGATGACTCGAATATATAGCTGAGTACTAAAAGTTATCCCAACTAAATAACTTTCTCTAAAGTGAACTATATTTACAATAATATAAATAATATAGTACCAAAAAGCTCTAGTATATATGTATAAATGTATGTAAATATGTAACATGTATTAATTATACTTTGAATTACAAAATTACTTGGAGCTGTTGGTGGGAAAATTATGATTAAAAAATATATATAATTTTTTTAAACAATAAAAAAGAATAAAATCATATTTAATTTTTCATAATTATGTAATGTAAAAACAAAAACAAAAATAACTTTTCTCAATTTCATTATACACTTTTCGAAATGCAATTCCTTGAAAAAAAAAACTGTCGGATGTGCCAATCCCAATACATTCATCTATCTCGTACATGTTAATATTTAAAAATTCGCTAGCACAGTGCCAAAATTAAATGGCAAAATATGCCCATCATGAGGATTCTAACGAGACGAAATTCCATGCATTATTTCTTGAGATATGACTATCACTAAAATCGTGTAATTCATGAAAAAGGCAGCATAGCAATGTCACGTGTTGTGTGATTTGCATCAAAACCTAGACAGCAACAACTTATGTCAACATCTAACTGAATCTGAAGTTTGGTGAAAATCCGTGCAGAGCTATTGCAGATATCCTGCAAAATCCAGCACAGCAGCGCCAACTATTGGGCGATTCATACGAAAACTTACTCAGCAACAACTTGTCTCAACGTCTAATTGAATCTTAAGTTTGATGAAAATTCGTGAAGTGGTTCTTGAGATAGAGCTATTGCGGGAATCTTGAGAAATTCAGCATGGCAGCGCCACCTGTTGCACAATTTACACTTAAACGTAATCAGTTCCAATTCATATAAAGGACTAACTGAATCTGATGTTTGATTAAAATCCTTGCATTAGTTCTTAAGATCTGGAATGCGGAATCCGCGAAAATGCAACATAGCATCGCAACCTGATGGGCGATATACACCAAAAACTAATTATAGTGCCAGTTTATATAAAGGTCTAACTGAATCTAAAGCTTTGTGAAATTCTGCGCATTAGTTTTTGAGATAGAGCGCCCATAAAATTTTTGTCACCTAGAGAAAGACTCACAGATAGAGTGACAGACAGACATTTTCTAAAAACCATCAAATCGTGTTCAGGACAATCTAAAATGTATGAATCCATCGAAAACCGGCAGTCGAATTTTTTTACGAATCCAATACTTTCTTCTTGTAAATGTAGAAGAAAGTAAAAATCTTCAAAACTCAGTTTCAGTTTATGTAGATACAGCTGAATAATAATAATAATAATAATAATAAACCATTATTACAACTAATACAGCTTTTTACTCTAAAAGAAAATTTATTTTGTGGTGATGAAACCGGATGTCATTTGAAACGACACATTACTTTTAGGCTTAGTGGCAAAATTTTCTGGCTTTCTGCATATTAAAGTACTAATAATGTAATGAGCTCTTTTAATGATGCGTTAGAGATGCGATGTCTTCATATGATTACGAAAAAGGTGAGAGGATTAATTTTCTGCATTAATAATTTATATAAATATGACAAGTTAAGTAACAAATTTACACAGACCAGACTAGAAATTTAAAGCGAAAACAAGTCAGAAATTGTACATGAAACGTGGCAAAAGAGGTTCGTTCGTACTTTAACTAGTTTTATAAACACTCAGATCTTGGTGCAATAGCTGTTGCACTCTTATGCAAAAATGCATGAATACAGAATTTATTACGATTCTATATATATTAAATTCAGTAATACGGAAATAATAGGACTCCATCTTAAATGTAATGTATTCACAATGGCCACCTAGAATCATGCCCTATCATGGGATATCAATGAATTAATGACGTATGATAGGATTTAATAGAATGAAGGAAACTTTTATTAATATCTTTTTAAGTTTTTATTCGATTTTCATAAAATATGAAATGACTCGACAAAATTCTGCAACGATTCTCTATATTAAATTTCAAACCATTCTTCTGTGCAGTTTTTGCGCTGTTATATATAGGCAGACAGACGGACGGACCATAGATGCTACGTATTTATATAATTACAAACGCATCTAAAAATATAACTCCTACTTTGTGATTTAAATGGATGTTGTCTTAGCAGGTAAAGTGTTATGTTTAAACATCAACAATTAAATCAAATATATTTTTATACGCTTTTCGAGCTACAATTCTTTTTACAACTATGTATAATCGAAATTCGTTTTCAGATTACATAGATGAGCGATAATTACGACTGATTAAAATTTAAACAATGCAGAAAAATCATGCGTGAAGCATTGATTGCGTAACACTTTCCAATATTTCCTGAATACTTTAACAAAATTTCGCCGTTTAAACCATTTGTGCCTGAATTTTTGTTTTCTCAAATTTGTCGGTAAAATCACTTTAAAATATTACAAAATGAATTGAAAAAATACTAAAAAAAATACGTAGTTTTTTTTTTTTTTTTGTATTTCTTTGATGAAATGTAAACGTACTCAAAAGTGGAATATACATAATATTTATAACAGTATTATATGCATAATTATACGTTTTGTATAAATTTATGTAAAATATGCTTTTAAATTGTATATTATGTACTATAATTAGTATTTTTATGAACTAGTAAAAAATATATTTATTTCTTTACAGAGACTAATAACATTATAAGTATTAGAAATAATAAATTAAGAATAATCGTAATTGACGTTTAAAAACAATTTTTTTTATAATCATCTTGAAAAGGACTTTACATAAATAGCTGTCCCTTAAACGGCTAATAAAAATATGTGTCCATTCGTGCCTAGTGTCCAATATTTTATATGTTACAAACATGCATAAAAAATAGGTTTGAACATATAATTTCACAAATTAAAAAAATATGTATTTCAAAGAAGTCTAGAAGCTAATATTATGACATTTATTTGGATCCTTGATAAAAAGATTACAAATAAACTTACTTTTTACATTTCGCCATCTTGAAACATGAGAACTCTATAAACTTCGAAAAAAGCCTTCATCTAAGCAAATAAATAGGCATCTTATGCTGTCATCTTTCAGTAACAGGTAAAGATGTTTATAAATAATTATTTCCTAAAATTTTCATGTTATAAAGAAGAAAAAAATTATAAAAAAATATTTATTAAATCTCGAAGCGTCTCAAAAATGGGACGCTGTAAATGGGTTAATAAAGTAAAAGATTATGGCTAAGTAAACCGTTTGGAAAACGCATAACTTATTTATAAACCCAATTTCAAGAATTCTTATCAATAGTCGGAAAAATATCCGAATTAATTTGTGAAGCCCTGCATATGGTGTATAGATTTGTGTATATTATACCAAGCAAGGCTTAATTTGCACCGGAGCCCGGCTCCGGTACTTCTCTGTTTTCAGTAAATATTTCAATACTGGTCGAAATTCACCGGAGCTCATAAATACAGGGCTCAGGAGCCCAGTGCAAAAACCGAAAAACCGAAGCCTAAATTCCTTTTTTCCTTTCCTTCCCATCTCCAAGCTTTTGCATGCTTTTTTACTAAAACACTTATATGTGACGTAACGTGTCGCATACGTAGGAGATGGGGATAAAACGGATTCAATTTTTATATCAGTATTTGGGCTTGGACTGACTTGAGCTCAATCTGTATTACAACTAAAATTTTATTTATTCATGTATATAAAAAAAAAAAACTTTCCACCTTTAAAATTACGTATTATAGTCTATTTTAAATCATTTTAATGATATTTTTATCAAAATGAAGGGGAAACAGAAATTGTACTTTTCTATTTCAAATTTATGTCGGTGACGACGGTTGATACTGCGCCACTCAAGAGACTGAGCAATGAATTTGCTTTCAGTTCGATTTTCTTTTGCGACAGTAGGATAACATTTTACTGGCTATATTTTTTCATTTCTAAGTAGATATAATTGCCATGCATTCTTATTCTGATAGAAAACAATCGAGCAGTGTTTCCCCTTTTTCTATAAAAGCATCGATTCTTTCCGATAACGGTGTCAAATTTTTAATTTAATCTGATTTTCAGGGACTCACCACAAAAGATTGTTATGTGGAATAGATCGATTATAGTTTAAGATACGCACCTTTTATAGGTAATTGTAAAACATTGTTCCATTCTTCAGCATATAAATATTAATTTCTGTAAATTTCATTCATTTTTTCTTAAAAATGCCCAGCTGCGAACCATCCCTTTTTTGTATTAACACTATTCCCTAATCATAATCCTTAGTGTATTTAATCGCAGAATTCTGTAATTAATTTTAAAATTAGGCTAAGATTACTATTCAAAAGGCGTGATAACTAAAAGTGGAATAGTTGACAGCTAAGTATATTCTGTAAGATATATTTAAAATTTGTATTTTGCTAAAGAAAAAAAAAGGCTATGAATTTTGCAAATAATGTACAAAATATAAATATGCAGATTGGAGTGACAGGTTGAGGACAAGGGGGAACGGTACGATTGTTGTACCGGTAGCGCAGAATATTAGAGCTCCGGTACTTTTTTTTTAGAAATTAAGCCCTGATACCAAGTATGCTCTAAAATTTAGCTTAGTTAGGGAACGCATAGCAGAGTTAAAAAATCCTCTTCAGCAATTTCCATGAATAAACGGAAATTTAGTCGAGATCTTTTGTCTTGCTCTGTATATAATCTATTATAGAATTTATACATAAGTAAGAGCAAAATATTAGTTAAATTTTAAAAAACGTACCACGAATAAGAACGCAAGTTCCAGCAATTATTAATATAATAATAATAATGGATAATATTAATAATAACAATGACGAAGATGATGATGATGAATCATAATACTGAATAATAAATAATAATAAATGATTAATTTACAATTAATATATTAATTTAATTTTATTATTAATTAATTAATTATCAATTTATAACTAATTATAATTAATAATAAATAGTAAATAATAATAATAATAATAATATATAATAATAATAATGGATAGTAATAATGATAATAATGAATAATAATGGAATCGCCCTGGAATCAATAGTATCAAAAGTAATATATTTTTTTCGCTGTTTGTATTTTTATTTCAGTTTTAAACCTTCTCTTCAATCTGATGATTCATAAGAGGTTCTAGAAATGGGTTCCTTAGCTAAGACTTCCTGAAATGGTCTATACTTTCCTTATGATGATCTAAGTTTAATGCATTTCTTATTGAAAAAAATGGAATGGATTTTATAAAATAAAAGTCATAAGGTATCCAAAGCGTAATTTTCATTGTAAGGAGAAATAAAGGCTTTTCTTTCTCATTTTAAAGTAATTTCAGTACTCTGAAACATCATGAAATAGATACTATTGCTATATTTTTTCAGCGGTTTGGATTTTATTGTTTTGGGTGCATTATCTTTAATATCTTGAAATAAACCACACGGCTCATAATCTTCAAAGCACCCGTTAGTGGTTATTTTTTTTCTATTTTTTTTTTAACAAATACTATCCTAATTTTTTTTTTATGTTTATGGTTGTTTGTTGTTTTGCTTCTTTGAACTGTTATTAAAAAAATTGTAATGCACACAAAACAGCTGTTATTCAGTAAATAAAATTATCATAAATAATATATTAGGCACTTTAAATTCAAAATTTAAAAAGAGGAAGTTACTTACTTCGGTTGGTATGTTTGCTTTATGCTCAGAAACAAAATGTCCTCTGCTAATACTCTGCAGATTTCAGCACTTAAAATAAATCTGCAATTATATCCAGTATGTAAAGGAGCAAGGAGGCCTTAATTGATTAATGCACAGTTTGTGAGTCCGTGGACCCCAGAAACGGACATTTTAGGCTACACCACATGGCATATTTCATATATGGTCATATGACAACAAATTTACTATCAATCAATACTATTTCAAAAGATAACCCTATTTCTAAAATGTTTCAACTTCAAAAACGTTACGAATTTATTTTTTAACATTTAGCATTTAAGATTTCATAATTTTAAAAATTTCTTTGAAATTAATCAGTTTTTAAATTAAAAAGCTCTTAGTTTTTATCGACAGGGCAAACTATGTTTTACAACTCCTTTTTAAATATTTTCTATGATGGTATACCATATCTAGACGTCAGACTGTCCTTTTATAATTCTTCCATACAAACACAACCAAATAAATGTTCAAATATATCAACTTTTATTCTGTTTCTAATCAAGAGTTTCCGAAATTTCAGAAGAAATAGTTTACCATGTATATGTATAGATATCCATGTTAAATTATTCTTCCTTTATACAAAAACAACGTCCAATAGGCAAATATGCGAACTTTCATTTTGAGTTTATAAGCTGATCCATCAAACTGTAACAGAACCTCTACTTTTAACTTCTGAAATCTTAACCCTTAAATGCCTGGTGTTGCGTTTCGGCAACATACCCAATTTAGACTCTAAAATACTATTAGAATAATTTTGAAGCTATAATGCCTAATGTTGCCAATAAAATACATTCTGAAAATATTATTAAATCGATTTTCAACATTTAGATGGCAACTCTTGTGCTGTTTATGAATAAAGATAGATTTATTTTTTCAGTTGTTGATACATGTTCTTTTTGTTTTGTTTGGCAGCTTGCGAAATACCCTATTTTGCTCTGCAGTGATCAAATAAAATTTATTTCTTATCATAGTTCTAAAAATTCTTGTGTGTTTAATATTATAGAATTTTATCCAGGAAAATTATTTTTTTAATTAAACACCAGTATTACCGATTAGTAACAAGCAGTTTTTTAGCCGTAAACTATACTTAAAACAAAATATGATTTTTTTAAGTATTTTTCCCGTGATTTATTTTAAAAAAGAAAGCCGAAAAACAATTTTTAAATGATTTTTGAAAACTCAGGCATTTAAGAGTTAAAATTGAATTTCTTTAAAATAAAAAAAGAAAAAGAAAAGTGCCCAGTTAAACTGATGGCATTGAGCTCACAGGCTTTTCATGCTAATTATATATTGTACTCTTATTTCAAGATTAATGCACCTCGAAAAGTAAAAGAAAGCGACAAAACACCCCATTTAACTAAATTAAGGGGGATAAGCTCCCCTATTTCCTACCATTATATTTAACCAATATACCTCCAAATCTACTCAGGAAAGCGCCTTGTCAGAATAAACCGGCTTACCAAATTTGAAGCAAATCGGATAATTCTGCATAAAAAATTTATCTAAATAAAGGGAGGGGATTAGCCGCCCGTTCCCCACCTTTATATTTAACCAATGAACCGCAACAGAAACCAGGGAAGCGCCGTATAAGAACGAACCTATATCCAAAATTTGAAACAAATCGCATATTTTTATTAAAAGTTATTGCGTTACGTACATACATACGTACACGCAGAGCCTGCAGGCACGTTAGCTCTCAGGCTTTAGTAGCCTGTGAGCTAAAAAACAGTTGGTCGCAATAAGATTAAGAGCAATTCATCAGTCTGACAACAGCGAGTTTTTTTTTATAAAGATTTTTTTTGTACAAAAGTTCGTTATATGATATATTCTGGCAAAGTTTGCAATATTTCTTATACACTGGTTCAAAGTCAAGAAAAAAATGTTACAATTTTCAAGGAATTTTAAAAAGTATTTTAAAAAGTTCACCAGGGTATACGGTGGTATACATCGTATATTTTCTAGATTATTTAAAATCCTCCGTATACCCTCGGTATCCATAATAAAACTACATAGTATACTCTCTTGCGTATACCCTCTGCCTGTATCGTATACCCTCTGGTATCCAACAGCTACATTACCGTTTAGTAGAAGTTAGATGTAGAAATGCAGGAATCCCTTGATTTAATCCCTTGACAACAAACGTACAGAGCGTACGTCCATGTACAATATGAAAATACAAATTTACATTAAACGCTGGCATATACATCCGTACTTGAAAAAAGCTGTCTGGGTGTCAAAGGGTTAAAAGGACAATTTACCTCATAATTGATCAAAAAATCGATTTTTATTTTTAAATATTAAATGAAAGGACTGTTTAATTGTGACTATTTTGACACCTCATTTTTCCCGTACCACAATTATCTGGCGAGATATTGTAAATTTTGTTAATACACCCAGCGCTATTATCCACACAAATTAAAACTTTAAATGGCTTTTTCTCCATGTTCCTATTTTCTTCACTTTCCTGTTTTAAAAATACTAAGGTTACTTTTGTATTTGACGTAGAGATTTAAACTTTTTGTACATGTTTTTTATTATAAAAGTGATAAATCCGCGCATGGAATTAGCCTTCAGGTTATTATTATTATTTTTTTTTATAAAAGTATAGGAAGATGTTTAAGATTTCATCATTTTACACTATATACAGGGTGTATCTAAACTCTTGGGTAAAACTTTAAGGGGTGATAGTACACATAAAAACAAACAATATTAAATAGGAAACTAAGGGTCCCAAGCGTCTTCGGAAGGAGATAGGCGCCATTAAAGTTTAGGGTTCAAATTTTCAAATGATTATAAAAAACGGGAAAATTGGTCGATTCGTTTGCGGTTTTCACTAAAACTATTCTTTATG
The DNA here is from genome assembly GCA_963932465.1 of Maratus speciosus. Taxonomy (NCBI): domain Eukaryota; kingdom Metazoa; phylum Arthropoda; class Arachnida; order Araneae; family Salticidae; genus Maratus; species Maratus speciosus. Next base: position 573,889,603 of record OZ010790.1, on the reverse strand, counting down.
TTAGTATTTTCTTGAAAATAAATTTTAAAGGTAAAGTTCAAAAAAGGCCGATAGAGGGCGCTTTAGACTTTGAAGTAACGAACAACTATTTTTTACCGTTATTTTTTGTAGGGGGGGGATCAAATTTCAACTCCTGAACGCAGTTCAGTTTGCGCTACTTAACCACTCCCAACGATTCAGATTTTGAGCTGAAAAATTAAGTTTAAGTCTAAGTTTTTGAAAGCATTTAATGAGATACAAAGAATAATGGTAAAAAATGGTTGTTCGTTACTCCAAAGTCTAAATCGCCATCTATCGACATTTTTTGAACTTTATCTTTAAAATTTGTTTTCAAGAAAATACTGACATAAAGAATAATTTTAGTGAAAACCGCAAACGAATCGACCAATTTTTCCATTTTTTATAATCATTTGAAATTTTGGACCCTAAACTTTAATGGCGCCTATCTTCTTCGGAAGGCGTTTGGGATCCTTAGTTTCCTATTTAATATTGTTTGTCTTTATGTGTACTATCACCCCTTAAAGTTTTGCCCAAGAGTTTAGATACACCCTGTATATCAGTAAAAAAATGTATTAAATGTTGTATTAGATGTATCTAAAAATCCATGCGTAGTCCTGTGCAATACACATTTGAAAATCTGAAAAACAAATAATTGGGCAAAAATATTAGTATTTAAGGGGGTCCGGGACACAAAAATTTTTAAATTTTGCAAAAACATTTTATTTCATTAAAATTTTCTCTGTTTTTTCCTGCTTAAAATGACATTTAAATCATGTTTCTATCTGAATTAGAACAAAAAATTTTATTTATTTATTTATTTTTTCGTTTTGGTTTGTTTTCAAAATCTAGCTTTCAAGCAGTGGCTGTCATTGAAACGACATCTTGTAAAAATGCGTTTTTCTTCATGATAGGTTTTTTCACCATTTCTCTTATTTAAATTCTTATAGCTCGAGAACCGTTAAAGATAAAGAGTTCAAACTTGGAACATATCTTTTTCAATTGTTTTACTTTAATTTTGATTCAGCATATTTTTTAAAAATATTACTTTTTAAAATATGATTTTAAAAAAATTTGCACAACTTTTTAAAAAAAAATTTTCGTTAAATATTTTTAATTTTTTTATAAATTAATATTTTTAAAAATGCTGAATCAAAATTAAAACTTATATATTTCTGTTTATTTAAATGAAAAAAATTCTGAAATTCGATAAATAATATTTTGAGTTATAACGATTTTAAATTACCTCACTTTTTTAATAAATTTTAAATAAAAATTTTTTTTTAAATTATGAGAAGTTTTATCATGTGATTTTGTTTACAAATGATAAGGTTAACCGTAACAAAAAATTCAGAGTTTTAACTCAATAAATAAAAATTATTTTAAAATGTGTCCCGGACTCCCTTAAAAAAGTAGTAGGGATTTAAAAAAACTAAAATTTTCCTAAACATTTTTTAAAATGTAATTAAATATGCAATTAAATTTTTTTTCCAAAGTGTACTTTTAGTTGAACATTGAAATGCAATGAGTTCACCATTTGAATCATATTTTTTTTTTTAAATGTTGAAAAGGTAAACTGTCCCCTTAAACCTTTAATCACATCTCTTCCTTATGCAACTAATTTCATAAAATTTTGTAGATTCTACTTTAGCTCAGCAACTTCGCTGTAAGTACATTTATGGCTGTATGTATAGAGATGTAGTATATATTCCTATATGCTAAACGACCTACAAAAATAAATCCGGATGTTCAAATTATGTATTTACGTGCTTTATACGTATAACTATGGGATAAGTGAACTATATTTGACTACTTCATTTTATGTAGAAGTAGATATTTTTCCTCTGAATCTATTGAGTAAAGAATACAACTATTGCCAACACGACTAAGAAATATAGAAGAGCAATTAACTATCATCTCTCTTCAGCAAGCGATTAGTAATAGATGTAGTTAATCCAGCGTAAGCATAACAGATTCAGCAAGGGGATTTTTATATTTTGTAAATCTAAATCTGAAAATAAAAAAAAATGTGGAACACACGGATTAGCAAAACTGTCGAAGCGAAAGTCATAACTTTCGCTTTTAATTTTTTTTTTTCAAAATTTCAATCATAATAATGCTCGAAAATTTCTTTACAAAAATATTTTCTACAATATTTTTTAAAATATATTATACTATACCATACTTTCAGGCATTATTACTATAGTAGAGAGTTATCACAGTACAGACACTTTTCTCATTATATGTTATTCATTAAAAACATCACAGATTATTTTTTCATTCAAAAAATTTCTAATATATTTTGTCGTTATATTATTACAATAAAACAATTTTTATAAAACATATTTCGTTGTTTTTCATAAAACACACATATTCTCTAACAGTTTGAAAATATGCTATATATCAATATTATATAGTACCTGGCATATTATGTATAATTCAGCGTCTATACTGCCTAGTTCAATTTCAAAAAATGTTTTTGAACTAGGCAGTATAGACGCTGCATTGTACATAATATGCCATGTACTATATAATATTGATATATAGCATACTTTAAAACTGTTAGAGTATATGTTTTTTATCAAAAATAACGAAATATGTTTCAAATAAATTGTTTTTTATGTAAATGTAAACAAACAATATAAGGAATTTTTTGAATGAAAAAATAATGTGTCATGTTTTTAATAACTTGAATAACATATGTCTATACTGTTATAGCTCTCTTCTATATAGTAATAATGCCTGAAAATATGGTAAAGTATAATATATAAGAATAATACAGGCACTACAAAAGACAGTTATTTCTGTCGATAAAAATTATCTTAATATTTCCTACGATATTTATATTGTTCAATGTTCTTCATAGTGAACTGATTCTACTGTATGTTTATTCGACTGATTTTTAACCTATTGACTACTATAATATTAGTACTTTAGTTTTTAACTAACCCGTTCTGGTGTGGCGGACTACAGCTCATATTCAAAATATTAGAATAATTACTTTTTTTTTACAAATTGAAAATATCGTTTTTTTAATTTAATGTCTTTTAATGCAAATATGCAAACGATATTTTTATTAAGAACTTATCGTTAAATTTATTTATTATCTTAAAATTAATATCATTTTTCAAAAGATTAATTGAAAATAAATATTTTGAAAAGTCAAAATATTAGAATATTTATTCAAGTGGTTCAAAATATTACAATATTTCTCAATAATTCTTCTTTAATTATCACCAATTCATAACTGGTGGCATCACTGATTAAATTCTGACGATTTTATTTAAAATCAGTATTCTTTTTTGCAGTTTGCTTTTTCGTCTTAAAACGGGTCATGTGAGTGATATTCCTGAATCTAATAAACTTCATATGGTTGATTTGTATCGGCACGGTAAAAATCAATGTTATATAGCGAATTATTAAGACTATTCGCAATCAAGTGGTTGTAAAATACTAACACAATATTCAAAAAATGAAAAATTTCAAAATAATCGCCGAAATGGCGGTCGAAAACCAAAAACTAGTGATGACAGGAAACTGAAGTGTATAGTTAAGAAAAACCGTTTTAAAAGTGTGCGATTCCTGCACCGAATATGGAAAGAAGAAGGAGTTGAAATTTCTACATCGGCAACATTAAGACGTCTCCATAAATTTAAGTTTGAAACTCGTGTACCGAAATCAAAACCTCTCATGACTGCAAAACAAAAGCGTATAATATTGAATTGGTGTAAATCAAGACGTTTATGGAGCGAAGAAGATTGGGAAAATATATTATTTAGTGATGAAAGTATATTTTGTGTTTCATATGGTAATCAAGGTATTCGAGTTTGGAGAATGAAGCAAGAAGCATTTGATAAAGAATGCCATAAACGTTCCGTAAAATTTACTGCTAGTGTCATTGTTTGGGGTTGCATGAGTGCAGAGGACCTGGAAACTTATGCATCGTCTACAAAAAAAGGTTAACTCTCAGATATGTCAAGAAATTTTGGAATATTACATGATTACATCATCAGAAGATTTATTTGAAGATGATTTCATCTTTCAACAAGATTTAGCGTCACCGCATACCTCGGTATCAACTAAGAATTGGTTCCGCCAACGCAACATTAAGGTACTTCCTTGGCTCCCAAACTCACCAGACCTTAATCCCATCGAAAACGTATGATGTATAATGAAGAAGAAACTCCAAGAAAATCCTCCTTCAAGTAAAACTGGGTTAGTGGCACGTATAAAGTCTATTTGAGCTAATATTGATAGAAATGTTTGTAAACACTTTGTATATAGTATGCAAGATCGATTGTACGCTGTTATAAAAGCTAAAGGGAATGGTATAAAATATTAACTGCCAATTACTTCATATTCATCAGGTAATATTGTTGCGTAAAAAAAAATATTCTAATATTTTGAACCAATCTAAATTTTAATCTAATATTTTGATGTGTTTCAGAAAGCTGTATACCTAATTTATTGTACTGTATTTTATATTTTTTAAATGCTAAAATCGTATCTAAACATTCCAAATTTAATTTATAAGAAATTTAATTGCATTTACATATTGTTAGTATCAAAAATAAATAAATGAAAAATAATTTTTTCTTATTACTTTTTCTCAATTATTCTATTATTTTGAATATGAGCTGTAGATAATTTAAAATGTCTTTACATTGACTATTATTATGTCTTAACAATTATTTTGTTATTATCTGGATCTAGTAATGATAGTATATGTGAATATATTTATTATTACAACTTCGCACTAGGAAGCTGTTATGTATGTTTAATACAGTTGTAATACGACATTTTTCAAGTATTTTTAAATATTCTTCTATTGTCCATTGCCGTATTAATAGTAAGCCAAGTAAATACATTCGTCAGATTTCAGTGAACGAGATATTCGAAAATATTTTCAACCTTAATTTTTCTCATTTGGATATTTACTTTTAACTTTTAAAACTTCAAAATAGCGTTTCCTTAAAATAAAATTAATAACAGTCGGTCGCTACAGGAGCAACTTATCAGTCTGACAATAGCGATTTTTTTTTCTACAAAGTTTCGTTATACGCGATATTCTTTCAAACAGTGCAAGATTCCTTATGCACTGAGTCAAAAACAAGAAAATAAATGTTACAATTTTCAAAGAATTTATAAAAGTGCGATTTATCCGACACCGATTTTAACCTGGCTCATATTATCAACGTCTTATTGTATCATATATAAGTTCCATTATTTTGTCCAAAATTATCTTATAAATTTATATTTAAATCACATTACCTTTTTTTCTTTTTTTTTCAGGGTGGAGGGGGGTAAAGATTAGGGGGATTGCTATTTTCCAAATTATTATCATCCAACAAATTTTTTTTATTATTTAATGAATTCTTATGTCTAGCACAGCTCTCTGAAAAAACGAAAAGTAAATATAATTTTCTTTAGGAAATGAAAACTCAGATAAACTAATTGTATAGATTTTGCTTTTCGGTGAAAATCAAGCTTGTAATAATTAGGTAATAGGTTTTTATGTAAGCATTTATTGCTCACTCTGCAATATTTGAATTCACTTCTCATCAGATATTTCCTTGTTAGCTACTAAGCAGCTGATATTGATTGTGTGGTTAAGGAATAAAATTATTTGTGAATCAATGAAATATTGCCTAGTAAGACGAATGACTGAATAATGGTAATTGACTGAATAAATTTTAGTCTTATATGTTATTTAAAAGGAAACTAACATCTAATGTAATTGTCAGAAATTTATTGATTAATCTTAGAAAAAATAGGGTGTTTAAGACTTTGGAACACAGTTGAAAGGTATTTGTGAATTTAGTTTGTCTGTCAGTCTTTCCGCCGCTTGAGTTCTAACTGGCGTAAGTATAGGGGAGATGGGGCACATGTGAACATGGGGCCTATGCGAATATCACCTTTTTTTTCAATAGATATTATAAGTTTTTGTATTTGAAAAAATTTACTAAAGATGATAGCACTTGTAGAGATATGGCAAAAAAATGTTGAAGCTGTTTGACATTTCGTTTGTCCTCTGTAGCTAAAACACTGTTTGAACATCTCAAAAGTAAAATATTTGTTCCAAGTTGATAAGCGAATATTTTTATTTATTTATTCATTTATTTGAATTTGAGTGTTTTAACATGTACTATGAATACTAATTTTTGATAAAGTTCTTTTTCTTCGAAAATTGAGAAATGTTAATGATTTATCAATTTAACTCTAGCAGCTATGTGGGGCACTTGTGAACAGACCAGTTGGGGCAGATATGAACAGTTCATAATTACCCCCAGTAATCATTCTGTGATTCTGTTCCTTTCAGTTAACTTCATGAGAAATAATGTCAATTCCATTATCTATAATTTTCCTGAAATAAAAGATATTTTCCTCACACAAAGTTGATTTTGCATTGAAACTTCCACAAACACATCTTTCAGCAAGTACATAAAGAGCAACAAGCTCGTTTACGTTCAATTGTACTTAAAATAAATTTAATGCTTTCTAAAATGCAATACGTGTTATGTATTATTTTACTAAACGATTTACAACAATATTTTTTATGCATTGTTAATACAAAACTATTACCTTAAGCACTTTAAAATTTTTTCTAATACATTTGTTCTAAACTTGCAATGATGGCTTACGTCCATCTGTAAAACAGTTATGTATGTGATGCTTTGAATGGGGATAGATATCAGTAATAATTTAAGAAAGTAAAATTTTTAAACTGATAACTACCGTAAAATCCCAATTGTAACCCCCCCCCCCTTTCAAAAGCAAAAGAAGTCAAATTTGGGGGGAGGGGGTGGGGTTATAGTCGATTTTTTAAAAATCATTAAAAACCCTTCTTTATTTATAATTTACAAGTAAATAAGGCAAATACAGGAGTGAGAATCTTTCGTATTTCGGCAGATTTCCGATAAATAGTATCTAAATGCCCCCTCCCTAAAATTTTCCCAAACAAAAAACCCTAAGCAAAATTTAAGAGTTTTATTATTATTTTTTTAATTACTTCTTTATTTTTTTATTTTATTGCAACAATACTTAATGAATCCTCTAAGCCTCCCTCCACCCCCAGACCCCAAAATCTACTTTTTTCCTTTTCTTTTCTTTTTTTTCTACTTTTATAAACTTTTGATTAAACATACCACCCAGAAACTAGAGAAATATACATATACATTTTCTTTATGGTGAATTTAACAAATAGACAAATGAATAACAGAATAAAAAGCATGTCAAAGGATATTTTTCCTTGTGTTCACATGTGCCCCACGTGTGTTCACAACTACCTCGCTGATGGGGCACATCTGAACAATTTTTTGAATTTATAAAACTATTAAAAAATGTAAAAAAAAACCATACAGGTGATTTAAAAAAAATTACCATGTGTAAAAAAATTTCTGTTTCTGTTGTTCTGTTGAGTAGTTTTTGTTTATAGAAATTAATCCAGTTATGAGAAAATGCTATATTTATGCGAACTGTTTACATGTGCCCCCATCTCCCCTACTCGGATTGCTATGCAATTTCTATTCTTTATTTTCTATGAAATGGGTTATTCTATTTCTATGGTTTTTCTATAGGTTCTATAGATATGCTTTGCTGTAATATTTCTTTTTAAATTAAAAATTAAACCATGTTGATTGGCGGTCGTCTAAATATATAAAAATATTCTATAAGTTATCGAAAATTCTTTTTCTGAAAAACTTTATTGCTCACACTGCAAGACTTGAGTTTACTTCTCTGAAGGCAAAATCTTTTTACGGTCTAAAAAATCAATATCTATAGTAATAATATTATTTGGTATCAAACTGAGTATTGCCATCTAAGAGGAATGACTGACATCGAAATCTTATTCACTCAAATCAAGCTATTCGAAAGTGAATGTTTCAGGTATTTACAGAATGTTATTCATTTAAACAATTCACTGCTATTGATTACGTTCTAAAGTTATAAGGCAATTTAGAGTTAACAAAATATTGCTTAGGGTATCAAAAGATTTAGTACCATCGTAAAGAATGAAATCTGATGACTTACACTCTCAGAAAAAACTGTAAATTTACGGCCGTTTTCTCTTCAATTTTCACGGACAATAAATAGCCTTATTTGATGAAAAACGGTCTGGTCCACTAAAAAATACGATACGACCCCATACATTTTCCTCCGCTAGGGTATAACCCTTCTTTTTAGTCGTGTTTCGAAAAATAATGGCACATAGCCGTGACCGTAATATATTTTTTGAACTGCCAAAAAAGCGATTCTGTGATGATTATCTAACGTGCTACGGAACAGTAAGTAAAGTGTTATTGCGTTTTGAAGTGCATTCTATCTTTTGCCCGTAAAATTACGGGCTTCACAAAATGATGGGCAAGGATTTTTTTTACGCGGTATGACTGGAACCTCTCCTGCCGGCCCCTGCCCTTAATTTTACAGGGATATTTTTAGATATTTAGTAAATTAAGGGCAATCCACATATTTTTGCAGTTCTAGCCCATCTGTTAGCAAAAATACGGTACGACCCCATACATTTTCCTCCGTGAGGGTGTACACATTGACAAAAAATGATGGACATAGATTTTTTTTTTTTTTTTTTTTTAAGGGGTATGACTGGAATCTCTGCTGCCGGTGTATTTACAAAAAGATCGAATAACGTAATTGGATTAAAATCCATTTAAGCTTTTTAAAAATATTTAGCTGTAAAGAAATATACCTTTGTTTTGGAAATGAAAATTCAGCCATTTTGTGAGGGTTTTCTTTTGCTGATAATGATAAACTAATCAATATTTAATGAAATAAAAATTTTATATTGACACTTTATCTTCCACTTTTGAAGACTTCACTTCTCCGTAGGTAATATCTTATTTAGAGATTAAAATATCTATATCTGTAGTAGAACTTACTTGTTTATAGCATATTTATTCCACTATTTATGGTTGGATTGCATAATTCAAGCAAAATACACCGGGAGCCGGCATCACAGACAACCACCTAATTGAGTTGGAGGCTAAAATTCAGAATTAGCTAAAACTCAATTCCCATATTAAAACGCTATCGGTCTGCCAGCTCATATCTTGGTGGAAAACACCTTAAAACCCGATTTTAGCGGTCGACTCGTAGGTTTACCATTGCGTTTTCCTGCACCCAAAGGTATGAAAATATGGCGGACTGGGAGTAGGAAAACACAATGGTAAACCTACGAATCAACCGGAAAAATCGGGTTTTTAGGTGTTTTCCACCAAGATGTGACTTGGCAGACCGATTGCGTTTTAATATGGGAATCGAGTTTTAGCTAATTCTGGAATTTCAGCCTCCAACTCGATGAGGTAGTTATCTCATGGTTCGTACGCCTCCTTGAATTTTGCAGACCAGAAAATGTTTTGGCACCAGAATTATCTTATAGAAAATCCCTTCTTAAAAGAAGGCGAAATTTTGCTTGTTTAACCTAGATTTATTTTTGTATAAAAAAATACTGGTACTTTTCCTGGAGAAATAACGGTATCCGTACGAACCATGTGTCTGTACTGCCGGCTCCCGGCCTAAAACAAATGAGTGACATGGAGGCATTCAATGATATTGATTACATTCTTATGATTACATAATTTTTACATTAGTTGAGATTCAGTTGTATAATGGCAGGCGAAACGAATGAATGACACGGAAGTTATATTCATTTAGATGAAAATATTCCGGAGCAAATGTTTCAAATAATTGCAAAGAGTTATTTCATTGAAACATTCACTTATATCGATCGCATTGTTAAAATTACGTAATTATTCCAATATTTGTGATTGAACTGTATAATGTCAAGTGAAATGAATAAATGACATCGGAGTTCTATCCATTCAGATGAAAAATATTCGGGAATAAAGGTTTCATTTAATTGAATAATGTCAGTCTTTTGAACCGTTCAATAGTATCGATTATATTGTTAAATTATAATACAATTTGGAAGTACTGAAATTTTGCCTAGGATGGCCATTGACTTAACAACACTTGTCTCGACAAATAAGAAAATTAAAATTGATATACAGGGTTAGCACAAAGAAACTGCTGTATTAAAAAAATATGTTTTCATAATTGTTGCACATATTATAGTAAATGATATATGAAAATAAACAAAACCTTCGAACTGCTACCAGTGTTGTCAGATTGGGGACTATTTTAATTCAGATTATTTGAGTGTCACCACGTTTTTACATCGGTTTGGTGAAAGTGTAACTGTTTGAGAAAAAGATACTTTAGTAATTCTTGTCCTTCAGTTGAAAACCTTTGTTACAATTATTGAAGTTAAGAAAGCTAAGTTAAAGTTTTTTTAATTTTTTTACAGTGGTAAAATTAATAATAATCATATAATAATTTACAATTCGATATTGTGATTTTTTAGCTCTTCGAATACAGATTTTGAAGATTTAATATGTACAACAGCAGAACCTCTTTTATCCGAATCCATTTTTAAAGATTTTTTTTTTTTTACTGTCACATTCCTCGTGTTGAAGCGTTCTTTCCGAACTATGAGTACAGATAGATATTTTGGATCCCCATTCTTAAAATTTATTTGAATTTAATTTGTGCTCCCGTACGAGATTTTTACTAGAGTAAAATTTTCATTAAAAAAACCCTCATTACTTTAAGGGGACCGGGAAAGCAAAATTCAACCAGAAAATCGATTTTTATTTTTTTTATATCATTAAATATTTTAAACTTTTATCGTTCCAACGATGTGTCACACATGTTTATATATATATAAAAAAGTGTTGAAATTATTCATTCTTTTCTAAGAATACTTCACAGCTTAATGGCCATTTAAATCTTTAATTGACTTTTTCTCAAAACTTGGATTTTTCATGATTATGTTCCTTTTTTTCAATATCTATTAAACTTAAGAACTCAGATTTTTTTAAAATACTTATATTATGTTATATTGTATACTTTAACACAGGGATTTAATGATTTGTTGAAAATTATTTATTTTAGGCGGTGAAATCTTACCGAAAATGCTAATATAAAAATGACTTTCAATAAATATTTAATAATTAATTTGAGTTTCACTTAGAAAGGAAATGGTGTGTTCAAATACGTAAATCATGTTATTCTAACTACTCTAAAAAATCTAGACCTCTATCTTTCACCATTTCTGAGAAAAAGGTACGTAAAGTTGGTGAATTTAACATGGCGGAGATAGCGCTTTCCCGGTCCTCTTAAGTATAGAAGAAAAAATTCAAATCATAAATCATGTAGAATCGGGTGAGAGTATGGCAAAATAAGCTCAAGAATACGGCATTGGTATTGCAACGGTTAGTGATACGAATGCGTGTGATGCTGCAAAAAGAAAAATGTTTTATGTAGAAAGCAGCAGAAAGACTGTGATACAAGTGAACCAATAGTATTGAGAAAATATCGTGATTCAGTTGCAAAGCAAGGGCAATCGAAACTGCAACAAACAAAAGTTTGTTTCAAACCCTTGTGATATACGTAAAAGGCACTTAATTTCAAAATTAAAATTCAGATAGTTTATTTTTGTTTCTATTTTGCTATTGGTTTATTTATATTAACCATTTGTTATCACCATAAGACATAGCACGCATATTTGCCTTTAATCTTAAAATTGAAGCATTCTCGATTATCGGAAAGTTTCGATTTTCCGAAAGAGGGTCGATCCCAATTACTTCGGATAATCGAGGTTCTACTGTATATGACAGAATTTCGTCTACTAAAATACATTTCTTATAACATTTTCAATGTACGGTATTGTGATTTAACTCTACCATCCATAGTTTAATTATAAAATAATTCTACGAGATAGTACACATTGAATCCCTCCTACGTTGAATATTATAGTTAATTCGGCAAATGGATGGACGAAATCCATTATATTGGATCAATAGCCGAGAAATGTATTTCCATAGTTGGTTTTCTGAAGAAGTAAATATTTCTTCCAAATTTCGACAATTCAGTTTACTCTTGGCGCATTGCAATATAGTTAAGATAAAAAAAAAAAAAATTAAGCACCAGAGCTTTTTAACTTATTGCAGACTAGTTTCATTAACATTCAACTTATCGTCATCAGTGCAAAGAATGATGAAATTCTGCCCCTATACAGAGCCCCGGTAATCCGAACCCCGGTAATCCGAAATTCCGGTTAATCCGAACCGATTTTACTTTCGAAAATTATACTTGAACAAATTAACTGAAAAGATTAATTTGCGAAATTTTCGGAATTATAGGATGAATGTCGGGAAAAAGGTGTAGAAGCTAGAATTAAACATAAAATGGCAGTAGAGCATGTTTTTTATTCTTTAAACAGCTTGAATAGAAATTAAAAAAAGATTCTCGATACTGTAAAAGTACAACATATGTACACGAATATAAAATGAAAACGTGCACTGTAGGTCTAATCGTAGAAGACATCATTAAAAAATCTCGAGTATTAGTTTGCTTGCCAGTCACTATAAAAGTTTCTTTTAAAATGCAAAAAGTATTTAATTCAAGTGACAAAAATTTATTTTTACTTTCAACCAGGGCCGGCCCAAGGATATTTTGGCGCCCGTGCGAGTACCCATCGACGCCCCCCCCCCCCAACACATAAGAAAAATTGCTTGACATATGGTCTTAATTTTTTTAAATATTCGTACTTTTAAATATTCATACTATTGCTAATTATTTAAGATATTAATTTAAAGTGTTTCAGAAACAGATAAAGAATTCTAAATTTAATTCCATCTTTGAGTTTGTATTTGGTAAATTGTAAAATCAGAGAAATTTCAATTTTACAGTATTTATCAAATGTTTAACATTACGATACAAAAGTAAAACACAAGGGCCTTTGCTCCACCGTTTTGAAAAAAATTCGTCATCGTAGATGATTTAAAAAAAAGGGGAGGGGTAAAATTGACTTTTTAGGCTTAATTTTTAATAATAAATCACTAAGAGAAAAATCGCGCTTGGGCATAAGTCTATATATGTAATAAAAAGGCTTAGAACAATATTATCCCAAAGATACCTTATCACTAAGCAGATTTCGTTCTTCCAGTATTTAAGATGCAAATTATTTCACAAAATAATGAAGAATCTCTGTAATGTTGAATGGAATTCTCTTTCGGTTTAGACAAACTTTGACTACTCAGTATCAAATACATAATCTGATTCCAAAAAAGTCTTTTTTTTTTTTCATTTTAGTTAAATTTCCAGCAATTTTTATTTTTAAATTAACAATATTTGCTTAAAATTTCAGTTATTTTAATTTCAGTATTGCAAAATATTTATTGTGTAATGGGCCAAAGATTACACTATATGGCCAAAGGTGACCGGTCACTTGCAATTTTAGACGTTTTGTTAAATATCTAGAAAAATACTTGAGAAATTAACCTGAAATTGCAGGTGTGTAAACAGTATAGTATAAGTCATATATTTCCATGAATATTTTTTGCCGAAACCCCATAGCGGACCGTCAACAAATTGAAAAGAACGAATATCTTTTGGATAACCCTGTAAAAACTAATGTAGCAAAAGCGTTCAAACTCGAGATTATTAATAAGTGGCTTATTGTAATATACTGTGTTCTTTTTTATGAGGATAGCATGTATAATCGTAGAGTAATTAAGGTTTTTATAAAAACAGTCACAAATTTCGCCAAGTTTTTTGCTTATAATTTGCAGAGTTCTTAATATGTATAAAAATAGTTCTTTTCAGAAAATATGACAAACAACATTGTACACAATACCCTGCAATCAGAATGAAAAAATAATAAAAACTGTATGAAAAATGAGCAGGTTTACTAAATAACGATTTACTGTGCATGCTTGAACGTAATCAAAATATAATTTGCAGGATGTGTTAACTAAATGTATAGAGCAACTTTTGTGAAAGCCTCAAAAGCATAGTTTGAAAAGTCTGATAATAAGCTTTTATAGAATAAACTCAAAATCCGTTAATCCTAAAAGGAAGCAAAAAGATGAGGGGCTGTATCCAAATACGTGCAATATTGTGTATGCTATATTGGCACTAATCTATGGATATATGGATACAACCCCTCATCCTTTTGCTTCATTTTAGGAACAACGGATTTCGAACTTATTCTATAAACGATTATTATCAGACTTTTCAAACTATGTTTTGTGAGACTTCTACAAAAGTTGCTCTATACATTTACCTAACAAATTATGCGCATTATATTTTGATTGCATTCGCGCATGTGCAGTGAAACATTTTTTTGTAAACCTACTCATTTTTCATCCAATTTTTATTCTTTTTTAATTCTGATTGCAGAGTATTGTGTACAATGTCGTTCGTCATATTTTCTGAAAAGAACTTTCTTTTATATTAAGAACTTTTCAAATTATAAGCAAAAAACTTGGCGAAATTTGGGACTTTTTATAAAAACCTTAATTTTATACGAGTATACATGCTATCCTCATAAAAATGAACACAGTATATTACAATAAGCCGCTTATTAATAATCTAGAGTTTGAACGCTTTTGCTACATTAGTTTTTACAGGGTTATCCAAAAGATATTCGTTCTTTTTCAATTTGTTGATGGTCCCCTATGGGGTTTCGGGAAAAAATCTTCGCGGAAATATATGACCTATACCAGGGACGGCGAATACCAGGCACGCGGGAGATTATTTTCGGCACGGCATAGGCTCATGTTCTAAATTAAGATAATGCAGAGCTCCCGCTTAAAGCAAGATAATTAACAAAATGGAACTTTTGATACAGTCAATTTTCAAATTCTGTTAAGAAAATACACACAAAAGTATTACAATTGTTTCCTGCTAAACAGCTGATTTGTTAAGAATGGAACTTCTGTTAACTTATGTGCAATATTTTCCCCTGATAGACTTTATTTTAGGACTTATGTGCAAATAGTTTTAATTTCGTAAATTCAGATGTGAAAATTATTAAATTAATTTATATTGTGTAAAATCTCTGTACATCTAGAAAGTTGTTATGATGCAGTTAAATAATTTTACAAAAAAAAAAAAAAAAATCAATCAGAATTTTTTTTAAATGTCAGTTGCCACGTTTCACACCCCAGGCGTTTCATATAATGAAAATGCACGATTTTGAATTTAGACTTGCTGAGTTTTTTTAGATTATGTTGCTTGTCGTTGTCATACAGATTGAATTAACTGAAATGCAACTTTATAAATCCCAATATATCTCAATATTGAGTAAAAAATTATATTGAGATAATTAGGAGATTATCGGAAAATAACGACCATAAACGAAAACTCCGATGGTGAAATGCAAGATGGAATTTCGAATTCAATTCCATAGTAACAAGGGGTTTTTTTTTAAGAAACCATTTTGATATATTTTTTTCTGAAAGTTATTTTTATTTTTATTTTTATTTTTATTTTTATTTTTATTTATTTATTTATTTATTTTGGAGGGTGGGGGTGGGAATAGGCATGAAAAGTATGAAAAACTCAAGTAGAAACCTGTTGTCATGTGTCTCCAATCCAGCTGGCATTCTCATAAGGAAAAAAATGGAATACGAAACTGATCTGAATTATTTGGCATCTAAGACATAAGAAGAGATGTAGGATTTTGTAAAATACTTAAGTATGTTACAAAATGTTACTTATATATTTTGAAACCTAAAATGAGCATTTTAATTAATTTTGCTGCTTCGATCCACTAAATTTGTTGGCACGCTGTGATCATTTAAAATATTTTGGGGAAAAAATTGGCACGCAGATGCAAAAAGGTTCGCCGACCCTGACCTATACTATACTGTTTACACACCTGCAGTTTCAGGTTAATTCCTTATGTATTTTTCTAGATATTTAACAAAACGTCTAAAATCGCAAGTGACCGGTCACCTTTGGCCACATAGTGTATATTCCACTAATAAATAATCCCTAATGACGAATGAAGTAGTGCATCATTATAACGCAATTATACATTTTTATGACGTTATTTTTTACTGACTTTCCGCTCAGTGATCCTTTCAGACCACGTTTCGGAAAACTCGGGCAATACATAAATTGAAAGAATATGGTATGGGCGCCGGCTGAACGAAATCTCTGAAGGGGAAGGTTTTAGAACAAATGTGTGCCTGTAGTAAAAATAGAAACAATTTAATCTCTTTCCGTCAACTGAGCTCTGACTGCCTCCCCTCCTCTCCGTTTAAGATGATAAATATTAGAATAATTAAACACTAAAATAATTGTACTGTTGCTCGAAAATTTTCCTAAGTAGGGGGAAGGGGTGAGGTCTTGCTCCGGAGAGGTACTACCTTCTATGATATGAGCCTGAAAGAAACACTGGTTCCGATCAGAGCCTTATTATCGGAAGGGCAAAAGAGGCAGCTGCCCTCAACTCTAAAATATCCACCCCCCACCTCAAACCCCAAAATTGTTTTTTTAATATGTAGAAATTGTGGCTAAAAGCATGTTATGGGGGTCCCATCTAAATCTTTGCCTCACGCACCAGGGCGCTATATAGGCCCTTGTTCCGCTGCTCTGAGTTTAGTGCGCAACGTCCTTCGCAACTTTAAGAACTGACAACTTTGAAATATTACGAGCACGAGCATGCTTTGTAACTTTAAATATTCTATTCGCATGAAAATTATTCATTTAAGCGAAATAAATAAATGAATCAATCTACTTGAAAAATATTTGGTTTGATTCATTTTTACCTGTTAATTATTCAATTTACAGCAGTTTAATAAAATAATTAATGAACGACCGAACTGTATAGTCTCGACACTGCGATCATTTTAATAAGAATTATTTACCTATATATTTTTGATTGCATGCTCTTTTTTCAGTTTTCATTTTCGGCAAAATTTCTGACACTAACGTTATTGACTATTTGCAGAAGAAGATGAGCTCACATCCAGAAGACACTGCTAGAAGAAAAACTTTTTCAAAGACGCCTGTTTTTTATTTTTAAATTTCTGCCCCTTTAAGCTCCTAAAGGTTTCTTTTTTCCAATCATCTGGGGGGCAGTCTCAGATTCCCTGTGGGATAAGAGGACTCTAGAATAATGCGCTTAAATAGCCGTAATTCACCCTGAATCTACCAAAGTCGAAAGTAAATAGCATCCCGCAACGGAAGCAGATTTGAATCGGGTGGTTCCTGGGGTTCATGATTTTGTTTCTTTTCTCAGTAGCTTAAAAGTAATTCCATTCAGATAAAAACCAGAAGCTGATGTCTACATGCGAAAATTTGGCGCCCTTGAATTCCTTTTTAAACAGAACGAAAAATCCTTTCTCGATCTGGCCCCAGCCTAGCTATAGAAAATGTAAAAGAAAATAAACGCAGAATATAAAATAATTTTTATCGATGCTCATAAGAGCACCGATAAAAATATGGCGCCCTTTCATCTGTTTGGCACCACGTGCGGTAACACACTTCGCACACGCCTTGGGCCGTCCCTGCTTTCAACAATATAGTTTTGCAAATTATCTGCGGAAATGCTTCTTTCTTTCCTCCTCGTCGAGGTGGTGACTGACAAGGAAGGTCTCCTTACTTGGCATACTCAGAATATTTTGAAAAAATACCAATTAAACTACTTATGTCTGTAATAAAGGATCAGTCAAATTTAGCGGCGGAATTGCAGTAGAAAGTCTGTAAAAAAATAAAATACTTTCCAGTATTTAGCGCGAAAAGACGAAAGCGTCACGCGATTTGGCGAGCAGTACTTTTCCTCGCCAAAAGCAAACAATTTTAATGCACCTGAAAATTGTTTGTGAATTGGTTTTTAGAATGCGTGTAAAAAGTATTTAATGAATTTAAACGCAAACAATGAGAGAGTTTAATAAATACATTTTTTCGTGTTACATATTTATATTGCTTGTTATTTAATTTTATTACTTTAAAAACAATTACATACATAAACTAGTATGTTGTGGCCATCACAAAACTTTCTTCTATATAAATCACATCAATTAAATCATTTAAATAGTACAAGAATTTACATCAATTTAGCACGCATTCATATCAAAGTGTATCTGAATTTGAAGTTTGATAAAATTCGTGCCTTAGTTCTTGAGATAGAGCTATAGCGGAAATTCTGAAAAATGTAGCATAGCAGCGCCACCTGTTGAGTGATTTACACCAATACATAGACAGCAATCATTGATATCCAGGTATACATGGATCTGAAGTTCGTTGAAAATCCAAGCATTAGTTCTTGAGATAGCGCTATTGCGGAAATCACAAAAAAAGCATAGCAGCGCCACCTATTGAGAGACTTATTGAGAGATCAACTGTATAAAATGTCAATTCATGTCAAAGACTAACTGATTCTAAAGTTTGATGAAAATTCGTGCGTTAGTTCTTGAGATACATCCATAATGGAAATTCTGAAAAATATAGCATAGCAGCGCCACCTGTTGAGCGATTTACACCAAAATGTCAATTCGAGTCAAGGATTACCTGATTCTGAAGTTTGGTGAAAATTATTGGATTAGTTCAAGAGATACAGCTATAATGGAAATTCTGAAAAGTGCAACATAGTAGCGCCACCTGTCGAGCGATTTGCACCAAAACACAAACTGCCCTAATTCATAACAAAGTATACTTGAATCTGAAGTTTGATGAAAATCCAAGCATTAGTTGTTGAGATAGAGCTATTGCGGAAATCGTAAAAAATGCAGTATAGCAGCGCCACCTGTTGAGCGATTTACACCAAAATGTACAAAACTTCAATTCAAGTCAACGTCTAACTGAATCTGAAGTTTGATGAAAATCCGTACATTAGTTCTGGAGATTGAGCTATTGCGGAAATCGTGAAAAAGGCTGCATAGCAGCGACACCTGTTGAGCGATTTACACCAAAAACTAATCAGCACCAATTTATATCAGGGACTAACTGAATATAATTTTTTATTAAATTCCGTGCATTAATTCTTGAGATAGAGCGCCCACAGAATTTGTGTCACATAGATACAGACAGACAGACAGACAGACAGACTCACAGACAGACATTTTGTAAAAACATGTTTTTCGGAATCTCTGACCCCTAAAACATGTAAATCCGTCGAAAACCGAAAGTCGAAAATATACACGAATCCACTACTTTCTTCTTGAAAGTAAAAATATTTTCATATATTTAAGCGTATTCCAAAATAAGGGCAAGATTCATTTACCAGTTATTCATTTCAATATCAAAGAATTCGTCGTTCCCATAGCAACAAAATTGACTTAATTTTGAGATATTGAAACAATTTTAATTTACTTTAATTTTGTTTTAATTCCTAAAATTTATATTTAACTTTCATTATAAATATATATAGATATATATAATGACAAAACTATAGTTAAATTAAACTAAAACTGACAAAACTAAAGTTATTTGTACATTAAATTCATTTAAACAAGTTCAATATGAAACATTTTTATCTTAAAGAGTATTCGACATAAAAAGTAATTTTCGAAATTTCATTTCATCGCCAACCGATGATAAATCTCCAAATAAACGAAATTTTTATTATTTTTTTAAGAACGTTCTATCTAGGATCCGCCAAAAAATTTTTTATAAACATATATATCCACATGAGAAGAACACTTTGCAATTTTTTCAGATTTTTCTGAATATGCCCTTTGGAGACCTTCCTCGTGAGCTATTTATAGATTCGCAATTTTGAACCATTTGTAATGGTTGTTACGTAATTCCCCATTCTGAAGTTTCATTGGATTACTATAAACATCAGGAGTGATGAAACAAGGAATACTATTTTCTTCCGAAAGTCGTGCCGGATTAGAGGATGTTTATTATATTACTGAGTACTTATAACTTGCAATTTTTTAGCACGCATCTTTTGCTTTTCTATTTTCATCGGAATTTCGGATAATCCGAAATTTTGTAATCCGAATAGGCACCGGTTCAAATTAGTTCGGATTATCGGGGTTCTACTGTATATAAAGAACAAGTGAATCCGAAGGATAGGTTTGTTGACCAATGGCATATTACAAGAATTTAGAGGACACAGCCAGTAGGAAATTGCACATCGAAAGGAATTGGTAATGTGAAAAATACTAGAAAAAAATAAGAATTTTTTTTTAGATGAAATATTTCCAACAATCTGAAAGTTCGCGGAATAGCGAAGTCACGATTAACGATATTTTTATGATTTTTATAGATATGAAGCACTTCAAGACAGTTAAGTTGAAATATAGAAGTCGGTTTATAGATAATTTTAGCTGAGTTAAGTCGAACAGGTAAGTGAAATTTACGAAAAAAATCGATTTTTACTTTTTTATATCATTAAATAGTTTAAACATTTATCTTCCCAACGATGTGTCATACATGTATATATATTAACTAAATAAGTGTTGGAATTATTCATTCTTTCTAAGAGTACTTCACAACTTAATGGCCATTTAAATCTTTAACTGATTTTTTTCTCAAAACTTGGATTTTTCATGTTTGTATTCCTTTCTTTCAATATCTATTAAACTTAAGAACTCAATTTTTTTTAAATACTTTTATTATGTTATATTTTATACTTTAACACAGGGATTTAATGACTCGTTGAGAATTATTTATTTTATGCACTAAAATCTTACCAAAAATTCTAATTTAAAATGCCTTTCAATGAATAATTAATAATTAATTATCAGGTTCACTTAGATAAAAAAGGGTCTGTTAAAATACGTAAAGCATGTCTCAAACTACTCTAAAAATTCTAGACCTCTATCTTTCACCATTTCTGAGAAAAAGGTACAGTCGTGGAAAAAAAAAGTAAACACCCCTACTAACTCCTCAACAAATTATCGTAGAAGAAAGTTACTGGTACCGAACAATTGGAAATAAAGTCTACTTTTAAATCATGCGTATAATATTTGCTTAGGGGGCCATCTACATATTAAAACGAACCATAACTTTGTTTTTTTTTCAATAGCAATACACAAATCTGACAACATAAATGAACTCTACACCCTTCAATTAGCCTAAAAACAAATTTTTATGCAATTCATACCATAAGTTTCCGATAAATTAATTATTTTAAAACGAGCGTATTTTAAGGGCTGCATCCAAATTGAAGTTCGATACTCGATTGTTAACCGAGAGAGCTCCTTTCTTGATCAAAGCACCTTAAGCGCCACTCAAGCAGTCAATGAAGCCTGTTAGATAACAGGACAGCAGGATAAATTTCAAAATATCTACTCACTTCTGTCATAGACCATTATTTTGCCGTTTTTTAAACATAATTTGAAAATTATTTGGAAGAAAAATGTGAAAATTTGGATTTTAATAAAGCAGGACTTAACGAATCTAAATCCATCAAAATAATTGTAGGTCGCAACTCATAATTTTTTCGAATATTAATTTCATAATTCATAATTCATATCATAAAATTATAAAAATTGCAAATTCAGCGTATTTATGTTTGGGTACATTAGTATTATTGCTACACAAAAAAATAGCACATTCGGAGCATAATTTCAGGAGATATAAATAAAAGTATGAAGATGTAATTTAACATGAGAAGCATTAAAATTTGAATGTTTATAATTCAAAAACTTATCATTTAAATGACTTAAAATTTGGTGTCTAGGCATAGTTTGAACAGAAGATTTGAAATATCTCGTTAAAATTGGATATTGCTATTGAAAAAAATGAGGTTTGGGTTCATTTTAACATGTAGACGGCCCTCTAAGCAAATTTTATATACATCATTTAAAAGTAGACTTTATTTCCAATCGGTCGGTACCAGTAACTTCCGTCTACGATAATTTGTTGAAGAGTTAGTAGGGGGTGTTTACTTTTTTTTTCCCACGACTGTACATAAAGTTGGTGTACTTAACATGGCGGAGACAGAGCTTACTCGGTCCCCTTAAAGTATTATGGAATATTTTTCAGTGGCCGATTTTTTATTTTCTTGTTTTTGAATATATTGCTTCTGTCTTTTAATTCGACAATTTAAACCACGTTTGGTTAGTCCAGTATAGAAAAGGTGACACTGTGAATTAATAAAACAAATAAATAGAAGACCAAACAGAGATATCCAATTCCTAGGGTGTCGAAAATTCCATCTTTCTTTGTACTGCTAAATACTACCGAAACTAGACATGGTGGTGCCTGCACAAACCATCAGCTTATCGAGTTCAAGGCTGAAAATTTAGGATTAGTTAAAATTCGATAAGCATATTAAAATGCAACTGGTCTGCTAAGTCATATCTTGATGAAAACCACGTTCAGACCCGATTTTAATGGTTGATTGGTATATTTCCCATCGTATTTCCCTACACCCAGTCCTTCATGTTTTCATACCTTTGAGTTTGGGTACAGAAAAAAAAAAACTGGTAAATCTACTAATCAATCACCAAAATTGTGTCTGAAGGTGGTTTCCACCAAGATATCTCTTGGCAGGTCAGTTGCATTTTAATACGCTAATATAGTTTTAACTAATCTTAAAATTTCAACCGTGAACTCGATGAGAGGAGGCTTTGTGCAGCCGCAACCCGGTCTGTTAGTTATTTAAACTTTATTGGTTCATTATTTGAGTCTGATTTCTAATCTGTCAACAACTGATTCATTTACGTTTTGACAGTCTCAACTACTGATCTGAAAAATAAAAATCTATTTTTTTTTTAGCTCTGAATCAATATTTACGCGTTTTACTATATGGTTAGTTAAAGAAGATTCAAATTTATATAAAAAAACCCAGGAATGTTTAGTTTAAAAAATCAGAAAAATGTGTGCAAATTAGTGTGACTGAGTTATTAACACCTTGGCGACAAGCGTCTTTTATGGGATTTTTAATCTTTTATCACCGGTTTTTGAAAACAGAAATGTTTGCTTAATTGTACCGAGAAAATGCCTTGATTGAATAAGGCAAAATTTGCAATAAAAAATAACTGGTGGGAATAGTCCAGAATTCTGAGCACTATATGCGTCACATATACGTGACGCTTGTCGCGAAGTGGTTAAGGGGACATGTGATTTTTTTTTCGGTTGAAAAAAAATATTTTTTTTACATTTTTCTATTCTCCGTAGTCTATATTAGAGGTCTGTACGGGCCGAAATTTCTAGGCCCGGGCCCAGCCCCGCCCGACTCAAAGAAAAAAATTCGGCCCGGCCCCACCCGATACAAAAATTAAAAGTTTGACCGAAGGCCGGCCCGGAAAATAGTTAAAATCTCGGCCCGAGTGAATTTCTTCAAAACATTGATTTTTACGTCGATTTGGTTAAAAATTTGTCTCGCACGAGGAGTTCTGACCAAAAATATTTATCTTAACTTTTCTTTTTTCATGTTTATAATCTACATTTTTATAGAAGTGTCGCAGGCTGCGATATTTATTTTTTTAATGAATCTCTATTTCTTGTATGTAAACGTTTCAGTTATCATTAATATTGTTAAACCATATTCCATGTATTGAAGTGTTAAAAATCTGAAAAATGCCATAAAGTAAAATCTCCTAAGACGGAATTGTATAGAAAAGAAAAAAATATGCGTTATAGACAAGTTCCCTTCTTAGCAAGTGTAAATGTATTATATATTCTTTTCTTACGTATTAGTATATTAATATTGCATGGATCAACATGTTTTTCAGTTTAAAACAATGTTCCGTCATAGGCAGGTTCGTTGTCACATGTTTTACTATATTTTAATAAGCGTAGAAATCTACAATTCTTTAAAAAGAATAAATTTTAATGTTTAAGTGTAGAATAAAATGGCAATTTATGCAATGCATTTTTTGCAAAAATTTTTAGGCCAGGCCTAATTTTACTGACCTTTGAATGTACCTGGCCACGTTGAGACAATCATTTTCATACGGGCTGGGTCAAAACTAGGACTGAAAATTTTAGGCCGTGAAGACAATGAATGAAACCAGTCCCGGATCTGTACAGGAAAAATAATTTAGGCCCGGCCCGAGCCTTCAGAAAAGGTATGGCCCTGGCCCGGCCCGAAAAGTGTTGAGACTTGGCCCGGCCTGAGTGCCGTGAAGGAAAATTGGCCTGTGGAGATCTCTAGTCTATATATTATCCCAGTAAAACGATTTGGTCGAATTTGAAGTCGTTTCATTGTTATTTAGTGCTTTAGCACAACATGTCTCTGCTGTCTTAAACCGTTTTGGACCACTATACACGTATTTTATGAACGCCTTTTTAGGTGCGTTCGTAATTATATAAATACGTAGCACCTATAGTTGTCGTTCAGTCCGTCTGTCTGTCCGTCCGCATATAACAGAGCAAAAACTACCCAACCAAATCGTTTAAAATTTAAACTATATAATTGTTGCATAATTTTGTCGAGTCATTTCAATTTTTATGAAAATCGGATGTATAGTTTAATTACAGGGACAATCAAAAGTTTTCCGTTACATTACGGCGAATGGGAAGAAATTATTGCAAGTGCATTTTAATGATGTTACAGCCTTCCGAATGGTCTGAAATTATAAATATATAATTGTTGCATAATTTTGTCGAGTCATTTCAATTTTTATGAAAATCGGATGTATAGTTTAATTACAGGGATAATCAAAAGTTTTCCGTTACATTACGGCCAATGGGAAGAAATTATTGCAAGTGCATTTTAATGATGTTACAGCCTTCCGAATGGTCTGAAATTATAAATATATAATTGTTGCAAGATTTTGTCGAGTCATTTCATATTTTATGAAAATCGGATGTATAGTTTAATTACAGGGACAGTCATAAGTTTTCCGTTACATTACGGCCAATGGGAAAAAATTGTTTCAAGTGCAAATTAATGATGTTATAGCCTTTCGAAGTACACTAAAATATACATTCTGTACAATATGCGGCGAAAAAAATATTTATAAAACTAGTTATAGTACGAACGCACCTCATTTGCCACGTTTGACGAGCAATTTCCAACTTGTTTCAAACTGTGCGGAATCAGAACACAAAAACTGTTAAACGTATGCTAAGATTTTTTTTTAAATTAAAGTTAAAATAGTTTATTGGAGCTTGGACCACGTTGAGCCATTTTTAGAAGCACGCGAAAGGGCAAAAAAGAAAGTCAAAAATAGACCATTTTAGGTGCGTTCGTAATTACGTAAATACGTAGCATCAATATTCGTCTTTCGGTTCGTCCGTCTGTCTGTCCGCATATAACAGAGCAAAAACTACCCAACCGAATGGCCTGAAATTTTAAATATATAATTGTTGCAATATTTTGTCGAGTCATTTCAAATTTTATGGAAATCGGATATATAGTTTAATGACAAGGACAGTCAAAATTTTCCGTTACATTACGGCCCATGGGAAAACATTATTTCAAGTGCATTTTAATAATGTTTCGGCCTTTCGAACAGAATGAAATGGATATGCACTTATGAAATGCATTAAAATATACATTCAGTACAATATGCGGTACAGAAAGTATTTATAAAGCAAGTTGCAGTACGAACGCACCCCATTTGCCACGTTTGATGTGCAATTTCCAACTTTTTTCAAACCGCTGCCAGTTTGTTGATTTTCAACTTTTTGGCCTCAAAGTGCTTGAAGCTTTATAAAATATTATCCACTTTCATATTCCTTAAAGAAAATTAATTGCAGTCGACTCTGGCGATGTATCGGATCCCACCCGATTGGAAGTGCACGACGCGCACGCTCGCACCCTCCCCCCTCCCCTTCGCAATTCCAGCGATCCTCAAAAAATTTGAAATGATCTTCAGATTATAATAAATTAATGCAAAAAACCCGCAGCTGAAATCTTCATTTCTATCGCAGAAAAGAATGCTAAAATAGATTCGTTTTTCGGATGTCTTATAGTTAAATCTCCCCTCAACCTTTTCAAAAATAGTTCCATTGCCTAATAGCAGGAAGTTATTTCTTTTGCACATCTGCAATACAAGTAAAATCTGTCGTGGGGCTGTTTTACGCAAAAATATTGCAAATGAGTAAATATTTTAATAAGTATGTCTCCAAATACCTTATTTTATATAATTATTTTATAAAAATTAACCTTTAACCCTTTAATTCCCATGATAGAATACGTTCTAGAAATGACGTAATTCAGAAAATCTGACTTTACACCAAAAAGTTTCAATGGTTAATTTCGCTTTATGTAAATACGGAATGTCTGTTATTAATTAAACCAAATACTGCTATTTTGATTTTCTGATTTGAATTAGGTATATACGAATAAAAAAATCTATTAAATTCAAAACACTGTTGTTTACATATATGCAAAGCTGCGCACTAAAGGGTTAATCTACGTATTTTCAGATTCAGCACATACCTTACGAAAAATTGCAGGCGTGCTTCTTGGAATAAAAGAAACCAAAAGTCGAATTATTCACTATTCATGAAACCTTTCCCTCATATATATAAATTTTAAAAAAGTTGTTATTACATGGAATAATGTGTAGCACATTTTGACGCAGCACACGATCAATTGCCCTCCCTCATCAATTTTGCAATAATTTCATTGGTTGTTCCAGGTGACATTAGTCTTTTACACAAAATAAGGAACACTATAGGTGACAAAATTGCTTCAGCATTTTGTTCCCCGATAAATTCCTTTTAAAGACACAGGTTAGCATTGTATTGCCTGAGAATATTGGAAACTTTGACACCTCATGTAATTAGGACCATTAGAAGAATCAATCAAAGCCTTCTGAAATTTACGTGCATTGTGAAGCACTTTTATTTAAAAAAGTTTTTGGTAATACTTGAAAATTCATTATTTGCTAAGGAATCTGAATGTTCCCTTCTAAATGGTTTTAAATGATGGAAAATATTTTCAGTTTCATGGAAAATTGCAAAGTTAACCTATTATGTTAATTGAACTAATTATTTATGTTACATTAAACTGTTAAGCGAATATTTTACAATGTGTGGAAAGATTTCTGTAATTTTCTTTACATCGTAGAATAATCAAATTTTGCGTATACATAAATATTTTTAGAAAAACAACTTTACTTTTCTTTGAAATTTATAGATATATATTATATTTATATATTTAAGATGTATATGATGAGATTTTATTTAAGCAGATTACAGCAATTACTTGATTACAGAAGTTATTTCATTTCGATGAGCAAATATGAAAAATATTATGTGGTCAATGAATTAATGTTGGTAACATTCCAAACGGCCACATATGCAAAGACGTTGGAGGGGCAAAATATATTTACAGCCGAACATCCCTTTAACGAAGTTTTCTACTTAACGAAATTTTCTGCTGAACCTTGACTTTGAGCACCCTTAACGTGCAAATTAATCTCCATATTACGAAAACTATATTCTATATAACGAAATTTATTTCACTTTCGTGCGTGTACAACATTCAAACGAAAAATTGCTGTTGCGATGGGTGTATGAATTTATTTCAGCGGATTGTATGAAAATGAAATTTTTTATTTATTAAATATTTTCCATTCAAAAGAAGAAATGCTAAAAACTTTCGATACAATAAGAAGGGGATTCCAGTTTCACGAGAATGTTACAGATAAACTATTTGGATACTTACAAAAATGCAAAAATTTTCATGAACAATGTATTTTTATAAGAAACCTGTACAAAGTAATATTAGAGACTATTAGGTAGATTTCGTATGAAATACTACCTATGGAGATCGTTCCTATGTTGGAATTTCTGAAAAATTTTGAAGATCTACACCGATCATGACTCCTAGAACCCAAAACCACCCTCAGTAAAAAACTTTATCTATCTATCTATCTATATATATATATATCACTTTTTTCTGGACACGATAACTTTCGTAATTCTGCATCAATCTCTTCCAAACTGATACATAAAATCAAAGGGCATAAAATCTCGGTCAAGTTCGTTAATGGGCAAAATCGGACCAAGGGGATGGAAATAGGGAGGGGTTTTGTGAAAACCGAAAACTTCCCATAACTTCTTAATTTTTGTACATATCAAATCAGTTTAAAGTTTTTATTACTTCTAAAAATAGGGCCAAAATTTTATGTATCACAGATTTTTGATAAAGTTAAAAATGGGCTCAAGGGGCGCAAAAAATAGGGTTTTTGGGAGAAAAAAATTCATAACTTCGTCAATTCTCAAGATATCAATTCCAATTAATTTTATTATAAATCTCCTTAATATTATCTACTACTTTTATATTCACAAGTTTTTGATAGGACCAATTCGTACCGCAAAAAATTAAAAACGAAAACAAAAAGGGGGTTTGAAGAAGTAAAAAATCCATAACTCCGTCAATTCAAAAGATATAAAATCCCAATGAATTTATCATATATCTTCTTCATATTGTCTACAACATCTATATGGACAAGTTTTGGATAGGACCAATTCTTACAGCAAAAACAAATTAAAAATACATAGCGGTTGAAGAAAAAAAAATCATCTAAGTAAGGGTGTATTCAAATCCAAACTGCGTATTTTCTGACTCATTTTACAATTCATTTTCGCTCTCAAAGGCTTCCAATTGGTACGTCTTCTTACTCAGAAACTATATAATGTACCGTAATGGTCGATGTTTTGATAGAGGCAGAATATATTTTAAAAAATGCTGTTAAAGGGGGTATTTTGAACCGAATTTCTCGAAGCGGATTGTGTTGGAAAAATCATTGCATTAAGGATGCATTCAAATCCAAACTGCTTATTTCCTGACTCATTTTTAAATTCATTTTTGCTCTCAAATGCATTTAATTGGTAGATTCACTTATTCAGAAACTATATAATGTACCGCGATGATCGATGTTTTGATAGAGGCAGAATATATTTCAAAAAATTATGTCAAAGTGGGCATTTTGAACGGAATTTCCTGAAGCAATTGTGTTATCACTTTCTTCTGGACACGATAACTTCCGCAATTCTGCACAAATCTCTTCCAAACTGATACATAAAATCAAGGGGCATAAAATCTCGGTCAAGTTCGTTAATGGGCAAAATCGGACCAAGGGGATGGAAATAGGGAGGGGTTTTGTGAAAACCGAAAACTCCCCATAACTTCTTAATTTTTGTACATATCAAATCAGTTTAAAGTTTCTATTACTTCTAAAAATAGGGCCAAAATTTTATGTATCACAAAATTTTGATAAAGTTAAAAATGGGCTCAAGGGGCGCAAAAAATAGGGTTTTGGGGAGAAAAAAATTCCTTACTTCGTCAATTCTCAAGATATCAAATCCAATAATTTTATTATAAATCTCCTTAATATTATCTACAACTTTTATATTCACAAGTTTTTGATAAGACCAATTCGTACAAAAAAAGGGGGGGGGGGGGGTTGAAGAAGAAAAATTTTCATAACTCCGTCAATTAACAAGATATAAAATCTCCATGAATTTATCATATATCTTCTTAATATTGTCGTCAACATTTATATAGACAAGTTTTTGATAGGGCCAATTCTTAAAGAAAAAACAAATTAAAAATACATAGCGGTTGAAGAAAAAAATCATCTTATTAAGGGTGCATTCAAATCCAAATTGTCTATTTTCTTACTCATTTTTAAATTCATTTTTTATCTCAAACGCATCCAATTGCTAGATTCTCTTATTCAAAAACTATATAATGTACAGTAATGATCGATTTTTTGATAGAGGCAGAATATATTTCAAAAAATGATGTCGGTGGGCATTTTGAACAGAATTTCCCGAAGCGATTGTGTTAGAAACGAAAAATAGTGCCCTACTGAGAAAATAATTGTTTATTAATCAAGTTTTAATTAATTGAAAGAAAAATAAAAACACGGGTCGCTTATAAATCTTTTCAAAAATCACGTCAGCATGTTTCATATTTTATTTTATTAAAAATTAATCTGAAAATGTGCCAGAAAATTTCGAGTTGT
This sequence comes from Maratus speciosus, assembly GCA_963932465.1. Lineage (NCBI taxonomy): Eukaryota > Metazoa > Arthropoda > Arachnida > Araneae > Salticidae > Maratus > Maratus speciosus. Next base: position 573,859,904 of record OZ010790.1, on the reverse strand, counting down.
TGAGTATGGAAAAATATTTTTTTAATATCGCCTTAACATGATTCTGATAAAACCAGCTATTTTATAAAAAATGAAATATAAACTTGTCAACAGCAGACAGATAAAACTGTTAAAGTGGATTTATATCTAATAATGATTTAGTTTTTGTTGGTGAAATTAGTATACTTAACTTCGAAATCTACCTCTGCCTGTAGGCCGGGCCGGCATGGATTTTTTTTAAAGTTAATGAATTGACATACTGAGGAAAAAGAGAAAAGTTACACTACGCTTTAGTTTTTGTTTACCTCTCTTTATTCAGGGATTTTTTAGACGTTATTCTAATTAAATTTTTCTTATATGTATACATCCTTCTATATATATAAAAAAAAGGTAAAGATTTGGAAATGGACAAATGAAAATCTGCGTAGATACTGCGAAACACATCTGATTGGGCGGAGCTTATTGACGCTATAAGGGGAGTTACCACTCTCTCGCCAAACGTCATCAAGTTTGTCGCCAACTTGGTGTTATTTCCAGTATTTCGCTAAATTTCCATAGATTCCCATTGAAATCCAATAGGGTTTATTTGCTTGCAGAAAATCAACAAATTGTGATATTTCAATGCAACAAAAACTAATATTAGCTTACGAATAGAGCTTAATTGAACTATTTACATTATTTTTAGGCACAAACACTAAATATTTACAATATTCGTAACACTATATATGTAATTTTATATTTTATAATTCTTATAATTATAAAACTCTGTTAGCTATAATGATTATGTGCTTGGAGATAAGGAAATAAAATTGTTAGGAGATGAGGAGGAGTGCGTTTTTACGAAGTGAAATCTAAAAATTGAATGCATAGAAAATAAGGGATCGCCAAGCTATCCAATGGGAACGCGAAACAATTACGTCTGAGGTTGGCTAGAAAATAGGGATTGCTTCGCGATTCATTTCGGAATCGCGAAGCGATTACGCGGGGGGTTGGTAAGCGCAGCGAGCAGGGGGGCGGAGACCCCCTAGTTGCATAAAAAAAGTTACTATCCGGATTAAAATACATTTTTTCAATATTTCTATTTTATTGTATTTTTCATTTATGCATGTGTATTTTATTATACAAATTTTAAGAATTTGAGTTGATTTCTCTTTAACGAATTTCCTTCATAACGAAGTGTTTAAGTGTAACGATGAGACTTCATTAAATGGAAGTTTCTAGTATTTGTAATCATATCAGCATAACTAAAAACAGGATCGTACAGTCAATTAAACTAGCGACCGCAATTAGTAATACACTGTACAAAAAACGGGCTAAAAAACGGACATTCTACTGGCAATCGAGACAACAGTACTATTTCCGTCTTTTAACGGAACCCCCCCCCCCCCCGATAAATTCCAGAAATCAGTATTTTTAAGGCGATTTTTCCCCATAAATTACAGATAATTATCCGTTTTTCTGGAATTTATGGGGGGAAGTTTCCGTTAAAATACGGAAATATTACTGGCGTCTCGATTGCTAGTAGAATCTTCGTTTTTTAGTCCGTTTTTTTACAGTGTAGGGAAGTCATACCAGGTTGTACAATAATGACAAACATCGGAAATCCTGGATGTTTCCCGAGAAAGAATCAAACAATTTGAGTACAACTTCTTTATTGATATACTCGTCATACAATAAATGAAGCACTCTCGAATTAATTAAAAAGGCATTTTATGAAAATTTTGTTGACGGCGAAATTTTAAAACATCAGAAGACGTGACTGTTTCTGACGGACAATATCACTGAAAAAGTTCTTTTACAAAGTGGTACAGTGGTGGTTTAAACCCATTCGCGGAAGGCCACATATGCGCGCTACAAAAGGATCTTATCCGATCAAATCCTTGAATGACGGCGGACTGATCAAAAACTCCCGAAACACACGGGAAGAAAGTTACTGGTAGCTTCCAGAATCGTAAAAAAAAGAATAACAGAACTTTCGATCGAAACACATCGAAGAGAAAATTTTACAGGCGCAATACCAAAACGAAAACAAATCGATGCGTAAAATAAAGAACGTAGTGTAACCTCTGAATAACGGTTGCCAGTGGGACCGGTGAAAAGTGACCGCTCTTCAGAGGTGAATGTTATTTAGAGGTTTCACTTTTAAAAACTCAAAATTGCGTAAGTTTAAATAGAAACACATAGTCATTTTAATTAATCGTCATTGTTTTAATACATTAAAAAATTCAGTAATTTACAGTTGCTTTTTTTTTTTTTTTTTTTTTTTTTTGCAAATATCGTTTCCTAAAGAAATAACAGTATGAGTTGTTTTGTTATTCAACTTATTATCATTATGATTTAATGCAAAATTTTGGATTTCATGAAGGTTCGTCAAAACTTCGTTATATGTGTTAATGCTGGAAATGTTGGGTAATTCTATAATCTCCCCCATTTCTTCTTCCTCATCACTTTTCTCTTCCTTTCTCCTATCTTCCACCATTTGCTCTGTAGAATCAAATGTGGCAGTAATGGCCAAACCTTTGTCCAGACATACAAACTCGCCGGCCTTCATGTTAGTTATGCTGCCATTCTAAGAATATTATCTAAATTTTTCCCATCATTATTAATCTCTTCATTTTCTATATCTAGTTTTTGAAAAAGGGTTTGTTTAAGAAATTAAGTGACTTTTTGTTGACACGTCAAGCAGATTTTGTTTGATCTGCTTCACATTTCGGTTTGAAAATAAATATGAAATCCTACCAGGATCTGTTCAATTTTTTCCCTCTTGACTTTTGAGCGGCCGTTGTTCAGAATTCCTTATTTAGAGGTTCGTACTAATGTTAATGCTATAGAACGTGTTTGGTTCCATTAATATGTGACCGGTATTCGGAGGTTGTCGTTATTTAGAGGTGACCGTTCAAGGAGATTTCACTGTAATAAGGAACAAAAGAATAATAGAATTTTTAAAGGCAAAAAATACTAAATTAAGTGATAAAAATTTAGAATAAATTTTAAGATAGGTTAATTACTAACAATATGGTAGATATACAGCGATCGATATACAAATCGTTTTTACAAAATAAGATGGGTGATAGTACCCCTCCAGAAGAGCAATAATTACCATGAGACATAAGGTCGCAAATCCCTTATTTAGTAGCAAATACAGGACGTTCTACCCTACATCAATTCGGTTTGAAGATAAAAACTTTCATAACATTGAAGTATATTATAATAAAACATTTAATAGCCATTCTCACCTTTGTTGTAAATGTGGTAATATCAAAACAAGTAATGTAAAAATTTTGTTTTTAAAGCCAATTCCTACTTAGGCCATCAAAGAAAAATTTAATATAATCAAGCTAATATGAGTTTTTGTTGCATTAAAATATCTCAATTTGTTGATTTTCTATAAGCAAGTAGGTTTACAATGGAACTCTATGGGAATTTGGCGAAATATTACAGATATCGCCAAGTTGGCGTCACTTTTGGCGACTCATTTTGGCCGCCAAATTTGGCGGTATATCGCCAAGTTGGCGAAAAACTTGGCGGTATTTGGCGACAGAACAGGGTCCCCCCCTATGGTAACCCTTATTGAAAATACTTTCATTGAAATTCAATAACCAATGGCGGCCATTTTGTTTCCCATGCAAAATTAAAATTAATTAATTAAAATTTAATTAATTAATTAATATTTGAAAAAACTTTATTAACATCAATTGTCATCCAGTACAAGTTTAAAAAAATTTATTTCAACCTGATAGGATGAATAATGAGTATTTTATTAACGATTGAAAATTTGTACAAGATAAATATATAAACATATAAATAAATGTAGGGAGAGTGTGAGCTAATAGTAGGAATTGAAAAAGTGGTAGAAGTTTCCACTATGCGCGCTAGCAGTATGTACTTGACACCTCATATTTTGGACTGCGATAACCAGTTCATACGGTATCATCGATTGCTTGAGCACCCTGCTTTTCCAGTTAATTTGTGGTATTATTGCATTTCATTCAAAACAAGATACACATCGTTACATATTTTTTTTGCAATATTTTTATTTTTCGCTAAATTATTATCGCAAGCCGACTTCAGCTAGGGCGAAATATCCTGTATTTATAACTAAACTATCTAAAGTACCCGGCGTTGCCTGGAAATTAAAAAAAAAGTTTGGGTACTTGTTAGTTATCCCGTCGACCAAATTACTGTCGCCAAATTGTAAGATTAAATGCCAATAATGGTTGATCTTAAATGTCACATTCACTTGACAACACGTGTTTACGTCATCAAGTGATTCTTATTTCGACGTTTTATTTGTATTTTTATTAATGTTATACTAATTTATTTCTTCTTTCGTTATTTAAAATAAAAATTATGTCAATTTGTATAATTTGGCGTACCAAAGTTTGTTTCGAAAAACCCATTTAAAAATTTAACATAAAAAAAAACAGTTGAAATGTTGTACACATGAATCAAATGAAAACCCAATATAAAAATATATAAATTTTATATAACAGACTCAAAATAATACACCTATAAATGAACTTATTTCCACTCATTATTGGAGCAATAATGTTAAAATACGCCAATATTTCCGTAATCGAGTTTTTATCTTGCTTCAATACATTTTTTTCACACTTATATGACGTTATATATTCACCACGTCCTTTATATTTCCAATATGACGGAATATTCCATTGTTTTTACTCGTCAAATTAGTTAATTATAATTTTTCACATGGAAATCATAAAACAGAAAAATTATGACGTAATATTCACTTTTGTTTTTAATTCGTCAAAATATTAATTTTATTTACATTTTTCACGTGGAAATCTTGCAGTAGAAAAGTTATGATGTAATACTCCCTTTTTTTTAATTTGTCAAACCATTTATTTCATTTTTTCCCTTGGAAGTCTTTCAATAGACAAGCAATTGTTGTGGTAAGAATTTCATTGTGGATTTTTAATTGTTGGCAACAGCTATAACGAAAAATGTTTAAATTTGGTAGGAAATTGCTGTTAAATTTGTGGTTTTTTATTAACTAAAAATTAACTATTAGTTATTCCGATTCCGGATTACTTTATTTGCCTCGGCCGTGTTTTAACACACATGCACGTAAAATTTCACAATTCTGGCTTTCAAACTGTGGATTTGTATAGCATTACAGACAGACAGACAGACAAATTTTGATTTTTAGATATCAGATAAGTGGTTTGCGACCCCGAGTTCTATAGTAATTATTGCTCCTCTATGGATGGGTATTATCATCCCTCGCATTTTGTAAAAACAATTTAGACTCGCCCTGCATATTTAGATACACTTCGTTTAAAAGGTATTTTGCATCTACCGTATTTTTTTTTTAACTGGAAGATAATAATCTTATTTTTTATTAACGGTTACAACCAAAAAATACACATTAAAATGTTTATTCATAATTCAGGTTTACCGCTAATTTGGCTATAAAACATGCATACTAATATTACAACTTATTTCCGGCTTAATTTGAATTTAGGTATAAAATTTATTATCAAAGGGTCGGATGTCATTTAAAATGACTCATTAATGTAGGTATTCGTTCTGGATTTAATGCCCTCAATTTATGGCTGGGAGAACAATGTGGGCAATAATAATGCGAGATGAGAGATTCTAATGATTTATTAAAGCTTTAGTGGCAACGGTTTATAGGGGCAAGAGGAAAACGTAATTTTCTAAGCTCATAATTTGTATATATAATGCTCTCTAAATTGAGATCTCGACATGAAATATTTATGACAAAAAATGATTGTAACTTTAAGGGGATAAGGGACCTTCCAATTTATTTATTTATTTATTTTTTTAATTTTACTTCAAATGCTATTCAAGGGCACACTATACGCATTATGGCATATATTTGTAACACATGAAATGAAACAAAATTGGAAAAAAAATAAAGAAATATTCTTGAAAATTTTAAGCTTCTTTTCAATATGCCTCATGCGTTTTCCATATCAATTAAAATCCCCAATATTGTTTATGCAAGTTTGTTTTATATATACAAATTAAAGTGTGCATCGAATTTTATATATTTGAATATAAAGGTAAAAAAAATATTTTTTCTAAATTTTATGAAATTTTCATCATTTTTGCATCACATTTCTGCAATTAACTAACTTTATCTTTTCTAATTATGCAGTCGAACCTCGTTATCCTGACACTCTCATAACCAGAAAAAAGCTCCGTCATAAGCAGGGTGTAGCGGTAACCGGAGTTGGAGAAAAATATGTTTATGAAAAGCTGTATTTTTAATTATTTTAAGACAATTTTAAATTTATAACTGTTCTAGCATTTCTAAATAATAAAACATTATTATTAAACAAAATAAACACAAAAATAAAATTAAAAAGAATAAAAATCACATTTCTGATGACTTACTTTATTATTGTTACATGAAAATTATTTTTTCAGTATCATACAACGAATTGTAACCAATAGCTGTTGTTTCAGAATTTGATGTTAGATAATTTCTGATCGTTTCAATGCAATGCAATGCTTAAGTTTTAGTGGGACAGTCAGTTCCATATAACTTTCGCTCTCAGAGTTTGAAGAAATTTTTGTCTTTTCTTTTTTATCTCTTTTACAATTTCTGAAATTGTTACATTTGGTGATGTGGTGACATCCTTCTCAAAATCGGTATTCATCTGGACATCCCCCGTTACATCTATTTCACAATCTAACAACTCTTTAAACAGTATTGGAAGAGATATGTCCTCTTCTTCATTATCCTCTATACACTCGGGATCTGATGAACTTCGATTATTTTCTGTGAAACCAGCATGTTTAAAACAGTTACAAATTGTCTTAGAAGATACATCAACCCAACTTTTATGAATGTCCTTTAGAGCATCTAGAAAAGACGGTTTGAAGTCACGGCTTTCTTCAATGTCCTCTTTCCAGTCTCTAGGCAGTAGTTTACACTTATTCAGCTTAAAATTCAAAATGATTCCTTGACCTAATGGCGGAAAAATTCGGCAAACTGTACAATTCGGCGGCAAATAAATCTGTTCAATTGAGCCTGGTACTTCAGCGCGTGCTCTACAATTGTGTACTATGAATGCTACTTTTCGATTCATAAAGTGAAATTTTCTGTCCAGAGATTTTAAAGTTTTTTCTCAAATTTCTGATGAACTTCGATTATTTTCTGTGAAACCAGCATGTTTAAAACAGTTACAAATTGTCTTAGAAGATACATCAGCCCAACTTTTATGAATGTACTTTAGAGCATCTAGAAGAGACGGTTTGAAGTCACGGCTTTCTTCAATGTCCTTTATCCAGTCTCTAGGCAGTAGTTTACACTTATTCAGCTTAAAGTTCAAAATGATTCCTTGACCTAATGGCGGAAAAATTCGGCGTACTGTACAATTCGGCGGCAAATAAATCTGCTCAATTGAGCCTGGTACTTCAGCGCGTGCTCTACAATTGTGTACTATGAATGCTACTTTTCGATTCATAAAGTGAAATTTTCTGTCCAGAGATTTTAAAGTTTTTTCTCAAATTTCGGATGACATCCACGATTTTTGGGTACTTTCGTAGTACACTGACAACGACTTCACATTTCGAAGGCAACGCGGTATTTTGCTGTTACCGATAACTAATGACTTAAGCTTTCCAGAACCTGATATGTTTGTCCCCAATAAAACAGCTGTCCTTTCCTTACTCTAATACCTCCTGAGCAAGTATCACACCAAAAAACACAAAGTCTTTTCCAGTAAGAGTCGGAAAAAGAGACCCGTTTAATCTAAATTAAAAAATCCTCTGAAGTCTAACATTCCAATATACCTTTCAACGAAGAAACTTTCCAATCACTGACTTGTCTGTGGCTTATTGCCGGCTGTGTGGCTTCGCCGTACATTTTCTTGAAAGAAAGTTTATTCCGCGTCTTGAATCTTTCGAACCACCCATTACTTGCTGAGAACTCCAAAAGACCAATTTCTCTCATTTCTAATACTTTTCTTTTAAAATCACACCCGAAATCGGCACATTTTGAGATCCTGCATAGGTCAACCATTTAAGAACTGCTTTTTCAGCGTCTTCGCAGTTTGATTTTCGGATTTTTTCTTGCGTTTAACTTCACCTTGAACACGTAAAAATTTTCGAGCCTTTGTTTTGAAGAAAGCATATTTACAAATGCCGTTCTAGGATTTCCTTTTATTTTAGCAAATGCAGTCTACGATAATCCAGATTTTTCCTAGTCTTTTAATTGTTTTAATTTTTTTTTCCAGTGTCCATGAACCGAGTTTACATGTCATTTTGCTGTAAACAGTTTAAACACCGCGAATAAAGTGTGGAAAATGAAATATTTTACAGTTCTAATGCGCATCTCCGTATGCGCCACAAGAACATGCCCCGCGACACTTGCTGTTTTTTCCTCACTCACATTCCTTAAATGAATACGTATTGCATTCTCAGTGTGAAATCGTGTGTGTGGGGGGGTGGGGGGCGTGGATAGAGAACGCACAGGAAGAGGGGAAGAATTCTCTCTTCACTGATTTAAGTCGGTCGTTCATAGTATGTGGGTCTGTTTATTCAGATAAAGGATTGAAATAATGTATCTCTTTTATCTCAATGGGTATTTTAGACACTTTTGAGAAGAGTTTGGTTAAGACATTTCTTACCGCTTAATTTACGTACTTATAAGATGGATTATAAAAAAATAGACAATTTTCCTAAACCGTCGAGATATCCGGAGTTGAAAATTATTGAACGACGTAAAATCCGGAGTTTTACATTAAAATCATGCACAGAATATCGGGATTTCGAAAAACTGACGCGATAAGCGGGTGATGTGAAAACCGGGTGTCGGGATAACGAGGTCCGACCGTATTTAGTTCTAAAGAACTACTCATAGATTTATGACATATATAATGACAAACAGCTATTAAAAAATGTTAGGGATTTTAACTGATATGGAATGAGCATGGGGCATCTTGAAAAGTTTTTCATAACGCTTAAAATAGTAAAGAAAATTCCCTATTTTTCTCCCCCAATTTTTTTTTTTTAATTTCATGTGTGATAAATATATGCCATAATGCATTATAGTGTGCCCTTGAATAGTATATAAAATGGTATTAAAAAAATAATAAAAAAAGAATTTGAAGATCCGTTGTCAACTAGGTAAGAAAAGGATTTACTTCCTAATAAGTAAACATCACTTACAGCAAAACAATAATGGGTCAATGTTTCTGTATCTCTAATAGATCGTCGGCAGTACTTGATGTATCTTTGCTATGTCTGGAAAAAATACTGGCAATATCGATGCGAAATAATGTGACAGAATTTATATTTACATTTAATCGATGATGATGCAATACTGGCTAGAAACATTTCATTATTTTTATTAGCAATATTTCCAGTATAAAGCCATTATTTCTGAAATATTAGCATTGCAGTGCAAATATTTTTAGTGCAATGCTACTATTTATCCAATAATAGAATTTCATTGGAAACATTTCCGATTAACACAATATTTGCGGAATATTTGGTCTTAATATAACTAATATAGGCTTGCAATTAGGGTAATTTATCATTGTTTGGGCACAGTCTGTTATAATTCAGAATTCCACCTTTGCAATTATGCGTTCCTTAGCTACTGATTGATAAAATGCGTGATATTTCAAAGTTCATGAAAGACTTTAGTATTTTGTGAAACCTTTATCAGTGAGTTGAGGCCATTAACCTCTTCAGTTCCGAAGTTAAAATAATAATACAAAGGCTTATTCATTGTTTTTTTCTAAACTTCATGACATCGTAAAGAACAGAAATTATGTTTTCTGAAATTGATACTTTAGGCGATAAGTAATTTATGTTAAAAAATATGGATCTAAAACTACAAACCCCTTTAAAACAACAGTTTAATAACCATTAACCTAAATGAACGCAATCACAAATTTAAGAGCTTTAAACAAGTAAATAATCTGCAAGCCCTCAAAATTTGTTATTGAAAAAGATTTAACTTAAATACTTATGAAAATTTCTCACTTTCTTGGTCATGCTGTCTGTTGAGCATTTTTAGGCATTTTGCAAACTCAGATTAAAATAACATTTATTTTATGAGAGAATCAGCTTAGATGCTGCCATTTTTTCGTTTGCTTTAAATGCAAAAAACATTCAGCTATTAGGAAGTGATGTGAAAGTGTAAAAAAATCGAACATTTCAGTTTTTATAAGGAAAAGAACAGAGGTCCTCGTATGGGGGCCCAGGGACCGAAGAGGTTAAAGAGCTATTTTTCTGTTATTATGGCAAAACATAGAGATATGATACTTGACCTCCTATACCAACTTTACAGAAAAAGGGTTTAGTTATTAATAAGCATATCAGTTTATAGTTCTTTTGGCACTGTCTTCTCTCATTGCTATTCAACATTTAACTTATTCTATGATGCTTATTATTAGAATGTTGAAAACAAAGTTTCGTTTAATAGTTATTGATTTGATAACATTCTGAAAACCCATGTTCCGATTTGAGAAAACTGATGAATGCATTGTATAAAACTACTCGAAAACATTTCCGAAAATCAGTACGAAACATTTTGTATGTCGTGGCATATCATTATATTCATCATAACAAATGTCATTACATACATCACATGTATTTAATGTATGTAATGGCATGCTCTCATTTAACATACCGAAACTTTGGTTGAATTTGTTAAGGAGGATGTTATTTTGACACTGTGTATTTTTGGATTATGTATTTGTATTTAGATTCAGTTCCACACAACAGATGGTGCTCATTGATTTTGTTACTTTTTCAAGGCAATTTACGCTCTACTCCCTTTTTCTGTTGCTGTTTTCTTAAAAGTTCATTTCGACTCACGCAAGACGAGTGAAACATCTGTTAAATCAACCCCTGACGACGATAGCGAGTGGGACTCGAACCGTTAGGATTTAAATTAAAATCAATTTCAAGCCTTAAACCAAGTTCAACAGTTTTGATCATTGCTTTTTTTTCGTTAATAATTAAAAGAATAGCGTCCATTCCATATTTCTAAACACTCTCAGAAAAAATTGTACATTTATAAGCGTTTACCCTTCAATTTTCACGGGCAACAGCCCTATTTGATGAAAAACGGTCTGATTCATTAAATAAGAGGCCTTATCCCTTAGATACTTAGAAAATTAAGGGCAATCCACATATTTTTACAGTTCTAGCCCATCTGTCAAGAAATTTACGGATTGGTAATTAGATATATATATATATATATATATATTTTACGGTGTATGACTGGAATCTCTGTTGCCGGCCTCTGCCCGTAATTTTAAAGGGATATTTTTGTGTGTGTAGTCCCTTCTTCCATTCTTAATGACCCTTCACCTTTGTCTTCATGCTGAGCATTGACGTGCAATAAAAACTAATTAGGTGGGTAAGAAAAGTTTAGTGATTCATTGGCCCGGTGGCAGTTGAACCAGGGATCTCATGATCAGCAGACGAGAGCGTTAACGTCGCGCAAAAGGGCAAGCCAGTTACTTTAAGCTAGTAACTCGTTTTATACTGATCAAATGCGATGAGATCGCTACTCACTCCATCCCCATTGAGGAAGACATTTTGTTGACGCCAGACGAGCTGATATGCATTCGTGAGTTATGCTGTCGTATGCATGAGAGAAGCACGGGATGACAGGCTTTGTGCTGCGAGCATTTCACAGACACTGTATATTGTCATCTGTTGGTTATGGAAGGAGATGATTGTTGTTGTTGAAGGTTGCATAACTGTCCAGGTTACCAATTTAGAGATTGATTAGCGCCGGTGGCAGATGAACCTGAGATCTCATGATCAGTAGGTGAGAACGTTAGCGTCGAGCAAAAGTCCAAGACAGCTACTCTAAACTAGTAACTCGCTTTATACTGATCACGCGGGATGAGATCGCTATAGAAGTAATAATATTGGTATTATTTTATGGTTTTATTTTTTTTATTTAAAATTAGTAAACTTATATATTATGAAATTGCAATTTTTAACGCTGGGTAATCAATCACCCATCATTCCATATAGGATGTTTTCCAACAAAAAATCCAACTTTCCAAAATTTGTAACACAGACTTTTCTTTTAGATATTCATTGAATTATTAATTTCCCCCGAAATTTCGCTGCATAAATTGTATAAATGGGAAAATTACGCCATGGATTTCGCAGATACAACGAAAGCAATAACTTAAGTTTTTTGGGGATGGTAATCTAGTGTAAATTATTTTGTTAACTTTAAGAATTTAATTAAACATGTTTTAAAATTTAAAAGTCAAAAGTTTTTTTTTTTAATTAAACAATCTTAATTTTGCAAAATAAGTATTTTCTAGAAGTAGAGGGAATTGACTCTTTTTAATTTTATAACAGAAACGTTCACAAATTCAGAAACAAATTACCTTACTTTGAAATCATGAATATTTATTACTGAATAATGAGTGTTTGATGATTTAAAAAGTGATAAAAGAGCTGTTCTGTCGTAATAAAAATGCTAAATAACCCTCCAACAGTATTTGCTTATTTTCCTAATGTTGCATTCATTCTGCCATACATGGTGTAATGAGTTGTCTGTGTTGGGAATTAAACTTTCACTACTTGAATTCATGAAAAAGTATTAAACAGATTAATTGATTTATTTGCTATTTTATTTTTAATCTGCTGATAATTTCTCATATCAATATGTCTGTGCTTTTAATTATATGTTTATGTTTAAAATATTTATCTTATGCAATAAACTAAATTATTATTTAGCGATAGATTTTTATAATGCTTTTAATATTCCGTAAAACATTATGTCATTTATAAAAAAAATATATATATACAGGGTTTCCATAATTAAACGACCCTACTTTAAAGTTGTCTACGGACGAAAGTATTGATCAAAAAGTTGTGAAATTTTGTAAAAGACATAATAAAAGGCTGAGAATTTGTTTAAGCGAAAGAAAATTAAGTTCAAATGTTCGCCACCAGAGGGCATTTTTTATTAATTACACGTTTAAAATACATTTACGATATTTTAGAAATTTTATTTATTAACTTTACCTGATCTTAAACATAGCATTCTTAGACATGTTCTTAGAACATGTTTAGCAAATCCGTTGTCTGGTACTGTTTCCGAGGCTAACAAAAAAGACAGGCTGACGCACTTGCCTTCTCATTAGACCACAAGAATCACGTGATACTCTTTTCGTGAACCTGCATTCGAGAATCAGATGATTCAAGCGGTCAGAAAAAGGAGACACGTGTAACGCACTGCGGTAGTCTGTGTTTTTCGTTAGCCTCGATCTTTTCGTATTAGACACGGTATCTTTACATATGTCTTTTCCCCTTCAATTTGCAAAACTAAGCTCAAACTTTCCTCAATTTCTGCAGTTAAAAAGAAAAAAGATCTTTCTTTAAGTAACAGAAAAAACTCCAACAATCACAGAGTTGTTCCGGCAAATCGCTGCCTGTATTTTTTACATTATTTTTTTTTTTTTAGATTTATGAGCATTTTTTATAATAAAAGAAAAGCGAGTGGGAAAGAAGAGTATTTAACTCATATTTTAATTTGAATAATATTTAATTCCTTCAATATTTTATTTTGAATCATTCTATTTAGCATTAAGAACAAGGTATTAACCAATTAATGCATGATTTTTTTATTTGTTCGGAAAATATTATATTTGAGTCTATTTATGTTCATTATCCATTAGAAAAATAGTGAATAAAATTATATATGTTTCTGTTTTACTAATGTCATAATGTCACGCCTGAGTTGCATAAAAAAATGGCTCAAAAAATTATCACTTATATTTATATACTTACTTTCAAGTATTGACACCTCACACTAACAACTATTCAACGATATAATAATATTTATAATTCTTTTAATAGTTTGTAGAATTAATATATGACTGAGTACCTTATAAAGGTAGAGAAAAAAACGCCAGTCGAGCACATTGCAAGAAGTATCAATAAAAGATGTGTATAAAAACACCGTGATAACAAATCGGAACAAAATCAGACTTCACAAGCTTAAATACATGCTATCATATATCAGTAATACATAATAATTCACCAAAAGACCAATAGAAAGCGCCAAATGGCAAAAAAAAATCGTAAAACTCCTGCATTACACTATGCATTTAAGGGCTCTGTCAATCAAGGGAGAAATTGCTTCTAGAGAGCAGTGTATTCCATAGAAGTTGTGATGATTTGATTTGATAGCCTAAGAGGGACTGCTCAGACCAGGACCTAGTCTGTAAAGCATGGTATCCCTCCCTGTCACCTTTATTTTAAAAAAAATTACAATGAAGAAGTTACAATGTACAGCCGGAGCTGTACCAGCCGTTAAACGCGACAAGGGCCGGGTTTGAAAATGCATTTGCTCAAGAAAAAAATAGTAATTATAAACCAGGGTAAAGACCAGATCGCCTGCGGGGCGGCTTTGCCAGGGAAGAACCCTTAACGCGACAGGCGGCAGAGATTGAGAAAAAGTTCTGCATTAGAAATTGCAGCTGACGGCTACTAGGTAAGGTTTGACAGATCTCTCAGAAAAGATATATTTTAAGTAACTTTGTTGATTGAAAATCCAGTTAACTTATGCCCGTATTAATTCTTAAAATAACCACGCAAATAAATACAGCATACCGAATGGTTGAATAATTGGGGCATAAACAAAACTTATTCTTCTTGTACTATTACTACATTTTTTATTTATACCTGTGTCATAAATAATCAACTGCATACCTACATGAATAAGATCATAATATTTTACTACAATTTGTCAGTCTTTGTAAATTTGCAAATTTTTTAAGCAAAAGTACTATATGTTACAAAAATTCCATACCAGTTAATCATAGCATAAAGAAAAATGTTCGCAGAATATGAGTATGTAAGGTGAATTAGAGAAGATTTTTTTCCTAAATTAATCTTAAAATTGCGAATGATTGTCGAATTAACCATCCCAGCAAAAAAAGAAATAGTGGGCTGTCAGCTAGAAAAAAGATGGCATCCAGCACTGCCATCAGCGGTAAAGTGCAATGTGCCATTATTAAAACTCGTACAAAAGTGGATGTGCGGAATGCTGCTGGCCCATCAGTCATGGCCAACAGCAGGGCAGCATTGGTATGCCATCACATTACTTCAATCCGGCACTTTTCCTCGTGCACTTCCATGATATGGTGGGCCAGCGCATGAGATAAAACGGAGGCCGATCAGAATTTTATCCGAAGATTTCCAACAGCAAAGTTGACTGAAGCTATCCAGCAGTTGTCATGCAGTGGTAGACCATTAGCCAGCACTTCTCCATCATTACCAGCATCTTCCTTGCTGCTGGCCAGCAATTTCCTCTTTGCTGGGATTGTTCTTTCACTTTCCGATATTAAATAAGAAAAGAGAGAAAACTTTTGAAAAGTAAGAAAATTTATAAATGGTGTTGGGTATGGCCATCTAAGCTGTATATCATGAAAATATTTAGCGAATTCTAATGTACTTTTGTATGTAACAAGTCCAAAGTAATAATATTCGTATTATTTTATGGTTTTATTTTTTTTATTTAAAATTAGTAAACTTATATATTATGAAATTGCAATTTTTAACGCTGGGTAATCAATCATCTATCATTCCATATAGGATGTTTTCCAACAAAAAATCCAACTTTCCAAAATTTGTAACACAGACTTTTCTTTTAGATATTCATTGAATTATTAATTTCCCCCGAAATTTCGGTGCATAAATTGTATAAATGGGAAAACTACGCCATGCATTTCACAGATACAACGAAAGCAATAACTTAAGTTTTTTGGGGATGGTAATCTAGTGTAAATTGTTTTGTTAACTTTAAGAATTTAATTAAACATGTTTTAAAATTTAAAAGTCAAAAGTTTTTTTTTTTTTTAATTAAACAATCTTAATTTTGCAAAATAATTATTTTCTAGAAGTAGAGGGAATTGACTCTTTTTAATTTTATAACAGAAACGTTCACAAATTCAGAAACAAATTACCTTACTTTGAAATCATGAATATTTATTACTGAATAATGAGTGTTTGATGATTTAAAAAGTGATAAAAGAGCTGTTCTGTCGTAATAAAAATGCTAAATAACCCTCCAACAGTATTTGTTTATTTTCCTAATGTTGCATTCATTCTGCCAGACATGCTGTAATGAGTTGTCTGTGTTGGGAATTAAACTTTCACTACTTGAATTCATGAAAAAGTATTAAACAGATTAATTGATTTATTTGCTATTTTATTTTTAATCTTCTGATAATTTCTCATATCAATATGTCTGTGCTTTTAATTATATGTTTATGTTTAAAATATTAATCTTATGCAATAAACTAAATTATTATTTAGAGATAGATTTCTATAAGGCTTTTAATATTCTGTAAAACATTATGTCATTTATAAAATATACCGGGTGTCCTAAAAAGGACTGACTGATTTTAAAATTCAATAACTTGCAAACGGTGACAGATATTAAAAAAATTCTTGCAGGAGGTTTATGCATAAGGTCAAAAGTTTTTTTACAGTGATTTTCGATTTTAGTTCGAATTACAAACAATAGATGGCGCTGCGATCAATAGACGCTAAATTCAGGCTCGGTTTTTGGTACTTCGTGGCCCGGATAATACATTTCCATCTCCTTTTTCCGCATGGAACAAGATAAAGGACCAAAAATCGAGCCTGTATTTAGCGACTATTGCTTACAGCGCCATCTATTGTTTATAATTCGAACTAAAATCGAAAATCACTGTAATAAAACTTTTGACCTTATGCATAAACCTCCTGCAAGAATTTTTTAAATATCGGTCACCGTTTGCAAGTTATTGAATTTTAAAATCAGTCAGTCCTTTTCAGGGCACCCGGTATATATATACAGGGTTTCCATAATTAAACGACCCTACTTTAAAGTTGTATACAGACGAAACTGTTGGTCAAAAAGTTGTGAAATTTTGTAAAAGACATAATAAAAGGCTGAGAATTTGTTTAAGCGAAAGAAAATTAAGTTCAAAATTTCGCCACCAGAGGGCATTTTTTATTAATTACACGTTTAAAATACATTTACGATATTTTAGAAATTTTATTTATTAACTTTACCTGATCTTAAACATAGCATTCTTAGACATGTTCTTAGAACATGTTTAGCAAATCCGTTGTCTGGTACTGTTTCCGAGGCTAACAAAAAAGACAGGCTGACGCACTAGCCTTCTCATTAGACCGCAAAAATCACGTGATACTCTTTTCGTGAACCTGCATTCGAGAATCAGATGATTCAAGCGGTCAGAAAAAGGAGACACGTGTAACGCACTGCGGTAGTCTGTGTTTTTCGTTAGCCTCGATCTTTTCGTATTAGACACGGGATCTTTATATATGTCTTTTCCCCTTCAATTTGCAAATCTAAGCTCAAACTTTCCTCAATTTCTGCAGTTAAAAAGAAAAAAGATCTTTCTTTAAGTAACAGAAAAAACTCCAACAATCACAGTGTTGTTCCGGCAAATCGCTGTCTGTATTTTTTACATTATTATTTTTTTTTTTTTTTAGATTTATGAGCATTTTTTATAATGAAAAGAAAAGCGAGTGGGAAAGAAGAGTATTTAACTCATATTTTAATTTGAATGAAATTCCTTCAATATTTTATTTTGAATCATTCTATTTAGCATTAAGAACAAGGTAATAACCAATTAATGCATGATTTTTTTATTTGTTCGGAAAATAATATATTTGAGTCTATTTATGTTCATTATCCATTAGAAAAATAGTGAATAAAATTATATATGTTTATGTTTTACTAATGTCATAATGTCACGCCTGAGTTGCATAAAAAAATGACTCAAAAAATTATCACTTATATTTATATACTTACTTTCAAGTATTGACACCTCACACTAACAACTATTCAACGATATAATAATATTTATAATTCTTTTAATAGTTTGTAGAATTAATATATGACTGAGTACCTTATAAAGGTAGAGAAAAAAACGCCAGTCGAGCCCATTGCAAGAAGTATCAACAAAAGATGTGTATAAAAACACCGTGATAACAAATCGGAACAAAATCAGACTTCACAAGCTTAAATACATGCTATAATATATCAGTAATACATAATAATTCACCAAAAGACCAATAGAAAACGCGAAATGGCAAAAAAAGATCGTAAAACTCCTGCATTACACTATGCATTTAAGGGCTCTGTCAATCGAGGGACAAATTGCTTCTAGAGAGCAGTGTATTCCATAGAAGTTGGGATGATTTGATTTGATAGCCTAAAAGGGACTGCTCAGACCAGGACCTAGTCTGTAAAGCATAGTATCCCTCCCTGTCACCTTTATTTAAAAAAAAATTACAATGAAGAAGTTACAATGTACAGCCGGAGCTGTACCAGCCGTTAAACGCGACAAGGGGCGGGTTTGAAAATGTATTTGCTCAAGAAAAAAATAGTAATTATAAACCATGGTAAAGACCAGATCGCCTGCGGGGCGGCTTTGCCAGGGAAGAACCCTTAACGCGACAGGCGGCAGAGATTGAGAAAAAGTTCTGCATTAGAAATTGCAGTTGACGGCTACTAGGTAAGGTTTGACAGATCTCTCAGAAAAGATATATTTTAAGTAACTTTGTTGATTGAAAATCCAGTTAACTTATGCCCGTATTAATTCGTAAAATAACCACGCAAATAAATACAGCATACCGAGTGGTTGAATAATTGGGGCATAAACAAAACTTATTCTTCTTGTACTATTACTACATTTTTTATTTATACCTGTGTCATAAATAATCAACTGCATATCTACATGAATAAGATCATAATATTTTACTACAATTTGTCAGTCTTTGTGAATTTGCAAATTTTTTAAGCAAAAGTACTATATGTTACAAAAATTCCATTCCGGTTAATCATAGCATAAAGAAAAATGTTCGCAGAATGTGAGTATCTAAGGTGAATTAGAGAAGATTTTTTCCTAAATTAATCTTAAAATTGCGAATGATTGTCGAATTAACCATCCCAGCAAAAAAAGAAACAGTGGGCTATCAGCTAGAAAAAAGATGGCATCCAGCACTGCCATCAGCGGTAAAGTGCAATGTGCCATTATTAAAACTCGTACAAAAGTGTCCGTGCGGAATGCTGCTGGCCCATCAGTCATGGCCAACAGCAGGCCAGCATTGGTATGCCATCACATTACTTCAATCTGGCACTTTTCCTCGTGCACTTCCATGGTATGGTGGGCCAACGCATGAGATAAAACTCGAGGCCGATCAGAATTTTATCCGAAGATTGCATTGTTGTGCCTAAGTTCCGAGAAATTCAATCCTGATATTGAGGCAAAATATAGATCAGTAATTCCGAGAAACTCGAAATATGACTTGATGCTAAAAATAAAAAAATCCTAAATTTTTTAAAACTCAAAATTGTATTACAAGTGAAATTTTTCCGCAAAAATTGTAAGCTTCAACAACAACTTATTGAGAAAGAAATTGAATGCAATCCTTAACTGGTGAGGAATATTAAATTTAAAAGAGAAATCGAGACCGCAACCTTTCCTTTTGCGGAAATTCATAAACAAAAGATCTGTTCTTCCAAACAATCGTATATCAGTAAATATTTTCAGCCATCACTAGCAACTAAACTTTGTATAATATGTTTATAATTATTCAAATTTATTTACAGCATGTACTTTTTAATGTTTAATAAATATATTTTTGCGTTTCAATTGCTTTTTTTTTCATTTAAAATAATCATACAACTTAAACCCTTTTTAGGCACGGAAAGACAATTTCAACATTCGCTGAATTTTCTGCGGACCTAACACTGGCGAATGTTAAGGGGACCTTCTACATTAGGAGACCAAGAAAAAAGCACTTTTTAATAATTTTTTTTGTAAGAAAACTGCATGATGGATCCTTTTGAAATTTTAACAGTTTATTGTACATATCTTAAGGTATACACGGGAATTTTTTATTAGAGTTTGTTGCTTCTACTCTAAGTTATAAAGAAATATGTTCAAGCACATTATTTGACACGGTGGGCAGGATAAAAAAAACTATTCAATGGATCATCTTGATTTTTTTAAAAATTAAAGCTAATTTAATTGCCTTCGATATGAATTAAAGCTTTTACTAAAATTGTTAAATAAAAAAAAGTTATTAACAAATAAGAACGAATTTTTTTTAACAATTTTTTTTTTTTTTTTTTTTTTTTTTTTTTAATCAGCCATTACATAACTTTTTTTAAAAATAAATTTATGGGTTCCTTTAATTTAAGTAGAAGCTATACTCACGAAGTTTACGAAAAAAAAATTATTTTTGTGTTTCAGATAATTCTACAAGACGCTATCATGCCCACCGTCCAGACAAAATTTTCCAAAGCAGTTGAACATATTTGTTTATAACTTAGAGTAGAAGCAACGAAATCTAATAAACAAAATCTTGTGTATACCTTAAGATATGTTCAATAAACTGTTAAAATTTCAAAAAGATCCATCATGCAGTTTTCTTACAAAAAAATCATAAAAAAGTGCTTTTTTTTTTTTTGTCTTCTAATGTAGAAGGTCCACTGTATTGACGCAAGTTCGAGCACTTCAAGCCGGATAGACAAACCATAAACCCTTTTCAGCTATGTTGAAACGTCTTAGAAAACCTCCTTTATTGTGTTTCTCTTGTCTAAAATGTTTTAATGATAGCTACAGGAACTGTCCAGAAAGTAATGAGACTGATTACATAAAATTCGTTTACCTGAAGATAATTTTACAGACACTTAATATTCTTCAAACAAGAAAGAAAAAATCATGCGTCAAGCATAGATTATGAAAGAATTTCCAACACATTCAGAATAATGTAACAAAACTGCACCGTTTAAGAAATTAAAATGTTACGTCTAATTCAATCATATGGAAAAGCATAACACATTTCAAAACCCAATTTCAGCTGTTCCCATCTACAATCGGGAAATTATCCGATTTTTTTCACCAGCCCTGTATATAATATGTAGATTTGAATCTATTAACTACATGCATGCCAAAATTTAGTTCACTTAAGAGATACATATGCTTCAGTTGAAAATTTACCTTCAGCAATTTCCTCTAATACGAAAAATGGTACGTGAATACTTTTGTGCAGCTCTGTATTTGGGGTATAGAATTTATATATACCTAGTAAGATGCGAATAATTAATTAAATTGAAAAGCACATATTGACTTTTAAATCGTACACTCCAGCAATTATTACTCGAAGACAATACTGTAACCGATTTCTTTTGTGTGTGTCCCTGTAAATGAATAAAAAATGCAATGAATGCTCTGTTTTAACATGATCGTAGTCAAATTCAGTGATTTATATCAGTTTCAATACATTTGAAATAGTGTAATGTTATTAAAATACTCTGCAAACGATTTTTTCCCATATACCATAATGTAGTGGAATACTTTTGAGTGCCCCTGTAAATGAATTATCAATCCTACATACTTCATATACCATACCAAACTTGCTTGGGTGACCCTAAATAACCTTTATCAATTGCATGAAAATCCGAGTATATTTACGGGAGTAAGAGCGTGGCCAGAAGGCCAGAAGGCCAGACGGCCAGAAGGCCAGACGGCCAGACAAACCGAATGCATAAACACTTATCAAGTTTGTTGGAAAGGGTTAAAAAGCTTCCGCCTGCATTAATGCACCATTGCCAAAGATGCTGTCACACATTTATGCCCGTCTAGAAGTCTCCAACTGGAGTGCTGTTCAGCACGCGCGTTATATTTTTCTGCAAGTTCTCCAGATTGTCAAAACAATGACCTTTTAAACTGGATTTTGATGGAGGGAATAGAAAAATGCCCAGCGGTGACAGATCGAGGCTGTACGGTGATTGGGGCACAGTTGCGACGCTGTGTTTTGCCAGGAACAGAGTTTCTTTAAAGGATGTGTTGTAACCAGCTTGGCACAAATTTTCCACATTTGAAATTCTTCCGCAACGCATTGATGCGCAATCGACTTTGTAAGTCCCAACGCCTCCGCAATCATTCGGGCACTCGTCCGACGATCAGAGTCCAAAAGCGCTTTAACTTTAGCCATATTGTCTGAAGTTCGAGAACTTGATGAACGCTTAGCGCGTTATTTTTCATCACACTGAAAAAAAAAAAAAAAAAAAAAAAAAGTAAAATTACGGTACTTAACCGTGAATTACTCTAGTAAATTTACGGAAAATGTCACTTTTTCCAGATAAACGGTCAATTACCGTAAATGTAATGTTTTACGGTAAAAAACCGTTTATCGAAAGGCAAAGTCCGTTAATCTATATATAAAGCCCATGTTTTTATGTGCCTTTGCCTGGAATCTCTGCTGCAGTAAAGTTACTGCAGCAATTTTTTACAGTGCGACGTCCTCTCTGCCGTCTTTGAAGGCTTTGTGCCGCTAAACACGTGAGCCTTGGATAAAGTATCCTTCCCATAGGCTTCTTGTAACGTGGCAATCGTCCCAGTACATGATTTGTTTAGTTTTACACAAAACTTTATGGCGTATTGCTGCTCGACACTCAGCTGCATTCTGAAAAAGTAACGCCATTTTCAAAGACATGGCTGCTTCACGAGCGATCCGTGCGCTGCAAAGGCTCCACCAGAAATTCCACCAGACTCTGTAGCTGACAGCCTCCCACCGACGTACAACCCGCAAACCCCGCCACTTTGGACTTCTGCTTGACGCGAAATGTTCAGTCTCATTACTCCCTGGGCAGACACTGTAGCATTCCAGTGTAATGCTATAATAGTCAGTCTAGTAAGTTTAAAATCTATAAGAAAGTACCAATGATACAAAACATTTCTTAAAGTAACAAAGAAGAAAAATTACACACTTATTACTGATGAAATTTCTGGTATGTCATACAAACTTTCTTTTTCAATCGTTGGATTTATAAGTGTGAAGCAGTCCTTTAAAAAATTTTTACAAATATTATGAGAATTTTATTTTCTAAAAAGAAATTCGGTATAAAATTATTTCATCTTTTTTTAAAAGTAAAGAAACAACTTTTACTGTGTTTATTAAATGTGTGATTAATCTTTTAATATTTTTACAAAGTTAATTACTAAAACATGTAATCAAATTCTGTTGCGGAATAATTATATTATTAATACATATGAATAGTCCCTAGTTAGTTTTTCTTGCTGATGAAAAAAAATAAAAGATAAAATATGAAAAAAAAAGCTCTAAGACATGCAACTCGTAAAAAAATCTTCATATCAATCTTCTAGGAAAAGCCGAAATTAGGATAATAATAAAAAAAAAGAAATAGACGTTTTTAACGACATATTTATAAGAGATGGCGTTTTCTTTTCTTTCTTTTTTTTTCATTAGCACAAATGGGAAAAATAGTTTTAAAAGAATTTTAATATGCCAAGAAATAAAATTCTGTAAATTAAGAAAAAAGCGCTGTATATTTAAGAGCTTCAACTAATTAAAATAACTTTAGGGGGAAAAATAAAAGAATTTACTCTCTATTTATTATTTATTCAAATTTACTGATATTATGAAACTGTTAAAAAAGACAATCGTTTCTTAATCTACGGAAATATAACAAGAAAGAAAAATCATGCGTCAAGTATAGATTATGAAACACTTTCCAACATATTCAGAATAATGTAACAAAATTTCATTGTATAATAAATTAAAAAATGATGTCTAATTGAAAATTTTGGAAACGCATAACACAACAATAATTAAGGACTTTACGTTGTAATATCGAATACAAAAAAAAAATAAAATAATAATAAAAAAATAAATAAATAAAAGTGTTGCTATCCAACGTACTATTTATTCACCTATTAAAAGATGTAAAATAAACATATGAATAAAATAAATCTCAACATTTCGGTTTAATCTTTAAAACCTTCATCAGGAGAAAAATTTTCTAAAATATAAATCGACAAAAACACTTTATACGCTACATCTTAAAATCTAATTCAAACTGGTAAACAGTTCAACAGACACTTCTTAAATCTCCTTAAAACAGCTCTGTGGCGCCATCTTTTATCCGAAGTAAACAACGAAGAAAGAAAGGCTGGAAAAAAAAAAAGAGAATTTTCATAGATCTTTCATAATAATAGGCCAGATTTCAGGAATGTGAAAGGAAACATTATCATTACAAATGTCTTGGTTCTTTAAACGAATTTCTAAACATTCACGAATAATAGCTATTATTCGTGAATAAATAATAAATAGAGAGTAAATTTTTTTCTTTTTTTTTCCCAAAGTTATTTTAATTTGTTGAATCTCTGAAATATGCAGCACCTTTTTCTTAATTTACAGAATTTTATTTATTGGCATATTAAATTTCTTTTAAAACTATTTGCCCCATTTGTGCTAATGAAAAACAAAAAAAGAAAGTAAAGAACGATCACGCTATTATTCGTGAATCTTTAGAAATTCGTTGAAGGAACCAAGAAGTTTGTATTGATAATGTTTTCTTTCGCATTCCTGAAATCTGGATTTCTATTTTGAAAGATCTATGAAAATTCCCATGTTTTATTTTTTCCAGCTCTTCTTTCTTCGTTGTTTACTTTGGATAAGAGATGGCACCA
This sequence comes from Maratus speciosus, assembly GCA_963932465.1. Classification (NCBI taxonomy): domain Eukaryota; kingdom Metazoa; phylum Arthropoda; class Arachnida; order Araneae; family Salticidae; genus Maratus; species Maratus speciosus. Next base: position 573,835,410 of record OZ010790.1, on the reverse strand, counting down.
CTGAACTGCTTTTGGGGGATTTAAGTTGTGGTCGTTGAATTGTTTACCAATTTGAATTAGATTTTAAGATGCAGGGTATAAAGTGTTTTCGTCGATTTATATTTTAGAAATTTTTTCTCCTGATGAAGGTTTTAAATATTAAGCCGAAACATACAGATTTATTTTATTCATATGCTTATTTTACATCTTTTAATTTGTGAATAAATACAACTGGATAGCAACACCTTTTTCATTTTGTACGCGTAACACATTTGAAAACCCAATTTCAGCATTTGGTATCTACAATCGGAAAATTATTCAAAATCCTTTGTGCAGCCATGTATAAGATATATAGCTTTATATTTATATAATACCATATCACATATAAACTACATATGTGCAAAAATTTAGTTCAGTTGGGAAATACAATCCTCAAATGAAAATTCCCCTTCAGCAATTTTCACTAATTAGGAGAAATGTACGTGAATTTTTTGTGCAGCCATGTATACAGTCTATAGTACTTACACGTATAGTAATTATAGTATATATATCAACCTACAGATCAAACACCGGGCTGTTCAAAAGAATTGGAATACATATTTGGCTATGGACGGTAAATGCTGAAATCAGTTTTTCAAATGTTTTATTTGTTTTCTAAAATGTTTACTTTGTTATCTTATTTACCTTTTTTCCCTAAACAACGAAGTTTGGTTGAAACATTCAGGAAATGTTGGAAAGTGTTTCATAATCTATACTTAACGCATGATTTTTCTTTCTTGTTTATTTATTTATTTTAGATGAACAAAAAGTTTTACTATGTATAAGTTTGACATATTTCGTCACCAAAACAAAAAAAGTCAAGTAATAAACATAGTTTTATAGTTCTGCTTCAGACATATCACTATCTTAACAAGTATATGACGTGTTTGGGCTTGCTGCAGGGTACTAGAGACTGGAAAGGATTTTCTAGAACCTTAGACCAATGATTTAAGTGTCCAAAATAGGGTCGATATCGATCGCATCTGAAACACCCCTTACTGGGGCATTCTGAACATGCTACACATGATGTATTTGAGTTCGTATGAGGTCTAGAGATGTTTAAATATAGTACAGAAATTCATATTTTTTTCCTAACTGAATTTAATGTGGATTTTATAAGATAAAATATTCTTTATATATTTTTTAACTAGGTTTTTTTAAATCGAAATCGAAAAATCATGCGTCAAGCATTATCATGAAACCCTTTCAAACATATTCAGAATAATACAACAAAATTTTATCATTTAACCCATATTGGACTTCTGTCCTATAAATAGGACAGCTAATAAACATTTTTTAAAATAAAAATGGTAATGATTTTTTGGATGCATTTATTTATGACGTCTTTAAAATACATAAAAGTATAACATACAAACAAAAAAACATGTAACCAATTAAAATTTAATTGAAAAAAATCTATTTAAAAAATTCTTTAAGAATTGTGATCTTATAATCAAGAATCTTACCGTTATAATTATCTTTTTATTGGCGAAATAATAGAGTATTTTTGTACAACAGAAACAGTATTTTTAAAGTAAAATAAAATATTTGCTCATAAAATTAGTTTATGTATGCATTTTATATGCCCTTACTATGTGTCCCACTAATATCTCCTATTTATAGGACAGTTAGTTACTTAGACAATTAAAAACATTTTTTCAAAATTTTGATAGTATCTACTTAATTATACTATATTAACGATATACTTGAAGTTTTAAAATTTTTCAAAAATATTTAATTGGTGTGGTCAAATATTAGGCTGTGGGCCTTGAACTAAAAATGTACTTAAAAAGCAAGTTCCGTTTCAACTCTTTGGGGGCAATTTGAAATTACTACTAATTCATTCTTTGCCATATGACGAACAAAATTTACCAATGTTCTGGAAAAAATCTTTGCACATTATTTTACAATCGTGGTTTTAATGCGGAAGAAGAAGAAGAAAAAAAAAGTCTCTATATTTTACATCTGGCATATTTAATATATAAATTAGTAAATTTTTATAATTTCATAACCTATGTTCTTTTATCACACTTTTGAGCATGCTGTATTTTTCCATTATAGGGGGCTTGGCGGTATTTTAAAAGATTGGAGCAATTCAAGTTTCAGAAAGTGAAATTTTAAATCTCACTTTCTAAAGCTTGATAAACGATATAAAAACAAACCTGGTGGACTTTTTAGGCTTGTTTATGAATATATTTAAACAAATTTATGTATATACTATTTTTTGCACACAAATTACTTCTGTTTGTACAGCAGACTCCCTCAAATCTGCAAACGCCTATAATCCGCACTTCATCACAGATGTAAACTCATCACAGATGTAAACAATTAAACTTTCAGTTAAAATATAGACAAAATTACAGAATTTTTCGTTTTATATCATTTCGCGTGTATTTTAATATGTAATTCATGATAATATGTCTGAACTCATGGTTTTTCATGAAGAAAGAATAAATTTATTTCTGAAAAAAATATTGCTGATATCACTGGTAATCAAAATCTTTTTACCAAATCTATTTATGTATTAATCAAGCTTTTTTGGTTATTATCAAATCTATTCATGAACTAATTTGTTTTCACATACTTTTAACACTAAACCATTAATTTTTTTAATCTAAATAATTTTTTTAAAGAAGCATCCAATCACACAAAAAGTACAGTACAAATATTTTTCAGTATTATATTAAATTCCTGGATTTATTTGGTTTAATGAAACATCCTTGTTATTGAATGTAAAATATAGTGACTGTTAAAAGTGAGGGTTTTACATGATTTTAATAATAATAATAATAATAATAAAACAATAAATAGAAATTTCACTTTTTCTTTTCTTTTTTTTTTTTTTTTTTTTTTTGTTGACAAAAAGGAGCTTTAAAAAATAAAATCTGAATTGACACCTGAAATTAACATTGCTTTCAAATTGTAGGAATATAAATATACACCACAAAAAATATAGTACTGTACAAGATCTTTAGAACACAAACTTAAAAACGCAAGGTTTTGCGTTCGTTAGAATTTTGTGTTATATAGATCATTTCACACATCATCAAAACTCAAAACTTACCTTGTAAACATAACAAAATATGTGAGAAACATGTCAATATACAGTCGAAGATCTTCATATTATTATATTCCTTGAGACTAGACGTTGTGCATATTTTGAATAATATAAGATCATTTCACATACATTAAATTTTACTTCTTAAACACGATCCAAATAAGCCTGTACAAAATCATTATACTACTTATTTAAAAAAAAAAATTACAATAAAAGCTATTTTTCTTATTAAAAAGCTCTGAATTAAAGCAAGACAAAATGATATATTAAGTTTGGCCTAGGGAAATATACTATTTAGGAAATTCATCATCATCAGAATCCGATACTGGCTGCACATCGGTTTGGTCGCAATTTTTGCAATTATAACAAAAACATAGTTCAGTGCAATGTAAATTAGATGCACGACAAGTACACAATAGTTTTTCACAAGATGTTTTCTTGCATTTGCAATGAATATGTTGCAGAAGAGATCTTGGAACTGGTTCATCTGCCATCCAATCAATTTCTAGAACGTCATCAGAAACTTTCCAACCATGATGAATAGGAGAAGGTACAGACATGTTAGCAATGAGACTTCTTCTATAAATACCTGCTTGATAGTTGGCACGCTGCATATGTTTAAATAAACAGTCTTTATTTGGAGGAAGCACAGTGTCACCTTTATATTCAAGTCGCAACCAATCATGGCGGCATATGTCAATGTTTTTGGTGTTTTTTCTGCCATAGATTTCACATGTAAACATTTCTAAATTCTCCGTAACTTCATTATTCATTATCCATAATTTACCCAGTTCTTTGAATGTTGAGATGTACTTTGCTGTTTCGCACATAATTTTAAAAGACTTTACTTTACTTTTCCCTTTAAAACTGCTCACTGAATCACACCCAGTGTATACATGTAATCCGATTAGAGCCTGGCAAATGCACTGTAAAAAAAAATGGTAACTTTCCATGTAAAATCCAGGAACGTTTCGCCTTTTATCAGGTTTTCAGAATAATTTAGCTCTTTCCTGTGAAATTCTGGTTTTCTTATCTGAAACGTTCCTGAACAAAAGTTGGAAACAGCAAAACGCTGCGGCCGCCATTTATTATTATTTTTTTCCTATAATCCGTTGCTCGCGCGCGAGTGTCGAAAACGAATTCCTTAAATGAATGTAAAAAAATCAATATGAAATGCAAATAAATCAATAGACGACATAATCCTTTACGTCTCTATTGTCAAGATAATTCAGATGAAAATACAATACCTCTGTGACATCACTAAGAGATTATCTCTCGTACTTGTCTGTGAAATCTTTAACGAGCAGACTGTGTAAAAAAAAATACACCTATTATTTGGATCTGCATTAACCAGGGGACAATCAAATATGATTCTCACCTATTTTGATTAATTTAAAGTATGTTTTAGAGTTCTTATCTCTAATTATTCTTGTGAAAGGATTTCTTCAAATGGGCCTTAGATTTTCAGAAATTAGATGCCGAGTTTTAGCATACGTTTCAAATACCCATTAGTTTGCAGCTCTCAACGTGTCTTTCGTGGTGTGGACGCAGAAAGCTTGCACGCCACCCGTACGGCCCGGGTTCGATGCTACCTCTTGACTTTTTTTTTTCTTTTTTAATTAATTTTATATTTTAACACTTTATTACAATTTGATTTAAATTTGACATATATTTGACACTTTGAATTGCTGCAAATTTGAATTTTTTTTTTTTTTCGGAAAAAATATACAATTACGTTTAGGTTTTTTTTTCATGAAAATTTATATGTATTTTATCTAACTTGTAAACTAACATAATCACTGACGAAAATCCAAAATATTTTATGTCTAGATTTTTTTTCTAATTATTATTTACATTTATATATTTTTATATTTTAAGCAAAGTTCAGAAACAATATATCACATATATATTTACTTTATTGAATTTTAACTGAAAATTTATTTTTTCGTGTAAATTATAAATAATAATTTTGATGTCAATTTCAAAATATTTTTTCATTCTAACAAATAATGATAGTAAAGCGAAAATTGTCAACTGGAAATGTAAAAATCGTCTGCGGATCCCGCATGCTGTGAAATGTCAGTAATGTCATAATGAAGGGAACGAACATCCAGAGTGAATTATGTCAGCCAGGTATCGGTCCGGATAGCCTAACAGGTAAGGCATTGGCACGGCACGCCAAGTATCCAGGTTCGATCCCTGGTCTGGACATTTTTCGCTCTTGTGCTACTCCAGCCTTGAATATGTCAGTAATGTTTTGCTGTCAACAGAAATATTCCTGGTATTTCGCAGGAAACTTACTGGCATTTCTGTAGAAAGTTTTTAACATATACACTAAAGTACCAGTCATTTTCAAGAAATGTTTCTTGGAAATAATGGGCAACTCAGCTGCCCATTTTTTCCCAGGAACGTTGCGGAATTTTTTTTACAGTGTGTTGTCTCCAAGAGATTTATTTATCACATTAATATCTATTATTTTTATACCTTTTATCAATTGGGCAAAATATAGCTGTGCTTTTATGTGTGTAGAAAAAGACAGAGATAATAAGAAGACATCTGTATCTGGACTCAAAATAACAATGCTTCTATAGAGGGATGAGGCTTGAGCTGCATGCAACAACAATCTTGTGTCAGCTTCTTCATGATCACTTTCAAGCTCTTTTATTTCAGTAACTTGAAGTTGTTCATCTAAAATTTCCATGGCATGGCATTGACTTCCATGTGTAACAACTAACCTAATATCACCAAGAGAATTGAGGCCTAAGATTTTCCAAACTTGAAAAAAAAAACTCAACTAAAGCTTCTTTATTTGAGCCAGAAGCTAAAAACTTCTTAAATTGTGTCGGCATTTTCTGATTTGAATTTTTTATTTTTATAACTTGAGTTCCCATTGATGCTCTACGATCTCTTTCCATTCCTTTTATGCTTAATGTGGGATAAGTATCAGTTATGAAGTCAACACGTTTGCATTTGAATTTTTTGGCCAGATTCAAAATAGAATTTAAAATGCTTTGTGCAAAATCTCCAAATGTCAGATGAATGTCCTTTGCTTGCTGAATGAGTGCCATGCCATCAATTAACAACACCGATTCGAATGGGATATCTTCAACTGATGTAATGCTGCAACAATATTTATTTTCAATGTAATGCAATAATAATGCTTTATTTGTTCTGTTTTTACTTCCATCATGGTTACCAAGACACAAAGGTATAGTGTTAAGACTATATTTCATGAGTTCACTGAGATCCATATTCTTCACTTTTGCAATAACAAGAAGACGATTTAATAAATCTTTACTGGATTTCAAAGCCAGCATTTCATCTTTGACCTTCATCTTGATTGTTTTTCCAACATTAGTGAAAGTTTTAAGTTTTAATTTTTTAAGGGGAGAAAAAAAAATCCAATGAACTTACTTGATCACTTAATCTTTCTTTTAAAAAGCTATTAAACCACTTTTCACCAATATCAAATGCTTGTAATATATCTTTCTGGATATCTATTGGAGTAACACCACCAGTTGAAATATGAATTAAATCATTGTACTGTACTTCAAATGGATTGAACATTGATTCGATAGTTTGAATAATTTTATTTACATCTTCTTCATCCCGTTTAATTCGTGAAGCATCAAGTTCTTTTTTGGAACGAATATATTCTTCTTTGCCTGCCATTAATTTGCAATAATGTGAAATTATGGCTCTAGAATGATGTGAAAGAATCCATCTGTTTACAGCTCCTTTATTGCATGTAATTCCTGTCAACCCACCTTTTGTCTTAGAATCACGGTTGCAAGTTTGTTCGATTACCTGATCGCAAGCAGTTTTGGAAAATCCATATTTTTCTTGTTGTTGACAAGAAAATTTTCCTTTTAGGAATTCATTCTTTACATCTGGATGTGTTTTATGCAACATTTGCATTTCACACCAATATATAGATAAATACCTTGAGTAATTTACTCTGTCATAAGCAAAAAACCAAGGAAGCATAGAATAAACAGCAGATAAATGCAACTCCCAGTTTCCTTCCCTAGTTGCTCGAATAAAAATCAACAAAATTTCCATCATCTCCAAAAAACTACTCCAAAAAGCAAAGGTTGGACTATCTAAAGATTTTTCAGCTATAAAAGCAGAATATTTTTCAAGGAAATTTAAGACATTTTTATCACATATATATGTTTTTGAAGAATCAGATGCAAATGTATCAAGAAATTCTGCAATGGTGTGTTGAATTGTAGTACGTTCTTCATTTTCTAATTCATTCAAAAAATATTGCAAACATAATCTATGTAGAGCTTCACACATTAATTTATTTGCACAGATACTCCTATTATAATGATGTCCACTAATTACCCCCTGGATCGATCCTGCAGCTACTATGCCTGACTCGATAAAAATATCACTCAATCCAGCATCAGAAAATCTTTTCCCAATTACAGCCAAAAATGCCATTGCTGTATGAAATTCACCTAACCTGATAACTAACCGTTGTTTAAATATTTTATTTTGCCACCTTATTTGTTGCGCTTTTGAATAAATTGCTTTATCCATAACAAGAACAATGCTATTAATCATCAGGTTATCAGCAATTTGTATACTACGTTTTAATATAGCATTTACAGTCGACATATTTGTAGGATTAGCATCCAAAACAAGTAAATAACCTATTTTTGTTTTTTGATAATTCTGCTTCTCTACATTTTCAAGCATAGTATTAAACCTGGACCAGCCAGGTAATTGTTGACCTTCACTACCAAAAAATTTGCACAAATAAAAAAAATGATCAGTCTTTCGCGAGATATCTTGGAAATTTATATATTTATCATCCATAGTAGAAGGCAGATCATCATAGCAAGGAGGGCAATGTTTCTTAATTCCAGTAAAAACTTCAACAGTAGGAATATTTGTATCCAAAGTTCGTTTTCTTCCTTTTTTCATTGGTGAAGTTGTCGTTTCATTTTCATGGAGAGTTTCAATTAAAGTTAAAGGATGACTGCTCCATTGAATGATAATACCGTTTGTATTATGGGTTGTCCCAGATCCACTAAGCGTTTCCTCACCAAAATCGTTGTTGTCCCAGGCGAGAGTAGTAAAAGTCTTTTTAGAAAAACCATGAGGTACTAAATTGCTTTTATTTAACTGCTGTATAGCTAAAGCTGTATCATGTTGCAGAACAGTACTATGAGATACGCAGTGTCCAAAACCATTTAAAATTCCAATCAGGGAAGCAGATCCTGTTAAATGACGTATTGTCATGCCCAAAGCTAAATGTTTTGGTGTTTGTTGCTTTCCATTGGATAATAAGTACATCAAGTCTTGAGATACTGATAAAATTTTTCTTTTCATATCTTCATTTACAGAAACATAATAATCTTCTACTACTTCTTCTGAAGCTCCTACACACCATGCTATAAAATTAAACAAGTGTTTAGGAACATAATTTGATGCTGCCTCTGTTGTTAGATCATCATCTTTCGGAGGCCACACAGTTATAAATCCAGGAGTGCCGAGCATTACATTTTTTAACATTTTCGCAGCAAAATACAAATTTCTAATTTCATTCTGATTAACCTTTGATTTGCTTGGTGGTTCTTCTTGCTCTGCTGCATCCGAATCTTCATTTTCTGTTTCAGTTGAACTGTTCTGTTCCATAACATGACACACATTTCTTGAAACCGAGTCACATAATACAAGTTCGCACTGATTAGAACGTGGACGCTTGACAAAACTAATCTGTGGATAATTTTTTTGAATACGCCGCTTAAGTAAGCAATTTCTGTATCCAGATATATCAATGTTTTCATTTTCAAGCACAATTTGAACAAACATATCTACTAGTTTGTTCATCCTCATTATTTTATTTTGCTTGATGATTAAATCTTCTATTACATCAGTGCAGAAAACTTTAAATGATATGGAATATTGTGTGTCAACAGGTTGTGCGCTTTTGTCAATGGTTAAAAACTTGGTATAATTTTTGTAACAAGATCTATGATACTGCATTTCGATTGCTACCAAGTCCTTATCACGAATTTGTATCAGTAAATGCTCATCCTTCTTTGCGATTGCAGCTTCGAGCAATAAATTGTTGTTTGTTTCACATTTAGCCAATTTTTCTTTTTTTCTTTTACCTGTAGGTCTGTCAACAATGTATTTTTCTGTTTTGCAAACAACACATACGGTGGGCAACACGCATTTTTTGTTTACACCCTGCGAGAATATAGAATCACTTCCATTAATTCGTTTAGAAATCATGTTTTCGGAAAGTGATGCATCATAAAATTGTTTTGCTTTTGAAGTTGATGCTTTAGAATTTTTTTTTTCAGCAGCAGCAATTCGGGTTTTATCCGTAAACTTACTATAACATTTACGATGAAAACCATTTTTTTATCATCAGGTAATTCTTCTTGTTCATTTACGGGCAACAATAACAATTCAGAAGCTATTTTACCTTCAGTCGTATCAAAATCTTTCCATTTCAAACAGCACTGTTTAACTTTTGCCCAACTGACGGTGGAAAAGTTTAATATTTTTATGTCTGCATCATTGACAAGATGCAAACAACATTTCATAAGATCAGACATTGTATTAATATCGGCATTAGTACCATTCATACGCGGAATCAACTTTGTAAACAAGGCGAATTCTAGGATGTAAACATCCGATGGAGATAACGCTAGATAGCGCGTTTGCGATTCGACGATGTTCATTGGATCATAATTTCAGTCAAAAAAAATGGCGGCTTGTGATTGAAGGATTCAGTTGGATATTCGGCTACTTTTACATACCAACATATAAACAGGACCGCAGAAATTGTAAAAATTAAGAATTTATATAATTGATTATGAAAAAATGTGCACTTTATGATACCAGAACATTATGAATTCTTTATCTATACAATATTATTTAAATTTTAAGATTAACTCAAAATTGCCCCTCGATGATTGAAACGAACTTGCATGATATTCACGTACGGCCCACGGCCTATATGGGTTAATAAGGTGAAAACGATATTTATAAAACAATTTGAAAAACACATTAACTCATTTAAAAACATAATTTCAGCAATTACCATCAATAGTTGGGAAAATATCGGAATATTTTTGTGCCCTGTTGTGAAATAAAGGCTACTGGCGAGATTTGCGCCAGGCTTACATAAAAGTGGAACTGCTTCTGCAATTTACTGTAATGTATCTACTACGTAATAGAAACTATTGAGTAACAATATAGAAAGAAAAAAATCTATAGTTTTGTATATATACTATATGATGAACATCAATTACCGCTCATAATCATAAAAGTATTTAATTTCTTTAGTGAAAAACTGTATATGATCTGTAAACTTCTATATAGGGTGATTCGCTGCCGCGAGTATACATTTTTAAGGGTGGTACAGCTCATTAAAATAAACTTTTTTTTTTTTTTTTTTTTTTTTTTTTTTTTTTGCATAGGAATGCTAGACTCAATCCACTTAATCAGTCTAACTGCAAGTCGAACCCAATTTTTTTTCCCAATTATTCAACGGTAAAGAAGATATTTGACCGATATAGTCAACAGACTTACTGTATTTTTTGTGTAATATGATAGATATGACAGGAATTCCTCGGTCATTAGGTTAATGTTTCATATGTACAATTGTGGGAAAAAAAAAGTAAACACCCTTTACTAACTTTGCAAAACATTATCGTAGAAGAAAGTTACTGGTACTACACGATTGGTAATAAAGTCTACTTTTAAATGATGTATATAAAATTTGCTTAGGGGGCCATCTACATATTAAAACGAAACATAACTTTATTTTTTTTCAATAGCAGTACACAATTCTGACAGCATAAATGAACTTTACACCCTTCAATTAGCCTAAAAACAAATTTTTATGCAATTCGTACAATAAGTTTCCGAGAAATTAATTATTTTAAAACGAGTATATTTTAAGGGCTGTGTCCAAATTGAAGTTCTGTACTCGATTGTTGACCGAGAGAGCCCCTTCTTGATCAAGGCATCTTGTAAGAGCCACTCAAGCAGCCATTGAAGACTTCTAGATTACAGGATAGCATAAAAAATTTCAAAATATCTAGTCAGTTCTATCATAGACCCTTAAACCATCATTTTGCCGTTTTTAAGCATAATTTGAAAACTATTTGGCAGAAAAATGAGAAATTTTGGATTTCGAAAAAGCAGGACTTAATAAATCTAAATCCATAAAAAAATTGTAGGTTGCAATTTATAATTTTTTCGAATTTTAATTTCGTAATTCATAACTCATATCATAAACTTATAAAAACTGCAAATTCAACGTATTTATGTTTAGGTATTTTATTATTATTACGACACAAAAAATTAGCACATTAGGAGTATCATTTCATGAGATATTAATAAAAATATTAAAATATAATTTAACATTAGAAGCACTAAATTTTGATTGTTTATAATTCAAAAACTTATCATTCAAATATGACTTGAAATTTGGTGTCTAGGCATAGTTTGAACCGAAGATTTGAAATATCTTGTTAAAATTGGGTATTGCCATTGAAAAAAATGAAGTTTGGGTTCGTTTTAAAATGTAGATGGCCCCTTAAGCAAATGTTATATACATCATTTAAAAGTAGGCTTTATTTCCAATCATTCGGTACCAGTAACTGTCTTCTACGATAATGTGTTGAGAAGTTAGTAGGGGGTGTTTACTTTTTTTTTCCACGAGTGTACCGTGAGCATACTTGCCAACATTCCCTTAAACATCCGTAAAATGTGAGTTAAATTTACCCAGGCTAAACACGTTTCGAACCAGAAATTTACTAAAGATTTCATAGAGAAACATGATTTCAAATATATAGTGATACATCAAATAAATTTTTTGGTTAGTAATGCGTATAACCTGGGTCAACTTGACTCACATTTTATACGGAAGTTTACTTGAATGTTGGCAAATAAACCTGAGCTACCTTCCAAATCAGGAAGTGTCTAGGCCAATGTTGTTTGGACGCAGATCGTAGCCTTTTCCTGCAAGTCTTAGAATGTTATCATATTTAATTGGAAGGAAAGCATGTCTGTTAAAAATACAACTAAAAGTTTTCCATTACTGTTAAAGCTATGAAGAAAAACTTCGGCTCGACTTGCACTGAGACACGATTGAATAAGTAGATTGCTACCCAAATTTTCTATGTAAAAAATGTTTATTTTAGTGAGCTGCATTAACCCTAAGCGTATGTACATGCGATAGAGAATCACCCTGTATACACTGTATAGTATGCTAAAAGTTAGTTCAATTAAGGGTACAGTGGCATTAAAAATTAAATCCTTTAATTTTCAATAGATTCATTTGAAAACTGGAAGACTTGTTTATGGTAAGCTCGAAAAGTTATATTCAATATTTGGTGATAAAATAATAAAAAGTTTTTAAATTATTTAATTTTTAAATTTTTAAAATAACGAATAATTGTCATAAATGTAAATAAGTAAGAGTAATAAGTCAAAATTACGTCCACTAATAACCATATCACAATATTAAAATATTTATTTGCTTAAAAGACGTTATAAAAACACATTAAAAGTAAATTAAAAATCTGTATCGGCATGTTTCAACTCTTTCACTGAGTCGTCATCAGAATGTATAACAGAAAATTACAAATACAATGCATACGAAAAATGGAAAAAATTAATCGAATATAAACAAGTAATCGTAGAAACGCGCCTTATATTTTCGCGATCGCACGTGTTCCCTCTACGTCACAACGCCGCAAGTTGTCTAACCATTCAACCCATAAATTCGGAATACGAAAAGATAATGTATCGTTACAAACTCCTGAACCTCTTAAATAAATTTCAGTGGACTCTCTTATAAATAATTATAAATAAAAATTAGACCTGTAGGCTATTATACTCTCGTTAAAAAGCATGTTAATGTTCAGCTGAATCAAACAGAGAACATTAACATACTTTTTAACGAGCTGTAAGAATGCTGCTTCGTTACATATTGATTTTTTGCGCGTTACAATCTTCATGGTTTCTCTTATAATCGATGGATAGTATAGACTGGAGGCTCCCCTCCTGCCGAAATTGAAAATGCAATTATTGCTCAAAGACAGTACTGTAATCGATTTCTTTTGTGTGTCCCTGTATATGGACGAAAAATGTTATGAATGCCCTATAATATCGTAATCGTAGTGAAATATTCTGTGATTTATATCAGTTTCAATGCATTTGAAATAGCGTAATGTCATTAAAATACTCTGCGAACGATTTCCTCCAATATACCATAATGTAGTGGAATTCTTTTGGGTGCCCCTGTCAATGAACTATTAATTCCACATACTTCGTATACAATACCAAACATGCCTAGGTAACCTTTAATAACATTTATCAATTGTGTTAAAATCCGAGTGTATTTACGGAAGTTAGAGCGTGGACAGACGGACAAACAAACCGAATGCATAAACACTTTTCAACTTTGTTGGAAAGTGTTAATAAAAAGGACGAGGTACATGCAAAATACAAAACTGTCGAAGATTTATTTAGATTTCATAGAGGTGAAAAAGCACACATCGGCATCTCGGTAGCCCCGGTTAGATGCCTTACTCATTTAAAAAGAAATATTACCTTTTACTTTGAAAGATTTATTTAAGGGGACCGGGAAAGCCCTATCTCCGCCATGTTAAATTCATCAACTTTTTGTACATTTTTCTCAGAAATGGTGAAACATAGAGATCTAAATTTTTTAGAGTAGTTAGAATAACATGATTTACGTATTTTAACAGGTCATTTTCTTTCTAAGTGAAACCCAAAATTAATTATTATTTATTGAAAGTAATTTTTAAATTAGCATTTTTGGTAAGATTTCACTGCCTAAAATAAATAATTCTCAACAAATCATTAAATTCCTGTGTTAAAATATACAATCTCTATAATAATAGCCTAATTCATGTGACTGTCATCAACAGTTCTGGGTTAACCGCTTCACTTTTTATATGCCAGGCGGCTAATTTGATAATTTAATATTAGACAGTCGAAGGTAATACATCGCCAAATATTGCCATCGGTATTATAGTAGTCCACTTCATGCAACTGTAATGAACAATTTTTCGCGTGGTAAATTAAAACAAAGCTTTGATGGTAAAATTAAATATTATGTTTTATGGTATTATTTATTACTTTTTCTTTTCTTTTTTTTTAAGAAATAATTGAGAGCCATAAATTGTAAATATTTCAGTTTTAAATTAAATTTATGTATTTTAAATAATATGAGTGAATGTATTATATTTTAAATGAAATTAAGGAAATACGAAAAAATACGACGGGATCAATGTTTGGCGATTTATCACTGCACCCGGCTGGCATAAAAATACCAAATTCATGATTTATGTATCAGAATCTTACGATTTAGCGAAGCATTGAGCAAGTAAATTAAATTATGAATAAAAGTAGCATGATACAATGCTTAGTATACATTTAAGGGAGACCAAACTGGTCGCCAAGGGCGGCTAGTATAACATAATGTAAGTATTAAAAAAAATCTGAGTTCTTAAGTTTAATAGATATTGAAAAAAAGAAACATAAGCACGAAGAGTCCAAGTTTTGAGAAAGAGTCAATTAAAGATAAATGGCCATTCAGCTGTGAAGTACTCTTAGAAAGAATGAATAATTTCAACACTTATTTTTTTTTATATATGTAGCCGTCTGCTATTTCTCTCTCTCTCGCACGCGAGGAGCCAGCCAATAGCAATGAGGCGCATTTCCTCCCCCCGCGTTTTCTGCGGAGAGCTTTTGAAGTCACGTGACGCAGTAACATTCGAACTCTGCAGAGAGCGGCAGATATTCTTTCAGTGACGATGGCGAATATTTAACTATGTGTTGTTGTGTTAATAAATTTTATTTTTCTACAAAACCTTCTGATTATTTGAGTCACCGAGATATTTTCATCATCTCCCTTCAATGCATTCTCTAAAATGGTGACCGCGGATTTTTGAACCTTCAACTATTTCATAGAACGTCGAACTATTCAACTGTTTCATGGAACGTTTTGTTTAACTAGCAAAATGGCAACTGCTGAAACATCTGCCGTAGTCATTCCACCCTATATCTCTGTGGACCCTACATTATGGTTTCATATGCTGGACAGCACGTTCGAATTAGCTACTCCTAAAGCTATCACTGAGTCGAAAACAAAATATAATTATGTTGTAGCGCATCTACCGCCTGCTACTGCTACTATGGTTCGAGATGTGATAATGAGTCCTGATCCAACTGATCCTTATCAGATTTTGAAAGCAAAAGTTATCGAACGTTGCGGAGAAAGTCGTACTTTAGAAATTCGGAAACTGCTAGCTGGAGAAAGCCTGGGTGACAGAAAACCAACTGAATTACTTCGATTAATGAAAAGACGGGCTGAAAGCCATAATATTAGTAACGATCTTCTTCTAGAACTGTTTACTCAACAAATGCCAACCACTGTGCAAACGATTCTAGCTTCCATTGAAAAAATTACTCCAGATAAAGCGGCGGATATTGCTGATAGAATAATTGAATTAACGCCTTCCAACATTAGTTCTGTTTCGATTCGAACACCAACAACTGAATCTCAGACACCACCAGCCATTGATATGCTCGTAAAAGAAATCCAAGCATTACGCCAAGAGGTCGCTCATCTTCGTCGTTCAAGAAGTGTATCTAGAAGTGATAACCATCAGCGTAATCGTTCTCAGTCCCGCCATAGGGATGCAACATTGTGTTGGTATCACCAAAAATATCAAGAAAAAGCAAAAAAGTGCCTAGCGCCTTGTTCTTATTCGGAAAACCAGAAGCGGGAAGAGTAGCGGCGACGGACTTCTCCCCAGCACCTTCTCGTCGCCTTTTCGTTAGAGACAGAAATACAGGTATGTGTTTTCTAGTCGATTCTGGATCTGATGCCTCACTTGTGGCCGCGAATAAAAATGACAAAACTAAGCCTGTTCTTCAAACCTTTCGTGCTGCTAATGGCACAAAAATTAATGTGTATGGTCGTAAATGTATTAATATCAACTTAGGCCTACGCCGAAATTTTACATATTCTTTTTATATTTGTGATGTTTCATGTGCTATTTTAGGAGCTGATTTTTTGCATAATTTTAATTTAAAACTTGATTTACGGAATCGTCGTCTTATTGATTCCACTACTAATTTAAAAGCTCCTGCTATATTAAGTACTTGTAATATATTTTCTGTGAAACCCAATGTTGTAAATGATATATATGGTAAATTATTATTTAAATTTCCTGAAATCACGAAATTACCGGATCCTAACCAACCGGTTAAGCATAATACTGTGCATTATATAAACACTAAGGGGCCTCCAGTCGCTGCTAAGCCTAGACGGCTAGCTCCAGATCGGTTAAAAATTGCCAAAGCTGAATTTCAGCACATGCTACAACTCGGTCATATGAGACCTTCTAAAAGTAATTACTCTTCGCCTTTGCACCTGGTGCCGAAGAAAGGATCTGTCGATTGGAGACCTGTTGGTGATTATCGTGCTCTAAATGCACAAACTGTTAAAGAAAAATATCCTATCCCTTGTATCGCAGATTTCACTGCTGAATTACATGGTAAACAAATCTTCAGTCACATTGATCTTGTAAAAGCCTACCATCAAATTCCCATAAATCCTGATGATGTACATAAAACTGCGATTTGCACTCCATTTGGACTTTTCGAAAGCACTCGTATGCAATTCGGCCTTTGTAACGCTTCCTCAACTTTTCAACGATTTATTGATGACGTAATTCGTGACTTAGGATTTGTTTACGCATTTCTTGATGATTTTCTAATTGCATCAAATAATGAAACTGAACATTTAGAACACCTTGAGTTGTTGTTTTCTAGACTTAAAGAGTATGGCCTGTGTATTAATGTTGATAAATGTAAATTTGGCCAATCCACTATCGATTTTTTAGGATTCAAACTTTCAGCTGAAGGAATTGAACCCTTACCTGATCGTGTAAAATGCATCCTAGATTTCCCCCAGCCCTCTACCTTAACTCAACTAAGACGCTACTTAGGTCTTTTCAATTTTTATCGACGGTGCATTCCCAAAGCTGCCGATATTTTAGCTCCACTCGTTAAATTCTTAGAAGGACACAAAAATACGAAAAAACATCCCAGTTCCAATGCTAACAAAACTGAGCAATTACAATGGAACGATGAAGCCATTCTTTCCTTCACTGCTTCAAAAGAAGCTATAGCTCGAGCTACATTATTACGACATCCAATTCCTGGCGCCCAGCTACGCTTATGGGTCGATGCCAGCAATGTCGCAATTGGTGGATCTTTAATGCAACTCTCCGAAAACCAATGGGAACCAATAGCATTTTATTCCTGTAAATTAAATAAATCTCAAAGAAATTGGTCTACTTATGATCGTGAATTATTTGCTATTTACTGTTCTATTAAAAAATTCAGACACATGCTAGAAGGTCGAAATTTCATTATTTATACAGACCAAAAACCCCTTACATTCGCATTTCAACAAAACCCTGATAAATGTAGCCCACGTCAATTGAGACATTTAGACTATATTTCACAGTTTTCTACTGATATTAGATATACTAAAGGCTCTGACAACATTGTGGCCGATGCATTATCTCGAATTGAGATAGATTCAATTTCTCCTAATGTGTTAGATTTTAAAGAGTTTGCCACTGCTCAGACAAATGATGAAGAGCTAAAACAACTTCTCGAATTTGACACCACTTCATTAAAATTAGAAAAACATTATTTTCCACTCGAAGATGTACATTTATATTGCGATATGTCACAAAAACATCCTCGACCATTTGTTCCTAAAAGTATGCGACAAACAGTTTTTTCAACCTTACATTATTTCTCGCATCCTGGTATCTCAGCTTCATTAGATTTAATTTCTAAACGATTTGTATGGCCTCGCATGCGTAAGGACATAAAATCTATGGTTCGCAGCTGTACGAAATGTCAAAAAGCTAAAATCTTTCAACACACCAAATCACCAATTGGTACATTCTCTGAACCTGATGCTCGTTTTGCCCATATTCATATTGATTTTATCGGACCTTTACCATCATCCGATGGCAATCAGTATTGCATGACCATCATTGATAGGTTCACGAGATGGCCCGAAGTTATACCCACATCTGATATGACTGCAGAAACAACTGCTCGTACATTGATACACAGTTGGATCTCCAGATTTGGAACCCCTGTTACCATTACTACTGATCAGGGTAGAAATTTTGAGTCCACTCTTTTCAAAGAGCTTACAGATAGATTAGGATGTAAACGCATCAGAACTACAGCATACCATCCACAGTCTAACGGTTTTATTGAAAGATTCCATCGCCATCTTAAGAGTTCTCTTAAAGCTCACAATCAAATTCAATGGACTGAAATCCTCCCCATTGTCTTACTTGGTTTACGCACTGCTCTTAAAAATGATATCCAAGCGACCTGTGCTCAACTTGTTTATGGCACAAATATCAGACTACCCTCTGATCTCATAAACACTGAAACTATAAATCAACCACCTACTCTTACATACGTCACTGCGTTAACTGAAAAAATGAGAAATTTAAATCCCATTGCCACTGCAATGCACGGCAATCCTAAAATTTATGTCAATCCCTCATTAAAAACCTGCTCACACGTGTTTCTTAGATCAGATAAAGTCAATCCTCCCTTATCACCCCCTTATACAGGACCTCATCGAGTGATTGACAGGTCTGAGAAAACGTTTGACTTGGAATTAAACGGGAAGCGCTGTACTGTATCTATTGATCGCATTAAACCTGCGTATCAATTAGCAGATTCTATTTCACCTTCCCAACCTCAAAAACAAAATGAGCCCATAAATATTCCAACTACTCCTGTCGAACACCCTATCACCAAATCTGGTCGTAAAGTTCGTTTTCCGAAACATCTCGTTACGGATTATATTGTTTAAAACATTTGATGTATATAGTGTGCATACTATTTCCTTCTCAAAAGTATTGTTTTTCATGTAATGCATAATATATTTTCTATTTTTTTTTTGCATCATATGTACTTTAATTTTACTCAAGACCTTTCTTATGTATCTTATTAATTGCTACCTTTTTGTAATCGCGACTTCGTCACTGGGGGCATACTCTGTAGCCGTCTGCTATTTCTCTCTCTCTCGCACGCGAGGAGCCAGCCAATAGCAATGAGGCGCATTTCCTCCCCCCGCGTTTTCTGCGGGGAGCTTTTGAAGTCACGTGACGCAGTAACATTCGAACTCTGCAGAGAGCGGCAGATATTCTTTCAGTGACGATGGCGAATATTTAACTATGTGTTGTTGTGTTAATAAAGTTTATTTTTCTACAAAACCTTCTGATTATTTGAGTCACCGAGATATTTTCATCATCTCCCTTCAATGCATTCTCTAAATATATATAAACATGTGTGACACATAGCTGGAAAGATAAAAGTTTAAACTATTTAATGATAAAAAAGTAAAAATCGATTTTTTTGGTTGAATTTTGCTTTCCCTGTCCACTTAAAAATAGAAGGATAAAAAATAGAGAAGTTGACATGTCAATCTTCATATGCGGAAAGTTTTGAAGCCGGCAAACGAGTTCTTACCAGCTCTCCTATGTCCGCATTATTTAACTTTGACTGACAGCAATCTACCACTGAAAGACGACGTCAAATATGGCGGACGCAGGAGAGGGGGTAGAAACGGCTTTAAGTGACGTCATTTATGACTACTTCATCTATTGGATCCTCTTTGAATGAAACATGCCAGTGGACATTATCGCTGTTACGTAATGACTAACTTTTTCTTTCATCCATGTATCAGTCACCTGCATAATTATTTAACCGGTTGTAATTGCATTGTTTCAATATCTGGCAACAGTTGGTTTTGTTTTGTTCTAAAAAAGAAGTTTACCAAATAAAGTAATGTGAAATATATGGCTCTTCTGTCATTGAATTTAAGTTAGAAATATATTCGCTTTAATAATAAGAAATGCTATTGAGGGCAGTTTTAATACCTTATAGATATTTTAATACTTAACTTTTAGGGATTCATTTAGTTAAGAGATTTATTTACATTGGAATCCAACATATGGCGTCCGCTGACAAGACTGGAATCTGTAAGTAGAATTTTATTTAAACTGCTCAAGTGAGAATTATTATTATTGTTGAATATTAAAAAAAAAATATTGTTGATGTTGAATAATATGGATGCGTTGAAAGCAGCTAGACGACAGCATCGTAGAATTTTCATTAAAGCGTGTAACGAATTTGATGCAAGTGAAAATAATTTATCGACTGCTGAAAAAATTCTGAAATTGACAATGATAGAAGAGAAAGCGAAATTTATGACCGATGTAGAATATAAAATTAGAGAAATATTGTATAGCGCCCAAGCTGACGAAGAAACAATAGACAAAGATATCGATGAATCTGAGGTTTACATCGATCGCTGGCGTGTATTACAACAGAAATTAAACGAACTTTTGATTTTAAAAAATGAAAATTTGAGATCTGATATTTCGGTAATTAATAAGAATGTATTGCTTCATTATCCGAAGATACAGTTACCTACTTTTAATGGTGAAATAAAAAATTGGTTGCAATTCTGGGGTCAATTTCAAAAAATTGATCAAGATACTAGCCTAGATTTTCATGACAAATTTGCGTATTTAACACAAGCCATGGAAAAAGGCAGTGTGGCAGAAGAATTGATTAGAAGTTTTCCGCCTGGCGGTAATAGTTATGCCAAAGCTGTAAGTCAACTTAAATCTCGTTTTGGACGGGAAGAACTTTTGATAGAATATTATATTAGAGATTTGTTAGGCCTTGTACTGCAGAAGCAAAATCCAGGAAAACATAATTCTTTGCGACGATTATATGATTCATTAGAATCGAAACTGCGATCATTAGAAATTCTTGGAGTTATTAGAGACAAGTATGCTGCGATGTTATATCCGCTTGTTGAATCGTCTCTTCCAGATGATATTCTTAGAGCATGGGAAAGATATAGAACATCTCACAGAAGATAGTCAAATAGATGTAATGATGGGGAATCTGAACTAGATAAAAATCATGATACAGATTTAAAGAATGGTGTTGTAATTGGCTCAAAAACTGATCTAGATAATTTATTAGAATTTCTGCAAGACGAAGTTGAAGCAGAAGAAAGAATTTCTTTGGCAAGTAAAAGTTTTGACAAAACTTTTCAATACAGAGCTGCACGCAATAATCATGAATTCGAAGAATCTCAAATATCTACTGTATCAGATTTATTAAACATTGATATGAGAAAATATACTAGAAAAAAGAATAATTTTAAACAAAAAATGTGTATTTTTTGTGACAAACGACATGCATCGAAAAAATGTTTCAAGGCAATGTCAATGTCGTATGATGTTAAGAAAGACATAATGCAAAAGAAGGGAACTTGTTTCCTATGTTTAAAATTAAACCATCTAGCCCGAAATTGTAGAGCAAAAGTAAAATGCGTTGTATGCAGAAAAAAACATGAAACTCTAGTATGTCCAAAAGTTCCTGAAACGTTAATCAAGCCTGAAGAAGCCCAGGATGCCTTAAAAGCTCTGAATAATTATTACTTCAGGGGACCTTCTTTGAGTGTTGAACCTTCAAAAAGCAAGCTTCATCATGAGCCAGGATCACAAGGACGAGCTAGAGGAGGTTCAAGCAGGGTACGTGGTGGTTATGGTGGACCCCGTAGTGGTGATGGGTATGCTAATGGCTACGGCCGAAGATATGACAGTCCACCTTTTGGAGGTCGAGATTTTTATGACCGTGGCTACAGTTCAATGTCGCCTCGCATGAGACCATACCCTTCACCTTATGATCGTCCTAGTCCATCTATGGCGCCCATGAGAGATGAATATGCGGATCCCTATTCATCATCTTTGACAGATCCATATTCACCAAGATCTGGCATGTCTCCTGTTTCACGTGATTTGTATGAAAGAAGCAGCAAAGCAACATTTCTTTGACACAGCTAAGGTTGAAAAGGATAATTTTTTAGTCAATATGCTTTCGATTGAATATCACCCTTCTCTTCCTGACAATTTTGATCTATGTTTGAAGAGACTAAACAAAGTTGTGAATCCTCTGATATCAGAACAACTTTATGAGCTACATGGGAATCAAAATCCTTCAGACCTACCTAGAAGAGGCTGTTCCAGCCATCAGCAATTAAAATTGAAATGGTGGGAGAGACCCGAATGGTTGTATTCGCCCTATGAGAAATGGCCCTCCACTAAATTTATTGCTGATGAAGACGAAGTTCTTAAAGAAAAAAAGAAAAGATGTTTCCTCGTCGGATACTGTCCTAATTTCCAGTAGTGAAAATGTGGAAAATGGTTGATATTATCGCTACAATTATAAGGTACCGAAAAGATTTAACTTGTAATTTTAAATTGTTGAGTTGTGCTTTTCCCACAACTCAAGGTGGGAGTATGTTACGTAATGACTAACTTTTTCTTTCATCCATGTATCAGTCACCTGCATAATTATTTAACCGGTTGTAATTGCATTGTTTCAATATCTGGCAACAGTTGGTTTTGTTTTGTTCTAAAAAAGAAGTTTACCAAATAAAGTAATGTGAAATATATGGCTCTTCTGTCATTGAATTTAAGTTAAAAATATATTCGCTTTAATAATAAGAAATGTTATTGAGGGCAGTTTTAATAGCTTATAGATATTTTAATACTTAACTTTTAGGGATTCATTTAGTTAAGAGATTTATTTACATTGGAATCCAACAATCGCATTATCCGCTAATCTGAGTTCGAAGCTGTAAAAGTCACATGATTGGGGAAAACAAACCAGCATGTTTCCGTAGTAAAGTATAGTGAAATTTCTTTTAACTGTCTGAAAGTAAATTATTTCACCACGTGCCAAAGTATTGTGCTGCGTATAGTTGTTACAACAGTTCAATTAATTCGTTTATAGACAAGAAATGTAATACTTAGTTATCCCGTCGACCAAAAGTCTATGACCAGACTATAATATTAAATGCCAATAATGGTTGATTGTAAATATCGCATTCACTTGACTTTAAGCAAGTTACACGTGTTTACGTCATCAAGTGATTTTTATTTCTACGTTTTATTTGTATTTTTATTAACGTTATACTAATTTATTTGTTCTTTCGTTACTTAAAATGGAAATTACGTCAATTTATATAGTTCGGCGATTTGTATAATTTGGCGAAATTGGTCGACGGGATAACTAAGTAGTACCAAATAAAGTATTTCTTTCCATATGTTTATGCTAATACCAAAGGCAAAAGTTCCGTAATCCGGTTTTGCAGCCAATTGCCATATTTTAGTCAGCATCGGTTGGCGCAAATTTAATTTAACTTTCGTAACCAGGGTTTCTTGTGTGTAGCAACATTTCCATTGGAATTTAAATTTTTTACTCCATTTTTATAATGCGGCAATTTTTAAAGTTATACGTATTAACCATGTTTATATAATTTACACTTGAATATAAAAATTTTATCCATAACTGCTCCATACACTTGAAACAGAATTATTGAGAACGTCGCACGCTTATACATTTTGACGTTAAATCACATTATTTGGCGACAAAAGTTGAATCGAAAGCGTAAATAAACAAGTAACATGTATAGTAAGTACAGTTATTTTTACAGTTACGTCTGCTAATATCTCCTGTATGTCACACGATGGGGAAGTTTGATGTCAGGCGGATATTGTCCATTGATCATGAAGTGAGAACTGCATTATGTGAATTTGTCAATATGTGCAATTATGCATTAGAACAAGTAATATAAAATTTTGCTTTTAAAGTCAATTCCTACTTAGGTCATCAATGAAAAAATTAATATAATCCCTTAAGCTAATAATAGTTTTTGTTGCATTAAAATGTCTCAATTTGTTGATTTTCTATAAGCAAGTAGGTTTACAGTGGAAGTCTATGGGAATTTGGCGAAATATTAGAGATATCGCCAAGTTGGCGTCACTTTTGGCGACTTATTTTGGTCGCCAAATTTGGCGATATATTGTCAAGTTGGCGACAAACTTGGCGGTATTTGGCGACAGAACAGGATCCCCCTATGGTAACCCCCCTTATAGATATCAAGATGCATTAAATGCTGTTCAATAACCAATGGCGCCATTTTGTCTCCCATATAAAATTAAAATTAATTAATTAAAATTTAATTAATGAATTAATATTTGAAAAATCTGTATTAACATCAATTGTCATCCAGTAGAAGTTTTAAAAAAATTATTTCAACTTGATAGGATGAATAATAAGTATTCTATTAAAGATTGAAAATTTGAACAAGATATATAAATAAATAAATATAGGGAGAGTGTGAACTATTAGTAGGAATTGATAAAATTGAAAACATTTTCACGGTTTTTGCTAAAATAAATATTTTTTAAAAATCGTGAATAACTAAACATACCTCCTTGTTTTTCACCGAGCTCGTTATAATCATTCCTAAAACACGTAGCTCGGATACGTACTAAAACTTTTATCATCAGTTTCATATTTTCTATTCCTTTTTTTCTAAATTTTAAATCTTTTTTAAATTAACCCAAAATTTGTTTTGTATGCATTTAGAGAGTTTTGTTTTGGGAAAAATTTTGACTAGATTATAAAATGTACAAACAAGAAGTGGCTGACAAAATGAAGAACGAAAAAGAAATGAAGAAAAATAAAAAAATAACGAAGGCAAACTTCAGTAAGACTGAAAATGAAGCAGGAAAAAATAAAATGGAAACGACGGCGAACAAAAACATGACGGAAGATGGGTTAAGAGAAAATAGTATGGAAACAAACGTGAACAAATACACGAAAAAAAAGGGAGAGAAGAATAACAGGAAAAGAAAATTTAATGTGGAAAACTGTTTGGAATCCTCAACATTGAAAGCACATTCCAAAAAACCTAAAAAATCAGTAAAATTTAACAGCCATATAATTGAAGATAATCTGAAAGATGTTTCAAAATATGATGTACAAGATCTAATGGAGGTATATATGACATATGTTAATTACAGAAACCTCAGAAAAGTACATTCTCGTTTATACCTAAGCATAGGCACAAAAAACCGGAGTCTAGAAAAGACATTCAGTGCTATTTTTACACGTTATGAAGAATGCTTTGAAAGTTTAATGAAAGCATATAAAAAACTTTCAGATGCAAAGTAAATTCTTTTAGTTTTTACAATTTAGTTATATAGTTTGTCAACCAGTGTATATGCCCAGCATAATCTTAATATTACTGCCTTTTTGGGCACAGATGTCATTTGGCGAGATTTTTTTCCGATGCCAATTTGGCAAAAAACCTCATAACCATATCATCTATATCCGGGTTACCATATCAAGCTAAATAACGACACTTTGGCACCAGTTAAGTACCTGGTGCTTATATGGCATTGGATATAACATAACATATAATATAACAAATAAAGGCGTATATGACATCTCTGCCGTCAATTTATATAATTGGGCGAGTGGTTTGGCGATTTATATAATCTGACGAAATTGATCGACTGGATAACTAAGTTGTAACCAATAGATAACATTATTAAAAATAGTAAATAATATTAAAATAAAAACTATAATAAACTGTGCAGTACTTGTTAGTTATCCCGTCGACCAATTTCGCCAAATTATATAAATCGCCAAACCACTCGCCAAATTATACAAATTGACATAACTTTTATTGTAAATAACAAAAGACAAATAAATTAGTATAGCATTAATAAAATTACAAATAAACCATCGAAATAAAATTCACTTCATGACGTAAACACGTGTCACTTGCTTAAAGTCCAGTAAATGTGACATTTACGATCAACCATTTTTGGCATTTAATCTTATAGTTTGGCGAGAGATTTTTGGTCGACGGGATAACTAAGTAGTACCTAAGTTTCTCTAATTACAACTATAGACGCTGTAATTTGTGTAGTTGCATCTTCAGGACACGGATGATACGTAAACACCAAAATTTTATACGTTTTTTGGTACAGATGTCATATTCGCCCCATATTGGCGCGATTTTTTTCGGTTGCCAATTTGGCGAAAACATCAAGAGCATAAACAACATAATCCGGGTTACCACATCAAGCAAAATAACGATACTTTGGCGCAGGTTAAGTACCTGTTGCCTATATGATATTGGCGACAGAAAAAAATCGCGCCAATATGGGGCGAATATGACATCTGTGCCCGTTTTTAGGTGCGTTCGTAGGAACAGATGTCATATTCGCCCCATATTGGCTCGATTTTTTTCTGTCGCCAATATCATATAGGCAACAGGTACTTAACTTGCGCCAAAGTGTCGTTATTTTGCTTGATGTGGTAACCCGGATTATGTTGTTTATGCTGTTGATGTTTTCGCCAAATTGGCAACCGAAAAAAATCGCGCCAATATGGGGCGAATATGACATCTGTACCCGTTCGTAATTATATAAATACGTAGCACCTATAGTCGTCGTTCAGTCCGTCCGTCCGTCTGTCCGTCCGTCTGTCCGTCCGTCTGTCTGTCCGCATGTAACAGAGCAAAAACTACCAAACCGAATTGTCTGAAATTTCAAATATATGATTGTTGCAAAATTTTGTCGAGCCATTTCAAATTTTATGAAAATCGGATGTATAGTTTAATTACAGGGACAGTCAAAAGTTTTTCTTTACATTACGGCCAATGGGAAAAATTATTGCAAGTGGATTTTAATGATATTAGAGCCTTCCGAATGATCTGAAATTTTAAAGATATAATTGTTGCAAAATTTTGTCGAGCCATTTCAAATTTTAGGAAAATCGGATGTATAGTTTAATTACAGGGACAGTCAAAAGTTTTTCTTTACATTACGGCCAATGGGAAAAATTATTGCAAGTGGATTTTAATGATATTAGAGCCTTCCGAATGATCTGAAATTTTAAAGATATAATTGTTGCAAAATTTTGTCGAGCCATTTCAAATTTTAGGAAAATCGGATGTATAGTTTAATTACGGGGACAGTCAAAAGTTTTTCTTTACATTACGGCCAATGGGAAAAATTATTGCAAATGCATTTTAATGATATTACAGCCTTCCGAATGGTCTGAAATTTTAAAGATATAATTGTTGCAAAATTTTGTCGAGCCATTTCCAATTTTAGGAAAATCGGACGTATAGTTTAATTACAGGGACAGTCAAAAGTTTTTCTTTACATTACGGCCAATGGGAAAAATTATTGCAAGTGGATTTTAATGGTATTAGAGCTTTCCGAATGATCTGAAATTTTAAAGATATAATTGTTGCAAAATTTTGTCGAGCCATTTCAAATTTTAGGAAAATCGGATGTATAGTTTAATTACAGGGACAGCCAAAAGTTTTTCTTTACATTACGGCCAATGGGAAAAATTATTGCAAGTGTATTTTAATGATATTACAGCCTTCCGAATGGTCTGAAATTTTAAAGATATAATTGTTGCAAAATTTTGTTGAGCTATTTCAAATTTTAGGAAAATCGGATGTATAGTTTAATTACAGGGACAGTCAAAAGTGTTCCGAAAAAATTATTGGAAGTGCATTTTAATGATGTATCAGACTATGCACGTTATGAAGTGCAAAAAATTATACATTCAGTACAATATGGGGTGCAAAAAATAATTTTAAAACTAGTTATAGTACGAACGCACCTCATTTGCCACGTTTGACGAGCAATTTCCAACTTGTTTAAATTGTCGACTAAATGTTTCTGACTCGTTTAGGCACAGATGTCATATACACACTGGGGGCATCTAATTGTCACCAAAATGGCGTTATTTTGCTTAGTATGGTAGCCCGGTAATTGTTGTTTGTTTATTAATAAATTGTTTATTTCATTTTTTTAAATTATATAAATTGTTTTGTTCTATAGTTATTATTACTTTTTTCGGTACTTTTCGGTTAGCCGGGCGCCAGTGTTATATATACATATGTATGTATACTTATATATACATATATATGTATATATACACATATATATATGTTTACATATAGCTTCTATATATGTATAAATATACATATATATGTATATATAGGTATACATACATATGTATATATAACACTGGCGCCCGGCTAACCGAAAAGTACCCTTTTTTCTATCTTCAATAAAAGAAAGTTTTGTAATCGAAATTTTTTTCGACTTACGGTTTTTGCCGGATTTACGCGTTTTAGGGGTCAGAGATCCAAAAAACATGTTTATAGAAAATGTCTGTCTGTCCGTGCGTCTGTCCGACCGTCCGTCTGTCTGTCGCCATTGTACCATCAAAAAGTGTATGAAGTTATGCATAGAGTTGAACCAAATTTTTATTTTAAGTTTTTAAATGGCAAGCAGGTCCTCTCTGAATTTGGAAAAATTTGCCGGTAGAGTGCGCTGTAATAGCGATTTTTGTGCGATTTTGAATATTGCACCATCGAAATGTGAATGAAGTTATGCATAGAATTGAACCAAATTTTAATTTTATTATTTTTTTTTTTTTATTTATTTTTTTTTTTTTGCTATGGCAAGCAGGTCCTTACTGAATTTGGAATAAATAGGAACAGATGTCATATTCGTCCCATATTGGCGCGATTTTTTTCGGTTGCCAATTTGGCGAAAACATCAACAGCATAAACTACATAATCCGGGTTACCACATCAAGCAAAATAACGACACTTTGGCGCAAGTTAAGTACGTGTTGCCTATATGATATTGGCGACAGAAAAAAATCGCGCCAATATGGGGCGAATATGACATCTGTACGTAAAATTCGCCAGTAGGGGATGCTGTAATAGCTATTTTTATGCGATTTTGAATATATTGTATCATCGAAAAGTGTATGAAGTTATGCATAGAATATGAACCAAAAAAATTTTTTAAGTTCTTGGCTATGGCAAGCAGGTCCTCCCTGAATTCGGAAAAAAATCGCTGGTAGAGGGCGCTGTAATAGCGATTTTTGTGCCATTTTGAAAAGGGAATGACGTTATGCATAGAATTGAACTTTTTTTTTGTGTTTGTTTTTGGTCATGTCACGAAGGTCCTCCCTGAATTTGCAAAATTTCCACCGGAAGGGGGCGCTGTAATTGCCATGTTTCTACGATTTTCATTATTTTACCATCGAAAAGTGCGTGAAGTTATCCATATAATTGACCCAAATTTTGTGGCGCGATTTTTTTCTGTCGCCAATATCATATAGGCATCGCCAATATCATATAGGCAACGGGTACTTAATTTGCGCTAAAGGGCTTGATGTGGTAACCCGTATTATGTTGTTTATGCTGTTGATGTTTTCGCCAAATTGGCAACCGAAAAAAATCGCGCCAATATGGGGCGAATATGACATCTGTTCCCAAATTTTTTGTGTATGTTTCTGGCTATCTCAAGCAAGTCCTCCCTGAATTTGAAAAAAATCTGTCAGAAGGGGACGCTGTAATAGCGATGTCTGTGCACTGCAAATAGAAGCGTCTTAAATTTAGACACATATGTGACTGAAAAAGAATTTTAGACACTTAAGTGTCTTAATCTGAAAATTAAGACACTATAGATGTCTTAATTTAAGATACATAAGCGTCTTACTATGACCATGGTGTAAACGAACTGAGAATAATGTCTAAAATATCCGCAAACGTCTTATTTTAAGACACTTCATTGCTTTAAACGTGTCTTAATTTAAGACGTTTTGATTCTTCCGACGCAATAACCACCAGGGGGCACTAGCACTCCCAGTTGCGCATGCGTTTTAGATGTCTTCGTTCGAAGTGGTATACTTGTTTTTATGTACGCGTGTATTTTAATTCGTTTTTTGCGAAATGTGAAGTACTGTGATTTTAATTCGTATTAACTTGGAGTATTTATTTATTGAATACATACATCTGACGTGTGTGCTCGACATCAAATGTCTCTTAGAAGCTGTCGTCGATACAAGGGCGGGATAGACACAGAACAGAAGTAGACGACGGTTGAAGATTACACCCGGAAATTCTACAAAGCGTGTGCAATGGGCTTAGTGTTAACTCGTATCAATTTATATCAATAATATTGTGTTATTCATCTTCGTCCTGTCGAAGCTGGCAAAAAAAAGAAACTTTTGTCTGGCGGGTCCTGTTTTTAGGATGAAACATCTCATTCTTTAAATATGGCTAGTCGGATGTATTATGGGATTACCTTTTAAACTGATGAAAGTCTTTCTCCCTCACTGTGGTTGTGGTAGTTTTTAAAATTTCAAATCGAGGAATATTTCTTACCTCTTGCAGCAACTCAAGTAAGTTTCTTTATAGTAGTAAAATTAGTGTATTTTATGATTTTATTTATTGTACTAAACAAAATCCTGCATGAAATTTAATTAGTTTTGAATCTGTTCGCAAAAAACCCCACTAATTCTAGAAGTATATATTTTTAAACTTATGACGTTCTTTTTTATTACGAATTATATATTCAATGTCAGTTCTTAGTTTCAATGGATAATTTTTATCTCGCAGTAAATGACGGCCACAAGGAAGTAAAGAAAAAAAAAAACTTTGAAAGATGACCTAATGCTTTCTTACTTCCTGGCATAAAACCGCAGATTAAAAAAAGATAAATAAAGTAAATGAGACTGGTCTATTATATGAAGCTGCCTGTAAAAATATACATATGTATTTGATTTGCAATCAACTCTAATACTGATTTTTTTATTATTTTTAATAAAAAAGTAATTTGAAATTTATAATGGGAAAAAGTAAAAACCTCTAACTAGATTTCGTATTTAAAATTGTGGTAACTTTATTTATATGCACTTATACGAAAAATACAAAAATGACAGATGTTACTGTATATATTTAAGACGAAAGAAGTTTGGAAATCATAAGTTATTTTTTCCTCATGTTTTTAATATAGAATATGTACTTATTTGTTTTTATTGATAGTTGAATAGCTTTTGTGAGTACCCTCTGATCTACATAAAAACTTGCCCATGTGGAAATATAAATTTTTTAAAAACATAATTTTTAAATAAGTATTTTCATTTTTTTTTTTTTTTGGGGGGGGGGGGGGATTTTGCATGATTTTTTGTAAAGCTGATATCTTAAATCTTGCACTGATTATAATGAAAGTTTTGAACTTTTAGAGTAGGACAAGTTTAAAAACGCAAATATATTTAACAAAATATCAAAGTCATTTTTTCCCCAATGTTATTAAAGTAGAATATTTATTTATTTATTTTCATTATTCATAGTTAAATGGCTGTTGTGATTATCAAGTGATGTATATGTAAAATTGCCTATGTGGCAATATATTTTTTTATATTTTCATTTTTTTTTTGGGGGGGGGGGGGATTTTTGCAATTTTCGTACATCTGATATTTTAAATCTTTTTCCACATTCAACCGAGTATAATAAATATTTTGAACTTTTAGAGTAGGACAAGATTATAAAATATATATATATATTTATCTATGTACCTTAAAAGCCCTTAATAGCGAACACTTCGGGACCGCGGAATTTGTCCGATAATTGGAGATGTCTACTTTTTTGAGGTAAAAATATACAAATATGTATGTCTGCTGATTAAAAAAAGTATTCGTTAAATAGAGGTGTTCGCTATTCGAGAATGTCCATTAACCTCCACAACGGATACTCCCGAATACCGGACATCTCAATTTAGACAACTATAATGCAGGGTTGCGTTTTTTGCAAAAGTACTTCTTGATTAAAGGAAGGGCAAACTGGGAAGTGCCCCGTCCCCCTACGACTGTAGTGCCCCCAAATTTGATGTGCAATATTTGTAAAGCTTATACTTTAAATCTGTTTCGAAATTGTACTGATTATAATCAATATTTTGAACTTTTAAAGTAAAATAAGGTTAAAAACAAAATAAATTTAAAAAAATCTAATATTTAGATAAATATTTTTTGTTTTTTAATCTTGTTCTACTCCTGAAGTTCAAGATATTGATTATAATCAGTACAATGTCGTAAAAGATTTAAATTATCAACGTAATGAAAATTGTATACCAAAACTGAGAGCACCAAAAAAATCAGGCTGTATTGGGGAAGGGGGGGGGGGGAGGGGCAGGACCACAGCCAAATATTTTTCCAGGATTCAACGTGGTCAAACATGGCTACGTATGATGCTTACAAAAAAATGGATGCGATTCAGACGTTTGAAGTGTCTGAAATTAAGACGCAAAAAGTGTCTGAAAAAATTCAGACATTTTAAAATGTCTGAAAATTGAACACTCCATTTCAGACACTTAAGTGTCTGAATTTCAGACATTTTAATTTAGAGTGTGCCATTTTCATTATTGTACCATCGAAAAGTGTATGAAGTTATGCATAGAATTGAGCCAAATATTTTGTGTATGTTTCTGGCTACGCAAGCAAGTCCTCCCTGAATTTGAAAAAAAATCTGCCGGGAGGGGGGCGCTGTAATAGCGATGTTTGTGCCATTTTCTTTATTGTACCATCGAAAAGTGTATAAAATTATGCATACAACTGAACCAAATTTTTTGTGCATGTTTTGGCTTTGGCCAACAGGTCCTCCTTAAATTTGGAAATATTGCGTGGTAAAGGGGCTCTGTGACAGCGATTTTTGTATACTTTTCTTGATTTTTCGTAGTTCTATTGTCCATCGGCGGCTCATACAGCGGCGGGAACTCGCTTCCTGCTAAGCCGGCTATTCGCAAACAGCTGATAACAACAGAATAAGGAAAAACTATTAATTTTAACAAATATCATGATATATATTAACTCGTTTTTAGTCCGTTTAATTGACTGAAGCAGAAATTTAAGATGAAAATCAAAGTTGGTATAGTATTGAACTAATAATATTAAAGTATTAGCATGTGTAACTACTTTTTGAAATATTAAGATGTATAAGATAGAAGAAAGTTTTGGGATTGGACCATCCAACTAGTTTTTGGTACTTTTCAGTTAGCCGGGCGCCAGTGTTATATGTATATAGTATACATGCATGCATATATATGCATAAATATATGTGCATATATACAAAATATATATATATATGTATGTATATTTACATATATGTATGTATATAAATATGTATATATAACACTATGTGTATATAACACCCGGCTAACCGAAAAGTACCTTTTTTTTATTTACTGTTATTTCGGCTCAGATGACATATACTGGCGCGTTTTTTTTTCCGACGCCAATTTGGCGAAAACATCAACAGCATAAACAACAACATCCGGGTTACCATATCAGGCAAAATAATGACAGTTTGGCACCAGTTAAGTACCAGTTACGTATATGACATTGGCGTCAGAAAAAAATCACGCCGTATTTTTCTTTCCGAAATAATAGAATATATTTTTAAAATGTATATGTATGTGGTATTCGAAAACAAAGTTTTCGCCAAATTGGTGTAAAAATAATCGCGCCAAACCCGGTGCGTATATGAAATCTGTGCTTTCTTTGTTGTTGTTGGGAAAAGGGGAATGCCGTATATTCCGGCGGCCGCCATCTTGAATGTTGTGAGATTTCCTGGCATGTTTTGTTGGCGATTTATTATTTATATTTTATTTTCGTTAATCCTCGCTTCCGCATAAATCGTTGCTTGGTGACATTTACTACTTGGTGGTAAAAGTGTTTTCACACCAAGAAAAAATTCAAGACGGCGTCTGCGGGAATATATGATATCTGTTCCGGGAAAAGTTCCATAATCAGATATGCTTTCAATTGGCTTACATTATTCAGCGTCATTTCGAGCAAGTTTTATTTTATTCTCGTTTACTTTTTTGAAATGATATTGATAATGTATTAAATAAATTAATATTATCACCCAAAGTTATTATAGTTTAAATTTCCTAAAATATGATTTAGAGTAACTTTTTAATTGTTTTATTATTATTATTATTATTATTATTATTATTCAGATGGAATTTTAAATGTTCTCTCTAAAAAGAAATATAAGGATTACCATTTATAATTTGAGGTTTTTACATTGTTTCTGCTGACTAGTTTAGAGTTGTTGGAAAAAATTCCATAATCAGATGTGTCGCCAATTGGCTTATATGAATGGCATTATATCACTTGGCGCAAGTTGAATTTAATGCTTGTTTTTTTTAAGATATTGATAATATAACAGGTTAACATTATCATCCAAGATCATTATAATTTAAATTTCTGGAATATATGTCACAGACGCACCGAGGTTGACGAGATTTATTTATTTGCGCCATATTGGCGGGAAAACCCCGTTTTCAAATACCTGTTAGGTATTCTGCCTGATTTTTTTAAATCATAAAGGGCAATTTATGAACGAGCGCATTAAAAGACAAGCTTCTAGCGAAGCTTTGCATTTTTAAACTAAGGCCTCATTTTCAACAAGAGGAAGGTAGTTCGAAGCTTTTGGCGGCGGATGCGAGACTTCGCTGCGTTAGAATCACAAAAATGAGTGACATTCGATAAAAAGAACTGTATGCAGCAAGTTCTTTGCATAGAAATTACAGAAATGCGTAAAATTCGATAATGCTGCGATCATTAAAAGACGTGTATGGGGGCTTCGCACCCATAAAAACAAAACAAAAAAATCACTAGATGCAGCAAAACTCTTTGTGTAAAAATCACAACAATACGTGAAACTTATGAAAAAAGTCACTAAAAATCATATTAAATCATACAAAAATTCCTTAAAAATCGTCATAATCGTCACCATCATCAATAATGAATCACCAGTCATCATTATCATCATCATCTTAAGCAGCGACCTACCTTTCTTCCCATGAAAGCCCACACGCTTGTCTAGTTGATAGGGCTCTGGCTGCTGGAAAAGAGGTGCAGGGTTCGAATCCCAATCCTGCATGGAAGCGTTTAGGGGGTCGTATTTCACTTTAAACAGAGGTCTAATCTGTTTAACCCTGGTGTGCAAAAGATGATTGTAGCACCCCCAGTCAACCAATCTCTTGTTGAAAACGAGGCCTAAGTTTTAAAAAAAATGCACTCTTCGATTGATATAATAACAAATGCTTTAAGATTTTCAAAGTTTTGTTAACGATTTCCTTCAATTTTTGAACTTTTGACAGAAATTGAAATCAGTCTAATTTTAGGATCAAGGCACAGACGAAAAGAAAGCAAGGCAGACGTCCAGGGAATAAAGCGTTACCGGTTGCTGGAAGAGATACTTATCGCCATGTTAATGCGATGCAGAACATTCTCAAAGATGGCTCTGATGGCACAGTTGAACCAGAGGTCGCAGCACATCTGACTAGCGCAATCACTCCCAAAGGTATTCTGAGAGGACTGGAAAGCGATGCAGAACTAGAAGATCTTTTAAAAGGCGAAAATAAAGCCCGTGGCAGAAAAAGGAAAGTTAAACATTGAAAAATCAATGATGACAGCTTTAACAATAATACTAAACATTCAGGTTCTTCTATGTAACTCTGCTTATCTATTATTCATCACGGCTCAGTAGCTTCAATGTTATTTGATTCTCAGAAACAAAATTTTACAAAATAAATTCCTTTAATTCACATATATTCTTTGTGTTATTTCAGAACAATTTGTTTAAACAAATTGATGATGTCTACAGCAAGTTGTCCACAAACTAGATGATTATATGCAAATTTGGTAGATACAGACGACAATTTTAAGTAATGCCTAAAGCCACTTGTCGTGTATTTCGGAAACTTGATGCAAATACTGCAAAACTAATCGTATAGAAATTGGGCATTTGTATGCTTCACTGTCCACCACTAGATTTCGCTAAACCAAGACTCCTTATCATATAACATTATATGTAATATTACAATTAAAATTTAATTAATTTACCATTTTTAAATTTTTAAATATTGCATAAATATTTTATAATTTAAAAACAGTTTAATCGAAAATATGTGCATTAAATTTAAACTCTATTTGCGCTCCATGATAGCATGATCATAAAACTTAAAATTTTCACTGAAAACTTGAAGTTTTTTTTTTTTTTTACCTACTTTTACAAGTAGTTTTTTAAATATTATTTTTTATAAAGATTTTTAAAAAAATGTAAGCATTGAAGGATTAATATGAGTTATAATTTCGCAAGAGATATTTTTTCATTTATGTTTAGACAATGGAAGGTACAGCAAACTCGAGTACAGCAAATGTTCGAAAATGTTCTAAAGTGTACTTAGACTCGAGAAAAAGATAAAGTTTCAAGTAGACAAATAATTCCCAGAAAAATGATTCAGACGATTGAAATAGTCGATATCGATCGAATCTGACATAGTAGTTAACCGATGTATTTGATTAGAAGTTGGATGAGATCAGTAGACCATCTGTATTAATATTAATATTAATCTATATAAAAGGATATGGCATTTTATGTATGGAGATAAAGATTAAAAACTATCTCAAACGATTTTTTTCCCCATAGGCCGTAATGGAATGGAATTACTTTGATTGCCCCTGTAATCCACCACTTCCACCCACCGCAACCAAACTGCCTTACAAACAGCAGGAGACCAAGGGCTATCTAACGATTACAACCGCGTGTGGGTGGCAGTAGGTGTTCATGGAGAAAAGTTTGTCTTTACCCACAGGCAATTGACTTTATATAGATATAGATATAAAAGGCCCAGCCCAAAGTACTGAATCTAGAAGCATAAAAATTGGGGGAGAATGAGCACAAAGGACGGATTTTTCAAAATTCCTCCCTCCCTAAAGGGGTTAAAAGGGGAGGGGTAGGAAATTTTAGAGCATGTGGCCGTATCTCAGCAGCCGTTTTAGTTAGGAGCGTGAAATTCCAGAAAATGAATTTAATAAAAAAAAATTAAACATTTGTTTCAGCGATTTTAGAAATTCCCCCCTTAAGGGGTTAAAAGGGGGTCGAAACTTTTTGAACATTTGACTATATTTCAGCAGCTGTTTTAGATAGAATCGTGAAATTCCAGAAAATAAATCTACTAAAAAAATAATTAAGCGCGTATTTCAATGATTTTAGAAATCCCTCCAAAAGAGAGTTAAAAGGGGGGGGGGGGTCGAAAATTTTAGAACATTTGCCATATCCCACCAGCCAGGTAAGAGCGTGAAATTCCAAAAATAAATCTACTAAAAAATAATTAAACATGTGTTTCAGCGTATTTAGATATTCACCTTTAAGGAGGTTGAGAAGGACCTTTAAGGAGGTGTTGAAACTTTTAGAACATTTGGCCATATCTCAGTAGCCGTTTTAGGCAGTAGCTTGAAATTCCAGAAAATAAATCTACTAAAAAATAATTGAAAACATGTTTCAGCGATTTTACAAATACCCCACCCTAAGGTGTTTAAAAGGGGTGGGGGGTCGAAAATTTTAGAACATTTGGCATATGTCAGCATCCATTTTAGGGAGAAGCGTGAAATTCAAGATAACAAACATATTAAAAAAAATAGGTAAACACATTTCATCTTTGCGAGATATATTTTGTTTGATTCAAGGTTCTATTAGACTAACCGGCCAGCGAAGCGGGCGAAGTCCGCTCGTAATATTATAAAGAATTAGCGTTTGTTTGTTTCTTTGTAGGAGGTAATCTCTGGAACTACTGAACTGATTTGAAAAGTAATAGTGGCAAATTAATGGTGACAGTGTTCGCTTTAACATAAGCTATATTTTAGTTCGGCGCAACAGCCTCCAGGGGTATTCAGGAGAGAAAAACATTCTGAAATTGCGATTTTTGAGATACTGGTGGTACTAGAAACTTGAAATTTGGCACGGCTTGTAAGAGGTAAAGGAACGCTTTAAGAACGTTTTCTAAAACAATCGACATTTAAAAAAGCGAACTATGCAAAAACCGTTCGAAAAGCGTTCTAAATTACGATTTCTATAGAATTGTTAAAGATATTAACTTGAAATTTAACATGACTTTCCCTTTTAAGACGAAAATACATGCACACAGAGATTTAAAAATAAAATCGAAATTTAAAATGGCACAGGAGAAGAACATTCTAAACGTACATTATTTGTGATATTGAAGAACTAGAAATTGAAATTTGGCATAAGGGTTTCTTTTAAGAACCAAATGATTGTTAAGAATGGTTTTCAAAAAATTCGAATTTTGGAAGGATGGAATGAGCGAAAAACGTTTTAAATTGCGATTTCTATGGATTTGTTAAGGATAGAAACTTGAAATTTGAAATGGCTTTCACTTTTAAGACGCAAATACATGCACATAGTTGTTTAAAAAAAAAAAAATCGAAATTTAAAATGGTACAAGAGAAAAACATTCTAAACGTATGGTATTTACGATACTAGAGGGACTAGAAACTTAAATTTTGGCATAGGGGTTTCTTCTAAGATCCAAATGCTCGTTAAGAACGGTTTTTTTTTTTTTTTAAACATTCGAAATTTGAAAGAATGGAATGAGCGGAAAACGTTCTGAATTACGATTTCTATGGAATTGTTAAGAATAGAAACTTGAAATTTGACATGGCTTTCACATTTAAGACGCAAATACATGCATGTAGCAGTTAAAAAAAATCGAAATTTAAAATGGTACAGGAGAGCAACATTCTAAACGTACGATATTTGTGATACTGAAGGGAATAGAAAGTTGAAATTTGGAATAGGGATTACTTTTAAGATCCAAATGTTCGTTAAGGTGTCCGCACACCTTCGGAAGTGATTTTTTAAAATCTTTGAAATTTTCTCTTGTTATCCATTTTTTATAATTATATTTACTTTAAAGCTTTAAAAAATATATAAAAAATTTAGCAATTACCCAGAAATAATTTTTTTTAAGAGAAAAATAGTCAAAATTATTTAAAAAATTGACGTTTCCGTAAAACGTGATAGCTCAAAAAAGAAATAATGTATTGACATTTTGTAAATTGCATAAAAAACAGAATACCTTTCTCTAGGACTTACACTACACACATTATAATCGCATCTCTGTATCAGATAATATGGCAGTTAAAGTACTAATGTAATGGAAAATTCGCAAAATTTGTCTCAAGTTTGTCATTTATATCAGTGTAAATATAAAACTTTAATATATTATCATGAGTGTAGTCTATTCCCTCAAAAAACTTTTGTAAAAGAAGTACAGAAATTTTCGTGGCATTTCATGCATAATTTTTTGTTTTAGGGTGTTTTGCATATAGTAAAAATCTGAAAAACTTCATTTTGAGAAAAAGCTAAAAATAATATTTAAACACAATTCAAAAGCTGTAATAGCTGTAAATTTAAACGGCTGTAACTCGAGTTCTATTTTAGATGCAGACAAAATTTAAGCAGATTTCGATAGATAAAAGATTCAATTTTAATATTATTGCAAAAATGAAAAATCGATATTTTGATCGAAAATTACGTTTTAAAGGTGTTCGGATACCTTAAGAATGCTTTTTAAAATACATTCGAAATTTGAAAGGATGGAATATGGAAAACGTTCTAAATTACGATTTCTATGCAATTTTACGCAATATTTGTAAATTGATTCCACATCCATTTCAAAAACACACAAATATCACTTGCATTGTTCACCAACTACTTGGTATTGGTAATTTAATATAATTTCAGAAAATAAATTCATGTTATCGTGGTAGAACGAGTTTGAAACAGATATTTTTCAGGAATTTGAGTTTATCTTTAAAAAAATTGATGTTTTTACCGAAATCAAGAAAAAAATGTTGCTTAATAACATACTTCTAAACGACAGAGTTGCTTACAACGTTCAATCGCCGGGTAAAAGACTGGTCATTTATAACGAAATCACCTAGATAATGGGAAGAAACCATTGTTGTACCACTGCTGTACCGTGGTGGAGAACCAATTATTGAGACATTTCTGTACGCTAATCACTTGGAATAAAATTTAGGTAGCACCGGCTTTTCATCGATTAAAGGGTCTCAGGACTCTTAAAATTGGAAAAAATGAAATAATAAGACTAATTTTCAACATTTAATATCGTAAAATGTATATAATTTAAAAACACAATTTTTATTGGGATTAAAATATATAAGTATGTTCTTTCATTTCATGTATTTAAAAAAATTCAAGATACAGAATTAGTATTTATAGGGTGCTAAAAACTGTAAGACATTTGTCGAGCAGAAAATTTTTATAACAGCTTACGCGCAAGATTACAAAATAAATTTGGCAACTAGAATGAAATTTTTTGTGCGTAACTATACTTCAGATCATAACGATTACCCTGAACCTAAATAAATTTGCATTTAAAGCATTTTTAATACAAAGTTGTTTTTATCTAATAAATTGAAAATTTGAAAATTTGAAAAGTATAATCACCTAAAAAAGAAATTTTTTTTGAAAAGTAAAAAGGAAATTTTAGGTTCAGTTTATACACACTAACATGAAACATATGTTTTGAAAATTTCATGAAAAAATATTAAGATGTTTTTGAGATATCCTGCGCGTTATACCAAAAACGTCATTTGGAGAAAAATGACTTCAAAGTTTCGGAAACGCTGCTTTAGCTATTGTGTGCTTATAATTCTAATAGCCATAGCTTCTGTTCTAATGGGAATTTCAATGAAACAATCATACCAAAATATTCAGAAAAGATAGAAATTTAACATCTAATAAAAATAAAAATTTCGAAAATTTTGATGCTTTAAGAGTCCTGAGATCCTTTAAATTAGGATTATGTGAATTTTTTCATTAGTCACTTTTATGTTTTGGTAATATAAAAGTAAAGAAGTAATTAATTATTAATTTTAAACATTCTAGTTCGCAAATAAAACTTACTAATCAGGGATTCTTTTTAACATGGTTGAAAAGTTTTTATGACTTTATTTTATCTGCCGTGCCGTTATCTAACACGCATAAATAAACTTGGGATGCCCTTCAAATTTTATGTATCATTATTGTTTACCATAGAATGTTCGCTATTAAAAGTGAAGTGTGTAGTATTTACAGTTAGCTTACACGGATATACAAACAAGTTCCGTTACATTATAGTCTGTGTGAAAAAATCGGTTTCGGTGTATTTTAACATACTTTCCAACCTCCAACTATTCTTCCTTAAATATGTTTTAATTTGACCGGGTGGAAATACATTTTGGAGTAGAAAATATATTTGATAATCTTTATTTATTTAATTTCACGTACTTAAGTAACACTTATTTGATTTTATTCAATTCCTACTATTAGTTCACACTCTCCCTATATTTATTTATTTATTTATATATCTTGTTCAAATTTGCAATCGTTAATAAAATACTTATTATTCATCCTATCAAGTTGAAATAAATTTTTTTAAGCTTGTACTGGATGACAATTGATGTTAATACAGTTTTTTCAAATATTAATTCATTAATTAAATATTAATTAATTAATTTTAGTTTTACATGGGAGACACAATGGCGGCCATTGGTCATTGAAGCATTTAATGCATCTTCATATCTATATGGGGTGTTACCATAGGCGGTGCCCTGTTCTGTCGCCAAATATCGCCAAGTTTGTCTCCAACTTGGCGATATATCGCCAAGTTTGTCGACCAAAATGAGTCGCCAAAAGTGACGCCAACTTGGCGATATCTCTAATATTTCGCCAAATTCTCATAGAGTTCCATTTTAAACCTACCTGCTTATAGAAAATCAACAAATTGAGACATTTTAATGCAACAAAAACTAATATTAGCTTAAGGGATTATATGACATTTTTCTTTGATGACCTACGCAGGAATTGGCTTTTAAAACAAAATTTTTATATTACTTGTTTCTGAAATAGACTTCTTATTTCGTAAGATTTCTCACACCCCGCTCACCTTCCAAGTATATAAAGAAATACTAAAAATAATGAACCCAATATTGCACAAAACAAATCGCATTTAAATAATCGCAAATATTTCTTACTTGACTTTTCCGAACCCAGTTCGGAAAACACTCCCAAAGGCTTAAAATATCACATTATTTTACAGCAAGTGTGTCGGACTAGTGATAGAGATCAGTGTTGCCTATTTAACGTATTTTTAATCCTAAATCTACCACTATTTCCGAACAGTAATATTCGCCTTATTTAATCTGAAGCGGACGCACTTGTGGCACAAACGTCATATTATTACAAATAGAATATATCTCATCTACTATCTACTATACATATAAATTTCAAAAGTAAATCTCGTTCCGGCTGATTATAACTTGAGTTCTGCTGAATGGATTTTCATGGAATTTCCACTGTTAGTTAGATAATTTTTCAGGGAAGGTTTCAGTACCTAACTTTTTATTGTACGTTGCTTAGTTATAGAATTATCGGGGAACGTTCTATAATTAGGTTAATCCAATTATGAAATTTTAGTCTTTTTAAAATACTCTGCTGAATGGATTTCAAGGGAACTTGCAGTGTTAGTTAGATAATGGTTTAGGAAAGGTTTTGTTATATTTAAGTATTGCGCGGCAGCGCAATACTTATTTATTTCCAGTGTCACTTCTCAATGTTAATTTAACATAGGAAAGCCTATGGAGATCATAACTTTTTCATTTTTCTTCCTACCTTTTTGTCCCTGCTGCCACTCATTTTTAATTCTTTCCTAATTCTAATAATGTTATAAATTCAAAGTGTAAAAACATTTGACAGACGTCAGGATCGAAACGGATCATAAAATGCCTTTGCATATAGGTGGATTATAATCTAGAGAGTAACATGGGTTAATTTTTATTTACATTATTCAGATATTTTTCTTAATAATTCCAAATTTCGCTTTTTTCATTGAGAATCAACGGACATTTTCTAATAAAATTTAACATTTTTCCTTCATTGTTGTAAATAATTCATAATAATTTGCCGATTTTTAGTTGAATGATTTTCACGTGAAACATAAAACTAAAGAAACTGAAACAGTTTTTTTTTTTTTTAAGAATTAAAAAGAAGATGAATATGACGTCATAGTGGAAAAAAGTGACATTTTCAAGCAGATTCTTTTAGTTCAGATTGTAATTTTTTGACCAAACTACAACAACCTGCATTACTGCACTGGTGAAACATTTTGAATTATACACAGGTAAATTGCATCACAAATTGTGATGCGATATCGCACAAATCAAAGCCTGATGATGATACCTTCCATTAATTTTGAAATGTGTTTGTCTGAATGCAGTAGTTATTTAAAAAACTTGACATATTAAACAAAAACCTAATTTGCAGAACAAATTGAAAAAACAAAATTTATTTCCTAAATTGTTTAAGCCCGAGAAGGGGCAGATATTAAGATATTTCATTCAATTCGTTCTACATTTAATGTTAAATTTTTGTAACAAATAAGCTAAACCAATTGAACATTAAAAAATAAAAACAAAATTCATACAATATAATGCTTTAAACACCTATATACTTAGATTCCGTTCAAATGAAATTGACATAAATCTTAGACTTTTTCCATTTTTAAGTTGTAAATATTTGTACTGCAGATTTTGCATTATGTTTATGACGATTGTACATAATATGATAAGGTACATGCAAAATACAAAACTTTAAAAAAAGTCAAAGATTTATTTCGGTTTCATTTGAATGAAATCTAAGTATATAGGTGTTTAAAGCATTATATTGTATAAATTTCATTTTTATTTTTTAATGTTCAATTGGTTTAGCTTATTTGTTACAAAAATTTAACGTTAAATGTAGAACGAATTGAATGAAATATCTTAATATCTGCCCCTTCTCGGGCTTAAACAATTTAGGAAATAATTTTTTTTTTTTTATTTGTTCTGCAAATTAGGTTTTTGTTTATAATATATAATTCTATGTTGCTTAGCTATGGAATTTTGGGCGTAAAGTTCTATAATCAGATGAACCCGATTATGAAAGATAACGCTCTTTATAAAGTTCTATTGGGCGAATTTTGAATATATATGGATTGTTAGATAATTTTTCAGAGATGTTGTTATTATATTTAATACCGTTCTAAAGTTCGTTAAAAAATCCTACTGTAAATGATCTATAAAAGAGTCGGTCCTAAATAGTAAATTTTATTTGACGCATTAGAAAATATAGGGGAGACTAGGGAGGGTTGACCCACTTTTTACAAAATGATATTTTTATTTTTTAAATACTGAACGTAGAATAAAGTTTTATCTTTCATTTTATTCATTATGCAATCAGTTATCAAAATAAAATTGTTACATAAGTGTAACATATAAAAAATTTGAAAAATGATTGATTTTAATCATGAAAAAATAATAGATGAAGGCTCCCCACAAGTGGTTGACCCACTATATGGGAGGCTTGACCCACTTTGACCCACTTATATTGCACTATTTGTAAAGAGAAATAAAATTAGTTTTAAAAAAGTAAAATAACTTTATTCTACATGCTTTAATTATTATTAAAAAATATTTTTTAAAATATGAAGCTTAAACAAACTTGTTAAGACGC
This sequence comes from Maratus speciosus, assembly GCA_963932465.1. Taxonomy (NCBI): domain Eukaryota; kingdom Metazoa; phylum Arthropoda; class Arachnida; order Araneae; family Salticidae; genus Maratus; species Maratus speciosus. The sequence continues at coordinate 573,791,074 of OZ010790.1, read as the reverse complement.
AATCGAAAGTCAGAGGAGAAAAATTTTGTTTTAAACAGGATTTTGTTTGAGCAGGTATAATTGTACAGCAGGGAAGGTGAAATTTTAACATTTAAGGCAGTATTATGTTAGAGACAGGTTCCGTTTTCATAGTGTTTCATGTTATTATGTCCAGATTTAGGAGCCACTGTCCGCTTTTTTTATCGTCTTGTTCTATTTTTTGTGACACTCGATCTGACAACTCTAGTTGTCACATAGTTTGGCTTCATCTCACAGTATTCACCCTGGTAAAATTTTTCTACATACCTTCCTAAAGTTTTTCGATCGATGCTATGTTCTTTTGCAACCGCATGAGCACATAACTTATTATTAACATGATTTAAACCTTTAAGGGACAAAGCACTTTCAGTGTTAAAATGTTGAAATAAAGGACTGGTACCAGAATTTATGAAGAAACTTATTTGGAAATAAGAAAAATGCTACATTTCACATATATATTAAATGAAAAGATTTTAGCAAAATTCTGGTGTCATTGTGATGTTTCGGAATTAAAATTAAGTGGTTTTATAAACATACCACTGCCCCTCAAAGGGTTAAGACTTCTGCTTTCATCCTCTCTAGTCCTTTCCAGTCTTTCCCACTGTTTCTATTTACCTATTGTAAGCAATATTTAAATGGAAAAAAGTTCCTATCAACTTTCCCATTTTCTAGCAATTTTTCATATTTTTCTATAGTCAGTTTTAAACATTTTCTTTTCCATCGCACCATTTTACTGAAGCTTTACAGAATAAGATTACATTATTTTATGTATATACCATTAACTTTTCATTATGCACAGTGTATAATTAAAAGATTTCCCAAACCACTTAATTAAGGGAGCCTTTAGCATCTGGTCAACCCTCCCTCACATTGACTGGGTCAAGCCTCCCTACATAGACCTTCTTTAAAGAATACCACATTGTTATGTTAAGCTTAACTTACTGTACAGTCTTTATACCTGGAATGAAAGCTCGATATTTCTGCATTACTTTAAACCTAGTTTACTTAAATTTCTATGATATAATGTATTTGAAAAAAGCTTACAATTTATTTCCAAAAAACACAACTTTTAGGTTGAAAAGGCCTCATAATATATTTTTTCCACACCTATTTCGATTATCTCTATGAAACGAAGACTGTTGTTTAAGCATTCCAGTCGCTTTGGTTGACACCTATTGATAAAACTCTAAAATTCTTTTAAATGTGAAAATTGATGAGTGGATGAAGCCTCCCGTATGGTCAACCGTCCCTAGTCTCCCCTAACAGCGCAATGCCGATTGTATCGTGTAGGCAGTACGGAATGAGATTCCAGGTAAAGGTCCATATTGTTTTAAAACGCAATGTCCATTTCACAGGTATACAGTCAGTACCGGATATATGGTCACCCGCTTATAAGGTCACCCCGCTTATAAGGTCACTTTTTGCAAGTCCGGACTGACTGAATAGGTATTACGTGTTAAAACACACCGCCTATATGGTCAGTTTCCAATGGCTACTATCGGATATAAGGTCATATGGTCATCTTTTGTCTCCTTTTTATTGCAAAATATCTTATAGTTTCATGTTTTTTCCTTCCCTTTTTTAGGTGGTAGAGTGCCGAATAGACGTATCATTCACATTCAAGTATCTTCAACTGTCGGCCTCTTTGTATTGATCACGCGGTGCTTTTCATTTTTAGTAGCTTTAGAAAGAAGTGGTGGACATCCTGAAAGAGGAACGTCTTTCTTTCTAGTCAGTCTTCCCTTTTTTCCATCGTTGAATCTCCAGTGCTTTTGCTAAAATCCCCAAGTACGAACTTCCGTATGGTAAAGAAAGGCCAGTTGACATATTTATAGCTTTAGAATAAGAGGGAGACCTTTTCCTTTTTAAACGGAGCCTTAGAGATCGCCATAGTATTGTATACCACGTGACTAGATGGACGTCGATACTCGGGGGAGGGGATCTCCTCCTCCCGGCTGCAGCCTATAAGAGAAGCTCTTTCCTGTCAGTAAGAATTTCCAAAGGTCTGGAGATTTCTTCCTCAACTGTCGCATTAGATACCGCTTCTTGGAAAATATGCGACCACCTGTTGCGACCGAATGAAAACTGTCCTCCGTGCAGAAAAATATTAAATCACGCATTTTTAGTTTTTTGTATTTTTAAGTACTTATAGCTGCGTGTAAAGTCTTCGTTCATTTGTTAATTGTCATTTGTGAACATAAGATGTCAACAAAAGAAAAGTTTCACAATTGTGGAAACAAAATTGGTAGAAAACTTTGAAAAATCGAATGTATTGAAAGCAGCTTTCGCGAAGACTGGTGGAATAGAGAGAGCGACACTGAATAACATCTTATGGTTCAAATCTTGTTAAACAGAAGATGTGATCAATCAAAAGAGAAAGCGAGAACATGTTTCAGCATTTGAGAATGTTGAGAAAGATCTTTTCAGTTGGATAAAATGTGCCAGATTGCAGAATGTTCCAATACATGGATTATCATAAAAGAAAAATCTCTGAAAATTGCTGCATAACTAGGAAAACCGAATTTTACTGCCAAAGAATCGAAGGAATGACTGCTAACGTGTTAAATGATATTCTCAATAGGTACAGGCCTTGTGATTTTTTTAATTTTGATAAATATGGGCTGCTTTTTTTCATGCATTGCCAGATAAAACTGTTACTTTTAAGAACGAAAAATGAAGTTCTGGGAAGGTAAGCAAAAAAAGATTGGCCGTTTTATTAGCAGCGAATATGGATGGATGGCTCAGAGAAATTGACTCCATTAGTTATAGGTAAATTTCTCAAGCCTCGTTGTTTGAAAAAATGAAAATCTTTGCAATTACCTTACGATGCGAATCGAAAGGCCTGGGTGACAATAAGCATTTGGGAAAACCAAATTCGGCGTTTCGATAAAATTTGCACGGAGAAGTGGTAATCGCAGACAAATGATTTCCAATTTAAATTCGATTGAACTTGTTTTCTTTCCTCCAAACTGAACCAGTATGGCACAACAATTAGATCAAGGGATTATTAAAAATATTAAGATAAATTATCGAAAGCTGCTTCTAAAAGACGTCATTGCTGTTTTTGATCAAAAAAGAAGTTTCGCGTGACTGTGTTAGATGCCATATGTTTCGCAGACAAGAGTTGGAATATGGTATCAAAGAAGACCATTGAAAATTGTTTTTGATATCCTTGGCTTCCAGAATGTGAAGAATTATCGTTCGAAGACATCGATAATGATGTTGATGGTGATTATGTGTCCCTATTTGAAGTTGCACAGGAACTACGGAATGCCGTTTGCACAATACATGACAAAGTGACATATGCAGTTGTTGACAATGAGATCGCTACTAATGGACTTTATCCACGAGTGAAACCAGTCACGCCTTTTCGGGTATGTACTTTCCGAAAAAGACTGCTTATTGGACGAAGGGGAAGTCGTGTTAAAATGTTCTTCAGGCCTATTGGTGATTATTTTTTCTAGATATTCGCAGCTGACTTGACATCGGTAGAGTCCATGGTGAAGCTTCTATACTGGAAATAGATTTGGAAATTTTAAATATAAACACTGGTGGAAACGATGATAATGCCATTGAATTCGAAGCTGAACCAACAACGCGAGCAGAAACTCTCAAAGCACTAAATGCATTCAGATATTTTTTTAGCAATCCCAAAGGCACAGATAAATGTTTTAAAATTGTTCGTTTATAAGAAAAGGTAGTTTTAACAACTACGATAAAAACAAACAAACCTGCAAAAAAGATTATTTTTACTACTACGAGTATACTCATCAATTCGAAATTTTAAGTGTAAAGCAATTCTAGTTTATACCTCTTGTTTAATAAATTATATGTTCTTATCTTCTTTGTACATTATTCTACAAAGAACCATTATTGTACAAGAAGGTAATAACTAACTTATTATTAATATTTTATTGTCTAAAATAAAATTCCTGCTTACACCGCATATAAGATCACCCCACTTATAAGGTCATATTTTTCAGGACCGCATGGGTGACCATATAACCGATACTAACTGTATTTCATTTGATTCAAGGTACGTTAGATGAAACTGAAAATCGTAGCGTGCGAAACCTGCTAGTAACACTAATAAGAGACATGTTAGAAGAGCAATTGTACATATCACTAGTAACTCCAATAAGAGTCAAGTTAGAAGAGCAATTGTACATATCACTAGTAACTTTAATAAGAGATGCGTTAGAAGAGGAATTGTACGTATCACAGTAACACTAATAAGACACATGTTAGAAGAGCAATTGTACATAGCACTAACAACACTAATAAGACACATGTTAGAAGAGCAACTGTACATATCACTAGTAACACTAATAAGACACATTTTAGAAGAACAATTGTACATATCACTAGTAAAAATTGAATTTTAATTTCGGCGGCAATTTAACAATATTTCGGAAAAATCACGTTTGTAAAATTTACGAGAAAGCGCTTGCTGGAACATTAATGACAGATTAAATAAAGCGAATATTAACTTTCAGAAGTATTTATATTTTTTTTAAAGAAAAAGAACCCGTTAAGAGACTACTTCATTCGCGCGAAAACACTCGTTCGCTAATGTTAATCCTATGAAAAAAAAATTAAGATAGCTCGCTTGCATTTCAATATTTTTTCTCATTGAGTAACTGAGATCAATCTATACAGAAGCCGTTTTTTTTTTTTTTTTTTACTTTTTCGATTTTCTTTGTAGTTTTTTAAATGAGAATACTTTCACTTTCGAAACCAGTTCCGAAAGTAAAAGTATCCTAATAAAAAAAACTGTAAACAAAGTCGAAAAAGTAAGAAACGGCCTTTGTACAATTCGATCCCGTGCTAGCCATGGAATGAGCTAGCCAATCGAATGAGCTAGCCAATGCAAAAAAAAAAAAGAACCTTTAAAAATATTGAAATGCAAACGAGATATCTTTAAAAATTTCTTCCGCGGGATTAACATTAGCGAACGGGTGTTTTCGCGTGAGTGAAGTAGTCTCTTAAATTGGCAACACTTCAGTAGGGTACTTGGTATGCACCGAATAGTGATTTCGGCCGAATACCGAGTATTTTTCCTACAGGCGAGCCGAATACCTAATATTCGGCTAGCGAAATAGTAAGTGTTTGGCCAAATACCGAATATTCCGCTTGTCGAATACAAAGTTTAAAGGCATTAAAATGTTAAATTTTAAAACAATTTTACATAATATTTAAAACAGAAACTTTCATTTTGATAAACAAGAACTTTTTTCAAGTAAACTTTATGCTGAAAAAAAAAACTGCTTTGAGTTATTTAAAAAGAAGATAGTTATAAAACTTTTTTAATTAATAAAATTTTAAATTTCAGGACTTCTTCTGTGAATTAAAACAAATGAATACAATTTTCTTAAATTCTAAAACAAACATTTTAAAATCAAAGAGAAATTGTGAAAAAATTGGAAGAAAAATTGTAAGAATCATATATTATTTGTTTGTCAGGAGGAGACTAAAGTAAAAGCAAATAAATAATACAATCTATTCTAATTTTATATGGTGGCAACTCAGCAAGAATAACTGTTCTACTCCCTTTGATTAAGCAAGGAAGTTTTTAAATGCATCCTAGATCACAGTCTAGAGTGTGTGATCCTTTTCAGAGATTGTAAACGTTGTTCTTAAAATCTTAGCTAGAAACAGATTATTTACTGCGATAATGTTCATGAACATGCATTTGTACATAATTAATTCCTATGAAAATCCTCGTGATTGGTTAATTTTCTTAAATAATACTTAACAAACAACAAATAAATAATATAAAAACATTTTCTTTTATTTAAATATGATTCTGTTTGTAATTATTCTGAATATCTTTATAATTTGACTGTTAAACGTAGAAGTTGCATAAGGTTTTTAAAAATATGTTTTAAAAGTTTTTTTAAGTATTCGAATATTCGGCCGACCGAACAGTTTTCTATTCGGCCGACCGAACAGTTTTCTATTCGGCCATGCCGAATATTCGGAATACCGAATAGTTTGATATTCGACCAAACCGAATATTCGGTAACATGGCCGAACAGGCCAAATAGCGAATAGATACCGACTATTCTGTGCATCCCTACTAGAGACTCTGCTAAATAAGAATTTTTTTTCTATAATCCCAGAATGTTTGAAGTATCTAAAATGATCGACATCGATCGTATCTGAAATTTACTTAGCATTTGAGTTCAGATGAGTGTAGAAGGTCTTTTGATATGATTTAAAAATAGAAATCCAATTTTCCGCAATCGAGCGAATTTGAAAGAGATTTTTAAAATTAGAATATATTTTAAAGGATCACGGTAGCTATTGAATTAGCGAAAAAAACAAATATTTTATTAATAGAAAAGTATCATATTTTAAAATCAAAAATGCATTAAAGCTTTTTCGTATAAAAGTGTATTTTATTTGCAATACTTTAAACAAAACATCATTCTAAACTTTTCGATAGACAAAAGTTACGGTAAAAAGAAACCTCAACTTAGAGGTCTGCACGGGCCGAAATTTCCAGGCCCGCACAAAAAATCATATTGGCCCGGCTCGACGAAAAAGTTAAAAGTTCGGCTCGAGCACGGCCCGGTACAACAGCTAAAGGTTCGGCCCGAGACCGGTCCAGCCCGGAAAAAAAGTTCAAATTCCGAGTAAATTTCTGCAAAACATTGATTTTTACGTCGATTTGGATAAAAATTTGTCTCATCCAAAGAGTTCTGACTAAAAACTTTTTTTATCATGTTTATACACTGTAAAAAAAATTCCGCAACGTTCCTGGGAAAAAATGGGCAGCTGAGTTGCCCATTATTTCCAAGAAACATTTCTTGAAAATGACTGGTACTTTACTGTATATGTTAAAAACTTTCTACAGAAATGCCAGTAAGTTTCCTGCGAAATACCAGGAATATTTCTGTTGACAGCAAAACATTACTGACATATTCAAGGCTGGAGTAGCACAAGAGCGAAAAATGTCGAGACCAGGGATCGAACCTGGATACTTGGCGTTCCGTGCCAATGCCTTACCTGTTAGGCTATCCGGACCGATACCTGGCTGACATAATTCACTCTGGATGTTCGTTCCCTTCATTATGACATTACTGACATTTCACTGCATGCGGGATCCGCAGACGATTTTTACATTTCCAGTTGACAATTTTTATCATTATTTGTTAGAATGAAAAAATATTTTGAAATTGACATCAAAATTATTATTTATAATTTACACGAAAAAATAAATTTTCAATTAAAATTCAATAAAGTAAATATATATGTGATATATTGTTTCTGAACTTTGCTTAAAATATAAAAATATATAAATGTAAATAATAATTAGAAAAAAAATCTAGACATAAAATATTTTGGATTTTCGTCAGTGATTATGTTAGTTTACAAGTTAGATAAAATATATATAAATTTTCATGAAAAAAAAACCTAAACGTAATTGTATATTTTTTCCGAAAAAAAAAAAAATCAAATTTGCAGCAATTCAAAGTGTCAAATATATGTCAAATTTAAATCAAATTGTAATAAAGTGTTAAAATATAAAATTAATTAAAAAAGAAAAAAAAAGTCAAGAGGTAGCATCGAACCCGGGCCGTACGGGTGGCGTGCAAGCTTTCTGCGTCCACACCACGAAAGACACGTTGAGAGCTGCAAACTAATGGGTATTTGAAACGTATGCATGTAACTCGGCATCTAATTTCTGAAAATCTAAGGCCCATTTGAAGAAATCCTTTCACAAGAATAATTAGAGATAAGAACTCTAAAACATACTTTAAATTAATCAAAATAGGTGAGAATCATATTTGATTGTCCCCTGGTTAATGCAGATCCAAATAATAGGTGTATTTTTTTTTTACACAGTCTGCTCGTTAAAGATTTCACAGACAAGTACGAGAGATAATCTCTTAGTGATGTCACAGAGGTATTGTATTTTCATCTGAATTATCTTGACAATAGAGATGTAAAGGATTATGTCGTCTATTGATTTATTTGCATTCCATATTGATTTTTTTACATTCATTTAAGGAATTCGTTTTCGACACTCGCGCGCCAGCAACGGATTATAGGAAAAAAAAAAAAATAAATGGCGGCCGCAGCGTTTTGCTGTTTCCAACTTTTGTTCAGGAACGTTTCAGATAAGAAAACCAGAATTTCACAGGAAAGAGCTAAATTATTCTGAAAACCTGATAAATGGCGAAACGTTCCTGGATTTTACATGGAAAGTTACCATTTTTTTTTACAGTGTAATCTTCATTTTTACAGAACTGCCGCAGGCTGCGATATTTATTTTTTTATCTATATTTCTTGTATGTAAATGTTTCAGTTATCATTAATATTGCTAATCCATATTCCATATAGTAAAGTGTTAAAAATCTGAAAAATCTATATAGTGAAATCTGCTAAGACGGAATTGCATAGGAAAGAAAAACAAATGCTTTATAGACAAGTTCTCTTCTTAGCAAGTGTAGATGTATTATATATTCTTTTCTTACGTATTAGTATAAAATGCCTTATAGACAATTTCCCATCTTAGGAGGTGCAAATGTATTCTATTCTTTTCTCAAGTATTATTATATTCATTTTGCATGGATCAACACTTTCAATTTAAAACAGGATTCCGTCATAAGTAGGTTCTTTTTATACAACGCAGGCTTTACTATATTTTAATACGCGTAGAAATTGTAGATTTATATGTTTAATTGTAGAATTGTATGCTTAATTGTAGAATAAGGGCGATTTAAAAATGTATGCATTTTTTACAAAAATTTTTGGTCCAGGCGTAATTATACTGAACTTTAAACGGACAAGGCCACGCCCAGACAATGATTTTCATACGGTCTGGGTCAAAACTAGGACTGAAAATTTGTGACCATGAAGACTAGGAATGAAACCAGTCCCGGCTCTGTAACAGAAAAAAAAGTCCTTCCGGCTAGTGCCGGGAGGAAGAGGTAGCTTTCATATTCCTTATTTTTAAAAAGCAAGCTTATATTATTCAAACACACGAAGCTCAATTTAGTGGAAACCGATTATAGGAGATTCAATCCTAATCTTTATCAACATTAAATCATTATGAATGAGAATTTCACGAAATTAGTCAGCTTTATTCAAGCTGCTTTTATTTAAAGGAACTTATATTTGGTTGCCTTTGGTTGGATATTTTGAAGTTCCTGCCATTTTAAGACAACATGGTGAATGAGGCTAACGAGTGAACTTGGTCGAGACCTTAGTAATTCCTGTGTACATGCTCACTCACATCGGAATCGGTTGATATATACAAGTTCCGTCGCAGGCAAAAAATCAGATTTTTCAAAATGTCACCCACATTAGAAATTCAAACTGCTATATCTGAGCCATTTTCTATGATAAAAACAAAACAAAAAATGCTCCGGAATCCTTATATAATGGTCAAATACTTAAGAAAGAAATATTTTCCAATTTCTAATCCTTTTGCACCTCACTTTAAATATAATTTTTTATTTAATTTAATGGCCTCCATTTTGAAACAAGATGGCTGATGAAGCTGGCCAGCGAGGTCGAAACATTACGATATACTATCCACATGCCTTCTTACATCGAAATAGGTTAATAAATACGCGTGTTATCACGTGACAAATATCAGATCGTTTCAAAATGTCAGCCATGCTAGAAATTCAAAGTGCTATAATTCAACCATTTTTTAAGATATATACGAAACAAAAACTGCTCCGGAATCTTTGTATCATGGTCAAACAGATAAAAAAAATCTTTTTCATTTTTCAATTTTTTGATAACTCATTTTAAATTTAAAATTTAATTTTTTTTAAATGGCAGCCCTTTTGAAACAAGATGGCGGATGAAGCTGACCAACGAGCTCGGTCGAGACATTGGTATGTACTATGTACACACCAAGTTACATCCAAATCGGTTCATAAATACGCCTGTTATCGTGTGACAAAAATCAGGTTGTTTCAAAATGTCAGCCACAATAGAAATTCAAAATGCTATAACTCATCCATTTTTTTAGGTATAGAAGAAACAAAAACTGTTCCGGAATCTTTGTATTAAGGTCAAACACATACAAAAAAATCTTTTTCATTTTCCAAATTTTTTGGTACCTCCTTTCAAATTTTAAATTTTTAAAAAAATTTTAAATGGCCGCCATTTTGAAACAAGATGGCGGATGAAGCTGGCCAACGAACTCGGTCGAGACATTTGTATGTACTATGTACACACCGAGTTTCATCCAAATCGGTTCATAAATACGAGAGTTACTGTATGACAAAGATCAGATATATATATATATATATATATATATATATATATATATGGATATATATATATATATATATATATATATATATATATATATATATATCAACTTTTGAACGGAGGGTGGTTTCGGGCTCTGGGGGTCATGATCGATGAAAATATACCAAAATTTTTTGAAAACGCTTTCCTCCGAACGGCTGCAATAGGTAGCTTTTTGTAATGAAAGCTACCTAATAAGTTAGGCCCGGCTCGATCCTTCAGGAAAAAAGTAAGGCCCAAAACCGGCCCGGCCCGATCCTTCAGAAAAAGGCATGGCCCGAGCCCGACATGGCACGAATGTCTTGAGTGAAAGTAGACCCGAGCCCGGCCCGTGCAGAATTCTACCTCAACTATCATCTTATAAAGAGTAAGGAACGTTTATTTTAATGGCATTGTATTTTAAAAAGTCATGTTTCTACTTTCAGGCACGATTTCGCGAAAAGGGTTCGGCAGCTTTGATTGAAATTTTTAAAAATTCGTATTGTAATGAGTGTACATGAGTGTACACTCATTACGGAGTATACATAATTTTCTTGGCATTTTATTAATATTTTTGAAATGTGTTTGTTTACATTTCTAAAATGTTTCCAAATTTTCTACTTTTTGGAAATATTTGTTTTTGTTTTTTTGCTGATTAAAGAATACACGTTTTCTTTTGATACTAACTCGATTTCTTTAAAATATTCTTCCTGTCACCCAAATTGTTGCTACTTATGTCACGTACAAAACCCCCCTGCCTTTAAGACAAAAGATAATATTAAAACGTTAAGATAATGTTTTTCAATATATTTTTCTCTTTTGTGCAAGATAATATCAAATAGCTTTTCCTTTTCGTAAAGATAAAAAAAAAATTATGCAGTAAACACTATAAAAAAATTTCGTTTATTTCGAATACAATTTCCGTATTGTTACGGGAAAACTATTTCTATGAAAGTAATTTTGTGAATGCGTCAACAAGCATAGATTTGAGGTTATCTTTCACAAATAATTCCATATTTTCATTTTCTCTAAAACTGTGGGATTTTTATTATTATTATTAGAGTGCTGGAAAAAAAATCCGTAAAACTATAAAAATTGTACTGTCAAAATACAGTTATTTTTAAAGTATAAAAATACAAGAAATTCAAAAACCTCATCAAGAACGAAATATTAACTAGACTTTTAGCACTATTATCAATCAATGATATTTTTAAACATTTAATCCCTATTTTCTGATAATTCACAAAATAATTTCATCGGAAAAAAATTCCTTAAAAATACGGAAAATCTACTGGCAGCCAACGGTACGTTTTTTTTTTTCCTTTTCTTTTCTTTTTTACATTGAAGAATCAAGGTAAATCAGGAAGTTAGCAATAAGTATTCTTTTCAGTTTTCTTTCCTGGGATTTGTTTCTTTATTATTAGGATGAGCGAAGCGAATCCTCTACTGAGCTACACAAATTACATTTTGTCGTACACTTTGCAAAAAACTATTCAGTATTTTGACATGAAATTAAACATAAAAATAAATCATGATCTGTAGATTTACACAATATTATTTTTTTACAGAATAACATTAAAAAAATTATTATTTTCATTAATTTATTTTACATGTTTTTCCATCACGGACGCATTTTTGCGAATAAAAAATGAAACACGAATATTTTCAGAAAAAAAATCATGGAGTTAGACATTATAAATAGAATCCTGATTAATTAAATAGTTTCACGATTTCTTTTATGAAATTTTAAAAATATCCTTTTTTATGAAAATTATAGCATATTTTCAATGAATTAAAATTTGAGAAAATTCAATTATTTTCATTCAATTATAAAAGCATTTTTCAGTGTTAAGAATTCCAATATTCAAATTTATTCTTATTATGTGAAATCATTTACGCAGACGATACTTATGCATTTTAAAAGAATTATATTAAGATTTTTTTTTCTCTGTAAAGTGGCAACAAAAGAATTGTAAACAAATAAAATTAATTGTTAAATTCTTTATATCATAAATAGAAAATTCCGAGGAAATTCTTAGTTATTTGGCTGAATTTCGATTTCTAAAATTAAAATGTGCCAAAACATAAAATAACGTTTTTGCTTAATAAAGATCCAAAAATAATATAAAAAATATTGTTACTTTCAAATATTTGTCTTATTAAATAATGCTTCGCGAATCGAAACAAAGCATGGCTTTTGCTACTTTAAGTTTAAAAATATCACAATCTCAATTACAGCACATTTTTTGAATCGCTGGAGTGTGCTAAATACTTGGTGGAAAGAGAGATTTTCTTAAACCTAAGTCCAACTATTTAAACGCTTGAAATCGTGGATACCTATCGGATCCGAAATAGAATTTCACACAGACTTCCTGAGCGCTACACATACACTTAATCACAACAAGTGGGTAAGTGTGATTACAGATCGCACAGAGGGTTTCATTTAATATTCCTTTCAAAACACTTTATCCTTTTTCAAAATCTGTTAGTTCCACATTTCAGAACCAGGGGGCGCACTCTATTCTAAACAAACCTCTATCCGAACGAAACTCCGTTTTACAATCTATCCGTATTAGTCGAGGTGATCGGGGCCATAGCACACGAGATAGGTAGTCGCCCCTGGCGGTAAAAAGGGGAACTAAAATATGTAAGGCTATAGTGCATAATATGTAAGAGTTGTTAAAGGGCTGTGCAATGATATATCACGTGAGTGGTGTCGGCAAAAGTTACAAAAGTGCCCCCCCCCCCCCTGGGTGAAAAGGGGGGAGGTTAGAAAAATGGCTTAAAATACGCACGATAGAGCCCAGAGGGGTAAATAATATAAGACTTTTTGAAATTTTTATGATTTGTCGTGTGATCGCAAGTGTTCAGCTATAAGTATGCAAAATTTCACGTCTCCAACTTAATTAGGGGATCAGAAAAAAATGCTTAAAATACACAAGTTAGAGCCCAGATTGGTAAATATAAGACTTTTTCAAAATTTTATTATTTGTCGTTTGATGTGAGGTATTCAGCTATAAGTATGCAAAATTTCAAATCTCCAACATATATACTTTTTGAGAACGGGCTCTGTGACAGGCAGACAGACAAAGGAATGAGACGAATGGGGTTTCGTCAGATGAACGAAACCCTAAAAATAAGCATGCAGAACAATTGTGATGATATCGCTTTAGGAAAAGAAAAGATTAACGGTCTTATTACATTGAAAACAACAGTTTATTTAGATAACAGCAATTTTAATTTTATTAAAAAAAAAAAAATACAAAGATTTAAATTGAAAGACAGCAATAATTTAAATTGACATGAAAAGCATGTCACAAAAGTAAGTACCATTGAAACAAATTATAGATTTTTTTTTTTAGATTTTATTGATTTATTATTCTAGATTTTACTGGCTTTTAAAGACTTTACTGATAAAGAGTATTTGCAATAACTATATATACCGGGTGTCCCAAAAAGGACTGACTGATTTTAAAATTCAATAACTTGCAAACGGTGACAGATATTAAAAAAATTCTTGCAGGAGGGTTATGCATAAGGTCAAAAGTTTTATTACAGTGATTTTCAATTTTAGTTCGATTTACAAATAATAGATGGCGCTGTAAGCAATAGTCGCTAAATTCAGGCTCGATTTTTGGTACTTCGTGGCCCGGATAATACATTTCCATCTCCTTTTTCTGCATGGAACAAGATAAAGGACCAAAAATCGAGCCTGTATTTAGCGACTATTGCTTACAGCGCCATCTATTGTTTGTAAATCGAACTAAAATTGAAAATCACTGTAATAAAACTTTTGACCTTATGCATAACCCTCCTGCAAGAATTTTTTTAATATCTGTCACCGTTTGCAAGTTATTGAATTTTAAAATCAGTCAGTCCTTTTTGGGACACCCGGTATATACATACATACAAGGTGTCCATAATTAAACTAACAGTACTCAGGGTGTTCTGTAGCGCGATGTAATTGAGAGAATGACGCCAAATTTTGTCAGAAGATTAAACAAGACGGGGGACGAAGGATTCTGCGAAAAAAAAAAAAAAAAAACTAGTGTCAAAAGTCACCGCTAGGGGAATATGTGGTGCTGTGTAATAGAAAAGAGAGTTTTAAAAAATGCAGAATCAATATTAAAATAAAAATTTAGCACATTTAACGATTTTATTATTGATTCTGCATTTTTAAAAACACTCTTTTCTGTTACACAGCGCCACATATTCCCCTAGCGATGAATTTTGAAACTATTTTTTTCGCGGAATCCTTCGCCCTCCTTCTTGTTTAATCCTGTTACAAAATTTGGCGTCATTCTCTCAGTTATATCGCGCTACAGAACACTCTGTGTACTGTCAGTTTAAATATGGCCACCTTGTATATATATCTTCAAAATGAAAATAAAGGATTTATTCCAAGTCACACATGTGCGCAAATCAAATCTGCAAATAAGATGATTTTCTTATATTTTTTAATGAACATTTTAAATTGCTATTTTTTATATTAAAATTATGAGTAAACATTCAATACGTTAGGGTTGTTTCAATAAACCTGGATTGAACAAGATTGTTTGGATAAACATTTGGACCCCTATGCATTAAAAATACGAGTGACTGTTGATTGCGTACTCAAAGTTAGAAAATCAAACAAGTTGATAAGAGATTACTTACAAATGCAATCTGCAGAATAACTTAAGCATATTACCTGAAAAAAGAAAAAAGTATGGATTAGAAAAATCATTCAAGCAAAAAAAAATAAAATACATAAATTCTACTTTGATTTTTGCAACTGATTTATTAATTACTAGCCGCCATTGGCGACCAGTTTGGTCTACCTTAAATGTATGCTAAGCATTGTATCATGTTACTTTTATTCATAATTTAATTTACTTGTTCAATCCTTCGCCAAATCGGAATATTCTGATACAGAAATCATGAACTCTGTATTTTTATAGCTAAACAGCAACGAAAACTGGCGATTTGAAGCAATTAAAATAACAAAACTTTATAAAAAATCACCATAAAATAAAACAATACACAGGACGCGTTTCGAGCTAAAAACATAACAGTTCGTCATCAGCTACATCAAACACGTGTCCGCAAGCGAACAAGGTCAAAAATGAACAGTTCATTTTTGACCTTGTTCGCTTGCGGACACGTGTTTGCTGTAGCTGATGACCAGCTGTTATGTTTTTAGCACGAAACGCGTCCTGTGTATTGTTTTGTTTTATGGTGATTTTTTCTGTATTTTTATGTTAGCCGGATCAGGTGATAATTCTCCAAACATTGTTCCCGTCGTATTTTTTTGTATTTCATCAATTTCATTTAAAATATAACACTTTCTCTCATTTTAAATACCTAACTTTAATTTAAACTGAAAAATTTGAAATTCATAACTCTCAATTATTTCTTTAAAAAAAAAAAAAAGTAATAAATAATACCATAAACTATGACATTTAATTTCAACTTCAAAGCTTTGTTTTAATTTACCACGCGAAAAATTGCTTATGACAGCCGCTTGAAATGGACCATTATAACACTGATGACATGATGGCGATGGAACAAAATTTGGCGAATTTATCACCTGAGCCTGGGTAACATTAAATTACCAAATTGGTCGCCTGGCATATAAAAAAGCGAAGCGGTCAAACCGGAATTGTTGATGACAGTCACATGACTTAGGCTATTATTATAGAGATTATAGTGATAAAACAATTATATGTGTTTCATTAAATGCCTGCATTTGTCAGGAACCCGACAGTTAGTGTCCTGTTTGACATATGTGTGCAGAATTTTAGTTGGCACTTCAGTAAGACGTGCTCGAGCTCAAACAGTCAATTTTTAAATGGGTGCATTTTGATTTATTACGCGTATTTTGGATACAACGAAATTGATCGAAATTTAACACGTGGCGTGTTATGCGTCAGTTATAAAAATAAAAGATTATCATAAGATATGTTATTTCTGAGATTTCATAACAAACATGCCATATTTAAAACACATATTTCATTAATGTTAGTAATTCTTTGGTAATATTCCCAATGAATGCAATATCGTGTTATCCCTTTATCTACTGAATTATGAATTCATGAAAATTTTATCTTCTAAAGCATGTTTCGTGAATTATTTGAACTACATTAGAGGATTTACATAGTCATTTAAAAAATTTTAGAAGGATTTTAGAAGGATTGATGGATTTAGAAGGATTAATTAAATTAGAATTTATAGGGATTTTGTGCAATAATTATAACCCCACTCAAATCTTTTATTTTAACCCTTAAATGCCGAGAGTTGCTTTTCGGCAACATACCCAATTTAGGCTTCTAAAATACTATTAGAATAATATTGAAGCTATAATGCCTAATGTTGCCAATAAAATACATTCTGAAAATATTATTAAATCGATTTTTAACATGTAGATGGCAACACTTGTGCTATTTAAGAATAAAGATAGATTTATTTTTTCAATTGTTGCTACGTGTTATTTTTGTTTTGTTTCGAAGCTTGTGAAATATCCTATTTTGTTCTGCAGTGAAGTAAGTAAAATTTAATTCTTATTATAGTTCCAAAAATTCTTGTGTATTTAATCTCATAGAATTTTATCAAGGAAAATTATTTTTTCAATTAAAGGCCAGTATTGCCGTTTAGTAACAAACTGTTTCTTAGTTGTAAACCATACTTAAAACAATATAAGATTCTTTTAAGTATTTTTCCCATGATTTATTTAAAAATTGAAATCCGAAAAACATTATTACAATGATTTTTGAAAAATCAGACATTTAAGGGTTAAATATTGTTTGTGGAATTAGGAAATGTACAAATAATGTTCTTATAATAGAAATATTTCCGAATTGAACCGCCCCCCCCCCTCCCCCCAACGCCAAGAAAGCTGAAAAGAGGAATAGGCAAAAGAAATCATCCTTTTAAAAACATTTTTGATTTGTATAACCAATAATTCTTTTGAAACAAGATAAAGTAATGTATCTATAACTCATTCTAAACTATATTACAACTAATCGATGTATTAAATGAATTTTGCAACAAGTTATTTTAATGGCATTTGTAAGTACCGTCAGTAGATAAAGGGTTATACATATATATTACCAATATTTCCATTATTGATTTGCTACTAGCCAACAAAAACTCTAAATAAACACAACAATTAAGAAAAGAAAATGTGTGATATTTATTTTCAAAATCCTTCTACCTCCAAACAATAAAGCAATGCATTACTAACTATAATATAGTAGAAGATTTTTACAACAGTTTCAGACGAGAAGTTGTGCGAACTATAGAAATTTGAGTTATATTAAATCACATTTCACACGTCATTAAACACACCTTATAAACATGATCAAATATATCTAAAACATATCAAAATACAATAGAGTATCTTTATACTGCATTCCTCGAGACCATATGTTGTGCTGATTATAAATTTTTGACTAATATGGATCATTTCACACATTGTTAAATTACCTTCTAAACATGGTACAAACATGCCTGAACCAACTCATTATATTACTCATTTCCAAAGAAACATTTATTGCAATGTTTTCATTAAAAATTTCTGAATTAAGGAGATAAAGATGAAATAACATCTGAAACCCAGTCCTATAAGAGGGTAGTAATGTTCCTACAGTGTGGATTTGCAAGCGCTTCTTAATGTAAAGTTTGTTGTTTATACAGGTGGTAAGTTGCGCGTTATATAGAAAATTGCATTACATAAAATCGTGTTATAAGGATCTTTTATTGTGTGATTATCTATACAATAACGTTTCAAAAAAAGTTTTTGGCTTATCAAAATATTGAGTTAGGTGTATCGAAATGCATTGCTTTTGATTTATAATGATCTCTCTTGATTGTATTCCAGTAGCCTTAAATTACTAGAAACATACTTTCAAAAGCTAGAAACTTTTAATCGTGATTATGTCAGCCATAGAATAAACAGAATATTAGGTTCATATTGGTTAGACTGGCTATATCTTGGCTATATCTTGACCAGTACTGACAACATTGGCATGAACTATTGCCAAAATATATGTTTGTGTACATTTTTCAAGTGTTATTGTTAAAACATATTTCGCCATTACACAGCGAATATTTCTAATATCAAGCAAGCATTTCGAAAAACATAATGGGAAAAAAGTAAATATAAGATACATTTTTTTCCAAAATCCTTCTACTTCCAACAATAAAAAATGAGGGCTTTATAAAAAACAATGCATTATTACCTATAATATGATTAATTATGCAATGAAGGCCTCAAAATTTACTTTTCCAGCTTATCAAAAAGTTTAAATTCGGTGTATTCAAAAGCATTTCTTTCAATTTATAGTGATTTTTCCCAAATGTATTCCTTAATAGTATGTAATTCTTATTAAATGCCTTACATTATTAAAAGCCTTACATTGCTTGACATATTTCCAAAAGATATAAACACAATACATTATTGATGTTAATGTCAGCAAAAGACTATTACATCCATATTGTTTGCACTGAATATATCTTGACTATTTCTTGGTCAATATTGACAATATTGGTATGAAATATTGTCCCAACATTGTTTTGTGTACATTTTCCCAGTGTTATTGTTAGAAAACTTTTTCCCATTTCATACAGAATATTTCTAATATAAATCGAGCATTTCGAACAACACAATTGAGAAAAGTAAATGTAAGATATTTTTTTTTAATTCTACTTCCAAACAATAAAAAACACGAGCTTTAAAAAATAGCAATGCATTGTTAACTATAATGTAATTAATTATGCAATAACGTTCTCAAAATTTAATTTTTAGCTTATCAAAAGATGGAATCCTGTATATTCAAATGCATTGCTTTTGATTTATAATGATCTTTTCCCAAATGTATTCCACTTGCCTGGTTTAAAATGCTAGACATACTTTCAAAAGATAGAAACTTATAATTTTCCCTTGCCTTGAGTAGTATGAATATGGTTTTAGCGAAGCAAATCAGAAACTTTAATATTCTTCTGCAGTTCCTGAAGGATGGTATAAAAATCAATAACACTACCTTATATCATCGGCTCTTTGTAAAGTAACAGAATAACGGAAGCAGAAAATTGATCTTCCTGAAAATGAAGCATTTCGTAAAGGTGCATTATTAAATGTGTTAAAATATATTTGAAGTTGTTATATTTATACTAGGCTAACAACGAAGTATTATATATTTATACTATCGGTTTCTCTAAAAGAACCTTGAATCAAACGAAATATGTTTAGCAAAGATGAAATTTGTTTACCTATTTTTTTAGTATGTTTGTTATCTTGAATTTCACACTTCTACCTAAAATGGCTGCTGAGATATGCCAGATGTTCAAAAATTTACGACCTCCCCCCCCCCCCCCCCCACACACACACACACTTTTAAATCCCTTAGAGTGGGGAAATAAAATAAATATAGAAACTCTATATTTCAAGTTGAAACGACAAATTCACCTTAATAGACTAAATAAGCAATATGGATATTAAATTCACAATATATATGTCTACTAAATAGTTGCTAATATACATAAATGTTAAAACATTTTAAAAACAATCAAGATGCTAAAACACTGGAGTCAGATGATGTTAAAATCCGAGCACTTTCGACTAAAATACTAGTCGTCATCAGGGAAAACTACTGCCAGCTGAAAGACAACTGCTGTTTAAATACAGAGGGCGAAACCAAAAACCACAAACAGGAGGGTGGGAAGGAAAGAAATAGAGGAATAGCTATAGATTCTTGGGAAAAAGGGGGATAGGGGGGGGGAGGGTTATTCAGCAACTCGGTAAACTGTTTAAACTTGACAGTTTAAGCCAGTATAGATTTATTTTGCTATAATTATGGACAGTTAAGTAATTATTAAGTGTTCATTGAAATTTATTTGCTCGGTTTCTTCTTGATATTATCTTGCAAGTACTGTGAATTTTCTATTATACTTTAAATCAGCGATGTGTTCCTTTTTTCTACAAATACGTTCACTGCTAGTCAGGCTAATATAATAGTTCTTTGACCCTGAATCATCTTCAAAATGAATTGAGTCAATTTTATAAAAATGATATATTTCAATTTCAAATGGGGTGCGGTGGCTATTGAGCAGATATTGGTATGTTTAAGGCTAATTTTTAATGTCTCAAGAAAGATTGAAAAATACTGAAGCGTGTAAAGTTTCTTTTTACTGAATCAAATTTATTTTCCGACTTCTTATTATTGACAATATCCAGAATTAATTCACATATTTATTTTATATTAACATAATTAAAAGCAATGTTACCAATACTATCTAGGAAATTTTGTAGACATGTCGATAATTTGTATGTGAAACTTTTTGCTGTTTTATTTTACACCGTTTAGCACTTAATGAAATATATTGCCTGTGAGTGCTTTGATTTGTTATATATTTTCAGAAGAAACGTTTATTTGTTTGTTTGTAGAATGTAGTGTCTGGAACAACAATTAAGCCGATTTAAAAATTAATGGTGGCAAATTGATTTTGAAGTCTCTTTTTGAACATAGGTTATGTTTTATGTCGCAAATTACCGGTCCATCCTATCCTACGGTGTGGAAGAGCAGGGAACGTTCTAAAATAACGAATTTTTGACATTGTCAGGACTTAAAACCCTAAAAATTGACAAGACAATTGCTTTTCAGAAATACTAAATGCTCACTAAGAACATTTAAAAAAAATTTGAAATTTAAAAGAGTGATGTGTGCAAAAGAAGTTTCAAAATCACAATTACTTCA
The DNA here is from genome assembly GCA_963932465.1 of Maratus speciosus. Classification (NCBI taxonomy): domain Eukaryota; kingdom Metazoa; phylum Arthropoda; class Arachnida; order Araneae; family Salticidae; genus Maratus; species Maratus speciosus. The sequence goes on along the minus strand of OZ010790.1, from coordinate 573,770,066 downwards.
AAACTACTCAATCGATTTGAAATTTTTTCAGTTTGGAATTTAAAAAGTCCTTCCGGCCAGTGCCGGGAGGAAGAGGTAGCTTTCATAATCCTTATTTAAAAAAAGCCAACTTAAATCATGCTAACACACGAAGCTCAATTTAGTGGAAACGAATATAGGAGATTCAATACTAATTTTTATCAATATAATGAATGAGAATTTCGCGAAATTAGTCAGCTTTATCCAAGCTGCTTTTCTTTAAAGTAACTTATATTTGGCTGCCAAATTCGGCAATTTCTTAAAGTGCCTGTCATTTTAAGACAACATGGTGGATGAGGCTAAGCAGTGAACTTGGTCGAGACCTTAGTAATTGCTGTGCACATGCTCACTCACATCGGAATCGGTTAATATATAGGAGTGCTGTCGCATGCAAAAAATCAGATTTTTCAAAATGTCACCCACAATAGAAATTGAAACTGCTATATCTGAGCCATTTTTTAAGGTAAAGACAAACAAAAAATGCTCCCGAATCCTTATATCAAGATCAAATACTTAAGAAAGAAACCTTTTTCAATTTCTAATTTTTTTGCACCTCACTTTAAATATATATATATTTTTTAATTTAATGGCCGCCATTTTGAAACAAGATGGCTGATGAATCTGGCCAGCGAACTTGGTCGAGGTGTTGATGTATACTATCCACATGCCTTCTTACATCGAAATAGGCGAATACGTGTGTTATCGCGTGACAAATACAAGATCGTTTCAAAATGTTAGCCATGCTAGAAATTCAAAGTGCTATAAATCAACCATTTTTTAAGATATCAACAAAAGAACAAATTTTCAGAAACAAAAACTGCTCCGGAATCTTTGTATCAAGGCCAAACACATAAAAAAAAATCTTTTTCATTTTCCAATTTTTTAATACCTCATTTTGAATTTTAAATTTAATTTTTTTTAAATGGCAACCCTTTTGAAACAAGATGGCGAATGAAGCTGGCCAACGAACTCGGTCGAGACATTGGTATGTACTATGTACAGACCAAGTTACATCCAAATAGGTTCATAAATACGCCTGTTATCGCGAGACAAAAATCAGGTCGTTTTAAAATGTCAGCCACAAGAGAAATTCAAAATGCTATTACTCAGCCATTTTTTTTTAGATATAGACGAAAGAAAAACTGCTCCGGAATCTTTGTATTAAGGTCAAACACATACAAAAAAATCTTTTTCATTTTCCAATTTTTTGGTATCTCATTTAATTTTTTTAATTTTTTAATTTTTTTAAATGGCCACCATTTTGAAACAAGATGGCGGATGAAGCTGGCCAACGAACTCGGTCGAGATATTTGTATGTACTATGTACACACCAAGGTACATCCAAGTCGGTTCATAAATACGCCTGTTATTACGTGAGAAAAATCAGGACGTTTCAAAATGTCAGCCACGCTAGAAATTCAAAATGCTATAACTCAGCCATTTCTTAAGATATAGACGAAACAAAAACTGCTCCCGAATCTTTTTATCAAGGTTAAACACATAAGAAGAAAATATTTTTTCAATTTTCAATTTTTGGTACCACATTTCAAATTTAAATTTTTCTTAAAAATTTAAATGGCCGCCATTTTTAAACAAGATGGCGGGTGAAGCTGGCTAACGAACCCGGTCGAGACATTGGTATGTACTATGTATAAACGAAGTTGCATCCAAATCGGTTCATAAATACGCCTTTTATCGCGTGACAAAATTCAGGACGTTTCAAAATGTCAGCCACGCTAGAAATTCAAAATGCTATAATTCAGCCATTTTTTAAGATATAGACGAAACAAAAACTGCTCCGAAATCTTTGTATAAAGGTCAAATACATAAGAAAAAAATATTTTTCCATTTTCAATTTTTTAGTACCACATTTCAAATTTTAAATTAAAAAAAAAATTTTAAATGGCCGCCATTTTGAAACAAAATGGCGGATGAAGCTGGCCAACGAACTCGGTCGAGAGATTGGTATATACTATGTACACACCGAATTACATCCAAATCGGTTCATAAATACGCCTTTTATCGCGTGACAAAATTCAGGACGTTTCAAAATGTCAGCCACGCTAGAAATTCAAAATGCTATAACTCAGCCATTTTTTATGATATAGACGAAACAAAAACTGCTCCGGAATCTTTGTATAAAGGTCAAATACATAAGAAAAAAATATATTTCCATTTTTAATTTTTTGGTACCACATTTCAAGTTTTAAATTTTTTTAAAAATTTTAAATGGCCGCCATTTTGAAACAAAATGGCGGATGAAGCTGGCCAACGAACTCGGTCGAGACATTGGTATGTACTATGTACACACCGAATTACATCGAAATCGGTTCATAATTACGGGAGTTACAGTGTGACATAGGTCAGATATATATATATATATATATATATATATATATATATATCAATTTTGAACGGAGGGTGGTTTCGGGGTCTGGGGGTCATGATCGATGAAAATATACCAAAAGTTTTTGAAATCGCTTTCCTCCGAACGGCTGCAATAGGTAGCTTTTTTGTAAAGAAAGCTACCTAAAAGGAGGAAATGAGCAGAAAACTTTCTAAAACCACGATTACTCTGAAACTATTAAAATTTCTTTCATCATTATAATGGTGACTATAACTACTTAACAATAATAGTGATTACGACTACTTTGAAACTGTTGGGGCTAGAAAGTTGAAATCTGAAATGTTTTACGTTTAACAGGTAAAATTTCACTAAGAACAGCTTTTAAAAATTTAAATTTAAAAGGGTGAAATAGCTAAAAACATTAGAAAATCACGATTACTCTGAAATCAGCTAACCGATTCAAAAATTTGTGTAATAGTGGGTGGACAAAATTCTCAAAAAGACAACATTTCATCTGTTTATCGGAAAGGGAAGCTGAAAATTGGTTGGAATGGAGATTTTATTCTTCAATTTAGTAGTATATTTATTAGCAGTAGCAATGTAATTTTCACATAATGTTAATGAGCGCACAAACTATATTTTAATGTTGTTTTCAATGAATGTATTTTATTTCTACGCGCGAAAAAGCCACGGGTCTTATTAGTTTTTTTAAATTTGATACATCTCGGGTTAAGCTGACTGTGACTCTATGGCCACCTGCTATAATCAAGTAGTAAAAAAATATATACACATATGCCTGAGAGTGTTAAGTGTTGAATATGTGTAACTGTTATTTTTATCATTTATTTTTATCATTTGTTAATATCATTTGTTAATATCCTGGATCATCGTCATTCATTATTATCATTTATTTTTATCATTTGTTAATATCATGGATTATCGTCATTCATTATTATCATTAATTTTTATCATTATTGTTCATTTATCATTTATCATTATTGATTTATTATTATCATCATCATTCATTTATTATTATCTTTCATTTATTATCATCATTATTCATTTATTACCATTATTTATTTTTATAATTTATCTTATCATTCATTATTATTTATTTTTATAATTTATTACTATTTTTAGCATGTATTACTATTATTTTTATCGTTTAACGTTAACGTTTATTTTTATTATTATTGCTCATTTATTATTACCATTAATATACATTTTTATTATTCATTTAATATCATTAATTTATTATTTTTATTACTTTAATACTATTCTTTTATCCTTGTTGATTTATTACTATTGATTTATTATCATTAGTAGTCATTTATTGTTAACTTTCATTTATTATCAGCACTTTTCAGTTATCATCACCTATTTTTATCATTTACTATCATTTATTGTTATAATTGTATATTATTTTTAGCATGTATTACTATTATTTTTATCTCATAATGTTTTGTGACGCGGAAATCTCATTATATGCTATTTTGGAAAACATATTTTTTTCATTTAAAATACTAATTCGTGATAACTTTGTCTCGTTTTCAAAAAATATTAATACAAATGGCTTTTATAAGATGAATAATCGCAGTAACAGTTTTTCTTTTAGTTTTTAACCATACATTAAATAAGATTAATTTACAATTTATAAAAAAAGAAAGCTACAAGATTCACTCCCGGTCGACGATAAATTATATATATATATATATATATATATATATATATATAAATTAATTATGTTTCCGAATACACACATAATTTTTCCCTTTAAAAGTTTTTCACAATATATTTTAAAATGATTAAAACATTTAGATAAATAAGATTACAAAAATGTCATTAATTTTAATAAAAAGCATAAATATTAATCAGATAAGGGGTTTTTAGCGAATTTAGTTTTTTTTAAATACAAATGAAAATGCTGAAAATATAAAATAAAAATTACTTGTGAATGTAAAAATACTTAAATGATGCGTAAAAAAAATTAAAGTGATTTTATTTTCATTTGTGAAACTATTGCTGCAAAAGCAAAAACAAAACAAGGTTAGGAAAAAAATGCATTACTGGTGGATTTCATTTACGAGCAAGAGTGGTTAATAAATTAAAACACTCGTGTAATTTAAAAATTAAATTCATGCCGCATGCCCCATACTTAACACATTAATGCATGCAGATGCTCCGGAAGTAAGAGTTGAAAAAAAAATTAAAAACCAGCGGGGAGCAGGAATTCTGATTTAGAGTCACCCTGATGAATTTTAATGTCGCCCTGATAAAAAAAAAATTAAATATAGAAAGTACAAATATATTTCAGTTTTAAAACTTAAAATACACGCTTTTATTTTATATAAAACGGCGTCCTTTTCATCCGCTGAATAATTCCACATTTACGATCCAATTTTAAACAACATCTAAAGAAAACTATGCATAGGATATAACTATCGTGGCCTAATACGCAAACCCAGCAAAAAGCGATGTCGTCATTCAAGAAACTCGACAAAAAAAATCGGGTATGTAATGACTCGTATACTTTCATTTGTTCGCAACATTAATATAGATACTGAAAATTAAATATAATATATAATAGCTCCATGTTTTATCAGAAATCATTGATTTATATTTTTCAAAATTCAAAAAATTGCACACGGATTAATAAAATTGCATTCTTTCAGATTTTTGATAGGAATTAAGTAAATGGAGAAAATAATTCACACAAATATTTTTTAAAATACATTTTTACAGCAGATAATAATCTTGGCATAGCATGTATTTTAACTACAATTTTTTTCATTTGCTATGAGAAAATGGGAACAAAAAAACTTAGTAATCTACTATTATTTTTTCTTAAAACAATACGAGAATTAAACAAGAACAATCCAATTGCAATAAAATCTAATTATTTGAACTCTCGTCTTCCGGATTGTTAAATATCCAGCTTGATATAATAATAATAAATAAATAATTTTAAAAAAAAACGAAAAATCATTAGGCATCTTGCATTAAGCATTGGTAATGAAACCCTTTCCAAAGAGCAGACTACCGTTAAAAAATTTAATTTTTTCGAAAATGATCTGAAGTCTATCTGAAACTAAAAAAATATAAGGTTCAAAATATATGAAAATTTTAATATACAGACGATTTGAAACTTGTGAAAATTTAATCCTAGTCTTCCCACGTGTGCGGAAGGCTAGGACCTGTGAAATAGAGGGAAAGTATAAGGGATTTAAATTTTAACTAATGTTTTAGTTTCACAGATCTAAGTTACATGAAAAACATAATTTGGCTTTATTTTTTACTATGGAATTTCTATATACACGATTAAAGATATTTCAAATTCAAAAATCTCCTCTTTGTAGATCAAAATTTAGTAGCGAATTCGAATGTCAAATGGGATTTAAGAACATAAATGTAACAAAAGTGTTCAAAAATATAAAAGATGTTTAAAATTATGAAATCGAATATTTGTAACTTTTTGGAAAACACATAAGAAAGAGATGGAATATGTTTCTTTTTTCCCTTTCTCTCAGCGTCCTCTTCCTCCCTCGAGGTTGTATATTTAGTACAGTAGAACTCCAATTATCCGAATCAATTGGAACGGACCGCATTCGGATAATCAAAAATTTGGATAATTGGATTTTTTTCCGAAAAAAGGATCTATTTTAATACATTACCCTATGTATGTTTAAAATGGGAGAAAAAAGCTATTTTTAAAGAAAAAGTGCTTTTAATTAATTAAATGAAAAGGCAACTCTTTTACATGTTAAGCGTACTTACAAGTGCTGTACATTAGTACAGTATGTACGTACCGTAATTGTAAATCAAAGTCATTGCTTGGACCATAGCGCGCGAAGGCAGAATCATTATTTTGTGAATCGCAGTAGGTACTGTGATTCGGGAAATAATGATTAAGACGGAAACTTATAATTTTTTTCTGAAATTCTGAAAGTGATTCGGATAATCAGCTATTCGGATAGTCGGAGTTCGGATAGTTGGAGTTCTACTGTATATACATTATCATGTTAACACGTTTCACATGGTACCTTGTTCATTGTCATAAAAAAAAATATACAAAACAATTGCAGATCAGTTTAATTTATTGAATCGTTAAGGGTCCTGTCCCTGCCAGCGAAGACACTCACGAGCTAATGCTAATCCTATGGGAAGGGATTTTTTTAATATCTCGTTTGAATTTCGACATTTTTAAATAAATTTTTTTGCATTGGATAGCCGAGGTCCGTCTCTACAGCGCACCTTTTTTACTTTTCCGATTTTGATCTCGGATATTTTTTAGAAGGACACTTTCATTTTCAAAACAGGTTTTGAAAGTGAAAGTAACTTTATTAAAAATATAGGTTATTAAAAATATAGCTGCAAACGGGTTTCCATTCAATTCCCTTTGATTGCAAAAATTTAAGGCCGAATCATTTGCTATTAAGACATCCAACGGTTGTTTTCGTGTTTGATTAAAGAAGACCAGTTAAACATTTGAAAGGAAGCTAAAATAAAATGAATTAAGTAAACAGAGTCTTTGGCTCCTGGTATTTTTTAACAGCGTTAGAAAACGATTGGCATAATACAATTTACTACAATTTACCGGTTTAACCCCTTCAAGGGCGGTAGTTCATTTTTGGACCACTTAATTTTAATTCTTAAATGCACCAGAATATTGGAATGAAAATTTTCCTTTTATTATTAAGTGAACAAAAGCATTTTCATATTTCGAAATTTGTTTGTAAATTCTGATGCCATTCACTGATTTCAACATTTTACGAATAGAAGTACCTTGCCCCTGAAAGAGTTAAATGCATATTAATGTATTTATTATTTTAAAGTTTCCTTTCTCTTTTAATATTCACGTATAAATACAATTTTCAAGACATAATTTTCAATATTTTCCTGCTTGTAACACGTACTCATTTAATAGTAATTTTAAAGGGTTTTTTTCTGTTTTTAATAGTCACGTGTAAATAAATTTTTAATCGTTAGGAAATATTATTCATTGCGCTGTTTTTAGAATTGAAAATAATCTCTATAATAATATCCTAAATCATGTGACTATTATCAACAATTCTGGGCGGATTCCTTCACTTTTTATATTCCAGGCGGTCATTTTGGTACTTTAATGTTAGCCAGACACAGGCGATAAGTCGCCAAATATTATTCTATCGCCATGATTTCACTTATATTACAATAGCCCAAGTCATGTAACTGCCATAAACAATTACAACACTTCGCTTTTCCCAAGAAAGGTTTCCATTTTGATTAAAGAATCAAAGTTATTTTTTCGAATAAAACTACATAAAAGATGCCATGATCACAAAGAATTCTTGATACTTTTATGTTAGCCGGGTGAAAATCTCGCCAATAGCTTTTTTTAACTCACCAGTTAGCATTTTTTTATTTTTCGAGTGATAAATTAAAACGGTACTACTTGGTTATCCCATCGACCAAAAATCTATCGCCAGAATATAAGATTAAATGCCATAATGGTTGATCGTAAATGTCACATTCACTTGACTGTAAGGAAGTTACACGTGTTTACGCCACCAAGGGATTTTTATTTCGACGTTTTATTTTTATTTTTATCAATGCTAGACACAGATGTCATATACGCCCCATATTGGCGCGATTTTTTTCCGACGGTAATTTGGCGAAAACATCAACAGCATAAACAACAACGTCCGGGTTACCATATGAAGCAAAACAACGACATTTTGGCGCCAGTTAAGTACCCGTTGCATGTATGACATTGGCGTCAGAAAAAAATCGCGCCAATATGGGGCGTATATGACATCTGTGCCCAATGCTATACTAATTTATTTCGGCACAGATGTCATATACTCCCCATATTGGCGCGGTTTTTTCCGACGCCATTTTAGCGAAAACATCACCACCATAAACAACAACATCCGGATTACCATATCAAGCAAAATAACTGTACTTTGGTGTCAGTTAACCTTTAACCGGAATCGCTAAATTGTTCCACATTAGTGGAATCTTATGTCCAAAAGGACCCTTTAATTAAAATCCAAGTTATTTTCTAATATATGTGAAATTACCACTTAGATGGGTTATAAGCGCGTTGAAAGAAGTTTCATGTACTATATAAATCAACTTTTATTCATATATATCTTGAAATTATACATTTTTTTTTTTAAATTTAGTTCTTTAAGCGTTGATGCGCGCGTTTCGAAATTAAACGGTTTTTTTTGTCGTTGTCCGGTCAAAATGGACCCATGATTCCGGTTAAGGGTTAAGTACCTTTGCGTATACGACATTGGCGTTAGAAAAAACCGCGCCAATATATGACATCTGTGCCTTTATTTGTTCTTTCGTTATTTAAAATAAAAATTACGTCAATTTGTATAATTTGGTGAGTGCTTTGGTGATTTATATAATTTGGCGAAATTGGTCGACTGGATAACTAAGAGTACATTTAAAACATTACTTTGAATTTGAAATTAAATGTCAGGATTTCTTGCAATATTTAATCGGGTTTGGCGTGGGTTTTTTTTACGACAATTTGGCGAAAACCTCGTTTTCGAATACCAGTTACATATGTATATGTATATTTAAATTATTTTCTATTGTTTTTAAAATGAACTAATAATAAATAAAAATAATTAATTAATAACTTCAGAACAAAGCAATTTATAACTTTTTTTTTGTTTTAAATAAAAAGAAAATAAAGGTAAATAAACCTTTATTAATAAATATATAACAGTAGCCGGGTTACCATGTCAGGCAAAACAACGCCCTTTGCGCTATTTAGGTAACCCGGTGCGTATATGGCATATTTTTCTTTTCGTTTCGTTTTAAAAAAAGAAAGAAGTTAAAGCCATTGATTTTTAAATTTTCAGTTTGAAATGAAAGCTTTGTATTAAATAAAATGATAATGAAATAATTTAAAAAAAAAACATTGTTCTTAGCATAGATTCAAGTGAGGCCAAATTAATTTAAAATAATAACCCTTTCTGAAATACGAAAAGAAATATCAGTTATGATTAAAATTTGAGTTGCCATCATTAGAAAAATGTATATAAAATTAGAAAAAATTAATATTTCGAAAACTAATTCGAATTTAAAAATTCTAATACCAGTTTTGAAATCTGCGGATCAATATTGATTTTTGGTGTTAATTTCGTCGCAAAGTATTCCATATTTTAGGAGAAATCGCCGTGAAACATAATCAGTTGTTTAATCAGTCGATTCATACTTGCGTTTCATACTTCCGTTACATACTTCCGTTTCATTAAATGCGTTTCATTAGGATTTCATATATACTAGGGGATCGTACCCGGGCTTCCCGGGTTAAAGAATATAGGTGAAAACTTTTTTTAAATTGAAAACTAATATTTTTTTTTATATGCAATAAATTTTTTAGATTGCCCACTTACATCAAAAAAGAATTTTCATATGGGAAATACGAATTATACAATCAAATAAATTTTTGAAATTTATCAAAAGCGATATTTTCTTATTAGCCGCATGGTAAGAGTTATTTGACCAAGATTTTGTTACTTATGGCATCCTTTTATATTCTGATAATTTCAGAGCTTATACATGTCTGTTAAATTTGTGTTTTATTTATATTATTTTATTTATTTATTCATAGGGAAGTTTTTTTTTAATGGATATTAGCCGTAAGAAAATGATGAACTCTTTATTTTGTTTTAAGGGCAAACGGATTAATTTTTCGTATTCGAGCTCCGCGTGATATAGATAACTTAAAAACATATTTCATGCTTTAATATTGTTTTTAAAACCATAGACAATCAGTAAAGTGAGATGAACTTTGCAAACAAATTCCATTTGAAAAAAAATCCTGTTTGGTGATCTAAAAATTTAAATTGTACGATTACAAATATGTTAGATTTGTGTTTTTTCAATATTATTCTTTTATTTGTTGATAAAAGAAATGTTAATTTCGTTAATTTGTCTTTCACAAATATGTTAGATTGGTGTTTTTTTAATAATATTCTTTTATCTGTTTATAAAGGAAGTATTAAATTCTTTATGCAGAAATAGTCAGAAACAAATGCTGAAAAATGTTTGTTGCTTTATGTGTAAAATGTTTATTATTATTATGTATTGAAATGGGCACGTGATAAGATAAAATTAAAAAAGTCATGCTTAAAGATTATTTCAGAAAATATAATACATCATTTAATTAAGATAAAGTTTTAAAACAAATTGCATTTGAAAGTAATTTTTTCCCGATGCGATGAAAATTGAAAATGCACGATGGTTAGAAGATTAAAAAATTGCAGCAGCGAAAATTTCAAGACCGAAATTTGATCGTGAAGTGTTGCCATTCGCAAAATGATGTCAGCGTTACATACAGATACGTTTGTTCTTTATAATATAGATACTTAATCAATAAAATATAATAAAGATCAGTTATTAGGATTTGGTTATCAATTGAGGCTCTTATGCTTGGTATTCCGGAATGATAAACAGCAATTTTCACCTTCTCAAAATTTGCATACGCACTTCTCAGATACATATTCATCATTTAAAAAAAAAAAAAAATTGTATTTTGTTTGATCATTTAAAAATCATTTTAACTCAAAACTTGAAGTCACGATTGTTAGAAACATCTTTTAGGTGAACAGACGCACTCTTTACTTGAGATTCTAATCTCAATTCTGGAGAGTAAAAATTTCCGTAATTTATGTTTTTTAGACGCATTTGTGTTAAAATCTTTAGTTTTATCAAAGAAAATGATCGTTTTCTTTTAAATATGACTTCATTTTCACTTAAATAAGCATTTCGCCTAGTGTCTGAAACTTAGTATCAGTACACATGCAGAAGGAAAAACAATATAGAAAATTTATGAGGAAAAAAGTGTGTTTTCAAAAGCAGTATGTCATTTTCCTTCATTATGCCCCTAATATAATATTCCTCTCCTAATGGGATTTTGCGACACTAAACCCTATACAACAATTTTTATCGACAATTTTGAATTTTTATCAGAAAATAGCATGAATAAAGATAAAAATATTTCATTATTTCTCTATTGTCTGTAATAATGAAAGCCATCTAATTTTTACCATTTTGAAGAAATTTCATAAAATGCTTTTAAAATTAAAATATAAAAGTGGGATTAAAAAAAAAAAAAAACAGACAGTGCGATCACATCTACAAATGAAGAGCTTCCAGTTAAAAAAAAAAATATTAGTAAATTGTTTCAGTGAAATATCAGGGCAGAGGACTAAAGAACACACTTCTGTTTTAAATGTATAGATTATATAAAATTAGAAAAAATTAAATTAAGCAAATTATGTTACTTTGATAAAATTATTGATATTATTTTAAACCACGAATTATTTGTTTGTTTGTCTAACTTGGCGAAGCAAATCCATCCAGGCGAGAATCATCAATTTCTGTAATATAAATCGCTATTATTTGCATGTCACCTCTCTTTTATAAAAATACTCTAATTTTTTGTAAAACATTGCGTTTTATCAGCGTGTTATTTCGATTATATTATTTTCAATAGTGAAGCATTTTCACCTGTGAAGAATTTTAAAGCAGCTGGGCTGTGAAAATGACGCACTTCTACAAAACATAATTCAGGTTTAAGAATTAAAATACACGTTTTTTTTTATAAAATGACGTCATTTGCATCCGCTAAAGCAAACCATTTAAATTTCAAAGTGGTGCCATTCACAAAATGACGTATGCGTTACGCACAGATATGTTTGTCCTTTATAATATAGATAGGGTGGATATTATGTGCCGCCAGTCTGATATTCTGTGTTTAATTAAACTAAACTACTGTATACTAAATTATTGTTTTGTAATTTAGTTTGCTTCTGTATTATTTAGCATTTTAAATAATGTTATATATTTAATTAATGTACATTAAATTACTATTTTGAACGTGATTGGCAATTGATAATTGTAAATATGGCTGCCGATTTAAAAACGCGAAGAAACAGATTGGAGAAGATCCATTACTGAATTTGAATGGGAATATCGCCAAATTAGTCAGTTAAAACCAAGTTGGCTTCATTTATGGCAACTTATTTTGGTCGCCAAATTTGGCGGCACTTCACCAAATGGAGCCAAGTTTGGCGACAACATATATGAATACATAGTTTTATGCTTATGATTGAGAAACTGGTTACAATAATGAAAGATAATTTGCGAGAAATCGTTCATTTTATTGGTTTTTGTTGAATTACTAAAAAACCACTCAACCAATTTCGATGAAACGGAAGTGGTACCAATTCGAGAGTATCCTCTTTCAATTAAAACAAAAATCATATAAATCGGACTAAAAGTTCCGGAGCAATCGGTGAACATACATAAAAAAACACATACATACGCGTCGAATTGATAACCTCCTCCTTTTTTTGAAGTCGGTTAAAAAGGATAAATTGTGCGATTTGTGTATTCTGTAGTTCCCTTTAAAATTTGTCCGGTCTTAATTATTGTTTTTTTCTCTTTTTTCAACCTGGCTTCCGCTAGTATTTCTTATACTCGGAAAGTGACTGGAGACCCATGAACCTGGCTTCCGCAAAAGAGTCTGAATGAGTGAAGAAAAGCTTAAAGGACCGCGGACGGAACAAATTTTGTACAACACATTTTGAATAACAATATTCGCCTTACTTAATGACAGAAATTCTGCTATTAAATAAGATGAAAATTACTATTCCAAAATATTGATACGCAATATCAAGAAACCGTATAAACTGGGAGAAAAGTCCGTTTGTGAAATCCACACATATTTTAAATCGGCGAGCAGGCATCAGTTTCAGAGGAATGTTGGAAACAGTAGTGGTATTGTTCAGGATATACCGGGTGTCCCAAAAAGGACTGACTGATTTTAAAATTCAATAACTTGCAAACGGTGACAGATATTAAAAAAATTCTTGCAGGAGGTTTATGCATAAGGTCAAAAGTTTTATTACAGGGATTTTCAATTTTAGTTCGATTTACAAACAATAGATGGCGCTGTAAGCAATAGTCGCTAAATACAGGCTCGATTTTTGGTCCTTTATCTTGTTCCATGCAAAAAAAGGAGATGGAAATGTATTATCTGGGCCACGAAGTACCAAAAATCGAGCCTGTATTTAGCGACTATTGCTTACAGCGCCATCTATTGTTTGTAAATCGAACTAAAATTGAAAATCACTGTAATAAAACTTTTGACCTTATGCATAAACCTCCTGCAAGAATTTTTTTAATATCTGTCACCGTTTGCAAGTTATTGAATTTTAAAATCAGTCAGTTCTTTTTGGGACACCCGGTACCTGCTTATTGTTCAACATTTTACAAGTTCTCGGTCCAACATTTTATGAGTTTATGGTTCAGCGTTTTATCAGGTAATGCTGGAATCTACAGTAGTTTGCAGTCAAGTTTAATTTCTAAAAAAAAAAAAAAAAAGTACCGGAGCTCTCATTTTCTGCAGTAATAAAAACCGTAGTGTCAAACAATGTCATCTCCACCTACATGTTTATATTTCCTACATTATTCGCAAAATTTAAAGCAATTTCGTCTTCAGCAAACGAATTTTTTTTTAACTATATCTGTATGCATTTCTGTATAATAAGATCTAATAAATGAACAGGGTAAAAGCATTAAAATCAGGAGTGGGAAACATTCAGATAATCCTAATCGCCAAAGATTTCTTTGTAGAAACTAGCAAAACACAACACACCGCGATGTTGCACTGTGCAGTATTTATAACATCCTGTAAGTTCTGACAAATATTCAAATATTAATTAAAAATAAAGAAGTACTGGAGCTGCGTCCCTTTCAGTTTCGGGACAAATTAAGCACCGCGTGCAGCTAAAAAGTTGATCAGAAAAATATTTTACAAACACAAACAAAAAACAGCACTAAACGTAAAAAGACCACGAGTAAAAAGGGCAGATACAGTTGTGGTTAATTCTGGTATTCCTCGTCGCCTATCGGAAACTATTGAAACAAAAAATCATTCAGTCTATACTTTCAAGTGCTGAATAGGAGTATGCTTCTACATGTGCAACACGCTACGTCACATATGTAAGCACTTTCATAGAAAAAAAATACAAAAGATTCGAAATGGGAGGAATGGGAAAAGATAATTGAGGCTTCGGCCTTTTTTTTTTTTTTTTTTTTTTTTTTTAAGCGCTGTTCGGTTGGGCTCTGGAGCGTAGTATTTATGAGTTCCGACGAATTTCGACCGATATTTAAAAAAACCACTAAAACCAGAGAAGTATCGGGGCTGTGCTCTAGTGAGCTCCGGCGCAAATTAAGCACTGTTTACAGTTCAACCTTTACCCGAAAGTTGCTACAATCTTTTACAATTTTATACCAACACCAAAAGTTGTTTAAATCCAGCATCAATTCTTTTAACAGCGCAGGAAGAATTCGGTACTGAAGTAATTTTTAAATTATAGAATAATTATAAATCTTATCCACTCTGCGATGTAAATAAAATTTGTCCGTAAGACAGTTTTCTTTTCTTTTCCATTCTTAGAAATTTATCCAATTTTATAACAAATCTCGGACTTAAAAACTTTGAGTATCATTAATTTATATCCTTTATACTTTGTCACACCTTAAATGCTATTTTTTCTATATATAGGATTAATTCACCAAAAAATCTTTCCATTCAATTTTATCTGAAACTTTCTTAGTCATCACACTATTTATTTAATTGGTTTCCTTTTCTTCTTTTCGAACTCCAAAGCACTGTCTAAACTTCTTTGAATTTATTTTCTTCTATTTTCTTTTATATAACAGAGATAGAAGTTATACGAGATGACTTAGAATTTTCTTCCAAAAAAATAGCTGCACTTTTATATCTCTGTTCCTGCAATTAAAGTTTTTAATCTCAATTTTAAAGCTCAGAAGACTTGAAAGATTAAATTTTAACTGAAAGTTTAAGGATAAAAGGAATATAATAGATTTTTGACGCTGAAATAAACGTTGTCTATAAGAAATCAACGTTTATATTTCAGTTTTTAGGTGCGTTCGTAATTATATAAATACGTAGCACCTTTAGTCGTCGTTCGGTCCGTTCGTCTGTCGGTCTGTCTGTCCGTCCGCATATAACAGAGCAAAAACTACCCAACCGAATGCTCTGAAATTTTAAATATATAATTGTTGCAAAATTATTTCGAGTCATTTCAAATTTTATGAAAATCGGATGTATAGTTTAATTACAGTAGTCGATGTGAAAAAATTATTTCAAGTGCATTTTAATGATGTTACAGCCTTTCGAAGAGAATGAAATGGATATGCACTTATGATGCGCACTAAAATATACATTCAGTACAATATGCGGTGCAAAAAAATATTTATAAAACTAGTTATAGTACAAACACATTTCATTTACCGCACGCCTTAAATGCTATTTTTCTATATATGGGATTGATTAACCAAAAAATCTTTTCATTCAGTTTTATCTGAAACTTTCTTAGTCACCACACTATTTATTTAATTGGTTTCCTTTTTTTTCCTTTCTAACTTCCAAAGCACTGTCTAAACTTCTATGAGTTTATTTTCTTCCATTTTCTTTTCTATAACATGCGTAGAAGAAACCAGATGACTTCGAATTTTCCTCCGAAAAAAATTATATCTCTGTTCCTGTAATTAAAGTTTTTAATCTTCATTTTTAAGCTGAGAGTATCTGAAAGATTACGTTTTACCAGAAAATTTAAGAAAAAAAGAAAGGATAATGGATTTTTGACACTGAACTCTAGCTTTGCTTTGTACGGTTTTTTTATGAACAGTGTAAACTTCTATTTTTATAGTATTTTTTACTTTTATTTCTTATTTTATCTTTAATTCTAATTTTTAACTTAATTTTTTTTTTACTGTAATCCTTGGATTACCCTTTCATAAATTTTCAGCCTCTCTTATTTTACTCTTTTTTATTTTTTCTTTCTTATATAGTAGTACTTAATGAGCTACGGTTAGACTTTATTTTTATGGCTCCTCTAGGAGGTGTTATACGCATAATCATACACAGGGAATGGAGTAGCACTGCTACGCTATCCCTTTGAACTGCTCTGCTGTTCGCTGTTCAAACGCTGTCCAAAAGACATCGGCGTTTATATTTCAACTTTTCAATTTAAGTAAAAAGAAAAATTTGAAGAGACTCCATTCGAGTTTCTGAATATAAAACAAAAAATGTTTTATCTTCCCTATTTTTTTCTATTCTAAAATATTAATACTCAATTTTAAGAAATCGTATAAACTTTGTGAAAAGTTCGCTTGCAAAAGCCATCATATTTTAAATCAGCGAGCAGGCATCGTTTTCATAGGAATATGGGACAACGCTGGTATTGTTCGGGATTTGCCTGTTTATTTAGACATTTTACAAGTTCTCGGTCCAACATTTTATGAGTTTATGGTTCAGTATTTTATCAGGCCATGGTTGAATCTACAGTAGTTTACAGCCAGGGCTTAATTTCTAACAACAAAAAAAAGTACAGGAGCTTTCATTTCCTGTAGTAATAAAAACGGTAATGTCAAACAATGTCATCTCCACTTACATATTTATATTTCCTACATTCGCAAAATTTAAAGCAATTTCGTCTTCAGTAAAAGAATTTTTTTTTAACTATATCTGTATACATTTGTATAATAAATTCTAATAAATGAACAGAGCAAGAGCATTAAAATCAGGAGTGAGAAACTTTCAGATAATCCTACTCGCCAAAGATTTCTTTGTAGCTACTAGCAAAACACAACGCACAGCGTTGTTGCACTTTGCAGCATTTATAACATCTTGTAGGTTCCGACTAATATTTAAATATTCACAAAAAATAAAGAAGTACTGGAGCTGCGCCCCTTTGAGTTTCAGGTCAAATTAAGCACTGCGTGCAGCTAAAAAGTTGATCTGAAAAATATTTTACAAGCACTAACAAAAAACAGCAAATAAACGTAAAAAGACTACGAGTAAAAAGGAGTTGCGGTTAATTCCGGAATTCCTCGTCACCTATCGGAAACTATTGAGACAGAAAATCATTCAGTCTATACTCTCAAGTGCTAGATTGGATCATGCTTCTACATGTGCAACACACTACGTCACATACGTAAGCGCTTTGATAGAAAAGAATACAAAAGATTCGAGATGGGAGGAATGGGAAAAAATAATTGAGGCTTCGTTTTTTTTTTTTTTTTTTTTTTTTGAAGCGCTGTTTAGCCGGGCTCTGAAGCGTGTAATATTTATGAGCTCCGATGAATTTCGACCGATGTTTAAAAAAAAAGAAATCACCAAATCCAGAGAAGTATCGGGGCTGTGCTCCAGTGAGCTCCGGCGCAAATTAAGCACTGTTTACAGTCCAACCCTTACCCCGAAAGTTGCTACAAGCTTTTACAATTTTATACCAACACCAAAAGTTGTTTAAATCCAGGATCAATTCTTTTAACAGCGCAGGAAGAATTCGGTGATGAAGTAATTTTAAAATTATAAAATAATTATAAATCTTATCCACTCTGCGGTGAAAATAAAATTGGTCCGCTAGACAGTTTTCTTTTTTTTCCAGTCTTGGAAACTTTATCCAGTTTTATAACAAATCTTGGAGTTAAAAGCTTTGAGTATCATTGATTTATATCCTTTATACCTTGTCACACCTTAAATGCTATTTTTCTATATATAGGATTAATTCACCAAAAAGTCTTTTCATTCAATTTTATCTGAAACTTTCTTAGCCGCCACACTATTTATTTAATTGGTTTCCTTTTTTTCTTTTCTAACTTTCAATGCACTGTCTAAACTTCTTTGAATTTATTTTCTTCTATTTTCTTTTGTATAACAGACGTAGAAGATACGAGATGACTTCGAATTTTCTTCCAAAAAAATAGCTGCATTTTATATCTCTGTTCCTGCAATTAAAGTTTTTAATCTCAATTTTAAATCTCAGAAGATCTGAAAGATTAAATTTTACCTGAAAGTTTAAGGGTAAAAGGAAGATAACAGATTTTTGACGCTGAAATAAACGTTGTCTATAAGAAATCATCGTTTATATTTCAGTTTTTGAATTTAAGTAAAAAGGAAAATCTGATGCGACCCCACTCGAGTTACCGAATGTAAAACAAAATAAGTTTCTATTTTCTAAGTAATCTATTTTTCCTTAATTCAAGTGTGGGATACTTACTTTTAAAATATGAACTCTAAGAAATACAAACTATAAAATTTCAAATTTAGTTCCACCTCATATTATTATTCTTTTTAGGTGCGTTAATATTTATATAAATACTTAGCACCTATAGTCGTCGTTCGGTCTACCGGTCCGTCTGTCCGCCTGCATATAACTGAGAAAAAACTACCCAACCAAATGGTCTGAAATTTTAAATATATAATTAGTGCAAAATTTTGTCGAGTCCTTTCAATTTTATGACAATCGGATGTATAGTTTAATTACAGTGGCAGTCTGTTTTCCGTTATGGAAAAAAATTATTTCAAGTGCATTTTAGTGATGTTACAGAGCTTCGAAAATAATGAAATGGATATGCGCTTATGAAGTGCACTTAAATTACACATCCAGTACACTATGCGATGCAAAAAATATTTATAAAACTAGTTATAGTACAAATGCACCTCATTTGCCGCGTTTGACGTGCAATTTCCAACTTGTTTAATATTGCAGGAACTTTTTATGTTAAAATGTTTTTAAACAAATATTATCAAGAAAATTTAAAACAAAAGTAAAATTATGAATGCTTTATATTATAAATAATTTATTGCTTTACATCGGCCTGTCCAATCTTTCAGTCTTACATCTAGGCTCACCTTAGCTTAGGATACACAATTAATGAAGCCATTATTCATATGATTCGAAAAATGTAATAATATTATCCCACTTTAGAAATGGCAGAGGTACACACACGTCTGCACAATGCATATATAGCTCATAGTGGTAATCATTAGCGCTCTACTATATGGGTAGCTCATAAAAATAAACTATAACAACTTTAACATTACATTTTTCTGAGGTTACGGGATAGGGGGAGAGAGTATATATATCGGGGACTTAATCTTCATGACCTTAAGAATTCATGTAATAAAAAAAGTATGCAAATATGAATTATTTTAAGACAAAGTAACTTTGTAGATGGATTTTGTTTTAAAGAAAAATGACACATTCAAATCGGCGCAAAGAGAACTTTCAAAAGGCGCTGCGTTGAACATTCATTCCTGCTTTATACCTCCTTATTATTGTATGTTTTATACACCAAATACAAAAATGCATAAGTGAAATTCCTAACCATTACTTTAAACCGTTTGTCATTATTAAACGTTCTATGTATACACATACAAAAGAAGTATGTGTGTATGTATGTAGAGATATATGCATATAGTATAAAAGGATGCTAGTCATTTAATGATTAAAGTTATTTATTTATTTTAACCACTCTGGCGTGCAAAAGTAACTGGCCAAAACAGTACTGTAAGTCTTTTATTTCTGTAAGTTTTATTTATTTTTCAATTCCTACTATTAATTCACACTCTTCCTATATTTATTTATATATCTTGTTCAAATCTTCAATCGTTAATAAAATACTTATTATTCATCCTATCAAGTTGAAATAATTTTTTTTAAACTTGTACTGGAAGACAACTGATGTTAATACAGATTTTTCAAATATTAATTCATTAATTAAATTTTAATTAATTAATTTTAGTTTTATATGGGAGACAAAATGGCGGCCATTGGCGGCCAGAACAGCATTTAATGCATCTTCATATCTATAAGGGGGTTTACCATAGGAGGGGACTCTGTTCTGTCGCCAAATACCGCCAATTTTGTCGCCAACTTGGCGATATCTCTAATATTTCGCCAAATTCCCATAGACTTCCATTGTAAATAACCTACTTGCTTATAGAAAATCAACAAATTGAGATATTTTAATGCAACAAAAACTAATATTAGCTTAAGGGATTATATTAAATTTTTCTTTGATGACCTAAGTAGGAATTGACTTTAAAAACAAAATTTTTATATTACTTGTTTAATACAGGTGGTTTGAAAAAATGTATTCAATGATATCAGGTTTCTGACGCTAAGGAGCATGTAAATAATTAATATTACTATTATCTGATATTATCTTTTTACTTGTTTATTGTATATTCATACGTATCACTTTCTGCTACACTTGGGGCTTAAGGTAATATTTTTCCTTATCTTGCAGTTGATCCGAGCTATTTTAGTTAGATAGTATAGTATGAACAAGCTCCATTGTAACGAGGAATTCAAATTTCCCTTTTTATTCAAGAACGCATACCTCATATATGGCAAAAAAAAGAAGTTCACGCACTATCTAGCGAGATAATGGACGCCACGGGAAGGAGAGAGTTTTAGATAACAGAAGATCCAAGGCATGGTTGTTGTAGTGTTTTTTGAAGGAAATAGTATATTTTAATAAGTTGACCCAGTAAATAGAAGGTATTTGTTATATAATTTAGTATCGGTCCAGAGTGTCTATATCCGAGCCCTTAAATGTAAATAACGCTTTGTTTCTATGTAAATAATTTGTAAATAAATGGTTCTTTAATATTAATTGAATAAGGTTAACATTTTTTATAATCCTTCTCACACTGTGTCCGATATCAAGTATTTATATCGGTGGTGTCATCATATCAAATAAAATATTTCGAAGTTTGTACGAGTGGAGATCGTGGATGCAGGAAAAATTCATCAGCGTGTGGACTAAGGATAAGTGAAACAAATGTTATAAGAAGATTCAGTGTATAAAAGTTTGTAAATAATTATTAATTTATATCATTTATACTTTGAAGCCTTACAGAATTTTTTTTTACAGCGTAATGTTAGTTTGACTTCATGTCAGAAGAGGTTATATCATATATACTTTGACGACTTTTAAATGTTATTTGTTCTGTTTAGGAAATTGAGTCACTCTGAAATTTCTTTTCATTCCTTTTTTATCTGAAACTTTCTTGGTCGCTACACTTTTCATTTAATTGTTTCCTCTCTTTCTGTCTTTTGTAACTTTCAAAGCGCGGTCTAAAGTTCTTTAAATTTATTTTCTTCCTTGTTCTTTTTTGTAAGAGGCGCCGAAGGAATGATACGACTTCGAATTTTCTTCCGCAGAAAACTGCACCACTTTTATATCCTCTGCTTCGGAAAATTCCTATTCTGTTCCTGTAATTAAAGTTTTGAATCTCAATTTTAAAGCTGAGAAGATTTGAAAGAATATGCTTTACCTAAAAGTTTAAGAGCATTAAGAAGATTTCTGCTCTTCTGCGTTCAGATTTCTGAGAAACAAGGAACCTTCTTGTCCAAGGTATACCGACATTTTTATTTTACGTTTTCTATTTCAGAAAAACGAAAAAAAAGGAGTGGTTAGATCTTTTTGAAATTAATTTGTCAAAATCTAATATATAAAAATGAAAATTTGCCTGTCTGTCTGAAATTCTATACAAATCCACAGTTTGAAAGCCAGAATTGTTACGTACATACGTATTAAAACACGGTCGAGGCAACTAAAGTAATCCGGAATCGAACTAATTTATAGTTCATTTTTAATTAATAAAACACCACCAATTTAACAGCAAATTTCTATCAAATTTAAATATTTTTCGTTATAGCAGTTTCGAACAATTAAAAAATTCACAATAAAATTCTTACCACAACACTTACTTTTCTATTGCAAAATTTCCACGTGAAAAATGAAAATGAAATAAATAGTTTGACGAATTTTTAATAAAAGTTAATAGTACGTCATAACTTTTCTATGGCACGATTTCCACGTGAAAAATGAAATTGAAATAAATAGTTTGACGAATTAAAACGAATTAAAAAAAAGTGAATGCACATTGGAAATATATTTGTCACATTGGAATTGGTCGCATTTGATGTCAGCAGGGGAATATATAAAGTTATATGAGTTTAAAAAAAGTATTGAAACATAATAAAAACCAGATTATGGAAATATTAATATTGTAACATAAACATTCTTAAAATTCCGGCCAAAGCCTAGTACTTAAGCTAGTACTTTATAAAGCAAAATATATTTTATGTTGGCTACTTTTTTTTTTTTTTTTTTTTTTTTTTTTTTTACACTAGCTCAAGCGGCGTTTCCCGGAAGTTTAAAAATGTTAGTTTTGAAAAATCAATTTCAAAATTAAACATACAGTATAAAACAAACAATAAAAAAAGCAGTCGAAGTGTTATACACATGAATGAAATTAAAACCCAATATAAAATGCATTGTATAATCTCAATGTATAAACCCATATGACATCAGTGCTGACGTCCATTATATTCCCAATAGGACGTAATATTCGCCTTTTCTTAAATTCCTCAAACTATTTATTTTATTTTCATTTTTCGCGTGAAAATCTTGCAATAGAAAAGTTATGACGTAATATTCACTTTTTTGTTAAAAATTCGTCAAACCATTTATTTCATTTTCATTTTTCAGGTGGAAATCTTGCAATAGAAAAGTAATTGCTGTTGTAAGAATTTTATTGTATATTTTTAGTGTGTTTTGGGGTAACTGCTATAACGAAAAATGTTTAAATTTAGTACGAAATTGCTCTTAAATGGGTGGTTTATTACTTAGTAAAAATTAACTATAAATTATTTCGATTCCGGATTACTTTAGCTGCCTCGGCCGTGTTTTAATACATAGCTCCGTAACATTTCATAATTCTAGCTTCCAAACAGTGGATTTGAATAGAATTACAAACAGACAAATTTTCATTTATATATATTAGATTGTAGTGAAATACTTAATAGAACGGATAAATGTTATAACATTTGTTTTTCAATTCTTGATAACACTAAGTTTTTTTTTTTGTTTTTTTTTTTTTAAAGGTAGATTTCGCATGAAATACTACATATTCCATTCTCCCCTATGTTGGAATTTCTGAAAATTTTTTGTGAATCTACACTGATCATGACCCTTAGAATCCATAACTACCCTCAATAAAAAAGTTTATATAGCACTTTTTATGGACACTATAACTTCCATAATTCTGCTCAAATCTCTTCCAAACTTATACATAAAATCTCGATCAAATTCTTATAAGGGCAAAATCGGATCAAGGGGGTGAAAATAGGGAGGGGTTTTGTGAAAACTGAAAAAACCCATAACTTATTAATTATAAAACATATCAATTCAGTTTAAAGTTATTATTACTTCTAGGAAAAGGGCCAAAAATTTATGTATCACAGATTTTTCATAAAATTTAAAATGGGCTCCAGAAGCGAAAAAAATAGGGTTTTAGGGAGAAAAAAATTCATAACTTCTTCAATTTTCAAGATGTCAAATTCACTTAAATATATTATACATCTCAATACTATCTACAACTTTTATATTGACAAGTTTTTCATAGGACCAATTCCTACAGCAAAAACAAATTAAAAATACATAGCAGTTGAAGAAAAGATCATCGTATTAAGGGTGTACTCAAATCCAAACTGCTTATTTTCTGACTCACTAGCCGCCTTTGGCGACCAGTTTGCTCTCCCTTAAAATTTATGTTTGGGAAAGCATGCTAAGCATTTTATCATGTTACTTTTATTCATAATTTAATTTACTTGGACTCCCTTAAACATAATTAATTTAATTCCTTAAGCTGGTATTAGTTTTTGTTGAATTAAAATATCTCAGTTTGTTGATTTTCTGTAAGCTAGTAAACCCTATTGGTTTACAATAAACGTCTACTGGGTTTTGGCGAAGTATTATAGATATCACAAAGTTGGCGTCACTTTTGGCTATTAATTTTGGTCGCCAAATTTGGCAATATATTGCCAAGTTGGCGACAAACTTGACAGCATTTGGCGACAGAACAGGATTCCCCTTAATGGGTCCTTCGAAATGGCCACTTGGCATATAAAAACAAAGCGGTCATCCCGGAACAGTTGATGACAGTCAAATGCTTTGCGCTTTTATTATATAGATTTTTAAATTCATATTTGCTTTCACACGCATCCAATTGGTAGGTTATATCTTATTCAGAAACTATATAATGTACCGTAATGGTCGATTTTATGATAGAGGCAGAATATATTTCAAAAAATGATGTCAAAATGGGTATTTTGAGCCGAATTTCCCGAAGCGATTGTGTTAAAAACAAAAAATATTGCCCGACTGAGAAAATAATTGTTTATAAAACAAGTTCTAATTCATTGAACGAAAAATAAAAACTTATGTCGCTTATAAATATTTTCAAAAATCACGCCAACAAGTTTCATATTTTTCCTTTTAAAAATGCATCTGAAAATGGTGTAAAAAAATCGAGTTGTTAAGCATGGAAAAGAATTTTTTTAAATACCGCCTTACTATGATTCTGATAAAACCAGCTCTTATATAAAAATGAAATTAAAAACTCGTCAAAAACGGCCAGATAAAATATTTAAAGTAGGTTTATCTCTAATAAGGATTTGGTTTTAGTTGTTGAAATTGGTACTTAACTTCGAAATCTACCTGCGCCTGTAGGCTAAGCCGGCAGGGAATTTTTTTTTTTTTTTTTTTTTTTTTTGCTAGTAACATTTTGATATTAAAAAATCATAAGACCATTTTTTTTTAAATTATATTTTTACTTAATATCCTGGACCTTGATCTATTTTTCAACATACTTTCCTCATATATTGAGGTACTTATCGTTATTATCGAAACGCACGACCAGCTTTTGTATGCCATCCTCATAGAAATATGCCGACTGCTGTGCTAACAACTGTATCCTCACCATTTTAACTTCGTCATAGCCCTTGTAGAACTAACAGTCAAGGTACTTCTTCAAGTGCAGGAACAAGTGATAGTCACTTGGTACTAGGTCAGTGCTATACGGAGGGTGAAGAAGTTATTCCCAAAGATTTGCCGGGATGATATCCTGGTGTCAGCCCTGATCTATCGCTAAGTGACTACCACTTTTGACTGCACTTAAAGAAGCACATTGACGGCCAGCACTACAACGACGATGACGAATTCAAAATGATTATGAGGCAGTGGGTTGCACAACAGACGACAGATTTCTATGAGGGTGGTATGTAAAAACTGGTTGTACGATACGATAAGTGCCTTAATATAGGCGGAAATTATGGTGTAAAGTGTATTAAGGTGGATGCTTTCACGTAAAAATAAAATCATTTTAATATATATTTGTGTTTTTTTAATATATAAAAGATACTTAAAAATGCCTCGTATATATTTTCTTTTACTTACGGAGTGCATTTTATATTATAAAAGGCTTTTACTTCTACATTAGAAATGAAAGACTATTTGATGAGGCAGCAACTAAAGAGTAGCTGCCTCTCGGACCCTTATATTATTTACGTATTTCAAATACCTTTGCACTTAATATAAAAAAATATTTCTGGTAAAGATTTAATTAATTAGATGAAACTTAAAATCATGTAAAACAAAATAGAAACCGCTTAGCACTAGAACCGCCATTAGGGGTCATTTCGATCACTGCCAAATTGATAATAGTCGATTCGAACCAGAAATCTTCATAAGGTATGTTAAACGTACTCAGCACAAAAATAGGCTTATTAATTAAGTTAAATAGTTCTAAATAAAAATTGTGGTGTTTAACACTTTTTATAAAACTTTAGTAAAATAGCCAGCGGTTCTAGTGTTAAAGAAACAGACTTCGATTAACAAAGTTAAAACTTTTAATCGTATCACACTCCTACTTTGTATTGTAAATCCTTTATAAAGCCTTATTATTTCTGTATAATTATAAGAAAGCGGCAGAGTCAAAACTGAACTGCATTTGTGAATATCTAAATTATTAATTATTTGTCTAAATTGTCTGTTAAATGTATTTAATCCTTTGTGCCTCAACAACTCAGATTTGAAAAAAATATATTCAGGTGGTAGAATACATCATTTTAGGGAAGTAAAAAATAATTTAAAACATTTAGAACACAGCAATTAAAATTTATTGACTAAAAGGCAATTTTTCACTTCTACAATTAAGAGAAAAGTACATACTTCTTATAAATATTGTAGATATTTTAATGTAAAATTGTAAAGTACAGGAAGTTACTTTAATAAGCAGGAATAACCAAGCTAGGCTCGGTCAAAATTACTTTGTGTCTATCTCGATATAATAATCCCACTGAATCATTATTGCTGTTTTAGTTAAAATTAGCTTGCCGTGAACCATAGAGACCCAAAATGACCACTAATCGAATTTTTTCGAACATGCGACCTAACACAATGCTCTTCTCGAGCCTGAAAATGATGGGATACAAAATGTATGAAAATCGTTAGTCATTTTCTAGATAAAATTAGCTTCACTCACGTTGATCCAAAAATGACCAACCAATCGAAATTTATCGAATATGTGGCCTATTCTAATGGTCTTCACATACTGGGAAACGGTATGGTACAGTTGGTTTGAGCCTGACCCATTATGACCCAAAATGACCCAATAATAGAATTTTCTTGAGCATGCGACCTAACCCAATGGTTTACACGTGTCGCGAAACGATATAATACAAAGATTTGTCACAATCGTTTGACCTGTTTTTTAGATACAGCTAGCTTGATTCTGATCCATTAGGACCCAAAATGACCAACTGATTGAATTTCCTTGAGCATGCGACCTAGCCCATGATCTTATGCCCGAAAACGGTATAATACAAAGTTTTGTCAAAATGTTTTGAACTATTTTTAGATACAATTAGCTTGACCCTAACCCATTGTGACACAAAATGACCCACTAATGGAATTTTCTTGAACATATGGTGGCCACCCAATGGTCTTTTCAAGCCCGAAAACAATAGAATACAAAATTTAGTCAAAATCGTTACAACCATTTTCTAGATAAAATTAGCTTGACCCACAATGACTCAAAAATGACCTACTAATCGAAATTTCTCGAACATGTGACTTAGCCGATTGGTGTTCTCGTAATCCAAAACTGTAGAATATAGAGCACAGTAAAAATCGTTAGAGCCGTCTTTTAGATAAAATTAGCATGACTTACAGTAACCCCAAAATGACCCATTAATTGAAATAAATTTCTCGAGCATGTGACCTAGTCCAATAGTCTTCTCGTACCCGAAAACGGTTAGATACAAAATTTAGTCAAAATCGATTGAACCGTTTTCTAGATAAAATTAGCTTGACCCACAGTGACCCAAAAATGACCCATTAATCGAATTTTCTCGAACATGTGGTTTGCCAAATGGTCTGCTCATGCCCAGAAACGGTACAATAGAAAATTTAGTCAAAATCGTTTGATTCGTTTTTTAGATACAATTAGCTTGACCCACAGTGTCCCAAAAAGGACCCACTAATCGAATTTTCACGAACATGGGACTTAGTCCAATGGTCATCTCATGCCCAGAAACGGTATATTACAAAATTTTATCAAAATGTTTTGAGCATTTTTTTAGATTCAATTAGCTTGACCCTGACCAGTTGTGACACAAAATGACCCACTAATCGAATTTTCTCGAACATGTGACTTAGCGCAATGATCTGCTCATGGCCAGAAACGGTATAATACAAAATTCTGTCAAAATCGGTTGATTCGTTTTTTAGATACAATTAGCTTGACCCACAGTGACCCAAAAATGACCCACTAATCGAATTTTCTCGAACTTGTGACTTAGCCCAATGGTCTTCTCATGCCCAGAAACGCTATAATACAAAATTTGGTCAAAATCGGTTGAGTTGTTTTTTTGGACACAATTAGCTTGACCCCACAGTGAACCAAAAACGACCCACTAATTAATTTTTTTTAACTTGTGGCTTAGCCCAAGGGTCTTCTCGTGCCCAGAAACGGTATAATACCGAATTGTGTCTTAATCATTTGATTCGTTTTTAGATACACTTAGCTTGACACACAGTGAAACAAATTTTCCCGAACATGGGACTTAGTCCAATGGTCATCTCATGCCAAGAAACGGTATATTACAAAAATTGGTCAAAATATTTTGAACATTTTTTAGATTCAATTAGCGTGAACCTGACCCATTGTGACCAAAATGACCCACTAATCGAATTTTCTCGAACATGTGACTTAGCACCGTGGTCTGTCATGGCCAGAAACGGAATAATACAAATTTCTGTCAAAATCTGTTGAGCCGTTTTTTAGACACAATTAGCTTGACCCACAGTGACCCAAAAATGATCTACTAATCGAATTTTATAGAACATGTGACTTAGCCCAATGGCCTGCTCACGCACAGAAACGGTATAATACAAAAGGTTGAGTCGTTTTTTAGATCCAATTAGCTTGACCCACGGTGACCCAAAAATGACCCACTAATCAAATTTTCTCGAACTTGTGACTTAACCCAATGGTCTTCTCATGCTCAGAAACGGTATAACAGAAAATTTTGTCAAAATCCTTTCATTCTTTATTTAGATACAATTAGTTTGACCAACAGTGACACAACAATGACCCACTAATCGAATTTTCCCGAACATGGGACTTAACTCCATGGTCATCTCATGCCCAGAAACGGTATATTACAAAATTTGGTCAAAATGTTTTGAGCATTTTTTTAGATTCAATTAGCTTGACCCTGACCCATTGTGACCCAAAATGACCCACTAACTGAATTTTCTCAAACATGTGACTTAATCTAATGGTCATCTCATGCCCAGAAACGGTATATTACAAATTTTATATATATCTATAATTGTTGCACTATCTTATAACATAGCAGATAATATAAACTTTTCATAGACACACTGTAAAAACAACACACTGTAAAAAGAAATCTGTTTTTTACAATAAAAGGTGCTGGCAGCCCGGCTGAAAGCACAGTTGCTGTAAAGCTTACATGCTGCTGTTTTTAATGGTGCTGCAAAATTTCTCAAGTCTGGGGAAACTCGCGTTGCTATTGGCTGCATGATACACGTGACACAAATAATTCGGTTCTTACTTCACTTGTAGTTTGAATTCGCTTTCACAGCACTGGTGTTTGAAAAATTACAACATAAAGTACAGAAAAAAACACTGTTGTTTACAACAAAAGAGACCGGTGCACCAGCTGATAACAAACACAGTTGTTGCAAAATTTACATGGTGCTGTCTTTAAGGGTGCCGTAAAATTTCTCAAGTCTGGGGAAAGTCACGTTGCTATTAACAGCGTGGTTCACGTGACACAAATAATTCGGTTTTTACTTCACTTGTAGTTTGAATTCGCTTTCACAGCACTGGTGTTTGAAAAATTACAACATAAAGTACAGAAAAAACACTGTTGTTTACAACAAAAGAGACCGGTACAACAGCTGCCAACACAGTTGCTGCAAACTTTACATGCTGCTATCTTTAAGGGTGCCGTAAAATTTCTCAAGTCTGGGGAAAGTCACGTTGCTATTAGCAGCGTGGTTCACGTGACACAAAGAATCCGGTTTTTACTTCACTTGTAGTTTGAATTCGCTTTCACAGCACTGGTGTTGGAAAAATTACAACATAAAGTACAGAAAAAAACACTGTTGTTTACAACAAAAGAGACCGGTGCACCAGCTGATAACAAACACAGTTGTTCCAAAATTTACATGCTGCTGTCTTTAAGGGTGCCGTAAAATTTCTCAAGTCTGGGGAAAGTCACGTTGCTATTAGCAGCGTGGTTCACGTGATACAAAGAATCCGGTTTTTACTTAACTTTTTGCTTGAATTCGCTTTCACAGCATCGGTGCTTGAATTCTTTTTCCCGACATCGGTGCTTGAAAAATTACAACATACAATTCAAGAAAAGTCATAACATTTTTTACAGTGCAGACAGCTATACTGAGTTAATTTTCCATGCTAAAATTTTATTTATGACTTGAGAAGTTTCACATCGTTATGATCTAAAAATATCGTTTATTAATTTTGTCAAGTTAAAAGGCTGGAGACATCCAAAAATATCTTTTTTACAAAGATATGTTCGTAACCAGTACAATTTTGTATTAAAAAATTGACACTATTTATGAGAAATTTGTAATTTTCTGTTTTCTGATGATGTAAAAAAAGTACTTTTTAGTTCGTAATTTTTTTATATTTACGTTATTTTTCTAATTACTTTTTAGATGCTTAAAATGATGTGTTCTAACGTCTGAGTGAAAATTTTCCAATCGGAGTTGTTGAGTCACAAAGGGTTAAACGCTTTACAATAAGAAATTTTGATGTTTTGTATATCATTCACTTGTTTAAAGTTCTTAAATTTGTTATTGCGTGAATTTACATTATTGGTTACTAAATTGATATTTTAAGTGGGCTAGTAATTTTAAATTCATATTTGAGAACCTAAATAACCAGTCGCCTAACGTATCGATTTCAGAGAAAGGGCCTTTTCTGTTATTTTATGGTGTCATTTTGTTTCTGCAAAATCAATGAATATGTATTTGCAGTGTTAGTTCAAGTCCGAAATCTTTTATACTTTGGGTGCACCTTAACCCTTTATCTACTGACGATACTTATAAGTACCATTAAAATAACTTGCTATAAAATTCATTTAATACATCAATTAGTTGTAATACAGTTTAGAATGAGTTACAGATACAGTACTTTATCTTGATCCAAAGGCATTATTGGTTACACAAAACAAAAATATTTTTGAAAGAAGGATTTCTTTTGCCTTTGCATCTTTTCAGCTTTCTTGGCGTTGAGAGGGGGGGGGGGAGGGAGGGGAGGAATTATTCAATTTGGAAATATTTCTATATTTCTATTGTAAGGACTTTATATTTGTACATTTCCCAAAAACATTTTGCACAAAATCCCTATAAATTGAAATTTAATGAATCCTTCTAAATCCTTCAAACTTTCTAAAATTTATTAAATGATTATGTAAATCTTATAATGTAGTTTAAACAATTCACGAAAAATGCTTTAGAAGATAAAATTTTCATGATTTCATAATTCAGTACATAGAGGGTTAAATGCTATTTGTTCCATCTATGATATTGAATTACCATAAAGTTTTTTCATGCATTTTTATTTGAAACTTTCTTGGACGCCACGTTTTTCATTCAATTGTTCCTTTCTTTCTTTCTTTCTTTCTTTCTTGTTTTTTTTTTTTTTTTTTTTTTTTTTTTTTTGTAACTTCCAAAGCACCGTCTAAAGTTCTTAGAATTTATTTTCTTAATTTCTCCCTTATATAACACACGCAGAAGGAATGAGATGAATTTTCTTTCGTTTGCAGAAAATATCTCCACTTTTGTATCCCCTGCTTCAGAAAAATTCTATTATGTTCCGGTAATGAAAGTTTTGAATCTCGATTTTAAAGCTGGGGAAATTTGGAAGAATAAGTTTTACCTGAAAGTCTAAGAGCATTAAAAAGACAATGTATTTTTGAGACAGAGGTACGCGTCGTGCAAAGTAACTCGACATTTATGTTTCAGCTTTTCGCTTATTTTTTTCAGTTTCTAAAATATTTTCATTTAAAATAGCGGGCTAATAAAACTTATTACCTCTCAATTTTAAATGCATATTTTAAATTTTTTTATCTTTAATAAGTGGGTAATTTATGTTCTTTGGGATTATACACTTCATTTTACCATTTATATATTTTTCGTTAACATAAAATGTATTCTGGGATGCCTTTCTACAATTTCGAAAAGAATCTTTCAAGAAAATGTCTGTAAATTATGCTCCAGTAATAGTCTAAATATTCAAATTGTCATTATTGTCCCTTTACGCCCACTTCATGCACTGATCACCCGGAAACAATTTAAGTGTAACGACAAACTAATTTTAGAAATCTTTCTATACATCATAAAAGTTTGCATTCTAAAGCATAAAAAAAAGAATTTTCCTTGTAAATTATAAACAGTTTCATATTTCATTAACACATACTGGACAATTGCACCATAAAATAAAATAAATAAAGACATATAACCTTGCTTAATGGTACACAAAACACGAACTTTAATAAGCCGAAATTTAAATTCTACGTTTCGAGCTGTTTCTACAGCCGTCTTCAGGAAAAATATGATGGTTAAATGGCTAAGAGCTCAGAGATGTAGGCTTCCTGTGCGAGAGATAATTTTCGAACATTGACTAAAGATATGCAAACAAAAATATAGTGGTGCCATCCAATGAAAATAAATACTTATTAATGAAATGAGTCCAAATAAATCAAAAGTTCGATTAAAGAATCCATGAGTGTCACCATCTACGCATGAGGGCCAGAACTTGTTGCCAAAAAACTTGAATGAAAACTTTGTTGAATGTGGTTCAGACCCTCATGATGGTGACACTCGTGGGTTTTTTTAATCGAAATTTTGATTTATTTGGGCTCATTTCATTAATAAGTATTCATTGTCACTGGACATCACCATTATATTTTTGTTTTCATATCTTTAGTCAATGTTCGACAAATTATCTCTCGCACAGAAAGCCAACGTCTCTGAGCTTTTAACCATTTAACTAGCATATTTTCCCTTAAGACGGCTGTATAAACAGCTCGAAACGTAGAATTTAACTTTCAGTTTATTAAAGTTCGTGTTTTGTGTACCATTAAGCAAGGTTATGTGTCTTTATTTATTGGTTTTATATTTATTCTGACCAGAGAAATGTTGTCCCTTAGTTTTGATGTCACTACTGCCCATTGTATAAAACTGCTCATGTGACCATTCAGAGGTCAGATAAATTTTGGAGGACAGTTACATTTAGTAGAAACAGCAATCTTGATTGCTGAGAAAAAAGTCACAAGTTTTAATTATCTTGACTTCAAAATCAGTT
Organism: Maratus speciosus; assembly: GCA_963932465.1. Classification (NCBI taxonomy): domain Eukaryota; kingdom Metazoa; phylum Arthropoda; class Arachnida; order Araneae; family Salticidae; genus Maratus; species Maratus speciosus. The sequence goes on along the minus strand of OZ010790.1, from coordinate 573,737,091 downwards.
ACAAGCTGCAAAATAGAGAAAAAGATAAGAATATGTTTATTACCTATCACTACTGCCCCATGCTTAAATTTTCCATATTATTATTTTTATTTATTTATGATTTTGTCATGATGTAACATACTTTTGCTTAGTTCAAAATATCATATTGCAGTCTTACTAAGATTAAGTTACTATGAGCAGAGAAGCAATTTTCTTAATTTTGACACTACTGTCTCTCTCATTACTGTCCCCTTTTCAATGAAATTTCATCAGCTCACTACCCTGATGAAATTTTACTCAATCTTGATTCAAAACATATGCACTAGAACTTTTTCAAAATATTTATTGAACTTAGTTCTATGCGGCTTTTATTTAAATAACTTTACGAAGAAATTTCTGGTTCGTATCGAATTAAATGAATTACAGAAACGAGCCGATTAGAGGTAAGTAGGTTAAAGAAAAATGCTGTTTAAAGTTCATGCCGCAATATTCTACATTACTCACTTCTTTATGTCTTATCTATTTCTGAAAAAAAAAAAAAAACTTTCATTTTTCACTAAATCTCAGAGAGAAATTAACAACTTATTGGAGAATCACCCTTATATTGTTACATTTATATTTTATTTTATGTTCTTTTAGATTTTCAAGTGCAATTTATGCTTTAAAATATTTTTATGCTTGCGCTAGGAAAAAATATGAAAAAAACTAATTTTAAAAATTCTATATACATTTATAGTTCAGATAACGAAGATAATTTGTTCATTAATCACATTTTTTATACGAAATTTCATTGGCTGAAACAGAACTAATCATCCTGTTAAAATGCAGTGTACCTGGTAGTTATGTCAGAATGATAATATAATAAAACTTTCGACATAATTAAAATTAACCCATTCATTTTTTTAAATGTTTGCGGAAATAGTCTGTTTATCAATATTGATCTTGATAAAGTAGGCGATTGTGGGTATGAAACATGTAGCTGTGTTTATTAAAAGGTATTTATAAGGCTTTAAATGTATTTTTTTTATACTTCTAGCATGATATAACTTGAGTTTAATGATAATAAGTAATTTTTTTTTAATCTAATTTTGAAAAATTTGTTAGCTGAAGTATCCTTATACTTTATCTAATGATTGCTTTATAAATAATTATAAAGATCTTATGAATGTAGGATTTTCTACATAATTAAACGTAATTGGCATATTCTAAACGAAATTGTATATGCAAATTTATTAATGACAATGTGTAATAAAAATCGATGAAGTTAATTCCTTCGATGTAAAAATACTTAATTCTGAGTAAAATCTGTGTTATTAACACGAATATGATAAAAAAAGCTGCATCGCTACTTTTGTTTTGGTAATGTATAGCCACATGCAGGTCTTAGTATCTCTATCGTTCCATATATTACGTGTATAATGTGCGCTACATTAGACTTACGAAGTAAATAATTTCAGTCAGAAACAATAAATGTAAATGCATTTGCCAACAAACAATAACTCTAATCATGATACTATAATTAAAATTATACCATATACAGTGGTGGAAAATTGGCGCACAGGAGGAGCCTATTGACACCACTAAATTTTAGTAGAATTTTTCGTCTTATCTAATGACAGTTTTTATTAAGATGAAGAATACCATAAAATATTAGTGGTGTCAATAGGCTCCTCCTCTGCGCCAATTTTCCACCACTGCATATAATACATTCATTAACTATTTATTTATTTTTTTACATTTCTATTAAATTCGCTTTCGAGATAATCGACAGTCTTGTCTAGTAACAAAACAACAACAACAACAACAAAACGCAAAACTGGTCAAAGTGAAAAATGAAAAAGGCTTATTTTAAATAAAAATCAAATTTCATTTTTTTTCGCTTAAAAGGCGCAAATGCCAACTTTAAGAAAGGAAAAAAAAATTGAAATTTGATTTTCATTTGAAATATTGCATGCAAGGCGAATGTTTCTCTCTGGAAAATTTCCAAGTATTAATATGAAAATGGCTATTGGATTGATAATTATGTCTTCTTTCAGTTTATATTTAAAGCAAAATTAGCTTCAGAGATCGTCTCTATATAGAAATTGTAACAAACTTTGAAATGTTCCGTATTCAGCTGGTTGGTTGGTTGTATGGGGTTTTATGGCGCAAAATCCCTTAATTTCCGTATTAAGACACAATTCTAACATCGTATTTGGATTTTTAGGTGCGGTCGTGAAAAAAAAAGGGGGCAAACACCTCCTGCTAATGCTGGAACTAATTACAATAAAAGACAGTTACTGGTGCCAAACGATAGGAAATAAAACCTACTTTTAAATGACTTATATAAAATTGGCTTGCACGGCCATCTACAAATAAAAAACAGACCAAACTTTGTTTTTTTTTTCAATGACAATACCCAATTTTGACACTATATTTTTAATCTTCGGTTCAAACTATACTTAGAAACGAAATTTCAAACCATTTGAATGATATGATTTTAATTATAAGCATTCAAAATTTAGAGCTTCTAATGTTAAATTACATTTTCATATTTTTATTAATATCTCCTGATATTATAATCTTAATGTGATATTTTTTTTTGTTTGGTTATAATACTAAAAAACCCAAACATAAATAGATTGAATTTGTAATTTTAAAAAATTTCTAATATGAATTATGAATTATGAAATTAATATTCGAAAAAATAATAATTGCAACCTACATTTTTTGATAGATTTATATTTATTATGACCTGCTTTATGCAAATTCTCAATTTAAAAGTTTTCTTACAAGTAGTTTTCGAATTGTAAGTAAAAAACATGAAAATGATGATTTAAGGGGCCGTATATGATGTCCAGAAAAACATAATTTGAAAAAATATATATATATTACTCATTTTATTGGTACATTAGGGCTGGTAACAGTCGAAATATATTAAGCGAGTGAAATTTCCCTATTGGCAAGAAATAATACATTAATAGAAGTGACATTGTCAGTCTGTAGTATTTCAACAATCGAGTACCGAACTTGAATTTGTATACAGCCCCTAAAATATGCCCATTTTAAAATAATTAATTACTCGGAAACTAAATGTCCGAATTTCATGAAAATTTGGATTTAGGCTCATTGTGATGGGTGTAGAATTTATTTATGGTGTCGAACTTGGGTATTGTTATTGAAAAAAAACAAAGTTTGGGTTCAATATGTAGATGGCTCCCTAAGCAAATTTTGTACACATCATTTAAAAGTAGACTTTATTTCCAATTGGTTGTTAGCAGTAACTTTCTTCTACAAGAAACTGTTGCAGAGTTAGTAGGGATTGTTTGTTTACTTTTTTTCCCACGACTCTACTTTCAAAACCTTCAAAAATCAAACTGTTCAGTGAACATACATTTTATCAATTTAGATTTATGAGAACCCATTTACTTCAACTAAAATCACTTTAGAGTGATTTATTGTTATAACTTTTATTTATTTAAGAAAACCCTTATTGATATTATCTCTTTAGCAATTAACCATGAATCATCTGAAATGGTGTTATATCCAATTTTGTTTATCATATCAAGATACTTGCATCTCCTCAGTTGTTTAAAAATAATTATTGTGATTTATGGTTGTTGATCAAGGAATCAAGGACACTTCCTGGTTTGAGTGATTGTACATTTGAAGAGGCAGTTGAACTCGAGCATTCAGATTGTACGCAACAGCTCATCTCTCTAGCTGTGATTTCGCAATTTTCGCAGCCGGGTAACAAAATCCCCGGTCCTTGTAACCTGCAAGCGTCCTTGTAAACTGCAAGCTCTCTTTCTTGTGCACATGCAAGAAATTGTAACATGTCAATTCTTAATATAGTTTTATTTACATCTTGTGTTAATCTACTAATTCTATAAACACACATAGAAACATAAGTAAATTTACACAATTAAGCATCAGGGATAGGAGACAGTTTGTTAAGAAAAACAAGTTATGCAGTAATTGCTTGTCTGACAAGCACACTACCTGGCAATGAAATTCCTCTTACTCTTGTGATAATTGCAATCTGAAACATCATACTAGTTTATGCGAATATAAGCTGCAAAATTACGCAATATCAACTTCTCGTTCAAATGAAAAACAGAGCCGCAAAAACAAATCTGATTCAGAGGCCGGTTCGATTCCGGATGAGAATAAAAAGGAAATTTCTCCTTCCATAAATGCAGTTCAAACATCTTTCGCACTTTTGCCCACTGCTAGTGTATATATTAATGATTGCATGGGTCAAAAGCACACTTTAAGAATCATGTGTGATAGTGGATCAGAGTCTACATTTGTTTCTGAATCCTGCATGAAAATCTTAGGAATTAAAAGGAAAAATGCTAGGTTCTCCGTAAAAGGTCTGTCTAACTCAAAGATCGCAGTAACTAAGGGTTACGTAATGTTTGATCTTACATCAATTTATAATGCAGACACCAAGTTGTCTGTTAAGGCATTTATTTTAGATGATTTAACTGCTCCGTTACCTGCGGAAAAAATACATGAGAAGCATTTTTCGCATTTAAAGAATATAAACTTAGCGGATCCACATTTCGGGACACCAAGTAAAATAGACATTATTCTAGGATCTGATTATTTCTTTTCTATTTTGCTTCCTGGTCAAGTAACAGATACTCAGAGCAATTTAATTGCTCAAAATTCAATTTTTGGATTTCTGGTATCAGGGAAAATGCCACATTCTAGTACATCTCCAAATTCAATACATACTTTACACATTTATGAAGTTAATATTGATAAAGAGTTAAAGCGTTTTTGGGAAGTAGAAGAAGTATTTAATAAGAATACTCAAATGTTGTCACCTGAAGAGCAATTTGTTGAATCACATTTTCAGGAAAATTATTCAATTAATTCCGAGGGTCGTTTTGTGGTTAAGTTACCTTTTATTCAATCTAAATCAGAATTAGGTAATTCTAAACCTGCCGCAATTTCTCGCTTGCTTGCTATGGAAAAGAAATTTAGAGAAAAACCAGAATTTGAAAATCAGTACAAAGAGTTTATGTACGAATATGAAGAATTAGATCACATGGAATTAGTTGCACAAAATGACATTAATAATTATGAAAACAAACACTACTTTCTTCCTCATCATGCGGTTATTAAATCTTCTAGTATCACTACTAAATTAAGGGTAGTTTTTGACGCTTCATGCAAAACTTCAAGTGGTGTTTCCTTGAATTCTATTTTGGGTGTAGGCCCTAAGTTACAACGGGACATTTTCGAAATCTTACTTAATTTTCGATTTCCGAAAATAGTCTTTTCTGCGGATATAGAGAAAATGTACCGCCAGATTTTGGTTGCTGAAGAGGATCAAATTTATCAGCAAATAGTTTGGGGGTCTAATCCTAATGAGGAAATAAAAAATTACAAATTGAAAACTGTCACATATGGTTTAGCGCCAGCATCTTTTCTGGCAACTAGATGTATAAAACAAATCGCTCAGGATTATACAAAAAATCCTTGCATTTCGCGCATGTTAGAAGAGGATATGTACATGGATGACTTATTATCCGGTACGAATACTGTTAGGGAAGCAATAGAAACTTGCAAAGAAATTACAGATTGTTTAGACGCGCATGGTTTCCACTTGAGGAAGTGGAATTCAAATTCACAGGCATTTCGTAATGAATTTATAGATTCTTCTAGCACTGAATCAAATTTTGAAATCATTCCTAGTGACAACGGAAGCTCCAAAGTTCTTGGCTTAAGCTGGAACTCTTCATCAGATAGTTTTATTTTCATAACTGCATTAACCCTTTGAGCTCTTCCGGGTGAATTTTCACCCACATAAAATTAAAATCTTTTAATTTCCTTCAAAAACTCTCCATTTTAAAAGCAAAAACTGGGTTTTGTAGATTTTACTTGTCTTCTTAAAATCTAGATGGCAGCACTATTCTCTGCAAATATCTAGTAGGTTTTTAATGCGACCTTAAAAACACTCCAATTTTGAAGGTTTAGAAATTTTGTATTTTTCAAGCATTATAAAGAAATATTTTTCAAAGGAGATAACATTTTTTTCTCTTGGACACATCAAACATTTAATAATAATTATATACAAATCACTAAACTGAAAATTTAAATAATTACAGGGGATAGAAATAAGTAATGGTAGAATTTTCTACCAGCAGAGCTCTAAGGACTACAAAAATGTGCTTTGTCACTAGATGGCAGCACTAAAATTAGATACCAGACAGTGTTTCAGAACAAAAATTTAGATGCTTATAATTTAATTCCAAGGAATTTAAATTTGTGTTTAATTCAGCAGATTGACGAGTTTATTATGTTTTAAATATTTCTAAACAAAAATTAAATATTTTTAACATCTGTTTCATCTATAAATTTGATTAGTTTATATTTTTATATTATGATTTAAAAAAATTTAAATTTTGAATTTTCTCATTTAATAAATTTTTAAAATATTTTAATAGTCTTAGAATTTGTTTAAACAATGTAACTGCTTAAAATATGTTAAAATTTTAGCAATTATAGTAATTTTAGAATAACTTTGCGGTGTCATTTCTTGTATTAGCGTGTTGAAATGAATGCTCTAGAGCTCTGATGGTGGAAAAACTTCCCACGTCCCCCAGCCTAAAGGGTGTATTTTTTAAAATTTTTTAATCACATGGTTCAATTTCAGACAGTCCCCTAATCACATTTTAAATGTTTTTCTAGCATATTTTTAAAATTTTAATAAACCGGAGCTCAAAGGGTTAACACTCACTCCACCTCTTACAAAGAGACACATTTTAGCTGAGTCTGCACGGATTTTCGACCCGCTAGGTCTAATTTCGCCCTGTACTGTGACTTTAAAGGTATTTTATCAGAAACTTTGGCTTACAAAAGGGGACTGGGACTCTGTTATACCGCAACATCTTACAGACGAATTGTTACAATTTCAAATTTCCTTTAACGGACTAAATCAATTGCCTGTTCCTAGATGTGTCACGCTTTCATCCGGTAACTCGTTTGAATTACACGGTTTTTCTGATGCCTCAACATTGGCATATGCTGCCGCAATTTATTGCCGACAAAGTTATAAGGGGAAAATAAACTCTTTTCTCTTAGCTTCTAAAACTAAAGTTGCTCCAATCAAACAGATTTCAGTGCCAAAATTAGAGCTTTGCGGTGCGCACCTACTAGCTAAGCTGTTCCGTTCCGTCATGGAAACATTAAAGAGTTACAAGTTCGATATTTTCGCCTGGACGGACTCCAAATTCGTCCTTTCTTGGCTATCAGCACATCCGCGTAAATGGAAGACTTTTGTCGCGAATAGGACAGCTCAAATTACCGAAATTCTACCTACAAAGCACTGGAGACATGTACCATCCAAAGAGAACCCCGCAGATATCGCTTCACGCGGTATTGATCCAAAATGTCTTCCAGGTTGTGATTTGTGGTGGAAGGGGCCAAGTTGGCTAACTTTAGACCCATCCAATTGGCCCAAAGACGACTCAAATGTTGAGGAATTTGATGATCAAATCAAAGCCGAACAAAGATCTGATCCAATTTTTTCCTTCCACGCCCACACATCAAATGATCTATTTGATAATTTGTTTCAAAAGCACTCTTCACTTGCAAAAATTATTCGCATTTTGGCATATTGCCAAAGATTTATCAAAAAATGCAAGAAGTCTAACAAAACAGAAATTTTTTCACCACATCTTACTTACAAAGAAACAAAAGCTGCTGAAGAGAATATTGTTCGTTGGATTCAGAATTCTTACTTTCAGGAAGAATTTAAATGTATCCAAGAACAGAAAGTTTTGCCAAAGAAAAGTACGTTACAATCCTTCCACCCGTTTATTGATGATAAGGGTCTGTTACGGGTGGGAGGACGCTTACAAAATTCACAATTATCCTTCAACCACAAACATCCTTTAATCTTGCCCTCACAGCATAAAATGGCTGAGTTATTAATACAGAAACAACACATTGCCCATTTACATGATGGGCCTTCACTGCTATCCCACATCATCAGACAATCTTATTGGATAGTTGGTGAAAAAAAGATCATTAACAAATGCATCAATAGATGTTTAAAATGCTACAGATATAAAAGGTCCATTGCAACCCCTCAACTAATGGGGAATTTGCCACAGCATCGAGTAACCCTGGAACGTCCATTTTCCTCCAGCGGTGTTGATTACGCAGGCCCTATATCTATTAAATTTAGTAAGGGTCGGGGTGCAAAAACAACTAAGGGCTATATAGCTTTGTTTATTTGTTTGGCTACAAAAGCGGTGCATATTGAAGCTGTGAGTGATATGACAGCTGAGGCATTTATCGCCGCCCTTCGACGTTTTAGTGCAAGGCGAGGCACCCCACGGCATCTTTACAGCGACAATGGCACCAATTTTGTCGGTGCATCCAGAAAGTTGGACAAAATTTATGAATTGTGGCGTTCATTTACAGATAATGAAATTATGTCACATTATCAAGTTGAAAACTCTCTAGAATGGCATTTCATCCCTCCTTCTGCCCCTCATTTTGGCGGGGTTTGGGAGGCTGCGATAAAATCAACAAAGTATCACATCAAGCGAGTCATAGGAGAGACATTGCTCACTTTCGAAGAGCTAACCACATTACTCACGCAGATAGAAGCCTTGCTCAACTCGCGGCCGCTTATACAGTTAAACGATAATGATACTGAATTAATAAATGTTCTCACTCCCTCACATTTTCTTACAGGGGATATTTTGCACTCTATGCCCGATGAGTCAGCAACCACTACAACCAATCTAAAGAAACGATGGGAGCTGCTCCAAGACATGAAAGCCGGCTTCTCCAAACATTGGACCAGAGAATAGTTGGCCTCGCTGCAACCCAGAGCTAAGTGGAAGATCGCCACGCCTAACATCGAGGTGGGACAGGTAGTATTATTAACGGACGCAAATCAACCGCCTGGAACTTGGCCGTTGGGTCGTATTACGGAGGTCCACCCAGGCAGTGATGGACTCAACAGAGTGGTGACGGTGCAACGCGGGTCTTCATTCTTCAAACGCCCGGTGCACAAGTTGGCATCACTCCCTCAGTATCAGGACTAAAGCCCTGATAGGGGGGAGCATGTTCAGTGAACATACATTTTATCAATTTAGATTTATGAGAACCCATTTACTTCAACTAAAATCACTTTAGAGTGATTTATTGATATAACTTTTATTTATTTAAGAAAACCTTTATTGATATTATATCTTTAGCAATTAACCATGAATCATCTGAAATGGTGTTATATCCAATTTTGTTTATCATATCAAGATACTTTCATCTCCTCAGTTGTTTAAAAATAATTATTGTGATTTATGGTTGTTGATCAAGGAATCAAGGACACTTCCTGGTTTGAGTGATTGTACATTTGAAGAGGCAGTTGAACTCGAGCATTCAGACTGTACGCAACAGTTCATCTCTCTAGCTGTGATTTCGCAATTTTCGCAGCCGGGTAACAAAATCCCCGGTCCTTGTAACCTGCAAGCGTCCTTGTAAACTGCAAGCTCTCTTTCCTGTGCACATGCAAGAAATTGTAACATGTCAATTCTTAATATAGTTTTATTTACATCTTGTGTTAATCTACTAATTCTATAAACACACATAGAAACACAAACTGTAAGTCATCCTGTCTATTAGTTTAGGAATTGTGCAGATGTAACGTTTAGAATTCCTAATTCTAATTTTCATTTTAAGGCTAATGTCAGACGGACGTGTTTTTGCAAGCTTTTTTCCTTACGTATTATCCCTACACAATGCCGCTAGCATTATATAGGGATAATATGTAAGGCAAAAAGCGTGCAAAAAGACGTTCGTCTGACATTAGCCTAAATACTTGCAAAACAAACTGCGATGGAGTAGCGTTTAAAGCATAACTCAAAAACTATTTGAAGGAATGAGCAGTAATTTTAGATTCACATATTTGAAGCTTCTAGAAATCAATTTGCATTAAAAAATGTATAAGTTACAATTCATATTTCTTCAAATATTGATTCTCTTTTTTTTTTTTTTTTTTTTTTTTACAAAAACGTTAACTTTGCACATCTTTTTTTTTTTCCAAAACAACAGCAAATGAACGTTTTTCATGATGATGATTTCTGGGTTCATTGAATTAATTTCATAAACAATTTAATCTTAGAAGCAATTTCATCGTTGCATAGACCGTTGCTTGATCTAAATTGTTTACCTAATTGTTAAGCTAAATAATTTATCTGTTGTACAGTCGTGGGGAAAAAAATTAAACAACCCCTAATAACTCCTCAACAAATTATCGTAGAAGAAAGTTACTGGTACCGAACGATTGAAAATAAAGTCTACTTTTAAATGATGCGTATAACATTTGCTTAGGGGGGCATCTACATATTAAAACGAACTCAAACTTCATTTTTTTCAATTGCAATACCCAATTTTAAGAAGATATTTCAAATCTTTGCTTCAAACTATGCCTAGACACCAAATTTCAAGTCATTTGAATGATAAGTTTCTGAATTATAAACATTCAAAATTTAGTGCTTTCAAAGTTATTACATTTTCATATTTTCTTTAATATCACCTGAAATTATACTCCTAATGTGCTAATTTTTTGTGCAGCAATAACACTAAAATACCCAAGCATAAATACGTTGAATTTGCAATTTTTATATTTTTATGATATGAATTATGAAATTAATATTCGAAATAATTATGAATTTCAACCTACAATTTTATTGATGGAATTAGATTTATTAAGCCCTGCTTTATAGGAATCCAAAATTTCAAATTTTTCCTCCAAGTAGTTTTCAAATTGTGCTTTAAAAACGGCAAAATGATGGTTTAAAAGGGGCCGTCTATGATAGAAGTGACTAGATATTTTGAAATTTCTTATGCTATCCTGTAATCTAGATGTCTTCAATGACTGCTTGAGTGGCGCTTAGGATGTCTTGATCAGAAAGGGGGCTCTCTCAGTCAACAATCGAGTACCAAACTGCAATTTGAATACAGTCCCTAATATAAGCTCGCTTTAAAACAATTAATTTCTCGGAAACTTATCTAACGAATTGCATAAAAATTTGTTTTTAGGCTAATTGAAGGGTGTATAGTTCATTTATGCTGTCAGAATTATGTACTCCTATTGAAAAAAAAAACAAAGTTATGGTTCATTTTAATATTTAGATGTCTCCCTAAGCAAATTTTATATGCATCATTTAAAAGTAGACTTTATTACCAATCTTGTTGTACTAGTACCTTTCTTCTACGATAATTTTTTGCAGAGTTAGTAAGGGGTGTTTACTTTTCTTTCCCACAACTGTACTTATATAAAACATATAAATTAGGAAATCTACCATATGAGCATGAATAAGGTATTAAATTGGAAACATTCAGCATATAAATAAGTTTAAAATTTGTTTAATAATCTGATTCATTCTGGAGAGCAAATTAAATCTGCCCACTAAGAAGTTTTTTTCGGTACTTTTATGTTAGCCGTGCGCAGATGCTATGTATTGCTCCTATCGGCATCATTTCCATTGTATCAGTTTTCTTTAAAGACAAACCTGTCACCCATTTCCTTTAATATATATATCTTAATGTGAAGTACATATGTTACATACGTTTAAAATACACTCTTTTACTCATTTCATGTGAAATAAAAAAATGAATGAATAATATGAAATAATAGCATAAACCAAGACATTTTATTTCAACACCAGTGCTTTGTTTCTAATTTACACACGCGAAAAAAAGAAAAACTGCTAGTGGCGCGAAAAAAAAATCTATTGGCGATACTTGCGCTCGGCTAACATAAAAGTACCGTTTTTTCTTGCTTTGTTTATTTTTTCTTCATTTGCAAGCTTCATTTTTTGTATACAGGCAATTCTAAAATAGATATCCAATTTTATAAGAAATTTAAGTAACCAATATTTTGAGAGCTATCGGCTTATATCGTTTAGAATTCAGCTAATCTTTAATATTATTTATTCCATTTAATGCAATTTAGTCACAACGAATTTTTTTCATTCACTTTATATCGCAAGCTTTCTTCGTCGCCACGTTTTTCATTTAATTGGTTTTCTTCTTTCTTTCATTTGTAACTTTCAAAGCACTGTCTAACATTGAATTTATTTTCTTCATTTTCCTCTTTTGTAAAAGATAGAGAAGAAATGAGAAGCCTTCGAATTTTCTTCCACAAAAAATAGCTCCACATTTTTAATCCCCTGCTTCGGAAAATTTCTATTCTATTTCTGTAATGAAAGTTTCGAATCTCGATTTTAAAGCTGACAAGATTTGCAAGAATAAGTTTTATCTGAAAGTTTAAGAACATTAAAGAAGGAATCAGATTTTTCAGACAGAAATACACGTTGTCCAAAGAAAACCGACATTTTTATTTCAGCTTTTGGGTTTAAGTGAAAAAACAAAACAAAGGTGTCTTCCTGAAACTAATTCATCACAATTCTTTGAATAAAAAGTTAGCTAAATTTATTTATTTTCAAATCAGGTAGTAAAATACTGTTTTTGTATGGGATTAGAATTACTAATTAAAATTTCAGTTTTTATTCCAGCTAATTTTATTTTTACTTTCTAAGAAAGTATTCGATTATGAAAATTTTCGAATTCCGGTTTTCGACGGATTTACACGTTTTAGGGGTCAGAGAACCCGAAAAACATGTTTTTACAAAATGTCTGTCTGTCTGTGTGTGACACAAATATTGTGGGCACTCTACCTCAAGAACTAATGAACGGAATTTAATAAAAAATAATATTCTGTTAGTCCCTGATACAAATTGGTACTGATTAGTTTTTTATGTAAATCGCTCAACAGGTGGCGCTATTATACAGCATTTTTCACGATTTCCACAATAGCTTAATCTCCAGAACTAATGCACGGATTTTCATCAAACTTCAGATTCAGTTATTCCTTGACAGGATTTGACGTTTTATACATTTTGGTGTAAATCGCTCAACAGGTGGCGCTGGTATGATGCATTTTTTGCAATTTCCGCAATAGCTCTATCTCAAGAACTAATGCTTTGATTTTCAACAAACTTCAGATTCATGTATACCTTGATATCAATTAGTGCTGTTTATGTTTTGGCGCAAATCACTCAATAGGTGGCGCAGCTATGCTACATTTTTCACAATTTACGCTATAGCACTATCTCAAGAATTGATGCACGAATTTTCATCAAACTTCAAAATCAGATATAATTTGATACGAATTGGTGTTAAATTGGCGTAATTTCTTATATTATTTAAATGATTTAAATGACGTAATTTATATAGAAGAAAGTTTTGTGATGGCCACAACATACTAGTTTAATATCCCAAGTGAAATTTTGTACCTAGAAAATTTATTTTACATGTGTTAGGAAAAAATATTTAAAAAATAAACTAAAGCTTAAAGTTCCATAAATAATGCTTTATATATGAATTATAGATGCTTTTTAACACTTTCCAACAAAGTTGAAAAGTGTTTATGACTTCGGTTTGTCTGTCCGTCTGTCCGCGCTCTAACTCTCGTAAATATACTCGGATCGTTCTGAAATTTTTGGATGTTAGTGACCTCTACCATAGCACGATCCCTATTTCAAATAAAGTTTCTAGCATGTTTAGTTCATTTACAGGGACAGTCAAAAGTTTTCCGTTACATTACGGCCAAAAGAAAAAAATCGTTTCAAATGATTTTCAATGGTGTTACACTCTTTAAAACATAATAAAATTGATATTCATTTATGAAGCCCACTAAAATATGCATTCTGTTTAATATGCGGTGCAAATAATAGTTATTGTTCATTTACAGGGCCACACAAAAGAATTCCGTTCGTATTGGTATAGGGGAAATTGTTTGCGGTGTATTTGAAAAGATTTCAGATACTATATCGTATCCGAATTACTGTATATTAGTAATGATTGCTCGAAATGCATTTTTGATTATGATATGCGCTTTTTTAGGGTTTCGTTCATCTGACGAAACCCTATTCGTCTCGCTCCTCTGTCTGTCTTTCTGTCCGTCTGTCACAGAGCCCGTTCTCAGAAACTATACATGTTGAAGACTTGAAATTTTGCATACTTATAGCTGAACACCACACATCATACGACAAATCATAGAATTTTGAAAAACTCGTACATTTAACCCTTTGGGCTCCCACATGTGTATTTTAAACAATTCTTTCTAAGTGAGCCCCTAATTAGGTTGGAGGCGTGAAATTTTACACACTTATAGCTGAACACCTCACATCAAACGACAAATCATAAAATTTTAAATAAGTAGTACATTTAACCCTTGGAGCTCCCACATGTGTATTTTAAACTGTTCTTTCTAAGTCAGCCCTAATTAGGTTGGAGGCGTGAAATTTGGCATACTTATAGCTGAACACCTCACATCAAAAGAAAAATCATAAAATTTAGAAAAAATCGTACATTTAACCCTTTGCACTCCCACAAGTGTATTTTAAACAATTCTTTCTAAGTGAGCTCCTATTTAGGTTGGAAACGTGACGTTTTGCATACTTATAGCTGAACACCTCACATCAAACGACAAATCATAAAATTTTGAAAAAGCCGTACATTTAACCCTTTGAGATCCGACATTTATATTTGAAACAATTCTTTCTAAATGAACCCCTATTTAGGTTGGAGGCGTGAAATTTTGCATACTTATAGCTGAACACCACGTATCATACGACAAATCATAAAATTTGGAAAAAGCCGTACATTTAACTCTTTGTGCTCCCACGTGCGTATTTTAAGCAGTTCTTTCTAATTTAGCCTCTTGTTAAATTGGAGATTTGAAACTTTGCATTCTTATAGCAGAACACCTGAGGCCAGGCGACAAAGCATAAAATCTTGAAAAAGTCTTACGTTTAATTCTTTGAGCTACCACATATGTATTTTAAGAAATTATTTCTAAGAGAGCCCCTAATTAAGTTGGAGACGTGAATTTTTGCATACGTATAGCTGAATACCACATATTATACGACAAATCATAAAATTTTCAAAAAGTCCTATATTATTTACTCCTCCGGGCTCCAACTTGTGTATTTTAAGCAATTTTTCTAACCTCCGCCCTTTCACCCGGGGAGCATTTTTCCAACTTTTACCGACACCCCTTTGACCATTCTTTCATATTATGCACCATAGCCTTACATATTTTAGTTCCACTTTTTACTCGGATAGAGGTTTGTTAAGAATAGAGTGCGCCCCTGGTTGCGAAATGTGGAACTAACAGATTTTTCAAAAGGATAAAGTGTTTTGAAAGAAATATAAAACTAAACCCTCTGTGCAATCTGTGATCACACTTACCTACTTGTTCACTATATTTATGCATACTATAAAGTGCGTATAAATGCTATAGTTCATATACAGAGCTACAGAAATTAATTCGTAAAGGTTACTGAGTATGAGCATAAATTGCTTGAAGGTGGGTTTTAAAGGAATTATGCATTTTTACGCTGAACTGAATTTAGTGTACTAGGAAATATTTGTAGAATATAGATAAAATGATATACAGGGCCACACAAAGAGTTGGATACATGGCCGTCTATTGGTGATAATTTCTGGAAATGTAATTTCAGTAGTTTTAGGCGTGTTTTAGTTTGAATTAAATTTTAGCTAAATAGTGGCATGTAATAAAGGTACTAGGTAAACTACAGGGCTGTACAAAAGTATTCAAGTATGTTTCCATCTATTAGTATAAATTGCTGAAAGATGAATTTCAACCTGTTATGCATTTTCTTGCTAAACTAAATTTTCCCATTATATAGCATATATATCAACATACAGATCGAATACAGGGCTGTTCAAAAGAATTGGAATACATATTTGGCTGTGGACGGTAATTACTGAAATCAGATTTTTAAATGTTTACTTAGTTATCTTATATATCTTATTTCCCTAAGTAACGAAGTTTCGTTAAAGCTTTCAGGGAGTGTTGGAAAGTGTTTCATAATCTATGCTGTACGCATGATTTTTCTTACTTGTTTAATGTAAATTGGAAATATTTGGAATACAAGCAAATTATAAAATAAAAATGTTTGTATTAATCGTATTAATTTTGGAGAACAAAACAAAACAAGTGCCCGCTAAAAAACATTTTCGGCACTTTTATATTATCCAGGCACAGGTAATAAACCGCCAAGTATTGTACCCATCGCCATCTTTTCTATTGCATTTATTTCATTTAAAACACAATCCTTCACCCATTTCCACTAAAATATATAACTTAATGTGAAATATATATATTAAAAATACACTAATTTCATGTGAAATATAGAAGAAAATGAATATATATAAAGGAATATATAAAATATAAAACTTAATGCGAAATACATATATTACATGCATTTAAAATACACTAATTTTATGTAAAAAAAGGGAATTTTATTTCAACACCGGCGCCTTGTATTTAATTTACACAAGTGAAGGAAAAAGGGCTACAACTTGCGCGAAAAGATAAATGCTATTGGCAATATTTGAGCCCGGCTAACATAAAAGTAGCATTTATTCTTGCTTTTTTTAAATTTTTCTACTTGCAAGTTTCATTTTCTTGAATTTAGGCGCTCCTAAAATACGTATCTAATTTTATAAGAAATTTTAGCCTGCAATATTTTAATTATCATTGGCTTATATCCTTTTGACTTCGACAAATCTTATGTTATTTGTTCCACATATGAGATGCAGTGACTACCATTTTTTTTCATACACTTTTTGTCGCAAGCTTTATTCGTCGCCACGCTTTTCATTTAATTGGTTTTCTTTTTTCCTTCGTTTGTAACTTGCAAAGCACTGTCTAACATTGAATTTATTTTCTTCATTTTCCCCTTTTGTAAAGGATAGAGAAGAAATGAGATGCCTTCGAATTTTCTTCCGCAAAAAATAGCTCCACTTTTACATCCCCTGCTTCAGAAAATTTCTATTCTATTTCTGTAATGAAAGTTTCGAATCTCGATTTTAAAGCTGGCAAGATTTGCAAGAATAAGTTTTACCTGAAAGTTTAAGAACATTAAGAAGGAAATAGATTTTCAGACAGAAATACACGTTGTCCAAAGAAAACCGAAATTTTTATTTTAGCTTTTGGGTTTAAGTGAAAAGAAAAAAAAGTCTTCCTGAAACTAATTTGTCGCAATTCTTTAAAAAAAAAAATGAGCTAAATTTATTTTCTTTTAAATTCAGGTAGTAAAATAATTTCTTTTAACGTACGGGTCTAGAATTACTAATTTAAATTTGTTTTTATTCCAGTTAATTTTATTTTTAATATCCCAAGTGCAATTTTATACCTTGAAAGATTTTTATGCATGTGTTAGCAAAAAAGATTTAAAAATAAACTGAAGCTTAAAGTTCCATAAATGATGCTTTATATTTGAATTATAAGTGTTTATTTTAAATGCACGCTTTCAGTATCATTATACATAAGTGTCACATTCAAACTGAACTGCATAGGCAAAATTCTTAATTATTAATCTAAATGTTTTATTTTTTTTTAATTCTCTGTTGTATGTAATGTATAAGTAAACGATGTATGTATATATGGAGAATTTATTAAGTTCGGAGTATTCAACATGCAAATAATTTTTAAATTAAACAAAAATATTATGTGTCACACATAGATTATAAAATGCTTTAGAACACTTCAAGAATTCTGTTTTCACTGAACAACACTATTTAATGAGGTTAAAAAAATTCTAAATAAAAATTTCAACAATCCACATTAATTTTATTATGTCTGAAATACACTAGTTTAACGTCATTAAAATAACCTGCAACTGATATTTCCCACAGATCGTAACGTACCGGAATTCAATTGCGTGTTCCAGTAAATGAATGATAAATGCTATGCATTTCATTCTCTACAGGGGGAATGTTGCATGGCATCTTAACAATGCATTTAAGGGGACGAGGGACCTTAAAAAAAACCCTTAAAAATCAATTCTTTATTTTTTGTAAATTTCACTTTAAATATTATTCAAGAGTACATTATATGCATTATAGTATGCATTTATCACAAAAAAAATTAATTTTTTTTTTTTTTTTTTTTTGAGAAAAAAAATGGAGTTTCACGCGTCATCTTAGAAATCTTCGAAATGCCCCCTGCTCTTTCCATATCAATGAAAATCCCCAATAATTTTTTATAAAAGTTTGGTTTATATATATAAATAAAACTGTGCGTCGAATTTTATATATTTGAATATAAAGGTAAAAAAAAATAAATAATAATTTTTTAAATTTTTACGAAAAAATTTAAAAGTAAATAATAAATTTTTAAATTTTTACGAAAAAATTTCAAAAAATTTTGATTTTTTTTCCATATTTTTATATTCAAATATATAAAATTTGATGCACAGTTTTATTTATGTATATAAACAAAACTTTTATAAAAAATATTGGGGATTTTCATTGCTATGCGCATTGATATCATATGAATGCGCAGGGGGCATTTCGAAGATTTCTACGACTACGCGTAAAATGCCACTTTTTTCCCAAAAATAATTTTTTAAAATTTTTTTTGTGATAAATGCATGCCATAATGCATATCATGTACCCTTGAGTAATATTTAAAGTAAAATTTAGAAAACAAGGAAAAAAATTTAAAAATTTTGAAATTTTTTTGAAAAAATTCATTTTTTTTTTTTTTTTTTTTTTTACATTTATATTCACATATATAAAATTCGATGCACAGTTTTATTTGTATATATAAACCAACCTTTTATAAAAAATATTGGGGATTTTCATTGATATGGAATGTGCATGGGGCATTTCGAAGATTTCTACGACGACACGTAAAATGCCATTTTTTTAAAAAAAATTTTGTGATAAATGCATGTCATAATGCATGTAATGTACTCTTGAGTAATATTTAAAGTGAAATTTACAAAAAAAAAGGAAAATAATTGAAAAAGTTTGAAATTTTGAAATTTTTTCGAAAAATTTCAAAAATTTTCCAATTTTTTTTTTTTTTTCTTTTTTACTTTTATATTCAAATGTATTAAATTCGGTGCACAGTTTTATTTATATATGTTAACCAAACTTTTATAAAAAATATTGAGGATTTTCATTGATATGGAACGCGCATGGGGCATTTCGGAGATTTCTAAAACGACGCGTAAAATTCTAGTTTTTTCTCAAAAATAACATTATTATTATTATTATTATTTGTAATAAATGCATGCCATAATGCTTATAAGGTACCTTTGAGTAATACTTAAAGTGAAATTTACAAAAAATAAAAAAATTATTTTTAAGGTCCCTCGTCCCCTTAAATTTAATCATGTTTTTAAACAGTGTAAATTTACATAATTTGACGGTAAACGATTTTCCCTGATAGACCATAATGTAGCGGAATTATTTTGTGTGTGCCTGTAAAAGAAATGTAAATGCTACTCACGAAAGTTTTAACAAGGATTTCTCTATGGTAGACCTTAATTAACACATTTCAATCTCATCATAATACAAGTATATTTACACGAGTTACAGCACGGGCAGACAAATCGAAGTAATAAACACTCGTCAACTACACTGGTGTGCAAAAATTAAGGAAAATCACAAAATGCTAATTTTCAAATACGCGAACACTCAAAAGGAAATAAAATAATTCGAGTAAATAGTATCCCTACAACACAGCTAGTTCATATAACATCTCATTTCATGTCACAGATGGTCACAAGTGTCACAGTCACTACGGTGAAGCAAAAAAATAAGAAATTCCCTACATCTCATTATGAGTCTCAAATGATCAGTATATGTGACTTCACTGAGACGTCAATGTAACTGCTGCTTTGTGACGAGTCACCAGGTGACTTTATAATGTAGTTAAATTGTGACTCTCATGTGACTGTAATTTTTAGACTCAATTTCAAAGTCATCATGGACGTTGCATTATAATAAGTCACCAAATAATATCACATTATAGTCACATTGTGACTTTTCCCAAAAGAGCGCAATGGTGACTTCACAGTAGTCTCTCTGTCACCTAAAAGTCATCATGTGGCTTTAATGTGACATTATTTGGTAGCTTATCACAATGCAGCGTTCACGATGACTTTGAAATTGAGTCTACAGATGAGAGTCACAATGTAACTACATTGTAATGTCGTATGGTGACTCGTCATATTGCAGCAGTCACAATGCCGTCTCAGCGGAGTTACATATAGTGATCATTTGAGACTCATAATGAGATGTATGGAATTTCCTATTTATTTGCTTCACCGTAGTGACTTTGACACTTGTGACTATGTGTGGCATGAATGAGATGTTATATGGACTAGCTGTGTTGTAGAGATAGTAATTACTCGAATTATATTATTTCCTTTTGAGTGTTCGAGTATTTGAAAATTAGCATTTTGTGATTTTCCTTAATTTTTGCACACCAGTGTATGTTGGAAAGTGTTAAAAAATGTTTAATAATTTTAACCAATGTGGTCCATAAATAAAATTTGGCTGCAAAGCAATATTTAACACTTTCCAACAAAGTTGAAAAGTGTTTATGCATTCCGTTTGTCTGTCCGTCTGTCTACGCTCTAACTCCCGTAAATGGACTCGGATTTTCATGCAATTCATAAGGTTATTTAGAGTCACCAAAGCATGTTTGGTATTGTATATGAAGTGGTACCCAGTCTGTACCCAGTCAGTAACTTTGTTACAGGGGCTCTCTAGTGGTTTGAAAGTGAACATGGTGTAAGACGTAGCTCTAGTCTAGAGGCACTCTATTTATCCGTGGAGCATTTTTAATTAGGAGTTCACTGTTCCGCGAGTTAGCGGTAACCGTATGCAAATTTATTTGCTCAGTTTGCTGGAGGAAAAAGGGGAGCGAAAATATGTTAAGAGGTTAGTTAGTTAGTGAGTCAGTTGAATCAGTTAGACGTTGGAGAAAAGTGTTAGTTAGCGTGAGTAGTTTTGATGCCGGAAAAATGGCCCTGGAGCTTAGCCAATGAACAACAACAGCTTTAGAGCGAGATGAAATCTAGATGTGGATTTGAAGTTAACCCCGCCATCGCAGCTCAAGCACGGTCCGGAGGAACTATGTTTACGTGTGTTGACTTTTGAGTTTTTATTTAATTAAGATTGTTTTATTGCTATCACGGAGTGAGGGCGAGATTTATAAGATCTTGCCTGCCAACACTATGCCCCGAAGTTTGAATAAAGCTATATTTTAAACCTCAATATTCTCACCATGACATATTATTCCAGAGCCAATCAAAATTATTCCTCCACACATGGCACGACACAAAACCATTACGCCACAAAGTATGTAGGAATAATATTCATTTACATGGGCACTCAAAAGTATTCCATTACATTGTGGTATATGGGAAAAAATTGTTTTAAGAGTATTTTAATGACATTACGCTATTTCAAATGTTTTAAAACTGATATAAATCACTAAATTTCACTACGATCACGTTAGAACAGGGCATTGATAGCATTTTTTCTTCATTCTCAGGGACACAGAAAAGAAATCGGTTACAGTACTGTCTTTGAGTAATAATGGCTGGAGTGTACGTTTTAAAATTTGATATGCACTTTTAAATTTAATTAATTTTTTGCATGTTACTCGTGATATATGATTTCTATACCTCCTATACAGGGCTACATAGAAGTATTCACGTACCAATCTCATTATTAGAGGAGAATTTTCAACTGAAGTATATATGTATTTCTTAAGTGAACTAAATTTTGGCATGCATGTAGTTAATAGATACAAATTTCTATATCATATACAGGGCTTCTGAAAAAAGTCGAATAATTTTACGATTGTAGATGGGAACAGCTGAAATTGGGTTTTGAAATGTGTTATGGGTTTCCATATGGTTGAATTAGACGTAATATATTAATTTTATAAACGGTGCAGTTTTGTTACATTATTTTGAATGTGTTGGAAAGTGTTTCATAATCTATGCTTGACGCATGATTTTTTCTTTCTTGTTTGTGTCAATTTTAATTTCTTGAATGCAGGTAGTTCGTTCAAACCATATAGTATAAAAATTTGCCGATAGGGGAAATTTTGGTACTGTTGGAGTTTGCAAACTGGAATATTTCCAATAATCGTTATTAACCCTTTCCGGCGCAGTGGTCTCACGTCGGGAGCACCTAATTTTAATTCCAAAATTACAAACGGCACCAAGAATATTTTAATAAAATTTTTGTTTTACAGTGAAAGTTAAAAGTAACGAATTTTTAATTTCTAAAAAAGTCTTTTGTAAATTTCGGTGTCAGTCGATCAAATCATCATTTTACGAACAGTTCTGTGCCGGAAAGGGTTAAAAGGGAATCTACAAATTGTTTTGTGAGTACATAACAACAAAGCCGCCAATCTCCCTTGAAAATGCATTGAAAACATTCAGACGAATAATTCATTTGAATGACTGGTGAATATTGCTTAAATATAAAATTCTGTCTCACTGTGTTCATTCTTTTTACCCGACTGAGAAGAAGGGTTATGTGTTTCACGCATATCTGTGTATGTGGATTTCTTTATACCCTCGAAACATCCCAACGGCTGGATGGATTTTAATGAATGATGTCTCTATAAATTCGTATTAACGGCCCAATGGTTATAGGCTAGGTTTTGTTTTTATAAACTCAAAATAGCAGCTGTAAAATACAAAATGACGGTAGAGACTAAAAAAAAAATTATGCACCCGATTGAGTGGCATACCATTGGATAGGTCTTTCAAAATGAAGACGACGTTTCATTGACTATTTTACAGTCAGAACCTCTGTTAAAATATTATACAACCTGGAAGTTGTGTATGTAGGATCTCTAGCTTTACTGCAACTCTAACCATCATAGGCATCTATAGACCTCATCAAAACAATGTTTATAGATTAGGAACTAACAATTAAACACAACTTAAAAGTCATCAATACAAGTAAATCAAAAAATAGGTAAGTAATATAAACAAGTAATATGAAAAAAATATTTAAGCCAATTTCTACTTAGGTCAATTAGAGAAATTTTTTTCTCCCAATTTTCTTTCCTCTTGAGTGGCGCTTAAAATACCTTGATCAGGAAGAGGGCTCTCTCGTTCTTAAAATACCTTGATCAAGAAGAGGGCTCTCTCGATTATTGAAAATTAATTAATTAAATTTAATTAGTGAATTAATATCTGAAAAAACTGGATTAACATCAAGTGTCATCCACTACAAGTTAAAAAAAATTATTTGAGCTTGATTGGATGAATAATAAGTATTTTATTAACGATCGAAAATTTGAACAAGATATATATAGTGAGAGTGTGAGCTAATAGTAGGAATTGAAAACAAAATAGTTTCACACTGATGAGAAATAATTAATTGGTTCGCTTTTTACGCAGTCGGGTTTTTTGATTTTTTAAATTTAATTGTTTATTAGATATATAGTTGCCTCCAAAAACGAAAAGTTATTTATGGCCCCCTTGTACTTTATTTTAAAATATCAGCCTTAAATTAAAAAAAAAAATATTGCAATTAATTTTAATTTCGGTAATAAGTTTTATTTTTTGGTTTATTTTTAGGTGCGTTCGTAATTATATAAATACGTAGCACCTATAGTCGTCGTTCAGTCCGTCCGTCCGCATATAACAAAGCAAAAACTACCCAACCGAATGGTCTGAAATTTTAAATACATAATCGTTACGAAATTTTGTCGAGTCATTTCAAATTTTATGAAATTCAGATGTATAGTTTAATTACAGGGACAGTCAAAAGTTTTCCGTTAAATTACGGCCAATGGGGAAAAAATATTGCAAATGTATTTTAATGATGTTACAGTCTACCGAATGGTCTGACATTTTAAATATAACTTTGTTTCAAAATTTTGTTGAGTCATTTCAAATTTGATAAAAATCGAATAGTTTAATGACAGGGACAGTCAAAAGTTTTCCGTTACATTAAGGCCAATGGGAAAAATTATCTCAAATGCATTTTAATGATGTTACAGCCTTTCGAACAGAATGAAATGGATATGCACTGATGAAGTGCACTAAAATATATATTCAGTACAATATTCGGTGCAAAAAATATTTATAAAACTAATTATAGTACGAACGCACCTCATTTGCCACGTTTGACGAGCAATTTCCAACTTGTTTTATTTTTCTCCCATTTTATACTGCAAGGCATACTTGCCATCTCTTTCGCTTTTTTGTACCATAAAAATTTAATGGTAATTTTTACCTTTTTAAATCGCCGTTATCTGCCGATTAAATAAGGCTAAAAGTTCTATTAACTTTTTGTGGTACAAAAAAGCGAAAGAGTTGATAGCTATGCTGTAAATGGGGTTTCATGCCTATATTAGGAATAAGAGTGCAAACAAAAAGAGTGTAACTAAAGTTAAAAATGTTACATATTAACACTTTAACTACCAGTTGAGACTTTTTTATTCTGATAATTTCATTGGTTTAAGCGCGCAGTTCGATTACACGTCTGTTATATTTACGTTTGTTTAATATTATTTTATTATTTTGCTTTTTTATTCATAAAATTTTAATTCCGTTATGAGGTATCAGCCGAAAACAAATGCCGAACTTTTTAAATTGGTTTACGTACAAACGGCTTGATCTTTCGATGTCGAGCTGCACGCTATAGAGATAATGATAATTTAAAAAACATGCTTGAACATTATATTTAAACCAATAAAAAATCACTAAATTCAGATATAGTTTTCAAATAAATTGTATTTGAAAGAACATTTTCTTTTTCTATTCGACGGTGCAATATTTTTAAACGGGCGATGTAAAGAAAATTGCAGTAAAATCCAAAATATTTTATAAGGTATTACCATCGTCACTATGACGTCAGCATTACTCAAGGACATTCATTTACTTGATAATATAGATATAAATGTAGAGTATATTCACTAAAGCTAAATCTCTTTGAGATATATCACTTATAATACGCCAGCTTATACATGTTTTATGAATGAGTACAGTTTTAATATTTCGCATTTAAAAGTTATATAATACGAATACATTCTAATAACAGTATTTCTTACTAACATGAAAAACTTAATAGTGTTACTAGTAAAGTATATATGAAAAATCACTTCAAAACATCAAAGTAACTTAACATTTGCTATAAGTGAAAAAATAAATTTTTAAAGGTAAAAAATACCTTTATTGATTTACATTCGAAATGTTTCATTGCTCCAACGGCAACATTCTCAAAAATTAAAAGGATACAAATATTTTCGCAAAAATTTTAAATTATAAAACTAGTAAATAAAATCACGCGAACACAAGCATAATTAAATTAACTGCAGTATTAAAAATGCATATTTGTGAACGTGGATTATTTTATATCATTGTTATCATTGTTTCATTATTCTGTTGCATATCTTTCCAAAATTTAGGAAGCTTTTAGGAATTTATTATAATAATAGCTCGTGTCATGTGACTGACATTAACAGTTCCGGATTGACCGCATCGCTTTTTATATGCCAAGCAGCCAATTTGGTAATTTAATGTTAGCTGGGCTGGTGATAAATCGCCAAATAATGATCCATTGCCATCATGTCAACAGTATTATAATAGTCCATTTCATGCGACAGTCATAAACAATTTTTCGCGTGGTAAATTAAAACAAAGCTTTGATGCTGAAATTAAATGTCATGGTTTATGGTATTATTTATTACTTTTCTTTTTTCTTTTTTTTTCTTTTCTTTTTTTCAAGAAATAATTGAGAGTCATAAATTTATATATTGCAGTTTTAAATTAAAATTATATAAAATGAGTGAAAATGATATATTTTAAATGAAATTAATGAAATATGAAAAAAAAAATGCAATTTAACAAATTACAACGACCATTTGGAAAATGATTTTTTCAAAGACTAAAATTTAAGACATAAAAAATCGCACGGAGTTGATCCTACATTACGTACGCCATGAATTAAACATTAATAGTGTTATTACACGTAAAATTTCCAAACGACAGAAATCGCCTGCAACTCGTACGTATTAACCACCTGAAACTTATGTATTATCCAAGCATTTCATTGGCTGTTCGGGAAAAGGCTTTTTCCATCGTCATATTTCCAAGAAATCTGACGACCAATTTTAAATGAAATTTATTTCTTAAACTTCTAAACATCCCACAATATTACTTTTTACACCGTCGTATAGAGAAAAAAATGTACTTTTAAATGCAATTTGTTTGAAAGCTGTATCTCAATTTGTTTCTGAGTTATTAATTTTTTTTTTGTAGTTTTTATTACTTTTTTGTCATAGTGTCAACAGAAGTAATCCATCTCTGTTGAAAGTAAAGGGAAATACATATTACTGTATAGACCAATCAGAACACGAATAAAATGCGGATTAAACCAATAAAAACCTTCAGATATGCTTTTAATTTCCTACCCTGACGAGAACAATAACCATTTTTCCAAATGGTTAAAAATACTGTCTGTCCGTCTGACCGTCTGTCTGCATATAACAGAGTAAAAAATACCCAACCGAAAGGTCTGAAATTTTAAATATATAATTTTTGCACAATTTTATCGAGTAATTTCAAATTTTATGAAAATTGGATGTATAGTTTAATTACAGGAATAGTCAAAAGTTTTCCGTTAAATTACGGCCAATGGGAAAAAAATATTGCAAGTGTATTTTAATGATGTTACAGCCTACCGAATGGTCTGAAATTTTAAATACATAATTGTTGTAAAATTTTGTTGAGTCAATTCAAATTTGATAAAAATCGGATGTATAGTTTAATGACAGGGACAGTCAAAAGTTTTCCGTTACATTAAGGGCAATGGGAAAAATTATTTCAAATGCATTTTAATGATGTTACGGCCTTTCGAACAGAATGAACTGGATATGCACTTATGAAGTGCACTAAAGTATATATTCAGTACAATATTCGGTGCAAAAAATATTTATAAAACTAATTATACTACGAACGCACCACATTTGCCACGTTTGACGAGCAATTTCCAACTTATTTTATTTTGGTCCCATTTTATACTGTAAGGCATACTTGCCGACTCTTTCGCTTTTTTGTACCATAAAAATTTAATAGTAATTTTTACCTTTTTTAAATCGCCGTTATCTGCCGATTAAATAAGGCTAAAATTTCAATTAACTTTTTGTGGTACATAAAAGCGAAAGAGTTGATAGCTATGCTGTAAATGGGGTTTCATGACTATAATAGGAATAAGAGTGTAAAGAAAAAGAGTGTAACTAAAGTTAAAAATGTTACATATTAACACTTTGACTACCAGTTGGGACTTTTTTATTCTGATAATTTCATTGGTTTAAGCGCGCAGTTCGATTACGCGTCTGTTATATTTATGTTTGTTTAATATTATTTTATTATTTTGCTTTTTTATTCATGAAATTTTAATTCCGTTATGAGGTATCAGCCGTAAACAAATGCCGAACTTTTTAATTTGGTTTACGTACAAACGGCTTGATCTTTCGATGTCGAGCTGCACGCTATAGAGATAATGATAATTAAAAAAAAACATGCTTGAACATTGTTTTTAAACCAATAAAAAATCACTAAATTGAGATATAGTTTTCAAATAAATTGCATTTGAAAGAACATTTTCTTTTTCTATTCGACGGTGCAAAATTTTTAAACGGGCGATGTAAAGAAAATTGCAGTAAAATCCAAAATATTTTATAAGGTATTACCATCGTCACTATGACGTCAGCATTACTCAAGGACATTCATTTACTTGATAATATAGATATAAATGTAGAGTATATTCACTAATGCTAAATCTCTTTGAGATATATCACTTATAATACGCCAGCTTATACATGTTTTATGAATGAGTACAGTTTTAATATTTCGCATTTAAAAGTTATATAATACGAATACATTCTAATAACAGTATTTCTTACTAACATGAAAAACTTAATAGTATTACTAGTAAACTATATATGAAAAATCACTTCAAAACATCAAAGTAACTTAACATTTGCTATAAGTGATAAAAATAAATTTTAAAAGGTAAAAAATACCCTTATTGATTCACATTCGAAATGTTTCATTGCTCCAACGGCAACATTCTCAAAAATTAAAAGGATACAAATATCTTCGCAAAAATTTTAAATTATAAAACTAGTAAATAAAATCACGCGAACACAAGCATAATGAAATTAACTGCAATATTAAAAATGGTAAGTTGTGAACGTGGATTATTTTATATCATTGTTATCATTGTTTCATTATTCTGCTGCATCTCTTTCCAAAATTTAGGAAGCTTTTAGGAATTTATTATAAAAATAGCTCATGTCATGTGACTGACATTAACAGTTCCGGATTGACCGCATCGCTTTTTATATGCCAGGCAGCCAATTTGGTAATTTAATGTTAGCTGGGCTGGTGATAAATCGCCAAATAATGATCCATTGCCATCATGTCAACAGTATTATAATAGTCCATTTCATGCGACAGTCATAAACAATTTTTCGCGTGGTAAATTAAAACAAAGCTTTGATGCTGAAATTAAATGTCATGGTTTATGGTATTATTTATTAATTTCTTTTTTCTTTTTTTTTCTTTTCTTTTTTTCAAGAAATAATTGAGAGTCATAAATTTATATATTTCAGTTTTAAATTAAAATTATATAAAATGAGTGAAAATGATATATTTTAAATGAAATTAATGAAATATGAAAAAAAAAATGCAATTTAACAAATTACAACGACCATTTGGAAAATGATTTTTTCAAAGACTAAAATTTAAGACATAAAAAATCGCACGGAGTTGATCCTACATTACGTACGCCATGAATTAAACATTAATAGTGTTATTACACGTAAAATTTCCAAACGACAGAAATCGCCTGCAACTCGTACGTATTAACCACCTGAAACTTATGTATTATCCAAGCATTTCATTGGCTGTTCGGGAAAAGGCTTTTTCCATCGTCATATTTCCAAGAAATCTGACGACCAATTTTAAATGAAATTTATTTCTTAAACTTCTAAACATCCGACAATATTACTTTTTACACCGTCGTATAGAGAAAAAAATGTACTTTTAAATGCAATTTGTTTGAAAGCTGTATCTCAATTTGTTTCTGAGTTATTAATTTTTTTTTGTAGTTTTTATTACTTTTTTGTCATAGTGGCTGTTCGGACCTTGTGCGCATGCCGAACGAGCTCCGTAGCTTTGCGGTCATGTGACCCAGTTCAGTTGTTGCTTAGCTGCCATTGCGGCACGTTGTGTATTCGAGCGGGTCTTATCCCCAAGTATATAGTTGTTCTTTAGCTGCCATTTCGGCACATTGTGTATTCGAGCGGGTGTTATCCCCAAGTATAGTATGTTGTTCTTGAGCTGCCATTGTGGCACATTATGCTATAGCGGGTCTTATCCCCAATTATTCTGTTGCTTTTAGCGGGAGTATTCCCCAAAAGATGTTTTATGAACGTCACTTGTTCTAACAGCGGGTTATTACCCCAAAGTCACCTCATCATTCTACATGTTTTTCAGTGTTTGTGATTGTTTGTAACATTTGTGTGCTGTGTGATAAAAATGTGAAAAAGAAAACTATTTGTCTTCAATCTTAAAGTTACACACAGTATTCACATACATTGTTGTGGTCCGTCGATTTCGCAGCGAAATAGCTGCTATGGAAAAATTAAATAGAACAAAAGGTGCTCTAAAAGGCGCTATAACGAAATTAGAAAATTTCGTAAAAGATAATACAGACGAAATTAATTACTCGAGTACCGAGCTCGAAATAAAGATTCGAAAATTACCTGAACTTCAAGCAAAAGTATCGGAAATACGGGATAAATATTATGATATCCCTGATATTAAGGACTTACCAGAAATCGAAAACGAGTTAGATGAACTCGAAGATCGTCTCGAGAAACTTGAGGTAAGTCTCAACATATTTCTTAAAAATCTTAAAGTTTCTGAAATAAATGTGCATGCTGATAGTATTGAATCTATAAGTTCGAATAATATTAAAGTTAAGTTACCTGAAATCCCACTACCAACATTCAATGGTAAATATGAAGAGTGGTCAATCTTTAAAGTACAATTTACAAATTTAATCATAAATAATGCTCAGTTAAATGACGCTCAGAAGCTGTTTTATTTGCGAGCATCGCTAAAAAATGAAGCAAAACAACTAGAGAGTCCAGACGATTCCTTTGAATCATTGTTTACAGCACTTACTGAAAGATTCGAAAATCAACGTTTGCTCATTGACACTCATTTATCGGCCATAATTAATTATGAAAAAATACATTACGAGTCTTCTAAAGAATTGAGATCCTTTATTGATTGTGTAAATAAAAATTTGAGGGCCTTAAAAGTATTACAATATGAACAAAACAATCTGTCTGATGCTATCCTTATCAATATTATATTGCAAAAGGTAGATAAGGAATCTCGAAAATTATTTGAATATTCGATTAAAAAATCAGAATACCCGCAATTTAATGAATTAATGTCATTTTTGGAAAACCGCAGTTCTACGTTAGAAAGCGTAAATAGATACTCTGCTTCAAAACCCTTAAAGAAAAACATTCCTCTTTCGAACAAACAAAAAAATTTCATGCTAAATTCGAATGATAAATCGAATGGAAAAACTTGTATTCTGTGTAAATTGGCTTTTCATAATTTGAACAAATGTTCTCAGTTTCGAAAAATGAATGTTTCTGAACGATACGATTTTGTGAAGAAAAATAAGCTGTGTATTAATTGTTTGAATAATTCTCATTGCGTAAATTCTTGCATTTCAAAATATAATTGTAATACCTGTGGATTGCGACACAGCTCATGGCTTCATCGAGAAAAAGAAAATAAATCCAAAAATGAATTGGCTTCCCCCCAAATTTCCTCCCCTCTTGCAGGTGCAGTAAATAGAGAAATGAAAAACATTTCGGTAAATAATGACGAATCCTTAAAGACCTTGAATAATATAAGTAAAGAAAGAAAATCAATTTTATTGAGTACATGCTTTGTTTTTATAGAAGATAATTTCGGAAATAAACGAAGGTTTAGAGTCATTTTAGATAATGCTAGCAATGTCAATATTTTAACTAAGGATTGCGCTGACATGCTGAAATTTAAAAAAAGGATAATTAATGTACCCGTTACAGGATTAAACGGTTATACTTATAATGTAAAAAATAAAATTTCGAGTGTAATTACAAACGAAGATGGCTCTTTCAGGGAGAATATAGATTTCTTAATTGTTCCCAAAATCACGGATGTAATTCCATCAAAGCAATTAAATGTATCGGACATTAATTTACCGAATATTGTGGAATTGGCAGACCCCACATTTTTCAAACCGGGAAAAGTTCACGCATTGGTTGGCGCTGAATTATTTTATAGAATTTTAAAGCATAATTCAGTTAAGATAAATGATAAACTTTTTCTGCAAGACACTGTTTTTGGATGGATCCCAACTGGGGCGCTAGAGGAGAACACGCAAACAAACAATATTACTATGTGCAATTTCGTTAGAGATTTCGATGAAATAAATGATAATTTAAAACAATTTTGGGAGCTTGAGTCTATAGGCATTAAACATGGAGATCCGAAAATATCGGAAACTGATCAAGCACAACAAATATTCGATAAAACTGTCAAATTTGTAGGCGATCGTTATGAAGTTCAGTTACCCTGGAAGAGAGACTGGAAGGATTTAAATGATAATTTTAATGTTGCGAAACAGCGTTTGGAAGGTCTAAAAAGAAAATTTTATCGAAACCCAGAGCTTTTTCGACAATATTCTGAAATAATCACGGAATATTTAAAGCAAGGAATTATAGAGCAGGTGCAAGAAAATGAACCTGTTTTAGACAGGGCAGTTTATTATTTGCCCCATCATGCGGTCTGTAAAGAAGATAAACTTACTACAAAGGTCCGAATCGTCTTCGATGCCAGCTCTCATGATAACAATGATTTGTCCCTTAATGATTGTTTATGGCCCGGCACCAACTTAAATCCACTTCTATTTGATATTTTAATCCACTTCAGATTATACGAAATTGCCTTTTCTTCTGATATCGAGAAGGCGTTCCTTCAAATCTCACTAGCTGAAAAGGATCGGGATTCTGTCCGTTTTCTGTGGTATGATGATGGTTTAAAATCTTTCAAGGTTTTCAGATTCAAACGTGTTATTTTTGGAGTCAATGCCTCTCCATTCCTCCTATCTGCTACCATAAAGGAGCACATCAAGCGGTTTACGAACCTACACCCAAGAACTGTTCACCTACTCGATAAATATATTTATGTGGACGATTTTATATCTGGCGAAGATACGCTGCAAGAAGCTCTTGATGTTTCCCTGAATGCTAACAAAATAATGTCTGAAGCAGGAATGATTCTTCGAAAATGGATAACCAATGATGAAGCGTTACTGAAGTGCTGGCAAGAGGAAGGTTTAAATATTCAAACAAAACATGCTGCAATAAGCCTAGGAAGCAATCTAAGCAAGGTATTAGGAATGTCCTGGAAAACAGAAGAAGATTGTCTGACATTCGAAGTCAAAAGTTTAATAGAATTCTTGTCATCGCAAAAAAGCTCAAAACGTCTACTATTGCAAGCAGTTGGTAAAATCTTCGATCCGTTAGGCATGCTGACGCCATTCACCATTAGAATAAAATGCCTGTTCCAAGAACTATGGCTAAAGAAGACAGCATGGGATGAACAGTTACCAACTAATGTGCACGAAAAATGGTTAAAGTGGCTCGAAGAACTTCCAAATTTAGCAGAATTAAAAATTCCGAGGAAAATTCTTGGTTGCTTGAATCAAGTAATAGCTGTAGAAATACACGCCTTTTCTGATGCTAGTAAAATAGCGTATGGATCTGCAATTTATCTGAGAATAAAAAGAGAGAGTGGTGTGGAAGTCAATCTCGTGACTTCAAAGAGTCGTGTTGCACCGATAAAGGAGATAACTCTGCCTCGGCTAGAACTTCTCGGAGCCTTACTAAGTGCAAGACTGACCAATAAAGTAAAACCCATCCTAGATCAAAAAATCACATCGAAGGTGTACTATTGGACAGATTCCAAAATAACCTTATTCTGGATCAAAGGATCATCAAATCGATGGAAGCAGTTTGTGGCAAACCGTGTCATAGAGATTAATGCACTTTCAGATTCGAACTCTTGGTATCACTGCTCTAGCAAGGACAATCCTGCCGATCTCTTGACCAGAGGTGCGAGTGTTAATTCTCTTGTAGGGAATCCAATGTGGTTTAGGGGACCAAAATTCCTAGCAGCTGATGACTTAGTGACTGAGCAAGAAACTATTTCTGTGCCAGAAACAGATTACATTCCAGAGACTAAATCAAAATATAAAAATAACTGTAATGATTTCAATTCTAATATTTCTCTTTCTCTTTTCAGGAATCCTGAAGAAGTATATTTTTTTCTCAACATAAGTGGTAAATACTATAGTATTCTTCGCATACTGGCATATGTTTATAGGTTTTTTCACAATTGCAAATGCAAGTTAGCAGACCGGCGCAGAGGCAGCCTCACAACCCCAGAAATAAAAAATTCAGAAGTTTCTCTAATTAGATTAGTACAAAATTCAGAATTTCAGGAAGAGATTAAGGGTTTAAAACGGGAATCAAGGGTTCCCCCTTCCAGTAAAATTAAATGTTTATCCCCCTTTTTGGATCAAGATAATATCTTAAGAGTTGGCGGTAGGTTGTAAAATTCAGATTTAAACTTTGATAAGAAGCATCAAATCATTTTGCCGAAAGGCCATAAGCTCACAAAACTCATATTTGAGCATTTTCACAGGAAGTATTTTCATATTGGTCCCCAAACTTTAATCCATTACGTACGTATGCGGTTTTGGCCCGTAAGTGGAAAAAATTTAGCGCGAAAAGTAGTGCATGATTGCGTTGTCTGTTTTAGGAACAACCCAGTTACTGCTAAACAAATCATGGGTGACCTCCCATCGGGAAGAGTAACTCCAAATTTTACGTTTAACCATACAGGAGCCGATTTTTGCGGCCCTTTTGAGATTAAATATAAAAATCAAAGAAAAGGGATTTTTCATAAGGTTTATGTCGCGATTTTCGTTTGCTTAGTAACAAAGGCTATTCATTTAGAAATAGTAACGGATCTAACTTCTGATGCGTTTATCGCCGCACTTAAACGCTTTGTTTCAAGGCGAGGGAAATGCGCTTCTATTATGACAGACAATGCTACGAATTTTAGGGGTGCTAAATCAGAATTGCACAAACTTCATGAGTTAGTTCGTAGACCGGATGAAAAATTAGCTAATTACCTTACTTCAGAAGCTATTGAATGGAAGTTCATTCCTCCTAGATCGCCCAATTTCGGTGGTTTATGGGAGGCTGGTGTAAAATCTTTCAAGTATTATCTTAAACGAACATTAAAAGGTGCTAGATTGACTATGGAAGAATTCCAAACAGTCACCACCCAAATCGAAGGGGTACTAAATTCGCGTCCCTTAACTCCGTTATCGACCGATATAAATGATTTTAATGCATTGACACCAGGCCATTTCCTAATTGGTCGGCCTATCGATGCCATTCCAGAACCTCAGTTGATTGATATCACAGAATCGAGATTATCTAGGTGGCAGAGAACCACTAAATTCGTCCAATTAATTTGGAGAAATTGGCAATTAAATTACTTGAGTCATCTCCAAAATCGTTCAAAATGGCAGGTAAAAGGGGAAAACATCAAACCAGGGGCGATGGTAGTCATAAAGGAGGACAATTTACCTCCCTGTAAGTGGATGCTAGGACGAATCTTAGAGGTTATACCAGGAAAGGATGGTAATGTTAGGGTTGCAAAGGTTAAAACAGCCTCAAATATCTTTCTTAGATCCATATCTAGATTGTGTGTCTTGCCCATTAATGAAACCTAATGTACATATCTTTTCTCATTGTCTACTTATTTTAAAGTGCACCTAAGATTTACATGTTATTTTACATTCAACTTTTCTTAAGAATACATCGAACTATTTTTAGAAAAGAGCTTAAATTTTGTAACAAAGAATTTAATTTTATTGTATTGTATAGTCCTTATTGTTGCTACTTATTATTATTGTACTTGTATTGTAATATTATTATGTGGTATTGGTATTTTATTTAGTTCTTGTATTTATAGTGTATTTTAATATTTTGTATGTGCTACGCACATTGCAACGCGGGGCGGCATGTTCGGACCTTGTGCGCATGCCGAACGAGCTCCGTAGCTTTGCGGTCATGTGACCCAGTTCAGTTGTTGCTTAGCTGCCATTGCGGCACGTTGTGTATTCGAGCGGGTCTTATCCCCAAGTATATAGTTGTTCTTTAGCTGCCATTTCGGCACATTGTGTATTCGAGCGGGTGTTATCCCCAAGTATAGTATGTTGTTCTTGAGCTGCCATTGTGGCACATTATGCTATAGCGGGTCTTATCCCCAATTATTCTGTTGCTTTTAGCGGGAGTATTCCCCAAAAGATGTTTTATGAACGTCACTTGTTCTAACAGCGGGTTATTACCCCAAAGTCACCTCATCATTCTACATGTTTTTCAGTGTTTGTGATTGTTTGTAACATTTGTGTGCTGTGTGATAAAAATGTGAAAAAGAAAACTATTTGTCTTCAATCTTAAAGTTACACACAGTATTCACATACAGTGGCAACAGAAGTAATCAATCTCTGTTGAAAGTAAAGGGAAATACATATTACTGTATAGACCAACCAGAACACGAATAAAATGCGGATTAAACAAATAAAAAACGTCAAATATGCTTTTAATTTCCCACCCTGACGAGAACAATAACCATTTTTCCAAATGGTTAAAAATACGACGAGGACGATGTTTGGCGATTTATCACATGCGCCCTGCTAACATAAAAATACCGAGTTCATAATTTCTGTATCTGTTCTTCCGATTTGGCGAAGGATTGAGCAAGAAAATCAAATTATGAATAAAAGTAACATATTACAATGCTTAGTATACATTCAAGGGAGACCAAAATGGTTGTCAAGGGCGGCTAGTTTTGGAAAGACATGCTCTACAGCATAATGCAACAATAGTATAAAATAATTCACGTTCACAAATATCCATTTTAGGTAGCTTTCATTACAAAAAGCTACCTATTGCAGCCGTTCGGAGGAAAGCGATTTCAAAAAATTTTGGTATATTTTCATCGATCATGACCCCCAGACCCCGAAACCACGCTCCGTTCAAAATTGATATATATATATATATCTGACCTTTGTCACACTGTAACTGTCGTATTTATGAACCGATTTCGATGTAATTCGGTGTGTACTTAGTACATACCAATGTCTCGACCGAGTTCGTTGGCCAGATTCATCCGCCATTTTGTTTCAAAATGGCGGCCATTTAAAAAAATTTTAAAAATTTAAAATTTGAAATGTGGTACCAAAAAATTGGAAATGGAAAAATATTTTTTTCTTATGTATTTGACCTTTATACAAAGATTCCGGAGCAGTTTTTGTTTCGTCTATATCTTAAAAAATGGATGAGTTATAGCATTTTGAATTTCTAGCGTGGCTGACAATTTGAAACGTCCTGAATTTTGTCACGCGATAAAAGGTGTATTTATGAACCGATTTGGATGTAACTTCGTTTATACATAGTACATACCAATGTCTCGACCGAGTTCGTTGGCCAGCTTCATCTCCCATCTTGTTTAAAAATGGCGGCCATTTAAATTTTTAAGAAAAATTTAAATTTGAAATGTGGTACCAAAAAATTGAAAATTGAAAAAAATATTTTTTTCTTATGTGTTTGACCTTGATAAAAAGATTCGGGAGCAGTTTTTGTTTCGTCTATATCTTAAAAAATGGCTTGGTTATACCATTTTGAATTTCTAGCGTGGCTGACATTTTGAAACGTCCTGATTTTTGTCACGTGATAACAGGCGTATTTATGAACCGATTTGGATGTACCTTGGTGTATACATAGTACATACAAATATCTCGACCGAGTTCATTGGCCAGCTTCATCCGCCATCTTGTTTCAAACTGGCGGCCATTTAAAAAAAATTAAAAAATTTAACATTTAAAATAAGATACCAAAAAATTGGAAAATGAAAAAGATTTTTTTTGTATGTGTTTGACCTTAATACAAAGATTCCGGAGCAGTTTTTGTTTCGTCTATATCTAAAAAAATGGCTGAGTTATAGCATTTTGAATTTCTATTGTGGCTGACATATTAAAACGACCTGATTTTTCTCACACGATAACAGGCGTATTTATGAACCGATTTGGATGTAACTTGGTCTGTACATAGTACATACCAATGTCTCGACCAAGTTCATTGGCCAGCTTTATTCGCCATCTTGTTTTAAAAGGGTTGCCATTTAAAAAAATTAAATTTAAAATTTAAAATGAGGGATTAAAAAATTGGAAAATGAAAAAGATTTTTTTATGTGTTTGGCCTTGATACAAAGATTCCGGAGCAGTTTTTGTTTCTGAAAATTTGTTCTTTTGTTTATATCTTAAAAAATGGTTGAATTATAGCACTTTGAATTTCTAGCATGGCTAACATTTTGAAACGATCTTATATTTGTTACGCGATAACACACGTATTCGCCTATTTCGATGTAAGGAGGCATGTGGATAGTATACATCAATATCTCGACCAAGTTCGCTGGCCAGATTCATCAGCCATCTTGTTTCAAAATGGCGGTCATTAAATTAAAATATATATATATTTAAAGTGAGTTGCAAA
Organism: Maratus speciosus; assembly: GCA_963932465.1. Classification (NCBI taxonomy): domain Eukaryota; kingdom Metazoa; phylum Arthropoda; class Arachnida; order Araneae; family Salticidae; genus Maratus; species Maratus speciosus. The sequence goes on along the minus strand of OZ010790.1, from coordinate 573,699,515 downwards.
AAAATTAGAAATTGAAAAAGGTTTCTTTCTTAAGTATTTGACCTTGATATAAGGATTCAGCAGCATTTTTTGTTTGTCTTTATCTTAAAAAATGGCTCAGATATAGCAGTTTCAATTTCTAATGTGGGTGACATTTTGAAAAATCTGATTTTTTGCCTGCGACAGCACTCGTATATATCAACCGATTTTCGATGTGGGTGAGCATGTGCACAGCAATTACTAAAGTCTCGACCAAGTTCACTGGTTAGCCTCATCTACCATGATGTCTTAAAATGGCAGGCACTTTAAGAAATCGCCGAATTTGCCAGCCAAATATAAGTTACTTTAAAGAAAAGCAGCTTGGATAAAGCTGACTAATTTCGCGAAATTCTCATTCATTATATTGATAAAAATTAGTATTGAATCTCCTATATTCGGTTTCCACTAAATTGAGCTTCGTGTGTTTGAATAATATAAGTTGGCTTTTTTAAAATAAGGAATATGAAAGCTACATCTTCCTCCCGGCACTGGCCGGAAGGACTTTTTAATATTACAGTAAATTTTACTATGCTTGAGTTCTCGTGATTTTTCTTTACTAGTTTTTTAATTAAAATTTTTTTGCGAAGATATTTGTATCCATTTAAGTCTTGAGATTAATGTCGTCGGAGCAATTAAACATGTCGAATGTGAATAAATTAGGTTCTGTTTTTGCCTTTTAAATTTATTTTTACCACTAATAGCAAATATTAAGTTACTTTGAGTGTTAGTAGTCTGAACGCTAGTTGGCTCATTCTTATGAAAATATTGCGTTTTATTATTTATTCGAACTTTTATAACTAGGCACAGATTCTCTCTTATTCTAGAAGAGAATGTACTAGACGAAACTGAGCAAACTAGCATCATCTACAGCTGGGAACTTATTTGGAACAAATCTTTATGCAGGATGTTTTATGGGTCGTTTCGGCATTCTGCAGGAAAAGTAAAGGAAATATTTAGCTTCAACGTAATTTATTCTTTGCATATTTAGAGCATGTATTAATTTACGTGTTTGATAAGGCTTAATTTTTTTATATAGATAAACCGATGGTTAGTTTAACAACTGGAAGATATAATTTAGATTTTTAAGTCGTTTTATAATATTCATTTTATAATATTCGTTTCATATAATATTCGTTTTATAATATTCGTTTCATATAATATTCGTTTTATAATATTCATTTATAGGAAGAATAATAAATATAAAACAGGTATCATTCAAAACTCAAATATAAAAGGATCATAAATCTAAACTGATATAAAAATAAAAAATAAACTATAATCCGGATGACATGTATTATACAAATCCCGGCGAAATATGTATGCAAATGCAGTGGCGCCAACTTAAATGGGCCCATGGGGCGCGAGCCCACACAATAATTTGATCTCTCGGCCCACCCAATTTCAATTGATTTAATTCGTAATTTATTTTTATAATTATTTAATTGCTGAAATGAAATTTGGTTTTATTAACGTTCTCAAAATAGTTTTGTTTGAAAAATAGTAAGGACATAAATTAGATTTACAGGAGTACTGGAAACCCCTTCAGCTAATGTATTGTTAAATTTCTCACGAAAACAAATTTCCTGCCTATTTTGCCATCTATTTTGAATTGATAAAGCACTTGGTGAACTAAAACGTTCGCTTCTCTTGATATTTAGTTTTTTTGCACTTTCAATGCTTAGCAGTTCCGATGTTATTTTTATCTTATATTTAATGCAATATTATTTAATTTGATTTTATTTTTATTTTATATTTAATTATAAAGTGATACTTAAATTATAATAATTTAAAAATTTGCTTAGAAAAACATAATTTCAAATTATCTTTCGTCATTCGCTACCCCCCCTCTCTCTCTCCACACATGCACACACTAAGGGGGGGGGGAGAATTATATGTGTAATTTTACTCAACAATTTTTGAGCCCACCTAATATTTTTGAAAAAATAGCGCTACTGTGCAAATGTACTTTAGAGTAAGTTAATATATGTACAGCGAGTATGCAGTTATAACTTTAATTTACATCTCTCTTTTTTTACATTGTTACTTACTTTTAATGTTTGTAAATATTCAAGACAGAGTCAGTGACATTTTCATTAGAGTACACTGCCAGAAGAAGCTGTAAATTTATGAGGCTTTGCTGTTCAATTTTCACGGGCAACAGCCTTATTTGATGAAAAACGGTCTGATCCGCTACAAAAATGCGGTACGACCCCATACATTTTCCTCCGCTAGGGTGTAATCCTTCATTTTAGTCGTGTTTCGAAAAATAATGTCAGTTAACCGTGACTGTAACATATTTTTTAACCCGCCAAAAAAAACCGATTACTTAATGATTATCTAACATGCTACGTGGTAGAACAGTAAGTAAAGTGTTATTGTGTTTTGAAGTGCATTATATCTTTGCCCCGTAAAATTACGGGCTGCACAAAAATGACGGGCATGGATTTTTTTTACGGGGTATGGCTGGAATCTCTGCTTCCGGCCTCTGCCCGTAATTTTACAGGGATATTTTAAGATACTTAGAAATTTAAGGCAATCCATATATTCTTGCAGTTATAACCCATCTGTTACGTCAACGGTAAAATCAAGAACCATCAAATACGGTACGACCCCATACATTTTACTCCGATAGTGTGTACACGTTGACACAAAATAATGGTCACAGATTATGTTTTTTTACGGGGTATGACTGGAATCTCTGCTACCGGCCTCTGCCCGTAAATATTTTTAACAGTGTAATTAGAACAATGTATTCAGATTTATCATTAAAAAAACACGAAGGAATTTCTTCTACACAAAAATGAGTAATAGCTTTCAGATAGAAAAACAGCCTTTAGCAATTCAACAATGTAATACTTATGCAATTTTTATATACTTCCCTGTTTTATTCTTGGCAGCAATCCCCTCCCTTTAATGAAAGTATCTGTTTGCTTAATCTTGAATAATCATAAATATTTATACCTTTTATTTATTTTTATTTTTTTACGATTTTCATGAATTTTTTATTTGTTTAGTAGTAAGGATGTTTCGTATTTAACAGTCCGAAATTGCATCATTTTGAGCAAATTCGAATATTTTCAAATTATACCTTGTCTCTGATAATTATAAATGATGAGTTTCAATCATAGATAATATTTTGAAAGTATATAGTTTGATATAACAATGAAACAGTATAAAATTCACATGCTTTTTTTTATAAGACTTTTTTTGTATAATTAACTAGCGTACTTGGTTGTATTTGAACCTCATTATATTGTTACTATTAACATTGCTCCACATGGCAGCAGGAAACATTTGATGTTAAAATATTCCAGCAAACAGAAACAAATCTTTTACATAAGACAAAGTTTTATGTACTGGTTCTTCAGTTGTTGATATTTATTCGCACATACGGTAGTTGTCATGAAAAAAATATGTTCATGGAATAAATAATAATATTCATATAATGTTTTTTTAAACATTGGGAGTTTAACATAATAGAACAACATGACTAACTATTAACGCATGTTCTCAAAACAATCTTGTTAAACTACAACTTGTATCAAACGTGACTAATGAATCTCGCAGTTTTGGGGACATATACTTTTCTAGTGTTTTTCGAGTTGTAAAATATAGTTAAAAAGGTTGGATTTCCATTTTGTCCAACACAACGTTCGCTATCTAGCAACCATATTTTTCGGTTGTTTCAGCTAACTCTATTCAAGTAGAACTTTTTCTATTGCGGTTTCATATCTCAGCAATGACTTCCCTATAAAACGCATCGATATAATATCTCCAGATAAACAGTTCGCTAGGTAAAACATCACTGGTACAATTATAAATATGAGAAACCATAATTATTTAATTTGTTAGGTAGCATATTGTTCTCAGTCAGAGTTTGATATAAATTCAATTAGAAGTTCACAGATGGTCTCAAAGATCATTGCCACCTATGCGAAACGTCTTTCTAACTATACGATAAGCCTAAGGCCGATATTGATTAAATGCTGAACGTATTCATTTGTCAAAGATTTAACATGCTTTTATACAATTTCAGCCTTTCAAACTGTGTCAAAGACACAGTTAGGAAGCTCAATAAAATTATCAACGTAATATAATCGAGTGCTTATTAATTTATTTACTTTTTATAAATTGCGATACAGTAAACTCTGTCTAAGGCGGAATCGATCGGGACCAAGAAAATTTTCCGCCGTAGACAATATTCCGCCTTAGACAAATGTTACTCTATGTTTATTGATTCGCAGGGACTTGAAAATCTTTCCGAGTTAGACAGATTTCCGCCTTACACAGAGTCCGCCTTACAGAGAGTTTACTGTATTTTCTATTGCAGTTTTTCTGTAGGTATTTTCAGTATTTTGTTTCCAATACAAAGACGATCACTGTCGTATGTTTTACCGTTTCTAGCGTAAAGAACGGACTTTACATTCCGTTTAGAAACTTTTTGATTTGAAAATTTCATTTATTCTTGAAAATGTTATTGCCTACAAATACAAAACTTTCGTAAAATATGCTACAAATTTCAAATAGTCGTATAATTTATTACAACAAACTTTTTAAGATTAGCAAACAAAGGCCGCGAACCGCGTACACAATAAAAAATACATGGGTATCTGACTCCAAGCCAAACCCAAATTTTTATTCATAAATTTAACAGTAATGGAAATAACGTAAACATATTTTCAACTGTGATATTCTGGCTGGGAACGTGAGGAAATGGTCATCTCTCACGTCCAAACATTTAACAAACATCCCATGATTCGGGATGTGGCTGGCATTTCTTACTGCCCCTCGTAAATTATAGTTCACTTCTTATGATGTCATAAAGTCTGTAAAAAATATCATTAAAATTAAGAACAAAAGTCTGGTTTTGGCTTAAAAACAACCCCTTCCCCCCCCTTTTTTTTACTAAATAACAGGATGATGTTCTTGCTTTCACAAAAAAAATTTTTGCTGGATGTTCTACCTTTAAAGTATATTCCGACTTTTTTTAAAACACTCTGTATGAAGTAAAAGATAAATTTCGAAATCTTTCAACTTCGGTAACTGGTGTAGTATTTGCACAATAAGATTATTTTCTGTTGTCAGAAAATAATCTATATTATAACGAAAAAACATGACCTTGAGTAACACTGACGTTATATCGACGATGGCAATGGTCTGAGAAATAAATTTTGCTTTTCTTATTGGAAATTTACTAACTTCTAAACATCACACAGTTTCAATTTTTGCGCCGGCGAAAAGAAAAAAAAAAAGTGTACATACAAATGCAATTTGTTTGAAGACTACATCTTAATTTACGGATTTTTTATAGTGTTAAAAATAATTTTCATGCATGATTCTTTTACAAAATCTACGTCCAAAATGAGTTGCCCAAATATGGAAGATTAACCTGTTTACACTTAAAACAATGTAAATTGTTCATTATTTGTTTTCTGTTAATAAATCGAAATTAAAACTTCACCAAAAATAGAGACACAAGTGTATTTGTATGATTTACCCAACGAAAACTCGCAAATCTTTCAACCTGCTTTTCTTTTAAAGCGTTCTATGGTCATCAACAAAAAAAGATGAGTTTCAACAGAAGAAAGAATCTAAGATGAGCATGTCAACGATGCCCACTGCTGGCCTCTTACCTCGAGGCATCCTACGAACGTCACTAAACTTGAAAGGCAGCTCCTCACCACATAAAAGGTTCCGAGGAGAAGAAAGGTGGTTAACAAATATATAGTTGAAGTTAACAAATACATATCAAGTTCTTAACAGATATATAATCGAACTAACGCTGAAATAATCAGTGTAAAAAAGACTGCTGTTTCTCTATTTCTCTATTCCTATATGGCTATTAATCTATGGCTAATACGAAAGCTTCGTTTTTAATAAATTTCAAAAATTTATTTGAATACATTGTTGATATTTTTCATATGAAATTTCTTTTTGGTGCTGTTAGTGGCTTATCTAGAAAATTTTAAGCCTAAAAGAAAATCTTATTCAATTAAATGATTTCAATATTTTTAATTAGTTTTTCATTATAAATGGTTTTCACCTTGGTTCATGGTTCTGTGCATAGGAAAATATGCTCTATAATCCCAGAAGCCCGGTTTCGATCCTCTTACGTAGGGGAGGGTAGTGCACAGTGAGACGAAAATTATTATTACTTAACTAATGGTGACGATTTTTATTCTTTTGAAAAAGAAAAATTGCTACATCTTTAAACTACACAAATACGCTACACATTAATGTATAAATGGTTTTTAAAAAGTCCTTCCGGCCAGTGACGGCAGGAAGAGGTAGCTTTCATATTCCTTATTTTTAAAAAGCAAGCTTATATTATTCAAACACAGGGAGCTCAATGTAGTAGAAACCGATTATAGGAGATTCAATACTAATTTTTATCAATACTAAATCCTTATGAATGAGAATTTCGCGAAATTAGTCAGCTTTATCCAAGCTGCTTTTATTTAAAGTAACTTATATTTGGTTGCCAAATTCGGCGATATCTTGAAGTCCCAGCCATTTTAAGACAACATGGTGGATGAGGCTAACGAGTGAACTTGGTCGAGACCTTAGTAATTCCTGTGCACATGCTCACTCACATCGGAATCAGTTAATATATACAAGTGCTGTCGCAGGAAAAAAATCAGATTTTTCAAAATGTCACCCACATTAGAAATTGAAATTGCTGTATCTGAGCCATTTTTTAAGATAAAGACAAAATGAAAAATGCTCCGGAATCCTTATATCATGGTCAAATATTTAAGAAAGAAACCTTTTTCAAATTCTAATTCTTTTTCACCTCACTTTAAATATAATTTTTTATTTAATTTAATGGCCTCCATTTTGAAATAAGATGGCTGATGAAGCTGGCCATCGAACTTGGTCGAGACATCACGATATACTATCCATATGCCTTCTTACTTCGAAATACGTTAATAAATACGCCTGTTATCACGTGACAAACATCGCATCGTTTCAAAATGTCAGCCATGCTAGAAATTCAAAGTGCTATAATTCAACCATTTTTTAAGATATATACGAAACAAAAACTGCTCCGGAATCTTGGAATCAAAGTCAAACAGATTAAGAAAATCTTTTTCATATTTAAATTTTTTTGATAACTCATTTTCAATTAATTTTTTTTAAATGACAGCCATTTTGAAACAAGATGGCGTATGAAGCTGGCCAACGAACTCGGTCGAGACATAGGTATGTACTATGTACACACCTAGTTACATCCAAATCGGTTCATAAATACTCCTGTTATCGCGTGACAAAAATCAGGTCGTTTCAAAATGTCAGCCACAATAAAAATTCAAAATGCTATAACTCAGCTATTTTTTGAGATATAGAGGAAACAAAAACTGCTAGGGAATCTTTGTATCAAGGTCAAACACATAAGGAAAAAATATTTTTCAATTTTCCAATTTTTGGTACCACATTTCAAATTTTAAATAAAAAAAAAATTAATGGCCGCCATTTTGAAACAAGTTGGCGGATGAAGCTGGCCAACGAAATCGGTGGAGACATTGGTACGTATTATGTATGCACTCAGGTACATCCAAATCGGTTCATAAATACGCCTGTTATCGTGTGACAAAAATCAGGTCGTTTCAAAATGTCAGCCACGCTAGAAATTCAAAGTGCTATAACTCAGCCATTTTTTAAGATATAGATAAAACAAAAACTGCTCCGGAATCTTTGTATCAAGGTCAAACACATAAGAAAAAAAATATTTTTCAATTTTCAATTTTTTGGTACCACTTTTCAAATTTTATTTTTTTTTAATTTAAATGGCCGCCATTTTGAAAGAAGATGGCAGATGAAGCTGGCCAACGAACTCGGTCGAGGCATTGGTATGCAATATGTATAAACGAAGTTACATCCAAATAGGTTCCTAAATACGAGAGTTACAGTGTGATCAGATATATACATATATATATATGGATATATTTATATATACTTTTGAACGGAGGGTGGTTTTGGGGTCTGGGGATCATTATCGGTGAAAATATACCAAATTTTTTTTTAATCGCTTTCCTCCGAATGGCTTCAATAGGTAGCTTTTTGTAATGAAAGCTACCTAAAAGTTATTTATAAAAGCACAGGAGCAAAATAACGGAGTATCGAAAATTGTGTCACTGTGTGCCACAAGTGGTACAGAGAGACAATGTATATAATTTCATAAATCATACATTTTTACACTCTATCAATAATTTTTTGCAGTTTAGGATTTCTAATTAATATTTCTAAATTTTTAAAATTTTAAAAATATGAGCCTTGTGTGGAAAATGGCAGATCTTGGTCTACCTTCATGCAAATTTTCAGCCTCTTACGTTTTGTAGATTTCCCTAGCCATCGAATGCCCACACACACACAGAGAAATAGAGATAGAGAAAAAACCTTCTTTCATTAATAAATAACTTTTTTAACATCAGAACGACATAGTAGGTACAGATTGAGACACGTCTCACTGTGTACCAAAACTGAGTGTCTCACTGTGTACTTTCGTTACGTTGTAACAAAAGGGATGCCACATCTGTCACATCAAGTTCATCGCTTTAAAAAGTTTATGTCGTTTTGTCGAAATAGTCTATTATTAGATATAGCTAGGTTTGATTAAGTAAATATATGTCATATTGAAGGAAATAAATTCTAAAATAGACGTTTATGTAACTTTAACAACTATAAAATAAAGAATTATTTGTTATTTTGTCGGACGGGTAACTGAAGAGCCGAAGCAGCATCCACGTGTTGCATAAGATGAGATCATTATGTGTGTGTGCCAGCTTGGAGAAAAAGTTACAAATATATGTCAAAGTGGCTGCTGTCTCACTGTGTACATCTATCCCCTATATAAATTATATTCATGTTCTTTATCATATTTATAAAATAGAATATCTTTATTTTATCTGGATAGCTTTAGGGTACATTCTTTTCAATATACTCCCCAGTTTATCCTTATTTAAAGAGTGAATATTGCTTAAAATTAAGTAGTTCAAATCCATTTGTGAATGTATTTTAACAACGGCATTGTTTGGTTACATGAATAACTTAATAGCTTTAGTATTTTAAATATTATTTAGTGAGTTGTTATGAAAATGTTGTATTTTATTATTTATTCCAATTTCGGGAAGAAGATTGTTATCAAGTTCGATGAGTATATCTAAATTAATGTTTTGCTTAATTATAATAGTTTAATGTTGTAAACATTCACTTATGATTTTGAATATTTATTCCATGTTATTTATTTAAGTTTCGAAACAATATTATCGTCAATTTATATATTTACATTACATTTTGCCTTGTTTGCTTATGGAATAATATAAAAGTTTTGGTGCTTGAAAACTATTTTATTCAAATGGGAACGTTATGTTTTAGCAATTATTCAAGTTTCGTACAGGAATTCAAATCACATTAGCATATTTTAAAATTGCCTTATTAACTTATGTGAATAATGCAATAGTTTTAGTATGTTAAATAATTGTTAGTCAATTGTTATGGAAATATTTAGTTTTATAATTTACTTGAATCCCTCAAGCAAGAGTATTATAAAATTATATGATCATATTTATGTTGAAGTGTTGCTTAATTATAAAAATAACACAACCTTTTAATATGTTAATAAATTAGATTAGTTAATTTACACAATAAATAATATTACATTATTTAACTTGTGCAAATAACAGTATCAAGTTTTAATAATAAATTTAAATTAATCTTAGTAACTTAGTAGAATAATATTACAGCTTTAGTGTTTTAAATATTAATTATTGAAGTGATATGAAAATTTTACATTTTATTAGTTATTCAAATTTCAACATAGTAGACTATTATCAAATAATGTAAGTAGATTCAAATAATATTGTTGCTTACTTGTATGTATAACATGACAGCTTTGTGTTTTTATGCATTTGTAAATCAATCTGAAAATGTCATATTATAGTCGAACATCTGAACGTAGACTACTTTTCTGAAAATAAAAGAATAAGTTGCTATCCAACATACATTTTATTCCGATATTTAAAACAAAGATGTAACAATGAAAACCACTAAAATAAAAACTACACTCTACTTTTCGGTTTATCTTTAAAACCATCATCAAGAGTTCATTTTCTAAAATAAAAATCGGAAAAAAAATTTTACACGTTTCATTCTCGAAGCTAAATTCAAATATAATAATATATAAATAAATGTAGCTTCGAGAATGTAACGTTTAAAGAATTTTTTGACGATTTATATTTTAGAAAATTAACTCCTGATGATGGTTTTAAAGATAAACCGAAACGCAGAGTAGAATTTAAATTTTTGTGAATTTAATTTTTACATCTTTGTTGAAAATCTCGGAATAAAGTATAAGTTGTATAGCAACTTATTGTTTTATTTTCATATTTCAGTATACAACGTAAAGTTCTTTTTATTACGCAGATTACTGGTGTGAAATTATATCAGTCTATATTATTTATACGTTTCCAAAAAGAATGTTGTAGGCAAAAACTTTTAGCCTGTTTATTTTAGTCTTGTTTATTTACGTGAATAATATAATGGTTACAATGTTTTAAACATTAGCTATTCAATTGTGAAGGGAGTTCTTCTATTCATTAAAAAATTACAGAAATTTCGCAAAGATGACTTTTATCAAATTTGTCTAGCATACGTACGTATCTTGTTTCCATACAAAAATAATATAATAGATTTAGTATTTCACACATAATTTAGCCAACTGATATGGAAGCGTTACGTTTAAACAGTTACCTACGTTTCATAAAGAAGACGGATTTTCAATTATACGAATACATTTACATTAATTTTGTTTGATTATATGAATAATAAAATTTCAAACATATTTAGTGAATTGATGTGGAAGGGTTACGTTTTACTTCGATCTATTTAAGTTTCATTAAGTCTTATCAAATTATATGACCAAACTTATATATATTTTTTAACTTACATGAATAATGCAATAGTTTTGGTAATTTAAATACATATTTTTTAATTAGCTAATGTATACGAAAGTGTCATGTTTAAAAAACTATTTAAATTTCATTAAGTAGACTGTTATCACATTATACGAACATATTTATATTATTCTTTTTGAACTTAAATTAATAATGTAACTGTTTTAATATATTAAACATTACTCAATTGATATGGGAACTTTTTGTTTTCTCGATTACTTAAATTTTGAAAAAAAAAATTGTTTTGAAATTACAGTAGCCTACACTCTCATAAAAAAAAACTGTAAATTTATGAGCGTTTGCCGTTCAATTTTCACGGGCAACAACCTTATTAGATGGAAAACGGTCTGATACACTAAATAAGCGGCCTTATCCCCTTAGATACTTAGAAAATTTAGGCAATCCACATATTCTTACATTTCTAGCCCATCAGTTAGCAAAAATATGGTACGACCCCATACATGTTCCTCCGCTAGGGTGTAACCCTTTATTTTAGTTGTGTTTCGAAAAATAATGTCACTTAACCGCAACCGTACCGTATTTTTTAACCCGCCAAAAAAGCGATTCTGTGATGATTATCTAACGTGCTACGGAACAGTAAATAAAGTATTAAGTGCATTATATCCCTAAAATTACGGGTTGCACAAAATGATGGACATAGATTTTTTTTTTCTTTTAACGGGGTATGATTGAAATCTCTGCTGTCGGCCTCTGCCCGTAATTTTACATGGATATTGTTAACAGTGTATGATAAAACTTCCTTCCACATTTTATTAATTTACAAGAAAACGCATCTATTTTTGCGTTTTTAACATTATTTATTGAATGGAAAGGAAAGTAGTGTATATGCGGTCATATGCATGATAATACTGATATGGATTGCTATAACTGCACATCTGGTTAACTTTTGGATATGAAATTTTAAACACGCATTAAAAAGATATAGGCTAATAGTTAGTGTTCTGAAAAAGAGTCTAGATGCTTATAATGTTTTTTAATTTCATTGGAAATTTAGTGGTTTTTTTTTTTTTTTTTTTTTATAAACTAATTCACCTTATATACCTATCGCGAATAATTTCTCATAATTGAATTGTCACCGTCAGCTCAAAATTTTTTCATGAGTAGAGATATAATATGTGTTTAAAATGACTTACAAAGGAAAAAGTATAATGGTTAGTTCTTGAGAAAATAAATGTAAAACCAAAAGTGTCAAAAATCTGAATTTCTTTTTGTATAAAAATATTCCTAATTTCTAAATTTCTTACTTTATGAACATAATAGTAGGTCATTTTGTGCATTTATAAGGTTTATACCTTCAGTAAAAATTTCATGAAATTCTATTCAGCCATTTCTTAGAAATCATGCGCGCAATGACCAAAATCAACGTTTGAGAAAATTGATTTTAACGATCGAATTACCCCTTGATAATATAAAGAGAACTCAAATTGTTTCGGGCATATTCCCCTCTAAACGAATTTTTGGATGGGATTTCTTTGAAAATATTCTTCAAAGAATAAAATTTTAATATAAATAAAAAAATGATTTTTTTACCATCTCAAAGTTACCTGACCCCTTAAAGTAACTCGCAAACGCTTGAGAGTAGTGTTAAATTCAGACATTTTCCTCCGGGATGGAATTTTGCACTTCCCGGTGCGTGAGGGGGGGGGGGGGGATGAGGGAGTGGACACTATGGCATTCAGGGAAGAATTTGATCCTATACACCATTAAGAAACACAAAATCTCAAACCTTCCGTTCCGAATGGGCCACTCCACTCCGTGACGCCCCACGAATTCTTCACTGTTTGAGAGGTTTTGCTCTCAAGGTTGGTAGATGGAAGGATTCGAACCGATGTAACCAGACTTACCGTTCAAAAATTTACGTACCTTTCTTCGAATCTTTTCGTAAATACAGGTTAGGTATATTTAGACAGATAACAACCCACCCCATGGGGTTAACCTCTACCCCCATCCCCGTTGGCCTTTATCATTCGTGCAGCTAATTGGCCGCAACAAAACACCACCGCACTACCAATTTTTAGTAATAAAGATAAATAATAAAATTTTTACTTTTACAAATACTATGTTAGTTTCGTGTTTTTTAAAAAATTATTTATCAAATCATATGGAAACGTTATGTTTCGATATTTATATTATGTTTCACAAATAATACAATTATGAAATTATATGAACTTATTTAAGTTGTAAAATTACTTAGTGTATATTACACAGGCCTACAAAAAAATTTTTTTTTTTTTTGGTGCCTATGATTTTACAGCTGATTTTAGATATTTTGGGGACACTGAATCTAAATATGAAATCAGTTTTTCTCTATCAGCTCCACTTTTTTAGATATGCGAAGAGAACTAAAAATTTTTTAGAACTGAAGTGACCTTCCACGCTTAAACTGGACTTTGACACATGGGCCTGTCGCAACGCTCAAAGCGATTTGAGAGGCACTGAAATTTCAGAAGACTTTGAAAAAACAGATGTGCAAGTAAAACTGAGGTTCTGCGCATGCTTATGATTTCGCGCAGCTCATCCAGAAAGCCAAATGGAAAAGCCGCAAAGAGATAAGGTTAGTTTGTGAGTTTTTTCCGTGGAGCGTAGACGTTGTTGACCTTTTGCGATATTTGTGTTTAGTATAGAATTCTTATAAAGTTAATTTAAAACGTACTGTATTGTAGATTGTTGTATTTGTGTTTTTGAATATAATTTAAATGAGTTCAAGTAGAAGAAGTTGTGTAAATCATCCTGATGTGTTTTTCGACATATGCGGAGAATACATGTTAAAAGAGAACAGAAAAAATGTTACTGACTTTGTAAAGGGAGCTTATCTTGGATACTTTGGTGTTAAACTTGGTGATCAGGATAAAACCTGGGCACCACATCAGGTTTGTAGAACTTGTACAGAACACTTACGACAGTGGACTAACGGGAAAAGAAAAAGTCTCAAATTTGGTTTACCGATGGTTTGGAGAGAACCCCAAAACCACTTCGATGACTGTTATTTCTGCCTAGTAAATATTAATGGAATTAATCGAAAGAACCATAGTAAGTGGACTTATCCTGATTTAGTCTCTGCAAGATGCCCGGTTCCTCACTCACAGGAAGTGGCTATCCCAACGTTTTACCAGCTACCAGAGCTCTGTGAGGATGAATACTGTCCCTCTGATCATCCTTCGGATACTTATGAAGGTGACAGTGGTTATGAGGGGATGTCATCAATGCCTCAACGTTTCAACCAGGATGAGTTAAATGATCTCATCAGAGATCTCAACCTGTCAAAAGAAGCTTCTGAATTACTGGTTTCAAGATTGAAGGACAAAAATTTACTGGAACAAAGAACCAAAATTACCTTTTACCGCACAAGAGAAAAGGGTCTACTACCCTTCTTCTCCTATGAAGACAATCCTGTGTTTTGTCACGAAATTAGAGGACTCTTGAAAAAAAAAATGGGTCTTCCTGAATATTTTCCAGATCATTGGCGTTTATTTGTAGACAGCTCAAAGCGGAGTTTAAAATGTGTCCTTTTCCACAATGGAAACAAATATGGTTCAATACCAATTGCTCACTCAACGAAAATGAAAGAAGAATATAACACAATAGCTTTGGTCTTTGACAAGATAAAGTATCATGAACATCAGTGGGTGATTTGTGTGGATTTAAAAATGGTAAACTTTCTCCTTGGACAGCAAAGCGGTTACACCAAATATCCTTGCTTCTTGTGTCTTTGGGATAGCAGGGATAAAACACACCACTTGGTTAGAAAAGAGTGGCCTAAGAGAGAAAACATGGATGTTGGGGAAAGGAATATCATTAATAACCCCTTAGTTGGGCGCGACAAATTCATTCTTCCTCCACTGCATATTAAGCTTGGCCTTATGAAGCAGTTTGTAAAGGCTCTTGATGAAAACGGGTCATGCTTTGCATATATAGGAGAGAAAATGCCCCAATTGAGTTATGAAAAAATTAAAGCAGGAATATTTGACGGGCCACAAATAAGACAACTGATTAAGGATCCTGCCTTCGTAAATTCGCTGAATGAGACTGAGCGAAAAGCCTGGACTTCTTTTGTTGCAGTTGTCGAAAACTTTCTGGGCAAACACAAAGCAGAAAACTATGTAGAACTGGTACACGAAATGCTTGATAGTTTTAAATCTCTTGAGTGTAATATGAGCATTCAGGTGCACTATTTACACAGCCACTTAGAGCATTTTCCTGAAAATTTAGGAGACACCAGTGAGGAACAGGGTGAAAGATTTCACCAGGATATTAAGACTATGGAGGATCGCTACCAAGGAAGATGGGATACGCGCATGATGGCAGATTACTGTTGGAGCTTAAAAAGGGACTGTTCAAAAATACATTCAAGAATGTCACGGAAAAGAAGCTTTCGAAAGGTTCAGTGAGAATTGGTCTCATCGATGACTTTTTCCTCTATCTTTGTGAGTAAATATATTTGTATAATATAATTTTTTGAAATATTATTTGAATATATGTACATTATAATAATGAAAAATAACATTTGTATATTATAAAAAAAAATCTGAGTTTATTTATTTTATTTTTACTTTTGTTTAATTCATGGATTTAACTTAAAATAGTGTAACATATATTTCACAAAAAGTTCTATTTGAGCTCCTAGGCAAAATTTAATGCCATATTTGAATTCAGGACATCGATTTCATATAAAATCAGCTCCAAAAATCTAGGCACCAAAACAGCTGTTGGCTTGTGTTATATAAAGTACATAACTGTAGTACTTTAAAAAGTAGTTATTTAACTGATATAACAATATTTGATTTTATTATTTAATTTCAAATTTTGAAACATAAAATATAATTATTCTTTTTAATTCGAGAATGCATATTAATGTAAAAGTACTTCAAATTATAATCAAATGTAATTAGAAATTTACACCTATAGAAATTTATAATTGGTTTTAGTACCTAATGCAATATTCTAAAATATATAGGAAATTTTAAAAACTAACTTTGCTTATTCCATGACGTTTTCTAGTTCTATAATAGACACTACCGCAAGAAATACTGCGAATCAAAATCACCTGCAACTAGGGTGGTTTGTTTATGTTCAATTATTTTTAGCATCTTTCGCAATATTCCGAAATAGATAGAAACTTTTTGGTTTTAACATGAATTGTTTCCTTTGCATGCTTATATAACTTCTTAAATATACATGAATGATTGTATTTCCATTTCATAACTTATAAGTCTGGTAGAAAATTCTGCAAAAACATATTATTATTCTTTTTCATAAATTCTTATTATGTTTTGTACTTGTATACGTTGTTATATAAAGAATTTCCGTGAAATAACCACTACTACAATAAAATTTTAAACACTTTAATAAACATCGAATACCAATATTACTTTTTATATTGTATTCTTCTAAAGATATCCAAAATTTTGATGTTAACTCATATAACTAAAAACAAAAACGATTGAAAGTTTAAACACATGAATAATACAGAATACTAACAGTCTTAATATAAATATCTTAAAATTTTGTTTTGTGTTTATTACATTTCCTACAATAGTTAACCCTCTGTGTCTCAACCACTCCGATTTGAGAAATATTTACTCAGATGGTAGAATACGGGTCCATACAAAATTAACAAATGAGCTGTGGCTGACATGTCACAGATTTTAATGAAAATCAGCATATAAGTAGATCGTATTAATTTATGAGCAAATGCAAAATAATAGATTTCAGGATTGTTTTTTAACTATGAAAGTTTACATTAAAAGTTTATGCAAAATGGAGGTCTTGTCTACATGCTTGAAATTACAATTTTGATTATTATCCTTAGGATGGAAGGACTACATTAAAAATTATTTATATATAAGGATTAATTATAAGTAATATATTGGCGTAAGTTATTAATTGTATTTTTATTTCATAAAGAGAAATAAAATAAATATTAAAAAATTTGGAATGAAAAATGAATATTTCTATTGTTCATTTGAACACAAAGGAACGATCTTACAGCTTCAAAATTATTTGACGTAATAGCTAGAAGTATATATTTCAAATATCGAAAGATTCATTCTTTCCTTTTTACTCCTTAATGAGAAAAAAAAGTAAAAAATGTTGAGGGAAAAAATCAGTATTTCTATCTCTTGTTTGATCGTGAAGGAAACCTCTTAAAATGTTTAAATTATTTGAAATTATAGATAAAAGTGTGTATTTTAAATATAGAATTTTTTATTCTTGCTTTCAATTTATTTTTGCCTATAGAATATTTTAATTACAGTACAGAGATGATTGAGTTGAACAAAAAAATATAATTTCATCTTTGATCAATATAGATGGCAGCACTAAACATATTTTTCTTGAAATCGTTCGCAATATTGTAAAAAAACGCACAAACTTCAAATGGAATATAATAAATATTTGCTTTTTTGAACCCAATTTTGTTATGTTAGGAATCAAAAGGCAATCTTGAACTTTTTTTAAGAATGTTACGGGCGTATTGATCTTTACATTTATTGAATATTTTTATTGTCTGACATTTCCTTTATTTAAATTTTTAAACATATAAAAGAGGAAAAATTGGGGTTTTGCAATTATTTTTTAAGTTTCTAAGTCATTTTTCAATTCCTACTATTAGCTCACACTCTCCCTATATTTATTTATATATTTATATATTTATCTTGTTCAAATTTTCAATCGTTAATAAAATACTCATTATTCATCCTATCAAGTTGAAATAAAATTTTTTAAACTTGTACTGGATGACAATTGATGTTAATACAGTTTTTTCAAATATTAATTAATTAATTAAATTTTAATTAATTAATTTTAGTTTTGCATGGGAAACAAAATGGCGGTCATTGGTTATTAAAGTTCAATGAAAGTATTTTCAATAAGGGGTTACCATAGGGGAGACCCTGTTCTGTCGCCAAATACCGCCAAGTTTGTCGCCAACTTGGCGATATATCGCCAAATTTGGCGGCCAAAATGAGTCGGCAAAAGTGACGCCAACTTGGCGATACCTGTAATATTTCGCCAAATTCCCATAGAGTTCCATTGTAAACCTACTTGCTTATAGAAAATCAACACATTGAGATATTTTAATGCAACAAAAACTAATATTAGCTTGATTATATTAATTTTTTTTGATGGCGTAAGTAGGAATTGACTTTAAAAACAAAATTTTTATATTACTTGTTAAGATGAAGGAGAAAAACAGCAACTTACAAACTTGAGAAATTGAATCTTAATATGTAACACTACATCAGGCAACAATTTCACATATATTTTTTAATTCCTTTGATCTTTAAAACGTTTTTAATTTTCTTAAAATTGGCGAATTTTCAATTTTTACAACTAGTTTAAGATAATTCATGGCGTTACCATATTATTATTACTAAATAAATATGAAGATAATTTTCCAGAGGTTACAACGCTATTAAAAGATTAAATTTATGTTAAATAGTTTTTAAGATACGAAACTTCAACCTTGCAACTTTGAACGATTGCGCACATACCATTCTATGTCACAAGTTTTTTAAATGCCCAGAACTTCTATAATATTTTACTTTTTGTCGAGATATTTTGCAGCGCTCTATTTTGTGTGGAAAGACCGCATACATCATTTTAAGCACGTAAAAAATAATTACAAAAATTTAGAAGATAAAAATAAAAAAAATCATTCATTACAAGGTACAATCATGGAAAAAAAAAATAAACACCCCCTACTAAACTAATTATCGTAGACGAAAGTTACTGGTACCAAACGATTGAAAATAAAGTCTGCTTTTAAATGATGTATACAAAATTTGATTAGGGGGCCATCTACATATTAAAACGAACCCAAATTTCATTTTTTTTCAATGGCAATGCCCTATTTTAACAAGATATTTCAAATCTTTGCTTCAAACTACGCCTAGACACCAAATTTCAAGTCATTTGAATGATAAATTTTTGAATTATAAACATTCAAAATGTAGTGCTTCTAATGTTAAATTAGATTTTCAAATTTTTATTGATATCTCCTGAAATTATGCTCCTAATGTGCTAATTTTTTGAGTAGAAATAATACTAAAATACCCAAACATAAATACGTTGAATTCGCAATTTTTATAATTTTATGATATGATTTATGAATTATGAAATTAATATTAGAAAAAATTATAAATTGAAACCTACAATTTTTTTCATGGATTTAGATTTATTAAGTCCTGCTTTATGGAAATCCAAAATTTCACATTTTTCTTACAAGTAGTTTTCAAATTATACTTTAAAAACGGCAAAACGATGGTTTAAGGGGCCGTCTATGACAGAAGTGACTAGATATTTTGAAATTTCTTATGCTGTCCTCTAATCTAGCAGTCTTCAATGACTGCTTGAGTGGCGCTTTAAGATGCCTTGATCAAGAAGAGAGCTTTCTCGATCGAAACTCCAGTACAAAACTTAATTTGGATACAGCCTCTAAAATACGCTCTTTTCGAAATAATTAATTTCTCGGAAACTTATCCTACGAACTGCATAAAATTTTTTTTAGGCTAATTAAAGGATGTAGAGTTCATTTATGCTGTCAAAATTGTGTACTGCTATTGAAAAAAACAAAATTATGGTTCGTTTTAATATGTAGATGGCCCCCTAAACAAATTTTATATACATCATTTAAAAGTAGACTTTATTATCAATGGTGTGGTACCAGTAACTTTCTTCTACTATTTTTTTTTTTTTTTTTTTTTTTTTTTTTTTTGCAGAGTTAGTAAGGGGTGTTTACTTTTTTTTTCCACGACTGTACTTTTTTCGCATCTTCATTTAGAAAGAAAATACATACTTCTCATAAATACTGCCAATTTTCTAATACAAAATTGTAAAGCATACGAACTTGCCTTTGCAAAAAATCTCTTGCGGACGACTCCAATCTTTTTAATTTTAGAAATTTTCGGAAATTCTGTTTAGATAACTATGCAAAACTACTCAAATGATAAAAAAAAACTTTTTCATGAAAAATAACACAGTATCGCCATCTGTTGAGAATTCTATGAATTATTTGCATTAACTGCTGTGTTGGGAGATAGCAACCATAAATAAAATTGCCTTTTAAAACTCTCTGTATAAGTAACATTGACTTTTGCGTATGTTGCAGATATGCAACGCGGTGATACAAAGGATTAGATACAAATAGTTTATCTAAATTATAAACAACTAGCAAAACCCGCGGCTTTGCTCATGTAATAGTTGAAATACATTAAGTGGTATTTATATGTCTAATGTTTATTATAAGATATTATACATTTAAGAATAATTCACAAATTACTAATAAAGACACAGTTTAACTAAACTCCATTGTTACACTGCATTAGGCAGAAATGAGACTTAAATTAATAAAAAAACTAAAACTAGTTCCAAATAAATGATAATTTAGAAAGTATTTTAAAGCTTTTATGCTCATTTCAGTATCCATTTGAAGTTTTGAATTTTTAGAAACCGTTCTTAATACGCATTTGCATCTTAAAATTAACTATTATGTCAAATTTCAAGCTTCTTGTCTAGCGGTCTACCGCCTATCTAGTTGAAGTGGCACTAACATAAAATGTCTGTGTTGAAAAAGAGACTGTCATCATTAATTTGCCAAAATTAATTTTCAAATCGGTTTGGTATTTCCTAATATTCCATAGAAAACGTAATTTCGAAAGATTTTAAAGACTTTTTTAGAACGTTTGTTGTTCCTGCCTACCCCAGGTGCCAGGTGGTAGTGGCACCGGCATAAAATATAGCCTGAGTAGGATCAGAGACTGCCACAATTGATTCGCAACCATTACCTTTATAATCGGCTTATTATTTCACTGAGATTGCATAGAAATCGTAATTTAGGACATTTTTAGAAAGCTTTTCGCTTCTTGCCTTCGCTTCACTCCTTTTACATTTCGAATTTATTTTCAATAGTTCTTAGAGGGCATTTATATTTTATTAATAACATGCCATATTTAAAGTTTCTAGCCTCTTCAGTATCACAGAAATCGCAATTAAGAACGTTTTTTGCTCCTTCAACCCTCTGGTGGTAGTGGCGCCGACATAAAATATAGCTTATGTTTGAGCAAGTTCTATCACCAACAATTTGCAAACATTATTTTTTAGATCAGTCTGGTATATAAGCTTGCATAAAAATCATAATTTAGAACGTTTTTTAGAACGCTTTTCGCGTATTATCACCCCTTTTAAATGTCGAAATTTTAAAGAAATGTCATCGAGATCATTTATATGTAATTGTTAACTACCTTGCCAAATTTCATGTCCCTAGCCCCTTCAGTAACACAAAAATCGCATTTTTGGAACGTTTTTTGAACCTGCACCCCCTTTGGGGTAGTGGCACCGACATAAAATATAGCTTATGTTGGATCAAGAGCTGTCAGCATCATTTTGACGCCATTATTTTTTAAATCGGTTCGGTACTTACGGAGATTGTGTAGAAATAGAAATCGCCATTTAGAACGATTTTTAGAACGCTTTTCGCGCATTTACTCCCCTTTTAAATTCAGAATGTTTTAATAAATGTTCTTAGAGGTCATTTATATCTTATAAGTGACTACCATGCCAAATTTCATGTTTCTAGGCCCTTCGATAACACAAAAATCGCATTTTTAGAACGTCTCCTGCATCCCTTTGGAGGTAGTGGCACCGACATAAAATATAGCTTATGTTGGATCAAGAGCTGTCACCATCATTTTGAAGCCATTATATTTTTTAAATCGGTTCGGTACTTCCTGAGATTGTGTAGAAATAGAAATCGCCATTTAGAACGATTTTTAGAACGCTTTTCGCGCATTTTCTCCCCTTTTAAATTGAGAATGTTTTAAGAAATGTTCTTAGAGGTCATTTATATCTTATAAGTAACTACCATGCCAAATTTCATGTTTCTAGGCCCTTCGATAACACAAAAATCGCATTTTTAGAACTTTTTTTGTCTTGGAAACGCCTTTGAGTTAGTGGCATGGGCATAAGATATAGCCAACTTACGAACAGGGACTAACACAATCAATTTGATATCATTACTTTTGAAATTCGTTAGGTAGTTCCAGAGATTACCTCCTACAAACAAACAAACTTTACTTCTTATTACTTCTTAAGCACTTTTTACTTTACTTCTTATTAGTATAAATTGATAGGAAAACCTGATATTGAAGTAAAATTTATAATACTATGAGGCATAATACATCAACATAATAAGATGAAAATAAAGTAATACTTTCGTAATGTAAATAATAAATAAAAACAGCTTTTGATCACTCTTGTGACTAAACCTCTATGACCAGATCGACATCATAGTGATTGATGTCACACCGAATTGCAGGGCTGTTAGGGACGTCCATGAGATAAAAGTTATATATCATTATTTTTTTAAACCACCAGTGATATAAAAGTATTGTTAGTATCGTTTAAGAAACGACTATATAGAAATTCGAATAACGATTATTAAAAGAGTAAGAAATTAGAAACGATTAGGAAAACTTCGTCAGAGTAAATACATGCTTTTAAAATCTGACTTCATACATCAAAAGTGAAAGAAACAGAAGAAATTGTTTTTTTTTAATTTAAGCATTTTATGGTAAAAATTATGTAATATCCACAAATATTATTAAAGATAAGCTTCTTTTTACGCATTCCTTTTGCCTCCGTCTTCCAACTTTATACACCTCAAAATTGGCAAAATAAGTACTACTATAAATATGCAAGTAAATATGGAATATAACACTGTACATTTTATTTTATTTTTATCATTTTATGATAAAAATGATTTAATATTCACAAATATTATTAAGGATACGCTTTTTTTACGCATTCCTTATGCCTCCGTCTTCCAACTTTTAACCCTTTATGTACTGTATTATGAATTCATGAAAATTTTATCTTACAAAGCATTTTACGGGAATTTTTGAAGCTACATTAGAAGATTTACATAATCATTTAATAAATTTTAGAAGGATTTTAGAAGGATTGAAGGATTTAGGAAGTTTGATTAAATTTGGATTTATAAGGATTTTGTGCAATATTTATAACCCACTCAAATCATTTATTTTAAATATTTTTCTTAGTATTTTGTATAATTAGTTAATGTACAAATATAATAGTCTTACAAAAGAAATATAGAAATATTTCCGAATTGAAAAATCCCCCTCACCCCCCCCCCCAACTCCAAGAAAGCTGAAAAATTGCAAAGGCAAAAGAAATCATCCTTTTAAAAATATTTTTGTTTTGTATAACCCTTAATGCTTTTGGAACACGATAAAGTAATGCATCTATAACTCATTCTAAACTGTATAATTACTAATCGATGTATTAAATTAATTTTATAACAAGTTATTTTAATGGTACTTATAAGTACCGTCAGTAGATAAAGGGTTAATGCCTCGTAATTGGCAAAATAAGTGAAATAAATATGAGAGCAAATACGTAATATACCATTATATTTTTTATTTCATTATATTTTGCGTTTATTTGCACTTGATCGCTACTATCTACTATATATTTATTCGTAAAAGTGTTTCGCAGCGACTTTTTAAAAAGATTGTGTATCTAAACGAAATTTTTCCTACATAAAATCGATTCTACATCTTTAAAAACTTGAAACGTATAATCTTCCGAAAAAATCCACATGTGTCGGAACATCTTTAGAAAAGAAAAGCAAAATATATTTATTTTACTATTCGAAAGGAATTTTTTCATTATTTGGATATTTCTTTACACTTCAGTGAATTGCGAAATGCTTTTACCTTCTTAACTGTTTATTCTACATTTCTCCCTTCGTTTCTAAAATAAGCGAACAGGGCTATTGAAAGCTTTTAGATCTCAACATTTTTAACCCGCAAGTAGAACTTCCTTTCTTTCTGTCAAGATAAGGTGCAGAATTTAGCACCAGGAGTGCGGTGATGTTGTACAGATCTCGATCTGTCTGTAAATTAATAATTTATTTCTATTTGTATTCTGATAGATAATCCCTAATGATTCAAAATAAAGAAAAATGGTCAGGAGCGAAATTTTTTTTATTATTTAACTGAGGTTTAAGTTAAACTTGCGAGTTTAATTTTCATTACAATTTTACCACTATAACTTTTTATTTTGTTCTAAATTTGTACTTATATTGGATTTGCATGTACCCACAGGACATTCAAATAAGAAATAATAACAATGTAGTATTTTTAGAACAAATTTTTGGTATAACATTGCCTTAAAGGGGTGTTAGAGAAGGGACGGTAAGGTAAAAAAAGGGGACGATATAGGAAAAAAGGGACG
This sequence comes from Maratus speciosus, assembly GCA_963932465.1. Lineage (NCBI taxonomy): Eukaryota > Metazoa > Arthropoda > Arachnida > Araneae > Salticidae > Maratus > Maratus speciosus. The sequence goes on along the minus strand of OZ010790.1, from coordinate 573,675,273 downwards.
GTAAGGACGGAACGTAAGGAAAATTACCACCTATTTTAGGCAAATCATGTTAAGACTAAGTGGTAGACCCAATGTTCATTGATTTTTAGAAACAAGTTATTTACATTGGATTAAATGAAAAAAAAATTAATTTACCTCGAAAAGTACAGGAATAAACCTTGGGGACGGTAAGACTACCCATTAAGCCACGATGCTTGAAACTGATATATAATGCTGATTTAAATTCTGCAGTACATTTCCTGTCAAATAATTTTAGACATTCTTTCTCTAGCATACTTCTGCATGAGAAAAAACTTGAAAAAAATTCTGTGGCTGCATCTGAAGTGGTTTTCTGTATAATTTTAGAAGAGGGAAGGTAAGGAATCTAAAACCCAGGGACAGAGTTTAAAAAATAATAACAACCCTAAAAATGTGTGCAGGTTAATTTTTTTATACATATTTATGTGAAACAATAGTTCCAGTTTCGGGAAAAAATTACATCGAATTACTTTTATTGAAACAATTTTATACAGACAACTCCAAACTTAAAAATCGGCATCAGGGACACGGGACGGTATAGGAGTTTTCCTGGTATTTGGACCCCCAACATCGTCCAAAACTTATTTATCTTGTTAATATCGATATGCAATCATGCAATGGAATGTTCCCCAGTATATGAAAAAAAAAAAAAAAAAAAAACACAAGAACATGTACTAAAATAAAAATTATTATTCAGAGACATAAAATTCAAAAGATTGTGAGAATGCCCCATATATATTTTTTATCTATTGTTACAAAAACTTATACTTGATGATTGAGTAAAGTAAGAAAAGGAAAAAAAAAAGCTTAATATTTAAACCAAAATTTTCATTTTTACTTTTTTCTATCTTCAATAGAAGAAAGTATTGTAATCGAAATTTTTTCCACTTCCGGTTTTCGACGGATTTACATGTTTTAGAGGTCAGAAATCACAAAAAACATGTTTATAGAAAATGTCTGTCTGTGTGTCCGTATGTCGCCATTGTACCATCAAAAAGTGTATGAAGTTATGCATAGAATTGAACCAAATTTTACTTTTGAGCTTTTGGCTATGGCAAGCAGGTCCTCCCTTAAAATGTGAAAAATTCTGACGGGGGGGGGGGGGAGGGCGGAGCGGACACTGTAATAGCGATTTTTGTGCCATTTTCATTATTGTACCATCGAAAATTGTATGAAGTTATGCATAAAATTGAACCAATTTTTTGAGTTTTTGGGTATGGCAAGCCGTTTTTTCACTTAATTTGGAAAAAATACGACGGAAGAGGGCGCTGTAATATCGATATTTCTGCCATTTTCATTATTGTACCATCGAAAAGTGTATGAAGTTACGTATAGAAATGAACCAAATTTTTTGCGTATGTTTTTGGCTATGCCAAGCAGGTCCTCTTTGAATTTGGAAATATTCCGCCAAAAGGGAACAGTGTAATAGAATTTCTGGATACTTTTCTTTATTTTTCGTATTTGTACACAGCTCGTAAAGCGACGGGAACTTCGCATCATGATAAGTCGGCTATTCGCGAACAGCTTGATGTACAACAGAATAACGGAAAGTTATTGATTTTAATAAATGGGAGATTCGCAAAAGGTGGGATCATTAAACGTTAACTTATGTAATTTTTAAAATTTTCAAATTTAAGGCAATTTTTTTTAAATTTTGTCTATAAATATATTATATAAATATTTTTAATAGTATGTCTACAAAATTATACACAAACATTAAAAGACAGGAACTATTCTGGAAAATTAATTATTAAAGCATGTAATTAGCAGTTGTGTACGTTACAAATTTTGGACATTTTTTTCGCACGTACGTTACAGATTTTGGACGCTGATCTTAGTATTTAAAAATTTCTTAAGACTAAGAATGTAGTAAATGTGTCTGTATACTTATATATATGTATAATTTAAATTTTTGTTATCCAGTAATAATAATAATAAAATCAAATACTTTGTTACGTACGTTACTTTCGGACATAACAAAATACAGAAAAATTCTTTATAGAAAAGTCCTTCTATCTTCAAAAAAGCAATAAACCAGCCTGCCATCTCTTAACGAAATTATCAAAACATCATCCGTTTCCTTTATGCATTCGTTGTTTACCATTAGAAACACCTGGAAAAAAGTTAAAACTCTTTTTCTTGGTGGTACATTGGAGCAGTTAATGTTATGAATGCCCGAAATTGGCCTCTTTAGCATATAATAATAAAATTTTAAGATATTTATACAAAATTTTTACAATAAATTATGTCATTTTATGTCTCTGAATAGAATTAAAAGCTCAATGTAAAAAAAAAATAATAATAAAGTCAATGATAATTAAAGTTATGTTTGAAAGGCTTAAAGTTATGACTTGTGTCCAGTGCCCACCTTTTGAGAATCGCCCATATATTATGATCGAGATTAACTCTTTTTTTCTCCGATTAATTGACTGAAACAGAAATTTAAGATTAAAGTCAAAGTTGATATAGGATTGAACTAATAATATTAAAGTATTGACATTTGTAACTACATTTTGAATTATTAAGGTGTATTAGATAGAAGAAAGCTTTGGGATTGGCACATCGGACTAGTTATTATTCGTCACACGCATTCCACAAAATGCAGTTTTTTCATTTAACCCTTTTCGGCGCGGAGTAATTTTGTTTGTAAAATGATAAAATGATGGATTGACACCAGATTTACATACGAATTTATTAGAAAATAAAAACTTGCTTCTTTTTCCTTGCTTTATAAAAGGACATTGTTATTAAATATTTTTTGTGCCAATATTCTTAAAATTAGCAGTCCTTTTTTGTCGATACCGCCCGCTAAAAGGTTAACGAAGTTTTACAGATACGGTCAAAAGTCTACTCAAACTTAGGGTAAATCCATTAATTACGCAAAATTTGTAGCTTTTTCACTCCCTCCTCCCCTTATATCACAGGTTGTTGCACCTGACTCCACATATTATTTTGTGCTATTTTTTTATTAAAGCAATTTCATAAATATTTTTGGTACTACTTGGTTATCCCGTCGACCAAAAATATATCGCCAAACTATAAGTCAATAATGGTTGATCATAAGTCTCACATTCACCTGACTTTAAGCAAGTTACACGTGTTTACGTCATCAAGTAATTTTTATTTCGACGTTTTATTTGTATTTTTATTAATGTTATACTAATTTATTTGTTCTTTCGTTATTTAAAATAAAAATTATGTCAATTTGTATAATTTGGCGAGTGGTTTGGCAATTTATATAATTTGGCGAAATTGGATCTACGGGTTAGCTAAGTAGTACCATATTTTTTATACTACTTATTTTATATAGAAATAAATACTACAAAACTCTCAAGCTCTTGTGTGTTTTTACTTGAAACTATTGCTGTACAAAGAAAAAATATAATAAATACTTCGTGAGTAAAGAATAAATATTCTTTTATGAAGTTAATATTATTATTAGCCAAAAATGGTTACTTATTTGTTGTTATATTCTACATGTGTCGTCACAACATATAAACCCAACCCCCACCACTGTCATACTGTGTCATACTTTGTGCCCCCCCCCCCCCACCTCTTGAAGTTTGGCATAATTAATGGACACCACTTAATAAAGATAACATATTAACCAGATATTTTTTTAAGACTTTCCAATTTAGTTGAAAAATGTTCCTGACTTCGGTTTGTCCATCCGTCTGGTCGAGCTCTAACTCTCAGAAATATACTCGGATTGCCCTGTAAATTTTATAGGTTATTAAAATTTACTATAGCACGATCGCTACTGAAAATGAAGAATGTAGCATTTATGGTTATTTTACAGCGACAGTTAAAAGTAATCAGTTACATTGCAGTCAATAGGAAGAAATCGTTTCAAGTGCATTTTAATGACTATACACCGTATCAAACATAATGAAGTTGAAATGTATTTATTAAGTGCACTTAAACGTGCATTGTGTAGAAGATGGGGTGTGCAGCATTTATTATTCATTTACGGGTCCACACAAATAATTCCTGAAGATACAAAAGAAACACTAAAAGAAGTCTGATTATTAAATCAGAAAGAAGAAAGTAAATCAAAGAAGAAAGACTGCCACAAAGAAGTCTGACAGAAAGGTTTTTCTTATGAAAGAAGTAAGGCTTTGTAAAGTAAATTTCTTTGGTTTTTAATTTTTTTATAGTATTCGTAATGGATATAAGTAAAATGATGTTTTGATTTCAAAATAATATGAAAGCAAATTTTATTACTGTATTTTTTTTCCTTTCCTTATCGGTCTTGCCTAAGCCCAATTTTATTTTATTTTTTGGTTGTTTCATAATACCAAGTGTGTCGGTTAATAATTCTTAATTTTTTCATGAGATCGCGAGGGGAAAAAGGGTTAGTTCACGCCTAACTTCTTATATGTCATTTTGCAGCTATGACAGTACCTTTCAAAATGCCATTGATATTTAAGGTTCTCAAATTAGTGTCATATTTATTTCGTGTTGTAAACATGTCGAGTTTCCAGCCAAATAAAGAGCATTGCGACACGCACTACTTTTCCTCGTCAATCAAAAGAAAATTGAGAGTGAAACCCGTCGTATACTTGTGGTGACTTTCAGTGACAATGTCCCAACGTTATATCAACGGTTGACCCAGGACAACCATCAACATTAACCGCAAGACAAAATCGCTTTGGAAAGAAGACAGTACCGTGCATTTTGTAGGTTCGAAGGGTGTCGTGCACCCTGAGCTTCTAAAATCAGGTGAAACAATAAAGTTGATTAAAGAACGCCAACAATTGATCAATTTGACACAAGCATTGATCGAAAAGCGACCATATTTCGCTACAGGACAAGAAAAAGTTATTTTGAGGCACGACATCCACTTCTCTCCCACACAGAGAAAGCAGCCACAGACACCATTTTCATACTTGCCTGGAAATTCTTCCTCCACCCGCCGTACTCATTAAACTTGGCCCCTTTAGACTACCATTTGTTTTCAGAAATGTCTCACGCACTTTCCACGAAACAGTTCAACAATCATGAAGATCACGAAAACGGCTTGATGATTGGATCAGCTTAAAAGGTGCACGGTTTTTCTGGGAGGGCATTCGCAACTTGTCAGGGAGAAGGGGAAAAAATGTGTAGCTAACGATGGGACGCAGTTTGAATAAATAATTTTTTACCTATCTGCCAAATTAAATGATTTTTTTTTTATAAAAAATTAAGAATTATTAACCGCCACACCTAGTAACAAAGATTGACCTTTAATTAATAAGAACTTTTGGAAAAATTTAAATTTTGTTATAAATATATTTTAAATTAATGTACACTGTGTTTAGGAAGCGTTTTAATTATTATTTCTTAATAAATTAAAATAAAGCTTTTTTTAAGTATTAACCTGTCAGTGGGAACTAAAATATGAAAATATGTTTCTTAAATCTTTTGTTTACACTATCCAGTAGTCTATCTATATGCAAAATTTCATAGGAATTAGTTCACCCATTTTTCTATTTTATGACAAATTTTTTTTATTGCGTGAGAAAGGTTATAGATATAATTCTTCCAAAGCTTTGCTAATTTATTGCCAATTATGCTAAAGCTGCTGATTAATCTTCAATTTTGCCTAGTTATTTATAGTACCGTAAATGTTACTTTCCATTATTGTAACAAATAATCGTTTATTATTAAAATAGATTATTAAAGCTCATTCTTATTTCGAATTTCATGACAATGCCTGTATCACGATAAACTATAGAAGTGCTGTTACTTTGATGCCAGACATAGTAACATTATCCTGAAATATATATTCATCCAATACATTAATAGGTAATAATGTAAAGGTAAAGCACTATAGTTAATTGACAATACATAGTGAAAAGGAAATGCTTTTCCATATTACATTATTCTAATTAGACCCTCTAATTAGCTTTACAATTAATGTTCTTGAAGCGTCTATTTTAATGCATTATTTTACATACAGGATAATTCAAAAGAATTTGGCAAACATTAAAGATCAAATCAGACCCGTACAACAACAAACAAACATCTCTTAAAACGTCACAATTCTGTTATTTTATTCAAAATACAGGATGCTCTTTTCAAAACTCAATCTGAATTCCAGTTTAAAAATTTAATGATAATGAAGATATTGTAACAATATTTTCAATGTTTCTTTCTTTCTCTGAAATGTGGTGATATCACGAGAAATTCTAGTAGTAAAAGTTCATTATATCAGTGGAAACGTATATGTTAAAAACTACACTCTGTTATACTGACTCAGTTTTATTTGAACACGGATAGTGACTATTTCCACCATTTATCGTAATATAATCCAATTTATTATAAGCCAAGGTATTAAACTTGTTTAAAATTAATATTAAATTGTTTTCATTACTACAAAGATCATTATCCAAAATTTATGTTTTGCTAGGAGCTCAAAACCCCATATTTCTAAATATAATAGTAAATTGCGACTTTGTGTGTGTGGGTTTTTTTTTTTTTTGTTATTAATTAGTTTCCTTACCCTGGTTTGCTATTTCATTTTGTCAGATGTTGCATAATTACTCTATATATTAAAACATGCACTTATCTCCTACTAGTATGCATAACATAATATTGATATATACTATTATTGCAATTATTCTGTTATATGTAACTATTTAACATTTTACAGAGCCTACAAATTATCCGAAGCACAATGAGTTAAAATTATAACGCATAATTGATATCGATAGAAAAATGACGTAATTAAAGTAGTAGTTCCTAATATTTTTAATACGTGCGGCCATTTACACCGACCACATAAATATACCCCACAATATTAGTTCAGTAGTTTTCGGATAACCTGTAGTCTAGTGTATATACTACAATGTTGAATATTTAATTAGTAGATATTATTTCTATGGGCTGCTAGTAATTTTCTGTTTTTTATATGCAACTAAATTTTAGCTAAAAATAGTTGAAGAGGCGGGGGGAAGGGGGGATGGATCCTGCTGATAACATGGTTACTTTCAGTTTCTTGGAAAGGATATGGTACATTCTACCGGCTATCAATGGAACTATATCTCAAGTACCACCATACTGGTGGTATCAAAGAGCCGGTTACTTTTGCATGATAGTGAAATAGATGTGTTGTATTTCGAGAATTTAACGTTTGAAAAGATTTGCAAGGTAAGTCATTTTCATGCTTTTTCACATCGCTGCTATTAGACCGGGAACCGGCAGCCTAGACAATCACCTCATCGAGTTCACGGATGAAATTCTAGGATTATTTAAATCTTGATTCGCACATTAAAACACAATCGGTCTGCCAAGTCATATCTTGGTGGAAAACACCTGAAAACCCGATTTTAGACTAGCGTCTCGATGTAGCTCCGCTCCCTATGGAGATCGTAGTGACTGGATTCAACTAAGTCCAATCGAAGCTAGATTTGGCGAAGTATTGCTAGTTTGGCGAAGTGTTGCTAGTTCGCGAAGCATAAATGTGATATCGAAAACAATTTACTAGAAACTTTGAACACAGATAGAACCTGAATAGTGATGATGCTTATTATATATTCCGATTTCGGAAATTTCAACTTGTGGATTCCAAAGGGTTTCGCCTCCCTCCCCCCTCCCCCCCCCCTCACGGAAAAATAACATTTTTGATAATGTGTAATTGTCCTAAATACTTGCATTTTGTAGGCAGGCACATTCTGAATAAAATCATACTTAAATTTGAAAAATTCTAAAAAAATATATATACCTTTGTTTCAGAATTAAAACAGCCATAGACACTAGAAATTTTGAATGAACATATAACCTTAATAGTGATGCGAAAATACTCCAAATGAAATTTTAATGAGTGGGGTCCAAAGAATGTTTTCCCCCTCCCCTGCCCAGATAAAAAAAGTAACACTTTTGTTTATGACCCTTCAAATTTTCTTAGCATATATACTATTAAGGATTTACCTGCATACAAAATTTAAAATACCTTTGATTATTCGAAGTCATACCACCAAAACTGTTTTTTTTAATCATGGAGGGGGGGGGGGGGGGCTTTAGATTATCTTCTCTTAAAGTTTTCAATAAAGTAACACTTAAACAGGATTACTATTCAAAATGTACCCGCCTGCAAAATTCAGATATCAATGTCAATCTAAAGAATAAAATTGCATTTTTGGGGGGGAGGGTTGATATCCAAGAGCCTAAAATGCAGGCATGAAGGTGGGAAATAGGAAAAAGGGAGGAAAATCTTTTCGGTCCAAATGATGGCGCCAAACTTTTAAAATTTAGACACATTTTAACAGTTATTTATGGGATAAAATGAAATATAATTGTACGTTGTTATTTTCTTTTCAGAGCTTAGAAAGCATTAAAAACAAATTTAAACTTTTAAATCAAAAGTGTTGCATAAATAGAAGAAAATATTATATTCCAAAAAGAACATTATGAAACTTCCTTTTTCTTTAAAAGTCTAAAAAACTTTCACTCTGGAGAGATACTTTAATCAAATTTATTTACACGACTTTCATATGATTATAATATAAGCTTCCCTTTGATTTGATAGATCTTTTGCACAGCAATTAGAAAAAAAAAACCAAGGATTTTAGTTAGACAAAATGTCTAATTATTAAATTTTCGAGATTCCCCACGCCCCCTCCCCCACCTTATATGCTTCCAATATTTTCTTTGCATTTTTGCATCAATCCAGAAAATGACCAAAATTATTTTTAGAAAGGTGGAATTCCACCTTTAGGAGGAACACTTTCATTCCTGAAAATGGTATCATTTTTGAAAAGTGTTTACTGTACCTTAATAGAAGAAATATGCAATTTTATTAAATTTTTATTTGTAGATACCACGGTTCACATAACATTTTGAGAAAATTTTAGGAAAGAATTTTTCTAGTGTTTAATAATGCACAAGAAATTAAAATCCTATCTTTCCAACCTACAAAGATCATGCCGCATACAAGTGTTTTTGCTGTTTATCTAAAAACATGCTAATTAGCCCTGTTTTAAAAAGATTACCCAATTACGGAAGATTAAATTATAGCATTTTAACTGTTTTTAACACAATCAACTGATTGATAAATAAATAATGAGAGTAGAATTCTAGTATAGAAATAGTAGAATGTGTAGAATTGTAGTAGTGAATATTTGTGAGTATGAAGTTATCGCTGTATTATCCGCCATCGCCATCTTCGCTCAAAAGAAACAACAACATCTAACAGACTTTTCAACGACAGCGCGAGCGGGCGCTTGTGTTTCGTCTGAAATACTGCAACCTCAAAAATAACTACCGCCAATTCCTCAGCCAAGAGGTAGGAGAAAAATCACCATAGGGAGCGGAGCTACACCGAGACGCTAGTCGATTTTAGCGGCTGACTCGTAGGTTTACCATTGTGTTTTCCTGCACCCGGTACTCCCTGTTTTCATACCTTTAGGTGCAGGAAAACACAATGATAAACATACAAGTCAGCCGCTAAAATCGGGTTTTCAGGGTTTTTCCACCAAGATATGACTTGGCAGACCGATTGCGTTTTAATATGTGAATCAAGATTTAACTAATCCTAGAATTTCATCCGTGAACTCGATAAGGTGATTGTCTGTGCTGCCGGCTCCTTGTCTATGTTGGAACTGCGATTTTCAAATCTGTATTTACTACTACTCGCCTGCGGTTGTCTAACTTCGTAACTTTCTTTAGTATCTGGGTGATTAGCAAGTATTTTCTTCAAGATACCATTTTTGAGATATGGACTCCTTTAGGTGAGGGTAATACGGACCAGAAATCCATATTAACTACACTACTGAAATAAGTAACCCAATCTATTTTACATTATGTTTTCAAACCTCAATGAGTAAATTCTGCTTTCCAGATACCGCGAACTACAAGATATGGATCCTTTTACCTTAGCCTCGTCATAAGCACTGCCTGCCAACATGTTGTTCAACTACTTTTTCAACCTTTTAAAAAAATGTAAAAGACGACGAAAGTTTTTTCTAGCCTACCACATATATACCTCTTCCTAAACATTTTGCTTCGAGAGCTAAATTGAATAGACAAAACAGGCTCACAAATAGAATGTAGTGAAAAAGGTCCAGTAAGAGGCGACTCTAATTGTCCGGAGAGACACATCCTTCCTCTGTTTTCAGTATCGGCGTCATTTTTGTGGTCACGTGGTGTTTTTCATATTTAATAGCTTCAAAATAACACGGACGGACATTCTGCAACAGGAAAAACTTTCCTTCAATGCGATCTAATCTTCTTATCTCCTTCCATTGTTGAATCTCCACATCCTTTTGTGAATAAACCACAAATGAGTGGAGAAGAATAGGCGTTAATATATTTTCCTGGAAAAGAATCGAAATAACGCAAAACAAGCGTTAGTCTCAATGCAGCCTTAGGCTGAAGGAATTCAACCTTCAAAATCCTTTGCTTCCACGTACTAACAGCAGTGGGTAAAATCAAGTTGTCAAAAGCATACTCCTTAAAAATGAAAGTCATTCAATTACAAATCTGATACGGTACCTTCAAGCAAACTATTTTTTTAAGTTGCGAAAAAACGTTAATATTATATTTTTTTTTACCATTGTATCCAATTTTAGAGGCGACAAAGACTGAACTGACATTATTTCTTAATGTTTTATTGAAATCTCCCCTTCCCTCATATTCGAATCACATGACATACTTGCTGGCTACAGCGGAAAATAATGGCATTTTCTGCCCATGAGATGTAAAATATTTTTTCAACTTTGTTCCCCCATTAAAAGTACAAGAAAAGAGGAAGATCACTCCTTGCCACGTACGAGTAAGGGGGAGGAAGATAAAAAAGTTATTCGTGCTAATTTCGTAAAACAATTTTTGTTTTAAAAAAATTTGCCATATTTAATAACTTGGTCGCCAGTGGCGATCTAGAGACTGCATTTTTCAAGCCCTTATAATATACATATTATGTAAAATGAAGAGTTATTATGACTGATGTGTAGTAGAGATGGATTTTTGAATTTGTGTGTTCTGTCGCCCCCTGTTTTAAGATCCCCTGTTTTAAAATGATTGTAACACATGCAAAATTTCAAGCTTATTGATATTTTCTAGCATTTCGTTTTTATAGACGCTAATTCTAAAAAAATTATCAATGATTTGTGTTGATGTGACATTACATATATTTTCATTTCTTATAACTGAATTTTCTGTCAATGGAATCACTGAAGTTGTCTGTATTACAAGCATCTTTCCAATCTAACGGTTTTTCACATTTTATATAAAAATATTCATTATGGTTCTGGTTACACAAATAATACCAAACCAACAATCACTTCAGACATTGTTAAAGGTACTGGATATTAATTAATGGAAAATTTTCCAGATAGAAACATTCGCTTTGCATGCAATATTTCAAATGAAAATCAAATTTCAAATTAATTGCTTAATAGGCGCAAAGGCCAGCATAGTGCAAAAGATTCCATGCCGGGACTCGAACCCGGTCATCTGTATAGTGCACTGACATTCTACCGACTAAACCACATGGAACGATACACAGCCTAGAACTTCTCATTATTATCACAAGGCTACAAACGCAGCACAAGATGGAATACAAGATGGAAATTTCAATCAATGCTGGATTTAATTGAGTTTCGTGTTTGCCCCATGTCGGTGGCTCACGGGAATATATTTCATCTTGTGCTGCGTTTGTAGCCTTGTCAACTTGTAATGTTGAGAAGTTCCAGGCTGGGTATCGTTCATGTGGTTTAGTCGGTAGAACGTCAGTGCGCTATACTGATGGCCCGGGTTTGAGCCCCGACATGCAATCTTTTTCTCTAGGTTGGCCTTTGCGCCTATTAAGCAATTAATCTGAAATTTGATTTTCATTTGAAATAAGAATGGGATATATCGGATATATTCATATCCAGAATGTATAAAAAAAATGTAATTATGGGCTTTATTGGCTGAAAACTAAAGGAGATCTTATACGACTAATTCTACACTATAATGTTCATAGATATACTGAAAATATGGCAAATAATGACTTTTAAAAGCATTTATAAAAGTCATTAATGACTTTATAATGACTTTTATAACCGTTTTTTAAACACGTATTCATATTTTGAGTAAGTTATTTTTGCACAAATTTTAGCCAATATATCATTCTTAATCCTGAAAAGTACCTCATTTTTTAAAGTTTACCTCTGTCTTTAAAATATACTTTGTAATAAACCTAAAACCCATACAAAAATCTAACATCACTAAAAAAAGATCAAATCAATATTATACAAACAGACGAAAGATCAAACAGATTTGCTAAAAGAAAATTTTGAGTTAGTGTATAAAGGAATCCTGGCATTACAAAGTTTGTTGCTTTTAAATGTGTGGGCTTTTTGACTTTAATCCAAGTATGAAAGCACTAACATCAGTAGACGCAGAAGAATAAATTTCCAGTTATAGAAAAAATACATTTTGACGCAAAAATAAACAGAATTTGTAATTATAGAATATTAAGATGTTACATGCGATGTAATTTAATTTTCACTTTCTGAACTCCTAGTGTGAAGAAAATATTGTAATTATGATGTTGATTAATGATTATTGATTAATGATGTTGATTGTTGATTATATATAGTTATTGTTGATTGTTGATTATATATAGTTATTGTTGATTATATATTGTTGATTGTTAATTATATATAGTTATTGTTGATTATATATTGATGTTGATTGATGTAATGATGTTGATTAATGATTATGATTAATGATGATTAATATTGTAATTATGTGTTTGAGTGAGTGAACACAATAACCAAAATATACCTCCAATCGGTGTATATGTTACACATTACTGTCGCAAGAACTGTATATATTTTTGTAAAAATCGGTCGAAGGATTAGGTATTAATTCCATTTTAAACCACTATTCGAAGAAAATGCGACAGAATATAAGCGATAAATGTTGAGGAGATATGATCAGACATTAGTTGTGTAAGAAACTCAGTAGCGTAGTGGTCAACACGTCTGACGGGCACGCTGCCAGCCGAGAGTTCAACTCCAGGCAGGGCATTTCACTCAACCCTTCATCCCTTCGGGCTCGGTAAAATGAATACCAATCTTGCTTGGGAACTAAACACTGGGAGTTCCACATTAGGCTGACCACTTGACCGGGACATATGCTGTATAGCACCTTGGAACCGAAGTTCAGCAAAACAGGGATGGGCACTGTAGGCCCTCATCCTTCATGAATCGTATAGCGACAGGTTTAGGTTGGTTTATTAGTTGCATAGAGTTAGCGTCTCCAGATCCAAATCAATATATTCATCGTTCGAGTGTAGCTGATTTTACTGAGACAGATATTCATGAAATTCTACTTTTAGGCAGATTTCCTAAGAATTACTACCTATTACAGTTGTTACCATGGTGCGACTTTTGAAAAATTCCTTCATAACTTTTCGTTACATGACCCTAGGAATCCAAAACTAGAAAGCCCACCTAAAAAGTTTATACCGGGTGTCCCAAAAATGACTGACGGATTTTAAAGTTCAATAACTTCCAAACGGTGACATATATTAAAACAATTCTTGCAGGAGGGTTATGTATGATGTCAGGAGTTTTTGGTACTGTGATTCTTGATTTTAGTTCGAATTTCAAATGATAGATGGTGCTGAGAGCAATAGGCCCTCAATCCAGGCCCGATTTTTAGTACTTCGGGATCCATTCAATACATTTTAATCTCCTTTTTTTCGCATGGAAGAAGAGAGAGGCCGAAAAATCGAGCCTGAATTTAGCGGTTATTGCTTGGAGCGCCATCTATCGATGCTTTTTGTAACTAAAACTGAGAATTGCAGCATAAAAACTCCTGACATCTTACATAACACTACTGCAAAAATTTTTTAAATATCTGTCACCGATTGCAAGTTATTCAATTTTGAATCGGTGCAATCGGTGACAGATATTTATTGTCTCTATTGATATTTATCGGATCGTCTTGAAACTCGCCAAACACAATGAGATGGCTAATATCTCGGCGGGGATAGCAAACGAGCAAAATCGGCCCAAAAGGGTGGAAATGGGGTGGGTTAAAAATTTTGAATACCGCCTTAACATGATTCTGATAAAACCAGCTCTTACAGAACAATGATGGGAAAAAATAAACATTTTTCGTTATAGCAGCTGCTAACAATAAAGAAACAAAACAATAAAATTCTCATCACAACAATTACTTTTCTATTGCAAGATTTCCACGTGAAAAATGAAAATGTAATAAATAGTTTGGCGAATTGAAAAAAAATTGAATATTACGTCATAAGTTTTCTAGAGCAAGATTTCATATTGGAAATATAATGGACGTCACAGGTGAATATGTAACGCCATGCGAGTTTGAAAAAACCTATTGAAGCATGATAAAATCCTGATTATGGAAATATCGGCATATTTTAACATTTTGTGTTTATCTGAATTTGCCTTATCCATTTTTAAATATATTCCATATATGAGTATATATGTGTGTGTATACGTGTATATTAGAAAAATGAAATTAAAAACTCGTCAAAAACGGCCAGATAAAATTGTTAAACTGTGTTTATCTTCAATCTTCATTTAGTTTTTGTTGGCGAAATTAGTACTTAACTTGAAATCTACAGCCGACTGTAGGCCGAGCCGACAGGGATTTTTTTAAAAACTTTCTTAACACTTGAACTTGTGTTCAGAAAATCGAGTGAATTCCCCACCCCCCAGATTTCTTTTTAGTAAGTGTAACTTTCATACATTGTACTGTTGAGTGTTATAGCTCTGAAATTTAATTGTTTTTCTTCAACTTCTTGGGTGTTTCTCTTTTTTAATCAGCCGTTTTTGAGTCAAATGTGCCTCCGAGGCTTAGATTTTCCCCAAATTTTGCCCATAAAAATTTGAAGTATTGTAATAAGTAGAAACTATTTCCTGTTATTTGTTACGAAACAACTATTCAATTGAAGAATTTCGTTTACAGAAATCTTTTTCTAAGATGTATGCCAAGTTTCCCATAGTCATGTAAAAGAAGAACGTAATAGTGCCTCCGTAATACAGTATTGAAGTACCGCTATTGTTTGTTAACCATAGTAACGTCTTTGAAGTAAATATTCATGCAATATAGTGATACAAAATAATGTAAATCTCAAAGCATTGTAGTTTTAATTGACTATATTTACAAATGTAAATAAGTGCGAGAAATAAGCCAAATTTACGTCCACTACTAACCATATCACAATATTAAAATATTTATTTGCTTAAAAGACGTTATAAAAACACATTAAAAGTAAATTGAAAATTTATATTTACATGTTTCAACTCTTTTATTGAGTCATCATCAGAATGTATAACAGCAAAGTACAAATACAATGCATATGAAAAATGGAAAAATTAATCGAATATAAACAAGTAATCATATAACGCGCCCTACATTTTCGCGATCGCGCGTGTTCCCTCTATGTCGCGACGCCATTTTTATTGTTTAGCAAAGGAATGTGGATGAGTTAATGATTTTTATACAGCAATTAAATGAACTTGACAATAATATTAAATTTATTTTTGAACTAGAAATAAAGGGGAAATTACCTTTTTTAGATGTTGAGTTACAGAGAAAGGAGAGTGAGTTAATTCGTTCAGTATACCGAAAAGTTATTGCGGATTTAAATGTTATACCTTCCGATGCATGTACCCCATTGTCTTATAAATTATCCACCTTCATTTTCCTAATTAATCGTGCTTTCAGTATTTCTTCCGATATAAATCTGGGCGATGAATTAGAGAAAATTAAACGTATTGCTATTGATAATGGATATCAGGTAAAATTAATTAACAAATTGATTCAAAACTCCTTTGATACTTCTAAAAATAAAAATATGAAAAGGGTTGTAGCAAATTATTTCCCGGGTTTCTTTGAACATATAAAAAATCATTTAAGACATCTTGGTTTATGTTTCATCGGGAAGCCTCCTCCGAAATTAAAGATGCTTTTAAACATTAAAATTGATCCTATTAATAGGGATGACCTCTCAGGAGTTTATATGATTCCATTTATTAGGGAGGGGGGATCAAAAATCATTACATAGGTATAACCCAACGAAAATTTAATATCAGATGTAAAGAACATATAGCGGACATAAAATACAATAGAGGTAATACTGCTTTATCCCGGCTGAATGAAATAGAGAATATTAACATACTTTTTAACGAGAGCAGAATAATCTACAGGTCTAATTTTTATTTACAATTATTTATAAGAGAGTCCATTGAAATTTATTTAAGAGGTTCAAAAGCTTGTAACGATACATTATCGTTTCGTATCCCGAATTTACGGGTTAAATGGTTAGACAACTTACGGCGTCGCGACATAGAGGGAACATGTGCGATCGCGAAAATGTAGGGCACGTTATATGATTATTTCTTTATATTAGATGATTTTTTCCATTTTTCATATGCATTGTATTTGTAATTTTCTGTTATACATTCTGATGACGACTCAGTAAAAGAGTTGAAACATGTAAATATAGATTTTTAATTTACTTTTAATGTGTTTTTATAACGTATTTTAAGCAAATAAATATTTTAATATTGTGATATGACTATATTTAGTCAAAAGGAAACATTCTTCTGTATGTTATTGTTCTAAACAGGGCCTCTAAATAACCTTACAACAAATTATGTTAGGGGGTAGGTCAAACAATTTTAATATATTTTATTATACAGAGCAATAATAACGCATATTTTATTAGCATGTATATCATAATATCAAAATATCATATTCTTGTGAGTATTAAATTGCACAGCATATAATTATTTTACATTTTATATAAAATACTAAATATGTAACAAGCAGAAAATACTTCCTGCTATTAGTAACAAAAAAGTACAGTTTCTTAGAATTTCGCCTAGAGAAGTGCTTGTTTAAGGAAAAGATTAGAACAACTGCAAGTCACGTTTTCCAACGTCATGCAACATAATAATGTAATGCTGCTGTCATGATAACTATCACAATTATGCCTATCGTAATGTCCGCCAGAGTAACATTGTCCTCGAACTATATATTCATGCAATGCAGCATACCATAATGATATAATGCTAAAGGACTGTAATTAATTGACTATGCTTACTCAAAAGGAAATGCTTCTGTATATGTCATTATCCTAATCAAAACCACAAATTAGCCTAACAATTATTATTCTTGGACGACCAAGAAATTTTAATTTAATCTCTTGTAAACAGTAAAACTTGTATTTATATTCCATTAGCGTATGTATCGCAATATCTTCATGTAAGGGGCTTACAATTATTCAATTGTACACTATCCAATTATTTAATATTTTGTATACAATACCCAATATGTAATATATGTATACGAGGGTGGTCACAAGAAATCAATTTTTGATTTTTTTGGGGGGGAACCCCCTCAAAAGTTGCCAATTGGCCAAAAAATGAGATTGGCAAAGTTTCAGCTCATTTGGATAAAGTTAACCCGTGCCTCATTGAGGTCAAAATTTGAAAAAAAACGTGTTTTTTTTGCAAAAAAAATAATGTTTTTTCTTCATGAAATGAATACAATTGAACCTGGAAACATAATGCAAGTCTCATTTTATTAAAAAAAAAAAAAAAAAGTTTTACTTTGAAGATCCACACACCATTTTTTGTAAAAATGTATATATTTAAACAAACGCGCATTTTTCAGGACCAGACTTGACCAGAATCCTAAAAATTGACTTTTTATGGAAATGCGAGAAAACATTGTAATTTTTCGTTTCATCTGCTTACCACTTTTTGTTTTTAGGTTTTTTTTCAATTTGTATATATTTCCAGGACACTCGGTATATATTGTATACCGAGAATCCCGGAATCCATGGGCCAAACTGTAAGAGAAGGTAAGGTACATGTAAAGAAGAAATTTTGGTATAGCAATGTGGCGTCGGAGTTCTCAAATGTTCCACTGCCAGCGTCTAGCAAGGGATTGGCGTACCTTTTCGCAGATTCCCAGTGTTTCTCGAACATTTGCAGCAACGACTGAACGTCTTGTAATGAAGTCCCCATCAGAGTGAACTGATGTCTCATTGATGAAACATCTGGATCCTTCGAAAGGGTACGCGAATCACTTGCTAGACGCTGACAGGTATGTATCGATGTTTGTGGTGGCACATTTAAGTATTTTTTGTAATTGTTATGTCAGTAAAACGCTTGTTTACATTTCCTTTGTATTTCTTGTTTTTCGCCAAACCTTTTCATTTCCGACCCCACATTGCTATAGAAAAATTGCTTCTTTATGTCTATTTACCTCCCCTTACTGTTTGGCTCATAAATTCGGAGACACCCTGTATAGTCATCTAATACTTTAAGGGGTCTCAGGAGTCTTACTTTTTACCTGGCGGTGCAATTTAGCAACATGTCACATTTAATTTTTTTATCATCTCTACAAAACATATATACATGAAATTTTTAATATAGGCAACCTAATATCTTTTCTATTTAAAATATCTTTTTTTAATATTCTATACTGAAATTTTATTTTATTTTTTATGTTTAATTTTGATTTAAAAAAATGTTTTTTTGAGTTGCATGCACTGCGCGCAAGACTGTAGCAAAACTATTCATTCAACAGCCCCCAAAAATATCGATAATGGTGTAAAACTAATGTATCTTGAACGTATACTTCATTTTTAAGCAATTTATTTATTTATTTTATTTGAATTTTAAATTTAAATTACAAAATTTTGAAAAAAAAAATCATTTTTTGTTGAAAAATTGCCAATTTTAAATAATCGATGCAATTACAATACTAAATTTGAAGTATAAGTTATTCTTTAACTTAAAATGAAGATATTTACCGAGTTTCATGCAAATTACCTTATTAGTTTGTGGAAAATGTTGCGCGCAGTACATGCAAGTTTTAAAAAAAATTAAATTTTTTATCAAAATTAAACATAAAAAAATAAAATAAAATTTCAATTTATAATATAAAAAAAATTATTTTAAATAGAAGAGATATTAGGTTGTCTATATTAAAAATTTTATGCATTTATGTTTTATAGAGACTGATAAAAAAAAAATTAAATGTGACATGTTGCTAAATTTCACCGCCAGGTAAAAAGTAAGATCCATGAGACCCCTTAAGCTGCAACAGTGTAGAGCAGCGGTTCTTAAGGTTCTCTGCCTTTAAAACGTTAATTTCGATCAAAATTTCAATTTTCTGTTTTTTAAATTAATATAAAATTCCAATATATTTCTTTCGATTTTCGAACTTTTTAAAGATTTATTTTTCTTACAAACTTTAAAAAACCAAGTTGAAAGTTCTTTTATGATTTCTCTCCTTGTGATTTTTGTGTTGAAAAATTATTCTAATACTAATAAATAATGGTTCAATTGCCACAAAATTTTTAAATTACATTTTAAAGGTATATTCAAAGGAAGTAGATTATTGTTATGGTGTTTTAGTGAAAAGCTCATGAATTGCACAGTTTTAATTTATAAATTACTAGCAATAGCCAGGCTTTGTTTGGATTCGCGAAGCATTATTTAATAAGACAAATATTTGAAAGTAAGAATATTTTTTACATTATTTTTGCATCTTTAGTTTTGGCTCATTTGTATTTTAGAAATATAAATTCTGCCAAATAACTAAGAATTTCCTTGGAATTTTTTATTTATGATATCACGAATTTAACAATTAATTTTATTTGTTTACAATTCTTTGGTTGTCCCTTTACAAAGAAAAAATCATAATATAATTCTTTTAAAATGCCTAAATATCGTCTGCGTAAACTATTTCACATAATAAGAATTAATTTGTGTATTGCAATTCTTAACACTGATAAATACTTTTATAATTGAATGTAAATAATTGAATTTTCACAAATTTTAATTCATTAAAAATATGCTATAATTTTCATTAAAAAAAGTTATTTAAAAAATTTCATAAAAGAAATCGTGAAACTATTTAATTAATCATGATTCTATCTATAATGACTAACTCCGTGATTTATTTTTCCTTCTGAAAATATACGTGTTTCGCTTTTTATTTGCAAAAAAAATGCGTCCGTAATGGAAGAACATGTAAAATAAATTAATTAAAATAATAATTTTTTTAAGGTTATTCTGTAAAAAAGAAATAATAATATTGTGCAAATCTACAGATCCTAATTTATTTTTATGTTTAATTTCAAGTCAAAATACTGAATAGTTCTTTTGTAAAGTGTACGACAAAATGTAATTTATATAGCCTAGTAAAGGATTCGCTTCGCTCATCCTAATTAATTTTTTTCTGGAATTTTCAGCGTTATTTATCCGTTTATACCTATAACTTTTTAAATATTCATGTTATTGGTATAAAAAAGTCCAGTTTCTGCATAACATTATTATATTTATTATATAATTCATAAAATGTATTTATATTTAATAATTTTAAACGTAAATAGTTTTAAGAAACTCGCATTTTTTCAGTTAATTTTATAGTATTTCTTAAATAAAATGTTAAAAAAAATTTAAACTATTTATTTGTATGTTTGTGCAAGATATTTATGACATTTTTTTATAATAATCACAAGTTTTTGACAAAAACATTTCTGGTGCAGTAAAAATTTAGTTTCACAGTAGAACATTTTTCAATCAGAAGCTAGAATAGCTGTGTGCTATGCTTTCGAATTCTATGCAACACATTAACTTACTGCTTCTGTCTAAATACAGTAGGGAGACCGGGGCTAGTAGCCGCAGTTTTTAGTTATTGATTTTTATTATTTTTTTTATTAAGTTTTTTAACAAATTTTAACTGCGCTTTTAAAGAACAGGCATTTGGCTATAAATACCTGGAGTTTTGAGTTTGTAGCTTTTGTAGTTTATGTTTAACGGAAGCATAAAGTAAAAGGCAAATTGTGCGCCAACCTACCCCGTCACGGGGCAAGTTGCCTATACCTATGGGGTAAGTTGGCACACGCTTCATAAAAATTTAAATGAAACTTAAATAAGACACGCAGTTAATAGAAATCCATTTCATTAATACCAGTAAGTTTAAACAAAAGCGTTATCACCGTATAATGTAAATTCTAAATTATACAGACATAAAAATAATGAATAAAACATTAACGTTGAGTAACTTCTATCCTACTCAATATCATCATTAGAGTTACAGATGCAACAAATAAAAAATCGAGTGTATCCGTTTGGGCAAGCTTCATGTGCCCAAAATCTTGCATTGCAACAACTTTTCTCTTTGTTTGCTGTATTTCAAGCTACCAGCACACACAAGACATCGAGCCAACTTGCCCCGTGTTCAATGCGCCTACTAGCCAGAATAATAAATTTCTTCACAAAAGGGAAACGTAACCTTCTAAACATAAATAATTCAGGTAAATCGTATGTGAATCAGACACAGTTAATCATACACTAAGAAAAACTGCACAAGTTAAATCGCAATTATCAAAATAATTATTAAAAATTGGATAAAGAATGAAGCAACAAAAAATTACTTATGAGTGCAAAAAAACAGAAAAATTGTAATAAATATCCACTGCACGTAGGTAACAGTGCAAAACTACAATGAAGGTTGTAAAAAGCAATAAGAAATGTATTCTGTGACTGGTTGCGCAATCTATCTAAAAACAGGCGATTTATGAGGACTGCGTCTACTTACCCCTGTAGTCAACTAGCCCCGATCTCCCCTATCTACTGTATCCTCTTATAGCTATCTTAATGTCAATCAGAGTAATAGAATGATAATAGAGAAATTAGTTGAACAAAGAGTTTGCTTTAAATTTTGTTTCAAAGAAAGTCTGGAGTGCCGAACATGTTGACATTTTCAGAAATTTCGTGTGGATTTTGCTCCACGATAATGTACCATCGCAGAAACCTAACGTTGTGGTTTGTCCAAAAGCACAACGTATAACATCCACAAAGTACTATACTCACCTGATATGGATAAGTATGACTTTTTCCCGTTTCCAAAGCTAAAATTACCACTTAGAGGAAAACATTAAGTCATAAAAGAAAATTCGCCGAGGAAGCTGAACGACACATCTTTTACAGCATATGAAAACTGCATGGAGGATTAATCAAGCGCTGGCATAGTTGTACTAGACCCAATGGGACTTATTTTGTCTAATAAAATTTTGCCGAATAATTAATTTTTTGTGTGTTTTATTTAACAATTCCAGATACTTTATACACAGAAGGTATAAATGATATTAAAATGGAAACATTATGAAGTCTAGAGCTGTCTTAAAAATTTGCTGGAAGGTCGGGAGGGGCATGCTCAGATACCCTGTACCTGTCTAGTTATGGCCCTAAATAGATCCCTGATACGAATATAGTTTTGGCAATTTTATCGGAATCCAAAAACAAGTTAAATCTACAATACGTGTAAAGAGTCTACGCTAATCGCACAAAGACACACGCAAACTACTATAAAACCTGTAGTAGTGTTTTTTACAATTTTCTTATTTGTATTTGAATATTTGCAAAGGAATTTTTTACTTTTTCTATTTTGGTTACAGTTTATTATCAGTTTTAAAGATACTTTCAGTTTCGCAACTGGTTCCAAAATTGAAAGTGTCTCCAGAAAAAAACTGCAACCAAAATCGAAAAAGAAATTAGCTACCCAGTTAGACATCAACATCAGACATTATATACAAAAAGAATATAATTCCTTCAAAAATATTGAAATGCAACAGCAAAATTTGTAAAGGAAGCAGCAATTGATTTAACATTAGCTTTCCAGCGTCTGCGCCTTAGTTTATGTTAAATTATTAGCTGGATAAAAAAGTTCAGATACTGTACTAATTAAAGGAGACAACTTAGTGCGTTTTTTATTCAAAATATCTACAGGAATTTTTAAATAGTACTCTTTATTTTATGTAATGACAGACATTCCGTGATTAAATAAAACAAAAATTACTATTCGAATATTGTAGTAGATATTTTGAATAAAAAACACGTTAAATTGACAACACTGATCGGTACAGTTTCCATCATATCTTTCTGATGCTACTAGTTAATTGGAGTACAATACAGCAATACATTTTGTTGTTTTATTGGAAGTTCCTGTTAAGCTAAGTTTACAACACTCTTCACCGAAGTACTGCAAAATGGTGGGCCCGACGTTGGCAGTTGTTGACTATCACAAACCCACGGTAGCAAATTTCAACCTTGCTGTACCATTGGCCAACGAATCATTTGCCAATAATTGCCCAGTAGTGCTCCAACCGTCACCTGCTCAGAATCCTGCTCATATATGCTCCAAATGAAAAGGACCTCTGTACCCTACCATTTCCCAATGATCCATTTGCCAATAAACAACCAGAAGTGCTCCAAATATCAGCTGCTTAGAATCATACTCAGATATTTTCCAAATTAGAAGGCCACCTGTACCTTAGTATTTTCAATCCATTTGACAATAAAAGTCCATCAGTGCTCTAACATCAGCTGCTCATAATTCTGCTCAGATATGCTCCAAATTAGAAAGGCCTCTATAACCTACTATTTGCCAACCCTTTTACAACAAACCATTTGCCAATAAAGGCCCAGCAGTACTCCAACCATCACCTGTTCATACTTCTGCTCAGATATAAGGTCAGTCTGCCTAAATGAGACACGATTCCCCGTAGTTTTGTCGCATTTAGGGTATATTTGGGATTTTATTATATAAATGTATATTTTATTAAGCAACAAATTACTGAATACTTTACCTTTAGTTAAAAACTAACTTATTTTGTAGAAATTTAATAATTATCTGTAGTATAAAACCACAATATAGGATTGTCGCATTTAGGTCATTTTTGTCGCCTTTATGGCAGCTAAAACCTAAATGCGACGTTCATAGTCCTAAATGTGATAATTCATTTAATACATGATAATTCATCTGAAAAAGTTCATGTAACGATGAACTGCTATGACAGAAAATTGCCACATTACAACAGTGAGCGGTCTGCGAAACCATTCGATTGAAAGATGAATAAATACCTTACTCCAAATTAGAAGGTCATATGTACCCTACTATTTCCCAACCATTTCCCATCAAGCCGTTTGCCAGTAAAGGCCCAATAGTGCTCCAAACATCAGCTGCGCATAATCCTGCTCAGATAGGTTCCAAATTAAAAGGTCCTCTGTACCTTGCTATTCCCGAACCATTTCCAAACGGTTTCCAACAACTGCCAACAATAGTCAAACAATCGGTGCTACTTACAAGGAGTTGGTCCAAGTCTGGTGTCACCGAATGCGATGAACATTTGTGTATCGATAGATTATAGTTAGTATACAAATATATGAGCGCCATAAAGCACAACCCCCAGGGGTCTTAGGAGAATATGTCGCAAAGTTTAAGCTATAGTTTATAATCGGATAAATTTCCAATTGAAAAAATATGTATAATAATTGAAATTTACGAAAAATATTAATTAAATGTATGTTTTGTAGCATATAAGTGTTTTTTTAACGACGAAATTTTGCATATTTAAATATATAATGAAAAAAAAAAAAAACCTCGTATTTATATGTCTATCGACCAGAAAATGTTGTTATATAAAATTATTTACAGTTATTTCAATGAATAATCGACTATTTTTCACAGATAAATAAATTAAAACACGTGATATAAATGCGTGAATAAATATATTATTTTATTTTTATTTCTATATGAAAGTATTTCGAATATTTGATGATTTTAATACCCTTTTTTAAATTCTTAACATGGCTGTTTTTTATTTCGGATTTCGGATTATTTCGGTTTTGTAATTATTACCCATGTAATAACTATTTTCAGCAATTCAATATCTTTTTAGAACATATTTTTAAGCACAAAGACAGTTAGTTATTCTAAGTATAATAATAAGAATTCAAAATTCAAAAAACTCAAAAGTTAAAAAGATAGTTGGTAAAAAACGATACTTTTATTTCACTGTGAATAATAGTAGCATATTTATGTAAATAACAGTAAATAAATTTTAAAATTAGCTTGATTTTATGGTCTATAAAAGTTCTAATTGATTTTTTTTGGCTTGTTATTATTATTATTTATTTTATTTATCTTTACTTTTCATTAAATATATAAACATGCAAAGATTCGCACTTAAAATTGTACTTATATAATTAAACTGCATTATACAAAAATATTAAAGAAAAAAAATGATTTCCGAAAGAAATTACTACGTAGACACTTATTCTAATTAAAAATCAAGAATCCCAGACTTTAAAAAATCATATTAAAAATATAAAAACTTATTTTTAATAATCCATTTAATATTTGAAGTAGTATTTGAATGAGGAAACAAGATGAAAATAATATATTTGTTCACTTATTTTATTTCTCTGTTAGAAATTGTAGATATTCATGGAAATAACTGTAAATAATTTTAAATAACAATAAAAAATTTCTGGTCTTGACATGTAAATATGCATTATTTATATATATATTTAAACATGCAAAATTTCTTAGTTAAAAAAAGCACTTATATGCTACAAAATGTACATTTAATTCATATTTTTCGAAATTTTCAATTCTTATACATATTTTTTTAATTGCGGTTCGAAAATGATTGATAAAAATTTCCGAGCAGGATTTCTAAGTTCAAGCAGGATTAGAACCCTGGTAGAAAAAACTCAAATCCAGTGCGCTGCCGTCCATGCTACGGAGCCGCCTGCCAAATGAGCTTTATGGCGCTGATATATTTATATACTAACTATACTCTATCTATACACGATTGTTCATCGCATTCGGTGACACCAACCTCGGACCCTCTCCTTGTTAGTAAATCTGTTGCATATTTATGGCAGAAATTTCACGCTAACTTTTGCACCTGGTAACCAGTTAACTTAAAGTGTATTTCAGAAAGCATGTAAGCATTTAAAAATCTGAGGTACTTTTATGTTAGCCGGACGCAAATCTCGCCAATAACTTTTTTTTTTCCTTGTCAATAGCACAGTTTATTTTTCATATGTGTACATTAGAAACAATGCTTTGATGTTAAAATAAAACGTTTTAGTTTATAGTATTATTTCTAATCACGAGCTTTTTTAAAAAGTGAAATGACTGAAAAGAATGCATTTTAAATGGAAGTTCTGTTTTTAAAATGAAATGAGCGAAGGATTTAAATTTTAATTGAAATACACGCAATACAAATTATGATGATGGGAAAAATATTTGTCGAATTATCACTTGCACCCAGCTAACATAAAAGTGCCAAATCTGCAGGAAACTGTCCAGTCGTTCAACCGTTTTTAGAGAAAACGGTGAGATTTATAATCGTAATTTGTTTCTATTCTGAACAATGAGAAGGTTTCATAATATTTTCAAGTAACCGTTATCTATAAAAACGGTTGAATGATTGCAGAGTTTGCTGCAGATGTTTAACAATGTGGTGAAAAGATTCTATTCTTATAATACCATACGCATATCGAATAAAAACAAAGTTCTTTAATTAAAACTCTCTCAGAAACTTTTGATTAAATTTATGAAATCATTTTGTTCTATCGACGAAAGAAAAAAATATCTTAATATCTGACAAAAAATAGAATAGCAATAATATATTTCTAAAAACATTTATTCAAATCTTAATATTCAAAATTTTCAATTTAAACTATTAAAGTAAATCGATGCTTTTTTTAACAAGTAATTATATAATTTATTGGTATCAATTATTTATGAAATAATATCACAGAATTGCTTTACATTTCTTAAAATGATTAAATAGAATATATTTACTAGCTTAATATGTGTTAACCCATTCATGCCTGAATTTTTGTTTTTTTAAATTTGTCGGCAAAATCACTTTAAAATGTAGCAGAATGAACTGGAAAAATATAAAAAAAGTACGCTAAAATTTTTTGCATTTATCCGATAAAATGTAAACGTACTAAATATAAGAATATTCATGATACTTATAATAGTTTAATATGCATAATTATATGTTTTGTCTAAATGTATATAAAATAAGATTTCAAATTGTATATTATATACTAAAATTAGTATTTTTATGAAGTGCTAAAATAAATATTTATTTCTTTACAGAGACTAATTTCATTATAAGTATTATTGATAATAAACTAAGAATAATCACATTTGAGGCTTAAAAACATTTTATTTCATAATCGTCTGGAAAAGGGCTTCACATAAATAACTGTCCCCTAAATGGCTAACAAAAATATGTAACCATTCGTGCCTAGTGCTCTATATTTTTTAAGTAACAAAAATGCATAAAAAATAGGCTTGAACATATAATTTCACAATTTAAAAAAATACAAATTTCAAAGAATTCTACAAGCT
Source organism: Maratus speciosus (assembly GCA_963932465.1). NCBI lineage: Eukaryota > Metazoa > Arthropoda > Arachnida > Araneae > Salticidae > Maratus > Maratus speciosus. The sequence goes on along the minus strand of OZ010790.1, from coordinate 573,648,057 downwards.
AAAATTAAGACTTATTTATCTGCATACTTGATAGAAAAAATACAATTAAGCTAACTTTTTACATTTCGCTATCTTTAAAAATGAAAAATTTATAGACACCGAAAAAAGCCTTCATTTAAGCAAATAAATATCCATCTTATGCTGTCATCTCTCGGTAACATATAAGGACATTTATAGGTAATTATTTTATACAATTTTCATGTTATAAAGCAGAAGAATTAGATGAGTTAGATATTTAGATATTTTAGATATTATGAATTAGTTAAATTAATAAAATTACAGCTATAAATGTTAATTGGGATAACGATATACCAATTTCATATTATTTTAATGCTTATTGACTTTCACTTATAACAAAATCCAACTGATTTGATAATGCTATTTTTACTTTTTCTTTTGTCATCTTTTTTAGAAATTTACTCGTATACCAAATGCTATTAGAGTAGGCTGTTTAAATTCTTTGTTTTCTTGAAAACTTTAGAGATTTGAAAGTTCAAGTATTCTTTTTGTGATTGCTCTAGTACTGTTAAATAAATTACTTCATTAACCAATATCATATAAAAATATTCTTTTAGATTTTTTAAAAAGTTTCAGTATTGAGATACATCTACAACAGTCTTAAATTTACTGCATATTCATGACAGAAAGTTTCAGCAATCTTTTGCATGCTTTAAAACAAATTAACTTGTCGGCAAAAGCGCATTGCGGAAAGAATATGATGAAAAGATTCTAATCTTATGTAATATATGCATATCGCAAAAGAACAAGGTGCATTAATTAAAATTCTCTTGGAAATTCTTGAAACAATTAATTTATTCTCGCTAATTTGTTACTATCCACGAGTTAATAAAATATGGTAATATACGACGGAAGACAGAAAATCTTTTCAAAGCATTTATTTATATCTTCAAATGTTTATTGGGGACTAATTTGCATAACATACAATAATATTTTATTAAAGTAAATAAATAGATATATTTATTAACAAAATACAAAACATCTTTATTGATATCAATAATTTCTCGAATAAATTCTCTTAAACCGTGATTTGAAGTCTACCTGAATTAATATTTGTTTTGTGATGATTACCTGCAAACATGTTACACATTTATAATACTGAATTTCATAATATATGAATTATAGAATAAATAAAATGTATAGTTAACAAAACATAGTGAATTAGATTAACATAAAAAATTAATTTTCGTATTAGAATTCGTATCTTAATTAGAAATATGAACTATTAGAAGCATTTATAATTTTTTTAATGTTTATTGGATTAAAGTTTTAATAAAATGAAATGATGTCGAGGTAGAATTTTTAGTTTTCTTTTTCAATTCTTTTTATATTTCACTCATTAAAAAAAATCTTGCAGGGTAAAGTGTAGGGTACGATATAAAATATATGTATATACATATATATATATATATATTTCGTAATCAGGAAAACATAGTATAACCACGAACATGTACAACGTTTCCTTTCGAGTTACAAACGATTTCGAAAAACTTTCTTTATCTTTGGAAACATCATAAACTAATATATTTTCGAAATTTAAAAGAAGCTACATAGTGCCCGTCCAGATTTGAAGGGTAAATAACTTGAATGTTTCATTAGAAAATTTTTTGAATTTTTAATTAGTTGCTTTTAAATTAATTATTGAATGGCGAATTACGTGACGAATTTCTATATTACATAAGTGATTCCTATTTCTTTAAGGCGATATATGGTGCTGTCAGTCTAACCTATTCAATGAAGTGAAAGAATTTTAAGTTTATAATTTACAACCAATTATGCTTGTTTTTCATCAGAAATATACCTAAAAATACCGAGTAGAGAATTTATTTTTACTTACTACGGCCTCTTTTTATTTTTATTACAATATGTATTTCCATTCATTTATTTATTTATTTTTAACTAAACGACCGTTAAAAGCTGCCATGAATATTTTTATCTGTTTCATTCTCTAAAATCCTAAATTTGAAACATGATGCAGCTAGTGATTTATAATATATATTTTTTATTACTTGAATTTTATTTTACATTTTTATATATTTTTTAAATATTAAACGAATGTATTTTTTTATTTTTTCCGTTTTATTTTTTACGCAAATGAATGACAAACTTTTCTTTCTGACAAATGGTCAGAAAATATAACGAAAATTGTAGATCAGCTCAATTTATTTAATTGCGAATTACATGCAAAATATTTTAGGTTAAATATTTTAAATATAAAATCGTTATTTTTTTTCAAAATATTATTGAGTGTTAAATTTTATTTAATTATAAAGCATTCAAATAGTAACAATAATAAAATAAAAATCCTATAACTTCTCTTCCTAATAAAATATGTCATCATTGAAATGAATTTTCGACATAATGTTACACATTTTGCTTGGGCTCGAACCTGCGTCCTCTACAAAAATTCAGAGCTTTAATCTGCTGCTTTAACCCACTACGCTAACAGGAACTCGTTTTTCTTCCTTCTAAATTGAAGAGGTTCGAAAAACAGTTGACGCATATGTCGAATTTGAGTTCTGATTTTAAAGAAGTAGTTTTGTGTTTTAATATTTCTGATACCTTATTTTTTCAAAGAAGCAGCTACAACTTAACATGCTAAGTTCCGAATCTTCGTCTGTAACTATTGGCAATTCATAAGACGGATCACCAGCCATAACTTTTAGCCTTAGATCACTGTGTTTATCTTCTGTGTGCAATATGACCAAAACAATATGACACCCCCGAAATAAACCGTATCTAGCTCTTAATATGGACACAATACATTTTTGAATTGTTAATAATGCTTAAAGAGCCAAATAATATTAACTTGGTGGAAGAAAGAAAAGCTTGTTTACCGTAAGATCAAATAGCAGACGAACTTAAAACAACTTCTACCTGTAATGTGGTAGTTCAACTGAGCGAGAATCTTTGCGCATGTGCAGCGCGTCACTCCAAAGGCAGACTTGTACTTATATACTGCGCAATCGCAACTGTAGAATTTTAATTTAAAATTACGGCTAATTAATAAAATATTTGAACAAACGAAAGTACGATAACAAATCTGTAGCCAAATATCTTTCATTTAAAAAAAGATTGGTGTTATTTGATGCAGTAGTTTCTTCTCACGGACTGTCTAAAGAAAACTCTTAGTGTTTTAAATAGATAGATATTTATAAAAACAAAGTTTCCTTTTTTTGCCACTGATTTTCGGTGTTGGTGTTAAAGTTGTTTATGACGGCCGATTAGGGATATAGGCCTGAGGGAGGATGCCCTCTGTGGGGGTCTTTCTGAGGGATCCTAATCAGTATTTACATAAGGTTCGAAGAAAACCACTGAAAGCTCCGAACGATCAGGCCGACGAGTTCTATTGGGTTCGAACTTAACACCTCCTCTCTGCCAGCTTTTAAAGCACTGCTGGGGTTTTGGGTGGCTTTAACTGGGATTTTCGGAAAAGCTTTTTAGTAGCTTTTATAGTGCATTGATCAGTTTTCTAAACCCGAAAGTATGTTTTTCGGATTCTATCCATTCCCAAGTCAGCATTTTCATGTTCAAGGGACATGTTTTACAGACAAACATGATAAATCAACAAGCACCATTAAAATAAATAATATTTTGTTAATCTTGCATGTATAAATTTAATTACGAATATGAAAATGCTTACTTTACACTTAATATTATTTTGTTACTCTTGCGTGTATAAATTTAATTACGCAACTGAAAATGCTTAGTTATAAAAAATAAAAAAAACACTAAACCCGTGGCTGTACGATCCATGAAAGATCAGGGCCTACAGTGCCCATTCCTGTTTTGCTGACCCTGGGTTCCAAGGGTCAAGGGCTTAATTATAAATTAATATTATTCTGTTACTCTCGCATGTATAAATTCAATTACGCCGCTGAAAATGCTTAATTAAGAATTAATAGCATTATTATTGTCAGACGAGCGTTTGCGGAAAGCGGGAAAACGGACGGCCTTTTTTGAGGGTGTTAATCTTCTGGTCAGTTCAGACATGCGTCGAGAAACCGTTGCGGTAAAAAATGCGAAACGATTCACAGCGAGATATGGCGTTTCCTCCAAGTCCCTTCCCTGGCATCTGGTGGCGTGCTCGTAGCTTTTGTTTCTTCTATGTTGTTCAGACAAACTGCGGTTTTAACGCTGATTTTGAATATCTCTTTCAGTGATTCACGAGTTTTTGTTCTGGTTGCGTATCGAATTTTCTGGCTAGAATTTAAAATGGATTTAATAGACGTGGAACAATTAATTTTTGACATTCAAGAACGTCCAATATTGTGGGATGCATCGTCCGAATTATATAAAGATTAAAAAAATAATAATAATAATAACTTGGTTAGAGATATGCGGTATCCTTGATAAGAACCTTTTTTTAAAAATGTAAAGAAGATCAGGGAGTTATCGGTAAATTAGTTGAATTAATTTTCTTTCATATAAACAAAAAAAAAGTCATTTAAATTTATTTTCATGTTACAAGTTACGTTTTATAAGAAAAGTATTATTATAAGGAAAAATTGAATATAACCTTTGTCAAATAATAGTAATAATACTATTTCGTCCTAGTATGTTGCTTGAGAACTAAATTAAATTCAGGGGTCGATGCAGGTTTGTTTGTTTGTTTGTTTTGGGGGGAGGCATTTTGCAAAAAGTAAAAAGTATTTTCGTGAAATTTATTATATTTTTGTGAAATTTATTTTATGTTTGTAAAAAGTAACATTTTGTAAAGAAATATGAAATGCAGTTACTGAAATTCGAAACAAGCATTTTTTAATAATAACTTCTACAAGTCTTTCTGTTAAATATTTCCTTTCTGGGGAACTTGTTTTCTTTGCAAATTGCAGATTTTTAAACCTTACAATATAAAAATAATTAATAAATAGTATGTTTTTATGGAATAGAATTTTGTGAGATGGCCTGTTTTACTATTACAATTTTTGAGAAGGGTCCCTAAATAGACCCCAAATTTTGCCTGGATCGACCTCTGAAACCAAAACCAATACAAGTTAGATCTTTTTTTGAAAATACGGTGTGGGAAAGCTGATAGTAACAGAGGGTCTCTGTGGACAAATCCAGCACCGGTTCTATTTATTGCGAGCATGTAGTTTGAAAAATACTGTAATTTATTTATTTATTTATTTTTGCATAAGTATGTATACCATACCTGCCAAATTGTACGCTATTTTGTCTCACCACTGTTTTTTAACATATAAATTTGTCTTATTTAATCATCGGAAACCTAAGATTAAATAAGTCAAATTTTTCTGATAAAAAATAGTAGTTGGAAAAAAAGCGTAAAAGTTGAAATCTATAGTGTATAATATTTTTTCAAGTGTCTGAATTGTAGGAAAATGATTGTTTAAAAAAATCGTCATTTTTGTAAAAATTGTGTCTTGCTATTTACATAGGATTTTCGCTTGGATCCGTGAATTGCGTCAAAATAAACGATGTTGTTTATTGTATGTTTAATCAGCCTTGATGAGATTTCAACCTTGTTAATAACAAATATTAAATTTTTAAACGCACTATAAAAATAAAGAAGAATCGAAAATATGAATCATTATTCATTAGGCTAAAACGTGCAATCATTACTGGAAAAGCAGAAGCAGGGCTGTAGACTAGAAGAAGGGGGAAATGTTGCTTTTGCTAATGTGGTAATAGCACATGCTTCCTAACTAATATAATGAAAAGAATTGAGTCAATTTCCACAGTAACTCCTCAAAGGATGGTTTTGACATTCGATAATAGTTGAAGAATTGCTGTGGTTATTCCTGAAACTTTGGGTGTTTTAAATAGAAATGTCCGGTAAATAATCCATCACTTATCATAGAATGAAACCCAGTACCGTAGGTGTATATATTTTTTTATTTCTAATTTCGTCAATAAATGTTATCAAATTACAGAATCATTTATTTTGTGCATAAGATCCACCTTCCTGTAAACACCGAATGAAATCTCTGTGTTGTGGCGCGAGAAAAGTTGTGGCGCTGTGTTGCCTGCTCTCTTTTCGCGAACATGTGGCTGCAGCAGCGCAGTTGTTGTTCTCATGCAGAAACGGTGAGCGTAAAAACAGTCAGTCGTTTGACATTAATCTAAAAGAAGTCGCTCAGGCCTGTGCCGCTAATGCTAAAAATCAAAATTCGCAAAACCATGAAGATGCAAAAGGTAGAAGAATTTTAATTGCTTTCAAGTTGATTGTGGGGTATGTATTTCCGACAAAAAGCCAAAACTCATCCAAATTTTTCTCGAAGATTGTTGAAAGGTAAAACTTATCGCTTTTCAAAACAATGAGCTGTTATTTCCCTGTTGTCAAATTTGGTGTCTTGAAAATTAAAAATGGGTTCGTTAATCATTCATATTCGTCAACTGAAAGCGATGGAAAGTATAAAAATAGCAAATAAAGCCTTTGTGCAACAATATTAAAAAGCAGAAAAACCCACGTTTAAAATGCACAAATAATATATGAAAAGCAGCAAACAGCTGTTTCGAATCTACTAGCGAGATTCTTCTTCAGTGCAAAAGGAACAGCGTGCTAGAAAAAGCAAGGCTGAGCAAAATCATAGACAGAGACGCGCTGGCTTTTATACCTTATGCGGGTGGCGAAGGCGCCGAAACAACCAATGAGAGAGAAGCAGTGGAAACGACTGGGTGGACAAGTAGCGACATCTACCGGAGAAGTAGAGAAAAGAAACCAAAAAAGGGGAATTAAATTAACGCTTTCCAAATACTTGGAAAATCTGGAGTACTAGATAAGTCATTGACTAAAGAGTGAGAATTTTTAATGATATGGTAAGCTTCCCAAAAATCAAGATCAAGGTTAGAAGAACATTTTTGGATAATGATGGCTGAGGAAAAATCGAACCTATGTTGAGAAGACCAAGAATGTTGAGCAATAGAAGAACGTTTGAGCTCCTGATTTTTAACATAACCTTCATGCTCTTTTAAACGAAATCTAAGAGCACGTTTAGTCTGACCAATATAAGAAAGACCACACTGACAAGAGATCTGGTAAATGCCCCAATTATCTAGGCGATCAACGGGGTGTTTGAGATTTGAAAAAGGGATTTTATTAACAGGAGAAAAAATAACTTTAAAATCAAACCTTCTTAGGATTTTAGCAACTTGCTGACTGATTTTAGGAAAAAATGTTAATACAACTGAAGTATTAGAGTTGGAATTAGAATGCTTTTCAGAATGGTCGGTGTGAAAGAGATGTTTCTCGTTGCGGGAGTCTTCTTCCCTAAAAACTTGAGATATTGATAAATAAATGGAAATATCATTTGAATTATTTTAAATGAAATTTAAGATTTTCCGTAGTGGAGTACGAATGAGAGAACAACACAATAAACTCAGATCCAGAAGATTTAAACTAATACTTGTAGCGTAATAAGGAAACTTTAATGAAAATTTGAAGAGACACATAAGTGCCTTGGGAGTGACCACCCTTACACACAATCAAAACTTAATCTTTACATTCTGAGAAGCAGGCCAAGAGTGATCAGTTTCACATTTTCATTCGTAAAGTTTTGGCGATATATAGATATTGAGTAAGATACAGATCTTGCCAAGGGGTGACCGTTACATTGGAATACATGGGGTAGTTTAATTTAGATGAAAAGCCTAATAGGCGATAATTAGGCAAGCGTTAGTCCGTGAGAAAGTAAGAAAGAATCCGAAAGCTGTCAATAGCATTAGAATGAGTGCAGTAACTTGAAAGGCGACTTAAGTTTAAAAGTACATCTGGATATTATTATCTAACCGCTGGTTTAACCAAAGTTTTGACTATCTCTTAGTAAAGGATCGAATTAAAAATCTGACAGAGAGAAATTTTATAGGCAGATGCAACGCGAAAAGAATGACTCTTTCGAAATGAAATGGCTGTGAATAATATTCTTTTTTTTATTTTATTTACATAGATAAAAGAGCAGAGAGAGAGTTTTCTGGGAACGTTAAAGTAATGTGAAAAGGAAAGTAGATTAATTTAAAACTTAGATATACAAAAAGAAATAGAAAGGGGATTTTTATATTGATAGTTAATATTAAATTTTAACTATCTAGGGATCATATTAATTACCTTTAAAGAATAATATATGTGATATCAAACGATATCACAGTCGGATTTCATCAATTTCTTATAAATAGAATCGATAATATTAGAGGAATAACCACGATCGACAGCAATAGCTTTGAGGTAATTAAGTTCAGCACTAAGTAACTGAGGAGTGGAACAAATATTAGTAGCCCGAAAAACAAAAGTATTGAAAGCAGCGAATTTCTGGTTAGGGGGATCAGAAGAATACCTGTGAGATGGTAGACTGACAGCAAAAGGTTTACGAAAGACGGTAGTCTGAAAGCCATTTTCACAACGAATAACAAGGACATCCAGGAAAGAAAGACAGTTATTGGTCTCAATTTCAGAGGTAAATTGAATGCAGGGATCAATGGAATTCATAATAGAGAGAATACGATTAATATCCGAATTCATTTCAATCAGGACATAAACATCATCAACATAACGAATATAGAACGGAAATTTTAAGATTTCAAAAAGCTTGACCTCAAAATAGTGCATATAAATATCGCATAAAATTGGACTAAGAGGATTACCCATAGCCAAACCGTCAATCATACGGAAGAAATTACCATTGAAAACAAAAGTACTTTGCGACAAGCAAGCGCGAGTGAGAAGTATAAGTTCCTCGATTTCAAAATAAGAGAAATGGAATTCACAAAGCCTTTTCTTGAGACAATCTAAAGCCCCCTCAACCGGAACGTTTGTAAATAATGATTTAACATCAAAAGAAACCACCATGTGTCCCTGCGACTTAAAATTATAAAGTTTTTTAACAAAATCAAAAGAATTCTTAACAGTGAAACAGTTACTGCTCAAAAGTGGGGAAAAAACAGAAACTAAAAATTTGGCAAGCTTATAAGAAGCTGTACCGATACTAGAGACAATAGGTCTAAAAGGAATGTCAGGTTTATGCACCTTAGGTAAAGCATAAAACCTGGCACAATGCGCAATAGACGGAATAAGGGACTTCTTAAAGTTAGCAGGAATAATGGAAGAAGACTTAATGGCAGACTTAATACAGTTAATTTCACTAGTGGAAGGGTCTTTGCGGATATCCACATACGGACCATCATTAATTAATTTATGGGTTTTTTCCAAATACGTAGATTTGTCGAGAAGAACAATCTGACCACCTTTGTCGGCCTTAGTAATAATTAAGTTTGGATCAGAACGCAAATTTTTCAGACATTGTTTAACAGGATGTTTAAGATTGGGTTTATAAACATTAGAATTGAAATCAACAGTATTGGCAATGAGATGCCTAATAGACTCTTTTTGAGAAGAAGAAAGATTGCTATGCTTAAAGGCTCTTTCAATAGGAGCAATAAGATTAGGTAAAGAAGGAATAGCAGAGACAGAAAAATTGTTATTCAATTTGAGAGCATCGAGCTGATTGTTACTTAATGGAACACTAGAAAGATTGACAACAGCATTTTGGTTAACAAGAGGCAAATTACTGCAGTTATTAGCGACAGAACTTCCACAAAGCGCATTAAATTTCTTCTTTAAAACCGAACAATGAACAGAAGAAGCTGTGAGAACTCTGCTCCATGACCTTCTGTCAATGGACTGAAAATTAGGAGTAGAATTAGCGAGGCTGATATGTAAAGAATATAACTCGCGCTCTATATGAGCAATTTTGTGGCGAGTCTCTTGAATCAAAGCTCTTAAAAGAGCTAATTTAGAACGAAATAAGACCTTCTCAATCCTATTTGAAGAAAATAAATTACAACGAATGGAAATGAATTTAGGAATAACCTTCTTACGCCTACAATCAAGTAGGAAATGTAAGTGTTCCAAAAACCTGTACTTTTTTAATTGTAAATTACAAAACCTATTGATTTGAGACATTGCAGAAAAAAAAAATTACTGAAGAATAAAGGCCCGTTAACGCCAAATACATAAAAATAGCAAATAAAGCCTTTGTGCAACAATATTAAAAAGCAGAAAAACCAACGTTTAAAATGCACAAATAATATATGAAAAGCAGCAAACAGCTGTTTCGAATCTACTAGCGAGATTCTTCTTCAGAAAAGAGTCAGACTTCTCAGACTTCTTCTCAAAAAGAGTCTATTAGGCATCTCATTGCCAATACTGTTGATTTCAATTCTAATGTTTATAAACCCAATCTTAAACATCCTGTTAAACAATGTCTGAAAAATTTGCGTTCTGATCCAAACTTAATTATTACTAAGGCCGACTAAGGTGGTCAGATTGTTCTTCTCGACAAATCTACGTATTTGGAAAAAACCCATAAATTAATTAATGATGGTCCGTATGTGGATATCCGCAAAGACCCTTCCACTAGTGAAATTAACTCTATTAAGTCTGCCATTAAGTCTTCTTCCATTATTCCTGCTAACTTTAAGAAGTCCCTTATTCCGTCTATTGCGCATTGTGCCAGGTTTTATGCTTTACCTAAGGTCCATAAACCTGACATTCCTTTTAGACCTATTGTCTCTAATATCGGTACAGCTTCTTATAAGCTTGCCAAATTTTTAGTTTCTGTTTTTTCTCCACTTTTGAGCAGTAACTGTTTCACTGTTAAGAATTCTTTTGATTTTGTTAAAAACTTCACAATTTTAAGCCGCTGGGTCACATGATGGTTTCTTTTGATGTTAAATCATTATTTACAAACGTTCCGGTTGAGGGGGCTTTAGATTGTCTCAAGAAAAGGCTTTGTGAATTCCATTTCTCTTATTTTGAAATCGAGGAACTTATACTTCTCACTCGCGCTTGCTTGTCGCAAAATACTTTTGTTTTCAATGGTAATTTCTTCCGTATGATTGACGGTTTGGCTATGGGTAATCCTCTTAGTCCAATTTTATGCGATATTTATATGCACTATTTTGAGGTCAAGCTTTTTGAAATTTTAAAATTTCCGTTCTATGTTCGTTATGTTGATGATGTTTATGTCCTGATTGAAATGAATTCGGATATTAATCGTATTCTCTCTATTATGAATTCCATTGATCCCTGCATTCAATTTACCTCTGAAATTGAGACCAATAACTGTCTTTCTTTCCTGGATGTCCTTGTTATTCGTTGTGAAAATGGCTTTCAGACTACCGTCTTTCGTAAACCTTTTGCTGTCAGTCTCCCACCTCACAGGTATTCTTCTCATCCCCCTAACCAGAAATTCGCTGCTTTCAATACTTTTGTTTTTCGGGCTACTAATATTTGTTCCACTCCTCAGTTACTTAGTGCCGAACGTAATTACCTCAAAGCTATTGCTGTCGATCGTGGTTATTCCTCTAATATTATCGATTCTATTTATAAGAAATTGATGAAATCCGACCATTCTGAAAAGCATTCTAATTCCAACTCTAATACTTCAGTTGTATTACCATTTTTTCCTAAAATCAGTCAGCAAGTTGCTAAAATCCTAAGAAGGTTTGATTTTAAAGTTATTTTTTCTCCTGTTAATAAAATCCCTTTTTCAAATCTCAAACACCCCGTTGATCGCCTAGATAATTGGGGCATTTACCAGATCTCTTGTCAGTGTGGTCTTTCTTAAACGTGCTCTTAGATTTCGTTTAAAAGAGCATGAAGGCTATGTTAAAAATCAGGAGCTCAAACGTTCTTCTATTGCTCAACATTCTTGGTCTTCTCAACATAGGTTCGATTTTTCCTCAGCCATCATTATCCAAAAATGTTCTTCTAACCTTGATCTTGATTTTTGGGAAGCTTACCATATCATTAAAAATTCTCACTCTTTAGTCAATGACTTATCTAGTACTCCATATTTTCCAAGTATTTGGAAAGCGTTAATTTAATTCCCCTTTTTTGGTTTCTTTTCTGTACTTCTCCGGTAGATGTCGCTACTTGTCCACCCAGTCGTTTCCACTGCTTCTCTCTCATTGGTTGTTTCGGCACCTTCGCCACCCGCATAAGGTATAAAAGCCAGCGCGTCTCTGTCTATGATTTTGCTCTGCCTTGCTTTTTCTAGCACGCTGTTCCTTTTGCACTGAAGAAGAATCTCGCTAGTAGATTCGAAACAGCTGTTTGCTGCTTTTCATATATTATTTGTGCATTTTAAACGTTGGTTTTTCTGCTTTTTAACGATGGAAAGTAGTTTATAAGTGTTAAGTACATGATAAATAGAAAATGTCGTATCCTTGACACGACACCATACATTTTTAATTATTTGTCAAAAAACCCCGCGACACATTTGACAATCTCTGGTGGGGCACAGGTTAAGAAACACAGGTTTACGGGAACGATGGAGACAACACGCAATCAGCAGTCAGTATGATCTTGCCTACTGGAAATTTTACTTTCGCCAGAAGAAATCTTCAGTCGAAGAGTATGTTATAGGAGACTTATGGAGAGTCAGTTCTTCCCTGTAGCACAGTTAGATGATGGTTTGAGATGTTTAAGAAAGATAAAGACAATTAACTTCAAAGGAAAATGAAGACGGAGTACCTGTAACTGAGCTCACAAAAGTCAGCATAATACCTTCGCTATTATTGTAACAGAAGATAGTTAGATATGAGAACTTTTACAAATATTGCAGTTATAATGGTGTGCTAATTAAAGCCCACTGTGTGCTAATTAAGGCCACCATAAGGCTATAATGTGTGGCTAATTGAGGCTCTGACTATCGCACGAGCACCCGGTGCCCGTGCGCTGGGCACAAAATTTCTGACGGGCACGAAATTTATCCTATTTCCATCTAAATTTCAATTTAAAAAATCATAATTGTAAAAAAAAATGTGATATTTGAGATATTAATGCGATAAAATGACAAATATGTATCTCAATATATGATTAAAAGCACATTTCAATAAATAATAGAAGAAATACTGTATTTTTATTCCTGGAACCGTTTTCAATTTTCCGGAAAACATAATTTTTTGGGTTGACACTTTTCGAATAAGTGTTTAATATCTATATAAAAAAAAAAGCTAGTATCAATAAAACAACCAATCTAAGTGGGCACGAACAATTGAAAGTGTCCTGGGCACGGCACAGAAACTTGATATTCGGGCCCTGCGGCCACACGTTGGTAACATAAAAGTGAACATGAGGCATGTTTGTGCGCCTTGAATTGCGAGACCCTTCAGGTTTCGCACAACAGGACGTTCGCGTGCAGATTGTTCGAAATTGAAGGTGATGTTAAATGAACATGAGATGAATCCCCTAATGTAATAATAGGCTTCGACTGACGCATCATTCAAGAGCATACTTGCTCATTGCGTGTTGCAACCATCGTTCCCATTAGGCGATACTGAAAGTATATGAATGGCCACTGACGTACTACTGGAAACAAATGAACAAAAAATTACCGCGTATTCATTACACATTAAGTTAACAATGGAACATAAAAGTAAATTTGTATGCAAGAAAGTATGCTAATAAAGAAATTATGGCCATTCTTTATTGAACAGCCCTCGTATTTAGATATATAGATATGTTAAATAAGACTATATTTCTTCAGCTCTTTTCAACATTTTCTAACAAAGTTGAAAAGTATTTATGCATTAGGTTTGTCTGGCCGTCTGTCCACGCTCTAAATCCCGTAAATATACTCGAATTTGCATGCAATTGATAAACCTTATTCAGGGTTACCAAGGCATGTTTGGTATTGTATATGAAGTATGTGGGATTAATAGTTCATTTACAGGGTCACTCAAAAGAATTCCGTTACGTTACAGTCAATAGAGAAAAATCGTTTGGAGTGTATTTTAAAGACATTACGCTATTTCAAATGTATTGAAATTGATATAAATCACTGAATTTGACTAAATGATTATTACTATACAATAGAGTAATACAATATATACAGGGCCGATCAAATAATTTAGATAATTTCCCGATTGTAGACGGGGACAGCTGAAATTGGGTTTTCAAATATGTTATGCGTTTCCATATGGTTGAATTAGATATAATATTTTAACAAATTAAACAGTGCAGTTTTGTATCATGATTCTGAATGTGTTGGACAGTGTTTCATAATCTATGCTTGACGCATGATTTTTTTCTTTCCTGTTTTATTTTCCTTTGCTATGTTATCCATGCAAACTTAACAAATTTAAAAAATAAATCAAAGGAAATTAAATACAGTAATATGTGAGATACCGGAACCTGTAACATTTCACAGTACCGACGGAAACAGTATCACCTAAATATAGCTGATAGATCAGAAAACTGCTTAAAACGAAATGTTATTCTGATCCCTTGCGAATTTTTCTATACATAAAAAGTATTTTAATGATTTTTTTTTTTTTTTTTTTTTTTTTTTTTTTTTTTTTTAACGAAAAAAGCATTTTACTCTATTTCATTTTATTAATTTATTGCAACCACTAATATCATACACTATATTTTATAATAGCTTAAGATTAACTTTTAATCAAAGAATTTCTCCTTCAACAGTAAAAAGTATAGTAGAACATTTTAAAATTATCTGTATATTCATCATAGAAAATTTCAGCTATTATTTACAACTTAAAACAAACGATAAAACAACTTCAGGAAAGAATGTAATAAAAACACTATGTTTATATAACATATGTATACCATACCAGAACAAGATGCATTAATTAAAATTCTCATGGAAACTCTTAAATCAGTTAATTAATTGTCATTAATTACCTGTAGATAAATAAAATATCGTAATATATGACGGTAATTCGTAAAATTTCTCTAACATTCAATTAGTTATTCAAATATTTATTCAGAGACTATTATGTGTTAATAAAGTTAAATGAGGATATTTAACATTAACATTTCATTCATATAATTTATATAAGAAATAATATCTTAGCTATGTTGATTATCAGATTCTCTTAATTGAAACCTTATTTCTGGTTACATGTTACGCAACAAAACATATTTGAGAATATGTTAAAGATATTTAAATCCAATAATCTCATTAAACCTGTTTTAATAAGTTTTTAGCTGTTTCGATTCTAAAAATCCTTTATTTAACAGCAGCATTTCATTGATACAATTTATTTAAATAATAACAATTTCTTTGAAGTTTGTTTAATAAATTACATAAGTTGAAATTTTATTAAAGATTATTATTACCTTTCATATTACATTCAGAAATACTGAATCACAGCTGAAGAAAATGTAGAACCCAATAAACCTGTTTTAATGACATTTTTAATTATTTTAATGTTTAAAAGGTTTATTTAACTATAAGAATTATTTTATGTGATTTATTAAAAGGATAATTTTTAGCGCTATTGATTACAAGTTTCTATTTATTCCATACCTCAATTAACTTATGAGACCTGTTTTAATGGCATTTTAAATTATTTTTATGTTTAAAAGTTTTATTTAACTATAACATTTAATTGACCTGATTTATGAAAAAAATATTCTTTTAGCGCTACTGATCACAAGTTGCTATTTATTTCATACCTCAAATAACTCATAGTAAATGGCTCCATGTATAAAAGCTTATAAATGCATCAGTAATTTTTTGAAACAGAATTTGCCTCAGCATAAGTCAGCTTTTTTTCTTTCTGCGTAAAGAAAGGAATTTTGGTATCTCCTTTTTAAATTAACCTTTTTTAGGTGCGTTCGTAATTATATAAATACGTAGCACCTATAGTCGTCGTTCAGTCCATCTGTCTGTCTGTTTGTCTGTCTGTCCATCTGACTGTCTGTCCGGCTGTCCGTCCGCATATAACAGAGCAAAAACTACCCAACTAAATGGTCTAAAATTTTAAAGATGTAATTGTTGCAAAATTTTGGCGAGTCATTTCAAATTTTATGAAAATTGGAAGTATAGTTGAATTTCAGGGATAGTCAAAATTTTTCCGTTACATTACGGACATTGGGGAAAAAATATTTCAAGTGCATTTTAATGATGTTACAGCCTTCCGATCAGAATGAAATTGATATGCACTTTTGAAGTGAACTAAAATATACATTAAGTACGATATGCTGTGCCAAAAACATTTATAAAACTAGTTATAGTACGAATGCACCCCATTTGCCACGTTTGATGTGCAATTTCCAACTTGATGTCTTTGTTAACAGCAAAGCAATAATGAAAATAAAGAAAATACTATTTCAATATTTTAATTTTGTTTTATTTGGTAATTTATTTTGAGTAGTTTATCCATGATGTTTCATTTGTATGAAAATTAAATTTGATTAAAATTACAGTAGAACCTCTTTTATTCGAATCTCTTTTAACCGAAACTCTCGGTTAACCGAAATCTATTTTTAAAACTTTTTTTTTTCTAGTATCACATTCCTTGTGTGCAAGAGGTCCTTTCCGAACCACGAGTACAGATAAATATTTCGGAGCTCCCGTAAACGGCGGAGTGAACTAGAATACAGTAGAAGGAAGGACAACCGGAATATGTGAATGTGATCTAGCAGGAAAAGAAAACGAACATATTAACAATTCCGAAGCTTTTGAATGTTTTCCAAATAGTTTGGCATTGCTTGAGCAGCAGAAAGACTGTGATATTGGTGAAATAATAGCATTAAAAAAAACTTCGGGATAGATCTGCAAAGCAAAACGACAAACAAAACTTTGTTTCAGACCCTTGTGAAATATGTAAAAGGTACTTAATTTCAAAATTTAAATTCAGGTAATTTGTTGTTGTTTTTAGTCTGCTATTGATTTATTTTTATTAAGCAATTGTTATCATAATAAGAAAGACCGCATGCATTTGTCCTTAATCTTAAAATTGAAGAATTCTCGATTATCGGAAAATTTCGATTTTCCGAAAGATCGTCGGCCCCAATTACTTCGGATAATCGAGGTTCTACTGTATATGGTGTCTGAAGTCATCGGAAGACCGTTGCGGATTCGAGCTTGTCATCTCGGCTACGGTCGGGGGTGGGTGGACTGGGAGACCACCGCAGAATTCGCGGAGTGCGGTGTTCTGCGAATTCTGCGCAGAGCACCACAGAATTCCGGTGCCGGTTTCGCATGCCTGTCCGAGATCTTTTCACTTTCTTTTCATCGCTGGCCATTTTCTGACACTTGACGAAAGGACAATAACCTTAACATTAATCTTAACAATAATAAACAGAAATAAATGAAAAGAATAGATTTTGTTCTATTACAACTACTATTGGAAAAAAATAACTGTGTGAAGATATGAGAATACATTTATTTCTAATAGGGGAGAATAGCCATATTTGGGCCGCTGCTTTAAATGGACCGCTGCAATTCTGCCGTTAATTACAGAAAGAGACAGCCATCTACTGATGAAATCTTTCACATCAGGCTGATGTAATTTTTTACTAGACAAAACACCAGCCTAGCATGTACTGTTTTCAGACAATTTTTAAAAACCTAAAATTAGCTGCTTTGATCTAATTTTTTCCTATTAAACGTAAGAGTATACTTTAAAACTAAGGTAAGTTTTGATGTTTCCATATACATATCTAAATTCATGTGTTTTTTGCGTATATTTTTCACGCGGATTTTTTTTTTTTTTTTTTTTTTTTTTTTAAATTATTAGTCTTGAGATTATCTGTTTTAAAAAGTGGCGCAGTTGCCTTAATTGGACCAATTTGAGTTGCTTAAATTGGACTAGATATACGATTATAAATTTGAAAAGGAAGCAATGAATTTCGAGGGCTGTTCACTTTGGACACTACTTTTTTTTTTTTTTTTAATATTTTATAATGGATCACTATCTCCATGCAAGTTTTTTTATTTTTTTATTTATTTATTTTTTTATATCTGGATCAATTTCTCTATACAGTTTAGACTTACATAAACATAAAAAATATTTTTTGCATGTTTATGTAATAAATTTTGTTTGCAATTTCTTTTATTTTGCATAAAAAATGAACAAAAGGAATTCCGGTTTAAGCCTTGCATGCATCGCTTAATACATGGTATTCAAGTAACTGGCGATTAGTTCCATAATTTCTATTCTTAATTACTTATAACTTTGATTTATATTTTGAATACATTTTGATTTAAAACAATTACTCTTACTTTCAGACATTTGATTTCATTATATTTCATTGCTGTTGTTTTGTTTGATTGTTTCATTAATTGCAAACTTTGCTTTTAATAAAATTAGTTATACGCCCTACTCATTAAAACAGTCTAATATTGTTTGGTCCAATTTAGGTGACTGGGGTTTCCAACTTAGGCGACCAGTCGATGAATTTGGACCACTTTTGACCTTTTTTAAAAATTTAAATAAAACAAGATTTTCAAAAAGAAATTGTTCTAAAGCTTTATTTAGTTAATAAATGAATAGATTGAGAAAGTATAGTTATATTTTGCAGATATTCTGAAAATAAAGGGAATTACACCTGAAAATATGTGAAGTGGTCCAAATTCGACTACTCTCCCCTATACCATTGATTAGGATATAATTATACTATTACGCTAATAGTTGATACTTACATAATATTAAATAATACTTAATTTTTAAATATGTAAGTGAGGGGTTAATTTTATTCATTTTACGCAATTGTTCCATATAAAATTGGAATTCAAAAAATTCCAACGGAAACTGACTTAGGAACTAAGATTTTTGATCCGCTTAGTATAGATGATTGATTTTTTTTTAAAGAACCACGCCTATAAACTCTGCCGCAAATAATCGTATAGAAACGTGATTGGTACCAGTCGATGAGTAATAATATCTACTAATTAAAGTTATGCGTAAATTCTGTTAAGAAAGTCGTCGATATATAAAAATTGTACAAAACTTGAAATGTTTCAACATTAACATTTAATTTTGACATCTTGTTTGGATTTGTTGGTAAATTTTATTTTCGGGTAAGAAAGGAAAAGTCATTCGATCAAGTACTTTAAAAATTATGGAGATTTAACGTTTGGAGGTCCTGATGTTAAATTCATTTTTGAATCACTTCAAAACAGATTAATTACACTGTGGGTAATTTTTTAAGAACTTCTCAAAAACGAGTTGGTGGAATGGGCTGTAATTTTTTTTTATTTCTATGTTTGGAGTTCCTAGAAATTGATTTCTGTAACAAACTTCATCAAGTACAAATCAAACATTTCTCGAAAAATAATTTCGTAAATAATATTTTGAAAATAATTTTCGAAAAAAACATGAATTTCTTAACGTTAACCGATTTTTAAATACTCCAAATGTGCGTATCACAAATTACAGCTCATTCCACCGACTAGTTTTTGCTTCGAAAAGCATCCGCATTGCAATCTGTTTTAGAATGATTAAAACTGAATTTAACGTTTAAAGTTCTAAACTTCCAAACTGTATAAGTATACTGTATTATTTGAGGAATGATTTCCCGTTGGGTATTCGCAGATAAAATTTACCGAAGACGCCTAACATGATGTCAAAATTAGGTGTTGGTATTAAAAAAGTGAAAGATTCTTACATTTTTTATTATGTAGGCGACACCTAAGCAGTATTTATGTATTGCGTTTTGCTTCAAAAAGTATCCACATTATAATCTGTTTTACAACGATTAAAACTGAATTTAACGTTAGAAGTTCCAAACTTTAAAACTGCACAATTTCTAAATTATTTGAGAAATGATTTCACGTTTGGTTTCCGCAGAAAAAAATTATCGAATACCCCAAATTTGATATCAAAATCAGGTTTTAGTATTAAAAATTTTAAAGATTCATACATTTTATATATATAGAACGCCCCCGAAACATTTTTTATGTATTGCGTTTTGCTTCAAAAAGTATCCACATAGTAATCTGTTTTAGAACATTTAAAACTGAATTTTACCCTTTATCTACTGACGGTAGTTATAAGTACCATTAAAATAACTTGTTATAAAATTCATTTAATACACCGATTAGTTGTAATACAGTTTAGAATGAGTTATAGATACATTACTTTATCTTGTTCCAAAAGCATTATGGGTTACACAAAACAAAAATATTTTTAAAAGGATGATTTCTTTTGTCTTTGCATCTTTTCAGCTTTCTTGGCGTTCGGGGGGGGGGGGGGGATTTTTCAATTAGTAAATATTTCTATATTTCTATTGCAAGAACATTATATTTGTACATGTCCTAATTCTACAAAATACTAAGTAAAATATTTAAAATAAAATATTTGAGTGGGATTATAAATATTGCATAAAATCCCTATAAATTCAAATTTAAATAATACTTATAATTACTTCAATCCTTCTAAAATCCTTGAAAAATGCGTTAAATGATTACGTAAATCTTCTAATGTAGTTTAAACAATTCACAAAAAATGCTTTAGAAAAGGAAAATTTCATGAATTTATAATTCAGTACATAAAGGGTTAAATTTTGAAGTTCTAAACTTTAAAACTGCAGAATTATTAAATTATTTGAGGAATGAATTCCCGTTTGATATCCGCAGGAAAAATATACCGGAGACTCCAAATATGATGTCAAAATTAAGTGTTAGTATAAAAAATTGCAAGTTTGATGCAGTTTCTATATGTAGAAGACCCCCTAAGCAATATTTACGTATGGCATTAATTAGTAACAAGGGTATCATCGACTGATACCAGTCACATTTTTATATGATTATTTGTAGCAGAGTTAGTAGAAAGTAGTACTTTATTTTCCCCCAGGCCTGTACATTAATATTGATTATTGCCAAATTTTGTTGAAAATAAGTCCATTTTCTATCAGCAAAGGAAGTACTACAGTAAATACAGTAATACTCCACTTACGTCAGCAATTCGTTCTAATCCTAGAGACGTAAGTCGAAAACGACGTATGTCGAGGTACATTTAGCTAAGCAAAAAAGCATAAGTAATAAAAATTCTCCAAAATCTAATGAACATATTCTAGTGTATTTAGGTATTATGTTACATATATTTAACATTTGCAAAAAAATACTTTTGCAATATAATAATTTGGAATAAATCAATAAGTTGTTAACTTAAAATTTATTGTTTCTCTATCTTTCCCGTTCAGGTCTTTGAGGATGTGAAAAAAATTTGCAATGAAATTTGGACCGACAAATTTTCTTTTTATCTCTTATAAGCTCTCTGTAACAGCAGAGTGAGTTTCTGAGATTTTTCTAGTGACTTTTTATCTGTTTGTCACTATCACTTGACTGTCGCGGGAAAGTTTCCCTTCATGGAACCAAAAGTCTTTTAAAAAGTTCAAAATGTGTCTTAATTAAGGAATTTTTTTTTCCAGGGAAGACGCCGTAAATGCGGATTGACGTTTAACGAGGAGACGAAAGTCGGGGTTTTACTGTAACAATATAATTCGGATAGCTGTTGATTATTTAATAAAACACCTTGCCACTATTTCATTTCTAAATCTTTGCGTTAAAATCTCTAGGATAAAATTCTGAATACCAAAGCTTTAAAGCTTTATATAAATCTTTTTAAACATAGAGCTACAAACTTAAATGAGAACAATTAATTAACCACATAAAGTGTAGTTGAATCTTTATTGTAATCAAGGAAAAGTTGGCACATGTCGCGGTTAGAGAAAGAAGAAATTATGCAAATCCTTTTCGCAAGATTAAAGACATGGTACATTTTATTTTTTAATCATTAAGGAGATTGAAGTTAAACTTTCGAAGTGATGATGATGATAGATGACTAATTCTGGACTAATTTATAGGTTTTTTCTGTTTTTCAAGTAATGAATAATAAAAAAAGATGATTGGGTTAATAAAGAAAATTACAAGAAGAAGAAAGTTCATCGATAACACTGCTCAACACTTGAAATTGAATATTACACCTGTTTTGGGGTATATATCAATCGCTGAATACAAAAATGGAACCAGTTTTTCCCTATCAGCTCTAGTTCTTATAATGTAGATAATAAGCTAGATAATAACATGCTTTCCTGTTATTGGCCCTTGAAAATCAGGATAGTATAATTAAATGCTTTAATTAATATTTTGTAAGCATGAAACATTAAAAGAAAAGTGTGACACGAAACATTAAATATCATAAGAAAAATGTACTAGATGAAAATAAATTATTTCATATCAAAAACATGGATTTTGGATACAAATTTCAGTTATTTCATATACAAGAATTTACTTTTGTATGAGTTTCGAGAATGTGTTCTCCTAGGAAAATCCTTCATTAGATTTCAATTCTGTTCTCACATCTTCATCGCATCTTTCTTGACATATGATCCATTGTTTTATGTCTTGGTGAAACCTTTCACTTCGCTTAAATCACCAAAGTTCTCTGGGAAACGATCTAAGTGAATGTGCAGATAATGTATTTTAACAATTATATTACAGCTAAGTTTGTTGAAATTAAATAGTGTATATCCTAAGAATAGCCTGTAGTCTTGACTTTTTGTTGCCAAAAATGCTTTTCACAGCGAGAACAAAAGCAGTAGTCCAGGCACATCATTCTATCTCATTCACTGTTGGTGTGAAACTGTGGACCATCTGAAATTCCTGCTCTAACTTTTTCCATGCTAAGTCCATATAGTTTATGTGAAATTTATTCAAAACACGAACAGTCCTTATTCGAAGCTTTAAATTAAATAGTATATCCTCTACTAATTGTCAGAAGTTGTGTGCCTTTTTGTTCCCAAGAAAGATTTTCATAATAAGAACAAATAAAGTCCAGGCACATGATTCTATTTCACTCATTAGTGGTAATGAAGTGTGGGCCATTTATAAGTTGTCTAATCTGTACATAATCAAAATTCCTGCTTTAAGATTTTCCATGCTAAATCCAGATAGCTTATGTGTTTTATTTTAACTTACAATGTTTGTTTGTATGTTGCAGTCAAACCTTGTTACTGATTTTTCAACCACTTCCTGTTGATACAGAGCTTTGAAATTTGGAATATATATGTATTCCTGAGGGTAATACATGAATTGAGCATTGATTTTTTAAAGTTCGATCGCAAAGGGGGGGGCATTAGAGAGTAAATTAAAAAAATTTAAATTTACCCTATCTCATAAACTAATGAAAATAGAATCTTGAAACATGACAAGCCTATAGTATAAATAAAATTACTAAACACATGTTTCGGAATTTTTCAAAATTCGACTCCGAATGCGGGAAAAGGGTCCCCCAAGCGCCCCCCGTTTTCGAAAGACATCGCAAAAACTCTGCTTAAACTTGGTTACTCAATTTTAGTTTGATTTCCTATAGAGAAATCAGTATCACCTCCAAGAATGAGTAATTGTTGAAAAGTACTAACGGTAGGGTTACCACAATAGCGCCAAATTTTAGCCAAGTTGATGACATATCGCAAAATTTGGTATAAAAAATAAGTCGCTATATATGAAGCCAACTTGGCAAAAAGCTGGCTAATTTGGCAAAATTCCCATTTTAATCAATTACTCCGTATTTCTACATTTTTGTGAATTTTAATGAAAGCATTTTTTTCCCATTTATAATTATTATTAATCCCAATGTTCTTGTTTGGCTCATCTATTCGATATCTAAAAACCTAGGATACGGTGAATCCAAAGCTATTTCCCGAGTAAGCGGCCGAATAACACCCCACAAAGTAGTAAAAAATCAAGGCACAGACACATTTCTTTTTGTTGTTGGCGTGTGTAATTGGATTAAGGAATTGCTTTCTTTTGGAAAGATTTCATGCAAGAAATTTTCCACCAACAAACTCTTCGCTTAATAAATCAATGCACATTGAACAATTGACGATCATTTAATATAAATACCAATATAATGCTTACTTTGCTATATCTTAAGACTGCTTGTCAGGTAATGTTAAGTCTATGGGCATTTGATGCATTCTTGTATTTAAAATATCTCATCGGAAAATTAATGTTTTTAACTTCTTTTTCTGTGTACTCTTCTTAAAAGATGTCCCTTTTTTTCTTACTTCTCAAAATATATTTTTAATTTATGCTTAATTTTATATGAAGGGTTAAAATTTTACTCCCAGTTCATCCGTTTTTATCACATAAAATATGAAATTAAGCATAGATTTTAGAAAAATTTTGACTACTAACAAGGAAGGTCTCCATACGGACATATTCAGAAAAATCTGAAAAAATTACACAGTGTTCTTCTCATGTGGATATATATGTTTATAAAAAAATTTTTTGGCGGAAACTCGATAGAACGTTCGTAAAAAAATAATGAAAATTTCGTTTATTTGGCGATTTATCATCGGGTGGCGATAAAAGGAAATTTCGAAAAATACTTTTTTTATGTCGAATACTCTTTAAGATAAAAATATTTCATATTGCACTTGTTTAAGTAAATTTAATGTAAATGACTTTAGTTTTGTCAGTTTTAGATTGATTTAACTATACTTTTGTCATATATATATATTTATTTATAATGAAAGATAAATATCAAATTTTATGAATTAAAACAAAATTAAAATAAATTAAAATTGTTTCAATATCTCAAAATTAAGTCCAATTGAGCGCTGTCGATTCAATTCTGTTGCTATGGAAACGACTAATTCTTTGATATTGAAATGAATAATTTGTAAATGAATTTTCCCTTTATTTTCGAATACGCGTAAATATATGAAAGTATTTTTTATATATGAAATTGTTTTTAAAGTAATAAAATTAAATAACAAGCAACATAAATATGTAATACGAAAAAATGTATTTATTAAACTCTCTCATTGTTTATGTTTAAGTTCATTAAATACTTTTTACACGCATTCTAAAAATCAATTAGCAAACAATTTTCAGGTGCATTAAAAATCGTTCGCTATTGGCGAGGAAAAGTATTGCTTGCCAAACAGCGTGATGCTTTCGTCTTTTCGCGCCAAATACTCGAAAGTATTTTATTTTTTTTTACAGACATTCTACTGCAATTCCGCCTCTAAATTTGACTGATCCTTTATTACATACATAAGCAATTTAATTAGTATTTTTTTTTCAAAATATTCTGAGTATGCCCAGTATGGAGACCTTTCTTGTAAGAAAAAAAGAGCCATACTTTAAGAAGAGCACACAGAAAACAGATATAAATATATTAATATCCCAAGGATATACTTTAAATATAAGAATGCATAAAATGCACTATCGAGTTAACATTACCGAGGATAATTCGGAAACTGGGTAACAAGCAACCTTAACTTGAGATTGTGTATGATAAAATTTTAAGCATCTATAAAGTTCCATTAATGTGGAACTGCAAATTAAATTCAGAGAAATTAATTAACAACATAAAATGTACTTGAATCTTTATTTTAATCAAGGAAAAGCTGGTAAGTGTCGCAGCTGCGGAAGGAAAAATTTATTCAAATATCTCTCGAAAGCTTGAAGACGTAGCACGTTTTAGTTCTTAATCATTAGGGAGTTAAAGTTAAGCTTTGAAAGTGACGATGATAGATTATTTAAGTGTGGGCTAATTTAATGGTGGTTTCATTCTCGTTGGGAAAAAATAAATTATAATATGGTGAGGAAAGCATTCAATATTAAATACAGAAAGTTAAAACAAAATGTTATTACGAAAAAAATATATTTGTAAAGCTCCATACATATAATTTCCCGCACAACGAGAATATTTCAAGATTTTACTAAATCTATTATTAATTTGTATGACACTAAGATAAGCTTTTGTAATAGATATTTATAGAGGAATTAAGTCTGGTGTAGCTTAATGTTAGTTTAATAAAAGTTTAAAACATCGCTTTGTACATTAAAAATTTCAAAAAAAATGTACGTTATTACTTTAGAAAAATTGTTTTATACGCCAATAAAGTAAAACAAAACATCCATGTTCCGTGTAATTGTTGATTATCTATTCTAAATATCGGATAACAGTATCATGAATGAAATCAATAAAAGAACTAGAAAACAGAAATTGTGCTTTTTCAGAATTTAGTGTCGCCCCCGATGTAAAACAAAATATATGTATATATAAATAGTATAAAACATATTTCAATATTAAGACTTAAAGCAAACGCTTTTATTTTATATAAAATGACGTCATTCGCATCCGCTTAAGAATTCCTCATTTACGACCCACTCTTAAACAGCTACAGTATAGTACGCATAGGATATCACTTAACGCGAAATAACATACAAATGAAGCAAAAAGATGCCGTCATTCAATAAACACGTCAAAGAAAAAAAACGGTTATCTAATGATTCAAATGCCTTTATTTCTTTGTAACATTAACAACGATACTTAAAATTAAACATAGTTTATAATAGCTGCCTGTTTTATCAGAAATCATTCATTTATATTTTTTCAAAATAGAATGTATTTTAATTACTTTTCCTTCCGTTTTTATGAGAAAATGCCAACAAAAAGATATAATTGCTATTTTTTAACTATTTTTCCTTTATTTTCTACAGAAATGGAGTACTTCCGTTGCCAATATTAAGCAAATGGCTCTAAAAACCACAAAAAAATAATATCTCAAAAATAAATGGAGATTGCAGTTTTCAAACAAATTGCATTTGAAAGTACTTTTTTTCCCGATACGACGGTATAAAAATTGAAGTTTTGCTTAGAAGTTTTACAAAATGCAGTAGTGTTAACAGTACAATGATACATCTGTTTTGTTTTACGGCTGGCTTATACAACGTAACGTTATTTTTTGGAGACGACACAAAATAAGCTGGGAAAAAGAAATAGCATACCGGGGGTTAACAAGAAATGGGTGGAGTGCTTTTGGAAAGAACAATATTATTCTGAAGAGTAACATCCCTGTTTGTTTGAAAAGAACGGTGGTTACCCAATGTGTTTCGTCTGCTCTAACTTATAGTGCGGAAACATGGGTGCTAACAAAACGGGTGATACAAAGATTACAAACAACAAAGCGAAGTATGGAAATATGTATGCTATGCATAACTAGAAGAGTCAGAAAGAGAATAACTTGAATAAGAAGTCAAATGAATGTTTTTGACATCATAGGAAGAATTAAATGTCTAAAATGGAGCTGGCTGGGCACATTGCAAGAAGACAGGACAATAGACAAAGCACAAACACCCAAAAGTGTAACACCCCCAGAGATGTAAAGCGACCAAGAAGACGACCTCAAGTAAGATGGAGTGACGAAATCATAAAAGGGGCCGGTGTTAATTGGATGACTAAAACACTAGACAGGAAACAGTGGAAAAATCTGGGGGAGACCTACATCCAGCAGTGGTCTGAAAACGGTTGTTGATATGATGATGATGATGATGATCACTATGCACTACTTAATTTTGCTAATTCTTCACAATAAATTGTCTATGATAAAATTCTAAACTTTCATTATTACATCAATGGCGTTTTTATTTACTGTTTCATGTTGGTTTAGTTCAAGTTTGATAAAATACGAAAATTATCCGCATTCAATAAGTAAAAATTGCAGGAAGATCATTCAAAATTTAGCAATATATAATCCTTTTTCCTTTGAAAATTATTCAGGCTTGAAATTTTCCACCAAAGTGTTGATAATTAGTTATTTATTAAATCAATAAAAATTTTGTACAATTGTTGATTATTTAACGTAAACATCACTATATAATGCTTATTTTTCTAAATCGTTGTATTGCATTTCCTACGATAAAATAGTAAATTTTATAATATTCGGTAAGCCTAAAACAATAAAAGAAATTCAAAGAAATTAATTATCAGCAGTTGATGTATGATCGGCAAAAAAAAGCGTGCATGTTAATCTCTAAATTGTCACAGGAAAACAAGAACGAAAAAAGAAAAATGAAAAACACGGAAATAGGTGTTTGATTGGAAATTATTTATTTTTTCAATTCACGTAAAAGAAATAAGCTTAGAGGTTGGTCTTGATATTGAAATTATAACAAACTCCAAAAGTTTCAATACGGACACGATTTTGACGATATTTGAGGTCCTTTTTTGGTAAATTTTACATTAAGATGCTAAAAGAGATGCCTTTCTGTTACGTAGTTTAGGATTTATGAAGGATTTATGAAAGGTTGGAATTTAGCTCAAAAACTACATGGCGGAATTAATTGTAATTTTTTGGATTTACTTATTTAATGTTTCAAGAATTTTTTAAGAAAAATTTATAGGTTTATAATTCATATTTTTCTCGAAAAGAAATTTCTAAAAGTAATAATTTTCGAAAGAAATATGAATTGTAATTTATAAATGTTTTAACAGATTTGTAGAAGCTTCAAATGTGCGAACTCCCCCCCCCCCCCCCTTCAACCAAGTAGTTTTTGAGTTATGCTTTAAAAACTACTATCATTGCAATTTGGTTTGAAACTATTACAAATGAATTTAACATTAGGGGTTCCAATATTAAACTCTCACAATTCCTAAATTACTGGTACGAATGGCTTCCCGTTTGGTATACTATGGTAACATTTACCAAAAAAGCCAAATATCCATTCCACATTAGGTACTCCTATTGAAATTTTCAGAAGTTGTTACAATTTTAGTATGAAGACGACCCCCTAAGCTTATTTTTGTAATATGAATGGAAAGAAAACGTAATTTCAAGTAGAATGTTTTTTTCCGTTGTTCTTCACTTTCTTATATCTTCGCAAGAATAAAGTATTTTTGAATAGCGTTTTTCTACGGATTTACACCATTGAAAGATCACAGATACCCAAAAATACGATTTTACAAAATGTCTGTCTGTGATACAAATTTTGTGGGCGATATATCTGAAGAACTAATAAGCGGAATTTAATAAAACTTTAGATTCAGTTAGTCTCTGATATCAATTGATGTTAATTATGTTTTGGTGTAAATCGCTCAAAAGGTGGCGTTGCTATGCTGCATAATTCAAGATTATATCAATAGATTTATCTCAAGAACAAATGCACTAATTTTCTTCAAACTTCAGGTTCAGTTAGTCCTGATATGAATTATTGCTGTTTAAGTTTTGGTGTAAATCGCCCAACAGATGACGCTGCTATGCTGCATTTTTCGCGATTTCCGCAATAGCTGTATCTCAAGAACTAACGCATGAATTTTTATCAAACTTCAGATTCAGTTAATCCATGATATAAATTGGTCCTGATTAGTTTTTGGTATAAATCGCTCAACAGTTGGCACTGCTATGCAGAATGTTTTACAATTTCCGCAATAACACTATCTCAAAAACTAATGCACGGATTTTCGTCAAAATTCGGATTCACTTAGAAGTTGACAGTTGCTGGTGATTAGATTTTGGTGTAAATCAACGAACATGTGGCATTGCTATGCTAAATTTTTCAGGAAATATTAACATGTATGAGATTGAAGAAAGTTTTGGGATTTCCACGTCCGACTAGTTTTCTGTGATAATTTGATGATTAATATAATGCATTCTGTTTTTTTTTCTTTGGATTTTTGTACTTAAATCATTATTATAGAGTAAACAGGTTAGAAATTGCTCGTCAAACGTGACAAATGAGGTGCGTTTGTAATATAACTAGTTTTATAAATATTTTTTTGCACCGTACGTTGTTCTGAATGTATATTTTAGCGCACTTCATAAGTGCCTACCCATTTCATTCTGTGCTAAAGGCCAACATCATTAAAATGCACTTGAAATAATTTTTTTCCCATTGGCCTTAATGCAACGGAAAACTTTTGACTGTCCCTGTATTTAAACCATACATCCGATTTTCATAAAATTTGAAATGACGCGACAAAATTTTGCAACACTTATATATTTAAAATTTTAAACCATTCGGTTGGGTAGTTTTTGCTCTGTTATATGCGGACGGACGGACAGACAGACTATAGGTGCTACGTATTTATATTGTTGCGAACGCACCTAAAAAAGCTGCGCTTATCACAAGCACGTTTTAGTCTTAATCTTAGGGAGGTTGAAGTTAAGTTTTCGAAGTGACGATGATAGATGCTGTAACTCCGGTCAAATTTAATGATTATTTAATTTTATTTGGGGGAGAAATTAAATTATACCTGTTGTGATGAAGAAAACAGTTTAAATTGTATGAAATTCATTGGACGTTTTGTTAATTTCTTGTTCTTTAGAGAGGTCCATACATAAAACTTGCAACCAACGAGTTTATTACAGAGTTTTATTAAATCAACCTATTTTAAAAGTGTTGACCGTTTAATCCAAATGTCACTGTATAATATTTATTACAATAAAGCTTTAAATTAAACTGTCCACGCTAAAATGGGAAACTTTTATAATGCGACATAAACCTGGAACTACAATTTAAATTCCGAGCAATTAATTAACAACATAAAATTAACTTGAATCTTTATTGTAATCAAGGAAAAGCTGGTGAACGTCACAGCTGTGAAAAGAAAAAGTTATGCAAATATCTCTGGAAAGCTGGAAGACATAGCAAGTTTTAGTTCTTAGCTATTAGGGACGGTGAAATTAAGCTTTGGAGTTGACGATGATAGATGATTTAAGCCTGGGACTTATTTAATGGTGGTTTAATTCTGCTTGCGGAAAAAAAGGTATTATCCAAGTTGCAGTTTTGAAAAATTCAAAATAATGGATTCAGGAAGTACATATAATATTGTGTAAAAAATATTTTTTCCTTTTTTGAAAAAAATTCACAACAAGAAGCTGATTACTATCTTTTAGTGAATAAATAACTTCAGTACACTGGTTGATTATATTTAAACTAAATGCCACTATAGAGGAAACTAGGAAGGGTTGACCCACTTTTTAAAAAATAAACTTTTAACAACATATTATTTTATTTTTTAAATAGTGAACGTAGAATAAAGTTTTATATATCATTTTATTCGTTATTCAATCAGTTATAAAAATATAATTGCTACATAAGTTTAATATATAAGAAATTTGAAAAATGATTGATTTTATTCATGAAAAAATAATGGGTCATGTCTCCCCACATATGGGAGGGTTGACCCACTATATGGGAGGCTTGACTCACTTTGTTTTATATTGAAATATTTGTGAAGAGAAATAAAATCAGTTTAAAAAAACAAAATAGCTTTATGCAACATGCTTTAATTATTATAAAAACAATATTTTTGAAAAAATAATGCTTAAACAATCCTATTTAGATGCGATCGCAAATCAACGGAGAAAAATTTTGTTTTAAACAGGATTTTGTGTGAGCAGTTATAATTGTACAGCTGGGAAAATAAAATTTTAACATTTAAGACAGTATTCCATTAGAGACAGTTTCCGTTTCATAGGGTTTCATGTATTATTATTAGGGATTACAATCCCGGGATCCCGCATCATTTTTAATCCCGAAAATCCCGGGATCTTGTCTGCCAAATCCCGGGATATTCGGGATTGTCCTTTTTTTTTTAAATGGAACAATATTCAGCTGAAATAATAAAAATATATTTATAGACTTTCTCTTTTGGAAAGAAAAAGAATTAATTTTTATGAAATTTATATATCCTTGAAAAAA
Source organism: Maratus speciosus (assembly GCA_963932465.1). NCBI lineage: Eukaryota > Metazoa > Arthropoda > Arachnida > Araneae > Salticidae > Maratus > Maratus speciosus. The sequence goes on along the minus strand of OZ010790.1, from coordinate 573,616,828 downwards.
TATACATATTTCAAGTATATTTTACATATTTCAAAGCGATTAAATCGTTTAACATGAAAACCTTTTGACTTGCAAACAGATGTGACCCGTTCGGCTATTATTTGGGAACAATGAAATCATTTGTTTATTTCAATTTCGCCGCGTTTAGAAAGCCGGTCGTTTCAGCAACTGGGAATCACAAAATTTCGAATTAGAGTTTACTGATAAGCGTCGCATTTGAGTTTTATAATCATTATTATGTGCTAACTTCTTTGCTTTTCGGTCGTTTATACTTATTTTGCTTTAAAGATGTCTAATGAAAAGGATTTTGTAGCTCATAAGGAAGATAATGATACATCTTCAGTATGGCACTGCTATTTAAGGTCAAAAGATGAAAAAATTGCTAAACGTAAAAGATGTAACCAAGTGCTTAAAACGTTAGGTGCATCTACTTACGTTATCTCAATCCGCAATAACGTTAGGTGCATCTACAACGTTAGGTGCATCTATATTGAAATATTTGTGAAGAGAAATAAAATCAGTTTAAAAAAACAAAATAGCTTTATGCAACATGCTTTAATTATTATAAAAACAATATTTTTGAAAAAATAATGATACATCTTCAGTATGGCACTGCTATTTAAGGTCAAAAGATGAAAAAATTGCTAAACGTAAAAGATGTAACCAAGTGCTTAAAACGTTAGGTGCATCTACTAAGGGTTGCATGCACATTTATTGACAAAACATGGTACTAAAGTTTAGAAAGAATTTAATATAGTAAAGTGAGGACAGACGCCGCGGTCGGACAGATGCCGCAGAGATTGTATTGGCGACACTAGCGCTCCCTAAGCCAAATTAAGAATTTCGTTGTGTGCCTAAGTGCTGTCTGTTGTGTTGTATGCGTTTACGCTGCTTAACTATTAGTATTCAAATATTTCTGCCTGCTTTTATGCTTCAAACCTGCGTGGAAAGTTGCTAAAATTATTCTAATAAAGTTTTATTGCATATTTTAAGCCAAATAAGCAGATATTTCATCCCAAAACCAATTGCAACTGTAGAATAGATCATCGTAGAATACAGACATGTGCTTGCCTTTCTCACGCGTCGCTCACATGACACAAAATGGCGGCGCAGCATCTTACCCTCCACTATGGGACAGATGCCGCGCAGGGGTTGAGGGACAAATGCCGCAAAATATATTTTTGTTTTTCGGTTCAATAAATTCATCACTGCGATTTAAGTATAACTAACATTTAAATGAAGGTATATTAGCGCATTCTGCTACTTATCAAAATATTATCAGCAACAATGCTGGTTCTCCATGTGTGAACAAGGAAAACATAGGCCCTTTACAAGTGTCACCATTTAAACTGTTAAACAAAATATCTCTTATCCCAATGGTCAAAAGGTCCATACAGCCAAGTAAGAGAAATCAAAAGGATGCAAATATTACAAGCAGAAAGTTTATAAACAATAAAAAAGAAGAATGAAATAAAAAGCAAAAGACACTAGAAAGCGTCAAAGAACAACAGCTTGGTCGAAGTAAAATGTTTAAAAAACGGAAAGGAAATATCAACTTGAACACACCTTACTTGAGGAAGAAACTAAAATATGAGTCATCTTCCGATAATGGCGAAATTCTTCTTTTATAGATTTTGATGGCAGTATGGAATTTGATGACTCAGAATGTACTGATTGTGTCTGGAGTCTTATCAAGGAACAAAGTCTAAAGCGAACAGGGTTCAGTGCATGAAATTCAATCGATAGCTGCATAACAAAGGCTCACTTTACTTTTGCAACGGGAAGTGTGATGTGACTGTGGGCGAATGGAAATACAAAATTAAAGAATGAGAGGTAAGGCAAAAAAAATTAGACTAGGGTCTAAATAGAATATAAGTAATGCTTACATTAAGAGCAAACTGCAATGTTCGCCTGGATGTAAACCAGTGATTTATATCTTTTTTGTAATTATGCTGTCTATTGTTTCCAGTAATTATGCTATCCATTCACGTAAATTCAAATATTTTTCGTTTCATTTTCATTTTTTGTCTTAAGTTTTATTTTTCGAGCTTACACTTTTGCAATTTCGTTAAACTTTTCACAATTTAGTGATATACATAATTTATGTAAGTTTACTGTTATTTATTTTCATTTTAAGTAGTTTGAGGAAATAAAAATGTGATTTATTTGAAAAAAATAAACAGCATAGCTTTTTTTCTCCATGCGGCATCTGTACCACACCCCACACCCCATCTTACCCAGCACTTAAAAAATTATGTTAAAAAAGGACGTTTGGGAAAATAATTATGCCTGCTTTATTAAGAAGGCTTTAACTTGTTTAACATAGAAATTAGATTCTAAAGGGTTTGATCAATGATTTCTGGTACTTAGTTTGTTATTTTTTGCTTTATTGTACATTTTACAAGAAGAAAAGAAAATCTGCGGCATCTGTCCTCACTTTAATATACATCATCTCTTCCGTCCACACGTCAAGATTGCATAGAACATGCATTGCTTTCTAAAAAGCGGAAAATAGAAGATTATTTTAGTAGTGATAAGGAATCACTGGATTTAATTTTATTGCGAATGACAGCTAAAGACTATTTTTCATTTAACTTCAACTGATTTAAGAAACTTATTGATAGCTAAAGGCTATAATGCCAAAATCTGCAGTATCAATTCGAAATCATGTAGTGAACTATAATAAAAGAGTTAATTACAAGTGAAATACAAACTTTTAAAAATTCAGGAAAAAAATTTAGTTTGACTTTTGACGAATGGACATTTACTGCAAGCAAGCGATTTATGAATATTAATGCCCATTCAAGAAATTTAAATTTGAGCAAATTCAGGAATTTAGGCCTTATGCGCATATATGGATCTTTTACAGCAAAAAAGTGCATTGAAATGCTAACAGAGTGCTTAAACGAATATGACATTTCCCTTAAAACAGACAATGTTACAACTGGGACTTGGAGATGAAACTTTAGATGCCGTCATATTTCTTAGAGCATATTTTCAAAGGAATACCGATTAGTTAGGAAACAGTGAACTATTCAAAATAATCTTTTTTTTTTCACGAGGAACGTAATAATTTTTTATATTATGCAACGTTTTCGAATTTTAACAGCTATTGCTATTTAGAAATTTAAACTATACATCTATGTATTATTTTATTCTATGTGTGTGTGTGCTAAGTTCTTTTATTTCAAGAAAAAAATCTTCATGTTAGGGAAAACCTTGCATTTGCAATATCCTAGAATTATAAACTTTAATTACGTGGGTATGAGAATAATTCATAATTTAATTCGTGATATTAATTAGTTTTTAATATTGTAAATATTAAACTATTCAAAAACTTGTTTAACAGGAAATAAAAGAAATTATCTAGAAGATGAAGCATGGACATTTCATGTTTTTTGTTGCATTTTCAAACATCAACAGCGTATTTCTTTTAATTTTCAATTGTTCTAATTTATCCTATAAGTTTTGATAATTAATTGAAGTTATTTTTTTTAATTTGGTATATTTTCATATGTAAATTAGGCTGTAATTTTGCTTTGTCTTTTCTATAGTATTATGATATTTAGCTATTGTAAAAATTGATGATATTACAGAAATTCTAATTTTCGTAATCCCGGGATTGAATCTAAGCAATCCCGAAATCCCGGGATTGGAAATTAGTCTCGAGATTGTAATCCCTAGTTATTATGTCCGGATTTAGGAGCCACTGTCAGTCTTTTTTTTTTTTTTTTTGTCTCCTTGTCCTACTTTTTTGTGGCACTCGGCCTGACAACTCTAGTTGTCACATAATTTGACTTCATCTCACTGTATTCATCCTGGTGAAATTTGTCTACATACACTTCTTTGAACCCTTTCAAAGGCAAAACACTTTTAGTACTAAAATTTTGAAATAAATGACTGGCACCGGAATTTACGAACAAATTTATTTGCAAATAAGAAAAATGTATATTTAACATACATATTAAATGGAAAAGATTTTAGCAAAATTCTGGTTCCATTAAAATAAAGTGGTTTCATAAACATACCACTGCCTCTTAAAGGGTTAAGACTGCTGCTTTCATACTTTCTAGTCCTCTCTAGTCTTTTCCACTGTTTCTATTTACCGATTGTAAGTAACATTTAAATGGAAATAAATTCCTATCAACTTTCCCATTTATATTTCATAAAATTTTTCTTTCAGTGGATACTATATAAATTTTTCCCATCTTTCTTTAATCTGTTTTAAATATTTTCTTTTTTATCACCCCATTTTTCTGTAGTTTTACAGTTCTTATTTTATATATAACCATTAACCTTTCATCATGCACAGTCTATAATAAAAAGGTTTCCAAAACCACTTACTTAAAGGAGCCTTGAGCATCTGGTCAACTCCCCCTCACATTGACTGGGTCAAGCCTCTCCACATAGCCCTTTTTAAAAGAATTGCACATTGTTATGTTAAACCTAACTTACTGTACAATCTTTATGTCTGGAACGAAAGCTCGATATTTCTGCATTACTTAGAACCTACTTATTTAAATTTCTATGATATATTTTATTTGAAAAAAGCTTAGAAAATATTTAAAAAAAAAAAACACAACTTTTACGTTGAAAACGCCTCACATTTGATTTTTTCCACACCTATTTCGATTATCGGTACGAAACAACGACTGTTCTTTGCACATTCCAGTAGCTTTGGTTGACACCTATTGATAAAACTCTCAAATTCTTTTAAATAGGAAAACTGATGGGTGGGTTAAGCCTCCCCTATGGTCAACCCTCCCTAGGCTCCCATATTGCTTAATTTGCTTAATTTTTACATTAAATTTTCAGTGATAAAAAATTAAACTTTTATATTGTTCTACAAAGCTAGAATTAGAATTTCAATTAAAATAACATTTAACAGCATAAAGATTAATTTAATTTTTATTATAATACAGGAAAACCAGCATATGCTGTGGTTAGTAAAAGAAAAAGCTATGCAAATCACTCTCCAAATCATAAAAAAACACTACGTTTTAGCTCTTAATGCTTTTCTCAAATCCAAAATGGCTACTTTCGGACACGTTTTCAAGTTTATTTTTGTTGTTAAACGAGTGAAGTTAGAAAGTGCTCTTATTCAGAAATTATGTAATCGAAGTGTTCCTTAATTTTTACGAAAACGATCTTTCAGAAAATGCTGTCAGAAATGGCGTTTTGAAAGAAATTCCCGGAAGCGACAGGGTTAAAAAGGAAAAAACTGCCGTGCTGAGGCAACAATTGCTTATAACAAGATATAATTAATTTACCGGAAGAAAACTGTTCGCTTACGAATCTTTTTAATATAATCATGCCTTCAAGTGTGACACTTTTACGCTTAAATTTGAATTAGAAAGTGCGTCAGAAAGTTTTACGTTGTTGAGTGGGGGAAAATATTCTTTTTTGAGAGCCGCCCTAATCATTAGAGAGATTAGAGTTAGGAAGTGAGAATGATAGATTATTTAGGTATGAGTTACTTTAAGGATGATAATTTTATTTTTGAAAAGAAAAAACTTATAATATGCAGAAAATTGAATTGGAAAGTGCGTCAGAAAGTTTTACGTTGTTGAGCGGAGAAAAAAATATTTTTTTCTTGGGAGACACGTTAATAATTAGGGAGACTGGAGTTAAGCTTTGGAAGTGACAATGATAGATTATTTAGGTATGGTCCAATTTAACGGTGATTTAATTTTATTAAAAAAAATTTAAAAAAAAGAATGAAGATTACTCGCATCCCAGTGATAAGAAAAAAAAACTTATAACATGCAGGAAGCTCATAGAAAATTTCATTAAAATATTGCTTTTTTAAAAAATATTTCATGCCTGAAATATCTGACCAACGAACTCATTCAGTTTTCTTTTTTTTTTAATTAATGGTGATTTAATTTTATATATAAAAAAAAGAATGAAGATTATCGCATTCCGGTGATAAGAAAAAAAACTTATAACACGCAGGAAGCTCATAGAAAATTTCATTAAAATATTGCCTTATTTTTAAAAATTTCAAGCCTGAAATATCTCACCAACGAATTCATTCAGTTATTTTTTTATTAATGGTAATTTAATTTTATTAAAAAAAAAAGGAATGAAGATTACTGGCATTGCGGTGATAAGAAAAAAAAAATTTAACATGCAGAAAGTTTATTGAAAATTTCATTCAAATATTGCTTTTTTTTTTTTTTTTTTTTTTTGGAAAGATTTCCTTTTTGAAATATCTCACGAACGAATTCATTCAGTTGTTTCTTTATTAAATGAACATACATATTTTAATTAACTTCAACACAATTATTCTAATTGTGGTAAATAAATCATACGAATTGTAATTTTCTAAGTGAAAACGTGTCCGGGCCAGGATTTGAACCAGGTACCATTTGGCTTAAGCTGCCAATCCTCTTCCAATTGAGCTACCCTGGACAAATCTGTCGAACACAATTCACTCAAATAATCTTCTTATATTATCGAAGGTAATGGAACTCCAAGTAAACGCTGGGTATGTGATTACACTTTCATTATTTTTAACACAATCATAATTTTGTTTAAATTAATCGAAGTGTAATTACGTATCTAGCGTTTACTTCGAATTCAATTACCTGCGTTTTATTTTCTTGAGTTGTATCATATATCATAGCAGATGATCTTATAAAAAGGTTTCTGAGTGAAGTGTGATTGCCAGATTTGTGCAGAATAGCTCACTTGACAGACCATTGGAGCTTAAGCCAAAAGGTCCCTCGTTCAAATCCTCGCCTTGACAATTTTTTTACTGAGAATTACAACACAAATGAATATGTGCAGTACAATTGTTGCTTATTTGATCAAAATCTAAATAATAAATTGTTTATTTGTATATATTTATGGCAACTTCTCCATGAGAGCTGAAGCATTTGTAACTTTCCGCAACTGAAGAACTACAACAAAAATTCAGAACAATTAATTAAAGAAATGAAATACACTTTAATATTTATTATATTTATGGAAAAGCTAGCATATGTCGCAGTTAGGGAAAGAATAAAATATGCAAATCTCTCTCGATTGTTTGAAGGCATAGCACGTTTTAGTTCTTAATCATTAGGGGGATGGAAGTTAAGCTTTGAAGTTGACAATGATAAATGATTTAAGTCAGAACTAATTTAATGGAGACGGAAGGTAGTTTTATTTTTGAAAAAAAATGCATATCAATCACATTGCGGTAATCAAAAATATATAATATTCAGAAAGCTCGTCGAATGTGGGATAGAACAAAATAATATTGCTTTTTTCCTTTGGTAAGATTTCTTCCATGAAATTTCCAACCAACAAACTAGGTAGTAAAATTTATATAATTAAAATAAGTAAAAAAAATATATATATATATATCAATCTCATTGCGGTGATCAAAAGTGTATAATATGCAGAAAGCTCGTCGAATGTTGGATAAAAAATAAAATTTCTTTTTCCTTTTGTTATATTTCTCGCATGGAACTTTCCACCAACAAACTAATTAGTAAAATTTATAAACTTAAAAACAGTAAAAAAGAAAAATGAATATTAATCACATTGCGGTGATCAAAAGTTTATAATGTGCAGAAAGCTCCTCGAATGTTGGATAAAAAAAATAATATTGCTCTTTCCTTTTGTAAGATTTATTGTATGAAATTTCCCACCAGCAAACTAAAAGTAAAATTTATAAAAGTAAAATAAGTACAAAAAAATGCATATCAATCTCATTGCGGCGATCAAAAGTTTATAAAATGCAGAAAGATCGCCGAATGTTGAATTAGAAAAATATAATGCTTTTCCATTAGTGAGATTTTTTGCATGAATTTTCCCACCATCAATCTAGTTAGTAAAACTTATAAAATTACAATAAGTACGAAAAAACTGCATATTACTCTCATTGCGGTGATCAAAAGTTTATGCAATGCAGAGAGCTCGTCGAATGTTGGATTTACCAAAAATATTGCTTTTTCCAATATAGTATTTCTTGCATGAATTTTTCCGCCAACAAACTAGTTATTAAAATTTATTAAATAAAAATTAGTACAAAAAATGCATATGAATCTCACTGCAGTGATCAAAGGTTTATAAAATGCAGAAAACTCGTCGAATGTTGGATAATAATAAATAAAGTTTCTTTTTCTTTAGTAAGATTTTTTGCATGAAAATTTTCACCAACAAACTAGTTAGTAAAATATATATAATTAAAATTAGTACAATGCAATGGTTAATTATTTAATATAAATATCAGTGTGATGTTTATTTGGTTACATCTTTACACTAAATTGTCTATCAGAAAGTACTAAATATTTAAAATGTTCCGCAACTGAAGAAGTACAACAAAATCTCAGAACAATTAATTAACGACGTGAAATATACTTTTAACTTTATTAGAGTCATGGTAAAGCTAGCACGTGTCAAAGTTAGGGAAAAAAAATAAAATATGGAAATCATTCTCTAAAGCTTGAAAGCATGACGGAATTTCGTTATTAATCTTTGAGGAGGCTGGAGTTAAGCTTTAGAAGTAATGATGATAGATGCTTAAAATCTGCATTATAAAAGAAGACGAATCATATATGAGGCATTCTCAATAATTTTAACTTTTAAGTCCCTGAATAATAATTTTTATTTTAGTACATATTCTTGTTTATATATATATATACTGGAAAACATCCCATTGCATGATTTTATAATAATATTAACGAGATAAATAAGTGATCATGATGAGTGTTGGACGATGTTGGGGGTCCAAATACACCACGAAATTCCTTACCGTCCCTTGTCCCTGATGCTGAATTTTAAGTTTGGAGCTGTCTGTATAAAATCGTTTCAACAAAAGTAATACGATGTAATTTTTTTCCGAAACTGGGACAATTGTTTCATATAAATATGTAGGAAAAAATTAACCTGCACACATTTTTACGGTTGTTATTATTTTTTAACTCTGTCCCTGAATTTTAGATTCCTTACCGTCCCTCTTGCTAAAATTATACAGAAAATCACTTCAGATGCAGCCACAGAATTTTTTTCAACTTTTTTTTCTCTGCAGAAGTATACTAGAGAAAGAAGCATGCTAGGCTAAAATTCTTTGACAGGAAATTTACTGCAGAATTTAAATCAGCATTTAAGTATCAATTTCAAGCATCGTGGCTTTATTGGTAGTCTTACCGTCCGCGAGGTTTATTCCTGCACTTTTCGAGGAATTTTTTTTATTATTATTTAATCCAATATAAATAACTGTTGCTAAAAATCAATGAAAATTGTAGCTATCACTTAGTCTTAACATGATTTGCCTAAAAATAGGTGGTAATTGTCCTTACCGTCTCATCCTTACCTTACCATTTTTTTCCTTACCATCCCCCTTTTTTCCCCCTTATCGACCTTTCTTTAACACCCCTTTAAGGCAATGTTATGGCAAAATTTTGTACTAAAAATATTACATTGTTATTGTTTCTTATTTGAATGTACTGTGGGTACTATGCAAATTCATTTTAAGTAAAAATTTAGAAGAAAATAAAAAAATATAGTGGTAAAATGGTAAGGAAAATTAAACTCTAAAGGTTAACTTAAACCTCAGTTAAATAAAAAAAATCACAACTGCTGACCATTTTTTCCTTATTTTGAATCATTAAGGCATTTGTCTATAAGATTAAAATGTTATTTTATTAAGTTTAATTTCACCAGATTTTTATTCCTGAAAGTTAAAATTTTGTGAGAATGCCTCATTTATTACTTCTGTTAACAACACCCCTTTTTCTATGCATTTACAAAACGCACAACAACGAATGAGGTATCATTCGAAAGGTTTTTGAACCGGCTTCTTACATACTACACTCCCTTATCCTTAAAACGTATTTTTTTTATGAAAAAGTAGAGTTAATTAAAAATTAAATCAGCATTGGTTTCATAAAAAACGAAAGTTTTTTCTCAAATCAATGTTGCCATGACAATAAAAATACTACATTATATCATGTTCAGCAATGACTATAAAAAATAAATAGCACAAAAAAGATAAAGTGTGGTTGTCAACGCACGGGTTTCTTTTATATTTAGGATTAAATAGCAAAATTGAAACTAAAATACTTGGAAGAAAAAGACACCATCGAGCATTCGAAGTAGTGGTATTTCACGTGTAGCTTTAAAGGTATGCTTTGTTATATTAGATTAAATTGTATTTTATATGTATTACATTTATTTTTTTTTTCACTAAGCGGATGACGTCATCTTCTAATGCAGTAAAAATGAGATTGTTAATTTTTTTTCTCGCGCGTGCCTTTTGCTATCTCTTTTTACTGTAACTTTGATGGGGAAAAATGAGATGATATTCTGACTGTACTACTGTTGTTTGCAGATATTTTTATCCTTAATTTTTCTTCAGAAGTTTAAACCTACCTCTAAAAAATATTATATACTGATAAACAATATAAGGCTGCAGCGCGAAATCGTCGCACAGGTACACTGGTCGATTCTTAATTCATAACAATTATTATACACGTGTTTGATACTTATGTTATCTTTTTGGTTTACAGATTTATATCTGAATACTTTATAATAATTTCTTACCGTTTAAGGGCATGAAACTCATTCAATTATCATAAAATGAATTGCGATTAAAATAACGAAAAAATAACATGTTGTAAATACATCGATTGTTATAATATAAAAAAATAATTAACTTTTAGAGAAATTAAATGTTATTGAATTATTAGCTATTAGATACTTTTATAAATTAGTGTTATTTTTTTAGATTTTGAAATATAAATAACATACTCCTGCTGTAAGAGTCTAATTCAAACTTCATAAAACCAAACTCTATAACCACTATAACATAAAACACAAATTGATAGTTTATTGGAGCTTTTAAGTTCATTCACAAAATTTATGAAGTTTTAATAAAAATATTTGAAAAAGGTGACAGTATTTAAATAGTATATATATCGTTTTCACGCAATGTTTTTAATATGTATTTTTATTCCTATTTAAATTATCATATGAATCAGATATTATCTGAAATTTTACATAATAAACGATAAAATATGACACAAAAAATTGTAAGTATATAAATACAGATAATATGATGATAATTTATAGTTTTTGAAGAAATAATTCTTAACTCAAGCGAATTAGTAAGCACACGTTGATTTTTTTTTTTTTTTTTTTGGAGGTGTGGCTATTTTTCACACTGCATATAATGGTAAATGTTACACAAAAATTGCAAATATATCAGTAGAACATAGGTTAGAAAATTTATTTTTGTATTCTGACACTTAATAGACAAATGTTTCATGTTAATGGATTTTTTTTTTTCGCTTTAAAACGTAAATAATACATGTATGTAGTGGTAAAATATGGTACAAAAATTATAAATATATCAATATAATATATATTATAGAACTTAATTCTTATCCCATTATATTATGAGGTTGAGCAAAAAGTTCTGGGAAAATTTTAATCTAATAGTCTACAAGTTTGCACAGTTAGACGGCGTCGAAATTTCCCAGAACTTTTTGCCCAACCTAGTATTAGTCAAATGTTTGAAGTTAGTAATTTTTTATGTAAATAATGTATGTATGTATATAATGATAAAATATGATACAAAACTTAGAAATACATCAATATAATATATATTATTAACTTAATCATTATTAACTTAATTCTTATCCCGTAGTACTTATTAGTCAAATGTCTAAAGTAAGGGTTCTTTTCCCTTTCAAAATGTAAATAATGCATACATGTATATATATAATTATAAAATATGATACAAAAATTGTAAATATATCCATATAATGTATATTATAGAATTTTAATATTTTCGAGTTATGCTTATAGGTCAAATGTTTGAAGTTAGTGGGTTTTTTTACTTTTTCGCTTTAAGTTGTAAATAATACATTCCTGCCGCATAAAATCATGAAAGTATACAAGTCTTATTCAAACTCCATATCACATAAAAATACATAAATAAATAGACAAATGCGTGTTGATGTTCGTTAACAAAATGTACGAAATTTATAATAAAAGTATTTGAAGTAAAGAAAAAATAAAGGTTTTTAAACAATTGTATTTTTTTTTCTTTCAGTTTTTAAGTATTGATTAAAAATTAATACTTAATTTCTAAAGCTCTTAACTCTAGCTAATTTTTGGGCACATATATTTCATGTTATAGTTCATATTATTTTCTTTGGCTATGCATGGATATGATACATAAATAGTAATAACAATAATATACTGTAATAATAATAATATTTATTTATACAATTATTATATACTCATTGCGTATAAAGTTATGAAACTGTACAATAATCTAAGTAAAATTCCATAGCCCATAAATGAAACACATATATAAATATTCAGTGAGTAGACGAAACGCAGTATTTCACCTTTATTCAAACATAAAATACATTATATATACTTTAAAAAGTTCACCGTTTTACTTAAAAAGTGACTAAAATAATAGAAGAGATGTTACAAGTTAAAAATATATACATTTTATTTAAAACTTTTATATAAATAAATGGAACTGCAGTTAATGATAATATATATTTTCTCTAATTAAGTTCAATCCAAGAAACTGCTACTTCTACTTTCAACTCTAATAATTATTAGCTCTCTCATTTTCAAAACGAAGTGACGTATTTGTATAAATAAACAGAAATTAGTTATTAAATTATTCTCCGATGAAGAGCTTCGAAAAGCTTGAAAGTACAAAGAAGTTTTAAATAAAATGCATAGTTTTAACTTGTAACATCTCCTTTATTATTTTAGTCACCCTTTAAGTAAAACAGCGAACTTTTTAAAGTTCATATAATATATTTTATATTCAGTGAGTTTTTTAGGTATCTTAAAAAAGGTAAAAAAAAATTAATAAACATATTAGATACATAAAATTGTTAAAACAGTTTCTCTCTTACCTTGCAAATTTGTATCTATTGCTTTTAAAGAATGCTTAAATTCCAATTTTAATGAATTAGAAAAACGTCTATAAATTTCAACAATTAAGGTGAAATAATTTATATTTATTGAAATTAGTTCTTAAATAATTAATTTGTGCGTTTTGAAGCTAATTTTGCTTTGTCGACTTTGAAATACAGGGTGTTTCTAAACTCATGGTACATACGCTAGGGGGTGATAGAACACATCAAGACGAGTAATAGTGAATAGGAAACCAAGGGTCCCAAACGTCTTCTGAAGGACATAGGCGCCTTTAAAGTTTAGGCACCAAAATTTCAAATGATTATAAAAAACGGAAAAATTGGTCGATTCGTTTGCGGTTTTCACTAAAACTATTCTTTATGTCAGTATTTTCTTAAAAATAAATTTTAAAGATACAGTTCAAAAAATGGCGATACAGGGCGCTTTAGACTTTGGAGTAACCAACAACTATTTTTTACCGTTATTTTTTATATCTCATTATATGCTTTCAAAAGCTTAGACTTAAACTTAAATTTTGAGCTCAAAATCTGAATCGTTGGGAGTGGTTAAGTAGCGCAAACCGAACTGTGTTCAGGAGGGGGTTCAAATTTCAACTCATGAACACAGTTCAGTTTGCGCTACTTAACCACTCCTACCGATTCAGATTTTGAGCTCAAAATTTAAGTCTAAGCTTTTGAAAGCATGTAATGAGATACAAAAAATAACTGTAAAAAATAGTTGTTCGTTACTCCAAAGTCTAAAGCGCCCTCTATCGGTATTTTTTAAACTTTATCTTTAAAATTTATTTTCAAGAAAATACTGACATAAAGAATAGTTTTAGCGAAAACCGCAAACGAATCGACCAATTTTTCCGTTTTTTATAATCGTTTGAAATTTTAACTCCTGAACACAGTTCAGTTTGCGCTACTTAACCACTCCCAACGATTCAGATTTTGAGCTCAAAATTTAAGTTTAAGTCTAAGCTTTTGAAAGCATGTAATGAGATACAAAAAATAACGGTAAAAAATAGTTGTTGGTTACTCCAAAGTCTAAAGCGCCCTCTATCGGCATTTTTTGAACTGTATCTTTAAAATTTATTTTCAAGAAAATACTGACATAAAGAATAGTTTTATTGAAAACCGCAAACGAATCGACCATTTTTTCCGTTTTTTATAATCATTTGAAATTTTGGTGCCTAAACTTTAAAGGCGCCTATCTCCTTCGGAAGACGTTTGGGACCCTTGGTTTCCTATTCACTATTACTCGTCTTGATGTGTTCTATCACCCTCTAGCATATATACCATGAGTTTAGAAACACCCTGTATAAATGATAATTTAATAAGCTGGTGAAACTGATAAAATTAGCACTTAATGAATTACAATAAAAACAACGATAACTTACGTAAATGAAAAACATAATAAATAGGCAGATTAAAATTTAAACTTGTTACCAAATCTTTTGAAATCCGTAACAAAAAAACTGAAGTAACAAAAATAGATAAATATTATTGAAACAGTTTCTATTGCTTGTATGAAAATATAAAATTGTTAAAACAATTTCTATCTTTTTTCACAAATTTGTATGTATTGATTTTTAAAGAATGCTTAAATTCCAATTTTGATGAATTAGAAAAACGTCTATAAATTTTAACAATTAAAGTGAAATAATTTATATTTATTGAAATTAGTTCTCAAATAATTAATTTGCAATTATTTTGAAACTAGTTATCGACTAGCTTTATGAAACTAGCTTTATCGACTTTGAAATATACATAATAATTTAATAAGCTGATGAAAACTGATAAAATTAACACATAATGAATTACGATAAAAACAACGAAAAAAAAACGTAAGTGAAAAACATAATAAATAGGCAAATTAAAATTTAAACTTGTTAGAAAATCTTTTGAAATCCGTAACAAAAAAAAAAAAACTGAAGTAAAAAAAAATAGATAAATAAGATTGAAACAGTTTCTATTGTTTGTGTGTAAATATTTAATTATTGATTGCTATGTGGTACTTAAATTTTAATTTTGCTGAGCCTTTTGTTTCAAATTTTATATACTAATATATAAAAAGTTGTAAATATCTCAACAAACATAACATGATAATTTGTTCGAACTTGAAGAATCCGATTTTTAATCTATTCAAATTATTAGAGACAAGTGTGAAGTTAATGTTATTACTTTTTTGTGGTTTTGAGATAGAAACTTCATTACTTGAAGTAACAAAAATATATAAATATTTTTAAAAAAGTTTCTATTGCTTGTATGCAAATCTTTAATTATTCGTTTTTATACTTAATACTTATTTTAATTTTGATGAGACTTTGCTTCAACTTTTATATAATAATCCATAAAAATTTGTAAATATCTCAACAAATATTACACGATAAAAAAACTGATATTCAGAGAATTCAGTTTTTAAACTATGCAAATTATTAGAGGCATATGTGAAATTAATTTTATTAATTTTTCTTTGTGGTTTTGAGGTAGAAAGTTGATTACTTGAAGTAATAAAATAGATAAATATTATTAAAACAGTTTCTATTACTTGTATACAAATCTTCAATTACTGATTTTGAAACATAAATTTTAATTTTGCTGAGACTTTTTTTTCAACTTTTATATAATAACCTATAAAAATTTGCAAATATCTCAACAAATATAACATGATAAAAAAGAATTCAGAGAATTCAGTTTTTATTCTATGGAAATTATTAAAGGCATTGTGAAATTAATTGTATTACTTTTTCTTTATTGTTTTTATGTAGAAACTTCATTACTTGAAGTAACAAAATAGATAAATAGTATTGAAACAGTTTCTATTGCTTCTATACAAATCTTTAATTATTGATTTTGATACATAAATTTTAATTTTGCTGAGACTTTGTTTTTATAACAATTATTTTATATAACAATATATAAAAATGTGTAAATATCTCAACAAACATAACATGATAAAAAAGTCGATATTTAGAGAATTCAGTTTTTAATCTGCACTTATTATTAGAAACATGTTTGGAGTCAATGTTATTATTTTTTCTGTATGGTTTTGAGTAAGAAATAATACAATAAATAAGATGTATATATTAAAAACACATAAACTTGTTCAATGGTACGCATGTACAAGATCTTTTATACAGACTTGTACAAATAAAATTAATGGTAAAGCATAGTATTGACGTTTCGAACTGCTTCTATTGTCATCTTTAGGATAAATATCTTATTGGAATGCTTAAAAGTCTAGAGACGAAAGCTTCTTGTCGAGTTTTGATCAATTATATGAATTTACAAGCATTTCGACATCATATTTATCCCGAAGACAACTGCAGAAACAGTTCGAAACGTCGACAGCATGCTTTATCATTAATTTTATTTGTACATGTTCGTATAAAAGTTCTTGTTTATGTGATGTGTACCATTGGCAAAGTTTATGTGTTCTTAACACATACATCTTATTTATTGTTTCATTTCTATCCCAAAACTACAAAGAAAAAATAATAATATTAACTTCAAACATGTGTCTAAGAATTTGCATAGATTAAAAACTGAATTAACTAAATGTGAACTTTTTTATCATGTTATGTTTATTGAGATATTTACAATTTTTAGATTATTATATAAAATTTGAAACAAATTCTCAGCAAAATTAAAATTTAAGTATCAAAATCAATAATTAAAGATTTGCATACAAGCAATAGAAACTGTTTCAATAATATTTATCTATTTTTTTTTACTTCAAGTAATCAAGTTTCAATCTCAAAACCACTAAGAAAAAGTAATAACATTAACTCAACTTCACACATGTCTCTAGAAATTTGCATAGATTAGAAATTGAATTATCTAAACATAAACTTTTCTAATATGTTATGTTTTTTGAGATACCTACAAATTTTTATATCCATCTTATTTATTATATTTTATGGTTGAATTATCCTACTTATGTTAAAGAAATACAGTGAAACCTCTCTGTGTGACCATCTCCCTGAACGACCATTTTTTTATGGAACGAAATTTATTCCCATAGGCTCAATACTAATTTTACCTCCATTCAGAGACCATCCCAGTTGAACTCCCTCCATGAGCGACCCATTTCTTTGAAGAAAATGAAACAAATTTCGTTTTTTCCTGGTCGCTTAAAGAAGGTTTTATTAGAAAAATAATTCCGGAGAGCACATTATTCATCAAACTTCTAAACTAAGTTTAGAATTTTATTTTATTTCCGTAACTTTTAAATGTTTAAACCCCTTTGTGCCTTTTTAGGCAATAAATTTAACTCTGGTGACAAATTAAGTATGCCGGTCAATAGATAAATTAATGAAATCATCATTATTTGTTACCGTCCAAAAAAAAAAAAACAAAAAAAAAAAAAAAAAAAACAAATTACATTTATTTACTGAACTTCGAAAGGATTTGGAAATAAAAGTTATGAATGATAAAATGGTAAAATCAAAGCAAACGTCAATGTATTCATTTTTTAAACTCTGCAGTTATTAACTTATGTAATTAACTTTTGTTTTGATACTTAAATTTTCATATTTTACTCTAATGTTAAAAATAAATTTTAGTAACATTAATTGTTACCTTTTTTCAACAGTTAAAATCTAGACTTAAACATGACCTCCATTAAGAGACCACCTCTCAGAGCGACCAATTTTTATTGGAACGGAACGTGGTTGCTTTAGGGAGGTTTTGCTGTAATACATTCATGCCGCATAAGGTCATGAAACTGTACTAGTCTAATACAAACCCCACTCACGCTTGTGCCTAAACGAACTTCAAGACCGGCCCATTCATAGTTCTTGTTTTGCTAGGCGGCGAAAATTTATTGATTTCCTTTAAGAAATGAAACACGGCGCGAAAAACGTGACGCATTCTATGTATTCGGTCCTCTACTTGCGAAGAAATCTCTCTAATTCATTAAATATATTTTTCTGAATCACATCACTCACCTGTTTTACAAATTTCCAAAGCCAGGTAACAAATTCCAGCAAGAGCAGTTTTATCGCCTTGTAAAAATTGCGTCAAAAGAGTATCTATTTTTGATGCAGGAAAGAGTTATATCTGGAGAGATGTCTAAGAGAGCTTTGCAGAGAGATTTCCGAACAGGAGATGAGAAAACGTCTGAGTTGCGACTGCAGCGCCCTCTAGCTGGACCAATAGAGAGTTGTCGCTGGTTTTAAATGTCAGCAGCAAAATAGCTATTGTTTGCTCGAGGACCTGAAGTGAAATAGAAAGAAATCAATATAGGTATTGGTAATCTGAGTCCGAGTTTACATGGATTGAATGTTTGAGCATGATATTTTCACATTTTTTTTTCTTAAGATAATATAATTTTGCAGTTCATAGGTGACGGCTAATAAACTGCTAATAAACAGGAATATGATTGAATAAAAAAGGAAGATATAAGGGTTTTTTTTTTTTTTTTTTTTTTTTTACTTTTTCTAGTAGAATTATGTTGTTTTTACATTCTCTTATTTAACACAACCTAGTTAGGTGCGTTCGTAATTATATAAATACTTAGCACATATAGTCGTCGTTCGGTCCGGTTGTCCGTTGGACCGCATATAACAGAGCAAAAACTACCCAGCCGAATGGTCTGAAATTTTAAATATATCATTGGTGCAAAATTTCGTCGAGTCGTTTCAAATTTTATGAAAATGTATAGTTTAATTACAGTGACAGTCAAAAGTTTTCCGTTACATTACGGCGAATGTGAAAAAATTAATTCAAGTGCATTTTAATGATGTGACAGCCTTTCGAGCAGAATGAAGTTGATATGCATTTATGAAGTGCACTAAATATACATTCAGTACAACATGCGGTGCAAAAAATATTTATAAACCTAATTTTAATACGAATGCACCTCATCTGCCACGTTTGATGTGCAATTTCCAACTTGGTTGTCTTAGGATAATATGAGTCGTAACTCATCGAATTCGTCGAAGCAAAATGTTTAAAAGGACGTATTTACTAAATTAATAAAAATTAACAAAAATAATTAAAATAATTAATCAATATACAGTAAAACCTGCCTGTGCGACCACCTCCCTGAACGATCATTTTTTCATGGAACGAAATTTATTTCCATCGGTTCAATACTAGTTTTACCTCCATTCAGAGACCATACCAGTTGAACTCCCTCCATGAGCGACATTTTTTTTTTTTTTTTTTTTTTTTTTTGAAGAAAATGAAACAAATTCCGTTTTTTTCCTGGTTTTATTAGAAAAATAATTCTCGAGAGCGCATTATTAATGGAAACTTCTAAACGGGATTTGGATTTTTCTTTTCATCCCGTTAACTTTTAAGTGTTTAAACCCCCTTGTGCCTTTTTAGGCAATGAATTTAACTCTGATGGAAATTTAAGAATGGCAGTCAATGAACTTCTCTGCCCTATTCTGTCAAGAAACTCTCAAAGAAATGTATAAATTAAGGAAATCTTCATTATTTGTCCCCCCCCCCCAAAAAAAAAAGAAATTGCATTTATTCACTGAGCTTCGAAGTGACTTGGAAATAAAGCTATAAAAGATAAAACCGTAAAATCAAAGCAAACGTCAGTGTATTCATTTTTTAAACTCTGCAGTTATTAACTTATGTAATTAACTTTTGTTTTGAGACTTAAATTTTCATTTTTTTTTCTAATGTGAAAAATAAATTTTTGTAACATTAATTGTTACCTTTTTTTCAACAATTAAAATCTAGATTTAAACATGAACACCATTAAGAGCCCACCTCTCGGAGCGACCTATTTTAATTGGAACGGAACGTGGTCGCTTTAGGGAGGTTTTGCTGTAATTTTGCAGCTGATAGGTGACGGCTAATAATCAGCTAATGAACACCAATATGATTGAATTCAAAAGAAATATAAGTTGTATTTTTTTTACCTTTTTCTTATACAATTATGGTTTTATTTTCTTTTTTACATGCTTTCTTTTAACTTACAATTTCGTTTGTGTGTGACAATCAAATATTGTGACTCACTTTTCACCCACTTCCTGTTGTGCACAGAGCTTAAAGTTTAGAATATATATGATGGCAACACATTAATTGGGAGGCAACGGTGGGCAAATTTATTTAACGGTTACGTTTGATTTCCTATTGAGACATCAGCATCAGATTCAACAATGAGTATTTATTGAAAAGTACCAATGACGGGTTACCACAATAGCGCCAAATTTTAACTGACTTGGAGAAATATCGTTAAATTTTGGCTAACTTGGCGAAATATCGCCAAATATGGCGATAAAAAAAGTTACCATATATGAAGCCAACTCGTCGATAGCTGTCTAATTTGGCAAAATTGGCCTATTTGAATCCATTAACATATTTTTGCCTGAATTTTTGTTTTCTCAAATTTGTTGGCTAAGTCACTTTAAAATGTTGCAAAATAAACTGGAAAAATACTAAAAAAAAAAAAAAAAAAATACGCTAAAATATTTTTGTATTTATTTGATAAAATGCAAACGTACTAAATATGGGAATATCCCTATATGGAAAAATGCATAATTATATGTTTGTTCCTGATTTATATAAATTAAGCTTTTAAATTGTATATTATATACTATAATTAGTATTTTTATGAGCTATTATAAAAATATATGTATTTCTTTACAGAGACTAATTACATTATAAGTATTATTAATAAGTTAAGAATAATCGCATTTGAGGCTAGAAAACAATTTATTTCAAAATCATCTTGAAAAGCACTTTACACAAATAACTGTCCCCTAAATGTCTAATAGAAATATGTACCCATTTGCGCCTTGCGTCCTATATTTTGTACGTTACAAACATGCATAAAAAATATGCTTGAACCTATAATTTCGCAATTTTAAAAAATACGTTTTTCAAAGAAGTCTACAAGCTGAGATTATGACTTATTTATTTGGATCCTTGATATAAAAAATACAAAAAAAACTTACTTTTTACATTTCGCTATTTCCAAAAATGGAAAATCTCTAAATACCGAATAAAGGCCTTCATTTAAGCAGATAAATAACGATCTTATGCTATAATCTCTCCCCGTAATAGATAAAAATTTATAGACAATTACTTCATACAATTATAATGTTATAAAGAAGAAGAAAATTAAAAAAAATTATTAAAATTCGAAACGTCCCAAAAATGGGACGCTAGGCCTAAATGGGTTAATCTTCCATAATCGAGCTCACCACAATTTAAAATTAAACTTCATGCATTTAAGCGGGGTTTTTCAAGACTTTTCTACTTTTTAGTGCATTTAAAAAAACATATATATTTTCTAATTTTTTGTGAATTTTAATAAAAAAACGTTTAAAAAATAAAAAAAATAGGTTAAAATTTTATCATTTAAAAATCACAAAAGATGAATAGCATTTATTTCTCCAATAATTTTACACAACGAGTCTTGGAAATTACTTCCTTTGGTACTAATTTGCTAACACGTTTATTTCTGCTATTTACTAAGAAATAAGCTTAATCGTAGTGGACTGTGTTATTAACTTCAGGTCTCGATTAAACTCCGAAGATATGGGAAGCGCAGTATCATTTTGTAGCCCCTTTTAGTCTAGGGGAAATGCACATTTTACCTTGCAAAAGGTCGGGTGGAAGATTTTTTTTTCTAAATTGTTTATAATGATGCCAACATGGAAGAACCAAGTTTTCTAACAAAATTTCTTAAGGCTAAATTTTCTGTGGCCAAAAAACAACAAAATTTTGGGACATTTTTTGATTTTTTTGGAAATATCTCGAGACTCGTTGCCGTAGCATGTTATTTGTCAGTTAAAATATTAAAGAAGATAAAATTCTCTACAACTTTTTTATACACTCAATAGCAAGCGTAGTACCCTATTTCAAAAATGGGACAATTTTTTCAATTTTCTTAAAAACCGTGAAGAACGTAGTTTTGCCGCGATTATTCAAATGTTCCCCGCGGATTTAATTGTGTATGTCGACTTCTAAAAATTGGTAGTAGTAAATTTTCTGTTATTTCCACACTCACGTCTTTATTTTCATTTCAACAGACATTTTATATGCAATAAATTTATATAATTTTAAAAGTAGGGCAGAGTGTAGATGAATGAGACAATTTTCATATTTAGACAGTAACTTTAAGTGTATACAATGTTAACTTCAAAGCATTGTTTAAAAGAATTTTTCAATATATAGTAACTTATTGGCACTATAGTTTCTATTAAAAAAGATTTCTTTCTTAATTTTAATAAATTTTATAATTTTTATAATGCATACATATTTTTCCACGTATCAATGGAATAGGAGAGTCATTTTCAAAATCTGTCCATGTTTTGGAATAACCAAATCACATTTTTAGAAATAATCAGAAAGTTTTAATTGTTTCTAAATAATTATCTTGCCTCATAAACATTAATATACAAGCATCATCAGAGACTAAATTACTAATTTAACATTTTAAAACTAATTTTTAAATTTTAATGCACTTGGTATAATGACATAAGTGAGCACGGTAATGACAAATTAAGCAAAATGTTTTTATTTTTCCCCAGGCATAAATGGCAGCCATTATATCTTCTGGCCCATACAATGATTTTCTATTTCTCATATAATAAAAGCAGATTAAGAAATAAAAGTTCATTTAATTATCAATTAGAATTGGGTACGGTAATGACTTACAAAAGAATACTCACCAAAACGTTCAAAGTCTTTGCTTGTTTTATTAAAACTATAAAAGTATTTACTCTATTCACCTAAACCTGATAACAAGTTGACTTTTAAGGAGTACTTTTGCCTTGATAAAAAGGCATGTGCTGTCCTCTAAAAAAATCCGGATGAATTTTTTGTCAGAAGCATGGCAATGACACTCTTTCTTGGGACACGGTTTAAAAAAATTATTAAGAATTATAGATAAGTTTAATTAATGAAAATAAATATTTTTTTTAATTAGTAGCATCTTAATAAATAAAAATATATAAAAAAATCATAACCATCTGTTTTAAATAGAACTTTGTCAAATCTTTACCTAATAAATTGCTTGTTATTACCTGTAATAAATTGCTTGTTATTGCTTGTTATTACTATTATTGTATTACCTACGGTAATGACATTTTGACTACAAAAGAATATATTTCTTATTTTTAATTTTTTTTTATACATAATAATATATCTGTAAATTATCATTAATAAACATGATAGTTAAAATGCAATAATTAAAATTATGATATTTAACTATTTTTCTGTGCAAATGTGAAAGTACAGTAAAACATGAGACTTTTTTGAAAATCACCCATGAAAATTTGCGAAAAACATATTTTATTGCTCACCATGTTTTGCTGTTTTAAAGATAGCAAACATTGAATTGTAGTTCCATATAAAAGAGGGGACTCAAACGATAAATATCTTTTATGAAAGAAATACTTTTACCTTATAAAATAGCTACAATAAAAATGACATCAGATTATTTCACTAACTAATGTTATGCGTTTATACCTTGTAAAATTTATAAATTCTCTTAATAAAATATTTGAGATCACTACTATTATAAAAAATATTTAAAAAATTTGTTTTAAAACATATTGTCAATTTTTTTTATACTTATATCAATAAATATTTCGTCTGATAAGAGTTTTCTAAATTCAACATACCCGGAAACTCAACAATGTTACAAATATTATTTCAAAGAATGGCTCAGTTGAATTTCATTAAACATATTTTTATATTACCTATAATTATCTATATATAAATACACCAAAATTGGATGCAATCAGGAAAAATAAGAAAAAATGATTTTGCATAGTATTAGTATAAGAATTTAAGTTGGATGAAAAGGTTGAATTCAGCATGTAATCACAACATAAAATATCAATACAGTCGAACCCGGTTAAGACGCGTTTCAAGGGAGTGGGTAAAAGTCGCGTATTAAGCGGGATCGCGTATTAAACGTGATTTGTATAATGTTGCAGGAACTGGGCTTATTTACAACATCTAATCGTCTAAATGAGCTTTAGAACTTTCATTTATATGTTTACGATCGAAATTTGTATCTTTTAGTTATACTTAGATTAAAATTTAATTGAACTTAACTTTAACTCATTGTTTCTTTTCATAGAACAACATGGATTAATAACTGAAAACAAAAAGTAAATTCAAACGGCTTTATTATGGATTATATGCTGCAATCAAAAATAAAAAAATAATTTCACTCTAGACTAATTTTTTAACAGAACTGAAAAAAAATTTACCTTTGAAGCACTTGTTAAAATCATATTTAGTACTTGTGATAATGAGTACAATTATAATCTGTCCTCTTTTTTTTTTTGTTATAAGAAAAACTATCCGGATTAATAGTATTTGTGTAAAAAATATTGTTAGTGTAGCAAGGAGTAAAGAAAACAACCGAGATTTAAACAACCGCAGTCGTATTTAATTTTTACGAGTTTCATTTTTTTGCCTGCATAATGAAACATAGTAGGATATAACGTACAGTCGTGGAAAAAAAAAAGTAAACACCCCCTACTAACTCCTCAGCAAATCATCGTAGAAGAAAGTTACTGGTACCGAACGATTAGAAATAAAGTCTACTTTTAAATGATGTATATAAAATTTTCTTAGGGGGTCATCTACATATTAAAACGAATCCAAACTTCATTTTTTTCAATGGCAATGCCCAATTTTAACGAGATATTTCAAATCTTCCGTTCAAACTATGCCTAGACACCAAATTTCAAGTCATTTGAATGATAAGTTTTTGAATTATAAACATTCAAAATTTATAGCTTCTAATGTTAAATTACATTTTCATATTTTTATTTATATCTCCAGAAATTATGCTCCTAATGTGCTAATTTTTTTTGTAGTAATAATACTAATATACCCAAACATAAATACGTTGAATTTGCAATTTTTATAATTTTATGATATGAATTATGAATTATGAAATTAATATTCGAAAAAATTATGAATTGCAACTTACAATTTTTTTGATGGATTTAGATTTATTAAGTCCTGCTTTATGGAAATTCAAAAATTTCACATTTTTATTCCAAGTAGTTTTCAAATTATGCTTAAAAAACGGCAAAATGATGGTATAAGGGGCCGTCTATGATGGAAGTGAGTAGACATTTTGAAATTTATTCTGCTGTACTGTAATCTAACACGCTTTATTGACTCCTTGAGTGGCGCTTAAGGTGCCTTGATCAAGGAAGAGGCTCTCTTGGTGAACAATACAGTACGGAACTTCAATTTGGATACAGCCCTTAAAATAAGCTCGTTTTAAAATAATTTCTCGGAAACTTATGGTACGAATTGCATAAAAATTCGTTTTTAGGCTAATTGAAGGGTGTAGATTTCATTTATGCTGTCAGAATTGGGTACTGCTATTGAAAAAAACAAAGTTATGGTTCGTTTTATTATGTAGATGGCCATCTAAGCAAATTTTATATACATCATTTAAAAGTAGACTTTATTTCCAATCGTTCGGTACCAGTAACTTTCTTCTACGATAATTTGTTGAGGAGTTAGTAGGGGGTGTTTACTTTTTTTTTTCCACGACTGTACAGTTAAAATCTCACTAACAAGGTATACTAATCTTTAATCGTAATAATTTCATGACGTATCTGAGTATCCTGAATTCGTCTATCTCTCTCTAAACCATACAGGAAGCTAAAGATAAAAGAATGTTAGGACGCAGTATCAAACAAGAATTGTAGTGTTGCTAATTTAGCGGGTTTTTTAAAATTCAAATATCTCTTACTATTTTCGATTAGTAATGTTCGCCTTAATTAATCTGTTATTAAATAAAATAAATATTAGTATTCGTAAGCAGTGTTTCTTATTTGAATATAAAAAAAAACTAATAAATTGGCAACACTGAAGAAGAAACAAGGAATTCGCATCTTGATCAATGAATTCGCGTCTTAAGCGTGATTTTTTTGCCTCAAAGGACCGAAAATCTCTCGCGTATTAAGCGGGATCGCGTATTAACCATTCGCGTATTAAACGGGATATTTTTACATTAGCCTTATGGGCGATATTCAAGGGACCGGAAAAAATCCGCGTATTAAGCGGGATCGCGTATTAACCGTGAGCGTCTTAACCGGGTTCCACTGTATTTTGAAATATTTTTTTGCAAATTTCACAATAGTTAAAATTATTAATATTTTATGTTGTTTATACAAGCCAAACTCAATAATATTCAAATTCAATATGTAAAATAAACATACATCTAAAACAAGTGATATATAAAATATTTCTTTTTAAAGTCCTATTATTCCAACTTAGGTCATCAAAGAAAAATTTAATATAATCCCTTAAGCTAATATTTTTTGTTGCATTAAAATATCTCAATTTGTTGATTTTCTATGAGCAAGTAAACGCTATTGGTTTACAATGGAAGTCTATGGGAATTTGGCGAAATTTTAGAGATATCGCCAAGTCGGCGTCACTTTTGGTGACTCCTTTTGGTCGCCAATTTGGCGATATATCGCCAAGGTGGCTATAAACTTGGCGGTATTTGACGACAGAACAGGGTCCCCCTGTGGTAACCCCCTTATAGGTATTGTGATGCATTAAAAATGTGATGTGTTAAAAAATGAATTTGTAAATGTAACAAAACATTTTGCGCTTGTTGAGCAGAGCAGTTAAGAACAGCCTTAAGACGCTCACGGTTAACACGCGATCCCGCTAAAGACGCGGATGTTTTCCGATCCTTTGAACATCGCCCATAGGGCTTATGCAACAATATCACGTTTAATACGCGAATGGTTATAGAGCGATCAAGCTTAATACGCGGCAAATTTTAGGTCCTTTGAGGAAAAAATCATACTTATGACGCGAATTCATTATCAAGTTGCGAATTCCTTCTCGAGTGTTACCAATTTAGTGGATTTTTTTTTTAATTCTGATAAAAATGACTGTTTCCGAATGGTATTATTTACTTTATTTAATAACAGATTAATTACGGCAAAAATTACTAATCGGAAATAGTGGTAGATATTTGAACAAAACAAAAATGCAATTCTTCTTTGATCCCGCCTTCGAACATTCTTTGTCTCTTGCTTCGTGTATGTTTTACTTTGTAGAGAGATATAGACGAATTCAGGTTACTCAGATACGTCATAAAAATTATTATGCTTAGAGATGATCATACCTGTTGCTAGTTGTTGCTAGTTAGGTTTTAAAGGTACGTTATATCACTGCTATGTTTCATATTGCATATCGGTGCGTATATATGGCAAAGAAAATGAAACTCGTAAAGATTAAACAAATACGACTTCGGTTCTATAATTCTTCCTGCTTTCTTTACTTTTTACTATGCTAACAATATTTTTTACACAAAGATTAATAAGTCCCTTATGTTTAATAAGTTTCCAGTGTTTCCTTATTATATTAAAAATTAAGGACAAAATATACTGGTACTCATTATCATAAGTACTAAGTATGTGTTTAATAACTGGGTTGTGCTTCAAAGATTTAATATTTTCTACTTTCTGTTAAAAAATGAGTCTACCAGAAAAATTTTTTTGTCGTTATATACTTGTTTGTAACGTATTAAACGGCAATCAAGTCATTTTTTAATCTATATTTATTTTTCGTTATTATTCCAATCGGTCCTATAAAAATAAACAATGTGTTAAAGTGGAATATAATTAAATTTTAATCGAAATAGGGTAAATGCACCAGTAGTCGGCCACCCCCTAGTAGTCGGCCACTTTGAGATAAAATACGTTATGAATACCTTATTTTTGATTTCAAATGAAATATTACAATCCCCCTATATGTAGCCATCCTTTATACGTCATAAGCCATCAGCAAAGAATTGTGTGTATTTTTATTGCGTTAGTAATCAGCCATTTTTAGGTGCGTTCGTAATTATATAAATACGTAGCACCTATAGTCGTCGTTCAGTCCGTCCGTCCGTCCGTCCGTCTGTCCGCATGTAACAGAGCAAAAACTACCCAACCGAATGGTCTGAAATTTCAAATATATGATTGTTGCAAAATTTTGTCGAGCCATTTCAAATTTTATGAAAATCGGATGTATAGTTTAATTACAGGGACAGTCAAAAGTTTTTCTTTACATTACGGCCAATGGGAAAAATTATTGCAAGTGCATTTTAATGATATTACAGCCTTCCGAATGATCTGAAATTTTAAAGATATAACTGTTGCAAAATTTTGTCGAGCCCTTTCAAATTTTAGGAAAATCGGATGTATAGTTTAATTACAGGGACAGTCAAAAGTTTTTCCTTACATTACGGCCAATGGGGAAAATTATTTCAAGTGCATTTTAATGATATTAGAGCCTTCCGAATGATCTGAAATTTTAAAGATATAACTGTTGCAAAATTTTGTCGAGCCCTTTCAAATTTTAGGAAAATCGGATGCATAGTTTAATTACAGGGACAGTCAAAAGTTTTTCTTTACATTACGGCCAATGGCAAAAATTATTGCAAGTGCATTTTAATGATATGAGAGCCTTCCGAATGATCTGAAATTTTATAGATATAACTGTTGCAAAATTTTTTCGAGCCCTTTCAAATTTTAGAAAAATCGGATGTATAGTTTAATTACAGGGACAGTCAAAAGTTTTTCTTTACATTACGGCCTATAGGAAAAATTATTGCAAGTGGATTTTAATGATATTAGAGCCTTCCGAATGATCTGAAATTTTAAAGATATAACTGTTGCAAAATTTTGTCGAGCCCTTTCAAATTTTAGGAAAATCGGATGCATAGTTTAATTACAGGGACAGTCAAAAGTTTTTCTTTACATTACGGCCAATGGGAAAAATTATTGCAAGTGCATTTTAATGATATTACAGCCTTCCGAATGGTCTGAAATTTTAAAGATATAATTATTGCAAAATTTTGTTGAGCTATTTCAAATTTTAGGAAAATCCGATGTATAGTTTAATTACAGGGACAGTCAAAAGTGTTCCGTTACATTACGGGGAATGAGAAAAAAATATTGGAAGTGCATTTTAATGATGCTACAGACGATGATGTATAAAAAATAATTATAAAACTAGTTATAGTACGAACGCACCTCATTTGCCACGTTTGACGAGCAATTTCCAACTTGTTTATTTGGTTGCTGTCAAATAACCGTTTTTGCTATTTTTTTGTTAACCGATGACAAAATTTTTAAAAGACTAGTATTAATTTATTTTTTATTATTTTCTAAAATTATAAGACTCTACTATTTAAAAGTTTAATAAACTAATGTTTTTCAGTATGAAAATTAAATAAATGTATTAATTAATTTTAATGTGGTCGATTATTGGGTATTATATTTACTTACATGTTCAGTACTCGGCCACCACGGTTGACGACTGGCTAAATGGCCATTTCACTTTTTTGAGTCTATTTTTAATAATTTGATATTTTTCGTAATTTGATTTTTGCAATTTGAGATTTATATAATAGTCCAGGCAATAGAGACCGTATAGGGACTCTACCTAGTAAAATTAATGGTAGTACTGAAAATCAGCTACCTAGATGTTTTTTGGGTCGCTAAATCCGAATTTGTAACTTCCCACCAAAATTTCCCCCGTCACCCCCCCCCCCAAATTTTGGCAAAAAGCCCCCCAAAAAAGTAGCTAGAAATTCAGAAAGTAGACAAAATTTGCAACAAATTAGATATATGACATTATGACTTAGGATGAAGGGGAAGGGGGGATCTGCGTCGGAACATGCGCCGCAGTGCTGCGTGGACTAAGTTGCGCAATTCCACTTAACCACTCACACGTTTACATTCTCCCTCCCATCTCCCCTCCGATATTTCTCTATAAGGTTTTACTTTAAGTTTTTTGGGTCGCTGAATCCGAATTTTTAACTTACCCCCAAAATTCCCCCCCCCGAACCCCCCCCCAAATAGTTTTTTTAACTTAAATTTCTTATTGTTTTAAGAGAAAAGCATTACAAAATTCAGAAACTAGACAAAATTTGCAACAAATAGGATATATGACATTATGACGTAGGATAAACGGGGAGAGAGGGGGCTGCCTCGGAACATTCCCCGCGCGCTTTTCTCAAAAACCAATTTTTTTCAAAAAATCAATTTTTTCGGAGGTTGCCGGGTGAAATTTTGGTGGGAAGTTACAAATTCGGATTCAGCGACCCAAAAAGCATCTAGAAAGCCGATTTCCAGTACTACCATTAATTTTGCCAGATAAAATTCCCTATTGCCTGGACTTCATCATTTAGTGCACGTAACGCCGCAGTGCATGTTCCGAGACAGCCCTCACCCTCCCCGTTCATCCTAATTCATAATGTCATATATCCTATTTGTTGCAAATTTTGTCTAGTTTCTGAATTTCGTAATGCTTTTCCCCTAAAATAATAAGAAATTTAAGTTAAAAACAACTATTTGGGGGGGATTTCGGGGATGAAATTTTTGGGGGAAAGTTAAAAATTCGGATTCAGCGACCCAAAAATCTTAAAGTAAACCTTATAGAGAAAGTTCGGAGGGGAGATGGGAGGGCGAATGTAAACGTGCGAGTGGTTAAATGGAATTGCGCAACTTAGTTTACGCAGCACCGCGCGCATATTCCGAGGCAGATCTCCCCTTCCCCTTCATCCTAAGTCATAATGTCATATATCTAATTTGTTGCAAATTTTGTCTACTTTCTGAATTTCTAGATACGTTTTCTCTAAATCAATAAAAAAATTGATTTTTTAATAAAAACCTTTTTTGGGGGTCTTTTTACCAAAATTTGGGGAGGTTGCCGGGGGAAATTTTGGTGGGAAGTTACAAATTTGGATTCAGCGACCCAAAAAACATCTAGAAAGCCGATTTTCAGTACTACCATTAATTTTGCTAGGTAAAATTCCCTATTGCCTGGACTATAACCTTTTACTTGCATTTTATTTTATGTACACCATATATAAGGTGTCCTGGGGTAATAACGCCACGTTAAGATTCTACCAATTTTTACGGCTTAGTTTTAGATTTTTTTTTTTTTTCAAACAAATATAGGATTTGATACAGTAACTTATTGATTATGTATACAAGAAAGACTATTTTAGCAGATAGCTATTCATAAAATATAGTGGCGTGATTTCTTGACCAATGCTATTAGGCGTTATTATCCACCTGTTGGATAAAATAGTGTCTAAATCGCGGCCCTCACAACGGCTCTTATCACAAATGCACCCAAGAAATTCCCTTGCACTTTGCCCTGGCTCATACGATGTCATTATTATTTACTTTAGTGTTGCATTTTTAGACTTCATAGTTTTACAAAAAAAAAATGAGAAAAAGACTTTAAATATATCTTAAGACTTAAATAAATAAGACTTTAATAAGACTTAAATAAGACGTAAATAAATATCATTCTATAAGACTTATATATCTATAACACTTAAATAAATATCATTCATGCACAAGTTAAATGAAATTGATTTGCGCTCATACGTTTGTCAGTGACTGCAACGTTCACGAATTTCGTTCGTTTGTGATCGCGGATTTCACGAATTTAGTACGTTTTTGAGACTGCTGCATCTAGTGATTTTTTTTTTTTTTATGAGTGCTATGCGCTTAATCGTTCGTTAGTTTTTGCGGCGTTAAAGAATTACGTTTGTTTGAGATCGCGGCTTTCGCGAATTACTGCGTTTTTGAGACAGCTGCACGACGAGGTTGCTGCACCCGGTGATGTTTTTTTTTTTTCGGTTTTGATTAGCGCTATTAGTTCATACGTTCGTTGCTGATTGCGGCATTAACGAATTTCGTTCGTTTGAGATTGCGGCTTTCGCGAATTACTGCGTTTTTGAGACAGCTGCACGACGAGGTTGCTGCACCCGGTGATGTTTTTTTTTTCGGTTTTCAAGAGTGCTATGCGCTCATACGTTTTTTACTGATTGCGGCGTTAACGAATTTCGTTCTTTTCTGATTGGGCTATGCGCTCATACGTTCGTTACTGATTGCGGCGTTAACGAATGTCGTCCGTTCGTGATCGTGGCTTTCGTGAACTACTGCGTTTTAGAGACCGCTGCTCAATGAGGTTGCTGCATCCAGTGATTTTTTTTTTGTTTTGTTTTCATGAGCGCTATGCGCTCATACGTTCGTAACTGATCGCGGCGTTAATGAATTTCGTTCATTTGTGATTGCGGCTTTCGCGAATTTAGTGCCTTTTCGAGACTCCTACACGACGAGGTTGCTGCATCCAGTGATTGTTTTTTCGGTTTTGATGAGCGCTATGCGCTCATACGTTCGTTACTGATTGCGGTGTTAACGAATTTCGTTCCTTCGTGATCGTGGCTTTCACGAATTAGTGCGTTTTAAATGCTGCCGCACGACGAGGTAGCTGCATCCAGTTTTGTTTTTTTTCGGTTTTCATAAACGCTATGCGTTCATACGTTCGTTACTGATCTCGGTGTTAACGAATTTTGTTCGTTCGTGATCGTGACTTTCGCGAATTACTGCGTTTTAGAGACTGCTGCACGACGAGGTTGCTCCACCCAGTGATATTTTTTTCGGTTTTGATTAGCGCTATTAACTCATACGTTCGTTACTGATTGCGGTGTTAACGAATTTCGTTCGTTTGTGTTTGCGGCTTTCGCGAATTACTGCACTTTAGAGACTGCTGTACGACGAGGTTTCTGCACCCAGTGATTTTTTTCCGGTTTTCATGAACGCTATAGGTTCATACGTTCGTTACTGATTGCGGTGTTAACGAATTTTGTTCGTTTGTGATTGCGGCTTTCGCGAATTTTGAGTTTTATAGACTGCTGCACGACGAGGTTGCTGCACCCAGTGATGTTTTTTTCGGTTTTGATTAGCGCTATTAATTCATACGTTCGTTACTGATTGCGGCGTTAACGAATTTCGTTCGTTTGTGTTTGCGGCTTTCGCGAATTACTGCGTTTTAGAGACTGCTGCATGACGAGGTTTCTGCACCAAGTGATTTTTTTTCCGGTTTTCATGAACGCTATAGGTTCATACGTTCGTTACTGATTGCAGCGTTAACGAATTTTGTTCGTTTGTGATTGCGGCTTTCGCGAATTTCGCGTTTTAGAGACTGCTGCACGACGAGGTTGTTGCATCCAGTGATGTTTTTCTTCGGTCTTCATGAGCGTTATGCGTTCATACGTTCGTTACTGATTGCGGCGTTAACGAATTTTGTTCGTTTATGATCGCGGATTTCGCGAATTTAGGGCGTTTTTGAGACTGCTGCACGATGAAGTTGCTGCATCCGGTGATTACTTTTAGTTTTGATGAACGCTATGCGTTCATGCGTTCATCACAAAAAAAGATAACAAAAAACAAGAATTTTTTTTTATAAAATCGCATAATTATATCAAAACGACTGTTACTATAAAATCAGAAATCTATAATAATAAGATAACTACTAAAATAACAATAATAACAAACGATTGCTTTGTCACATGTATTTAAAATATCGAATAGGGAAAACCAACTGAACAAGAAACCATATTTTCCCTTAAATAAGAATTGGCGCCTCATTCTGCTCATATTGTTCAAAGATACTACGAGGCAGACTGTAATATTTTCAATGCACTATTCGAGATATGCAACTTATTAAAATTACATTTCTAAACTCGATTACGAGAAAGTAACGCGAAAATGAAGAATTGGCGCCGCGTTCTGCAAATATCTAACCACGAAATCCCAAGATAAACTGAAATATTTGCATTGTACTAGTCGAGACCCGACACTCGGAACGCGAAACTCGACATGAAACTCGACGACATGATAGTAACGCTAAAATGACGATTTGGCGCTCCCTACTGCTGATATCATACCAAGATACGCATCGACAGATCAGTCATTCATGTTCTGTTAATAATCTTGTCCTACATCATAATTTCATTTTGAAATAGGATGACGTAATAATTTTTTCTCTGCCCGCAGCCTAGTTTACGATGGTTAAACAAAAAATTTGAAAGGCCCACTACTAGATAATTTGGTACTTTTAACTTTACTTTTCATAAGAAAGAAAAATGCATAATCATGCATGAAGAATAAATTATAAAAGCATTTCCCATGACTTGCAGAATTCTTCAACGAAGTTGAGCTGCTTAATACCGTAAAAAAGTAAACATTTTAGAAAAGGCATAATACTTTTGAAAACCTGATTATGGTTCCTAACCGAAAAAGTAGTTCAATTCTTTTGCGCAGTCCTGTATTTAATCTAAAGATTTGTATATCATTCTATACATAGTATGATAAAACTTAGTATAGTAAGAAAATGCATAACAGGTTGAAAATTTACCTTCAGCAAGTTCTAGCCCTATACGGAAACATACTTGAATTATTTTGTACAGCCCTGTATATTACCAATAGATTTTTATATGCCGCACATATTAAGCTAAAATTTAATTAAGGCTAAAACGTGGTTAAAACTATCTGAAATGATACTTCCACACATTATTATCCCTGGGAGGTCATGTATTCAGTTCTTTGCTTGGCCCAGTATATGGTTTTATTTATATTATACAAACATCTCTTAGTATACTAAATATAGTTCAGCTTGAATGAGCATAAAAGCCTCTTTTAAGCCATTCACGCTGATACTCCACAAAGTTTACAAACTCTTTTGTGTAGGCTTGTATATGATCTATGTCAGTTATACACACCGCATTTTAAGCAAAGATTTAATTAAACTTAAAAACGCATGTCATAAACAAAATCACACTTACAGCAATTATCGCTAATAGAAAGATACAGTACTGTATTCGAATTTATTGTGTTTCCCTGTAAATGAACGATAAATGAACGTTGTATAGCATATCATGCTATACAACGAGTATTTTGTAGTAAGCCTCAGTAATGCAGTATCTATTTGATGTAGTATAAGAGATCTAAAATACGCTGCAAACTGCTTATCCCTGATACTATTATGTAAAGGAGTTCTTTTGCGCGGCCCTATAAATGAATAATAAGTTCTTTGGACTCCATATTGTCTAGAATGTGCAGTTAAATGCACTTCATAAATGCATATCAATTTCATTATATTTGAAATGGCCAACATCATTAAAATAAACTTGAAGCAATTTTTCTGATTGAGCGTAATGCATCGGGATATTTTTGACTGTCCCTGTAGATGAGCTATAAATTCTACACATTTTATTTTCAATAGCGATCGTGCTATTGTTAACGTCAAAAACATACAAAAATTTCAAGGAAATTCGAGTATACTTGCGAGTGTTAGAACTCGGACAGACTGAAGACAATCCAAATTCACAAACACTTTTAAACTATGTCGGAAATTGTTAAATACAATTATAATATTTTAAATTATTACTGCAACATTATAAGAAAAGAATAAATTAACACATTTTATCATTAAAATGTTGTTCTGTTTATAAAAGTTATACTTTAAGTTATTTAAATAACAAAGCATTTAAGTGGCCGACTACTGGTCCAGTGATGGTCGAACACTAGAATTGAGTGGCCGACTACTAGACCTTTGCTACTTTTAAGTTTAACTTTTAGGTAGCTTTCTTTACAAAAAAGCTACCTATTGTAGCCGTTCGGAGGAAAGCGATTTCAAAAAATTTTGGTATATTTTCATCGATCATGACCCCCAGACCCCGAAACCACCCTCCGTTCAAAATTTATATATATATATATATATATATATATATATATATATATATGACCTATGTCACACTGTAACTCCCGTAATTATGAACCGATTTCGATGTAATTCGGTGTGTACATAGTACATACCAATGTCTCGACCGAGTTCGTTGGCCAGCTTCATCCGCCGTTTTGTTTCAAAATGGCGGCCATTTAAAATTTAAAAAAAAAAATTAAAACTTGAAATGTGGTACCAAAAAATTAAAAATGGAAAAATATTTTTTTCTTATGTATTTGACCTTTATACAAAGATTCCGGAGCAGTTTTTGTTTCGTCTATATCTTAAAAAATGGCTGAGTTATAGCATTTTGAATTTCTAGCGTGGCTGACATTTTGAAACGTCCTGAATTTTGTCACGCGATAAAAGGCGTATTTATGAACCGATTTAGATGTAATTCGGTGTGTACATTGTACATACCAATCTCTCGACCGAGTTCGTTGGCCAGCTTCATCCGCCATTTTGTTTCAAAATGGCGGCCATTTAAAATTTTTTAAAAAATTTAAAATTTCAAATGTGGTACCAAAAAATTAAAATGGAAAAATATTTTTTTTTTATGTATTTGACCTTTATACAAAGATTTCGGAGCAGTTTTTGTTTCGTCTATATCTTAAAAAATGGCTGAGTTATAGCATTTTGAATTTCTAGCGTGGCTGACATTTTGAAACGTCCTGAATTTTGTCACGCGATAAAAGGCGTATTTATGAACCGATTTGGATGTAACTTCGTTTATACATAGTACATACCAATGTCTCGACCGAGTTCGTTGGCCAGCTTCACCCGCCATCTTGTTTAAAAATGGCGGCCATTTAAATTTTTAAGAAAAATTTAAATTTGAAATGTGGTACCAAAAATTGAAAATTGAAAAAATATTTTCTTCTTATGTATTTGACCTTGATAAAAAGATTCGGAAGCAGTTTTTGTTTTGTCTATATCTTAAAAAATGGCTGAGTTATAGCATTTTGAATTTCTAGCGTGGCTGACATTTTGAAACGTCCTGATTTTCCTCACGTAATAACAGGCGTATTTATGAACCGACTTGGATGTACCTTGGTGTGTACATAGTACATACAAATATCTCGACCGAGTTCGTTGGCCAGCTTCATCCGCCATCTTGTTTCAAAATGGCGGCCATTTAAAAAAATTATAAAATAAAAAAATTTAAATGAGATACCAAAAAATTGGAAAATGAAAAAGATTTTTTTTGTATGTGTTTGACCTTAATACAAAGATTCCGAAACAGTTTTTCTTTCGCCTATATCTAAAAAAAAATGGCTGAGTAATAGCATTTTGAATTTCTCTTGTGGCTGATATTTTTAAACGACCTGATTTTTGTCACGCGATAACAGGCGTATTTATGAACCGATTTGGATGTAATTTGGTCTGTACATAGTACATACCAATGTCTCGATCAAGTTCGTTGGCCAGCTTCATTCGCCATCTTGTTTCAAAAGGGTTGCCATTTAAAAAAAAATTAAATTTAAAATTCAAAATGAGGTATTAAAAAATTGGAAAATGAAAAAGATTTTTTTATGTGTTTGGCCTTGATACAAAGATTCCGGAGCAGTTTTTGTTTCTGAAAATTTGTTCTTTTGTTGATATCTTAAAAAATAGTTGATTTATAGCACTTTGAATTTCTAGCATGGCTAACATTTTGAAACGATCTTGTATTTGTCACGCGATAACACACGTATTCGCCTATTTCGATGTAAGAAGGCATGTGGATAGTATACATCAACACCTCGACCAAGTTCGCTGGCCAGATTCATCAGCCATCTTGTTTCAAAATGGCGGCCATTAAATTAAAAAATATATATATATTTAAATTGAGGTGCAAAAAAATTAGAAATTGAAAAAGGTTTCTTTCTTAAGTATTTGATCTTGATATAGGGATTCAGGAGCATTTTTTGTTTGTCTTTACCTTAAAAAATGGCTCAGATATAGCAGTTTCAATTTCTATTGTGGGTGACATTTTGAAAAATCTGATTTTTGCATGCGACAGCACTCCTATATATTAACCGATTCCGATGTGAGTGAGCATGTGCACAGCAATTACTAAGGTCTCGACCAAGTTCACTGCTTAGCCTCATCCACCATGTTGTCTTAAAATGACAGGCACTTTAAGAAATTGCCGAATTTGGCAGTCAAATATAAGTTACTTTAAAGAAAAGCAGCTTGGATAAAGCTGACTAATTTCGCGAAATTCTCGTTCATTATATTGATAAAAATTAGTATTGAATCTCCTATATTCGGTTTCCACTAAATTGAGCTTCGTGTGTTTGCATGATATAAGTTGGATTTTTTAAAATAAGGATTATGAAAGCTACCTCTTCCTCCCGGCACTGGCCGGAAGGACTTTTTATATATGAAAACTTTAATCAGTTTTTTTAGAAACAATTGCTGAGACAGTAAAAGAAAAGTATACATTAACATGTGTCACTGTTAAAAATGCTGTATTGATTTTTTAAATTACGCTTTGAGCTATATACTTAAAGAAAGCGCTTAACTGGCCGACTATTGGTGCTTTTACCTTATATGTAAACAACACAATTTTGGACCGTGAATATATAAATGAAATCTCAAAAGTTCATTTAGACGATGAGATATGTAAATAAGCCCTATAATTTTACTGCATCGAAATTATACAAATCACGTTTAATACGAGATCACGTTTATTACGCGACTTTTGTCCACTCCCTTGAAACGCGTCTTTACCAGCTTCGACTGAAAATGTTATTTTCATATGAGTTCACAAAATACCTTCAAGACGGTATAGCCAAGAAAGTTAGAATTTTTCATAATTATTTAACTTGAACCCTTTTACAATTTAATTTTTTTGAGGATTTCTAGATCATTCAGATGTTTAAAGACCTTAAACTTGTTATTGCGTGAATCTAGACCATTCCTAATTAAATTGATATTTTAATAGGGCTAGTCATTTAGGATCCTTATTGGAGAACCTAAATTTGCAGCCCCTTAAATTATAAATTCTGAAAGGGCTTTTTTCTGTCATCTAAGGTGTCATTTTGTTTCAGAAAAATCAATGAATGTGTATTTCTTGAGCTATTTTAACTTCAGGTCTTAACAGGCTAATGAACTTTCAAGTCACTTAACTGTTTTTTATTACGGAATTTTTATTTGTGTGATTTTTACTGTTGCAAGTGGCTCAAGAGGATTTTTACTGTCTCAGAAAATCTCAAGAGATCGACTTTCCAGTCAACTGTTTTTTATTTCGGGATTTTTATTTGCGTGATTTTTATTGTCTCCAGAGGTTCAAGAGGCTCAAGAGGATTTTTGTTGTCTCAAGAGGTCTTAAAACCCTCCGACTGTCTTGGAAAAGACAAAATTGTAATGTTGTTTTCTCTGCATTTTGTTTTAAATGCTAAAAAAAAAATGATTCTTTGAACATTTTATAAAAAAACTTACTAACGAATATGAATGCAATCCTTGGAAGTATTAATCATTGTTCAAAGTATTAAAAATACATTAAATCAATAGAATTATATTACTTTAAATATTGCTTGTATTGCAGTGAAACCTGGAGCTTAGTGAACGTATTAACACGGGCTTGTCAGTGAGGGGGTTGAGGCTAATGAACTACCAAGTCACTTAATTTTTTTTATTTCGCGATTTAGTTCATTGATAATTAAATTAATATTTTAAGGGAGCTAGTAATTTTAGATTCATATTTGCGAACCTAAATTAGCAGTTCCTTAAAGCATCAATTTCAGAAAAAGAGGCTCCTTCTGTCTTTATGGTATCATTTTGTTTATGCAAAATCAATGAATGTGTATTTGTAGAATTATTTTAACTTCAGAGGTCTCAAGAAGCTAATGAACTGTCAAGTCACTTAACTGTTTTTTATTACGGAATTTTTATTTGTGTGATTTGTCTGATTTGTATTGTCTCAAGAGGCTCAAGAGGATTTTTATTGTCTCAAGAGATCTTAAGAGGCTAAAGAGGATTTTTATTGTCTCAAGAGATCTTAAGAGGCTAAAGAGGATTTTTATTGTCTCAAGAGATCTTAAGAGGCTAATGTACTTCGAAATCACTTAATCGTTTTTACTGCATGATTTTTATTTTTATTTGTGCGGTTTTTTTTATTGCATGAATTTATCTCGTTGATAATTAAATTGATATTTTAAGGGAGCTAGTAATTTTAGATTCATATTTGCGAACCGAAATTAGCAGTTCCTTAAAGTATCAATTTCAGAAAAAGAGGCTCTTTCTGTCTTCTAGGGTATCATTTTATTTATGCAAAATCAATGAATGTGTATTTGTAGAGTTATTTTAACTTCAGAAATCTCAAGAAGCTAATGAACTTTCAAGTCACTTAACTGTTTTTTATTACGGAATTTTTATTTGTGTGATTTTTACTGTTGCAAGTGGCTCAAGAGGATTTTTATTGTCTCAAAAAATCTCAAGAGGCTAATCAACTTTCCAGTCAACTGTTTTTTATTGCGGGATTTTTATTTGCGTGATTTGTCTGATTTTTATTGTCTCCAGAGGTTCAAGAGACTCAAGAGGATTTTTATTGTCTCAAGAGGTCTTAAGATGATAATGAACTTCCAAGTCACTTAATTTTTTTATTGCGCGATTTAGGTCATGGATAATTAAATTAATATTTTAAGGGTTCTAGTAATTTTAGATTCATATTTGCGAACCTAAATTAGCAATTCCTTAAAGTATCAATTTCAGAAAAAGAGGCTCTTTCTGTCTTCTAGGGTATCATTTTGTTTATGCAAAATCAATGAATGTGTATTTGTAGAATTATTTTAACTTCAGAGGTCTCAAGAAGCTAATGAACTGTCAATTCACTTAACTGTTTTTTATTACGGAATTTTTATTTTTGTGATTTGTCTGATTTGTATTGTCTCAAGAGATCTTAAAAGGCTAATGTACTTCCAAATCACCTAATTGTTTTTTATTGCATGATTTTTATTTTTATTTGTGCGATTTTTGTTTTTTTTTTATTGCATGAATTTAGCTCATTGATAATTAAATTGATATTTTAAGGGAGCTAGTAATTTTAAATTCATATTTGCGAACCTTAATTAGCAGTTCCTTAAAGTATCAATTTCAGAAAAAGAGGCTCTTTCTGTCTTCTAGGGTATCATTTTGTTTATGCAAAATCAATGAATGTGTATTTGTAGAGTTATTTTAACTTCAGAAGTCTCAAATAGCTAATGAACTTTCAAGTCACTTAACTGTTTTTTATTACGGAATTTTTTTTTTTTTGCGATTATTACTGTTGCAAGTGGCTCAATAGGATTTTTATTGTCTCATAAAATCTCAAGAGGCTAATCAACTTTCCAGTCAAGTGTTTTTTTTATTGTGGGATTTTTATTTGCGTGATTTGTGTGATTTTTATTGTCTCCAGAGGTTCAAGAGACTCAAGAGGATTTTTATTGTCTCAAGAGGTCTTAAGAGGCTAATGAACTTCCAAGTCACTTAATTTTTTTATTGCGCAATTTAGGTCATTGATAATTAAATTAATATTTTAAAGGTTCTAGTAATTTTAGATTCATATTTGCGAACCTAAATTAGCAGTTGCTTAAAGTATCAATTTCAGAAAAAGAGGCTCTTTCTGTCTTCTAGGGTATCATTTTGTTTATGCAAAATCAATGAATGTGTATTTGTAGAGTTATTTTAACTTCAGAGGTCTAAGTACAGGTCTAAGACTAATGTACAGGGTGTCCGAAAAGTCTCCATACAACTTCAAAAATTGATTACAAAAAAATAATAATAATAATAGGCCTACACCAAAAATAATTACAACTGTACATAGAATAACTCAAAAGGTTTTTTCTACTACCTTAGTATTCTTCTTCTACATGAGATTCTTTCGTTGCACGCGACGTTTCCATGCGATGAAGCATTTCAACTGCAAATTGGAAGCGCTTCGCATAATCATCTGTTTGTAACGCCTGCCTAATCTGAATTTTGTAGGCTGAAAGTTGTAATCGTTTATGAAGCACTCTGTGCGTTGCGATTTTTGACATAATAAGCTCTTGCGATACTTTTCGAATTGATTTTACAGGACTCCTAGAAAAAGTTTCACATACTTGTTCCGCACTTGTTGAACTGCTTCATCGCATGGAAACGTCGCGTGCAACGAAAAGATCTCATGTAGAAGTATACTAAGATAGTAGAAAAAAAAAACTTTTGAGTTACTCTATGTACTGTTGTAATTATTTTTGCTGTAGGCCTATTATTTTTTTTTTGTAATCAATTTTTGAAGTTGTACAAAGACTTTTTGGACACCCTGAACTTTCAAGTCACTTAACTGTGCTGTTTAACCAGTGTCAAGTTTTCCTGCCACACAAAAAACCCCAATTAATTGGACAATAAAAGCTAAATATATCCTCTAGCGTTAATAAAAGATAAAAAAAAGAGTTGTATGTTTAAAATACAAAGATCTCAAAAAATAATTCTCGGAATGAATGGGTAAAAGTTTAATAATTAGCCGTCACCTAAAAATTAAAAATTATATTATCTAAATAAATCAAGCATTCTGGAAGTAAAATTTTATTAGAAAGATATTAACCAACCGATTAATTTACATGTTTTAAACTTTTTTAATTGAAATATCTTT
This sequence comes from Maratus speciosus, assembly GCA_963932465.1. Classification (NCBI taxonomy): domain Eukaryota; kingdom Metazoa; phylum Arthropoda; class Arachnida; order Araneae; family Salticidae; genus Maratus; species Maratus speciosus. The sequence continues at coordinate 573,574,795 of OZ010790.1, read as the reverse complement.
ACCCTCAAACCATACTAATGCTAATTCATTGCAGAAAGAAATCAATATATGTATTGGTAATTTAAATCCAAGTTTCCATGCCTTGTATATTTCAGCATATTTCTCATATTTGATTTATACAGTTAATATAATTTTGCTGTGGCTAGGTGAGTCTAATAAAACACTGTAAAAATATTTGTTAAAAGATTAGTGCAAATAAAAACTGCTAGTTTTGAAAAATATATATACTCATTTAAAAAAAAAAAACTATTCATTTCTCTTCGTGTGAAGAAAAAATGCAAAATATGAATATATTTGACCAATACATTTACGGAAAGAGTTGAAGAATATATTTTTCTTTAAAACTATTTTGCCTATTAATTTATGTCTTCTATTTTTGAACATATACAAGGAATAAGGTGAAGTTGAGATGCACTCAAGCAATGTTTGAACGGTTAAGCCAAGTCTTGTTGTAGAATAAATATCTACTTAAAATAAACCGACTATTCGTCATCCCTTACAAGTCATTGTCTTCTGGTGGTGATATTCGGAAATTATCGAACCTTTCTCAAAAACTATTAGAAATAACGAAAAAATACTAGATAAAAAATATTGAACTAACTCAATTTAGTGTGTAATCAAGTCTTGCATTAACAAAAAATAACTATAATATAATATATACAACAATAGAAGCCCTGGAATGCAAGTTTTTCGATTTCTAATTATCGGTTTAAATAGGTTACAATGGGTAGCATCATAGGTATGCATCATAAGTCAGATGTACATTTACTCTTAATAACTAAACTAACACATCTGAGCAAGGGATAATTTATTTTGTACGCTAATCTAAGTATACTCAATGTATCCAGCATTGACAACAATACGCATGCAAGAGCATGTATAGCGTGTCCGAGAAAGATCTTTATTATTCTACAGATTTATAAGAACTAGCCGGATGTGCAAATCCCAAAACTTTCTTCTATCTCAGATATGCGAATAAACGAAATAAACCAATGATCGAAGTTGCAAATCAAATCTATATTGGGCATTTGAGTGATTCGGTTTGATTTTTTTCACCATCTCCTCGGTTAGTCGAATCTTATATCATCTCCTCAGGCATACCATCATTCCACATCCGCGAGGACGTCGAATATTCAGCAACTGGTACAGAACAGCTTGATCTATTTCTATCCCGTCACAAAAATCTCACAAAAATCGCTATTACAGCGTACCTTTCTGAGGGAATATTCACATTTTCAAATGGAACTTGTCTTCTATAAGAAAAAGTATACATATGAAGTTTAGTTTAATTCTATGCATAGCTTTGTATACCTTTCGATGATGCAATAATGAAAATGGAACAAAAATCGTTATCACAGCGCCCCCTTCCGGTGGAATATTCCCATTTTCAACTGGAACTTGTCGTCCATAGTCAAAAGCATACATATGAAGTTTGGTTTAATAGTATGGATAACTTTGTATACCTTTCGATGATGCAATAATGAAAATGACACAAAAATCGGTATCACAGCGCTCCCTTCCCGTGGAAAATCCCCAAATTCAACTGGTACATACGGGCCATACCCAAAAATATATATATGAAATTTGGTTCAATTATATGCGTAACTTTGTATACATTTCGATGATACAATAATGAAAATGACGCACGAATCCTTATTACAGCACCCCCTTCCTCTGATATATCCCTAAACCATAGAGTAAAGAGAAAGAATAGAGGTGAAATGTGGTGGCTGGAGGTGACGCCAAAATTGTAACCCTAAAATCCGCTACGTTCGGGCCAAACACAATCATCTGCTTTCGCAAAAAAAGAGAAGAAAACAAGTAATACAGTTTTTAATTCATAATACAAGGAAATGCTATTTTACTTTAGAATGCTTAAATATAAGCAGATGATTTTCATTTAGAGAAAAAAATGCAGGGGAGATGTCAAAGAATTAGGTCCCTGTTCCACGTGCTTGTTTTGTTTGGCCCGAATGAGGGCATTTAAATTTGAAAAATAACGCGCATCATATTACAAACCGTTTTTACGACAGACTGCTATCTCTTTCCTCCATGCCCTAAACGCAACAGGGACTTAGAGGATTTCTCAACCTTAATAGCATTTGAAATGAAGCATTTTGAATTTATAAAAACAAAACCTAGCCTCTAACCATCGGACGGTTAACGCGAATCGATAGAGACCTCATTCATTAAGATCCATCCAGCCGTTGGGATATTTCGAGGTTATAAAGAAATACACATACCCAGATACGAGTGAAACACATAACCCTTCTTGGCAGTCGGGTAAAAACACAACATTAAGAAAAAAACAACTTGCATGTTTCGATTTCGTTGGCTTGTTATTTTTTTATTTTCTAATAATAATTAATAATTCTTATTTTCTAATAATAATACAATCCTCCAAAATTTGGGTTGTGTCATACTGCTTAGCTTTTGATAATTGATTCTTGCGTGTTTTTTTTTTTTTTTTTTTTTTTTTTTGTTTTTTTTTTTGTTTTGTTTTGTTTTGTGTTTACGTCGTTTGTTTACGTTTTTTGCAAAAATTTTACTTTTTAAGTTCGAAATTTACAATTCGAGAAAAATTCTGACGTGCTGGTTAAAAATGAAGGTTATTTTCAGACTCAATGCTAAAAAGTACATAAAAATCAATTATCAAAATTTGAAAAACACAACCATCACATCTATTTTATAGTATCAGAATTTTGCTATTTTTTACTTTGAAATTTACGATTTGCAAAAAATCCTGACTTGATGGTTAAAAATGAAAGTTATTTGTCGAATTCATCGCTAAAATATATACAAAAATCAGTTATCAAAAGTTAAGAAACATAACCCTTTCCTGTATTTTTCAGTATCAGATGTTCTCTATTTTTTTACTTTTTACCATTGAAATTTACGATTTGCAAAAAATCCTGAAGTGATGATTAAAAATTAAGGTCATTTTCGGATTCAGCTCTAAAAAATATATAAAAATCAATTATCAAAAGTTAAACAACACAAGAAATATGCAAGTAGTTGGAATTTTTTTTCTTTGTTTTCCCTGACGTTTTCGTGACAATTGTGAAGGCTTTCACCCATATCTAGGGGACGTTGGTGACCCCCCCCCCCCCCCAGTAACTGACACCTTAAGGATTCTGTCTGCTTCAAATTGCTATTACAAAATTTGAAATCCATTTCATATTTACCTTTCTTTTTGAAAGGGTAGTAGAGATACATTAAAGTATTATTGTTGATAAATTTAAAAAAATTATACATTAGTGTTATTAAAAATTCATTTTTCTGTTCAAATATGGTACAATAACTCCGGTAACTAACACACCATCCCTATTTTGGAAAACCAGTAACAGACACATAGTGAACCAGTGTCTGACGCTTTATTAGCAAAGATTAAAAAGAAAAAGATTATTTTATATTTCAAGGAATTTATGCTTTAAAAATACTTTAATCTTTACTATAAAAATAAAATACTTAATCCTTATATATAAATGATATTATACTACAAATGCACGTGTCCATTTTTAATGTTTTAAATTATTAGTAATACAGATATCCAATATCTGGCATTTATGGACCAGTAACTATGACAAGTGTTGTTAAACACTGGTAGATCAACTTAAATTTTAATGGTGCTTACTACAAGATAAATTTAATTTATTATTATGTTTTTTAAACAGTTCAAATAATATATTTGAACGTTCAATAATATAACCAATAATTAACATCTCTGTCGTAGACTAGCGAAATGAAATTCCTGTTACCAATGGCACCTCCCCCCTCCTCATTAAGCTTTATTAAATAAGTATAAATTATAAATCATTGTCCTAATGCATCATAGACATCTTTTAACTTATTTATACAAGAATAATTTTAAGAATATGCTTAGGATGATTGCATTACATATAGATCGAAAAAAATCCCTGCCAGCTAGGCATGTGGGCACAGGTAGATTTCGAAGTTAAGTACTATTTTTACCAACGAAAACAAAATCGAGATAGAGACAAAAACCAAGAAAATAAGCATCCATGTAAAATAATAATAAAAAAAAGGCGTGCAAAATATAAAAGAATACGTGAGTAATCATGGTGTTTCGCAGATCATGCAAGTTTAGAATATTGTTATTTATTTGTTTTGAAAATGACTCGGGTATATCTGAAACTTATAAACAATTGAATAAACCTATTTTTACTGTTTTAAAAGTTTTAATTTACACCTTTTAGCAATTAAAATTAGTATGTTTTTTTAGCATGAAAATATTTACTTGAGAATGGATAACATCCACAAAATCGATATAACCGATAAACCACAGGGAAAAATGGACTAATACGTGGTAAAAACTACCCGAAAACGTTTCCGAAAATCAGCAAAAGCAAAAGAAACGCTGTTTTTAAAAATGATTCGTTAAATCTCGAAATATATCGGTTTCTGCGGTTTGTAAAAATAAAGAACACTCTTTCAGAATCGATAGTATCTCGGAAAAGGTTATGGTATATTTTCGTTCGTGGTTATATTACATTTCCTAGATTAAAAAAAATGGACTTGTTAACAGTGTGCTTTGTATATTTTTGCATGATATTCTACTTATTTCGCTTTCTTTAACATATTATAGTTTATAGGGTTCCGTACTTAAAAAATAAAAGCGGAACCATTATAAGATCACTCCTATGTCTGTCGGTCTGTTCCCAGCCATTTTACTCGCAAACTATGGAACATGGAAAGTTCAAATTGGGGGAAGTAATAAAGACTATTAACCCACACATTTACAGATTATTAAACGCTCGCAAATATATTTAGGGAAAATGTAGTGGGGCTAATTAAGTTCCTTGTAAGCAAAAACATTTTCTTTGTATATCGTGTGAAAGATTTCGTAACGCTGAACTCGAAAATACATTTCTTTCCATTTTAGGTATTAAATTTTTAGCGATATCGTCGAAAATGTTGGGCAAAAATATATCCCCCCCCCCTTCCTCTATTTCCGAACCTACTGAAACTAAAATGATGAAAAAATTAGATGTAGTAGACGTTAAGTTAAACCTTGCAGGGAAACTGTAGGATTATCCTAGGTCACATTGTTTTTGAGAAAAGCGCATTTTTCCGTTACACACAAATTTCGATTTGCAGACATTCAGCAAAGTTGTGGAGGAGCGCTGAAGGTACCTATCGTAGCAGAAGTATAAAAATATTGTTTATAATGATTTTCGAAAAAAGTCGTCGGTCATTAGCGGAGATATTAACCCTTAAAGACACGGACGGTTTGGACATGCATAGTGACAAAGCGGCGTACTCTATGAGCGATCGGATTTTAAAGCTCAGATAACAACTTTTAATGATATATTTGTGTAATGCAATGCCCAGTAGCAGTATAAAAGCAATAAACAACACCTTGTTAAAAACAGACTAATTTAATTAGAATTAATGACATTAATACTATGGGATTCGAAACTAGTTTGCATTGAGTGGATCTCTCATCAGACCTCCAGTGTCTTTAAAAGTTAATTAAAAACCTATCTGGAAAAACGCGGCAAGGACATAGGCAGCTTGCAATTTTGTGACGTTCTTTCGAAGCGCGCTTAACACAATGCCTAGTTTAAACTTTGAACAAGGGTTTTGTTTTAGCTACACTGCAAAAAGAAAAGATTATTTTTATAAGCTGAATTTAGTTTTGTGAAATGCAAAATGAAATTTAAATAGGCACTACTTTTATTGTCAGTACCGAATTAGGTTCGTCATAAACATATTAGGATAAGATTAAAAACAGAGTTATACAGAATAGCAATATTTGATATTATTTTGAAGTTTTATGGTATACCCATTCATATCTTTCACGTATATACCCAACGCTACGTTGTATGGTTTTTTACAAAGTCTTATTATTCTTTTAGCAACGATTTTTTTAATAATACAGTTAATAATTCATATATTTATTGTACGGAACCCTCTGATCGCGAGTAATACTCGAACTTGACCGTTTATTTTATTCTATATCTGTGATCGCAAATAAAACTCAAAACTCCTTTAAGGGAACACTGTTAACAAGTCCAATTCCAACGGTGGGTGTTAAAAGTTTTGTCTTTTAATTTTCATCATAGAGGTATGAAATTTTGTGGAAATATACATTTCACCGTAAGTACATAGAACACTTTAAAAGAAATTTCCGATCTCATTATAATTTTAAAAGGATTTTAAAAAAATTTTAAATTTTTAAATTCTCCATGCGTCTTACTTTGTGAGATATTTCCGGTATTTTGCATTTTAATCACTTAAAACTCTATTCCAAACAAACCTGTGTGTCGATGTTTTAATCCCTTGAATAGTTATTTTTTTAGAGACTTTTCTCTAAATTCCACATCGATTTTCATCAAAATTTTGCCTTTTAATTATAGTACAGCGCCGATTATCGGAACTCCAATTAGCCGAACTTCCAATTACCGAACAGCCTATTTTTCTCCAAAAAAAAATTTACCAAACTTCCAATTATCCAAGCACACTATTTCTCTCATTTTGTTTTCACTCTAGATTTAGAAGAGCCCAAAAATGAGGAATGTAAAACAATAAGGGAGGTGGGAAGAATCCTAAGCTATGAAGAACATGAAATTAACGAGTGGGTAAATAGTGAGCTAATGACCCTGGATATCAGCTGTTAAATGATGATGAGATTATGGATGAGATTCAAGCTGAAGAAGAAATTTAAGAAAATGAAAATGAATGAAATTTAAGAAGAATTCGAGGTATGGCAGCATTGAAAAGAAAGAATGTCTTCTTTGAAGCAAGGAACAACCGAAAGCTTTTTTGTCTATATTATAATCTCTAAAGTTCAGAAAATGATAAAAAAGTAAAAAAAAAAATAATTTTTAAACCTGCCAGCACTAATTGTTGCTGCCAGTCCTAAGCCTGAATAAAGTGTGAAAGTTTTAGTATAATTTGGAACATCCTTTAAACTGTCTGCCCATTTAGCCGAACTTTTGCTTATCCGAACTAGGGTTGGTCCCAACTTGTTCGGATAATCGGCGCTCTACTATAGTTCAAATTTAATTACCTTAATAAAGTCGAATTTTAAAATGCATATGCAGTTTCTTTATAAGTAACATCAGGATTCTTCCTTATCAATATCATCAATTTTGATAAAAAATTAAGATGCATGAGCATTTCAAAAATCTAAAAGCGTTAAAATATCAGTTTTGAGAAAAACAGATTAAAAATATATTAAAGGACTGAAAAAATGTTTCTGTACAAAATTCAAACGGTAGAAATTTTCCAAAAAATTCTCGTATCTGCATGCAGATTTTCGCAAATAGCACAGAAAAAACTGGAGAATAATATTATACATAAAAATAATTTTCGATTTTTGGGTCAATTTTTACACAAATAAAGGCCCACGGTCCCCTTAACTAAACATGCATCTTAATAAATAATATTTACCGTATTTCCGTCGCATTACGCACACCTAAAATTTGAGACTATTTTTTGTTATTATTCTAAGTAGGGTAATTCAGAGATAGTTGTCCCCCTTAACCCTTAAATGCGCGAATTTTTATTTTGTTTCGAAAAAATTACATATGATTCTCTGAAAGGTTTATTACACACGAAAAATAATGAAAAAAAAATCAGATACTTTTTCATATAATACGCCAATCTTTTCTTTTGTTGCACATCTGCAATACAAGTCAAAACTACCCGTCGGCGGGTGGCTGTTTTACACTAAAACATTGCAAATTAGTAAATATTTTAATAAGTATGTCTCCAAATACCTTATTTTATATCATTATTTATTTTATAAAACTTAATCTTTAACCCTTTAATTCCCATGATAGAATACGTTCTAGAAATTACGTTGTTCAGAGAATTTGACTTTATACCATAAAGTTTCAATGGTTAATTTCGCTTTATTTAAATACGGAATATCTGTTATTAATTAAAGTAAATATTGCTATTTTAATTTTATGGTGTGAAATAGGTATATACGAATTAAAAAAATCTATTACATTCAAGACATTGTTGTTTGCATATATGCAAAGTTGCGCACTAAAGGGTTAATTCCCTACCTAATTTTTCTTTTTTATAGCAATGATTTTTTTAGTGCACATTTTACCTATCTACACCAAATTTTATGTAGAATTTCATAAAAAAAATACTACTGTTATGTAATTTCCAGATAAAATGGGATTTTTATCAAAAAACTGAATCAATGATTTTTTCCATTTATCCCGGACCTCAGGGTTAGCCGCCCCACTTGATCAGAATAGATGATCCAATCAGTAGCTCTAGAAGTAGGAAGAAATAGGGCTGCAACCTATAAATACACGTTATTCAGTACCTGTTTCAAAAACATTCACTACTTATTTCATGAAAAATCCCTAATAAGTACATTACATCTGCTACTATCTCTATTTTATGAGAACATACAACAAAAGACAAACTTACATTTTTTTTATGAATATTACTTTTATTTGAAGAAATAATAGACCGGGTGGCTGCAGCACAGACACTCACCTCATCTAATTCACGGCTGAAATTCCAGAATTTGAGAAAACTCGATTCGCATATTAAAACGCACTCTGTCCGCCAAGTCATATCTTGGTGAAAAACACAAAACCCGATTTTGGTGGTTGACTCGTAGGTTTACCATTGTGTTTTCCTGCACCCAAAAGTATGAAAACATCGAGGACTGTGTGCAGGAAAACACAATGGTAAACCTACGAGTCAACCGCTAACATCGGGTTTTTAGGTGTTTTCCACCGAGATAGGACTTGGCAGACCGATTGTGTTTTAATATGAGAATCGAGTTTTAACTAATTCTGGAATTTCAGCCGTGAACTCGATGCGGTGATTATCTGTGATTCCGCTTCCAGGTCTATAAATTATTCAGCTATTTGTTGACCGTCGTACGATTCTCGTGCAGTTGAGTCTTGTTTCAGCACATCAAATTATTTTATGATCATTACGAAATCGATGCTTTCTTCGGTTATTTGAATCTCGAGTATTTCCCAGTCTCGTTTCAGCACATCACGTTATCGTGCGATCATTATAACCTCCTGAGAACCAAGCAAAATATAATGCATATATATTTTTCTTAATATGAGTTTTTTTCAACAAATAGGCATCAAAAATGACGTTTTTAAAGAAATTAATAAATTTCAATTTTTTAATTTTGTTTTACAGCACATCCATCTAAATGGATGTTCAGGCCATAACTCGCTTTAAAATAATTAAAAAAATACTAAAGGCAAGTATTAACATCTGCTATTAAAATTGCAAAAAAAAAAAAAAAAATAGTTTAAACAAATTAAAATAACATAAAAACGAAACTTACCAGCAGAACATAGAATTCCAACTTGACTCATTTATTACGCCATTTTGTAAACAAAGTAGTTACCGTTGCCAAAATTAAAAAGCTGAATGTTGATTTTTGATTCATACGTTACCATGCAAACTGATTTTAGATTGCTACAGTAAAATTTAACGCAATAGAAGGAGAAAACAAAACATCCATTTAAATGGATGTTAGGTCTCAGAAGGATAAAATCGATGCATTATTCCGTTATTTGTTGTGTTCCATGTAAGTCTCGTTTAAACACATCAAGTAATTGCATGAAAGTTACAAATTCGATACATTAGTCGCTTATTTGTTAAGCGTCGTTTGAGCCTAGAGTGTTACTGAGCCTCATTTCTGAATATTCATTTATTGTATGATCATTAGAAGATAAATTCATAATTCAGTTAATTTTTTATCTTGATAGCGCATGTGTATCATACTTTTAACAAGAGAATATCCTTATTTCTTTCATGTCCTGTTGAAAAATTACACTTCAATAATGGAAAAAACACGCTTCCGGGAGAAGAAAATAAAACACGTTCACATGCGTGCTCATTACCACACTATTCTGATTTCCATACGCTACGCTGATTTACCGGGTGTCCCAAAAATGACTGTTAGATTTTAAAATTCAATAACTTCCAAACGGTGACAGATATTAAAAAAATTCTGGCAGGAGTGTTATATAAGATGTCAGGAGTTATTATGTTACGATTCTCAGTTTTAGTTACAAATAGTATCGATAGATAGCGCTGCGAGCAATAACCGCTAAATCCAGGCTCGATTTTCAGCATGTCTCTTCTTCCATGTGAAAAAAGGAGATTAAAATGCATTGAATGGATCCCGAAATACCAAAAATCGGGTCTGGACTGAGCTCCTATTGCTCTCAGCGCCATCTATTGTTTGAAATTCGAACTAAAATCAAGAATCACAGTAAAAAAACTCCTGACATCATACATAACCCTCCTGGGAGAATTTTTTTAATATCTGTCACCGTTTGCAAGTTATTGAATTTTAAAGTTCATCAGTCATTTTTGGGACATCCGGAAGCAGCTAAAATATCAGATTAAAGTGTTGTATCTGGTGGTTTTCAAAAACCTCTTGCAGATGTCTTACGTATGGATTATTTAATTTCCACTAACGCTTTTTTGGGTCAACCTGTATGCAACGCTCTGACAGAAACATTGTTATCACCTCAGGGTTTAGATTTTATGAGAATATTTCACATAAAAAAAAAAAAAAGAAACTACACTTTTACAAAAGAAAACTGAAAACTTTACTGTCTTAAACTACATTTTATGAAAAAAGATAAATTAAAAAAACATTCTAAAAAGATTGCGGTTTATTCAAATTTAGAATAGTGGAGATAAAAATAGATCTGGAAAACTTTAAAAGATACACTCCAAACATTCTACAAATATAGAAAATTCCATTAAAACCAAAAATCTTTTGTTTATTTCTTCTTATTCTGCATCCATCAATACTTTTATCAAAAGTTTTTGGAAAATATTATTTCTGGCCAAAGAAATCTCAAAGCAATTTAAGGTTTGTCCATTCTTTTTTGTGACACATAGATATTTTTTTTCTTGAAATATTTTCTCCATTTCTCTTCTAAGTGCAAAAAAAGAAAGGACATGCTCTTGAAGAAAGACCTATTTTCCTTTTTTATCATTTGTGGGAAGTTTCCATTGCAAGTTTCTAACAGAATATTTTACCTTTTCAGGTGCAAGATTTTTGAACAGAAGTACCCCAATTTTAATAAATTCAAGGTCCGAAATTTAGGCCACGCATTTTAAAATAAAGAATATAAACATAAGGAAATAAACTAAAGGAAGATTTCTTAAAATAAAAAATCCTGCGTAAAACAATCTTATGCATATCAATGTAAACAAATCCCTGCCGGCTCGGCCTACAGGTACAAGTAGATTTCGAAGTTAAGTACAGTGGACTCTCTCTATTCTGAACACTCATCGGACCGACCAAAAATGTTCAGATTATGGGGGTGTTCAGTATAGAGGGAGATTGAAACCGACTTCTATGTATTAAGTTTATAGACTGTATAGAATATTTAACCTGGTTAGACATGCCAGTTACTGAGATGGAGGTGCTAAATTTACACTCATGTTCAAAATTAAGAGAATTTTCAGATTTGGTCGATTATCTCCAGAACTACTGGACATATTTTAATTAAATTAGGTTTGTACATAGGTTAATATAATGAAAAAAAAAACATTCAACAGTTATAAGACACACGCATGATCGTGCGTAAGACTCATCAGCGTCAGAAGATATAAAACAGAGCTTACAATATTGACCTAGAAAATGGATTAATATGGAGTATGATCCTCTCTTACAGTTATACAACTCTCATAACGAATTCATACTGGAAATCGGGCAGTTTATGAGAATCTGTGCAAGTTAGTCTCGCTCATCCAGCAACGCTGTTTTCAGGCTCTAGGTAGTTCTGGAAGGTGGAAAGCGAACCCCAGTTACCCTGGCCAGAGCGTTCTAGACATTCTCTTCAGGGTATAGGTCCGGAGGTCTGATGGGCCAATCCATCAAGCGAATATCCTCACTTTCCAGAAATTCGTCGACTAGATGAGCTCTATCTGAGCGCGCGCGTTGTAGTCCATTAAAATGAAATCAATGCCAACATCATTCCTCAAAAGCCGAACATAGAGGTCCAAGATATATAATCCCTAAACCTCACACCAGTCACAAAGCCTTTGCCATGCAAAGGTATGGATGTGCGCCCGTCAAATATGATGCCTGGCCAGACCATCAAACCTCCCCTGCATAGTAGTCTCTTTCTCGTACGTTGAAAGGACCCCTGGTTTCATCCAGTTGAAAATACGTCGAGAATTAGTGTTAGGCTTAACCGAGTCTTGTCAGTGAATAAAACGTTCCCCATTGATACCTGGTCCAAAGTCGAAGATCTCTACTCCAAGCTAAACGGGTTCTCCTGCGTGCAGAAGTGAGCAGGACGCAAACAGCAGGTCTTATTCTAAATAACCTCTGTCATGTAGCTTTATACAAGCAGTAACCCTTGAAACTCGGTTTCATGTGGCCGCATAAAGGTCATGAGAGAGCTGAGAAGCTGTTGCACTCCTGTAATGGACAAATAGTGATCTTCATTAGACGACGTGGCTCTTGGACGACCTTACCTAAGCTTTCTCTCTAAGGATCCAGTATCCTTAAACTGTTTTCATAAAGTCGACACGACACTGGGTATTACATTAAAGTCACTAGGAATTTGCACTTGAGACTACCCTGTTTCCATTCTCTCTGCGATTCACCACCTCATTCCACCATCCAAACGTTGGTGGTTATCCATTCTTTCTGTTTGCTTTTGAATTACGTGGAATGTTACAAGAAAGACCAAGATATTCGGTGAGGTGTGCGAGCGAACAAAATGCGAAAATTGCCACGATCGCTTATAAAGCCTTTCTCTCAACTTGCTTCCCCCATACACACGTGTACGCTTACGTATTTCACACTAAAGAGTTAACATCGCTGTTTCGAAGCAATAGTTTCCCCTTTCTTTCGGTATTTTTCATGAAATTCGAAAAAAATATGCAATTTTTTTAATTTTGAACATGAGTGTAGATTTGGCGTCTAGTGCAATGTCAAACTGAATTCAGTGGGACGTATACTCTACCATCTCATTTGTTTATATTATTAAAAAATGTTTACAAAAAATACAATTACATATATAAAATGCATTACTTGAAAACATAATCGGTACATTCCTTAAAAAGTGAGTAATTTTAGTCTTTTTTTGCAATATGTATGCTTGTGCAGTGCAAATATTATCTATCTGTTTAAGAAGTTGAAAGGCTTCCGGGTGACGTTCAGCCACATACTTCAACAGGTCTTGAATTCCTTGGCCATATTGTTTGAAGGTAATCGTACTTCTTGTTTCATTGGTCAATTATGGTTCTGTATTTTCTTCACTATCCGCTTCCTCTTCAACGATGTTGTAGTCGCAAATCGGAAGGCTTCCGTCGGCTTCGGGATAAGCTGCAGGTTCAATTTCAGTATGAAGCTCCTAAAGAATTGATGAAACGTTACTCGCAGCTGTTGCTTTTTGGTCCTCTATTGTTGATTGCTGATTCTCACACGGGAATATAGCTTCGCAGAAGCATCTGTGGATGGTGTAGGGGGTTACTTCATTCCAACCCGCTAATATCCAATGGACAGCATCCATGATGTTGATCTTCTTCGTTAGTTCGGTTGCCGAATTTGCCTCATCCATCCCCAAGGACATTTTTCTTCAGAAAATGGATTCGGTAATGAGCTATAAAAGTCTTGATTACGCCTTAATCAAATGGTTGGATTATAGAAGTACAGAAGTACGGTAGCAGGAATTTCGGCCTCACGTTGCTCAGCTGCCTGTTTGTATGTGATCTGGCATTATCCACAAAAAGAGGAATCTTTCTTTCTTCTTTCTTCATCATATCGTTAATGCCCTCCAACCATTGTGAGAAAATCGTGACTGTCATCCAGGCTTTTCAATTCGATTTATAGTGCACAGGCAAAGATGCGATCTTCACATTTTTGAAGCATTGTGGTTTTTCACTTTTTCTGATTACAAGCTTCGCAACCGTAAAACTTGCATAGAATGATTTGTTTTGATGAATTCGTTGAATCTTTTTATTCTTCTGCAAATATTTTATCCGAATTTCCATGATGGGAGAATTCCCCGGATTGCAACTGCAAACACACGTTCAGTTTATAGAGAGGTGGGGCAGAATGGGAACCAAAAGTAGCGTTCATAATAGCGGAGTGTTCAGATTAGAGGGTGTTCAGACTACAGAGAGTTAATCTTTTGTTAAGTCTATAGAGTTTCGCCGGGATCGTCAGAATGTGTTCATAGTACCGGGTTGTTCACATTAGAGAGTGTTCAGACAGAGAAAGTCCACTGTACTAATTTTACCAAGAAAAGCTAAATCAAAATTAGGGATAAATCCTGTTTAACAATTTTATCTGACTGCTTTTCAAGAGTTTTTAATTTCTTTTTCTGTAAAAGTTGGCTTTATTAGCATCATGTTAATTACATAATTTTTTCTTCTATTCCTACGTTTTTCAACCCTAGAAATTATTTTTAGTAATATCATCCATTAGTAGAGTTCATCTTAGCAAAATCTTGTTACTTCAAAAGTTATAGAAAGATTAATATAATAAATTTAAACCGTGATGTGATTGTTTCATTAAATGAACCACACAACACACTGTATTTTAAATTTTGGCGTTCTTTTTATTGACACATGCGCCCGTTGAATAATGCAACCCTATATATACAGCATATCTGAGGGTTATCAAAAAATTTCATCACGCCAATGGTACTTAAATTGAATAATTCTGCGATGAATAAGCACTTCTGTGCGCCCCGCTGTCACCAGTCAGCATACATCATACAGCCGTAGAATTATCAAGTTATTTTAAAAATCCATTATACGCTACGGCTAGAATACAAAGCAATCACAATGTGTGTGTAATGTGACTCTGGGATATGTAAATTGGAGCAAACATTCAATTAAAAAATTCAAATTGAAGCAAAATAAATCCAATTCACACCTCCCAAAATCGCACTACGTCCGTAAAGTATAGTGGAGAAGTAATATGCGTCGTAATTAAATTAAATTAAAACTGAAAAAGGAAAACAAAATAATTACTCACCCCAAGAAACACAAACAATCTAAGACGATTAAATATTGCAGAAATTTTATTCACCAAAACATTCTTAATTTATTAATACTGGACCCAGTAGGAATTAAAAAATATAAAATACCAATTCTGGAAATATGAGTGTGATTTATCACAACACTTAATGAACTTATATATCTTGTATACAATTAGGTTTATAGATATGGGTATTGTTTATAGTACACTCATCTTCATGATGTAATCAGTTTTTATTTCAAGTAAAGTCAGTAAAGTTTTTAAATTGATAGTTTCTGATTATTTAATACACTGAAATATGAATGAAGAGTTCTTTCCAAAATACATTGTTTTATCATGAAAAAACACAAACACTATGGCGTTAAGGTGATGCGATGAATTATTGTAAAAAGGAATGGTTATTCACAAACACTATGGCGTTAAGGTGATACGATGAATTATTGTAAAAAGGAATAATTATTCACAAACACTATGGCGTTAAGGTGATGCGATGAATTATTGTAAAAAGGAATGATTATTCACAAACACTATGGCGTTAAGGTGATGCGATGAATTATTGTAAAAAGGAATAATTATTCATAAACACTATGGCGTTAAGGTGATGCGATGAATTATTGTAAAAAGGAATGATTATTCACAAACACTATGGCGTTAAGGTGATGCGATGAATTATTGTAAAAAGGAATAATTATTCACAAACACTATGGCGTTAAGGTGATGCGATGAATTATTGTAAAAAGGAATGATTATTCCAAGAAATCAGAAATAACTCCAAAGGAGTTATAGCAGGAGTATGATCATTTGAAGAATCACAATTCACAAGAATCAATCTGATGAAAACACATCTAATCTGTATAAAATCAAAAATTCGGGGAATATCCGTTATTCAATCGTTGAGTCACTAAAAAAAGGAGAAATTTAGTTGCCATCATTAAAATCTACAAAAAAAAAAAAAAAATTATATCTCGTAAACTAATTCAAATTTTATAATTGTGATACCTTATAAACTGTCCTCGGATCTACGCGGATATCGGCCATCAATTTCAATGTCCAACGTCCATGAGGAGTACCTATGAAATACAAACGGACAGACGGATTTTAATATAATAGATGCATATTTTCATAAAGTTTCCAATAGCCCAATTCTTATTTCATTACTATAGCATCATTAGTGCGCATATCATATCTAATAAGAGGTTTTTAGCAAAATTGTTAGCATGTTTAAATTTGATTGGTCGATCATTTGCATATAAGTTGCAATTTACGTTTTATCCTTAATTTTACCTCGGAAAAGGAATCAAAACAACATATAAGGTTTTAAAATGAAATCAATCTTAATCACCGATTTACTCACACTTTTGAATAAAATGTCCAATAAAATATTACTTTTTAACATGCGGTTACTTGACTTGCTTTTTTCATACCAAATATGCAAAATATGAAAATTATATTCATTTCGTTTCTTTTGTGTAAGTTGCATTATCTATATATTTAAAAAACAAGGCTCTTTTTTTAGTCATCTGGCTTTAACTTTCTATCGAACCAATTTTATTAATTATTTTTTTTAATGAAAGCTATTTATTTGTAGATGTGCCCGCACTAACTATTTTCCTAAATATTACAGTTTTTATATTTTAAATTTAATTTCAAGGTTTTTGTATGAAATTTCTTAAAAATCGAATTAATTCCATTGTTGCAGAGAAAAGAGGAATTTTGCATGGGGTTCGTTTCCCTTATTGATGCCATTTTCACATTACAATTAAAAATAACGCTTTTTAAGTGGTCAGGTACCCTTTAAAGGGTCCAAAAATCGATTTATTTTTTTTTAAATAGCTTATAATTAAATAGGAACATTAGAAACATTTAAAAACGAACCCCATGCAAAAATTCGCATTAGAAGAGAAATTATGCCTAAAACGCTTTGAGCTTTTCCTATATGATCAAGGGGGGATCATCTTTAAAGTCAATTTTCTCAAAACAGCGATTTTGATCATTGCGCGCAAGATTTCTAAAAAACGGTTACCTAGACTTGCACGAAATTGTCGGTGAATGTATTAAACGTACAAAAGCACAAAATGACCTATCATTATGTTTCTCAAGTAAGAAGTTTAGATTTCATGACTACTTTTGTATAAAAGAAATCTCGATATTTCGAATTTCTTAAAAAAAAAAAAATCCTCGCCATCTACAATTTTTATTTTTTTAATTGTAGGTCATTTTGTAAACACTTTATATCGGTACCATTAAAAAAATTCTTGGCTTGTTTCAGCCATTCAAATGGAAAAAATCATGCGCGCAATGCATGCAAGAATAATTAATTCGTAAAAATTGTATTATCTTTAAAAGTAAATTAAAAAAAATTATATATGTGTACACCTTTTTTCAATTCCTACTATTAGTTCACACTCTCCCTATATTTATTTATTTATTTATATATCTTGTTCAAATTTTCAATCGTTAATAAAATACGTATTATTCATCCTATCAAGTTGAAATAAAATTTTTTTAAACTTGTACTGGATGACAATTGATGTTAATACAGATTTTTCAAATATTAATTCATTATAAATGTTAATTAATTGATTTTAGTTTTACATGGGAGTCAAAATGGCGGCCATTGGTTATCGAACAACATTTAATGCATCTTCATAGCTATAAGGGGGGTTACCATAGGAGGGAACCTGTTCTGTCGCCAAATATCGCCAAGTTTGTCGCCAACTTGGCCATGTATTGCCAAATTTGGTGACCAAAATGAGTCGCCAAAAGTGACGCCAACTTGGCGATATCTCTAATATTTCGCCAAATTCCCATAGACTTCCATTGTAAACCTACTTGCTTATAGAAAATCAACAAATTGAGATATTTTAATGCAACAAAAATTAATATTAGCTTAAGCGATTATATTAAAAAATTTTTTGATGACCTAAGTAGGAATTGACTTTAAAAACAAAATTTTTATATTACTTGTTAACAAATTTAATTGATAAAATAAATCGTTCCTCACATGTATTTTCAATTTCATAATTAAAAGTCAATTAGTTAATCAGAGACTGCAATTCTTACAGAGGTCACTTTTCAGTGTATTTTATTGGTTCAAAGGGTACCTGATCCTTTAACCTTAAAAGTCAAGCATTAAAAAAAACGCGCCTTTTCTCTCATAAAGCTGCTACATTTCAATATTTTTTTTTTTTCATTTCGCTGATACTGAGTTTGAGACACTTGAAAAATGCTTCAGTGAGTAAAAATGACGTCAGATTTAAAAGAAAACAAACATTTTCTTTGATAAAACTAAATATTTTACCAGAAACATGTCTAAAAAACATAAATTCTGGAATTTTTACTCGGTGATACTCAGATTGGTGTTAGGTTACGATTTCACGAGGGAAAAAATTGTAAGATTGTTTCAAAGGATTTTCCATCCCGTAATACCGAACATAAGAGCCTTAGTTGATAGTTGATATTTACAGCATAATTACTTATCTTGGTTACATGTTACTGATTACTTATTTCGTGATTAATCTGAACACTTGAAGTTTGTGCAAATAGAATTTTGATAATATTGAGTTAGACTAACCAATGTAAGATGATATTTTATTAGATTATTCTACTTATTTTTTGCGTTTATTTTGAATCAATGTAACAGTTCTTTTTAAACATTTTATTTCGTCAAAATTCGACGTCTTCCATCTAATGTTTTATTATTCCTCGGCAGAGAAATAAAACCAACTTTAAACACGTAAATATTATTTAAAAAATAATAATAGCTCATTTGTTAAAAATGCAAATAATATTTCTTTATCGTAATCTTTTATACTACTTTTTGCTTTGAATTAAAACAAGTAATATAAAAATGTTGTTTTTAAAGTCAATTCCTACTTAGGTCATCAAAGAAAAATTTATTATAATCCTTAAGCTAATATTAGTTTTTGTTGCTTTAAAATATCTCAATTTGTTGATTTTCTATATGCAAGAAGGTTTACAATGGAAGTCTGTGGGAATTTGGCGAAATATTAGACATATCGCCAAGTTGGCGTCACTTTTGGCAGCTCATTTTGGCCGCCAAATTTTGCGATATATCGCCAAGTTGGCGGCAAACTTGGCGGTACAGAACAGCCCCCCTCCCTATGGTAACCCTCTTATAGATATGAAGATGCATTAAATGCTTCAATAACCAATGGCCGCCATTTTGTCTCCCATGTAAAACTAAAATTAATTAATTAAAATTTAATTAATGAATTAATATTTGAAAAAACTGTATTAACATCAATTATCTTCCAGTACAAGTTAAAAAAAATTATTTCAACTTGATAGGATTAATAATGAGTTTTTTATAATCGATTGAAAATTTGAACAAGATATATAAATATATAAATATATATATATATATATGTATATATAGGGAGAGTGTAAACTAATAGTAGGAATTGAAAAATCTAATAAACGATTTCTTTTTAAATTAAGTTACCTGTCCAGCTTCTTTTCATAATAATAATAGAAGCATGAAAATCCCCCACTTCATTTCATTTGCATAAATTGTAATTTATATTTTATTCTTCAGTTCATCTCAGAATAAGAATTAAGCCGATCTGAAGCATTTATTAATAAAAGTAAAATTAATCACTAAATTCTGCCAAAAATAAAACAAACAAGAAAGGGAAAATCATGCGACAAGCATAGATTATGAAACACTTTCCAACACATTCAGTATAGTGCAACAAAACTGCACCGTTTACAAAATTATAATATTAAGTCTAATTCAACCATATGGAAACGCATAACACATTTCAAAATCCAATTTCAGCTGCTCTCATCTACAATCAGAAAATTATCTGAATTGTTTCAGCAGCCCTGTATATGATTTATAGATTTGTATCTATTAGCTACATGCATGCCAAAATTTTGTTCACTTAAGAAATACATGTACTTCAATAGGAAATTCCCCTTCAGCAAGTTCCTCTAATAACGAGAATGGTACGTGAATACTTTTGTGCAGCCCTGGATATGAGGCATAGAATTTATATATAACGAGTAACGTGCAAAAAATTATCTAAATTTAAAAGCGCATACCGAATTTGAAACCGTACACTCCAGCAAGTATTACTCAAAGACAGTACTGTAACCGATTTTTTTTGTGTGTGTGTGTCCCTGTAAATGAATAAAAAATGCTATGAATGCCATGTTCTAACGTGATCGTAGTGAAATTCAATGATTTATATCAGTTTCAATACATTTGAAATAGCATAATATTATTAAAATTCTCTGCAAATGATTTTTTTTTCCATATATACCATAATGTAATGGAATTCTTTAGGTTAGCCCTGTAAATGAAATATTAATCCCACATGCTTCATATGCAATACCAAACATGGTTAGGTGACCCTAAATATGGATTATCAATTGCATGAAAATCCGAGTATATTTACGGGAGTTAGAGCATGGACAGACGGCCATATGGACAGACAAACCGAATGCATAAACACGTTTCAACTTTGTTGGAAAGTGTTAAAAACCGAATCTACATCTTTACATTGCACTTTCTTTGAATAAAATAACTAATAAAATATTCCTTTTTAAAATTGGATTATTTGACTAAGCCTTTTTTTTTTCAGAAAAATCTAAGTTTAAAAACCTTTCATTTTAATTCAAAAACATCTATCAATATTTCAACTTAGAATCATTTTACCGAAATACACTTTAGCGCCAAAGAAAATTTTCAAGCGTTATAAATCACATCAATACCACCAGCCAGATAGATAAACTGTAGAGATCTTTTTCTTTTTGGAAAAAAAAAAAAAAAAAAAAAAAAAGAACTTAAGTGCGAAAGGAAAGAAGACAAACTCTTGAGCGATTTCCCCAAAACGACAACTTTAACATTTTCGTACCTAATTCTAAATGTATTTTGCTGATTCTTACGGTGTGAGTTGATCGAAACGTTTAAAAATTAAATTTAATGTGTCAATTTTACTATTGAATTTTTTTAATTTATTTACTCCTTTGAAGAAAAAAAGGTTTTTATTAACCATTTAGAAAAATGGTTATTGTCCTCGTCAGGGTAGGAAATCAAAAGCATATCTGAAGGTTTTTATTGGTTTAATCATCATTTTATTTGTTTTCTGGTTGGTCTATACAGTAATCTGTATTTCCCTTTACTTTCAACAGAGATGGACAACAGAGTGTTGCCACTATGACAAAAAAGTAATAAAAACTACAAAAAAAAAATTAATAACTCAGAAACAAATTGAGATACACCTTTCAAACAAATTGCATTTAAAAGTAAATTTTTTTTTCTCTATACGACGATATAAAAAGTATTTTTTTGGGATGTTTAGAAGTTTAAGAATGAAATTTCATTTAAAATAGGTTGTCAGATTTCTACGATGGAAAAGCCTTTTCCTGAACAGCCAATGAAATGCTTGGGTAATACGTAAGTTTCAGGTGGATAATACGTACGAGTCACAGGCGATTTCTGTCGCTTGCAATTTTTACGTGTAATAACACTATTAATGTTTAATTCATGGCGTACGTAATGTAGGATCTATTTTTTATGTCTTAAATTTTAGTCTTTGAAAAAATCATTTTCCAAATGGTCGTTGTAATTTGTTAAATTGCATTTTTTTTTAACGTGCTTTCTAACATCACAAATAAATGAATAAATAGGTTTGTCGCCATAATTCTATTGCCAAGCATCATACTAAGCTATTCATGTTCAATATACTAAAACTTTCTTCGTAAAATCTCCAACTATGTAATACGCGGATAACAATAAACTAGTCGAATTTGGCAATCCTAAAACTTTCTTCTATCTCATATATGTTAATGCTTCCTGAAAAATGCAGCATGTCAGCGCCACCGATAAGGTGATTTACACAAAATCTAATCATCAACAACTTATGTCAATTTCTAACTGAATCTGAAGTTTGATGAAAATCCGGGCATTAGTTTTTGAGATAGAATTATTGCGGAAATCGTAAAAAAATCTATATAGCAGCGCCACCTGCTGTGCTATTTGCACTAAAAATTAAGTAGGAACCAGATCTATCAATATTATTATTACCAGATTAAATCAGATTATACCAGATACTAACTGAATCTGAAGTTTGATGAAAATTCATGCATTAGTTCTTGAGATAGAACTATTGTAATATGAATAATGCAGCATAGCAGCGCCACCTATTGGGCAATTTTTACCAAAACATTACCAATATCTAATTATATCAAATACTACCTGAATCTCAAGTTTTAAGAAATCCCGTGCATTAGTTCTTGAGATATAACTATTGCAGAAATCGCGAAAAATACAGCACAGCAGCGCCACCTATTGGACGAGTTACACCAAAAAATAATCAGCACCAGTTTATATCAAGGTCTAACTGAATCTAAAGTTTTGTGAAATTCCGACTCACAGAGTGACAGACAGACATTTTCTAAAAACCACCAAATCGTGTTCAGGACCTTCTAAAATGTATAAGTACATCGAAAACGGGAAGTCGGAAATTTTCAAGAATCCAATACTTTCTTCTTTTAAAGATAGAAAAAGTAAAAAATTAATGAGCAAAGTCGTAGAAGCAGTAATATTGACAGGACCTTTCAAAGGTGAAGGCGTCCTCATTCCTCGAGCGTTCCTGTGATTATAATGGATATGCGATTTCAATTTAAGAGGTTACAATTCCCAATTAGATTGGCATTTGCAATCACCATCAACAAAGCTCAGAGTTAATCTTTAGAATTCTGCGCTTTAGATCTAGGCATGGGCTGCTTCTCACATGGGCTCTCATGGATATGTTGCATGTTCTAGAATCGACAAGTCAGACAATGTCTATATCTGCGCTGACAATGGAACAACAAAAAATATTGCGTACTCAGAAAGCACTGTGAAATTAAACATATTTGAAACGTACGCTTTCTCTTTTCTTTCTTTTCCATTTAATCAGACTGAGCCACAGCAACGTGTGGCCGAGTACAGCTAGTTTGTAAATAAGAATCTTTTGCAGAAAAGAAAGGCGGTTCAAATTATATCCAATCCACATACTGTTTTATTTTCAAATTTTATTTCCGCACCAAATGAGTTAAATAAATAAAAGCTTTTATGTTTTTCAATTAAGAGAATTTTAAATGTTTCTTTTTTTCAAAATTATATCTTTGTGAAACGTATAACATATTATAACATCTTATAACCGGCCACAGAATTCGCGGCGCGCGTTCCCTCCGCGGTCCTTTCTCTTTTATTTCTCTTATTCCGACTCTCTAGCGGAAGACAGGAAGAAAAGTCCAGACCCACGTCCCAAATGCCGAGACTCTAGCCCCTAGCGGATGCCATCTTGAAAATAAAAAAATAAATATTAAAAAAAAAAATGAAACCGGACAAATTTAGAAGGGAAATCGATTAAATTAAAGCACGCCTTCTTTGCGTCTTACGATGAAAGACTCGAATCTTTCGAAAAGCCTAGCACATTTATAAGTTTTAGATGGTGTTTTAAGAAGTTCTTTTGTTCTTATTCATTCACACCAGTTTCAATTCATTTTCTTATTTTAAATTAAAGACATCGAAAAGTGCGAAGGAACGGGCTCGGAGCACTGGAGATATCGAAAGACCTTTGGTGATTTGAGCTTAAACGTTCGTCAATCTAAATAAAGATATTTCATCACTTTTTATAGCATTATTTAGCTTAATCTGTTTAGGATTATTATACATGCTGTTATATTATAACATATTATAAAACTTAACCATCATCTAAATATCACTATTTTAGGATCAGTGATTAAGATGTGGTGTTAATATACGTGACCTGTCTGAAAGTATCCGACCTTTGGCCGAAAAAATATATACAAATTACTTGAATGAAATGGGACATTAATCCCCTTCAAAGTAGGTCCCTGACGCCGCACACACTTAACCCACCGTTCCTTTCACAGCTGAAAACACTTCTGGAAGGCTTCTTTTGGAATGGATTTCAACTCCACCGTCGCTTTATGTATATCTCATCTCTACTCTCAAAACGGGATACTTCCAATGGCACCTTCAAGTTAGGAAACAACCAAAAGTCGTAAGGAGTCATGTCTGGAGAATAAGGAGGCTGGCGAACAACTGAAATTCCCTGTTTCGCCAAGAAAGTCTGAATCAGGTGTATTGAATGAGCGGGAGCATTAATGAAACTTACGAGAGACCTGATGAATCTTACGAATTGTTTCGCTTTGGGAATCACCAAGCTTTGACAACATTGGATGCAGTACCTTTGCTCAACGCGTTCAAGTCATCTTGAGAGAAATCAAAATCCGACGA
The DNA here is from genome assembly GCA_963932465.1 of Maratus speciosus. Taxonomy (NCBI): domain Eukaryota; kingdom Metazoa; phylum Arthropoda; class Arachnida; order Araneae; family Salticidae; genus Maratus; species Maratus speciosus. Next base: position 573,550,523 of record OZ010790.1, on the reverse strand, counting down.
ACGCGTATGACAGCACCCCACTCAGCGAACTCACAAACTCTAGCATACAATGATTGGCTTACTGGAATACGAGGAAAACAATTCAACCATGCTTCCAATGAGTACAGTGGCGCCGCCTTAGAATCACTACTGCGTGTGAAAAAAATCCAGGTCGGGTAGTTAACAGACAGACCTCGTATATAATATGTATATATATAATTAACCGTTGTCAGATTTCTGTGACTTACCTTATAAACAATACTATAACCCTATAACGAAATGTTATACAAAGATGTTTCATATTCTAAAATCTAATTCCCAAAATTACCCAACTAACAATGCAATTAACTACCTTTGAAATCCATTAGAAATTAGGTAGCAAGTCATATCCTTTTCCATGATCGGGTTTCAACCTTTCAATACATATAAACAAACATCTATCAATACTTTAAACAAGTCTCTTTTTTTTTTTTTTTTTTTTTTTTTACTTTTTTACGCAAAAGAAAACTGCAGATTTCTTTTTTTTATCCAGAAAAAAAACTAAGTGCTAAAGGAAAGAAATAAACTCTTGGACGATTTCTCCATAATGACAACTTTCCCTTTTTATGTTCGAAGAAAAAGTGTGTAAATTACACTTCTCACAAGTACAGTTAGTAAAATGGTCCACTTTGATCTTTTATAAAATATGTAATTCGAAAATCCTACCTAGATTCTATCACTTTTAACTCAATCAAACCGATTAGTACAGATAACATACGAATTGAATTTTTGTCCAACTGAGTAAAAAATAGGCCCAGGCCGGGAGTTGAAATTAAGACCTTTAGCTTAAATTGCCAAAGCTCTATCTATTGAGATGCCTGGGCCGTCAACCGGCGAGCACATTTCAGTTACAAGGAGAGTAACCGAGGTCGGGGAATACAGAATTCGGTGACCCTGTGTACAATGATAGAGTATAGTTAGCAGATAAACATAGCACAAGGATAAAGCGCAATATGCAAGGGGGGGTTAATAAACAAGTCCAAAGTTATTCAATTTTGAGGCTTTAGTACATAATCGGATAAATTGCACACATTTCTGAGCGGACGGTTGGTACAGTTTTTCAAAGTGCCAGGCTTCTAATTTTTCACTTTCAGAACTTTGTAGGGTTTTTTTTTCCGCTATGAATTGAATCTTCTGCAATAAAATCTTAAATATTTGTAAATTTAGAAACTTGTGCTCTAGACGTGTTTATTTTTTCATTTTTATTACAACACAGCACTAAAAAACTTCGTCTAATATCCGCAAAACTTTAAACATAAAATGCCATACTCACTCAGTGCGCAGAAAATGGCTGTTAAAACTTTAACAAAAACAAGAATAAACATTCTAAACCCACTCTGTTTATTTTCGATAGCGTACATGTTTTGCTAAAAACCATTTGCAAATCTACGTAATTATAAAATATAAATGCTCGTGAAAAGTTTTTTTATTGTCGAAAGCAATTGTTCTAATTTCAAATATTAGATCCCGAGATAATATATATATATATATATATATATTTTTTCAAAGTTTAAAAAAAAAATAGAAAAATTTAAAAAAAATTAGCATTGTATTAGAAAAGTAGTAGTTTTTTAGTATTGTATTTAGAATTGTTTTAGAAAAGATGAAGTTAAAATACCATATTTTAATTTCATGCAGCACATTTTTAATTGATTTCGCTGAAAAGAAGAACAGGTTTATTCGTATAAAAAACTATAAATAAAAGTGAATAATATAAAAATTTTGCCGTTTGAGAAATTCAAATTATGTATTTTTTTTCTCTTCATTAGATTTATAAAGCTGCCATACAATTGAATTTCTCGGTAAATAAATAAGCATTGTATATGGGCGCGCAGAAACATGTTTGTATTTATATTTAGCTGAAATTTAAATAATTATATATATATATATTCAATTGTAGTTGTCTGTGGGAAAGAAAAAACGAAGAAAAAATGTCTTGTCGGAGAATCTAACACACGAAATCTGGCGCTCTGCCATCTGTACCATCCGGCCGCTCAGAAGTGTATGTAATTTATCCGATTATGTATTAAAGAGTCAAAATTGGGTGACTTTGGGTCTTGTTGTTTAAGACTCCCTTGCATATTGCACTTTATCCTTGAGATATGTTTATCTTCTAACTATACTCTGCCATTGCACAAAAGGTCACCGGATTCTGTGTCAAGGAGAGGACCTGGGGTCCTCTCCTTATTAGATAACCTTATTGCCAACAGCATCTCGCCTGCCATTTAGAGAGCTCAACAAAATGGAACACAATTAAACGATGGATACGTAAATATGCTTTATTTTTTAAGTCAATCAGACTGATTGGTAACGATCCCATACGAATTGTTCATATGCTATTGTTATGTATATTATTACGTATGTCCGTACGTTATCTTTACCGAGTAGTTTGATTGAGTTAAAAATAATATAAGTTATCTACATATCCATCGTATTCCATTCCATTTTTTTAATTATTTTTTTAATTTTATACAGTACAGGTGCCTTTGATGAATGCAAAAAATTAATTAATATTTATAATTTCAATTAAAATAAAAATTCAATTTAACGTCATCGCAGACGTATATGTGATAATTTAGCTCAAACACATCGTATGAAGAAGTCTCATGCTCTTGCAGTTCTAAATTAATTTTATTTTTAAAAAAAACATATATATATATGTGTGTGTGTGTGTGTTATAAAATTGATAAGATGCTCTATAAACTTTTTCAATTAGTATACTTTCACCTTAGTTGCTAACTCAATGTCTATATCTGTTCCAAGTAGCACTTCTAATCGCTAGAACCCCATAAGAGATATTATCAAGTATAAGCTATTTTCGATAATCATCAGTGCAGACATGTGTTCGATGTCTTGACCCTTTTCAAACATGATAATATCTTGGCATCTTCAAATCTCAATTAAATTCAGAAGTAACTCACAACACATGGCCCAATTATCAAGTATTTGTAACTTTTAAGTTTAGGAGAGGATGAACACGTATCATATACTAAAGTGAAAGCCAGTTATCCAAAATTACTCAGGAGCATTTAAAATAAAACAGTCTAAGGCTATAAATTGTAATAAAGTAGTCATCTAGTGGTGAACTTCTCTTAGAACGTTAAATTCACGCAGATTCCTACGAGCCGACAATGGGGACAGACGGGATTGGGACTGCTCGGATTGACCCTGGCGGTCGGCGATTTGGTTGACTGCAACTCCGGCTAAGATGTCCGGTAAACAATGTCTGAACAGCTGTGTGTTTTCTTTAAGTGTGAATGCTGGCAGCTATGACTCCAGAACCTAGTTTTATATCATATACACATGCATTGAATCAATATAAATAAAAGAGTAAATATATTTCGAAGTTACATCTGAATTTGTTTCAGCAAGTTTAAGGGTAACCCCATTGACCTTTTCAAAATTACGAAGAAAATCTTTCGCTTAAATTCCCATTTTTACACAGGAAAACATATTTTATTAATAAAAATAACGAAAGCGAAAAGAATTTTGAAACTATAGAAGTAGAAGGTGCTGCAGTAAAACATTAAACGCTTTTTAGGTGCGTTCGTAATTATACAAATACGTAGCACCTATAGTCGTCGTTCGGTCCGTCTGTCTGTCTGTCTGTCCATCTGCATATAACAGAGCAAAAACTACCCAATCGAATGGTCTGGAATTTTAAATATATAATTATTGCAAAATTTTGTCCGGTCATTTCAAATTTTATGAAAATTGGATGTATAATTTAATGACAGGGACAGTCAAAAGTTTTCGTTACATTACGGCCAATGGGAAAAAATTATTATAAGTGCATTTTAATGATGTTACAGCCTTCCGAATGGTCTGGAATTTTAAATATATAATTATTGCAAAATTTTGTCCAGTCATTTCAAATTTTATGAAAATTGGATGCATAATTTAATGACAGGGACAGTCAAAAGTTTTCGTTACATTACGGCCAATGGGAAAAAATTATTATAAGTGCATTTTAATGATGTTACAGCCTTCCGAATGGTCTGGAATTTTAAATATATAATTATTGCAAAATTTTGTCCAGTCATTTCAAATTTTATGAAAATTGGATGTATAATTTAATGACAGGGACAGTCAAAAGTTTTCGTTACATTACGGCCAATGGGAAAAAATTATTATAAATGCATTTTAATGATGTTACAGCCTTCCGAATGGTCTGGAATTTTAAATATATAATTATTGCAAAATTTTGTCCAGTCATTTCAAATTTTATGAAAATTGGATGTATAATTTAATGACAGGGACAGTCAAAAGTTTTCGTTACATTACGGCCAATGGGAAAAAATTATTATAAGTGCATTTTAATGATGTTACAGCCTTCCGAATGGTCTGGAATTTTAAATATATAATTATTGCAAAATTTTGTCCAGTCATTTCAAATTTTATGAAAATTGGATGTATAATTTAATGACAGGGACAGTCAAAAGTTTTCGTTACATTACGGCCAATGGGAAAAAAATATTATAAGTGCATTTTAATGATGTTACAGCCTTCCGAATGGTCTGGAATTTTAAATATATAATTATTGCAAAATTTTGTCCAGTCATTTCAAATTTTATGAAAATTGGATGTATAATTTAATGACAGGGACAGTCAAAAGTTTTCGTTACATTACGGCCAATGGGAAAAAATTATTATAAGTGCATTTTAATGATGTTACAGCCTTCCGAATGGTCTGGAATTTTAAATATATAATTATTGCAAAATTTTGTCCAGTCATTTCAAATTTTATGAAAATTGGATGTATAATTTAATGACAGGGACAGTCAAAAGTTTTCGTTACATTACGGCCAATGGGAAAAATATATTATAAGTGCGTTTTAATGATGTTACAGCCTTCCGAATGGTCTGGAATTTTAAATATATAATTATTGCAAAATTTTGTCCAGTCATTTCAAATTTTATGAAAATTGGATGTATAATTTAATGACAGGGACAGTCAAAAGTTTTCGTTACATTACGGCCAATGGGAAAAAATTATTATAAGTGCGTTTTAATGATGTTACAGCCTTCCGAATGGTCTGGAATTTTAAATATATAATTATTGCAAAATTTTGTCCAGTCATTTCAAATTTTATGAAAATTGGATGTATAATTTAATGACAGGGACAGTCAAAAGTTTTCGTTACATTACGGCCAATGGGAAAAAATTATTATAAGTGCATTTTAATGATGTTACAGCCTTCCGAATGGTCTGGAATTTTAAATATATAATTATTGCAAAATTTTGTCCAGTCATTTCAAATTTTATGAAAATTGGATGTATAATTTAATGACAGGGACAGTCAAAAGTTTTCGTTACATTACGGCCAATGGGAAAAAATTATTATAAGTGCATTTTAATGATGTTACAGCCTTCCGAATGGTCTGGAATTTTAAATATATAATTATTGCAAAATTTTGTCCAGTCATTTCAAATTTTATGAAAATTGGATGTATAATTTAATGACAGGGACAGTCAAAAGTTTTCGTTACATTACGGCCAATGGGAAAAAATTATTATAAGTGCATTTTAATGATGTTACAGCCTTCCGAATGGTCTGGAATTTTAAATATATAATTATTGCAAAATTTTGTCCAGTCATTTCAAATTTTATGAAAATTGGATGTATAATTTAATGACAGGGACAGTCAAAAGTTTTCGTTACATTACGGCCAATGGGAAAAAATTATTATAAGTGCATTTTAATGATGTTACAGCCTTCCGAATGGTCTGGAATTTTAAATATATAATTATTGCAAAATTTTGTCCAGTCATTTCAAATTTTATGAAAATTGGATGTATAATTTAATGACAGGGACAGTCAAAAGTTTTCGTTACATTACGGCCAATGGGAAAAAATTATTATAAGTGCATTTTAATGATGTTACAGCCTTCCGAATGGTCTGGAATTTTAAATATATAATTATTGCAAAATTTTGTCCAGTCATTTCAAATTTTATGAAAATTGGATGTATAATTTAATGACAGGGACAGTCAAAAGTTTTCGTTACATTACGGCCAATGGGAAAAAATTATTATAAGTGCATTTTAATGATGTTACAGTCTTCCGAATGGTCTGAAATTTTAAATATATAATTGTTGCAAAATTTTGTCGAGTCACTTTCAATTTTATGAAAATCGGATGTAGAGTTTAATGACAGGGACAGTCAAAAGTTTTCGTTACATTACGGCCAATGGGAAAAAATTATTATAAGTGCATTTTAATGATGTTACAGTCTTCCGAATGGTCTGAAATTTTAAATATATAATTGTTGCAAAATTTTGTCGAGTCACTTTCAATTTTATGAAAATCGGATGTAGAGTTTAATGACAGGGAAAGTCAATAGTTTTCGTTACATTACGGCCAATGGGAAAAAATTATTGTAAGTGCATTTTAATGATGTTACAGTCTTCCGAATGGTCTGAAATTTTAAATATATAATTGTTGCAAAATTTTGTCGAGTCACTTTCAATTTTATGAAAATCGGATGTAGGGTTTAATGACAGGGACAGTCAAAAGTTTTCGTTACATTACAGCCAATGGGAAAAAATTATTATAAGTGCATTTTAATGATGTTACAGTCTTCCGAATGGTCTGAAATTTTAAATATATAATTGTTGCAAAATTTTGTCGAGTCACTTTCAATTTTATGAAAATCGGATGTAGAGTTTAATGACGGGGACAGTGAAAATTTTTCGTTACATTACGGCCAATGGGAAAAAATTATTATAAGTGCATTTTAATGATGTTACAGCCTTCCGAATGGTCTGGAATTTTAAATATATAATTGTTGCAAAATTTTGTCCAGTCATTTCAAATTTTATGAAAATTGGATGTATAATTTAATGACAGGGACAGTCAAAAGTTTTCGTTACATTACGGCCAATGGGAAAAAATTATTGTAAGTGCATTTTAATGATGTTACAGTCTTCCGAATGGTCTGAAATTTTAAATATATAATTGTTGCAAAATTTTGTCCAGTCATTTCAAATTTTATGAAAATCGGATGTAGAGTTTAATGACAGGGACAGTCAAAAGTTTTCGTTGCATTACGGCCAATGGGAAAAAAATTATTGTAAGTGCATTTTAATGATGTTACAGCCTTTCGAACAGAATGAAAGTGATACGCACTTATGAAGTGCACTAAAATAAACATTCGGTACAATATACGGTGCAAAAAATATTTATGAAACTAGTTATAGTACGAATGCACCTCATTTGCCACGTTTGACGAGCAATTTCCAACTTGTTTTTATCATAATAGCATTTTTTTTAAATGTAGGTCGTAAAAAAAACACATCAATTTTTAATGAAACAACTTGATATTTTTGAAAATTAATCGCCACATATTTTTCTAGTAGATTACATAATTGTATTTTGAAATATTTATATCTTGCTTTTCTGAGTAAGTAGCAGCATTTTTAGATTATACGTTGAATTGCTATTTCAGAAATAATGCATATTTTAAAAAACGACTGCGATTTTCCCTAGCGTTTAGATTAAAAACACTGTTTTGTTTTGTTTCATTGTTTTAAGTCAAATCTACGATGAGTGTGACTACGTGCTTACTGTTTGACCCTCGTTTTTTTCGAAAACCTCCCTCCCATCAGCTGTCAAGCCACCATTTTGTAATGTATTAACTCAAAATTTTATATTTAATTTTCAATAAGAAAAATTATTTATTTTAATACGTGTATAATCAATTTGCCAAATAAAATTTTATAAACTCTTCGCATTTAATAACAATAATAAGAAGAAAAAATACGGAAAAAACTTTAAATTTCAGTGAGACAAGTTGATGTTAATCCTTAATCACCGAGTTGTTTAAAATACAAAATTATATATTTCGAGTATTTCTTTACATTGCGTTTTCTCTCCATAAATACCTAATAAAAGATTCCTTTTTAAAATTAGTTTACTAATATTTTTTCCAGGAAATTCCAGTTTAAAAACTCTTCATTTCAATTCACAAATTTTTATCAATACTGCGAAATAAAAAAAAATCAGAAATTTTGAGTTATTTCTTTATATTATGTTTCCTCTCCATAAATAACTAATATATATATATATATATATATATATATATATATACAAATTTTATTTCAAAATTAATGAAAAATTACCGCATGAATGGCGCTACAGCAGCACATATCAAATGCAGTAAAACATATTACATCATTTCAAATTGCCTAAACACCATAACTCCAAAAGGAAAGTGTATATCTGCAGAAATTTTTTTAAACTATAAAATACATAAAAGAACAAGAAAGACAGGTAAAAAAACAAAAACAGTCTGTTCTTCATCAGTGGGAGGACAGACAAAAAACTAACTCCACCCCCACTTTTAAAAATTTGCAGGTTTCTGAACACACGCTCACCCCGCATTCAATATTGAAAAACTATTGTCATTTTATTAACCAAATTCCATAAAAAACTAAAATAACTCAAATTAAAACTAACAAACATAATGTTAACAATACAAAAATTGTCATACAAAAAACAAAAAAGCTTTAATAAAAGGTCTTTTAGAGAAATACTTAAAAAATTGCCATTTAAATAAAAACAAAAGAAATTAACTTAACATACATGAATGCAGAATAAACGTGCGCCCCCCCCCCCCCCCCTCAAACCCGCAAAATAAAATTTCTCAAAACATGAAAAACAGTAATACCTGTATAATGTTTCTCACCCGTCAACAATAAACAAATAATTTTTCCTCCAAAGCCATTGTCAAATACCAGAGTTCCAGGTCTGCAACTTTCTTTCGTTTCAATTCATCAATACACACCCGTTCTTTTAACAAGACTTTAGGATGCCTATGTCATACAGAAAGTTCCAGAAAGCTATATATATATATATATATATATATATATATATATATATATAACAATTAATTAAACATTACAGACCACCATCAAAAACCGCAATATTGTGAATGAAATGACAATAAAAATGGATACCACAAACCTATAATATACAACTGTATGTATAAAATAAAGTGCCTTATACTTTATTACAAGAATTAATATGGAAGAAAAAAAGGAGAATTGGATACCGATAAAAATAATTGAAGAACTTATATATTGAATTACGTTTTCAAGAGTACAGAATTCAATGATATAAGCAAATCGGTTGTTTTCTGTGAGAAAAACAGCTAAAAGCTGAAAAAATTTTTTCTCCTGTACTCACACAACCAATATGACCAAGAGAATAGTTTCAAGATGAAAACAGAATAATATCAAATGGCATGAAATGGAAAAAACAATACAACCATTTAAATATTTAATTTATAGCATAAAAAATAGAAATATTACACAACATACCGGATAAAATCCCAGTTGTTTTCAAAATATCCTCCTGCACATGGTATCCAAAAGCACGATAAGATTAAGGTGAATTAAACAGTTAAGTTAACACAGAAATTAAAACCTATGGATTCAGTTAAATACCGTGATAAATTCAATTAATATAATATAAATAGAAAATAATTACATTATTTAAAATACCTAAAAACACTTTTAAATTATTTAATTTCTATTTTACAATATTGCCAATATTCAGCGTTCAATACCACCTGGCCACCTGGTGTAAAAAATTAAAATTATTACTCTAATAATATATATATATATATATATATATATTTACAAATACAAAAACCGTAATTTCGAATTATTACTTTACATTAAGTTTTCTCTGGATAAATATCTGATAAAAGATTCCTTTTTAAAATTAGATTACTTCACTAATTTTTATTTCAGAAAATTCAAAGTTTAAAAACTCTTCACTTCAATTCACAAATTTCTATCAATACCGGGCCAAGAATCTTTGTTACAAAATACAAAATTAGAAAATTTGATTTATTTCTGTTATTTTACAAAATCTTCGCATTTAATAAAAACAAATTACGGAAAAATCTTCATATTTAAGAGAGACAAGTTGGTGTTTATCCTTAATAATTTAATTGTTTAAAATACAAAATCAGACATTTCGAGCCATTTCTTTACATTACGTTTTCTCTGGATAAATATCTAATAAAAGATTCTTTTTTTTAAATTAGGTTGCTTCACTTTGTTTATTTCAAGAAATTCAAAGTTTAAAATCTCTTTATTTCAATTTAAAAGTTTTTATCAATATTTTAACCAAGAATATTTTTTACGAAATAAAAAACAAAAAATTTCGAGTGAATTCTTTACATTCTTTACTCTGTATATAATAAAAGATTATTCTTTAAAATTAGGTTACTTCACTAATCTATTTTTGCGCAAATTCGAAGTTTAAAACCCTTTATTTCAATTCGAAATTTTCTATCAATATTTTAACCAAGAATCTTTTTTCGAAATACACTTTTGTGCCAAAGGAAATCTCGAGGCGCTTTAAATCACGTCCATTCCACCAGCCACATATATAAGCTGTAAAGATCTTTTACTTCCAAAAAAAAAAAAAGAAAAGAAAAGAAAAGAAGCCCAAGTATTAAAGAAAAGAAGACAAACTTTTGAGCAATTTCTTCAGAAGGACAACTTTTCATTTTTACACCTTAGGGAAACTCTGGAAAAAGCACTTCCGAGGCGCAATCCCAAATATTTTTTGCTGATTCTAAAGGAGTAAATTGATGGAAGCATACAAAAATTAAATTTAACGTGGCAGCTTTGTTAAATACACGATATATTTCTGGCAATTTAGCTGAAACACATCCTATGAGAAACATCTCATGCTATTGAGTTTTAAAAGGGTTTTTTTTAAAGATCTTTACTTCCAGGTACAAGTGATCAATACTATTAAATGGTTATTTTTTACCCGACTGCAAAGAAGGGTTACGTGTTTCACGCGTATCTGGGTATGTGGATTTCTTTATACCCTCGAAACATCCCAACGGCCGGATGGATTTTAATGAATGAGGTCTCTATCGATTCGTCTTAACCGTCCGATGGTTATAGGCTAGGTTGTATTTTTATACATTCAAAATGGCCATAAAATACAAAATGGTGGTAAAGACGAAAATATGTTTTTACGCACCCTATTCAGTGGCCCATCATTGAATAGGTCTTTCAAAATGAAGACGATGTTTCATTGACTATTTTACCATCAGAAGCTCCGTTTAAATATTACACAACCTGGAAGTTCTGCAGGTAGGATCTCTAGCTTTACTGCAACTCTAACCATCATAGACATCTATAGGCCTCATCAAAATAGTGTTTATAGATAGGAACTAACAATTAAACACAACTTAAAAGTCATCAATGCAAGTTAATAAAAAAAATAGGTGAGTAATATAAAAAAAATATTTTCACATTGAAGAGAAATAATTAATTAGTTCGCTTTTTACGTAGCCGGGTTTTTTTATTTCTTAATCTTTTATATTTTAAAACTAAATAAAGTTCAATTTATTATAACACAGCTTATTAGATAACACCCATTTTTACTACTGATGATCCTGCCCCTTGTCATACTACTGGCAGCCTGGCTTCGGTCACGTTTATAAATTAATTTTAACGAATAAGTTTGTTTTTTTTGGGGGGGGGGGTTATAAAAGATAGGTGCCTTCTCCTTCTGGCTGGGCTGGTTTCTGCCTGCGAGCAACCGACATATTTTTTGTAGTTTAGCTGAAACATATGCTATAAAAATCATCACGTTCTACAAAAGTTTTCAAATAATTTAGTTTCTTTGTAAAAAACTACTTTACATTCACAGATCAATTTGTTTAATGTAAATAAACAAACATAGAAGTAAATATGTTTTAAAGGAATTAAAAATTAAACTTGACGTGACAGCTTTGCTAAATGGCCGATGTATTTCAGAAAATTCACCGAAACAAATGCTACACTGTAAAAAAAATTCCGCAACGTTCCTGGGAAAAAATGGGCAGCTGAGTTGCCCATTACTTCCAAGAAACATTTCTTGAAAATGACTGGTACTTTACTGTATATGTTAAAAACTTTCTACAGAAATGCCAGTAAGTTTCCTGCGAAATACCAGGAATATTTCTGTTGACAGCAAAACATTACTGACATATTCAAGGCTGGAGTAGCACAAGAGCGAAAAATGTCCAGACCAGGGATCGAACCTGGATACTTGGCGTGCCGTGCCAATGCCTTACCTGTTAGGCTATCCGGACCGATACCTGGCTGACATAATTCACTCTGGATGTTCGTTCCCTTCATTATGACATTACTGACATTTCACAGCATGCGGGATCCGCAGACGATTTTTACATTTCCAGTTGACAATTTTCGCTTTATTATCATTATTTGTTAGAATGAAAAAATATTTTGAAATTGACATCAAAATTATTATTTATAATTTACACGAAAAAATAAATTTTCAGTTAAAATTCAATAAAGTAAATATATATGTGATATATTGTTTCTGAACTTTGCTTAAAATATAAAAATATATAAATGTAAATAATAATTAGAAAAAAAATCTAGACATAAAATATTTTGGATTTTCGTCAGTGATTATGTTAGTTTACAAGTTAGATAAAATACATATAAATTTTCATGAAAAAAAAACCTAAACGTAATTGTATATTTTTTCCGAAAAAAAAAAAATTCAAATTTGCAGCAATTCAAAGTGTCAAATATATGTCAAATTTAAATCAAATTGTAATAAAGTGTTAAAATATAAAATTAATTAAAAAAGAAAAAAAAAAGTCAAGAGGTAGCATCGAACCCGGGCCGTACGGGTGGCGTGCAAGCTTTCTGCGTCCACACCACGAAAGACACGTTGAGAGCTGCAAACTAATGGGTATTTGAAACGTATGCTAAAACTCGGCATCCAATTTCTGAAAATCTCAGGCCCATTTGAAGAAATCCTTTCACAAGAATAATTAGAGATAAGAACTCTAAAACATACTTTAAATTAATCAAAATAGGTGAGAATCATATTTGATTGTCCCCTGGTTAATGCAGATCCAAATAATAGGTGTATTTTTTTTTACACAGTCTGCTCGTTAAAGATTTCACAGACAAGTACGAGAGATCTCTTAGTGATGTCACAGAGGTATTGTATTTTCATCTGAATTATCTTGACAATAGAGACGTAAAGGTCGTCTATTGATTTATTTGCATTCCATATTGATTTTTTTACATTCATTTAAGGAATTCGTTTTCGAAACTCGCTCGCGAGCAACGGATTATAGAAAAAAAAAAAATGGCGGCCGCAGCGTTTTGCTGTTTCCAACTTTTGTTCAGGAACGTTTCAGATAAGAAAACCAGAATTTCACAGGAAAGAGCTAAATTATTCTGAAAACCTGATAAAAGGCGAAACGTTCCTGGATTTTACATGGAAAGTTACCATTTTTTTTTACAGTGTATGAAAATCAACACATATCATTAGGCTTTTATTTTTTTTTTTTTTTCACTATTTATTCTGTTCGCTTAAAAAAATATGTTCTTTAAAGACGCATTTGATAAATATAAATTAACAAAATAAGTTTCGAAGCTATATCTTAATCGGATTTATGATAATTTAAGAATTTCTATGATAGTTATTTAACTTAGATGCATTTGATAATTATAAATAAACAAATAAATTTTGAAGCTACTTTATCTGAATCGGTTCTATGATAATTTATTAATTTCTACGATAGTTACTTAACTTATCAGAAGTTTTTTCTGCCTCCGTTTTAAAATTTTGAAAGCAAATAAAAAATTTTCAGAGGCTATCGTTTCAATTTTCTTAATAGATACCAAGCCAAAAAACGGTTATGATAATTTAAATTGTAAGAAATGCAAAAAGGACACTGAAATTTCTTCTATACCCTTTAAATATTTCCCCACTGTGTCAATAATAACGAGCTTCCTGATATGTTTATGATGACATTATTCATATAGCAGTTATAACTTTAAAACAACTGCTTTATAATTCACAAGGCGATTGAAGATTTATGATCCACTATATATCTCTTTGTAAAACTTCTGAAATGCCACATAGACTTTTTAAATTAATTCATTTGTCTGTATTTTAGGTGCTTCACATGATGTAGTTTATCAATATAAATAAATGCATTCATCCATTTTGGAATATATCTGGATTTGATTTATGCATTTTAATAGTTGCTTTAACTGAAAAAAAAGAAATCCTTCTCCCAATAATGAAACATTTAAAATGAAATGAAAATACACACTAAACATAAATTAGTTGATGGTTTATTATGTGTAGTTATACAGACAAACAAGAAAGTACAGAAAATTATAAGATAGGAAAACAAATAAAGTTTTCTCTTTTTACCCGGCTGCCAAGAAGGGTGTTTCAATTGTATCTGGGTATGTGGATTACTTTATACCCTCGAAACATCCCAACAGCTGGATGGATTTTAATGAATGAGGTCTCCATCGATTCGTCTTAACCGTCCGATGGTTATAGGCTAGGTTTTGTTTTTTATAAATTCAAAATGGCGGCAGTAAAATACAAAAGGGCGGTGGATACGGAAAAAAAAAATTACGCACCCTATTGAGTGGCCTATCATTGGATAGGTCTTTCAAAATAAAGACGATGTTTCATTGACTATTTTACAGTCAGAAGCTCCGTTTAAATATTACACAACCTGGAAGTTGTGTAGCTAGGATCTCTAGCTTTACTGCAACTCTAACCATCATAGACATTTATAGGCCTCATCAAAACAGTGTTCATAGATAGGACTAACAATTAAACACAACTTAAAAGCCATTAATACAAGTAAATAAAAAAAATAGCTAAGTAATATAAATAATAATTGAACATTGATGAGAAATAATTAATTAGTTCGCTTTTTACGCAGTCGGGTTTTTTGATTTTTAAAATTTAATTTGTTTTTAACATTTTCTAAATTACTTTAAAAGTAAAATATACAATATGAGCTTTAAAAAGCTCACTGGTTTACTTAAAAGGCGACTAAAATAATAGAGGAGATGTTACGAGTTAAAATACATATTTTATTTTAAAACTTCTTAGTATTTTCAGGCTTTCTAAAGCCCTTCATCAGAGAATATTTTAAAAACTAATTGCTGTTTATTTATACAAATACGTCTTTCCGTTTTGATATGCGAGAGCTAATAATTATTACAGTTCAAAGTAGAAGTAGCAGTCTCTTGGATTGAATTTAAGTAGAGAAAATATCTATTAACTGCAGCTCCATTTATTTTATGACATCACTTTTTTCTCATACGCCCCTTTCATTTTAAATGCGTATTTGGACAATCGAAGTAGTGTTTCAGATTAAATTTGCGTAGAAGAATATTTAACTGCCGTGCCATAAACTTTAATAAGTCACTTTGCTCAAAATTTCAGGATATTTTATCATATATTGCAGATGTTGTACGATAGGGCGTCGTTACATGCTTACACAGGATTTCTATGGATTCTCAGATAGTGGATGCGTAATAATTGGATATTGGGTATATAATTTTTGCATGATCAAAATCTATTGTGATATTCTGATTAAAACTTAAGGGGGTCTGGAACACACATTTAAAAAATATATATATTTATTGAGATAAAAATTTGAAATTTTTTGTGATGGTTAACCATATCATTTGTAAACAAAATCACATGATAAAATTTCTCATATTTTTTTTTAATTTAAAATTTAAATTTTGTTAAAAAAGTGGGGTAGTTTAAAATCGTTATAACTCGAAATATTATTTGTAGAATTTAATTTTTTTTTCATTTAAATAAACAAAAATATATAAGTTTTAATTTAGATTCAGCATTTAAAAAATATTAATTTAAAAAAAATTAAAAATATTTAAAGTAAAAATTAGAAAAAAAATGGTGTAACTCTTTAAAAAAAATCATATTTTCAAAAGTTATTATTTTTGTTAATTTGCTGAATCTAAATTAACGTAGAACTATTGAAAAAGACATGTTCCAAGTTTGAACCATTTATCTGTAACGGTTCTTGATTTATAACAATTTAAATAAGAGTAATGGTGAAAAACCCTATCATGAAGAAAAACGCAATTTCAGAAGAAGTCGCTTCCATGGCAACCATAGCTTGAAAGGTAGATTTTGACAACAAACCAAAACGAAAAAATTAATATTTCCTTTTGTAAATAGATAGCAACATGATTTAAACTTCATTTTAAGCAGAAAACAGCAAAGAAATTTTTAATCCAATAAAATTCTTTTTGAGAATTTGAAGATTTTTGTGTCCCGGACCCGAGTGAGAGCTGTGGTTTGACGACAAAATTTTATATCTGCTTTATGTTCTTTGATTCTTTCTTTGAGTTTTCTTTTTATCATTTCTATGTATTCCATTAATTTATTGCTAGTTCTAAAAGGAATAGCATATACACCAGCTAATTCATCTTTCGGTGTTGGATCTATTTTCGTACAAATTAACTCTTTTAATTTTCTTGGTGGACACGCTATTAAATTTATGTTGTGTCTCAGTAGTACATATCTTTACTTTTCATGCATCTGATGAAGGTCTTGGGAAAGTCCGAAAGTACTAAGAGGTTTTTAAATATAATATATATTTTTAACTTATAACATCTCTTCTATTATTTGGTCGCCTTTTAAATAAAACAGTCAGCTTTTTAAAGTCCATATTGTATATATTATGTTTGAATCAAGGTTAAATGTTGCGTTTCGTCTAATGACTTTGTTTACGTTAAAAGTGTTTATAATTTTAGTTGGTCTATCTGTCCGTGTTCTAACTGGCTTAAATATATTCGGGATGCCATATAATTCATATATATCCTAGAGGTTTATTGTGGAGTGTTTCGTATTGAAAATGAAGTGTTAACATTTGTACTTTGTTTACAGGGACTGTAAAAAGAATTATGTTACATGATGGTCTATGGGGTAAAAAGTGTCTGATATGCATCAATGATATGCATCATTGATATACAACAATGAGAATAGATACAAGATACTTACTGCTGATTATGGCGTGAATAGCACTTATCATTTTTTACAGGGACACACAAAGTATTTCGATTAGAGCACTGTATATGGGCGATGATTGCTGGATCAGCCTTCACAGTTGTGGTATGTGTTTTTGAATGTAACTTATTTTTTTTCTTATTACTCAATATGTATGAATTCTATAGGTGAAATACAAAGTAGCACAAAAATTAGAGTACATTTCCGTTTATTGATAAAAATTGCTAAAAGTGAATTTTCAACTGTGCTAATGCGTTACTAACGTACTATTTAGTACATGAACTTCTATAAATCATACACAGTGGCGCACATACGAATTCGGACACTTAACGGTCTATAGATGATAATTGCTGAAATCAGATTTTCATATTTGTATGTGTTTTTCAAGTTGTTTACTAAAATATCATCTTTCACGTTAAACACCCGAAGTTTTGTTGCGGTATTCTCAGTACGCTATAAAGGTTTTCATAATCTATGATTGAAGCAGGATTTTTCTTGCTTGTTTTACGATGTGCAAACGTCTCAACAATGAATCGGTTCTTGCCTTATATTTATGAGTCTTTTATACAAGATTTTTTATTTTGTTCGAAAAACATTATATTTGAGTCTATTTTTGTAAATTATCTACATGAAAAATAGTGTAAAAATTGTATTTATGTTTCTATTGGACATAATGTCACTCCTGAGTTACAGAACAAAAATGACTCAAAAAATGATTATTTAAAATGATATACTTACTTTAACCCTCCGACTGTCTTGGAAAAAGGCAAAATTGTAATGTTGTTTTCTCGGTATTTTGTTTTAAATGCTAAAAAAATGATTCTTTGAACATTAAAAAAAAAAAAAAAAAAAAAACTTAATAACGAATATGAATGCAATCCCTGGAGGTATTAATCATTGTTCAATGTATTAAAAATACATTAAATCAATAGAATTATATTACTTTAAATATTTCTTGTATTGCAGTGAAACCTGGAGCTTAGTGAACGTATTAACACGGGCTTGTCAGTGAGGGGGTTAAAGTGTTAACACTGCACAATAACAACTATTCAAACAAGACGACAACTATTCAAACTATTCAAACAACTATGTATACAAGATTTTTTATTTTGTTCGAAAAACATTATATTTGAGTCTATTTTTGTTAATTATCCAGATGAAAAATAGTGTAAAAATGTATTTATGCTTTTATTGGACATAATGTCACTCCTGAATTACACAACAAAAATGGCTCAAAAAATGATTATTTAAAATGATATACTTACTTTAAAGTGTTAACACTGCACAATAACAACTATTCAAACAAGACAACAACTATTCAAACTACTCAAACAACTATGTATACAAGATTTTTTATTTTGTTCGAAAAACATTATATTTGAGTCTATTTTTGTTAATTATCCAGATGAAAAATAGTGTAAAAATGTATTTATGCTTTTATTGGACATAATGTCACTCCTGAATTACACAACAAAAATGGCTCAAAAAATGATTATTTAAAATGATATACTTACTTTAAAGTGTTAACACTGCACAATAACAACTATTCAAACAAGACAACAACTATTCAAACTACTCAAACAACTATGTATACAAGATTTTTTATTTTGTTCGAAAAACATTATATTTGAGTCTATTTTTGTTAATTATCCACATGAAAAATAGTGTAAAAATGTATTTATGTTTCTATTGGACATAATGTCGCTCCTGAGTTACACAACAAAAATGGCTCAAAAATGAATATTTTAAATGATATACTTACTTTAAAGTGTTAACACTGCAAATAGCAACTATTCAAAGATATAGTAATTTCTATAATGCTTTTAATAGTTTGCAGAACTAATAATGACTATCTTATAACGATAGAGAAAAAACGCCAGTCGAGCACATTACAAACAGTATCAACAAAAGATGTTGTAACCTCCAAGTGATAACAAATAAGAACAAAAACAGATTTCACGACCTTAAATACATGTTATCACACATAACTAACTCATAATAATTCACCAAAAGACCAATAGAAAGCGTCAAATGGCAAGAAAAGATCATATAACTCCTGAGTTACACTATGCATTTGAGGGTTAACATCAATCAATTTAAGTGTTGTGCTGGTTCGTGATTTCAATTCAGTAATGAATTTGGGAAGGGGTGAACTTTAAACCGGACCTTTTATAAAAATCATAGCGTTTGATAAAACATGTGTTTTAAGGCTCTTATTATATTAAAAGATATCGTTTCTAAGCAGCCGTATCAAGATGTAAAAATTCGGTAGTAGAGACAAAGCGATGTGTTAAACCCCTCGCTGCGCTTCCCGCGATGTTCACGGGCAACGTAAAAGTAGCATAATTTGTGCAACCCACGATTTTCTCTGGGATGCGTTTAACCAAGATTAATTTGCAGATGTTCGCTTTTACATGATTATTCTTTATATTCAGTTTTTTGACAATCTTTATTTTATGGGCTAATTCAATTAAAATAATTATTTTATAATTTCTTTTCTTTTCTTTTTTTTTTTTTTACATATTTTAACTCTAAAATATATGTAGATTTCAAAAACATAATAAAATAAATGCGCAATTTTTGAACCTATTTTGATAAAACAAATTAAGCAGCGAGAGGGTTAAGAAGTCATGTTTTCTTTTTAGAATTCTTTTTAGTGTTTTCGATATTATACTTTGTTAAGTTAAAAATGATATAACATACCAATTTCTTGAAATCCTTAAATTCACCTTACACAATTTACAAGTTTAAAATTTGTAAACACAAACAACATTCAAATTACTTAAAGGTGTTTTTTATTTACAATATGACACATTTAATAACAATTTAACACATTTAAAAACCTAGTACTTTCGATCCTATTATGCTCTTCATCAGGGTTAAAAACCTTACTTAAAGGTGTTTTTTTATTTACAATATGACACATTTAAAAACAATACGACATATAAGAGCATGACATGCTCGAAAGTACTAGGTTTTTAAATGTGTCATATTTTATTAGGTTGAGCAAAAAGTTCTGGGAAATATTCGATCTAATAGTTATATATAATCAGACCTATAACCAGAATTTCTATCGTATATATGAGGACTAGTGGTATATTTATAGGAGTTCAGGACGTGGTTCCATCCGAGTATGGCCTCTTTCGATCAATGCAACACTTTTTTCAAGGGCAGTCGATTTGAATCCTTTAATGAAGTTGAAGAAGCATGTCAAGAGTTTTTCAATTCCAAGGAGCCGCCATGGTACTTCCAGCAAATACGGAATCTGGCAGAACGATGGCAGAAAGTCGTGGACTATGATGGCTTCTACTTTGAAGAATCGTCCTTGTTGCTTTTGTTATTAATTTGCGCATAACAACGCAACTTTCACAAATTTCCCAGAACTTTATGCTCAACCTAGTGAATAAAAAACACATTTAAGTAATTTGAATATTGTTTGTGTTTACAAATTTTAAACTTGTTATACTTTGTTGTGAATAAATTCCGTTTTTTTTTAGTTCGGAATATACGAAGCTGTAAAATTTATGTGCAAATATACTGTGTATTAATAGAGAATCTCAGAGAGTTTTATTCGTGTATAAAGTGGTGCTTTTCTTTACGGGCCACGGGATTATTTATTTGATCCATCGACAAGGAGATTGACCGATAGAACAGATTGAGAAGGTAGTGTCTCGTAAATAATTTCGGTTTTGGTACCTATTTATTGTGTTGGGATAAAAAGCATATAAAATATTTATTTTATTTTATGACTCCGAATATTAATCATTTTAAAAAAGAACTACATTCTGTTATGAAAGCATCTCTGGATGCTGTGATAGGAGAATGTTTTGACCTTTTAATTGCCTCTTTATAAATTGAAGAGCTTATAGTGGAAGAATATTGTAAAGTCTTCAAGTAATTAGTTATTAATTTAACAGAACTGTGCCCGAATTTAGACTTTACAATATACTACAGTTTCCACGGGGAGAGAACAATATGTCTCGCACGGACAATAAACAGGCATCGCAAAGTATTTTATTTTCTATGTCTCTTGACACTAAAAATTCGTCAGGGTACATCCTTTATAGATGGCTTTTTCCCATAGATGACTCTCGCTGGCCAAAGTTTTAGTCGCTCAGTGGACGGCATGTGGCGACATTCAGGTCTTAAAGAGAACAAAGAGCTCCAATCAACACGAAGGGACCTCGCCGCGATTGGAAGTGCGGTAAGGGTGGACGCGCCCCCTTTTTCTCCGGAGGCAGAGGAGGGCGAGGAAAAGACAGGGCGAAGGGAGAAGATTTTTAGAGTCGGAGAAGTGTGGTTGGATTTCGCAGACAGCAGCAAGCTGGCGATTTCCTTTCCTCAAAGAAGCATCCTATTTCTTGTATAACTAGCACTCCGTGTTTTCACTGGACATAGTGGTGAAATTGGACCTTCCAATTGTAATCGGCATCGAACCCAGTTTACGATATTCTTGTATAATTACTTTGAGATCAATTAACCTAGAAATAAAATTGGCTTAGTTTATAAATATGAATGATTTCTTGTCCAGAGTTAACAATCATTAATAAGGACATAAAATCACTACAACATGTTATGATACATTTTATAAAAAATCGTTTTATTTTATGGATGCAAGCGTTATGAGGTATTATATCACATGGTGAAACTAAAATACATTTATTCCACTCAGTATTGAATGTATGAGATAGTTTCTTTTAATATTTAATATTTTTATATTTAATAATTTAAATGTTGAAAATAATTTCTAATATTTAATAATTAAATGTTAGTATTCTTTTCCGGTAGAGTTTAGTATCAGCTATTAACATTTAAACATATGCTACTAAGAACGAATTAAGTAAATAACTTAATTTGCAACAAAAAACGTTCACTTCTATTTTATCAAATTATAATTTTCGTTACATAACATCTTCTTCCGCTCAGGTCTTCAATTGTATTTCTCTATTCTTAAAAAAAAGTAACTAATGTTGTCACCGCCGCTGTTTTTTAATTTTTTGTGACCGGGGATCTTTCTTCTTTAATATTAAGAAAACTACTGCATACAATAATATGAAAATCGGTGGTATTATACAGAAATGTTTGATAAACACTATGATGCAGACAGCTTTCAAATCGAATAATTATTTTAAGGCGATATTTAATGTTAAATTTGGTCAAAATCGCTCCATTAAAAAGGAACAAAATGCTATAGGAGCAAAAACTATACATAGCAATTTAATCATTTTTAGATCATTTTTTTAAATAGATGTTCGCGGTGTGCAGACAACATTTCTTTTTTTTTTTTTTAATCATTTTTTCAGGATTTATTTCCATTTTATATTCAAAATTTCAGCATTTCGAGAAATATTTTATACATTTTTTAGAAAAGGGTATTATGTTAATTGTTGCCAATTTTTAAAACAGCACTAATAATAAAATTTCCTTCAAATTAAAAATTTATTTACTCGTGACTATTATAAAAAGAAAAAAACTTTCAAATTAGAATTAAATGATTGCGTTTTAAAAGCAGGAAAATATATAAAATTGAATCATAAAAACTATATTTACACGTGAATTTTAAAAGAGAAAGAAAATTGTAAAATAATAAATTCATTAATATGTGTTAAAAGTCGTAAATGGAGGAAATTACGTCATTTTTAAAATGACCAAACATTAATATTGCCAAACAGTTTAAATTTAAAAATATATTTGCGCGAGACATTTATTTCATATTTTGAGATAATCTTTTAAACCATTATTGTGAATTCTAAAACAGCGCAAATAATATTCCCTTTCTAACAACAAAAGTAATTTCACGTGAATATTAAAAAGAAACGAAAACTTTGGGGAAAATTACGTCAGATTTAAAACGATACATTTCAAATGTCTGATTAAAAAGCACTTTATAGCGTTTTTAAAAAATACCGGAAGACAAAGATTCTGTTTACTTAATTAATTTTATATTAGCTTATTTTCAAATTTTTCATTGATCTGATTTAATCAAAGACGAAAACAGTCCGTTAACAAGGAGATCACCTCTGTTTTTTTTTATTATAATTCAGCCTTTCGAAATTTTTTTTTAAAGCCGATCAAATTAGCGTGCTTTTAGAGTTTGCGGTGTCTGGACGGAGGTTGGCGAGCGTAGCTTGTAGGAGCAGAGCCGCCTAGTTTGTATCTAAAGTAATAAGAAGCATGGAAGCTCAATTTAAAAGAGGAAAAAGATTTAAAATCGAACACCACTAAAGATTCAAAATGAGCTCACAAATAAAAGTGGTTCAGATAAATCTGAATTAGAACTTTATGAGAGAAAATAGACTGCTTTTGAGAAAGAATGCGCAGGAATATTTAGGAAAATTTTTGAAACTTGTGGTGACAAAGATGGTAATAAGTACATTACGGAGTCAATTCATTAACAGTCAATTCATGAGAATATAGAAAAGCTATATTTAGCAGTAAATAGAAAATATCCGAATAAAATAGAGTTTAACAAAGCTATACTAAGTAATACCAAAGATATATTTACTAAATAATACCAAAGACATATATTTTTAATGATTCTGGAGTCAAGTCTGTAGAACAACTAACATAAAAAGACCAGTGGAATATTTTGAAGATTCATAAACATATCTGCGATAAAATAAGCCGAAGTTCGGTTGCCTTCGTAAAGCAGCCGAATGATAAGAGATAAATTGGCATTTTTTTACTAACTGAGTTCCAACGAAGGAGTTAGTATAATGAATTTTAACGAGTAGATTTGGGAGGGATGCTTCAATTTTGATAATTTTTCTTTTTTTGGAATAGGCTCATTCTGGTGGTTTTTACAGAAGAACTAAAACATCAGTATAAACTTAAAATACATATAAAGCACAAATAATTGTACAAAAATTACTTTCAGCTGCATAAATATAATATAAAGTATTTAAAATACAAATTAAAAATATCTTAAAATACATCAGAAAAACCTAGAACGTTTCCAACCATTACAAGGCCGTCATCACCAGGATTTAAACATTGTTATCATTTTCTTTGTACTTATTCTAGAATTGTCCAGGAGAAAATATTGTAATTTAAATTTAAATGTTGTACATCAGATGAGATGCCAGATAAAGTTATTCAAATTTTCAACAAAGCGAGCTTTCATCTAAATTTGAATAACTTTATATGCCATCTAATCTGACGTACATTTAAATTACAATGTTTTTCTTCTGGACAATTCTCGACGAACAAATCTCGAATGCAAAGAAAATAATAACAACATTTAAATCCTACTGATGACGGTCTTGTAATGGTTGGAAACGTCTTAGGTTTTTCTGATGTATTTTAAGATATTTTTAATTTGTATTTTAAATATCTTTATATTATATTTATGCACCTCAAAGTAATGTTTGTACAATTATTTGCGCTTTATATGTATTTTAATTATTTAACTCAAGGTGAATATAGAACTAGAATTTTAATTTTTATTTATCAATAAAAACTTTAAATTAAAAAAATTAAAAATAACAATTTGTGAAAAATCCCTTATCATCTAGCTGCTTTTAAAAAACAACTGAAATGCAGCTCTCGTTATCGTTGATATCTTTCTAAAATTTCCCTATATTTCATTGGTTTTTTATCTGAGTTGTTCTACAGAGTTGACTACCAATTGATGAAAAAAAAATCCTTGCTATTGTTTGCGCATATGCAGTTAAAAGTTATTTCATACAAGTGCACATATTCATCCAATATTCAATATATTTACATTATAATTATACTATGTTGTTTCTACTGTACTTTGTCAATTTTCTGTAAGTGGAGTTAAATTTGGTCAAAAATTGTACATGCTATAAACGAAAAGCATGCAAAAATTTCTTGACTAATTTAAAGAAACATTTATATCTCCATAAAACATATGCTATTCTTACACAAGTGTTGTACAATATCCGCATAATCATGTACTTCAGATATTTCGTACAGATCATTTCGAGCATTTTGTTTTACTTGGTGATCCCTAAAAGGCGTGAGTGGTCGAGGCCCTGAGTTTTTATATATATTATACCAGTTTTAAAAAGAATAAATTCAGGTAAGAAAACTTGTTTGGCTCACCTTTTATAGAATCGCCTTTTATAATCCATAGGATTTGACCGAATATCCACAGGGGAACTATTGCTGGAAGGCTAAAAATTAACTTGCATTATATTTTTATTAATTTGAAGATGAAGCATAATCCAGTGACTATTTGAAGTTTTCACATATTTATGATGAAAATAAAAATAAAAAATAGACCTGTGGGAATTGCATATTAATTCAATTATTTTAATAGTTAAATAAATGTTTAAATGTTATCGAGTTTTTTTAGTGTTTTTTAAGTTCAGATTATGTAAATATCGGAGCTACATTAGCTTCCGTTTTATCAGTCTATACCTCACAAGTGATCTGACGTAATAACACATTTTATGCTGATCAGGAACGCAGAAAGATGATGCAATTAAACGATGAAAATCATATAAGATCTTGCATCAGCCAAAGTTACTTCAGAATGCTTTTGTGCGGAGAAAATTTTGGTGGTGCCATCTATTACCAATCTTTGAAAACAAATGTTCAGCTCCGCGTTTTTCACTAACAATCCCAATTAGTATTTTCTTTCTTCGAATTCCGATTGGTCCAATATCCCTCGTCATCACACCTGAAAAATATAAAGTTAAACTTTTTCTTTATGTTCCCAAAGTTCTAGGAGAATTCGCAAGTATTTCTCTATATATTCGACAAAATGTGTAAAATCGCATGTATCCAGAATTTTTTGACGATATAATGTATATATATTTCTATAGCGCACTTTAATCTTCGACTGAAGGGGCCGCTGCACTGAAACTCCCCGATCTCGAAATCCCATGTTAACCTATGGGATATTTTTGAAGTGCAATTACTCATTACCTGATATAATTACTAAAATACCCTTTTCAACATCAGAAAGTAGACGTCAGATGCCGATGATTTGCGTTTTAAAAAATTGTCTACGTAAATTTTAAGTATTTTTAAGGAGATGATAAAATTTACTCAAATGGAAGTTTCAAAGTTTATAGGGATTTTTTATGCTCTTAAAATTTACGGAGAGGTTTTTTTAAAAACGCACATCATCGGCAACTGACATTTATTTTCTGATGGTGAAAGCGGTATTTTAATAATTATATTAGGTAATGAGTAATCGCGCTTCAAAGTTTTCCAGTAGCCTAACATGGGATTTCGCGATTGAGGAGTTTCAGTGCTGTGGAGCCTTAGTACAGAGATGGCAATATCAGACCGAGATCACATGAGCAGACGTCAGAACATACGTCAGATCGAACGCGTGACGTTCGATGTTTGGGAAAAACCAACGCCCCCTGGATATTTGAGAAAGCCTTTACACGCATCATGAAGAATATTTATCAGGCAATTAGGATGATGTGGCATCAAAAATATATCCGCAGTTTTTTGACAAATGATACCTAGTACAGGAACAATGTTCTTGTGATTAAGCTGAAGCCATAATGATAATTCACCAGATGAAGTCAGATCCGGATGTATTACTTTGGCAGCTAATATTTTTTTGCTTCTTTTCGATCTGACAGACAAAACATCACCAAAAGATCCTCGGCCAATTTCTTCAACAAATTTGTATTTTCTCTTTGATAGGATCTTGATAGCCTTTTTCTGAATAGTATCTCTATCATAGTTAACAGGCTCCTTATTACGAACATTCATAACTTTAAACTTATCCATAATCATTAAAATAGTCAAATTATGTTTATATTTTTTCAATAAATGAATATAGAATAAAGCCTAAAACTATTTACTTTTACCTTAGTAAACGAAAACTTTTTTTAAGATACTTTTTATAAATATAAATTACGTATTAAGATGATTTTTTTTTTTAACCAATATCAAAATAAAAGGTTAAGAAACTTGTTTCAATAAAAATTATACAAAAGTTTAAGTAAATTATAACTCTCAAATACTTTAATCACTTTGATAAATCACACAAACGTATTCGCTTGAAATTATCAATAATAATAAAGTTGAAATAATTAATAAATAGTTCATTGTTGTCCGAATTAAAATTGCAACAATTAATTTTTTAAAGCATTGTTAAGTTTTATATGAAAGTATAAATTTTAGTTGTTTCACTGTAAAAAAAATGGTAACTTTCCATGTAAAATCCAGGAACGTTTCGCCTTTTATCAGGTTTTCAGAATAATTTAGCTCTTTCCTGTGAAATTCTGGTTTTCTTATCTGAAACGTTCCTGAACAAAAGTTGGAAACAGCAAAACGCTGCGGCCGCCATTTATTATTTTTTTTCCTATAATCCGTTGCTCGCGCGCGAGTGTCGAAAACGAATTCCTTAAATGAATGTAAAAAAATCAATATGGAATGCAAATAAATCAATAGACGACATAATCCTTTACGTCTCTATTGTCAAGATAATTCAGATGAAAATACAATACCTCTGTGACATCACTAAGAGATTATCTCTCGTACTTGTCTGTGAAATCTTTAACGAGCAGACTGTGTAAAAAAAAATACACCTATTATTTGGATCTGCATTAACCAGGGGACAATCAAATATGATTCTCACCTATTTTGATTAATTTAAAGTATGTTTTAGAGTTCTTATCTCTAATTATTCTTGTGAAAGGATTTCTTCAAATGGGCCTTAGATTTTCAGAAATTAGATGCCGAGTTTTAGCATACGTTTCAAATACCCATTAGTTTGCAGCTCTCAACGTGTCTTTCGTGGTGTGGACGCAGAAAGCTTGCACGCCACCCGTACGGCCCGGGTTCGATGCTACCTCTTGACTTTTTTTTTTCTTTTTTAATTAATTTTATATTTTAACACTTTATTACAATTTGATTTAAATTTGACATATATTTGACACTTTGAATTGCTGCAAATTTGAATTTTTTTTTATTTTCGGAAAAAATATACAATTACGTTTAGGTTTTTTTTCATGAAAATTTATATGTATTTTATCTAACTTGTAAACTAACATAATCACTGACGAAAATCCAAAATATTTTATGTCTAGTTTTTTTTCTAATTATTATTTACATTTATATATTTTAATATTTTAAGCAAAGTTCAGAAACAATATATCACATATATATTTACTTTATTGAATTTTAACTGAAAATTTATTTTTTCGTGTAAATTATAAATAATAATTTTGATGTCAATTTCAAAATATTTTTTCATTCTAACAAATAATGATAATAAAGCGAAAATTGTCAACTGGAAATGTAAAAATCGTCTGCGGATCCCGCATGCTGTGAAATGTCAGTAATGTCATAATGAAGGGAACGAACATCCAGAGTGAATTATGTCAGCCAAGTATCGGTCCGGATAGCCTAACAGGTAAGGCATTGGCACGGCACGCCAAGTATCCAGGTTCGATCCCTGGTCTGGACATTTTTCGCTCTTGTGCTACTCCAGCCTTGAATATGTCAGTAATGTTTTGCTGTCAACAGAAATATTCCTGGTATTTCGCAGGAAACTTACTGGCATTTCTGTAGAAAGTTTTTAACATATACAGTAAAGTACCAGTCATTTTCAAGAAATGTTTCTTGGAAATAATGGGCAACTCAGCTGCCCATTTTTTCCCAGGAACGTTGCGGAATTTTTTTTTACAGTGTTGAGGCAAACAACAATAAAAATTGAGACGGAACAAAAACAAATTATTAAATAACAGGTTTTTTATTGCTGAATTTTCTTTTATTTAACTATTGTTGTTATTCTCTTACAGTTACATTTATATTGTTGCTGTATTTAGCAAACGTGGCTTGGTTCAAAATTAATTTCATTGTTGTTACCGATGTTTGAGACTCCATTTTTGGAAATATATTGTTGTTAGCATTATTCTTGTGTGATGTTTTTCTTTAATATTTTTCTCCCGTGAAAAGAGCGGGTTGTGTCTCAAAGTATAGTTGAATATGAAATTGTGCTCGAAAATGATCTTGTGTGTAAACATTTGAGGAAAAAAAGTTTAGAATTCAGTACGGAAAAGATTACCCGATCCGAAACCGATCAAAATAATTTCATTAACCCGAACGAGACACACGTCAAGCTAAAACCGATCCAAACCTGGAATGAAAGAAAATGAATCTATATTTTAATACAATTATGGAAAAGTAGTCTACAATTAAAAATAATCAAGAAAACAGGGATGAGAACTGTATGCCCTGATCCATCATAAATCGTATAGCCACAGGTTTCGTTTAGTTTTAGCCCACAATTACATCTGTAATATCAATGTTATCTACTTTGTACAAAAATTGACAACTATACACTCATTAATATTCAAATATACAACTTTATCATTTGAAAAATATTCAGGATTTTCTTTTGAAAAATCGGCTCAATATGACATTGACCGAAAAGAATGAAAACCTAATCTGAAAATGACTGGAACCCGAAACACCGTACCGGAACCAGACCCGCGACGAAAACAAATTAGCGTCAACCCGACTTCATCCGAATTACGGGTCGGGTCGGGAACGGGTAAAATCCGGTTACTCAATACGATGGAGGGCTCTAAATCGATTCGATTTAAGTGGTTTTAAAATCGATTGCAAGATTTGACATAGAGAAATAAAAAACAAAGTTAAGTAACAGTATGTAATTGAAATAACCTAAAAATTACAGCAACAACTATAACGGGACACAGTGTACCTAACACCCATAAACCGTTTATTCTGTAAAAATTATAATGGGGGAGGGGTCCCTAATACTGGGCTCCCTTCATCTACGCGCTTAGGATTGTTAATAATGTAATGAGACTTTGTATATAATTTCGAATAATGCGAATAATGTAATGAGACTTTGTTCACTTCGTGCCCTATTTTAAACTTTCAACCCTCAGTAGTAATTAATAATAACTAGGGGGCTCTGCCCCCTGCTCACTAACGCTCGCCAACCTCCGTGAATTGCGACACAATTCACATTGTGAACGCTACGCGTCTCCAGCTCTCTTCGCTTGCTCGACACTTTTTGCAGCATCTCTAGCCATAATGAGTACTATCATGCATCCTTTTAACTTATGAAATTTTCAAAAAAATTAAGGTAAAAAACAGTAATTGAAAACCTTGTTGAAATCACAATTAAATATGCATTTATTTGGTGCTACCAATAGGCATAAATCATTTTAACATTATGAAATTTGCCAATTTTTGAAATGTAAAATAATTAACTGAACAAAAATTACCTTGGAACACAATTAATTAAAAACTTATTGCGCATAATATTGTACAGAACGACTTAAATTTATTTCGAAAGACTCTTGGAAAAACACTACCTGATACCAAAACAGTTCAATATAAATAAACAAACACTATTATAAGTTCGTTCGACGTGAAAAATACAATATCCCTCAGACACTTGGCAAGTTAACAAAACGTAAACAACACGTTTTCTGATGTATCTAAAGGAAACTTTTGATCAAAACGCTGATTTTCTGATGCATCCCGTGACCGTAAAACGAAACAATGGCCATTGCTATTCTTACATCTGGCCAAAAGATCGTACTGTGCTTAAAAAGAGCTCCTGCTCTGAATTTTAATTTGCCGAATTATATGTAAAGGCCAGTAAATATGACGTCATATTGACAAATTCGTACTAAAATATTTCCGTTTTATATACACTCTAAAGTTCATGACGTCATTGGCAGCTCCTTACAAACCGTTCCTGTGCATTTCCTGTTTTTTTTCTACGCTTTTTACCGGTAGGTAACTCCTTCACACTATGGAAAACTTTCCCAGAAATTGGTTGTTTGTTTGAAACAATTCTACCGTGTGTCATAATACTTTTGGAGTCCATGTGAAAATGAATCTTTTCTTTTAAAAATATAACATCATCTTCACTATCAGAACCATTCATCCCTTCCGAGATTAAAGCGTCATATAAGCAATTGTTTTCAAATTCCTGAGTTTCATTAAATATTCATTTTAATTAATTGGAAATTATGTAATTTTCAAAAATATTTTATTTTGTGTATACAGAGGATCTTTAAATAACTAGCAATAGTCCAGTCTATGTATGTGTAGAAATAAGGATAAGGAATATGACGTCATCACTGACACAGATAATGTAAAATATTTTAATTCATGGATGAAAATGAATCTTTTGTTTTCTGAATGACGTCATTATCTTCATCGGAAACATTTCGTTTTCCATATTGCTTTCTATGAAAGATTATTCACTGCCATTTTATTTACACAGATTATTTAATATTATTTCTCAATGAATAATCTGTGTTCTGATCTTACGCGATTAGTGCATAATTAAACGGAATTGTTTTAATATGTTTACATTTTATGAAAACCATTGACATTTTTCTTTTAAATATTACGCGAGTTTAAGTGCTGAAATCACTCTTCTGATTGGTGGAATGTAATAAGGCAAATCAACAGTGTTACTGCGTTTGTTTCCAAACGGCAAGCTACAAATACAGCCCTATTTTAGCACCACGCAAGAGAAATATATATATAGATAGATATTTACTAAATTAAATCATCTGTTCTATTGAATATATTGAATATTTTTCATACGTTTTTGCGAGGCTTAACTGTTTTTTTAACGAAAAAGAATTATTCTCTTTAATTGAAGAAACTCGTTGTCATTATAAATACAATTCTTGAACAGTGTAATTTTATATGAAAAACATACATAAAAAAGTGTTGAGGTTTCGATTTTATTAAGAGAAAGAAAGACAGTCCATGAAGCTGAATTCAATTTGTCACATTATATAACACATTTCAAACTCTAAGAGTCTTAAAATTTCCCCTTCAATGTGAAAACCCTAGAGTTTTTTCCTCTTTGGAAGGACTTTTATTTCAGTCTAAGAAGAAATAAAGGACATTTTCGCCTTATAAATTCACTCCGAACGAAGACTGCTAATCAATATTCAGCTGAGAGACAATTTCTCCCATAAAAAGTCAAAAGGAATAAAAACAAATCTAATGTAACAAACTACCAATCGACTGTCTTGGAAAACGTTTTGCGAGAAAATAAAATTTTTCCAGATTTTTATATAAAAGAAAGGAGGTGATTTAATGCAATTAAGTACGAAACATTGTAATTTACAAGTCTAATCAATTTATTGTAAGTCATCTCTGTCAGTGATTTGTAGTTTTTATTTGCTTTTTTTTCTAAAAAAAATATTTCCTATGATTGAAAAATTATGTATCCTTAATGAGATATTTTTACTTAAAAGATCTTGTATCTAAAGGTTTTGCGTATTGTGCCGTATGGGATAAGTTTCGTGACTGATATCACTCTGAAAGCCGCTTGTTGGAACGATAATTGTTCCAGGTAAAATTATTCACTCAACTTTCCCTCACAGTTAGTCGATGAGAATTCACTGTGATGTCACAATAGTCACGAAAGATCACAGTTGTTACAATGACGAAGTAATGACATTTTCAGTTCGTTAGAATACCACACTCGGTGAAAGCCACTTTTTGACTCCGCTATGAAGTCGCTGTGACCGATTTTTAAGTCATTTACAACAATGAAACAAATGGAGTGTATTGACGTCTAGTGACTTAGATACAGCTGATCTTTCATGCCATGTGAGTACAAGAACGGTAACAAGATTTATATTTTGTACCATTACTACATACAGTACTTCACAAAAGAATTCTTAAACATTACCGTCTAAGGGAAAGATTTGCTTAGAGTTTTTTTTTAACATTTTTATACTATTTACATCTGAACAATTTTTTAGTGATCCAGAAATTGCCATGCATTGATGACAATTTCTGAAAGTGCGTTTTTAGTTGTATTGTAAGCTATGATGTATTATTAATTTTTATGTTTTTACGTGTCATATATTATTATATTTTTATGTATTATTAGCTTTATGTATTATTGTTGTATTCTGTGCATTGTTTTAGTTGGATTGTTTTACAGCTGAATTAAACTTTTGCATAAGTACGTAGCTACGTTTACGTAATACATTACATTAGCACATAAAAATCTCTAAATCATATGGAGGATTGCATAAAAGAATTGAAATGCTTTACCGACTTTAAGCAGTAGTTGCTGAAATTATATTTTCAACTGTGTTATGCGTTTGAAAAATTATTTATTTGGATGTCTTCTATCACCGAAAAAAAAGGAGAAAAAATTCTAATGCAATATTCTCACTGTAAAAATAGGAAAATGTTTCATATTATCTGCGTGATGTATGACTTTTCTTTCTTGTTATAATTTTTTATCAGAATTCACATTTAAATGAGTATATATTGTTAATGTACCACCTTTAAAAAAAATCTGGAGTGACGCAACTCGCCTTTTACCAAATGCTACACGTTCAAATAAATAATTATATAAAAATAAGTAAAAACTTAGATCTTAGTTTTACAAAGTTGAAATCAAAGCGATATAAGTAAGCGTACAATGTCAATAGTTGAATCTGGAGTATATTGACACAGCTGCGCCACCTGGTGAACGGGGTGACTAATACAAATAAGCTGCTTTTTAGTATGACGTCATATATGACAGAATATCTGCTATCTGCGCATCTCTTGCGCATATTTTCTGAATCTTTACTCACTTATGAAAGATGAATCTTGTTTACCAGATTTATTGGAAAATATTTCAATTTCAGTTTGTTTTGATAAAATTATGTACATTAACAAAAAAATAGTCGCAATATCATTTTAATTTCGGGAGAAAAGCACTAATGCTACGAAAGCATTACTGCCTTTTGCCCTTAAACTAAAATGACATCGTGACTTTTCTTAAATACACATATTTTTATCAAAACAAGCTGTAACAAAAATATTTTGCAATAAATCTGGCAAAGAAGATTCATCTTATGTGAGCAAGTAACAATCTGAAATTCGTAATTGAATTTTTAACAGGGATTCTATAAATGGCTTTGTCTGTTTAAAAAAAATCTAATCTGGCGATTTTAGGAAAATTATTGAAGTTATTGCCTAGACTCGCAAAATATTTAAACAAATAAATGGACAACACTTGCTCCTTTAATAGTACAAAATTTAGTGCATGCATTTTAAATCAAAGTGATTTCGAATATAAGATGAAATAAATTTTAAAGTAAATGGATGAAATATTTGTAAGTTAAACAAAATGAGTGCAATGCGATTAAGAGAATATTGGAAATTTATCGTTTGCGTTTGATAAGCGAACAAAAAGACTTAAAATTGAATATTTTATTTATAATCAAATTCTATACATATTCTAAACATTCATAAAATATTCTCATTGGGAATACAACCGTGAATATCATTTTTTATAACTTTAGCTCATCAAGAATTGAGTAAAAAATAAAACTACAAAATTCAATCTTTACACATTAACTACTTACTAATTTTTATGCGTCATTTTTCATTTCATTAAAGGAAAATAATTAAAATCGAGCGTATTTAAATCAACAACATTTGATAATATGTGTTAAATAATATTTTATTTTTTTTAATTAATTAAAGTTAAAATACGTAACTAACTTGTTTTACTCTTTGGAAAAGGATAGATATGAATTCTGTAAGAAAGAGAATATTCTGACAATTTCAAAAACTACAGTTATTCGATGGCCAGCATTTTGCCATTTTAACAAATAATATTAGTTCTAAAAAGAACTGTTTTTATTTAAATAATTAACTATAATAAATAAGTCAAAAAACACGAATAAATATTAATAGAATGTTCTATTACTGTCAGAATATAAATGCTATAAACAAATGAAAACATGAAGTTTGCCCCTGCGCAGTTATTTCATAGATGTGCAAATAATAGATTATCCATAAAGAAGAAAACAGTTAGGCATCTTTCTGTAGTTCACCCCGTCCGCTACGTGGCGTGCGACCTTGATTGATGTGACACCGCCTTTAATCTTGCGGTTACCTCTCCCATTTAAGATAGGACGCTTACTTACATCGCTTTGGTTGAAATGTTTCCGGTTCTGCAAATGTCCTCATATTCTAAAGAAAACGCCATTTTCATTCATAAAACTTGAAGTTTTTCTAAAATTATGACGTAATTTACAATTTAACCGTGCTGTAATTAAACCCTGAAAATTAAAATTAATATTAAAATTGAATTTACATAGTCATGGTAATGGGAGTTCAAATTTGTTTTAAACATAGATATTTCGTCATTGTTCCTAAATTACATGCAATACTTAAATTTCTCTGTGTTTTTATCAGATTAATAACATTCGTTCTAATTTTCATCTTTGGTAAAAAAACAATATATAAATAAATAAATAAATAAAAATGTCTCACTAAATTATGTCACGTTTTAGTGAAATATGACTCTTTTATCAAAATAAGATGAGTGTGAACAATAAAAATATTTAATTGAATAATTAAGTTTAAAAGAAAATATTTAACTGGTTTTTGTCGGTCACAAAATGTCACGGTGTAGGTACAAAACTCGTTGACACATTTGTATGAAAATGAATACAGATCTTTCGATAGTGGTCTGTAAAACATTCACCATATAATACCTCAATGAAAACCATACTTTGAACGCTGTCATGTTCACTTACACACACACATACATACATACGAAATCATAGAAAAAAACAACAACAAAAACGGACTCTGAATACCAGAATACGTAAAGAAATATCAACATACTCGCATACAATACTACTGTGATCAAGAAGTATCCGGAATGCTTTATTTAAAATACATCTATAGTAGATATCGTCTGCAAACTTTTATAAAACATTTTTACGACTTCTGTAAACATCTGAAAATAGTTAGCCGTTTATTTCATTTTATCGTCAGAAAATAAATTTGTTTTTAATAAGATAAGAATTTTCACACTGTTGATTTTCCAAAATGGAGAATGTTATTCAGCAAAGAACATGCATTAAATTTTGTTTTCGCAGTGATATTACATCTACAAAACCATTTGAGATATTTTAAAGACGGCTGTTTATCAAAAATGACAGTATTTGGTTTAAACAGTTTACAGATGGTAGAAAGGTCGGCTTAGATGACCCGCTCTATGGTAGACCATCTACTTCGATTAATGATCAAAATGTTTATGAGGTCAGAGAATTGGTGGACATCGTGTAACAATAAGAGACGAGACATTATTGAACAAGTTCCTATAACACTTGGTTCCTGTTAACCCTTTTTAAAACATCATTTACAGATGCGACACGTCGTTTCTCGAAGTTGTTCCAAAAACTTTGAATTTGTTTCAAAAACAACGTGTTCAAGTGGGCCGAGAGATGCTTTCTCAAGGCGATTCCTTTCTAAAACGCGTTATTACCAGTGAAGAAACTTGGATATGTAATTTTGATACAGAAACAACTCAACAATCAAGTGAATGGCGCTTGAAAGATAAAGCAAGACCGAAAAGACCACGTCAAAGTCGCTCAAAAATCAAGGTAATGTTGACTGTTTTCTTTGATTGTCGTGGTTTTGTGCATTATGAATTCCTACTAACTAGCCAGACAGCCAACAAAAACTATTATCTGAGTGTTTTGCGCCATTTGCTCGAAGAAATTCGCTGAAAATGGCCTATATTATGGCGAGAAAACTCACGGGTTTTGCGCCACAATAATGCACGTTCTCCCAGTGCATTTATCATTCGT
Organism: Maratus speciosus; assembly: GCA_963932465.1. Lineage (NCBI taxonomy): Eukaryota > Metazoa > Arthropoda > Arachnida > Araneae > Salticidae > Maratus > Maratus speciosus. The sequence continues at coordinate 573,514,072 of OZ010790.1, read as the reverse complement.
TAACATATTCGTTAACATTCAACTAATACTGCTCCATAAACTCCGTATTCACTAGATATGGTACCGTATGACTTTTTCTTATTTCTACGATTTAAACTGCATCTTCGGGGTCATCGTTTTGAGTCCATTAATTCGACAATAGAAAATTCTATACGAAATGTAAAGGGGTTTCACAAAAACGTCTTTAACCACTTCCATATCGGCATGTGTATATGAAGATTACATGTAAAACCAGTTCCAACCATCCAAAACCAACATTGATCCATACGTAGATCCACTGGTGTTTGTAGAGAATCAGGTCATGTTCCATACGTGGATCCACTGGTACGGAAGTGGTTAAAGCATGTTTTGATGATTGGAAAAAACTTTGGCTGTAATGCATTGCAGTTAGAGGAGATTACTCTGAAGAAGAAGTAATACATTTCGTCGAATAAATTGATACATGTTGTTTCATGCCACCGTTCCGTGTAGTTTTTGATCATAGTAGTAGTAAAAAAATACCAACATTTTCATAACCGGATTTTTATTATGATTACAATAAACTTAGACTATATGTATATAACGAAACAAATTAATGGGTTAAGTCGAACAATCACGTCGTGCCTTTTACGACACTAGGGGGCTCGGGCCCCTACGAGCTACGCTCGCCAACCCCCGTCCAGACACCGCAGACTCTAAATGCACGCTAATGTGATCGGCTTTAAAAAGATTTCGAAAGACTGAATTATAATTTAAAAAACAGTGGCGATCTCCCTATAAACGGATTTCTATTCATTTCTCTTTGATTGGGGAAATTTTAACGCCAAATCCGCTGCGGTACTACTTGATTATCCCGTCGACTAATTTCGCCAAATTATATAAATCGCCAAACCACTCGCCAAATTATACAAATTGATATAATTTTTATTTTAAATAACGAAAGAACAAATAAATTAGTACAGCATTAATGAAAATACAAATAAAACGTCGAAATAAAAATAACTTGATGACGTAGACACGTGTAACAACATTTCAAAATAAGCTAATATAAAAGGAATTAAGTAAACAGAATCTTTGTATCCCGGTATTTTTTAACAAAGCGAAAAGAAAGTTCTTTTAAATGAGACATTTTAAATTAATCGTTTTTAATCTGATGTAATTTTGACCAAACTATTCTTTCTCTTTTTAATATTCACGTGAAAATACTTGTGTTAGAAATGAAGTATTATTTGCGCTTTACTAAGAAAAATAGTTGAAAAGTATCCGCTCAAAATATCAAATAAATGTCTAGCGAAATTTCTAAATTTAAACCGTTTTGCAATATTATTTTGTGTTCGTTTTATGTAATAACTGTAATGTGACGTAAATATAACGTAATTTCTCCTATTTAAGACTTCTAACGCATGTTAATAAATTTATTATTTTACAAATTCCTTTCTCTCTTAAAATTCACGTGTAATTATAGTTTTATGACGTAATTTTTAATAAGTTCCTGCTTTTTGTACATAATTATTTAATTCTAATTGCAATGTTTTTTTTCTGTTTATAATAGTCACGAGTAAATAAATTTTTAATTTATTACACGTATAATTTTTTTTTATGAAGCAAACATTATTGTTTCCGCTGTTTATACTGTTGGCACCAGTTTAAATTAATATCACTTTCTAAAATCTGTAAAAAATACCTCTAGAAATGCTGAAAATTTGAATTTAAAATAGAAATAAAACCTCAAAAAATTAGCCAAATTAAAAAAAGAAATACAATCTGCACACCGGCAAATTCTAACGCATAAAAAGATCTAAAAATGATTACATTCCCATGTATAGTTTTTGCTACTATAAAACTTTTTTAATGGAACGATTTTGTCCAACTTTAGCATTAAATATCTCTTAAAATAATTCTTCGATTTGAAAACTGTCTGCATCAGCGTGTTTATCAAACATTTCTCTATAATACCACCGATTTTCATATTTTAGTACGCAATATGTTTCTTAATATTAACGAAGAAAGACCTCCTGTCACAAAATATTCAAAACCGGCGGCGGCGGTGACAGCGGTAGTTACTTTTTTTTAGAATAGAGATATATTACTGGATTAGTACCTCAATTTATTCAGCCCTTGGTGATGTTGTATAGCAGTCGTACCACTTAGTGCAAGCATCGCTATTGAAGGTGTCAACACTGTGGAAATTTAGCATCTGTGGACCGATGATACGATTGGTAAAGTCCAATGAAACACTCATTTATTCATGATGAAGACAAGACAGATTAGGCCGCATGAGTGATGAAAAAAGGCTTATGAAGAAATCTGGGGTTTTCCCAATTAAAACATGGAAACGTAGTCATAGGAAAATATTTATTCCATCAGAACATACCAATATTAAACAATTCCCACAGGATGAGAAATCAGAGTCATCCCGCTTGAGCATGAACTAGTTATTCACGCGAAAGAAATGTTAAATAACGAATTAATATTCTACGCGACTTAGGACACCAGGTAACAGATTAAGGAAACAATCAAACAGCACAAAAAAATCTACTTCTGAGCTCATGCTCGAGGTATTTATTAGAATGCGCGGAGGAAATATGATTGAAATGGAAACTTAGGCTAACCAAACAAATTCACGAACGAGACTCGAAGTGAAACTGCGATCCGTCACTCAGCCAATGGAAAGCGATCGAGAAACGTCACAGAAAAGAATCCCGGCGCTGCTAATGGAAGGATTTCGATGTGAAAAAGCTGTCTAGTTGGCGGGAAAATGAGATGAAATAGAATAAAAATGTAAAAATGGTTTTTATAAACTTTCGAAAAATAAGTAACTGCGTTCAGAACTTTACAGTTTGGTATACGAAAAAATTAATGAAGGGATTAAAAGTTTAGATTACGTTTTTGAATAAAAGTATTATTAAAATAAGCGTTTTATCCCTTTATCTACTGACGATACTTATAAGTACCATTAAAATAACTTATTATAAAATTCATTTAATGCATCGATTAGATGGAATACAGTTTAGAATGAGTTATAGATACATTACTTTATCTTGTTACAAAAACATTATTGGTTACACAAAACAAAAATATTTTTAAGACGATGATTTCTTTTGCCTTTGCATCTTTTCAGCTTTCTTGGCGATGAGCCGGGGGGGGGGGGGGGGATTCTTCAATTCGGAAATATTCTATATTTCTATTGTCAGAACATTATATTTGTACATTTCTTCAACCTACAAAATACTAAGAAAAATATTTAAAATAAAAGATTTGAGTTGGGTTATAAATATTGCACAAAATCTCTATAAATTCAAATTTAATGAATCCTTCTAAAACTTATTAAATGATTATGTAAATCTTCTAATCTAGTCTAAACAATTCACGAAAAATGCTTTAGAAGATAAGATTTTCATGAATTCATAATTCAGTACATAAAGGGTTAAACGTATAGGAATTTAACTAGAAATAAATAATAGAGCGTATTAAAAAAAAGGAAATAATAAATACGCCGGCAATTTAGAATAATTTAAATGAATAGTAAACGTAAAAAAATTTTTGTAACATGTATACGGAAAGAAAAAAAAAAACTTTTGAAACGTAGAGCACCCGTTTATTATACTCAAAATGTTACGTGCTAGGTTTCTCTGTTATTTCCTGTGAAAAGTCAAAGTGGTTATTCTATTACACAAAGCTTTGGTTTCAAATAACTTCGATTTGCATTCCGAAATGCTTCGATCAGTGTTGGACATTGGAAACTAAAGTTGTTTCTTTAACCTTTATATAAAAAAAAGATCGATCGATTTATGTTTAACAGATGAATAAAACCTAAACCGATCAATATAAGTCGATAAAGAAATCAATTTGCTTTGTTTTTGCTTTAATATACTTACAAGTGTACTGTTTTTTTTCCTTAGTCTATAATAAAAGAAAGTACTGTAATCAAATTTTTTTTCGATTTTCAGTTTTCAACGGATTTATACGTATTAGGGGTCAGAGATCCCGAAAACCAGGTTTTTGTTATCAAATATCTGTCTGATAGTGTGTTTGTACATCGAAAAAGAATTAAGTTACCGTCGAACGTACATTTGGGCAACTTTTTCCTGGTTCCACTCACATTTCCATTATTAAAAAATATTATATATGATTTTTCATATATTTTGAAATTGAATTGTAATCAATTAACAGGAAACAATAAAGCAAACTGTATGGTTTTAAAGAGGCAATTTTCTTTTTTTTTTTTTTTTTTTAACTATTTTTAAAGTTTTGGAACAAAGCCCCTGCTCGGGGCTTCTTTGATCCATTCACTTATTTTCATATAAAATGAGTACAATTCATATGTTGGAATATTGAAACCAATTAGCAATTGATTGTAATAGGATCTGTTAATGTATTAACACCGCAAACTTGATAAACAAATGTATTTTTTTAACATTTAAACACAATAAACCAAATGCTAATATTAAAGACACGAGAAACCGTTTTCATCATGTTATCCTCAGCAACTGGAACAAAAATAATTACTGTAACATTTTGCTTAAGCAACATTTGAAAAAAATGTTACTTAATATAAGGCATTTCAGAGTAACTGGGGCTATTTCCGGACCAAAATAGGCCTGGCAAAAAGTAGCCCCGAAAAACTAGTTTTCATGTTGGCTTTATGAAAACGTAAACATTTTCTGTCAAAATAAAAAGTTAAAGGAAAAACTATGATCGCACATGTGTTACAGGTTACTAAAGGTAATATTTTGACACTTACATTATTTATATCTCTTATCCAGATTGTCTCACCATAGAAAGTTTGGGTAGTTAAAATCTACACACGAAAACAGTTGTTTACAAAAACATCTTGTGTTGCCGCTAAAAAAATTGAATTACCCGCAAACTATTCGAATACCCTATAGTAGGGTCTAAAATATTTTTGAAGGGCAAAAACTCCGAATTATCTTGCATTGTTTGGTCAATATAAAGAATAAAACCTTTTTTTATGGGCTGGACCAAAGTAACTCCGCAAGGATCAAAATTGCCCCGATCGACGGAAAACCAATCTTCATATATATATGTTTTGACAATGGTCTGCAGGTCTCAGCTAAAATAGGGAATATTTCCTATGAATAGGGCGCTGTGATAGCGACTTTTGTACAATTTCCTTCACTTATTGCAGTTTAAGTGAAGAATTTGTGATCATTTCTCGACGAAATTTTATATTTGGAATTAATCTCATGGCCGACGTTTGTATAAAACTTTGAGGAAAATCTGCCTGAAGGTGGCGCTGTGATAGCAAATTTTGTTCAACTTACGGGACGGATGCCGTAGCTCTTGAAAAAATATCATACTGAATCACCAAACTGCACAATCTAGGTTTAATTTGCATATTTGCAGTAAGCAATTTTTTTTACGATTTTTGATATGTACTATATGTTAAAAAAGCAGGAAACCAACGTTTAAAAATGCACAAATAATACGTGAAAAGCAGCAAATAGCTGTTTCGAATCTACTAGCGAGATTCTTCTCCAGTGCAAGATAGAGCAAGGCACAGCGTGCTAGAAAAAGCAAGACAGACGCGCCGGCTTATATATCCAATCTCGGTAGCGAATACGCCAAAACAACCAATGAGACAGAAGCAGATGAAAGACTGAGTGGACAAGTAGCGACATCTACCGGAGAACGAGAGAAAAAGAAACCAAAAAAGGGGACTTTAAATTAATGCTTTCCAAATACTTGAAAAATCAGGAGTACTAGATAAGTCATTGATTAAAGAGTGAAAATTTTTAATGATGTGGTTAGCTTCCCAAAAATCAAGATCAAGGTTAGAAGAACATATGTGGATAATGATGGCTAAGGGAAAATTGAACCTATGTTGAAAAGACTAACAATGTTGAGCAATAGAAGAACGTTTAAGCTCCTGATTTTTAACATAACCTTCATGCTGTTTAAAACGAAATCTAAGAGCACGTTTAGTGTGGCCAAATTCCTGCACAAAAGCTTTAATTGCTATTTTAATATGCACTATATGACCATTAATCACCGGACACTTTCAATTTCAGACATTTTGTCAAATATTTTTAAATATACTTGTCGGATTCTTCTGGAACTTCAGGATTATAGAGAATATGTTTGACCTCATATTTATCAATGTCTATTTGATAAGGAGTACAATTAAGCAGCCAACAAAAAAATCAAAGAAAAATAATAATAAATTATATATATAAAAAAAAAACTAAGGAAAAATAGGGAGAACTAGAAATCAGGAATTCTGCTTTTTCAGAATTTAGTGTCGCCCCCGATGAAAAAAAAAATGTATACATAAATAGTACAAAAAAATATTTCAATTTTAAGAATTACACCACACGCTTTTAGTTTATGTAAAATGGCGTCGTTCGCATCCGCTTAAGAATTCCACATTTACGATCCACTCTTAAACATCTACAGTAAAGTAGACATAGGACGTCACTATCGCGAAATAATACACAAATGCAGTAAGAAGATGCCGTCATTAAAGAAACTCGACCAAAAAAAAAAGGCTGTCTAATGATACTTTCATTTGTTTCTAATATTAATATAGGTACTTAAAATTAGTTTATAATAGATCCATGTTTTAAAAGAAATCATTCGTTTATATTTTTTGAAAATAGCACGTATTTTAATTACATTTTCTTTCGGTAGTTATGAAAAAATGGCAACAAAAATGTATAATTAATATTTTACAACTATTTTTCCTTTACTTTCTACAGAAATAGAATACTTCCGTTGCCAATATTAAGCAAATGGCTCCGAAAACAACAAAAATTAATATTTCAAAAATAAATGGAAATGCAGTTTTCAAACAAATTGCATTTAAAAGTACTTTTTTTCCAATAGGACGGTATAAAAATTGAAAATGTGCGATACTTAGAAGTTTAAAAAATTGCTATAGGGTATTTAATCGTACTGCTTTGTTTTACGGCTGGCTTCTCTATGGTAACGTTATTTTTTGAAGACGACACAAAATAAGCTGGGAGAAAGAAATAGCATACCGTACCGGGGACTAATATTTGAGATCCCCCTGTAAAATAAAATGCACGAAATGATCTATCTCTACAGCATACGAATATGTGGATATTGTACAACATGCGTACAGATTTGTGAAGAATAGCACGTATTTTCATGGATATATAGCAATTTTTATAAAAAGTTCAAAAAAACTCTTGCATGATTTTAGCTTATGTCATGCGGGGTTTTCAACCAAATTTAACACCAGTTTCAGAAAAATTAGCAAAATGTAGTAGAATTAATATAGTGCAACTGGAATATAAATATGTTAAATTGTGTATGAAATATGAGCAGTTGTGTAAAATACTTTTTATCTGCGCATGCACGAAGGTAACAAAGATTTTTTTTTAATAATTTAATAGTCAACTCTAGGGAGCAACTCATAAAAAAAAGCTAGTCAAATATCGTAAAAATTCAGAAAGATATTGGCGATAGAGTGAGCTGATTTTTAGTTGCTCTCTAAAAGCAACTGAATGATAAGGGATTTTCCACAAATTGTCAATTTTCAGTTTTATTTTTATGTTTTTCCTATTTTATTGATGCTTTAGTTCTTCTTGGATAACCACCAGAACGAGCTTATTCCATAATAAAAATAAGTCTCAAAATCGAAGGATTTTTTCCAAATCTACCCGTTGGTATTCATTAAATACTAACTTTTTCTGAAAGTCAGTTAATAAAAAATGACATTTTGTCGAAAATCTCGTATCATTCAACTGCTTTTAGAGAGCAACTAAAAATCAGCTCACTCTATCGCCAATATCTTTCTGAATTTTCACGATATTTGACTAGCTTTTTTTATGAGTTGGTCTATAGAGTTGACTATATTAAATTATGTAGAAAAATCTTTGTTATCGTTTGCGCATGCACTTATAAAAATTATTTCATACAACTGCTCATATTTCATAAAATATTTCATATATTTTCATATTCTAATTGCGATATTGTTTCTACTACTTTTTGCTATTTTTTCTGAAACTAGCGTTAAATTTAGTTGAAAATACTATATGATATAAGCTAAAAACATGCAAGAATTTATTGAACTTAAAAAATATATTGCTATACATCCATTAAAATACGTGCTATTCTTACATAAATCAGTAGGGTCAGGTGGGATAATTATGACCAGGGGGGGGGGTAATTATGACCAGGGGGGGGGGTAATTATGACCACCGTCATATTGGTGAAAACTGTGTATGGTAAAATTTTGTTTCAAGCTTATATATTAAGCTCATAATATGTATTTCATCTTAGATATTCTTTATTACTCAATTTGAATCTAAGTCTATAAAATTTTTGATAAACGGATTTGTCACTTCGGAGTTCAAAGTGGCCACAATTACCCGAAACAAATGTGTATTCGCAAGTATAAAGAGAAAGTAAAATGGTCATAATTTCCCCACTAGTGGTTTTAATTACCTCAAACTTGTGTGACTGTGAGTTTTTGGTGGGGTAATTATAACCACCCATTTAACTTTTTAAAAAAACAGCTATGAGAATTAAAACTTTTAAATGCTGTTCTTAAAGGATCAAAGTTACTTCCTATGTACTAAAAACACCATTTTTCCAAATAGAAATAAGCAAAAAAAAAAAAAAAATGACAGTCTTGAAAATGTAAAAAGAGGTCATAATTACCCCTCCTGACTATACACGTTTTGTTCGATATCCACATATTTGTGTGTTCTAGCGATAGATCATTTCGTATATTTTATTTTACAAGGAGATCCCAAATATTGTTATTTTTCTTTGATTTTTTGCTGGCCCCCTAATTACCTGCCTTATAAAATCGATGTTTATAAATATGAGGTTAATTATATTCTTTATAATACTGAAGTTCCAGCAAAATCCGACAAGTATATTTTTATATATTCGACAAAATGTCTAAAACTGAGATTGTCCGGTGATTAATGGCTATATATAGTATATTAGGGTAAGCTGGGGGTAACTGAACCCACGAGGTAACTGGGCCATAGGCTGTTTTATAAAAAACCGTTGATGTCTTTTAAGTTTTACCTTTTGTCAACATTGCACCCCTCATCTCTACTTCTTAAAACAACGTGTGCCAGCTCAATCATAACTTTGTCTTTGCTGTGATAGGTTGCCGAAAACTTAGGTTCCTTTTTTAAAAAACAACATCGATTTGGTTGAACTTCCTCGGCTTTTTAGTAAGATATGGAAAGTATTTTTATTAAACAATCATTCTTCTTAAAGTATAGACACATAAATACATTAATATTATTAGATATTTATACATATTTACTTCATGTTTGAAATGTAAGGCATGTGTTCCAGTTCCCCCATAAATTGTTCAAGAATGGGGTAACTGGACCATGTGGGATCCAGTTACCCCAACAGTTATAAATATTTTTTTGAGTTTCTCTTACTACGGGAATTTAATTTCTCCATTTTTTTTCCTTGCATTAAAGAAAATTACATAATAATAATAAAAAGCATGTTGGGGAATTCAACCTAAATTTCTTAAGCGTGGTACCTATAGCTCGAAATTTTACGATACAGATGAAGAGGCATACATAAGACAAAGTGAGATTATTAGAAAATTATCGTAAGGAATAAAAAATAGCTCTGCTAGATATAACAATATGGTTACATTTTCACTTTTACTGCTTGTTTTAAACACATTAACAGCAAAGGTTTCCCTTACAACTCTCTTTAGTTGATATATAATTTACATGATCTGCCTGGTTTAAATTTTTTTAAGTTGTTTACACCTTTTTCAAGTAGGACCTGATACCCCAAATTAAAAAAAAAAAAAAACGCGTATGTAACATAGACCCTCCAGGTCCACTTGTCCCATTTTTATGGGGAACTTGACCCAGGACGAAAGAAAGATGAAATATACATATTTTTTTTTTTTTTTTTTAGATATTAAAATGTAATTTTGAGCATTTCTGCCTGATAGAGGGAGCCTGACTGAACATATTTACGAAAGTTCGGACTTTAATTCAATTGAACATTAGCTTTTTGAAGCTGAATTGCCAGAATCTCCAGAGTCACGCTGTAAAATCATGGACCAGTTGCACCACGCAACCGTACCCGTTGATTAACCTTCATTACGATTTTTTTCCCTTTCCGCTCCCCATGAGTTTGAAATATTTATTGAAAAAAACTGCAATAAAAAATCTATTCATTTTTAACACTTTCCAACATAGGTAAGAAGGGTTTATGAATTCAGTTTGTCCGTTCGTCTGTCCGTTCTCTAACTCAAGTAAATACAGTTCGATTACCATGAAATGGATATACAGTGAAATACGTTTAACACGGAAACGCTTAACATGAAAAATCGGTTAACAGGAAATGATATAGCGGTCCGGACTGTATACTATGCAATTTAATACATTTGTTTTTCTTTTAACACGAAAAAAATTCACTTTCGATCTAGTTAGTTTGAGTTGAAATTGCTAAATTTTGTACTAAAACCACTGAATTTTGGGTGAAAATCAGTGAATTTCTTATTTATTATAAATTAGCTTATGTTTTATTAGCACAGTGGCTCAGAAATCGGTGCGAAAACAAACTGCTGTTTTGCTTCAAATGAAGATGAAGCTGCTTAATGCAGTTGATGAAAAAGAAGGACGAAAGTAGAAATCGGCACAGAGTTTGGCATTGCCAATTCTACTTTATCAACAATAATAAAAAACATTGATCCCATTAAGTTAAGGTTTGAACGCAGTATGTTTAAGCCAGAGAGAAAACGTATAAGAACTGCTAAGCACGAAGATTTAGAGAGAGCTTTGCTTATTTGGTTCAAACAAGCTAGATTCTCAGAATGCTGAAAAAAGACGCTTAGAAAAAAATATCTGATTTTTCCGCAAAAAACAATATTTTTTTTTTACTTGCTTTTTAGACTAATGGATGCAACTTACTGGTAGTTTAACAGGAAATCGAGATAAAATTTGACGACGTTGAAAATGATTGTGAGTTTTGTTCTTTTTTTCCGAATATTTCAACCCGAAATTCTTTTAACACGAAAATATTTTTCAGTCCCCTCAGTTTTGTGTTAAACGTATTTCACTGTATGTCATTCTGGTTAACTGCGGCATGTTCGGTATTGAAAATGAAGTGTGTGGTATTTACGGTTCATTTACAACGACACTCAAAAGATTTCCGTTACGTGATGGACTATGGGGAAAAATCTTTGCGGTATATTTTAATGATATTAAACTCTTTTAAACATATTGAAATTGATATATATCATTGAGGTGTACTACAATACGCTTAAGCTGCGAACGCACAATCCTTATAACTGTTATCAGTGTCGGCGTCGTTTCTTGTGGCCACGCTGTGTTTTTGATTTTAATGACTTTAAAAGAAAAGGGACTGATGTCCTGCAAAAGAGGAACCTTTCCTTCTAGTAGGATTGAGCTCCTTATCTTATGACCCATTGTTGATTCTGCTCATTCTTTTGTGAATAAACCACAGAAGGGTCCTGAACAAAAGATTTCCATAAAAACTGGAGAAGGGTGGAAAACAAGCGTCTGTGTGCAGCCAGAATAGGGTGTGCATTGAATGTATCGTTCAAGGACACACAAAAGAATTTGGCTACAGAAGAAAATGAACAGTAATCGAACTATTGAAACCTACGAACAATAATTGCTGGAAGTGGTATGTGTTTCAGTTGTGGTATGCACTTTTAAATTTAATTATTTTTTAAATATTGCTTTCAGTGTATAATTTCTATATATTCTATAAAGGGTCGCATAAAAGATTTCAACAACATCCGTTTACGGTCGGAAATTGCTGAATGGAAATTTTCAACTGTACTATGAGTTTAACTGAACTATATTTTAGTATAAATCACCAAAAATCAACGTTTAAACATACAATAAATACATTAGGTAATGTGAATAGAACCAGATGTATACATATCGTGAGTTCCAAAACTCACATCATCAATGTATAAAATCTATGTATAAAAACAGTATCCCCCCAACTACATGCAAGGCGAAAATCCAAATATCAGTAAGCACAGCACAGAAAGACCATCAAGTTCCAGCAACCAATGAAATCAAAGCAGCAGTGAAGTACTGTGACACAAGAAATCTACCCAGAAAGTTGAGATGTAAGATAAACTAGACAAATCATTAACCAAGGAGTTTTTAAATCCAAGGATATGAACAGCTTCAAAAAAGTTAACTCTCTTGTAGAAGGTGGAACTCACGAAACGTATACGTCTGGTTTTATACACATTACCTAATGTATTTATTGTGTGTTTAAACGTTGATTTTTGTTGATTTAGATTTCCACACAAGTTTTTATTTACTACTTTTTAGCATACTATATAGTATACATATATATCTATAGATCAGTGGCGTGGCGTCCGGTCATCACTGGATGCGGCGATGACCAAGCAATATTTTAAAACTCTTAATAAGCTTTTAAAACTCTACGATCCAGTTTTAGCAGAACATTTGGAGTTCATGTATAAGTGAAGGTAAGATTTAAAGTTTCTTTTTTGAACATTCAACCATTGAATTTTAGAGTTAATAATTTTTCACCACAAACTTAAATAATTGCGATGACCACCGAAAATTTTCACGCCACGCCACTGCTATAGATCATACACCGGGCTGTACAAAAGAAATCGTATTATTTCAGAATTATTCATAGTAATAGGAGAAATTCGGTTTTCAAAAGCATTATACATTTTCCAAATTGTTCATTTAGATATCATCTTTCACCTTAGTAAACTGTGAAGCTTTGTTATAGTATTTTGAATGTGTTGGAATGTGTTTCATAAGCTATGCTGAACGCATGATTTTTCGTCCTTGGTTGTGTGTAAAATGCATAATTAAAAAATTACTTTTTTGAAATATTAACAACCATGTATGAGATAGAAGAAAGTTTTAGGATTGGTGAACTGTGAAGCTTGGGTAAACTGCGAACTGTGAAGCTTCTTAGTAAAATGTGAAACTTTGTTATAATATTCTGAATGTGTTGGAAAATGTTTCATAAACTATGCTGAACGCATAATTTTTCGTCCTTGTTTTTTTTATAAAATGCATAATTAAAAAAATTACTTTTTTGAAATATTAACAAGCATATGTGAGATAGAAGAAAGTTTTAGGATTGGTGAACTGTGAAGTTTAGGTGAACTGTGAACTGTGATTGGTGAACTGTGAAGCTTCTTAGTAAACTGTGAAGCTTTGTTATAGTATTCGGAATGTGTTGGAAAGTGTTTCATAAGCTATGCTCAACGCATGATTTTTCGTCCTTGTTTGTGTGTAAAATGCATAATTAAAAAAATTACTTTTTTGAAATATTAATGAACATGTATGAGATAGAAGAAAGTTTTAGGATTGTGAACTGTGAAGCTTAAATGAACTGTGAACTGTGAAGCTTCTTAGTAAACTGTGAAGCTTTGTTATAGTATTCTGAATGTGTTGGAAAGTGTTTCATAAACTATGCTGAAGGCATGATTTTTCCTCCTTTTTTGTTTGTAAAATGCATAACTAAAAAAAAATACTTTTTTGAAATATTAACAAACATGTATGAGATAGAAGAAAGTTTTAGGATTATCACATCCGACTAGTTTTGGGATGTTCCCGGGGTACACCTAAAGATGTTATAAATGTCAAGCGAAGGAAAAAAACTAATTAAAAATTTTAACAATTCATTTGTGCAACTTGAGAAAATAATAGATTTTAATCCTTTATAAAGCTCATTGAGAGAAACGCCAAGAGATAAAATTCAATATTCTACATTACCTTAATCAATAGCAGTACATTTTCATCGAGTATTTTAACAATGTTTACATAGAGCTTTGTACTTCACCGCTGTTTGATTTATTCCACGATTCTTGTAGTTTCATTACAGCTGTCAATTGAAGAGCTAAGTGGAAGAACATGTTAAGTAACAAAAATAGCATTTGAAGAAATTTGAAGTGAAAGTTTTTGCAGTAAATTTTAATGATTTATTTTTTGTTTGCTACCATGTGTTTAAAATATTAACAGGTATGGTACTAAACTCTCTCAGAGAAACTTATTCATGTTTAATTTTCAAATATTAAAAATTATTAATATTATTGACATTATTAAATATTAAAATATTAATGAATAATGTCTTAAATCTTCAAGATTAAATAGAATATTAGTATTTTAGCTTCACCATGTGATAGGATACCTCATAAAGCTTTCATCCAAAAGATAAAAAATTTTTTTAGAAAATGTAGTATAACATGTTCATCCACTCAGCTCTTCAATTAACATGGATGTTACAGAAATTATTGTTGTAGCTCATTTTTCACTTCATAGATTTTTATGCACATGAAACTAAGATGAGGTTCTGAAAGGTCGTACAAAAGCAGATGGTTCATAAATGGCTGTATTTGTATTCTATACCAAGGATACATAAAATCGCTTTTAATTCAATATAGTTAAAGGATGATTAATGTTATAATTTATTTTCCCTTTATCTGCTTATCCATCTACGATTGAAATGAAAACAAATCCCCTGAGATTGTCATGAAATTTGATAATGTTTTCTCTGGAGGTATTCAACAATTTCCTAATGAAACAGTAACTATAACATAGTCAAGTAGTATTTGAAAGGTTGCATAGAATACTTCAAATCTGTTATAACATACCGGTAGCAGAAAATTAATTTTCAATTGAAAAAAATAAAATAAATCATAACTAGGAATGCATCGAATAGTGATTTTGGCCGAATAACGAATATCCGGCCTACACACGAATACCGAATATTCGGCCCAATAGCAAATATGCGGTTGGTTGGTTGGTTTATGAGGTTTTATGGCGCAAAATCCCTTAAGGGACATGCTGCGCCAAACGAATATTCGGTTAGCCGAATCCTTTTATGTTTCAAAGTTTAAGGGCATTAAAATGTCAAATTTTAAAACAATCTTACGTAATGTTTAATACAGAAACTTACATTTTGATAAACAAGAGCTTTTTACAAGTTAACTTTATACTGAAAAAATCTGCTTTGAGTTATTTAAGAAGAGGATAGTTAAAAAATTGTTTAATAAATAAAATTTTAAGTTTCATGGCTGCTTCTATGAGATAAAACAAATGAATAAAAATTTCTTAAATTCTAAAACAAACATGTTAAAATCAAGGAAAAATTGTGAAAAAAATTAGAAGAAAAACTTTACAGGATCATATGCTATTTATTTGTCAGGAAGAGACTAAAGTAAAAATAAATAAATAATGCAATCTATTCGAATTTCAAATGGTGGCAACTCAACAAGAATAACTTTTCTACACGCTTTGATTAGTGAGTTTTTAAATGCATGCTAGATCAGAGTCTGGGTTGGGCAATCATTTTCAGAGATTGCAAACATACAGGTTGTTCCTAAAATTTTGCAACAAACTTTCAGCGTAGATAATATGCTCAAGACAAACATTTTTTGAACAAGAAACAATATCTCAGTCCATGGCTGATACTACAATACATTCAATCAAAAACTCCGAGTGTGTAACTACAAACCGAAACTAAATTTTCATTCACAACTTTATCAAAAATGAAAATATTTTAAAGAGATTTGCTTCATATTAATTTTGCTTGTATTAAATGCGATGATACCATTGAAAATGACTGAATTTTGGCCATTGACACAGTATAAATATTGTCAACAGCATTCTGAATAAAGGAATATCTAGCTGTTAGTTGTTTACTTATGAATTGTGGGAATTTTTCAGCACTTCTCATGATGCTATCATATTTCAGAAAAATCAAAGCAAGTGTGTTCATATATTATGTATGAAATTTAGTACTAGCCACTTCCACGTTATTCAGGAACAATTAGATAGAAGGGGACACCCAGAATGATGCTTGCCCCGGGGTTCTAGACAGCTTAAGTGGTGTCCTATCTGTATCAAACTTTAGCAAACTGGAAAGAATGTTGTTTAAGTGAACGCTTTAAAAATTCCCTGATAAAATTTACTCCGGTAACTGTAAAAAAATGGAAAACAGCATCGTTTATGAGGATCGTCTTGCTGTATTTGTATTTTGTAAATGAAAATATAGTTATCCCCATTTTAATTTGTCACGAAAATTAGATGTAAAGTGATAATATCCTAAAACTGATAAGTAAGTACTATAAGAAAAGTGTAATATGGTCCGTATCAGCATTTACTTGCGTATGTTTTAAAGAACATATCGCACAAGAGCTTTTATGTATTAATAGCTTTTTGTTTCTTTAACAAAAAAAAAATGGCTTGTAAAGTGAATTTCTGAATCATATTTTGATTAGATTCACTTATATTTCTGTTGTTGTCTATTAGACAGCAACGATTCGTAGGAAACTTTTAAACAAACGAATCACGAGAGTTTTCGGTCGAAAAAAACCTCAAAACGAAAGAAAATCCTGTTAGATGAAAAATATGACTTGTTTTTGTTTCATTGTATTTTCTGAAAATAATGCAATTATTCAATTAAATTTTCAAATCGTATTCAGATATATAAAATATTTTGATTGCGCATTTATCTGGGAGTGTTTTTTAGAACCAAATCTTTCATATATATATATATATATATATATAAATATATATATATATATATACTAGTGGGCTCTGCCCCCTGCAAGCTATGCTCGCCAACCCCCCGTTCAGACACCGCAGAATCTAAAAACACGCTAATCTGATCGGTTTTTAAAATATTAGAGAAGATTGAATTATACTGAAAAAAGCTATGCAGATCTCCCTGTAAACGGTTTTCCATTCAATTCCCTTTGATTGCAAAAATTTAAGGCCGAATCAGTTGCTGTTAAGATATCCAATGGTTGTTTCCGTGTTTGATTAAAGAGGATCAGTTAAACGTTTGAAAAGAAGCTAAAATAAAATGATTTAAGTGTACAGAGTCTTTGTCTCCCGGTATTTTAAAACAATTTCTATAACAATAGCCTAAGTCATATAACTATCATCAACAGTTCTTGGCGGACCACTTCGCTTTTTATATTACAGGTGCCATTTTGGTACTTTAATGTTAGCCAGGCGCAGGTGATAGGTACGCCAAATATTATTCTACCGCCATCATTTCATCTATATTATAACAGTCCAAGTCATGTAACTACCATAAAAAAATACGCTGTGATCCCTTCGTTTTTCCTATGAAAGTTTGGCTTAGATATTATATACGGCCCCATATTGGCGCGATTTTTTTCCGACGCTAATTTAGTGAAAACATCAACAGCATAAACAACATCAGGCTTACCAAATCAAGCAAAATAACGATACTATGACGCTAGTTAAGAACCCGTTGCGTATATGACATTGGCGTCAGAAAAAAATCGCGCCAATATGGTTCCGTATATGACATCTGTATCAAAAGTTTTCCATTTTAATTAAAAAATCAAATTTCTTTTTCGAATAAAACTACATAAAAGTTGCCATGGCCGCAAAGAATTCTTGGTACTGTTACGCTATCCGGATACAAATCTCGCCAATAGCTTTTTTCAACACGCCAGTTAGCATTTTTTTTTATTTTTCGAGTGGTAAATTAAAACATTGCTTTGAAGTTTAAATTAAATGTCATGGTTTGTTACATCATTTAATATTTGGCCAGATGTCATATATGCACCGGGTTTGGCGTGATTTTTTTTTTTACGAAAATTTGGCGAAAAACTCGTTTTCGAATACCAGTTACATATGTATTTTTGGTACTACATAGTTATCCCGTTGACCAAAAATCTATCCCCAAACTATAAGATTAAATGCCAATAATGGTTGATCGTAAATGTCACATTCACTTGACTTTAACCAAGTTACACGTCTTTACGTCATCAAGTGATTTTTATTTCGACGTTTTATTTGTATATTTATTAATGTTATACTATTTTATTTGTTCTTTCGTTATTTAAAATAAAATTTATGTCAATTTGTATAATTTGGTGAGTGGTTTGGCGATTTATATAATTTGGCGAAATGGGTCGGCGGAATAACTAAGTAGTACCGTATTTTTTAATTATCTTCTATTATTTTTAAAAGAAAATAGCCAAAAAAAAATAATTAACTATAGAACAAAACTATGTAATTTAAAAAAAGAAAATAAAGTAAATAAACATTTATTATTAAATAAAAAACAATAGCCGGGTTACCATGTCAACCAAAATAATGCCATTTTGGCACTAATTAGGTACCCCGGTGCGTATATGACATCTGTGCCTAATATTATTCTTTTCGTCTCGTTTAATAAAAAAGACAGAAGTGAAATCCATTTATTTTAAATGTTTCAGTTTGTATTAAATAAAACGATAATGAAATACAAATTGAATTATGAATAAAAGAAACATGATACATTTCTTAGCATACATTTAAGGGAGGCCAAACTGGTCGCCAAATTAGTATAAAATAGTAACCTTTTCTAAAATATGAAAAAAAAAATATCTGTTATGATTAAAATTTGAGTTGCCATCATTAGAGAAAAATATATAAAATTAGAAAAAAATTAATATTTCGAAAACTAATTCGAATTTAAAAATTCTAATACCAGTTTTGAGATCTGCAGATCATTACGGATTTTTGGTGTTAATGTCATCACAAAGTAATCCGTATTTTAGCAGAAATCGCCGTGAAACATAATCAGTTGTTTAATCAGTCGTTTCATAGAATCGTTACATAAATTCGTTTCATAATATCCGTTTCATTAGGATTTTATATATATAGGGTAGATATATATATATAGAGAGAGTAGTGATCTTTAAATGTATTATTTAACGATAGAGGACAGCACTATTTCTGATCCATTAGTAAAATTACTGTATTTTTATTTTTTCAACCTACATACACCCTCCATTTTTACTCTTTGGTTATACTCATAGTTTTTTACTTAAATATTTTTGGCAACATGTGCAAATCATTTTTCATACCTTTTCTGCAGTATCATTTCAGCCATGGTCGGATCTTCTATTGGTACTACGCTTCTTTCTTTAATCCACTTTATTTTTTATCTAATGTTATTTCTCGGCTTTTTTTTATTTATTGTGTTCGGTAGTTCTTATATTGGATGTTTTTGGTTGTTATGGCTAATGCAAAGATGAAACTGTATATGTTATTTGTGGAAATAACAACATATGTGCCTTGGTTCAACAAATATTTTTATTTTTGCAATGTTTATTGTATTTTCAATTGCTTGTCACATTTGTTATAAGGATCTGTTTTGAAGAATTTTGTAATGGCTTAAAACGTCATTTTTAATTTCAATAAATTCATTTATAATTTGTATATTCACATTTGTTGATGAAAATTTGTATTGGTTTATAATGTTTATATATATATATATATATAAATAAAAAGTAAGAATTTTCTTTTTTTCAAATGCATTCTTTAAAAAAGAATGCCTTTAATAGTATAAAATAGTATAACTCAATGTAGTATATTTAACCAAATTCAAAATAACATCTCTTTTCATTTCAGATGTAATTATGTGTAATTATCAGATATCTGATATAATTACCCTTTTTTATATAAAATAAATTGGATTTGAAGACAAAAACATCTACCATAAATAATGAATTGGAATGTCTGATGCCACTAAACAATTTTTTTTTATTTAATATTATTCCATATAAGAAAATTCTATATCAGAAAAGAATCTATATGAAGTGGGAAGTGCGGGGGAGTTTAGATAATTTTGCTGCGTCTGCTAGACGACCCTTGATATTTCTTAGATAATTTCGTAATGGACTTTTCTTGAATTTAAAAAGTATATTATATTTCTTAAATTTAAAATATATAACATACATTTCTTTGATTTTAGTATTCGTTTCACTTAATGGCTCTCAATTTTGTTGGATGCATAAATAAATCTCTGAGCAAAATGTACACTTTAAAAACAACTCGCTATTTACACTGAAAGTTTTAATAAATATATATAAAATACGAAAAGCAAAATAAGATATATGGAAACATATGAACAAAGAGGGGTAATTCACTTATTTAGTATTTTTAGTAATTTCAGTGATGGGTACGTCATATAAAACTATGTGGTAACCAGTAATTTCATTAAAATAAATAATCATTGTTTAACGTCTGATATACGAGTTAAAAATAATAAATATATTACAAATCATCAGACATACAAGTAAAATTACATAAATACATTTAATACAATTTAAAAGCAAACGTTTCAAGCTAAATTTTAGCCCCTCATCAGTGCAACAAAACATTCAAATGACAGAAAACTATATATCATGTTTACAGTTAAAAATTATTAGCAGTTAAAATTAAATAAAGTATAATTTTTTTTAAAAACAATGCTGAGTATTCATAGGGAGTGCACATGATTCATTTATCGGCGACGTTTGCTTACGAGTGAACACACCTTCCAGAAAAACTCTACTTTTAATATTATTGCAACCGGATCTGATAACTTTCATATTCGTGAAATCTGGGATATGGTCATAATGGAATAATATATGGAATAATTTCATTGTTTATAATTATATACTAGATAGTCACTCAAATGTACAGAACAGAACATTAACAAAAAACAAAAAACAAATTCAATGTGTCTCAAAAATTCACCTGATTAACTTGACAGGGTTAAGCTGATAAACCTCAAAAATTCTCTCAACTAGCTTTTGAAAACAAACAACAGCATAAACAAGGAAGAAAAATCACGCTTCAGGCATAGATTTATGAAACATTTTCCAGCGGTTACAGAATACTTTTAACGAAGCTTCACAGTTTAACAAGCACGCCTGCTATAAGGTGCCGCATGCGACGGAGTTCAGTTTTGGATGTTTGTATAGAACATATTGCTCCCCCTGGCGATGGAAAGAGGAACTAAAGGAATTTTGCGGGGCGTGCGCAGCATGCCTGCTTTACGAGTACGATGGTGGAGGCAGCAGAGACACGTGTCGGAGTTCGTTGCGTTCTAATAATCGTTCTAATAATGTTCTAATAATCGGAAGGTGGATTGTTTAGAACAGAATGAGCCTCTGGTGGTGAAAAGTGAAACTAATTGATTCCGCAGCGTGTGCGCAGTAGATATAAAATCGTACAAATATAAGGCTTATTTTAAAATATTATTAAGGGCTCGGGCAACGCCGGGCGGGTCAGCTAGTAAATTGAAATAAAATATCTAAATAAACAATTTAAAAAACGCATGACACATCTGAAAACCAGATTTCAACAATTACTGTTTATGGCTGGAAAGTACTTTAATTTTTTGTGCAGCCACTGCATATCCAGAACTTTGTATATATTCTAAATAATACTTTTTTAAAATTACTTTAGTTAGAAAACGCTTAACACGGTTGAAAATTCACCGTAAGTGATTTCTATCATTAGATGGAAAGGTACTTCGAATTTACTCTACTGCACCCTCCCTCTTCAACTGAAAAAAATTTACATTTATTGAACAACATTCATTAAATGTAGGAGAAGGTGGGGTAAGATGACGAATAGGAAAAGATGAGGATTTCAATATTTCTTACAATTCGCTTTGCAGTGTAACGCTTTCTTGCAGTACGCTAGCACGTCGCGGCCACCAAAAGAATTCCTGGGGGCGGGGCATGCATATCACTAGAATAAACATGCACATGCCCACTTTGAGGGGAGTTGTTTGCATTAGTTCGTGTTTCTCTAAAATGTTTGACTATCACAACATAAAAAATCACCATTTTACGGTAAGTTTTCAATTTTTTCACAAAAAGTTTTTATAAGTACAGCTCAAGACCTGCAAATTCGTATGAGACCATTATTTTGCAATAGTCTGGGCTACTGGTTAAAATAAAAAGGTAATTTTCATGAGGAGAAAGATGCCAAAAATTACCTTTTTTTTATAACCCGATGGTTTTCCACTTTAATGTTAAAAGAGGCAATTTAAAATATTCATGGTACCATGAAAGATACGAATGAAGCTCTCATGTAAACATTAGTTCATAAATCCATTCATAGTCTCTAGTAAAAATTGTAGAAGCTTAGCTCCGTCATCTTACCCCGCCTTCCCTTATGAAATATTGTTTTGGTACCACCCTCTATCGGCCGCTAACTTAATGATAGATAATTTGATAAATTAAATTCAGTCATGGTAATGCACTAGAAACAAGAGAAAATTAAATTTTAATAATCAAGAAGGGTTTTTTCTTTTTACCTTAAACCCTTTTAAGTATAAATTCTATAAGCCATCTTATCATGATAATCATATTTTATTTTAAGAATATTATTATATTTTTTAAATAACCAAGTTGCTTTTTTAGCCCTCTATGCTATCACCTCTACTCTTTCAGGCAACAAGTAAAGTGTCGTCACAAAAAATTACGTTACGCACCTGAGCCATAAGACAGCCGTAAAACGAAACAGGTGTATTATTGTACGGTTAAATACTGATAATCGACTCCAATTTTTTAAACTCCTAAACATAACACATTTTAAATTGTCACACCGTCGTATAGGGGAAAAAAGTAATTTTAAATGTAATGTGTTTGAAAACTGCATCTCAATTTATTTTTGAGATATTAATTTTTTGGTAGTTTTTGATGCCATTTCTGTAATGGTGGCAACTGTAGTACTCCATTTCTGGAAAAAGTAAAGGGAAAGATTGATATTCCGTTTTATAGCCATTTTCTGATAACAACTGAAAAAAAAATGTAATAAAAATACGTGCGAATTTTGAAAAAATATAAATGAATGGTTTCTGATAAAACATGGAGCTATTATAAACTATATTTAAAATTTCAGTATCCATATTAATGTTAGAAACAAATGAAAGCTTATGAATCATTAGATAGCCATTTTTTTTTCGAGTTTACGCGATCGCTTTTTGCTGCGTTTGTGTAATATTCCACGATAGTGACGTCCTATGCCTGCTTTTTTACAGATGTTGTTTAACCCTTTATCTAATGGCGGTACTTATAAATACCATTAAAATAACTTGTTAGAAAATTACATCGATTAGTAGTAATGCAGTTTAGAATGAGTTATAGATGCATTAGTTTATCTTGTTCCAAAAGCATTATTGGTTACACAAAAAAAAAATATTTTTAAAATGATGATTTCTTTTGCCTTTGCATCTTTTCAGGTTTCTTGGCGTTGGCAGTGGGGGAATTTTCAATTAGGAAATATTTCTATAATTCTACTGTAAGAACATTATATTTGTGCATTTCCTAATTCTACAAATTACTAAAAAAATTATTTAAAATAAAAGATTTGAGCGGGGTTATAAATATTGCACAAAATCCCTATAAATTTAAATTTAATTAATCCTGTTAAACCCTTCACTTCTTAAAAAATCCTTCTAAAATTTATTAAATGATTATGTAAATCTTCTAATGTAATTTCAAAAATTCACGAAAAATGCTTTAAAAGATAAAATATTCATGGATACATAATTCAGTACATAAAGGGTTAAGACTGGATTGTAATTGTGGAATTCTTCAGTGGATGCAATTGACGTCTTTTTATATAAAATAAAAGCGTGTATTTTAAGGCTTAAAACTGAAATATGTTTTGTACTATCTATAGTTACATTTTTTTTTCATCGCGGGCGACACTAAATTCGGAAAAAGCAGAATTCCTGCTTTCTGCTTGTAATTTTCTTTCTTTTTTTTTTTCATATTCGAAATTTTTAATCGAATTTCATTGTTTCTTTATCAATCTCGTTATTAGAAATCTCATTATTACAAACCTCCTTACTACATCTAAGATTCTAAGAAAGAACATTCCAGAATATTCATTAAAATTAAAATGTTTTAAGAATGTAGATAATATTCCAATTTACTTAGCGCCTCATGCTTAGCTCAGCGTCTTATGCTTTTTTTTTGTTTTACATCCAGATTTTTGATGAAAATTATTTTTCTCATTTAAGTACACTAGAAAAACCGCTTTATTTAAAGTATATATATGGGGTGAGACTCCATACATAACTCACAACTCACTTTTAGGAAGAACACTGACATTTATTGAGACGAACAAACAAACAAAATACAGAAAAAAAACACTCTTCTCGTTCTTTAATTAATTTAAAGGCTATAATTCAGGCTTCATTTATAAACGTTGTTGAATATTTCTGAGATTTTCTTACGTCGTGTAAATATTCAATCTTATTTCACCGAAATATGTTCTGTTCTTTTTTAACAAAACCTTGCGTCGTCAAACTCATTTCCTTCTATTTACTTCCTCCGCATTTCCACTTCACACAGCTTCGTTAAGGCTCGTTTTCCTTTTTAATCTCGAAGCGGAAAATACGGGGACACTCAGTCTGATGCAGGTGTTGCTTGCGAAATTCCCACAGGCGGCCGTCCTGACATCTGGAGCTGCCGCAGCGACATGTGGTAAAATAGAATCTGAAAAACAAAAAACAAAAACCAGTAACTGTTCTTAGGGTAAAAGAAAAAAAATTAATCTGCACATCATAGTTGAAGTGCGTAACATCATATAGAGATTTCTTTGAAAGCAGTGACTTGTAAAATGTTTAGGCACACAGGAAGAAAAGATTTAAAAAAAAAAGATTTTTTTTTTTTTTTTGAAGTTTCAGTTTTTGTCAGGCCAAGGTTTCATGTATTCAGCACAGGAGCTAGTATTTATAGGTCCTTCAGTTGATGAGATTTTCGTTACGTCGTAGGTGTCGTTAGACTTCACTTTGATTACTATATACGGACAAAAGAATTTAGATTTCAACTTTAAACCTGGTCCTTGCTGGGTTCTCTTAATTGCTACAAAGTCACCAAGTTTGTACTTACGGGGTTTCTTACGTCGTAAATTATAGTGCTTGCGATTTTCTTGTTGAATTTCCAGAATATTCTTCTTGGCTTCTTTACGGAGCTCTTCTCTGTCTTTCATGAATTGTTCTTCGACTGCACTGTTTAAGAGGTCAATAATTTGTACATCTTCTTTCTGTTTCATTTTTGTACCAAATAATATTTCAAACGGTGTTTTCTTAATGCTTCTTTGGTAAGTTGAATTAATGACTTGTTGAACTTTAGGAACATGTTTAAACCATTTGGTCGGTTCGTCTTTGGACATTTTAGAGATTACAGAAATTATGGTGGAATTAAGTCGCTCTACTTGACCATTGGCACAGGGAAGACCAGTTGTAACTGTCTTGTGCTTTATATTTTCATCTTGACAGTAATCAGCAAATTCTTTGCTTGTAAATGCAGGACCTTTATCACTAATGATGATGGAAGGATTGCCAAAAGTATGACTTTGTTGTCGTACACTGTAAAAAAAAATCTGTGAAGTTACTAACATATTTCTCGGAAACTGGGATTCCAGGAACTATTTATGTAACGGCAACAGCAAAAATTTCTGTAACAGCATCTGTTACAGGAATTTTTCTTGTTGCCGTTACATAAAAAATCCCAGTTTCCTAGAAAAATTTTAGTAACTTTACCAATTTTTTTTTACAGTGTAGTTTTGATATAACTTCGGTAGCAGAAGTGCTTTTACATGGATACAACCAGACGAATTTAGTAAATGCGTTTATTAAAGACAAAATATGTTTATAATTTTTGTTGGCTGTTTCAAGAGGGCCTAAATGATCAATGTGGTAGGTTTGGAGAGAAGTCTCTTCTTTAGGTAAGGGATGTAATTCACCTTCTTGTTTGCTACGTTTGCGATTATACAAAAGGCATGTTACACAATTTGCTATAATTTTATCAATTTTATTTGACATATTAGGGATGAGAAATTCTTCGTTAAGGAGTTCTTCACAGCGTTTACGGCCAAAATGTCCTTTGTCATGAACGTGTTTAATGACATTTAGCTGCATTTCATCCGGCACAACTATCAGATCGATACCTTTATGATTTTTATAGAGAACGTTATTTTTAAGGAAATAGTTGTCACATGGCTTTGTTTTCAAAATTTCTTTGATGGCCTGTATATGTTCGTCAGTGTTCTGTGATTGTATGATTTTGGTAGTAAAACTATCTTGAATGATCATACATATTGGATTTCTACTTAAAGCGTCGACATGGCGCATGCGTGTACCTTGTCTGTGTTCGATTGTATAGTTATAGTCAGCTAACATTAAAGCCCATCGAGCAATCTTGGAGCAAAGATCTTTTTTTTCATAGTAAGTGCGAATGCGTTGCAATCTGTGACTATCTTGAAAGGAATACCTAGAATGTAAACGCGAAATTTTTTAAGGGTTTCTATGACAGCTAAAACTTCTAATTCATAACTCGAATATTTACGTTCGGCATCTGTGGTTTTTTTGCTCATAAAATAGACAGGGTGAAATTGATTGTCAATAGAAGACTTTTGAAGGAGGACTGCTCCGTAACCGTCAATAGATGCATCACAGTGAACTTCTTTTTCGTTACTAGGGTTATAAATGCTTAAAACAGGACCTGAAGAAAGTATGTGTTTCAGCTGATTAAATGCATTTCGTTGCTGGTCACCAAAGTGAAACTTAGTGTCCTTTCTAAGAAGATCCATTAAAGGCTTAGCTATTAAAGAGTAATCTTGAATGAATTTAGGAAAATATGAAGTTAATCCGACAAATGAATGTACATCTTTTATACTTTTAGGTTCTGGGAAATTAAGGACAGCTTTAGTTTTTAAGGGGGATGGGTGCAGTTGACCATTTTTAATGTGGTAACCCAAAAAATCAATTTCTCGTTGTAAAAAGTGGCATTTTTTAAGATTCAGTTCTAAACCATATTCGGATCCAGTTGTAAGGACGCGTTGTAATTTTTGGAGTCCTTCGACTTCGTTTTCAGCTGGTATTATGAAGTCATCCATATAGACAATAAGTTCTTTTTCATTAATGAGGTCTCGATAAACGTTATAAATATATCTTTGAAACACTAACGGTGCATCGCTAAGGCCATAATTCATATATAAGAATTCAAATTGACCAGAATGTGTTACGAAAGAAGTATATTTTCTACTATTTTCTTCTACTTCGACATGAAAAAATGCATTTTTAAGGTCAAGAGTAGTAAATACTTTTGCAGAATGCAACTGATCAATAATGTCATCAATTACTGGGAGGGGGAAACGTTGTTTATGTGTTTTAGAATTTAATTTCCTATAGTCAACACACAATCTATATGAGCCATCTTTCTTTTTTACTAGGACAATAGGTGATGAAAAATTACTAGTGCTTTTACGAATAATTCCTTTTTCGAGCCACTCAGAAATTTGTTTTTCGACGAAGATTTTCTCTATTTTCGCCAAGCGCCTGGGAGGACAAGTAACAGGTTCTTCGTTTTCCAGATGAATTGATAATTTAACATCAGTTGTCTTTATTTTTTTAGGAGAATAATTTTGAATAAGTTCTGAAATTTTTAAACGTATTGTTTCATCGGTAATATGAGATAAATCAAGATTAAGATCGTCTAACACATGAGCAATATTAATCAAAAAATTATTGGACGTATCGTCATTTTTCTCGATTTTTTTAATCGAAATATTATTTCCAGAAATTGTTAAAATACTTTGTTGAATGATATCTGTACCAATAATAAGGTCAAAAGATATAGAATAATCTGGGACTACATAAACATTAGTTGTATAATTAAAATCATCTATCATAATGTTCGTAGAGAAAAAACCTAGGGGTTTGATTATAGTATTTCCTAATCCAGTTAATGTGATAGTTGAATGTTCAAGGTTCGAAATTGTAGGTAGTTTGCGATAAATACTTTCCTTTAGTAAACTTCTTTCACTACCTGTGTCTACCAATGATGTAACATTTACAGACGAAATAATGACTTGTTTGGTCATGAAAGTGTTCGACGTGACAGTGGAAACATTGGAGGGTTCTGACTTAACTCTAGGCCTCATTGGTTGATCACATTGAGCCGATTTATGGCCAAAATTCGAGCAATTAAAACAACGAGGGCCTTTATCTTTATGTCTGCATTGGCTACTTTTATGATTCGACAAACCACAATTAAAGCAAAAAAGATCAGATTTTGGTCGAAAGGATTTCTCTTTCACTGGCATTTCAGGTTTGACTTTACGAAATTTAGTGTTCTCAAAGTCATGTCGAATTTTGTCATAAATTTTGAGCTTTTGCTTGAATTCTACAATGGATTGGCATCCATATAACATTGATTTTCTGAAAACAGGGTCGGGTATACCATTTATGATGTATTGCATTAATGCGGAATCCTCGATTTTACCACGCGAGCATATTTGTTTCATGATAAGAAAATATTCTTCTATTGATTCATTTTCTTGAAATTTTCGTTTATTTAATATATCATGTAACTCGGCAGAATTATAAGTGGTGCTAAATTCTGATATTAAGAGTTGTTTAAGTTTGTCATATGAATTGATATGAAATTCTGTTTGTGCTAAGAACTGGGCTTTTCCTCGTAATGATCTTTTACAAAATATGAATTTATGAAAGTCAGATAAATTAAACATATTAGTAACATCCTCAAAATTATTAAACCATACATTTATATCACTAAAAGAACTACCATCGAAAGCAGGTATTACACTTTCAATATCAGTAAAATTAGTAAACTATGGCATAAAACTTTGAACTGGAATTTGCTGCTGTTTGTCAAAATTTGATAATTCAGTGTTATTACTTGAAGTCATATTATTTGAAGGCAGTTCGGGTTCCGAGTCAGTGTCACTTTCATTTTATATAATATTATTTTGTAGTAAGGTCAAGTCTGAAAGGTATGTAACTAATCGGGTTGCGAGATCGTTTAAAGATCCCTCATTATCAATACAAAGTAGATTGCACACTGTAATCAGATCATTTAATGAAAAATCAGTTTGAACTTTGGTTATTTTATTTTCGAATTCAGTTCTGTCGGTTTGAAAACCGAAACCAGTAAAATCACGTATTCTCTTTCTATTAGATCGATCACCGTCAGCATCAAATAGGAATTTATGCAGCAATTTAATTTTATGCGTTCGTTCGTTTTTAAATGCAACTTCCAGTTCAGGTATCTCAACTAACTTCATAATAAAATAATAATAATGAACTCACCGTTAGAATAATATCCGGCTTGAATATGATGAATAATTCTAATTAGTAATACTGGTGGTTTAACTGTCACTCTGACACCAATTTATGTGGTGAGACTCCATACATAACTCACAACTCACTTTTAGGACGAACACTGACATTTATTGAGACGAACAAACAAACAAAATACAGAAAAAAAAACACTCTTCTCGTTCTTTAATTAATTTAAAGGCTATAATTCAGGCTTCATTTATAAACGTCGTTGAATATTTCTGAGATTTTCTTACGTCGTGTAAATATTCAATCTTATTTCACCGAAATATGTTCTGTTCTTTTTTAACAAAACCTTGCGTCGTCAAACTCATTTCGTTCTATTTACTTCCTCCGCATTTCCACTTCACACAGCTTCGTTAAGGCTCGTTTTCCTTTTTAATCTCGAAGCGGAAAATACGGGGACACTCAGTCTGATGCAGGTGTTGCTTGCGAAATTCCCACATATATAGTCTTTACTTTTTGTCTGTGCGTAATGCTAACGCAATTCTGCGAGTGGCAACACTTCACGATAAAATTTCGCTTTTTCAATTTTTGTTACTGCAATTTTAGGTAGATTTCGTAAGAAATACTACCTATTACATGCTCCCCTATGTTGGAATTTCCGAAAACATTTTGCAGATTATGGACACGACGACTTCCATTATTCTGCACAAATCTCTTCCAAGCTAATATATAAAATCAAGGGGCAGAAAATCTCGGCCAAGTTCGTTAATGGGCAAAATCGGACCAAGGGCGTGGAAATAGGGAGGAGTTTTGTGAAAACCGAAAAAACCCCATATCTTCCTAATTATAATACATATCAAATTGGTTTAAAGTTATTATTACTTTTAGGAAAAGGGTTAAAAATTTATGTATGACAGATTTTTGATATCATTAAAAAGGGGCTCAAGGGGCGAAAAAAATAGGGTTTTAAGAAGAAAAAAAATTCATAACTTTGTCATTTAAAAAGTCATATCAATTTCACATACATTTATTATAAGTTTTCTTAATCTTATCTACAACTTTTGTAATGACAGGTTTTTGATAGG
The DNA here is from genome assembly GCA_963932465.1 of Maratus speciosus. Classification (NCBI taxonomy): domain Eukaryota; kingdom Metazoa; phylum Arthropoda; class Arachnida; order Araneae; family Salticidae; genus Maratus; species Maratus speciosus. Next base: position 573,484,133 of record OZ010790.1, on the reverse strand, counting down.
ACCAACTCTTACAGGAAAACAAGGTTAAAAACAAGAAAAAAAGGCATGGGATGAGGAAAAAAAATTCATAACTTCGTAAATTCACAAGATATCAAATCCGTTTAAACATATTATAAATCTTCTTAATATTATCTACAACTTTTACATTGACAATTTTAAATAGGAAGAACTCTTACAGCAAAAACAAAGGGGGGGGGGGGGGTAGGTTAAGGAAAAATTATCGTATTAGCCAGATTAAGCTAAAACCAGCTCTTACAGAAAAGTGAACTTAAAATCTCATCAAAACGGCCAGATAAAATTGTTAATCTGGGCTTATCTCTAATCTTGATTTAGTTTTTGTTGGTGAAATTAGTACTTAATTTCGAAATCTACCTGTGCCTGTAGGCCGAGTCAACAGGCTTTTTTTAAACTTCTAAACATCGCATATTTTTAATTTTTACACCGTCGTATATAATAGAGAAAAAACTGTTCTTTCAAATGAAGTTTGTCTAAAACCTGTATCACAATGTATTAATTTTTTATGGCTTTTTAAATATTTTTTAAGCATGCATTTTTTTAAATATATCTCTATCGCGTGCATACTCTATTACGATAGAATAATAATAACTCTATTTATACTAAAAACAATATAATGACTCCAGCTGTTGTCTCCATAACGAAATTAAAAATTAATAAATAAATAAATAAAATAAATAAAACATAAATTTAACTTCCATGCAACCAAACAATTTCAATTTTTACACCGTCATATAGAAAAAAAAAGGACTTTCAAATGAAGTTTGTTTGAAACGTGTACCGTAATTTACTCATTTGTTATGACATTTTAAATATTTTTTGAGCATGTTTTTTTTTAAAGCTATCTCTATCGTCTGCAGGGTCTATTACGAAAGAATAATAATAAACCATTCAAGCTTAAAACAACATATAGTTCAGCATTTAACGTCCGGCTTATATTCCATAACGAAATTAAAAGATAATAAATAAAAAATACAATAATAGATAAAACATAAATTTAAAACATAAAATCAAACAATTTCCGTTTTTACACCGTCGAATATGAGAGCAAACGTACACTGTAAAAAAAAAACGGTCTAAAATACGGAAATACTACTGGCAATCTAGACGCCAATACAATTTCCGTATTTTAATGGAACTTTTTCCCAGTAAATTACAGAAAATTTTCAGTTTTTTTGGAATTTAACGAAAAATTTTCTGTTAATTACCGCGAAAAAGTTCCGTTAAAATACGGAAATAGTACTGGCGTCTAGATTGCCAATAGTATTTCCGTATTTTAGTCCGGTTTTTTTTACAGTGTACTTTCAAGTATTTTAATCTGTTTGAAAACTTTATCATTTTACTGATTAGGACTTGGAGTCTTTAACACATTTGAACGAGCGGTAACAACGATGAAAAAATATAATCAAAAGCAAAATAGAAAAAAAAATGAAAGTTAACACTTTTGCTTAAAATAAACGAAGAAATAATTCAAAGTAAGTGTTACAGAAGTAACAAAATGAAAAAAAATGATAATCAAGACCTTGGTAAAATAATTTTCCATTCTCCTTTATATATATTTTTTTTTACCTTGATTTCGATCTTTTTTGCCTTTTAAAATTTTTATAACCGTATTATGAAAACATAACGAATGTCTAACAGCAAAACACGAGTTATAAGCAGTCGGAACGAAATTCCATAATGTTGCATCTAACTGTTAATTACAAGAAAGCGTAAAATATCCTGCTCAGAAACTTGCAGAAGAAACTTCACCACAAAGAACAGAAACAGGATGGCGACAGATCAGGTAAAAAACTGTAAATAAAATGAAAAATACTGGTATTTATTTAAGGGAAAATTCGCCTTATTTAATCGCACAATTAGGGATGATGAATTTCCCTACTTAAAAATACTGGCATTCACACGTTTTTTTTCCTGTTTCTTCCCTGATCTGTCGTCAACCTGAGAAATGAAAATCGGACTTCCTTCAAGAACTTGTTCTTTCTTGTCTTTTGCACTTAAAGAAAATATAGGAAAAATATGCCAAGAAAAAACGTACACGAGGGCCAATACTTAAATTTTTAGAATCTGACAACGAAAAAACAGCTGTTTCCAGCGCAGACGATTTTTATCAAAATTCGAATAGTTATGTGAATATCTGCATTTACAGAACATCATAAGCTGTGAAATTTTATTTACTGTGATTTTTCGAAAATCTGAATGTTAAATAATTATGGGGTTATGTCGAAAGGACTTCAGAGTCATGAATTTTTATGACTTTCGACAAGGTTTGACAGAGAAACAGTGTAGCGATAGAAAGAAATCGACGTTTGGTAACGAAGCACCCTCTAAGGCGACGATTTACAGCTGTTTTAAAGAATTCTCCCGCGGTCGCAAGAATCTCAATCGATGTTCGGCAGAGTCGACCAAGAAGTTCTGTGACACCCGAAAACCTTGATGATGTGATAAACTAATCGCTTCTGATCATCATGTGACATATGATGAAATAGATTTCAAGGACCAGCGTGCATTCAATTTTTCAGTATCATTTAAGTGGTCTCAGATCTCTTAAAGCTTCAAAATATTCAAAATTTAAATTATTTTAGATGTGAAACACCTATCTTTTCTAACCATTTTGATATAATTCTTTCCTTGAAATTCCCATTGCAACAGATATTATGGCTTTTAGAATTATGTCTGCTCAACAGCTGAAGCAACATTTCCGAAACTTTGAATTCATTTTTCTATAAATGACGTTTTTGGACATAACGCGTAGAATATCTCAAAAATTTCTGAATATTTTTCATTAAAATTTTCAAAATACATGTTTCATATTAGTCTGTATAAACTGAACTTAAAATTTCTTTTTTATTGTTCAAACAAATATCCGGTTTTAACGAAAGTTTTCCGCCAAAAAAAGTCCTTAATAAAGTTAGAAAAAAGACATGAAAGCAGTACCTTTAGTGAGGGTAGTAATCACCATCCGAATCTATGTTTTCTGCCAAGGTATTGGTAGTTTTTCAAAGCCTTCGGCCCAGAAACTTGAGGGCCGCGGTTTCCAAAAACAGATCAAGATCATTTCGGGCGTCCTGTGCAGAATTGAAGATAGCACCAGTAAGATGTAGCTGCAAGTGTGAAAAATAGTAGTAGTCAGAAGAAGTGATGTCGGGGCTATATAGTGGGTGTGGCAAAAGATCCCATTCGAGTCCATACAGAGTCCAGCCGGTGAATGCAGACACATGTGATCTAGCATTATCTTGATGAAACATTATCTTCTTGCGCCGGAACTCATTTTGACATTTTACCTTGATAGCAGCGTCAACACGGACTAACATCTTGCTGTACACCTTACTGTTCAGGATTTTACCTTTTTCCAGATACTCTTTGTGGATAATACCACAGCAATCCCACCAGATACAAAGTATTATCTTTTTGTTAGTCAAATTGCGGTTTGTGACGATGCCGACGGGCTCACCGGGCGTAGAACAACCCCTTTTTCGGCTTGTGTTGTTGAAGTGAATCCACTCTTCGTCACAAGTGACAAAACGGTCCAGAATTTTGTCCTTGCGTTGATATTTGAGCAGATTAGTGCAGGCCTGAACGCGTCTGCACTTATCTGCTTGAGTCAGCTCATGCGGCACCCAGCGATTAAACTTGTACGTCAAGTTTATGCAATGCATAGTGCGGCTAATGGACATGGCACTAACGTCTAACTGCTTAGCTAGCTCTTGAGTGGTTGAATACTGATATTCTTCCACAAGTTCTCGCAGGCGGTCCTCATCAACATCAGTAGGCCGGCCAGAGCGCTCTGTTTCTTGAATGTCATAGTCCTTGTTTTTGAACTTTCGGTACCAAAACTTCACAGTGTCATATGATTCAACTGTAGTGCCTAAAGCTGTACATGATTCGGTGACATTCTGTTGCTGACTTTTTGCAACAGAACTGGAAGTAAATGCTGGTTCTAATCTGGTAACGTGATAGTTCCATTTCAGACACCCTGTATTTAATGATAACGATATTTTTTTACAAATTTCACAACACGGTGTTATAAAGCAAGTCTCTTTCTTTCAAATGCAAAAAGTCGTTCGACAAAATATGAGAAAATACGACAACGCGAACTGTTTGAAAAGACGATATTAGCTGTGGTGGGAAACTTTCGTTACAACCTGATATTTTTAAGGGGGGGGGGGGGGTGATTATACAGTGAGAATTTTCAAAATATTGTAGAAGAAAATACAGCTTTGTATTAAAAATATAAAAATCCTTTAAATACAAATTTATTTAGGTTCAGGGTAATTATTACAATCTGAAGCATAATTAGGCAGAGAAAAATTCATTCTAATTGAAAAATTTAGTTTGTAATCGTGCGCGTAAGCTGTTATGCCAATTTTCTGTTTGACAAAGGTCTGACAGTTTGGAGCCCCCTTTAAACACTATTTCTGCATCTTTCAATTATTTAAATACACGAAATGAAAGTGCATACTTATATCTTTCATCCCAATAAAAATTGTGTTTTAAAATTTTAAGATATTAAATGTTGAAAATGGTCTTTCATTTTTTCAATTTTAACAGTCTTGGGACCCCTTAAGGGGACCAGAAAAGCAAAATTCAAAGAAAAAAACGATTTTTACTTTTTTATATCATTAAATAGTTTAAACTTTTATCTTTCCAACGATGTATCACACATGTTTATACATTAAAAAAAAAATAAGTGATGAAATTATTCATTCTTTCTAAGAGTACTTCACAGCTTAATGGCCAATTAAACCTTTAATTGACTTTTTCCCAAAACTAGGATTTTTCATGTTTATGTTCCTTTTTTCAATATCTATTAAACTTAAGAACTCAGATTTTCTTTTAATACTTATGTTATATTGTATACTTTAACATAGAGATTTAAGGATTTGTTGAGAATTATTTATTTTAGGCCGTGAAATATTACCAAAAGTGCTTATTTAAAAATGACTTTCAATAAATAATTAATAATTAATTTTGAGTTTCACTTAGAAAGAAAATGGTCTGTTAAAATACGTAAATCATGTTATTCTAACTACTCTAAAAAATCTAGGTTTCTATCTTTCACCATTTCTGAGAAAAATGTACATAAAGTTGGTGAATTTAACATGGTGGAAATAGGGCTTTCCCGGTCCCCTTAAAAGTGAAAAAAAGGTGTGTTCCCAATGGATCCCCTCAGAATTTATCTCAAGCTGAAAAGGACGCTCGTGCGAAATGGCGACAGGAAAATCTAATAGCCTCAGACCATCATAACTTGTAACGAAACCTGGATTTATTCCTATGAACTCGAAACAAAACAACAATCGATTGTTTGGGTGTTTACTGATGACCCTAGACCAATAAAAGTTGTTCGTACAAGAAAAACTTCCGAAAAAAATGATTGCTGCGTTTTTCGGTAAATCTGGCTATATTGCAACCGTTCCTTTTGATGATCGTAAAACAGTCAATGCTCCTTGGTATGCAACAATTTTTTTCCGAAAGTAGTTGCAGAACTAAGAAAAAACAAGTAATATAAAAATTTTGTTTTTAAAGTCAATTCCTACTTAGGTCATCAAAGAAATTTGATATAATCCCTTAAGCTAATATTAGTTTTTGTTGCTTTAAAATATCTCAATTTGTTGATTTTCTATAAGCCAGTAAACCCTATTGGTTTACAATGGAAGTCTATGGGAATTTGGCGAAATATGAGAGATATCGCCAAGTTGGCGTCACTTTTGGCGACTCATTTTGGTCGCCAGATTGGGCAATATATCGCCAATTTGGCGACAAACTTGGAGGTATTTGGTGACAGAATAGGGTCCCCCCTATTGTAACCCCTTTTAGATATGAAGATACATTAAATGCTGTTCAGTAACCAATGGCCGCCATTTTGTCTCCCATATAAAACTAAAATTAATTAATTAAAATTTAATTAATGAATTAATATTTGAAAAAACTGTATTAACATCAAGTGTCATCCAATACAAGTTTATAAAAATTTATTTCAACTTGATAGGATGAAAAATAAGTATCTATATTATAAAGGACAAACATATCTGTGCGTAACGCATACGTCATTTTGCGAATGGCAACACTTTGATATTTGAAATGAAATTTTGGTTTGCAATTTTCTTTACTGCAAAATTTTAAACTTCTAAACATCGCACATTTTAAATTTTTACACCGTCGTATAAGAAAAAAAAATTTACTTTTTAATGCAATTTGTTTGAAAGCTGTATCTCAATTTAATTTTGAGATATTAATTTTTTTGTAGTTTTTAATACATTTTTTGTAATTGTAGTAACTGAAGTACTCCATTTCTGTTGAATGTCATGAAGGGTTGAAAGTAGAGGGAAAATAATTACGGAGGAAAGAAAATAAAATTTACTGTACTTTTTGTTGCCGTTTTCTCATAAAAATTGAAAACAAAAATTGAAATTATAATGCGTGCTATGTCAGCGATTTTTTAAGCTTCCAAATATCGCACATTTTCAATTTTTCGCCGTCAAATAGAGAAAAAAATCTACTTTTCAAATGCAATTTGTTTGAAAATTGTATCTTAATTGACTGAGTTATTACGGTTTTTAAAATAACTAGCCTCCCGTAGTGACCAGTTTGGTCTCCCTTAAATGTATGGGTATGTATCCCCTCGGGCGAGGCATTGTATCATGTTACTTTTTTTCATCATTTAATTTACTTGCTCAGTCCTTCGCTAAATCGGAAGATTCTGATAGAGAAATCAAGAACTCGGTATTTTTATGTTAGTCGGGCACAGGTGATAAATCGCCAAACATTGTATCCATCGCATTTTTTCATATTTCATTAATTTAGATTAAAATATAATCCTTTCACTCATTTTAAAATGGATAACTTTAATTTAAAACTGAAACATTTCAAATTCATGAATTTCACTTTAAAAAAATTCTGTAAAAAAAGAAAAAGAAAAGAAAAGAATAAATACCATAAACCATTTAATTTCAACATCAAAGTATTGTTTTAATTTACCCCTAAAAATTAAAAATGCTGCTGGCGAGTTAAAAAATGCTATTGGCGAGAATTGCGCCCAGCTAACATAAAAGTACGAATTTTTTGCGATCATAGCAACTTTTAGGTACTTTTATTCGAAAAAAATATTTTGATGAAATAGGTTGCCAGAAAATATGTTGCCAAATTTCTTTTCTCGCCATGGACCTTTTCTCTATTTCACCAAGTACCTATACTGAAAAACTACCTTTATTTATTTATTTATTTATTGTATTTTAAATGATATGAATAAAAGACGGCACAGATGTCACATACGCACCACGTTGGCGCGATTTTTTTTCTGACTCCAATGTCATATACGCACCGGGGTACTTAACTGGCGCCAAAGTGTCGTTATTTTGCTTGATATGGTAACCCGGATGTTGTTGTTTATTTATTAATAAATTGTTTATTTCTTTTATTTTATTTTTTTTAATTATATAAATTGTTTTGTTCTATAGTTATTAATTAATTTTTTTTTAATTTATTGTTATTCCTTTTTTAAAAATATTACACAATAACCATTGAGATGCGTTTCATTCAGGTGTTGCCATTAAACAATTAACAAATAATCGCGATTTCTGTGTCACATACGGTAGCATAATTATCTATCATGTGTAGCTCGATTACGAAAAATTAATCCGCTTGCCCTTAAAACAATGTAAGAAGATCAGCATTTGTTTCCGTCTAATGTTCTATAACAAAATTAAAACTTCCTCTATAGAAAAATAAATAAAATAATGTAAATAAAAAAAATTTAACAGACATGTGATTGAACTACGCGCTTAAAGCACTGAAATGACCGGAAAGACTGCCGCAAGTTTCAAAATCTTGGGCTAATAACTTCTGGCATGCGGTGACATGTGAAAGTGTCGCTTTTAATAAATTTTAAAAGTTTATTTGATTGCATAATTGATATTTTTCAGATAAAAATTCTTTTTGATGTTAGTGGGCAATCTAAAATATACATTACATGTAAAAAAATAATTACAATAAAAAAAGAATGGTTTTCACCTATACTCTGTAACCCGAGGAGCTCGGGTTCGATCCCCTAGTTTTATTAACGATTGAAAATTTGAACAAGATATATATAGGTAGAGTGTGAACTAATCGTAGAAATTGAAAAATCAATACGTTGTATCATTCTGCAGCAGGACAACGCCAGCTCACACACTGCTTCGCTAACGGTGGAATATCTGAAGCGCGAAAAAATCGAATTGATGACTCATTGCCCGTATTCGACGGACTTAGCACCTAATGATTATTTTTTATTTCTCTTCATACGAAATAAAATGCGTGATCAAAGTTTTGACGGCTCGGAAGAAGCTGTTGAAGCTTACAAATGCCTTGTTTCTGCTGTGGCACACTGAGAAAAAAAAATACCACCTTCACCAAGAATGAATAGGTAGTCATTTTCTGAATCTCTTTACTAGAAGTATAGATTTCCGAGCTATGCGAATAGGGTAAACAACTAAGCTGAATAGACGAAATGATCTAGAATAGGGACGGCGAACCTTTCTACATCCACGTGCCAAATTTTCTCAAACATGTATTTTACGTGATCGTGGCGTACCAACAATAAAAAATTTAATTAAATATAATAACGAATCAAAATTACTTAAAATTTGTTTTTAGAATTAAACAAATATGACTAATATTTGATGGTTTTCTTAGAAAATTATTTTAAAAATATTATTTCTGTTGTCCCATCTTAGATGCCAAATAATTTATATCAGTTTCGTGCTTAGTAATTTTTAAGAGAATGCAAGTGAAATTAGACACATTTGACAAGATGTTTCTACTTTTAATATTATTTATTTCCGAAAAGAATGTCCCGCAAAAAAAATTGTCAAAATAGCGCCAGAATCTGGAGCTTTCAGTGTCTGGAATTGAATTCCAAGTTGTTATAATTTTATCATCGGCATTTTTGCTTATAATGCGTTTTAACCCTTAAATGCCTGATTTTTCAAAAATCATTGTAATAATGTTTTTCGGCTTTCATTTTTTAAATAAATCATGGGAAAAATACTTAAATAATCATATTTTGTTTTAAGTATGGTTTACGGCTAAAAAACAGTTTGTTACTAATCGGCAATACTGGTGTTTAATTCAAAAAATAATTTTCCTTGATAAAATTCTATAATATTAAACACACAAGAATTTTAGGAACTATAATAAGAAATAAATTTTACTTGTTCACTGCAGATCAAAATAGGGTATTTCGCAAACTTCCAAACAAAACAAAAAGAACAAGTAGCAACAATTGAAAAAATAAATCTGTCTTTACTCTTAAGCAGTACAAGCGTTGCCATCTACATGTTGAAAATCGATTTAATAATATCTTCAGAATGTATTTTATTGGCAACATTATGCATTTTAGCTTCAATATCATTCTAATAGTATTTTAGAGCCTAAATTGAGTATGTTGCCGAAAAGCAACACCAGGCATTTAAGGGTTAATCTTTCTTTTCCGATAATCTCCTGATTCTCTCTTCTTAAAATTTTGTGAGCCAATATTGAGCTAGATTGGGATATATTAAGTTATGTTTCAATTTTTTCAGTCTGCATGACATAAACAACCAACCGAACTAATCGAATTCAGATAAACAGAGACAACATCTATATGAATTAATGCATTTTGTGAAATTCTACTATATTTTGATGTAGAACCTGATAAATACCGTGCCAAAAATAATCTGAAGCGTGCCACTTATGGCACGCGTGCCATAGGTTCGCCATCTTTGATCTAGAATTTCTAGTCTCTTGTTTTCTAGGTGACAAAACGATAATGATTCGTTTCAGTAGCGAGAAATGATCGCTTGATTTCTGGAATGTTTTTCATAAACTATAATTATAGTTACTAAAACTAACCCCTTGTGTTCGCATCTATTTGAAGAGATTTTTAAATAGGTTTGACCACGAGAATATGGGAAAATGCTCTTGAATTCTAGTAGGAGACTCTAAAACTCTCTAGCAAAGGGAACTACAATTTATAAGCCTGACATGGAACTATTTTATCTAGAGCCACAATTTAGATTCTAGATGCCAGAACCATATTTTTTTCTCAGAGCATATTCAGAGCATTGAAGATTTAATGATTGATTTGTTCGAATGTTTTGATGATTGGTTTATTCGAATACAAAAATGTGTCGATGCTGCAGGAGAGTATTTGGAGAAGCAATAAAACATATATCATTGGTAAGAAATTATTTCTTGTGTTACTTTCTAAAAACTTAATTATTATCCCTCCTATATCACAAAAAAGAATGGACAACTTTAACCCTTTATCTACTGATGATACTTATACGTACCATTAAAATAACTTGTTATAAAACTCATTTAATACATCGATTAGTTGTAATACAGTTTAGAATGAGTTATAGATGCATTACTTTATCTTGTACCAAAAGCATTATGGGTTACACAAAACTAAAATATTTTTAAAAGGATGATTTATTTTGTCTTTGCATCTTTTCAGCTCCCATGGCGTTTGGGGGGGGGGGGGGGATTTTTCAATTCGGAAATATTTCTTTATTTCTATTGTAAGAACATTATATTTGTACATTTCCTAATTCAACAAAATACTAAGAAAAATATTTAAAAGAAAAGATTTGAGTAGGGTTATAAATATGGCATAAAATCCCTATAAATTAAAATTTAATTTATTCTTCTAAATCCTTCAATCCTTCTAAAATTTATTAAATGATTATGTAAATCTTCTAATGTAGTTACAAAAATTCAGGAAAAATGCTTTAGAAGATCAAATTTTCATGAATTCATAATTCAATACATAAAGGCAGTACCGTCGGGGCATAGAGAAGAAATGGAGAAAATATGTCAAGAAAAAACACATATGTCACAAAAGATAATGGACAAACTTTAAATTGCTTTGAGATTTCTTTAAACAGAAATAATATTTACAAAAAAACTGTTGATAAAAGTATTGATGGATGCGGAATAAGAAAAATATACAAAAGGTTTTTGCTCTTAATGGAATTTTCTATATTCGATGTAAGTTTGTAATTTGTCTTTAAAGTTCCCCAGGTCTATTTTTAAGACCTATTAACTATCCGCTGTGAATAATGTATGAAAGAATGGTAAATAAATGATGAATAATATGATGAAAGTAAGTTCGAAATACGGAATACCGTTGAAGAATCATCAGTGATCATTTCGCCGTCAGAAGAATATTCTAACTATTGTAAAACTACCGACCGATGGAAAGCATATGGGGCTTTCTCACAATCTTTTTTTGACTTTCGGGAATAAAAATCTAGTGAAATTAAACTTGCTAAAATAACATTTTAATCTGATAGACGAATGCCTTAATGATTCAAAATAAAGAAAAAGTGGTCAGCAGCGGAAATTTTTTTATTTAACTGAGGTTTAAATTAAACTTGCGAGTTTCATTTTCCTTACCATTTTACCACTATAACTTTCTATTTCTTCTAAATTTTTACTCATAATGAATTTGCATAGTACCCACAGGACATTCAAATAAGAAATAATAATAATGTAGTATTTTTAGTACAGAATTTTGGTATAACATTGTCTTAAAATACAATAATAGTTGAATGATAATAATAGTTAAATGAACAAGTTTATAAGTATATTTTATTATAAATTTTTAGCCGTAATTGAAATATCCGTCCACATCGGGAGTCATCGACAGCCATTCTAAAACGTTTTTCTGTTCAACACAGGAGGGCCTGACATCTAGGGGGCAATGAAACATATTAATAGGCTACGCTGGTAATACGAACACAATCCCACACTAATATTAAACAAATGGCAGAGTTTTATTCAAATTTCTCAGTTGTATTTCAATACTTTTATTTTTATTTATTTGTTACGTAGGATTTCTAAAGTCATTGCTAACCATGTACTTTCGTATTTTTTCTTTCTTCTATCCTCAATAGAAGAAAGTACTGTAATCGAAATTTTTTTCGACGGATTTACACGTTTTAGGGACAGAAATCCCAAAAAACATGTTTATAGAAAATGTCTGTCTGTCTGTGTGTGCGTGTGTCTGTATATCGCCATTGTACCATCGGAAATTGTATGAAGTTATGCATAGAATTGAACCATTTTTTTTTAAGTTTGTGGTATGGCAAGCAGGCCCTCCATTAATTTGGAAAAAATCCGCCGATAGGGGGCGCTGTAATAGCGATTTTTGTGCATTTTGAATATTGTACCATCGAAAAGTGTATGAAGTTATGCACAGAATTGAACCAAATTTTTTGTGCATGCTTTTGACCATGGCAAGAAGGGTCTTCTTGAACATTGAAAATACCACCAGCAGGGAGCGCTGTAAAAGCGATTTTTGTACAATTTTCAATATTGTACCATCGAAAAGTGTATGAAGTTATGCATAATTCTAATAAAAGTACTAATAAAACTAATAAAAATGAATTATTGGTATTTGTAACAACATTTTGAAATATTAAGATACATGAGATAGAAGAAAGTTTCGGGATTGGCACATCCAACTAGTTTTTTCTAAAAACACTTTTTTTCTGAGGAAAAAACTTTCGATTTTTTTAAGACACTTTGAATTTTGAAACTGAATAGGAAAAGAAAGTAATCCCAGAAAAAAAAAACTGCAACCGAAATCGAAAAATTACTGAAATCTAAAAGTACATTTGACATCAACCAGAAATATCCCAGGCAAAAAATATCATTTAAAAATATTAGAATGCAAACGAGAACTTTGAAAAGAACACTGCCGACGGTTTAACATGCGAGTGTTTTTGCATAACTAGAGTATTGGATTACTCTATGCATCCACCATTGCCCTACAATAAAAAAGCAGAAAAATTTTAATATTTAGTTCTGGTACTATTTTCCCACAAAATCATTTCTCCAAGACCCAATTTTTAATAAAAATTAATCTCTCTTCAAGTGATTCTGATCACTGGCGGGCTAACTTTTTGCCGGCTATTCTCCTAATTCCAGCAGTCTTCAATTACAGCAGAACAATTACATTCATTCTATTGATACGCAGTACAGCTTAGGTATCATTTGTCGTTATAATGAAGCCCGTAGGATTTGAAGGATACCTGTGAAATTAACAATACCTGCATTCCAGACCTCTTGTTAAATCTTCTTGGTGTCGTCCATAAGAGAAATTCTATGAAAAGTATCTCCAAATTCAAGAATTAACTAGTCGGATGTGGCAATCCTAAAACTTTCTTCTATCTCATACATGTTAATACTTCAAAATTCGCTACCGCGGTGCCAAAATTAAATGGGAATCTGTGTCCAACATGATGATTCTAAAGATATGAAATTCCGTGCATGAATTCTTCAGATATGACTATTGATAAAATCGTGTAATTCCTACAAAATGCAGCTTAGTAGAGCCACCTATTGGGCGATTAACACTAAAACCTAATCAACAACAACTTGTGTCAATGTCTGAGTCCTAAGTTAGATGAAAATTCGTGTATTAGTTCTTGATATAGAGCTATTGCGGACATCGTGAAAAATGCAGCACAGCAGCGCCACTTGTTGGGCGATTTAAACCAAAACCTAAACAGCACCAAATCATATCAGGGACTAACTGAATCTGAAGATTGATGAAAATCCGTGCCTTAATTCTTGAGATAGAGCTAAGGCGGAAATCGTAAAAAATGCATCATAGTTACGCCACCTGTTAGGCGATTTACACCAAAACGTAAACAGCACCAATTTATATCAAGGTATAACCTAATCTGAAGTTTGATAAAAATCCGTGCATTAATTCTTGAGATAGACCGATTGCTGAAATCGTGAAAAATTAGCAACGCTACCTGTTGAGCGATTTACACCAAAAAGTAATCAGCACCAACTTATATCATGGACTAACTGAATATAAATGTTTATTAAATTTCGTGCATTAGTTCTTGAGATAGAGCGCCCACAAAATTTGTATCACATACAGACACACAGATGGACAGACAGACATTTTGTAAAAACATGTTTTTTGGAATCTCTGACCCCTGAAACTTGTAAATCCGTCGAAAACCGGAATTCGAAAATTTTCACGAATCCAATACTTTCTTCTTGTAAGATAGAAGAAAGTAAAAATTTTACGAATTCAATACTTTCTTCTTGTAAGATAGAAAAAATTAAAAATTCCCCACAAATCCAATACTTTCTTCTTGTAAGATAGAAGTAAAAATTATCAGAAATCCAATACTTTCTTCTTGTGAGATAGAAGAATGTAAAAATTTTCACGAACCCAACACTTTCTTCTTGTAAGACAGAAGAAAATAAAAATATCCTTAAAAATGAGACAAATTCTCATTGAATTATATCAACAATCGCCTTAAAGTGAATTTTTAAAAGTTGCCAGTGTTCTAAAATAGTTTATTCTAATGAAATTTGAAGTGATTGTTTTTCGTTTTTAAATAAATTATAATATTGAAATTCAAAAATTGTTAATTTTTTGCTGTTAAAAGTTATCCAGAATTTATTTCAAGATTTTGTTCTACATAATTTTAAAAGGCCTTACAAAAAAATAGTGTAATTTGTTACTCTGAAAAAAGGGGAAAAAAATTATGCTGCATCATAATTTTTCTGAAAAAAGGAAAAAAAAACTATGATGCCATATAGTTGCTTAAATTGGAATCTTTTAGCAAAAAGGTGTAAAACATTGATATTTTATTGTTTTGCTTAAAAAAAAAAAAAATAACACTGCTATCATTTTGAAAACTTTTAAGTTAAGAATGACATATTTTAAGGTTTATTCCTGAAAGTATCTATTATTTTTAATTTAAAATCATATATTGAGTTTATTTTCTCGTTGGGATTTAATTGGCGTTCATAAATTCTTATAATTATAATATTCAGTAAGAAACTCTAGAGCTAGGTATTGTTTTTTGTCAGGAAATTACAATAAAATTTCATTATTTGTTTGTAAATTAATCTAAAAGTTTAATTATAATAAAGTCTGCAATAAATCTAAATATATTAATTGACGTTAATGATTCTTTTTTATAACTTTTCATTATTTCAAGCATATTCTTTATTAATTACTAGTGGTCTTTGCACCTGTGAGCTACACTCGCCAACCTCCATTCAGACTTCGCATCCTCTAAAAACACGGTAATGAATCCCATATTAAAAAGATTATCCGATTATGGATAATTGAATTATGTTATCAGGAACGGCGATTATCTTCTACAATTGGGTAGCTATGCTTTTCAGTTTGAATGGGGGATTTTTCGGTTGCCATGACCTCATCCACCGCTGTCGCGACAGCTTATGACTGTTTTGGGGATTGATAAGGAAGATCAATTACACATTTGAAAACCAGCTTGTATGGTTAGGTAAATGTCGCTGCCTCTCGGACTATTATAACGTCACTATGGACAATATCCTTCCTTTGAGTTCGAGGTTAAAAATCTTCTTCTGCTTGGGAATAACAATTAGAACCATGGTATTAAAAAGCATTGTGTTTTGAAATTTTACTCTTATACTTTATGTTTTGATCGAGTTTTAGATATTTTCAGGAATAGGTATAGGTTATGCATGAATTCTTTTCTTTATTTTAATGCTCCTTTATGCATATTTTCATGTTATTCTTAAAATGTAAATTATTTTTTTTATTAATAAGTATATACAAAATTTATAATATTATTTATCGAACACTAATTCGTAAAAAATAAATCGAAAGTATTTCGCGAATCCATTTACCTGTATTTAAGTTGCATCAAGTGATGAAATATATAAACAAATTTGTTAGTTGCGTTATTTTTACACTATATGATTCCCATGAGACGTCACATGAATATTGTCTATAAGAAAATAGTTTTAAATGTATTGGTTTAATATATGACCTAAATGTTCACCATTAAATGCGTTTCGCTTAAATAATTTAATTATTTTAAAGGGTTTTTTTTTTCTCTTTTAAGATTCACATGTAAATATATTATTCAATTTAAAAGTGTTTGGGAAAATTATCATTTGAGCTTTTTAAATATGAGCTAATTATTACCATCAAAAGTTTTTCACGCATAGTATTTTAATTATTTTAGGCATTTTACATATGACGATTTTTAATATTTGATCATTTTACATGTGACGCAATTGTCACCATCAAATGCGTTTCGCGTGCAACAATTTAATTATTTTAAGGTTTTCTTACTTTTTTATTATTCACGTGTAAATACAATTTTTATGATGTAATTTTTCCTATTTCCTGTTTTTAACACGTGATCATTTAATTTTTATCTTAAACTTTCATTTTTGTTTTTAATAGCCAAGTGTAAATGCACCTTTTATTTCAGAGGAAATGTAATTATTTGCGTTGTTTTACAAATTGATATTAACCCGTTGGGGACGAGCGACCGGTATCCGTACCATTTAAGGTGATCAGAATCCGTAATTATTCTCACCAGTAAATTTTTATTGTAAATTTTGCCTTATTTAATCCGAGTATTTTCCCGATTCAACTAGGCAAAAATTTCTGTTTTGAAAAAACGGTGACAAAAGTTTAAAAATTATGTAAAAGGCTCTCGTCCCGAAGGGGTTAATGTTAAAAGAAAATGACTTTTCTAAATCAGGGTTGCCACGCTTCAGAGAATTTCCAGACCAAGAAATTCTTCAGTTCCAGTATTTTGTTACAGAGAATCTCCCCTTAAATAAGCCGAAATTTCGTGCGTTTAACCTAGATTTATTTTTCTATAAACAAATACTGATATATTACCTGGAAAATTCCCTGAAGCGTGGCAACCCTGTAAATATGAAAGAAATATCGCTTAAAATTATGAAAATTTGAATGCAAAATTGAAACAAAACCCTCAAAAAATTAGTCAAATTAAAAAATAAGCGCAATCTGCTCACCAGAATTTTGTGAAGTTTATCGGTAGAAAAAAAAATAATAAAATTCCTATGTATAGTTTTTTTACTATAAAACTTTTTTAATGTATCAGTTTTTATCGACTTTAACAATTAATAGCTCTTAAAATAATCCTCCGATTTAAAAACGGTCTGCTTCAGTGTATTTATACAACATTCCTTTATAATACTACCCATTTTTTTATGCTGTAGTTTTCATAATATTAGCGAAGAAAGGCCTCAGGTCACAAAAATTCATCTACGGCAGCGGTAAGAGCGTTAGTTACTTTTTTTTTTTTTTTTTTTTTTTTTTTAGAAGAGAGAGATATAGGTGTTAACTTTCTTAGTAGTAGATGGTTTTTCTTAAAGGACTTCCTACTTTTAACGATTCTTATAAAATTATCGATAAGTTATTTGATGCGAATTATGAAATCGACGGACGCAACTTGCATGCAGACAGTAATATTGATATAGTCTGTATTTCCATACGTTCTTATAATTCCATTGATAAATTTAAGTTATATCATGAAGAGAAACAGACTAATGTAACAGTAATTTAAGTCAACAAAGTTTTATTAGAAGATGTAAAGATAAATTAAAATTAAATGATTGAATTTTAGATATTAGCCAAAATAACGAATCGGCACCTCGTTCCGCTCATATCGTAACAAGATATCAAGAGGCAGACTGAAATATTTATATTGTACTAAAAAACATGAGAAAATATCTTGAAATTTTTAATTAAATATTTATATCTTGATAAATATACATACTTACACAAATGAACACAAATGTTGTATATATCCACATAATCATGTATATCATTTCGAGTATTTTATTTTACAGGATGATCTCAAATATTATTATTATTTTCGTCAATTTGTGGTTGGTCCCCTAGTCGCCGTCGTGATCAAACCTTCGCTGAACAGTATAAAGTCAGGCATTTTCTTTATATTTCCAAAGTTCTGAAGAATTCGTCATTTCTTTAGATATTCGACAAAATGTGTAAATTCGTAAATATCTGGTGATTTTTGGCACTATAGTTTCATACTTCTAGAAATCGAAGTATATTTAACAAAGTTAGATTGCGGACAGGCAGAGAAACAGACAAATTTAATCTGTACATACTTTTAAACTATGACCATAGAAGGTTAACAATATTCACCCTTTTATAGGATAAAACAGATCTCCCACTTAATATTTTTTTGATAAAAAAAAGTATTAAGAAAAAATATTCATGTTTTTTTACTCTAAATATCAACAAATCAACAAGTAGTCATTTGACCGGTACTAAATGGATATATTTTTGTTTAAACCAGAGATTTATTCATAAAATAAATTAAAAATAAATTTTAGAGTGATGTTAAATAAAGGATTTAAATAGTTTTAAATAAAAATTCTGGTGTAAAATAATTTTATGGAACTTGAGTAAAATTCCGAGTATGTATTGCGTCAAAATATTATCGGCAAAGTATCCTACAAAGGTTTTAAAACAACAAATACGCCTCCTAAAGCACGTGTAACTTTTGAAAGTATTTTATGTTCTTTTAAAGAGCATTTTATTATGTTTTCCTTCCTAGAGGAAAATCAATAATAACATCATCTTAAACTCAATTGAAATGACATGTCTTTGTTTGCTACATGCATTTTCAAAGTTTTAACACTATTGCTAACGTGTAATTTGCTTTAAAGCAATAAATATCTTCGCATTTTTCTTTTTGTTTTTTTCCTCTTTAAGAGTCTATTTCACACTTGAATTGTAGAGAATCCATGATACGGTTTTTACGAAGCATTTTGAAGAGAAAAAAAGAAAATTTTTCCATTTTTTACAGCACAATCGTAAAGAAGAAAAAAATGTTTTCTGAGAATTTTTTTGGAAATAAAAGACGTTTTATAAACGTATAATTTAAAGTTTCTTGGAGCCTATGATCAAATGTCTAACGGGTGGAAATAATTTCCTTTCATATATTCAAGTAACATTTACTACTATCATTCTGTTAGAATGTATTTAGTTAGATTTCGATTCATTTATTACTACAGTAAACAAAATATGTTAAACTACAGTTTATGAAGTAGCTTACGGTCCGAGAGGCTACCGTAAATATTTCTGCTTCACAATGCACTCTCATGACTTATATACAAAAAGATCTCGATTATCTGACGCTCAGTTAATCGATGCACTTGTTAACCGATACCCTTACTACATGAATTCGCTGTAAGAAGGTAGTACACAGGATTTGATTTTGCGAACTTGGAATCCGCATCACAGTCATCAGTCATTAGATAAAACCGGAATTTCAATCCGCAGTTTGCCTTATATAATCTATCTGTAATTTAATATGTAATAATTATGCAGAAAAATTAAATCTTTTTTAAGACTATGTGTGATTTTTTTTCTGTGTGTGTGTGTGTGCCAGAAAACGCTGAAAATTCATAAAGTCGAAAGTGCCATAAATTGGTAAGTTTTAGTCACACAAAAAGGGAATTTTTACTGTTTTACTTGTTAGTCCACGGAGAACAATTTTCAAATATAACTCAGAAAATTACTAGTTTCACATCAATGAATTTTCATATAATGAAGAGCGACATTTAAAACATTTTTGCAATTGGAACTACACTTCTAAAAAGTAACAGTTTTTTGAATAAACTTGTTTGTCAACGATAAGGAGAGATACGCTGTATATTTATCATTTGTGTTTAACTTTTATATTTAGTAATTTATAAAAGTTTAGTTTATAAAATAATTTAAGTACTTTAACCGTATTTGCATGCACGATGTTGCCAGGTTAGCTGATTGTTATATATAAATTATTTCCAAATAATAGTATTTTTCCTTATAAAATCGCAGATTATGTCATTTTATCTTTTTAACACTTTCCAACAAAGTTGAAAAGTGTTTATGACTTCGGTTTGTCTGTCCGTCTGTCCGCGCTCTAACTCCCGTAAATATACTCGGATTGCCCTGAAATTTTTGCATGTTATTGACATTTACCATAGCACGTTCCCTATTTCAAATGAAGTTTGTAGCATATTTAGTACATTTACAGGGACAGTCAAAATTTTTCCGTTATATTACGGCCTATGGGAAAAAGTCGTTTAAAATGATTTTTAATGATGTTACACGCTTTCAAACATAATAAAATTGATATGCATTAATGAAGTGCACTAAAATATGCATTCTGCAGAATATGCGGTGTAAAGAATAGTTATTATTCATTTACAGGGCCATACAAAAGAATTCCGTTACATAATGATATAGCGGTGGAGGGAATTGATTGCGGCGTATTTTAATTATGTTAAATTATTTCAAGTATAATGAAATTGTTATAAGTCGCTGAGGTTTACTATAACTTATTTTATGTATAATATGAAGTGCATACCATTTACAGGGACACACAAAAGATTTCAGATACTATATTCTATCCGAAGTACTGGTCATTAGCGATGATTGCTGGAAATGCATTTTTAATTATTATATGCGATTTTATGTTCCACTATATAGATGCATACTATATGGTTTGTATAAATGATATAATTCATATACAGGGCTACACAAAAAAATTTGAGAGGGTTACTGGGTATGAGCGAAAATTGCTTGAAGGTGGTTTTTAAATGAGTTATGCATTTTTACGCTGAACTGCATTTAGTTTACTAAGAAATGTTTGTAGAATATAGATAAAATGATATACAGGGTAACGCAAAGAATTGGATATACGGCAGTCTATAAATGATAATTTGTGGAAATGGGATTTCAGTAGTTTTAAGTGTGTTTTAGTTTGAATTAAATTTTATCTAAATAGTGGCGTGTAATAAAGTTTGTATAAAAGTATTCAAGTATGTTTCCATCTATTAGTACAAAGTGCTGAAAGAGAAATTTCAACCTGTTATGTGTTTTCTTGCTAAACTAAATTTTCCCATTATATAGTATATATATCAAAGTACGGATCAAACACAGGGTAGTTCAAAAGAGCTGGAATATATATTTGGCTATGGAGGGTAACTGTTGAAATCAGTTTTTCTAATGTTTTGCGCGTTTTCTAAAATGTTTACTTAGTGATCTTATTTACCTTATATCCCTAAATAACGAAGGTTTGATGAAGCATTTAGGAAGCGTTGTAAAGTGTTTCATAATCTATGCTTAAAGCATGGTTTTTCTTTCATGTTATGTTGTTCTCATGCTAAACTTTTAATGACAATTGTTATGTAGCCTCAATTAGACCTTAAATCACGAAATTAAAAAAAAAAATATGCTTTTAAGTACGCACAAAGATTGTAACATAAGTACTCACAAAGGAAAGAATTCGGCAGAGAATTCTGACAAACAGAAATTTCACTAACATTAATGAAGGCGATCGTAACAAAAAAGCCAGAATTTCTTCAAACTCTTGTTTTGAGTATGCCTGGTTGAGTTTTTGACGTGATAAGAAAAAACGGCTTAAAAATTTGAACGTTAAAGGGGAAAAAATGAATTGTCTATACACTTTTGGGACAATAAAACTTAAGTTTTAATTTTCCTTAAAAAATCTGTGATTGTGTAATACTATTTTTGTATAGTATTATTATTGTCTTGATGTTATCTATAATCATAAATTGTTTTAAATTTTTACTCCTCTTTTTCAATTGTAAAATTTAAAAAATCATTTGTCTATGAACTTTTCGTACGCACTGTATTAATAAGTTTAACATAATTTTTTAACACTCATCTTATGACATCAGACAAAAAATCCTTCATATGTTTAACTACAGCAAAAAATAATTAATATGAGTGAACATAATTCGAAATACTCTTCCACTGGAAAAAACTTCATTATACATGCAAAAACATTTCCACTAATCAAGATACATTAATGTTAAATAAAACAACTTAAAACAAATTGAATATTTCCAACTGAGCGAAAATATGCCCAGGCTGGGAATTGAACCCAGATCCTTGGCTTACAAGGCCAATGCTTTTACTGTTTAAGCTAACTGGGCGGACAACCAACCAGCATATTTCGCTTAGATAACCTTAATGGTAGTAACATCTAGTCTGTCATGTAGACAGCTCAAGAGAATAAACCGCAGGTAAGGTTATCTGAGAGAAATATGCTAGCTGGTTGTCGGCCCAGTTAGCTTAAACGCTAAAAGCAATGGCCTTGTAAGCCAAGGTTCTGGGTTCGATTCCCAGCCTGGGTATTTTTTCGCTCAGTTGGAAATATTCAATTCGTATGATAACTTTACCAATCAGTTTGATTGTGATAAAATAATAGTTCAACTTAAAACAGCTTAATTTGCAAAAACACACCCCCAGCTAAAAACACCGAAACAGAACAATGAACGACAAGAAGAAAGTTAAGTTGTTTCATACTTAGTGAATATAAATGAGTGTCAAGAATCCCTCGCACTTTCACTTTCAAACATATAAAATTTCCAAATACAATCAACAATCTTTCCACCATACCACAAAACAGTTTAAACATAAAGAGATGTACTATGACATCATTCTAAAAATTTCAAACAGAAATTTAGATTTCATTAAAAGCACATATTGCGAGTCCGTTTAAAAGTTACAAAATTAGGTCAAAATAACAAATAACAGTCCATCTGTTTTCCTTTTTTCACATTGTTATATAATTTTTTCACTCAAATAACAGAAGGAACATCGTCACATAGCAATGTCTCTTAATGGGCCTATCCGTTGCCATTGGAATACTCAAGGTCAGAGGACACGAGTTGTGACGTCATCACCAACCGACCGATTTTTCACTGGTGTTGGAATTCACACCGGAAAATTTTGAATAGCAGTTTTCTTTTACTTTATTTGTGGAATATCTATCCTCTTATAAAACAATAATAACTATTTAAAATTACTGGGGAGAATTCGTAATTCCTAAATAAAAATTCAGCCAGATGCAAAATGCCACAGAGCTGCCGCATCTCGTTGATTTTTTATTGGGGGATTTCGAAATCCCCACCAGTAAGTTTAAATAGTTATTATTGTTTCATAAGTCGATAGATATTCCACAAATAAATAAAATAAAATTGCTTTTCAAAAATTTCCGATATGAATTCCAACACTAGTGAGAAGCCGGTTGATTACTGATGACGTCACAGCTCGTGTCCTCTGGGCTTGAGTATTTCGATGGCATCGGCCTATCTCCTGCTGACTGAAGGGTCCTTTTCCTTGTCCCAAAATCCTTGAACAAACCATCTCTCATCCTCGGAACTTAACGGCGAGGATATTGTCGATAGTCTGGCTTGAAGTATGGTACCGATGTCAATGCACAAATGAAGACTCCACTCGATGATTAGGACCAATCAATGAACAGATTCCACATGATGACTACGGCCAGGTCGATAGAAATATCCCTGTTCCAGGCATCGCTGATTTATTGTCGACCAAATTGGGTGGGGCACTACCGGATTCCAGTTTTCCTAGGCGCGCCGGATTAAAAAGATTTAAAGAACCGGATTTAAAGGAGGCAAGCCACGCCCTCGACCTGCATGCCACTCCCTTTTTGACCCTGGAAAGTCACAATTTCAGTTAATTATTTGACTTTTAAGTTGAGCCTGTGTGTAATAGTACGCTTTTATGGGTTCTGGCATCGACAACACCGATGCCGAATTAAAACTTTTTTCCCCTTTTCTCATTACTTGAAGGCACCTTATCTGTAGAAACTCTTGTAGAAATATGAATTTATCGTTCTTTTCGTCAATTCAGCTTCCGACACAAGGAACTACCCGCTTGCTTTTATTGTGTTTTTGTCCACCAACCTTGTATTTCTAAACGGAAATAAATTTTTGCGTGTATGTAGTTTATAGATATAAATTTATGTATCATATACAGGGCTGATCAAAGAATTCAGATAATTTTCCGCCTGTAGATTGGAATTGCAGAAATTGAGTTTTCAAATGCGTTATGCGTTTCCAAATATTTCAATTAGGCATCCTGTTTCAACTTATTAAACGCTGAAGCTCTGTTTCATTGCTCTGAATGTATTGGAAAATGTTTTATAATCTGTGTTGGATGCGTGATTTTTTCTTTCTTGTTTTTTTTTTTTTTTCTCTTTGTTTAGTATAACTAGGGGTTTCTTCATTTGAGAAAGATGAATACATTTTTTTCAATAATTAAAAATAACGAACTTTAAAATTGCTAAAACACCATTTTAATAAATTTTATTTTACATAACTTTCTGTATAACCTAAAGTAATAATTTGGATTCAAAATTACAGCTGATTAGGATTATAACTCATCATATATATATATATATATATATGTTTTTGCATTTTAAAGTAGTGATGAAATATATATATATATATTAATTTTAATACTCAATCAATGCCGCACTGGTTTTCAAATTTAAGTAAGAGTGTTTTCATCAACATTATTTTGGGGCAAGTTTACAGATTTTATAGGATATGTAGCAGTAAAGAATTTTGAGTTCGCGGATTTTTAGATTTACTGCTAATCTTTCTTATAATAATTTATTTCCATATAGATATATTTTTCATTATGTAGATCAGATTAAAAAATTTTTTTGAAGTGGCAACAACTCAGCGGCCAAACACCGTAATGGAAGCCGAAGCAACAGCTTGAATATATGAAGAGTGCTGACTAAAGTCTTTATGAAACGTCTGCATTTGGATGAATATCAAGTTGAACCAGAGGTAAACTGGAATGAAATTGATGAATTTGTTTGACGGAAAGACAAGTCTTGTTGATGCTGACCTATCTGGAATGTCAAGCCTTACAACTCCTGCAATTCGATGGATGATGTGGAGTGTGATAGATGTTTTAAAGGTATCAAAAGGTTTTTCAAGATTTCATGGGTCAAGGTGGGGGTATAGCCTTCTCACGTGTTCCATATTTTAGGCTAGTTAATGATTTAGTTTTAAAAAATTTATTTGATTATGTTTTATATGTTAAATTCAGTTCTACAGATTTAAATTGGTTAGTTGTTTATGTTTTTACAGCAGTGTTTTGTTAAGTTGTTTTAAGAAGTTTAAGTTTCCCTATTTGATTTTTTTTTTTTTACACTATTGTGGAGTATGGGGGTTAGCCATATCTTGCGAAACCTGTGAGGATTCAATTTTTATTTGGTACCTGTTTTTTGACCCCTCAACCCTCCGACGAATAAGGAGTTTTTTATTTATTGTTTCTTGTTGCAAATGTTCACTAGTTTCATACAGAGGGTGCAGCGTGTTAGCACAACAAAGCAAACTAATAGACCGAAGTTTTTAACGCAAAACAGAATGTTTCTTCATATTTGGTTATTATTGGAGCCCGCAAAACCGATTCTTTGCTTATAATCCATTGTTAGGCTACGATATACCGTATTCCATTGTTGCACGCCCCACCAGTGGCCGAGAGGTTCTGCTCTCGAAGCTGGTAGACGGGAGGTGCTGGGTTCGATCCCAATCGCGCCCGTCGGCCTAATCGTTCGGAGTTTTCGTGGTTTTCTTCGAGCCGTGGATCTTCCATGCGTTAATACGGATTAGGTTCCCTTAGAAAGACCCCCACGGAGGGCACTCCCCCCGGGCCTATATCCCTCGTGTAGATAATTGACAGTCAAAAATCAACCCAACCCAACCCATTGTTGCACAAAGTAAACAAAGAAACGCCACGTGTTACCTATTGAACCGATATTTTAATCGTTATTAAATTATTGTTGAACCATTCAAACAATGGAAACAAACAAATTAATCGTCATGGAGTCGCATCGTGTTAGGACAATAAAGCAAACTAATAGACCGATGTTTTTAACGCAAAACCGAATTTTTCTTCATATTTGATTATTGTTAAAGACCGCAAAACCGATTCTTTGCTTATACTCCATTGTTGGGCAGCGAAATACCGTATTCCATTGTTGCACAAAGTAAACAAAGAAACGCCACGTGTTACCGATTGAACAGATATTTTAATCGTTATTAAATAATTGTTGAACCACTTAAACAATGGCTCTTTGCACCTCTTTTTCATAAATTTCCTGATTTCAGCATTTTCTTTTCATGATGCAGTTTTTCACTTAACCCGAGAGAACTCGCTGCATGAGATTTTCTCTCACAGTCGTACTTTTTTAAGACTCTTATTTAAGTCATTTTTCATTTTAATTAAAATTTCAAAATGTTTTTCAATTATTTTACCTAATTTGTGAATAAAAGTACTAAGCCAACCAAAAACAGTTGATATTATATGAATGTAAAGTAAAAGAAAAGCAATTGGGCATTCTCACTAGCGAGTTCTCCCGGGTTAAATCAATACTCAAATGAAGCAATTATTTACCTTTTATCAAAGAATGATCATTAAGTTTAGATATTGAAAATCAAAAGGACATCAAAATGTAATTTTCGTAAAAAAAAAGAAAAAGAAAGAGAAACTTCGAAAACCGGTTACGTTAAAAGTGATGTGGCCAGCAGTATATCATAAGAGTTATTGGCTAGAAATTTATAAAGTACAATATCAGCGTTAACTTTGAAAGATTTATGATGTGATAAATTATATACTCTATTTTAAGTTACTTTATCTACGAGAGATAAATTCTTAAAGAACGGACTTAAAATTATTTAAGTGTATTGCTCACGAAATTGATTGATTTTATCAAAAAATATATATACAGGATGACTCCTAAGGCAAGATTTCTCTAAACAGGACTTACGTAGACGGTATTACCTTTGAAAATACCTTTTTTAAATTTTATATATAAGTATTTTACCTTGACTGTTTAAACAGAGTAATAGAAACGTTTTTTTTTAGATTTTGGAAGCAATTTACTTAATCGCTGTTTATTTGGAGTGGTAGTTTCAATACAAACTTCCGCATGGATAACAAAAACTAACATTAACGGTTTTTCTTAAATCTTATTGACTGAGTAAATTAGTTTTATATCATCTACTTATATATATAGCATACAAGCAGAAATTTCGTTCCGGCTTCTTATAATTCGAGTTCTACTGAAAGGATTTTGATGGAACTTGCACTGTTAGATAGATATTATTTCAGGGAAGGTTTTTGTATATAACACATCGTTCTAAATAGACTAGTTTTAGAATTATGATTTAAAGTTCTGTTATTTTGGACGATAAGGTTACCATTTTATTTCTTGGCAAACTTTATCGTTCTTGAAAAAATTGAAACTGCTATTACACCTCGAAAAATAAAAGACAAAACTGTTACTAAGTTTATTTATAATTTAAGAAAAAGGGGAAAAAAGAAATCAATTTTAATGATTGATAGTATTAAAAAACGAAAATATTTAATTTAAGGGGTCTCAGGACTCTTAAACTGGAAAAAAAGAAAAAAAAAACAGATAATTTTCAACATTTAATATCTTAAAATGTATTTGATTTTAAAACTGATTTTAAGATATAAATATATTCTTTCATTTCATGTATTTACAAAATTGCAAGATTCAAAATTAGAATTTTCAGGGGGCTCCAAACTGTTAGACATTTGACAAGCAGAAAGTCGGCATAACAGATTACGCGCACGATTACAAAATAAATTTTGCAACTAGAATGAAAATTTTAGCTCCTACTTATACTTCAAATTGTAATAATTACCCCGAACCTAAATAAATTTGTATTTAAAGCATTTTTATAATTTTAATACAAAGTCCTATTTAGCTAATGCAAAATTTTGAAAATTTCAACAGTATAATCATCTAAAAAAGTATTTTTTTGAACAATAAAAAGGAAATTTTAGGTTCAGTTTATACAGACTAAAATGAAACATGTATTTTGAAAATTTCATGAAAAAATATTCAGAAGTTTATGAGATATCGTGCGCGTTACGCCCAAAAACGTCATTTGGAGAAAAATGACTTCAAAGTTTCGAAAACGCCGCTTTAGCTATTGAGTCTGTATAATTCTAAAAGTCATAACTTCTGTTCGAATGGGAATTCCAAGGAAACAATTACATCAAAATGTTCAGAAAAAACAGGAGTTTAATATCTAAAAAAATTTAAATTTCGAAAATTTAAAATTCATAAGCCTGAAAGGAAATGTTCGTAATGCTTAAAAAATTACTCAGTTGAAATAATGCAGTCGCAATTGAAATAATATTTGGCGATTTATCTTTTGCGTCAGGTTAATAAAAATGCAGCTAAAAAATTGATGAGATGATAGTAAGGAAGTTCTCCATAAGCGCATGCTCAGAAATATTTGAAAAAAATATAGAATATTCTTCTGATGAGGATATATATGTTTATTGAAAAAAAAAAAAAAATCGGCAGAACCTCGATTTAGCGTTTGTAAAAAAAATAATGAAAATTTCATTTTTTTGTGATTCAATGCTTGTTACCTATAAGAAAACAAGAATTTAAAAAAAAAAACTACCTTTTTGGTAGATTTTATTGGCGTTTCAGATTTTTTAAGATAATAAATATCTATATATTAAAAGACAAGGCTGCTTTTTAAGTCAGCTAGCCTGAGCTTCCTACAGAACCAATTTTGATAGTTTTTTTATTTTATTTTATTTTATTTTTTTTTTTTTTTTTAAATTAAAGCAGTTTATTTGCAGATGTGCCCGCACTCGCTATTTTTTGAAATCATCCCATTTTAGGTGCGTTCGTAATTATATAAGTACGTAGCACCTACAGTTGTCGTTCAGCCTGTCCGTCTGTTTGTCCGTCTGCATATAACAGAGCAAAAACTACCCAAACGAATGGTCTGAAATTATAAATATATAATTGTTGTAAAATTTTGTGAAGTCATTTCAAATTTTATGAAAATCGGATGTATAGTTTAAATACAGGGACAGTGAAAATTTTTCCGTTACATTACGGTCAATGGGAAAAAATTATTGCAAGCGCATTTTGTGATGTTACAGCCTTCCGCATGATTTGAAATTTTAAATATATAATTGTTGCAAAATTTTGTCAAGTCATTTCAAATTTTATGAAAATCGGATGTATCGTTTAATTACAGGGACAGTCAAAATTTTTCCGTTACTTTACGGCCAATGGGAAAAAATTATTTCAAGTGCATTTTAATGATGTTACAGCCTTTCGAACAGAAGAAAATTTATATGCACTTATGAAGTGCACTAAAATATACATTTAGTACACTATGCGGGGCAAAAAATATTTATAAAACTAGTTATAGTACGAACGCACCTCATTTGCCACGTTTGACGAGCAATTTCCAAAGTGTTATATTTTAATTTTAATTTTAAAAGTCATTTATGAAATTTCTTGCAATCGGGTTAATTTCATTGTTGGAGAGAGAAGGGAAATAATTGGAATTACCATACCAACATGTATGCCAATACATTGCGAATGATTTTTTTTTTTTCATTAAATCACATCACAATTTAAAAAAAAAAAAAAAAAAAAAAAAAAAAATGCATTTTTACTTATAAAGCTGTTACATTTCATTAGTTTTTTCATTCCGCTGATATTGTGATTGAGGCGCTAATCTCAGAGGACCTCATAGTGTGTGAAAATGACGTCATAGTAAAAATTAAATGAGTACTTTCTTTGATAAGACTAAATATTTCACTACGAATGCGTCTAAAAAAGTAAATTTCTGGATTTTCCTGACACTCAGATTTGAACCTCAAGTCAAGAGCGCGAATGTTCACATGCAAAATTGTAAATGGGACGTGCCATCAAGTTTGAGAATATGTTCATTAATAATCTACTGCACGTTAAAATATTTTTAAAACAATGAATATGAAAAGTATGCAAGTAAATTTTGCGACGGTAAAAATGACGTTATTTTTTGATAGTTTTGAAATAAATATTACGATTGTGTGGGCATTTTCATTTACTTTTCATTACGTAATACCAAAGACCAAAGCCGCAATTAATAACTTCATAATTTATTATCTTAATTGCATGTTACTTATGACGCATAGGTATGAAGTTTAATTTTTCAATAATTTCAAAAGTTTAAATTTAACTTTAGTTAAAAATAATATTTGTTTTAAGGGAAGGTAAACGTTAATTTTTTTTATATAATAGAGATTTGAAATTTTGTGCAGATATACATTTCACCATAAGTATATCCCTTTAAGACCCAACCCGCGCCATCGTGCGTGTTAGACATTCATTTAATTGTTTGCTTCTAAGTCGTTTATAATAAAAACTCGAATTGGACGATCGTTCTGGTTTGCAGATAGAGTAAAGTATCATTTTTCATCAACAGGTAGCGGTTGCAGTCCACGTTTTACTTTCTACAGGCATGATTAGTTTTGTTTACAAATACACCGGGTCTTAAAGGGATATAGAACACCTTAAGAGGAATTGCTCATCTTATTATAATTTTAAGATCTTTTAAAATATTTAAAATTTTAAAACGAAATTTTAAAATGCTCCTTGCGTCTTAAATTTTTAGATATTTCCTCGATTTTGGTTTTTAATCACATAAAACTATATTACAAACAAATCTGTCTATCGATTTTTTAATCCTTTAAATAGCTAATATTTTTGGAGATATTTTTCTGAATTCCATATCGATTTTCATCAAAATTTTGCCTTTTAATAAGTTAAAAATAAAATTTAATTGTCTTAATGTAGTCGAAATTTAAAATGCATACACAGTTTCTTTTTAAGCAATATCAGGATTCTTCTTTATCAGTTTCATAAATTTTGATCAAAAATTATGTAGCAAGAAGCATTTCAAAAATTGAAAAAACTTGAAATATCAGTATTTAGAAAAACAAATTTAAAGTATATTAAAAGGCCAAAAAATTGTTTGTGTACAAAATTAAAACACTTCTAATTTTGCGTAAAATAATCGCATCTGCATGCGGTTTTCCACGAATGACATAGTTACAAATTTGAGAATAATAGTACACATACAAAAATATCGATTTTGGGGATGATTTTTGCTCAAATAAAGCTCTATGGTCCCCTTAATATATAAATTCAGTCAAACAGTTCTTTACATTTTCATTCGTCGAATTCGACGTGTTTCAAATCGTATTTTCTTACTTGAAAACATTTCATTTTTGTGTTCTTCAAAACCCTTGCTGTGTGAGTATCTATGTTAGAAAAAATACATTTTCTCTAAACACTATAATTTTAAGAGCAGTGGTTAGTAGTCTGTAAGTACGAGGGTTGTTCGGGAAATGTTCCGGAATATAATAATTTCCGCACGCGACAGATGGCGCTAATCTGCCTGTGCAGTATTGTGTTCCCAATGACTGAAGAATGCGTCATAACAAAAAGGTTCCTATCGTGAAAGCTAGTGCATGTAACTCTTACGCTAAAGCTGTTTTAAACTGAAGAAGGTCTCGCCAACTGTAAAATTCGTTCTGTAATTCGCTTTGTTATATGTATGGAAGACATACCGCCTCACCGTCTTGGTGAAAAATGAAATTGATCATTTCCACATGCAAAATCATGTACATCGTTTTCTGGGAAAAAAAAAAAAAAAAAAAAAAAAAAAGTGCCACTTTGGTGGTATTCACACCCCAAAACCGTCAATGCCTCTGCTCACGGTGCAACATTGGAAAAGCTGCGATGTGCCTTTCAAAATAAGAGACGGTAGGGTAAATTGCCCATATTTCGTCCCCCTTAACTTCTCCGCTTCTGCGAAAGTGGCGCAACTTAAGACGCAAGGTACAGGGGACGAAAGGTAAAGGAGTCACTATTGAAAGTTTCGTTCGCCAAGAAGCATACATAAATTAAAGACGCCGAATTTCCTATTTTTAGAAGACCTGGCTCCGCCATATTGGGAAGTAGCGTGGTCCCAATTTCGTCCCCCTTGAAGTTCTTATTTTCGTCCCGGAGACGAAATTAGGAATGCTGTTACTTCATGTTTTTACTCATGTTTGGATGGCTAATGTTTCGTTATGTTATTCTTCCATTGATAATAAGTACATTTCTTTGTACCTTACTTTAATGTTAATTAAATTACTTACTCATTTAGAAATAAAAATTGATTTAGTTATAAGTTAAGCCTCGGCGTATTGGATTTTTTGGGGTACGAAATTGGGACCATTTGTTTTCTTTTGCATTTTTTAGATACTTTTGAAAAAACAATTTTTCTCATTGTTAAAATTTTTTTGTACGATATTTGCCTATGTTTCTATGTGCGTGGGTAGTTAGCCGATGTAAAATCCAAATTTGGTAGGTTTTCACTGAAAATTACAACATTTACGCCGAAAAGTGACCGGGGGGACGAAATATTGGCGCTTTACCCTACTTAGTGATGGTATCATTTTGTTGCTGTACCCGCAGTACCGGGTTTCTCTAGTGACTCAAGATCTGTTCCAGTCTTTCAGTTGCCGGGTCCTTCAAAAGCATCAAACAGATTCCTTTTCTCTTCATCGCAACGTTTGATGTAGTAAGGCGCTCTCTTTCACGTTTTATGAATTCTGTAGGGATTCTAGAGGTCATAGGTCAGCGGTGAACGTCGTTGAAATGTTCATCTCGGCCTTTTTCTTTTGTTGAGCCTCAGCTTTCTTTCTTTAATGACCACAAAACGTTTGGAAAAGAAAAGACAAGGGAGCGATTTACGACTTTCGTTAGGGATTTTTGAAAAAGTATATAAACGCACCTTAATGCATGGAGTCGCAGCCGACACGCGTACGGAAAGCTTTCACGTTCCCCCGATTTTGCAGATCATTGAAATGAAGAAAAAATCGCATATTGACTCACGCGCAGTTTTCCAAACTTCAGTCCTTCTTCTTAATTATACTTGGAACGAAGTTTCCAGTCCGAGTCTGTCACGTTTTGCTTTTGTGGAACAAATTGACACCCAGTTAAAAGCAATATCTTTGAAATAATACTATTAAAGATATAAAATTATTGTGTTTAATTACTTCAAATTATATAATTCATAATTAGCAAATCTTAATTATTTGTACTTTTCTAATTTCTCGTTATTATGTATCTATATTCTAAACTTTCACTTTCTTTTTTTCTTTTTTTTATTCGTGATCTGATACGTAAATGCTTAAAAAAAGAACGATGCAACATTTATTTTAATTAGTAATTTTAATTTTTCTTTTATAGAGACGTTCTTTTTCGTGATAAATTATTGTAAGTTAGAAACTTTTTGTATTCCAACTTTTCAAAAAATACGGAATCTCTCGAATTTATTATTTTAAGTTTGAAGTTTAGATAACACATATATTTTTTCAATAATAAAGATAAATTCACTCCTTTTTGTTTTAATGATTCTTTCTGCAATTCACAAAACATTTTTCTCGCATTTAAAAATGGCCTTGAAAATCCAATTACTTCTAAATATCTTTGAAATCTTTTTTTTCTCCCTTTAACCCTTTGAAGGGCGGTACGATTAATGAAGGTTTGCACCAGAAAAAAATTTATTAAATTTTACTTTTCTAACTCTGGTGGGAAAAAGTCATAAAATTGCTTTTTCTTATTTTGCAATAAAATTTTTGAAAGATTCAGGTGTGAATTGGACATTACTGTACCGCAATTACTTGCCCTCAAAGGGTTAAAACAAAAATAAATGCTGTGCAAAATTACTCTTTTTAAATGAATAAATAATATTTTAAGTGAAAAGCAACTTTGAAAACGCAATAAACTTTTCAAACTCTATAAAAGAATACTACTATTATTAAGCGAATAACAGAACTATTATAACACTATTAACATTATACGCAACTATTATTAAGCGAACATTCGTTTAAATCCAAATTAAAATCCTAATAATCATTTTAGCCTATATTAATTTTAGTTTCCGAATCGGATTCTGAACTAAAATAGATAAAGTTAAAATGTTTGTAAATATTAAAATGTTTGTAAATATACATGCGGAATTACTTTAACAATGTCAACAATTGACGGGGAAAGTCGCAATATGCGCTCACCTTGCCTCAGGCAGTTTTTTTTTTTTTTTTTTTTAGCAGTGTCACTACACCTGCGCGTCATAGCTACATCATCAATGTGAGCCTTGGCTCAAAGGTCTTTAGCGCAAGTTTTACACGTGTCAGCTTTTCACCATACAAACTTTCTAATTATGGCTCATTCATCAGTCATTGAGCACGTGATAACGCATGGGCAGATTAGCGCCATCTGTCGGGAAATGAAACTATTACAATCTGGAATTTACTTCCCAAATAACCTTCGTATGTTGTCAGTTTTATGACTTTTCTATGACTTGACTCTCAGGTATCACCATATTCTTTAGCAAAACACCATATTAACTTCACGCAGAGTATCCTAAATGGACTGGCGGTTTTTAAACTTCAATAATAAGTAAACCGGAATTACTACGATGAAAGATTACTCATTAGTTGCTTTCCCTTTTTATATCTATTGTATACATCGAACCCCGATCGCGGGAAAAAGATGTAACTTATAACTTAAGGGGATTCTTCACGCACTTGAAAACACACGCTCCGTAATGTTAATCCTATGGGCAGCTTATTTCCCAATTTCTCATTTCAATTTGAATATTATTAAACGATTTTTTTGCATAGGATAGCTGAGATCAATCTTTAATATGAATCTTTTGTACTTTTTCGATTTTGGTTGCAGATTTTTTTTTTACATAGGTACTTTCAGTTTCGAAACCGGTTCCGAAAGTGAAAGTACCTTTTTAAAAAAAATCTGCAACCAAAATCGAAAAAGCAAAAAAGAGCCATATTAAAGATTGAGCTCAGATATCCTATGCCAAAAAAAATCATTTAAAAATATTCAAATTGAAACGAAAAATTCGAAAATAACCTGCCCATAGGATTAACATTAAGGAACGTATGTTTTCAAATGCGTGAAGAATCCCCTTAACTTCTACTGAACTGATTTAAAAGTGCTTAAACTTTCAGAGGAGTAATTGGCGACAAAGTTTTAAATATAGGATGGCCTAAAACTGATGAACTGTTTTTAAATTTTAATAACAAGTAAATCGTAATAGCTGTCGACATAGTATACGAAATCACGAATTTCTATACTATGCTTCTTTGTTCAAGTTTCCAATATCAGCGACAAATTGCGAGCATTGTCTCATATTTAACAATGTTTAAAATAACCTTGTAACTTCAAAACGCAAACCAGTTTTTTTTAATTTTCCACCAGCTAACTAGAATGAAGGGTGAGTGAGTTTTATTCAGGTTTTATGCGTTAATTTGAACGTTACACATCACAGCAGTTTCATAGGACGTCACTACTCGACCACTGGAGGTCAAACAAATGTTGAACAGCAGTTGTGATTGGCAGATAAGGGGATTATGGGCGTGGCTGGAGGTCAACCGGGTAGTTGTGATTGGCGGATGAAAAGGTCATCAGCTGATTGCAACTTCCCTATATAGAGCTAAAAGCAAGAAACGCAGCAAAGAAATTCCTGAATTCACATATTAAGGTCTTGCAAGAATAACTGGAATAACAAGTTTTTTTTAAGTTCAATCCGTTTTATGATATCCTGTATTTGGAACTTCTTCGCAAATTACTCATTGAAAGTGTAAGCACTTTTGAAATCAGATCAATAAAACTTATAAGTTATGTTTCTTTCCGCAATCGGGGTAAAAAAATGTTAAAAAAATAAAATATATAAAAACTGTTTTCTCAACAAGTGAAAGTAATAGTAGCTGATGAATGATCTTCCATAATCCTTATAAACAAAACAAAATTGGCTGTAACAAAATTTTGCTTCAACAAACGGTGTATTTTTGCCAGATCTTACACGTTTTTCCGGCGACTGAAAACAATCTGCTGCTAAATTAACAACCAATCAACATTAAATTTATTAAAACAGTATATTAATAAAATTTATATTAAATTTATTTATTAGTGTAGCTCGAATTAGCAATTCGGTTTAAAAAGTACATTTGCTTTGATTTATAACTAAATACATTCAAAATTTTCATGCCTGCGGGAATATTTACGTCTTTCCCTTTCAGAATGCGGTTTATCCATTTATACCGATGCTCAAACGAAGCTATTATTTAAATTTTATGTACAAATGATCATTAAATTTAGACATTAAAGATCAAAATATAATTTGCAGTAAATTGCTAAAATGAAAGTGAAACTTCATAAAGCGATTGTATTAAAAGCGATATATCTAGAACTACATCATAGGAACTATTGACTAGAAATTTATAAAACGTAATATCAGAATTGAATGTAAACAATTTATGAAATGATAAATTATACAGGGTGCAATACATTATCTATCGCCGACCTTTAATTTTTCAACCGTTGGTCGTAGACATATAGTTCCAATTACAAAAACGTTTTAATTGAAGTAAATATTCATGTTGTGGCATTATTTAAAGTAAAAAATCAATTTTATAAAAATTACGAAAACTAACTTATTATACCGGTCCCCCAGTCCCTATTGTTATATTTAGTAAAAGTTTACACATATCATAACACAAAAAGTTTGACATCTGTATTACACAAATTGACACAGTTATTAAATTTCAAAGTTTGTGATTTTTGCACATGATTTTGTCTTTCATTAAGGGATCAGATAAAACATGAATTAAATTAACTCGAGATCAAAATCAGGGTGCTATGTCCTTTTAACGGCGGAACCACCTTTAGCCGGTATCGCCAAATCTGGATATCACCAAAGAGGGTTATTTCATCTAAAAATTTGACTTGGCTTTTAGGGGTTATATACAAAGCGAAGAATGAAATATTGAAATTAACTCCTTAACGGTCGCATTAAATTAGGATTTAAAAATTAAAATTGCTTACTGGCACAACATTTTTGAAAAAGAAGTATTCATCTTGTTTAATGACAGGCAAAATGATACCATAATAAAGCCAATTACACTATTTTGTAAAACTGGTGGGAATCAATTAATCTGAATAAAAGATGCAGCCCCTGAATATCACGGGAGCAAGAATTAAGGGGTTAAACAGAAAAATAAATATCAATTTATTATAATATCAGAAAACGGTCTACTATAAAAAATGAATACATAAAAGGCCGTAATCTATTAGAGATATTGCTCAAAGTGTTCTCCACTGATGGCAATGCACAATTGAATGCATAACAGTACTGAGTCCTGAACACTAACGTGTTCAGGACATAGGTGTTCAGCATAGCAGGCAGGGATGGAGTGGAGGTATACTGGGGTATACGCCGTATATCCCCTGGATTTTTTTAAGGAACACCGTATACCCTCTGTTTCTCAAGAAAGCTATAGTATATAATACACTAGGGTATACCCTCTGCCTTGAGCGTATACCCTCTGCTTAGAATGTATACCCTCTGTTTATTTTATGACTACACCACTGATAGCAGGTGTGCAAACTGTGCGACAATCAAGGACGACCAGATAAACAAGAGAAGTGGTCTCAGTCGCATAGATCTATGCCTTGATGTAACCCCAGAGGTAGAAGTCCATGGGAGTCAAGTCCAGCAAACGCGGTGGCCACTCTTACCGGACCACCATATCCAAGAATCTGTTTTGACCTAATTCGGTGGCCAGACACGCCCGGACGTTTGATGTTTTATGCGGAGAGGGCCTCATCATGTTGAAACCACACCCAGCATGCATGTCGGAGAGACAGCTCTTCATACCAGTCACGTACCGTGTTTTGTAGTAGATACAGGTAACGATCGCCCGTTAAGGTCCCATCGTAGAAGATGGGTCCAACAAACTTGGTTCCCCATATGCCGCACTACATGTGTCGTACTGTGCGGGCGATGTGGAGGTTTTCCAGACACCATTAATGCCCATTGTGCACGTTCACAATGCCACTCCGTGTAAACATTGACTTATCTGTCCACAGAATGTCACAAAGGAATGACGGATTTCCCTCTAAGGTGTTGAGCATGAAATTACAATAATCAAATCGTCGTGCGTGGTCACCCAGCATTAATGCTTGTACCAGGGTCGGATGGTATGGATGCGCATCATGTGCCTGTAACAAATGCCAGACATGCTGACCAGATGCCTCGCTCATTTCCATCGTGCTCAGTTGTGGAATTAAACGGGCGAACGCCAGCACCTCCTCCGGTGTCACTCGAACATTACACCTTGCCCGTTTATTTGTTCTGGGTCGTGTTGAAACGGAGCCTGTCTCTCTAAGATGGTGCAATGCATCAGTTATAGTTTTATGCGTTGGATGTATATCTTTAGGGAAACGTTTTGAATAAGCACTCGCAGCCCCTCTGGCATTCCTTTGACATTCACCATAAATAAGTATCATTTCGGCATATTGCATGTATGCGTAGCTTGCCATCACGATCTCAACGCTGACTAGCATGTCCACTGCTAGATGGCTCGTGTTTTATCCCAAACGTGTGGAGCTATTGTACTTTTGTAATTTGCATAATCCCAATTTTCATGCTCGTTATAGCTAGGCTGGTCGCGTGCATCCTGGTGCAATATATCTAGTCCTTAGTGAGTATGTTTTATTTTCCGGTTGTCGATTTTATCTTCTTTGACGTTTGAATGTTGATCAACCCATAAAAGTTAGCTCAAATTTTTAGATGAAATAAGCCCTTTGGTTATTCCCAGATTTCGCCGTAAAAAGGACATTGCACGCGGATTTTGATCTCAAATTACTTGAATTCATCTTTTAACTGACCCCTCAATGAAAGACAAAATCATGAGCAAAAATCTCAAACTTTGAAATTTAATAACTGTGTCAATTTTTGTAGTACAGATGTCAAACGTTTTGTGTTATATCTGTTATGATATGTTTAAACTTTTACTAAATATAACTATAGGGACTGGGGAACCGTATAAAAAGTTATATTTCGTAATTTTTATATAATTGATTTTTTACTTTAATTAATGCCACAGCATGAATATTTACCTCATTTGAAACGTTTTTGTAATTGGAACTATATGTCTACGACCAATGGTTGAGAAATTAAAGGTCGGCGATAGATAACATATTGAACCCTGTATACACTGGATCAAGTTTTTGCGTCCTCGCGTAAGACGCATCTCTGGTTTATAAAGGCAATTTCGTTTTCCCCATTTCCTCTGCAATTTATGTAATAACATGGACGTTTCTATACAATAAATTATTGTTACAGTGTCCTCTATAAACTCTCAAAGTTTGTGCCATGAGATTCGAATCACTCTATATTATAGGTAATTCTAAAGGATTCGCCCTTAATATGCAGGGTGTTTCAAAACTATACGTCAGAAAGATAAAGGCAGGAAGAGGGAGGCCTAAATAAGCAGATTTCGTATAGTAATGTGGGTGCGGAAATGCAGCATTGAGGCAATAGGGTGCGCTTTTGAGTTCGGCACATGAAAGCTCTTCGTTCACTTGAATCGTTATTCCCCGTATGGATTTCGAGCAATATGCATCATTGCACGAATGCAAAGCTTTGCGACATGTATTTTATGTATGGGGATGTGCAAGGAAATGGATCACACCCAACGCACGTCCAACAGTTCTCCACCTAAGGACTATTCTCTATTGTGCTTAGAACTTCTTCTTCTACTGCAGGAATTTTGTGATATCTTCCAGGTTTCGCATCACTGCCTCGAAGCATAAAATGATCTACTCCCGCACGATTCCATATGAAGATGCTCAAAATTTCGGTGATCCGGTAAATTTGTACCCGGGAATCGTTCCATTTGCATCCTTTCAGCAGCCGATCCATTTCCTTGCGCATCGCCACACGTAAAAGGCATGTTGGTAATCTCCGCATTGATGTAACGATGCATGTTGCTCGAAATCGGTCCAGAAATAGACGATTCAAACCAGTAAAGTCCTTTTATCCACCGAACTCAACAGCGGCTTCAACTTTTTCAACACTGCATTTCCGCTCCGACATTCCTATACGAAATCTGCTTACTTAGGTCCCCTCTACTTGCCTTTACATTTCTGACATATAGTTTTGAAACACCCTGTGTATGTATATACAGGTTGCGCGTAAAAGAACTCCGTGGTTCTCAACAATATGAGCAAAAAGTAAGGTAATCACCAGCTAAATCAAACACACAATTATGTGCATAGCGCCAGGCTGCTTTAGGGAAAGACGCAAAGTGAAAATACACCAGTAAAAGATTGTATTTCGCCTGAACTAGGACTCCCCTTCACCAAACTAGAAAACACGAAATATAACAATATAGAAAGTGAAAAATTACACCAATAAAACACAAAAAACCAAACGAAAATCAGGCTGTGGCCTTGTCGACAGTGGGTTATATTTAAAAAGTAGCCTAGCATTTAAAAAAAATCTAATATTTAAAATTTAATATGTATTTGTGGCAGTGGGTTTCGTCCAGAACGCTGAGTAGCAAAATCAAAATGTTAAACATTTGAAGGCTACGTATCAGACGTTCCCCTACCGGACTCTAAGACCAGAATATTAAATAAGTGCCTCATCTGGTACACAGTAATAGATGAAAAATGGTTTTCGTTGAAAAAAACCACACTCTAAAACTCTGTCACGTTGCCACATCAGAAAATTAAATGAACTAAACAAAGCAGAATCCATCTCCCAGCGACTAATCCAAATCCATTCCAGTTCTGTTGCCAACAAAGGTAGCCATCAGCATAAAACCGTCCTTGTACAGGCTTTAGGCAATATGAGTCATTTACTGACGTCTAAAAGCAAACAAACGATAATGAAGGACGTCTGCAAAATCTGATTTTTTTTATATAAAATTCAGAGGAATATTGTTTTTGTAATATAGATTAGTTTTAAAATAAAATAATTCCTTTTGGAACAGGTGTTTACATGTACAAATTCTAAAAAACTGTATATTTGGCCGATAATGTTAATAATGTAAGATACGTTCATGAATGTTGGAGTACCAATGAACAACCTCATTAACATTAAATGGGAAAATATTACGTTTCTCATAAATTGAAATCTGTACAGTATTTTCAATTAAAATTTTCAAATCAAGATAATCACCCACTAAACTATTATCATTAGTTTTCTTAACAATGCTTCAAATCGCAAAAGTTTTTTTTTTTTTTTTTTTTTTTTTTTTTTTTTTCCTCTTGTTTTAACATCTATTAAAAATTAAGGATTAAAACTGAGCGATTTTGATCTATTTTTTCACGTTAGATGTTTGCTTTGCTTCTTTCTTTTAGTTTAAAATATCACCAAAAGAAGGGTATGTCTCAACTGTTAGAACATTCATACTAAAGTATAAAGATATATCAAAATTCACCCAGTTTTTATCCTTAAGGGGTCTTAGGACTCTAAAAGATTCAAAATTTTCGAAATTTTAATTTTTCTAGATGTTAAACTCCTAACTTTTCTGAACATTTTGATAATTGTTTCCTTGCAATTATCATTAGAACAGAAGTTATGGCTTTTAGAATTATAACCGCCCAATATCTGAAGCGGCGTTTCCGAACCTTTAAAGTCATTTTTCTCCAAATGACGTTTTTGGGCATAACGCGCAGGATATCTAAAAATCTTCTGAATATTTTTTCATGAAATATTCAAAACATATGTTCCATGTTAGTCTGTATAAACTCAACCTAAAATTTCCCTTTGGTTGTTCAAAAAAATATATTTTTTACGTTATTATACTGTTGAAATTTTCAAAAATTTGTATTAGGTAAAACAACTTTGTATTAAAAATATAAAAATACATTAAATACAAATTTATTTGGGTTCAGGGTCATTAGTACAATCTGAAGTATAAGTAGGCACCAAAATGTTCATTCTAATTGCAATATTTATTTTGTAATCCCGCGCGTAAGCTGTTATACGAATTTTCTGCTTGACAAATGTCTGACAGTTTGGAGCCCCCTATAAATGCTAATTCTGCATCTTGCAAAGTTTTAAATACATGAAATGAAAGAAAATACTTATATCTTCCATCCCAATAAAAAAAGTGTTTTAAAATCATATGCATTTTAAGATATTAAATCTTGAAAATGGTCATCATTTTTCATTTTTTCCAATTTTAAGAGTCCTGAGACCCCTTAATTTTGATCACGTGTTGAAACGCAAAAAAGAAAGGAAATGGTTTGCGTTTCGAAATTGAAAAGTTTTTTGAGCATTGTTAGTCTCTTTGAAAAAATGCTGCGCCACCTACTGATGTTATTGGAAGTAAAATAAAGAAGCCTAATAAAGAAAATCCTGATTTCACTCATCAAACTCCTGCAAGAATAACTTTAATTGTTGTTAACCCTAATTTTATATCTAATTCATATATATACTAGCATGTAACCCCTCCGTCAACAATGGCGGAATGTTGATCTGCGTTTCATTTTCATAATAGGGAGATTCTCAAAAGATGGCATCATTAAACGTTAACAATATGTAATTTTTAAAATTTTCAAATTTAAGGCCAATTTTTTTTTAATAGTATAATATTTTGGCTATAAATATAATATATTAATATTTTTAATAGTATGTCTACAAAATTATACACAAACATTAAAAGACAGCAACTATTCTGGAAAATTAATTATTAAAGCATGTAATTAGCAGTTGTGTACGTTACAAATTTTGGACATTTTTTCGCACGTACGTTACAGATTTTGGATGTTGCGCTTAGTATTTAAAAAATTCTTAAGACTAAGAATGTAGTAAATGTGTCTGTATACATATATATATGTATAATTAACTTTTTGTTATCCAGTAATAATAATAATAAAATCAAATGCTTTGTCGCATACGTTACTTTCGGACATAACAAAATACAAAAGAATTCTTTATAGAAAAGCCCTTCTATCTTCAAAAAAGCAATAAATCAGCCTGCCATCTCTTAACGAAATTACCAAAAAATCATCCGTTTCCTTTATGCATTCGTTGTTTACCATTAGAACCACCTGGAAAAAAGTTAAAACTCTTTTTCTTGGTGGTACATTGGAGCAGTTAACGTTATGAATGTCCGAAATTGGCCTCGTTAGCATAAAATAATAAAATTTTAAGATATTTATACAAATCTTTTACAATAAATTATGTCATTTTCTGTCTCTGAATTGAATTAAAAATTCAGTGTAAAAAAAAATAAATAAATAAAGTCAATGATAATTAAAGTTATGTTTGAAAGGCTTGACGTGTGTCCAGTGCCCACCTTTTGAGAATCGCCCAATACAAGGTGGCCATAATTAAACTGACGGTACTCAGAGTGTTCTGTAGCGCGATCTAATTGAGAGAATGACGCCAAATTTTGTAAGAAGATTAAACAAGACGGGGGACGAAGGAAAGAAAATTAGTTCCAAAAGTCACCGCTAGGGGAATATGTGGCGCTGTGTAACGGAAAAGAGAGTATTATTGCCGTATTGAACTTGAATTAAATCGTTAAATGTGCTAAATCAAAAGTAATTTTATTTCTGTATTGATTTTGCATTTTTTTAACTGTCTTTTTTGTTACACAGTGCTACATATTCCCCTAGCGGTGACTTTTGGAACTAATTTTTTTTCGCGGTATCCTTCGTCCCCCGTCTTGTTTAATCTTCTTGCGAAATTTGG
Organism: Maratus speciosus; assembly: GCA_963932465.1. Lineage (NCBI taxonomy): Eukaryota > Metazoa > Arthropoda > Arachnida > Araneae > Salticidae > Maratus > Maratus speciosus. The sequence goes on along the minus strand of OZ010790.1, from coordinate 573,441,032 downwards.
CGTCATTCTCTCAATTAGATCGCCCTACAGAACACTCTGAGTACCGTCAGTTTCATTATGGCCAGCTTGTACTTCATACAAACAAACAGCAGAAATTTTATTATTGAAAAATTTGTATTGTAGAAAAGTACATTCTAAAAATCACAAATGATTTCTACAAATACAAATGACGAGGATAATTTTTTTACTCACCATTCAATGTCTGAAACAGTTTAACGATCCATAAAAGCTCATATTCTAATTTTATGAATTAAGAAATGAAAAATCTGTGAAAATTACATAATGTTAACACAATCAAATCAATTTTTCTCCTTAGTTTTATTAATGTAAAAATACATTTCAAGCTAAGCAGGACATCACTGGCGGAAATTTCTCAGACATATTTTATATAAGTAGGGGAGACCGGGGCTAGTTGGCTGCAGGGGTAAGTAGGCGCAGTCCTTGTAAATCGGCTATTTGTGGATAGATTGCGCAACCAGTCACAGAGTGTCTTACTCATTGCTTTTTACAATCCTCATTGTAGTTTTGCAACGTTACCTACGTGCAGTGAACATTTATTACGATTTTTCTGTTTTTTGCACTCATAAGTAATTTTTTGTTGCTTCATTCTTTTTCTAATTTCTAATACTTATCTTAATAATTGCGATTTAACCTGTGCAGTTTTTCTTAGTGTATGATTAACTGTACCTACCACATATGTGATTTACTTGGATTATTTATGCTTAGAGGATTACGTGCCCCTTTTGTGAAGAAATTTATTATGGGGCTTGGGCTAGTAGGCGCATTGAACACGGGGCAAGTTGGCTCGGTGTTTGGTGTGTGCTGGTAGCTTGAAAAACAGCAAACAACAAGAAAAGTGGTTGCAATGCAAGATTTTGGTCACACGAGGCTTGCCCAAACGGAGACACTCGATTTTTTATTTGTGACAACTGTAAATCTGATGATGATATAGAGTAGGATAGAAGTTACTCAATGTTAATGTTTTATTAATTAATTTTATGTCTGTATAATTTAGAATTTACATTGTACGGCTATAACGCCATTGTTTAAACTTACTAATAATAATGAAATTGATTTAGCTTAACTGCGTGTCTTATTTGAGCTTCATTTAAATTTTTATAAAGCGTGTGCCAACTTACCCCATAGGTATAGGCAACTTGCCCCGTGACGGGGTAGGTTGGCGCACAATTTTCCTTTTACTTTAGGCTTCCGCTAAACATAAAGTACAAAAGCTACAAACTCAAAACTCCGCGTTTAAAAGTACAGTTAAAGTTTCATAAAAAAACTTAAACAAAAAATTAATAAAAATCAATAACTAAAAACTGTGCCTACTAGCCCCGGTCTCCCCTACTTTTATGCTTAACAACAGTATACTGAAGTAGAAATATATTTTCTATTTACTGGTAATGAGCAAAACTAATAAAGACAGAATGCATAAAGATAAAGTAAACCCAACAGACAATATTCTCGTGATGTCACAATAAACATGAGGTATCATTCGCTTCTAAAAATAAAGTGGACGTACATAATTTTTTTTAACCGAAAATAATTTGATAATGAACAAGTAATATAAAAATTATGTTTTTAAAGTCAATTCCTACTTAGGTCATCAAAGAAAAATTTAATATAATCCCTTAAGCTAATATTAGTTTTTGTTGCATTAAAATATCCCAATTTGTTGATTTTCTATAAGCAAGTAGGTTTACTATGGAACTGCATGAGAATTTGGCAAAATATTAGAGATATCGCCAAGTTGGCATCACTTTTGGCGATATATCGCCAAGTTGGCTACAAACTTGGCTATATATGGCGACAGAACATGTTCCCCCCCCCCCCTATGGTAACCACCTTATAGATATGAAGATGCATTATGCTGTTCAATAACCAATGGCCGCCATTTTGTCTCCCCTATAAAACTAAAATTAATTAATTAAAATTTAATTAATGAATTAATATTTGAAAAATCTGTATTAACATCAATTGTCATCCAGTACAAGTTTAAAAAAATTTATTTCAACTTGATAGGATGAATAATAAGTATTTTATTAACGATTGGAAATTTGAACAAGATATATAAATATAGGGAGAGTGTGAACTAATGGTAGGAATTGAAAAAATACGTCCAACAATCACGTATCTGAATATTTTTCATTATTTCTCTTTTATCTGAAACAATGGGAGTAATGCGATTGCCACCATTTTGTTGAAATTTCATAAAATATTTTTAAAATTAAAATTAAAATTATTAAAATGGGAATATTTTACACATAGCTAGTTGCGGGCACATCTACAAATGAGCAGCTTCCATTAAAAAAAAAAAAAAAAAAAAAAAAAAAAATAGCAAAATCGGTTCAGTAGAAAGCTTGGGGCAGATGACTAAAAAGCTTCCTTATGTTTTAATTAGATAGATGTCACAGTTGGCCCCAGAATAGTTACCTACAATTTCCTACACTTGGATTTTATATAAGTAGATATAGGGGAGAGTAGTCGAATTTGGACCACTTCACTTATTTTCAGGTGTAACTCACTTATTTTTGTAATATCGGCAAAACATCACTACACGGGGTCAATCTATTCATCTACTAACTAAATAAATATTTAGATTAATTTCTTTTTGAAAATCTTAAGTTTTATTTTAATTTGAAAAAAATGTCAAAAGTGGTCCAAATTCAGCAACTGGTCGCCTAATTTAGACCCCCAGTCTCCTAAATTAGACCAAACAATATCAGGTTGTTTTAATGACTAGGGAATAGAACTAATTTTATTAAAAGCAAAGTTTGCGACTAATGAAGCAATCAAACAAAATAACAGCAATGAAATATAATGAAATCAAATGTCTGAAAATAAGAGTAAATTGTTTTAAATCAAAATGTATTCAAAATGTGAATCAAAGTTATCAGTAATTAAGAATAGAAATTATGGAATTAATTGTCAGTTATTTGAATATCATGTAAGAAGTGATGCAAAGCTTGCACATGAATTTCATTTATTCATTTTTTATTCCAGCGCATACAACATGGAATCGTATTTGGCAATCTGAACACTGAATCATTTCTGCTATTTTTTTTTTTTTTACAAATTAGGCAAAACCAGTCATCACTGTCTTGATTTTTCTTTTTAGATTCTGAATCATTAGACATTTTTTTTTTTTTTTTTTTTTTTTTTGCAACAGAAGTTTTCTTTACATTATGTTTTTAGTTCTTCCCTTCCATCATTTTCTTTCCAATTGTATTACGTCTATTTTTTAAAAAAACTTGATGTTGCAATTACTCTTGTGCTGTGAGAGTTTCCCTTTTGTCGTTTTTTTCTTCATTTGAAGGTTTACTTTATGTGGTGAAGTGGTGAAGATGTTAACACAACTGCTTTTTAGCTCCCTCTGTACTTTGATTTAACCTAATTTAGTAAGGGAGATAACATTTCTAATGAGTCTTTGGCTTGTTGGGGGGATTTGTACTGCACTCTTCTTGCAGCTCAATTTCTTCACAACTTACTCTCTCCTTTTCGTTTCCTATATCTTTAACAGCTTTTGCTGTCACAGGTGTTTTTCTGCCGGACAGTTTGCCTATGTCGTTTTCAACATGTTTCAATTATATTAAAAATGTGTTTAAAAAATATGACATATTAAAAAATATATATACTAATCAAACGCAAAACGTTATATATTCAAACAGTATTGAATTAGGTTGCCCCCCACCCCCGGAATATTGAAATGACCATCACCAGGAAGGTTTGAGATTTTAAGCGTTTTAATGACAAAAAATTGTAATTCTACCCTCCAGAACTGTAAAAAGTCTCCCCCCTCCCTCACGAAACCGAAAATATCCTCCAGGAGGAAAATGTTTGAATTCAACTCTGTAAATCAAATACGCTTTAGGAATAAAGAATTCAAAGAAAATAAATACAAACACCTACAAGATACAAGAAATTGGAAACAAAATTTATTGCATAAGCTTGTGAAAATATTTTTATGTTTATATAGGTTTAAACTGCATAAAGAAATTAATTCAGACATGCAAAAAAAAGTAGTATTCAAAAACATGCATGGAGATAGTAATCCACTATAAAGAAAAAAAAAATCTACAAAGCGAACAGCTCTCGAAATTCATTACTTACTTTTCAAATTTATGATCGTATATCTGGTCCAATTTAAACAACTTATATTGGCCCAATTAAGGCAACTGCACCATTTTTTAAAACAGATAAACTCAAGACTAAGAACAAAAACGAAATCGAACAAATCCGCGTGAAAAATATGCACAATAAACAGATGAGTTTAGATATGTATATGAATACATAACAAGTTACCTTAATTTTAAAGTATTCACTTACGTTTCGTAGGGAAAAAATAGATCAAAACAGCTAATTTCAGGGGGGGGGGGGGGTAATTGTCTGAAAAAAGCACGTTGGAGGCGGGTAATTCTTCTAATCATAAATGACGACATTCAGATGAGTAGAATTTCAGCGGTAGAGGGCGTCTCTTTCTGTAATTAACGGCAGAAGGGCAACGGTCCATTTAAAGCGGCGCACAGTGGTCCCAAATCGTGATCAAGTGGCCAAAAATCATTTCTGGCTTTCCTGGTGGTTGTATATCCTTCATTTTTAATTTTATAACATTCTAAATGACATTACATAACGAATATAAAATAAATGTAATTGTGGTTCTAGGGGAGGGGATTTGGGGGGGGGCGCAATAGAGGGGTCAAGTTTTTATTAAATTTAAATTTTCTTTTTTTACGGGATTTTTTTTTACAGGAATGAGAATTTTTCACTTTTGATTGTGGGGAATATTTTCCCTTTTTCAAAACAAATCATCTAATTCAATAGATGATGAAAATGTAAAATTTTAACCTCCCCCCCCCTGTCCCTCCCTCCCTGAAAATGTACAGGTTAAAATCTTATTAATTTTTTCTCTTTTTAATATTATTGCAAATTAACAATAAAGAGTATAAGCAATCAGTAAAATACATAAAGAATTAATCAGCTGAATTTTGCCATCTCCCCCCCCCCCCCCAACACACCCAACATATAAACACACACGTGAAATCTCCCCTTTTTTTCCTTTGGTCTCTATACCAAGGAAATTTAAAAAATATCATTGCTATTTTTTAAGTTTTCAACATCTATTTACTATGAATTAATAATAAAATCATTAAATTCATTAATTAGATTACTTTCAAAATTTTCGCCCCCCCCCCCTTTCTTTTGTTTCTCTCTATTACACAGAAAATAATGCCTTTGAAATTCCAATAAAAATGAAGAATCTGCCTTTGTTACTTTATTTTGGTAATATTAAATAAATAATTACCTCACTAACTTTCTAGTATATTTGAAATTTCCGTTTCTCCACCCCCCCCCCCCCCTGTCCTCTCCGGTATAAAATTCTATCATCCCTAACAGTTTTAAAATTTTTACAACAAAAAATCAAAACTATGTTTTAATATAAAACAATTTTATATATTTTTATTGAAAAATAAAATAAAATCTGTTTTTTAAATAAACCTTCAGAAAAGTGGATTTACACATTTCAAGTAACTGCAACATTTCATCCCAAGGGTCGAGCGAATTTTTCATATATTTTTTAATTTGTTAAAGTATTAAAGTATTCATTAAAACTTAAATGTGCATATAAATTAATACAATTAAATTAACATTCATATAATAAACTGAAAAAAATAAACGCAATAAAAAAAAATTACAATACAATATGTGACGATACGTGAAAATTAGAGTAAAACTTAATAATACTACTTAACCCGTTCGGGACCATGGTTCCATATGTGCACCCTGAAAAAGAGCATAAAGAATTTGTTTTAGGCACCAGTAAAAAAAAATAAAAATTAGTTAATTTAGTTTAGTTAAAATTTAGTTAAATTAAATATTTAGTTTATTTAATTAGAGCATTTTTTGATTGATTAAGTAAAGGTAACTCTTTTGAAAAAAGTAGTTCCAACCGAATAAAATTTGCGTAAAAGCCTCCGGTCTCGAAGGGGTTAATAATAAAATTTATTTGTAAGTAGGTAAAATATACCTTTCAAATAATCAGGGAATTTAAAACATTAAATGATGTTTCCCAGTTGATTGAATTTCCCAGACATGCCTGTTGCTAGAATTTAGTATATATATAAACTCAACTTTAAATATAAACTTTTTAAAATAAGGTCAAGTTTCAATATTATTTTTTATGTAAACGAAAAAGGCAAGGGGAAAATTGTAAAAACAAATAAAAATATATATAAAAATAAAAAAATATCCCCAACACTTAACCCCCCTGCCCTCCCTCTGCGAATTAAAAAAATGAAATTGACAGTGTTATGTTAATTAGAATGTTGCATTATATAAACACTGACAATTTTGGGTCAGTGCGGAAATTAGATTGGCTTTAAACCCGATTACTCATGTTGGGCTAATACTGGCAATATCCAATGTCCAACTTCAAACTGTTAGTTCTCAAAAAGTCGCAAAAAGTCACAATAAATCTCTTGGGATATGATTTTAGAAGGCTCATTCTACATTTTGTACTATAAAAGTCCGAGGAGCTCGGAAGGACTTTTTTATATATCACTTTTTATGTACAAAAATGCCTTAAAACTATGTGTTTTTTTAAAAATTCCTCTTTTTTTAATTGTTGAGATTTTTGCAATCGAAAAATCAAATTAAATATGTAATTTAATGTTGTTTAGGAGAAGCGCAAAGAAAAAAACGAGAAACTATCTGAAATGGTCTTAGTTAGGGTGCGAATGCAGCGAATTTGCCTGAAATTCACGCAACAGCAGAAAACGCTAAAAACTCCTAACTTATCATAAGCAATGCTAATTCATGTGAGCTGATAAAAGCAAAATATAACAGAATATAAATCTTCAGATATTTCTAAATACTGTAGAATAGATTTCATTTTGAAATTCGAATATTTTCTGATTTTTGGCCACATAATCGCGATTTAGGACCACTGTGGCGTTCCAAATATGGCTACTCTCCCCTATATATGTTACGATACTTTGTAACATTCAGATGAAAACTGAAGTCATAATAACAATCATCTCTCTCTCTAACTCCATTCGAAGATTTCTTGAAAGCCACTCACAAAATTCCATATTCAGGAATTTATATTCTATCAAATATCTAGTAGATAAATAGTGTAGTAGATATATTAGAACAGCACATTTGCAGTCGTCGTTAGCTGTTTTGCACTGTATCGAAAAGAAAACTGTTACACCATTAATAAGAGAGTAGAATTATCCGTAACGGAAACACTTTTATTCGATCAGTTGAGTACAATACAAAATTAAGCATTCTCCACAGATCCATGGAATATTTCGACATTTTTGTCATATCATTATAAACTTCTTTTTTTTTATGATATTATGATATCAGTCTATTATTCAAAAGAATCACTTCCAAACAAAGCAACTGGTGACACGAAAATCTAAGCTCCTCACTCACGTTTAAACCTCTAAGCGGAGTGTTTTTCACTGCGCTGCAGATATATTGATAAACGAATGACAGTCCAAATACGCGTAGAATTATATTTTAAGTGCGGACAAAAAATGGAGAAAACGGGCCTTCCCGGAAAGAAAAAAAAAACCGCGCCCAATGTCAGACGGGCGTCTTTTTTGTCTTAAGTATTATCCATTCACAATGCTATAGCATTGTGAATGGATAATACTTAAGCAAAAAAAAGACGCCCGTCTGACATTGGTCTTAGAATAACTAAAAAAGAAAAAGGTACAAAACAGATAATTTTAATAGAATTCATATCGACACTTAAAATTGAAAAATGAAAAGATCTTGAAACAAATAATAATTAAGGGAAATGCTTTTTAGAATAGATTTTGAAAAGAAATAAAATATGTTTCTATTCTCTTAGCTGGTCGCCAGTGATAAGTCTCCAAGTATTGTTTCATTTAGCGTTATTTGAATTATAACCGTTCCCGTAATTCATTTTGCACTGGCTTCCCGACATTCACTGTGCGCTGTATGATTGAAATGTTGTTGTGTCACTTGAATATGTTTGTTTTATTTCGTTTCGTTTTATAGTTATGAAAGTTTGGGAATTACCGAAAACAGAGCAAGAAGCTGTAAATTTTTGTACTACAGAAGTTGAAAAAGAGGGGATTCAATCATTTCAAAGTTAACCACAAGTATAATTTTTCAGATCCTGACAGTGGATTTCACACTTAAAATTTTGAAAGGTCTTGGGGTAGTGCAAGATGGCGGATCGTATAGAGTCTTATTTAGCTGAGTTTATCTGGAGAAGGACAGATGACGATCCATTTTCATAGATATTCAAATATCGGATATATAAAATTAGGATACTTTTACGTTACTGTTGCGGATATTGAAATGCATTTAGTATATATAGTGATCTCGGTTTTAACGAATTTCAGGCATTTTAGAGACTGCTGCAGAACGAACTTCATGCATCCAGTGATTTTTTTCTTCGGTTAAATGTGCGCATAGCGCTCATACATCGGCTTGTGATTGGGGTTTTGATGAATTTCATAAATTTTAGAGACTGCTGCACGACTCTTTCACAACGAATTTAATGCATCCAGTGATTTTTTTTTTCGGTTTAATGAGTGCATAGCACTCATACATTGCTTTATGATTGGGGTTTTAACGATTTTCATAAATTTTAGAGACAGCTGCACAACGAGTTTTGTGCATCCAGTGATTGTTTTTTTTTCCGTTTAATGGGCGTAACGCTCATACATCGATTAGTGATTGAGGATTTAACGAATTTCATAAATTTTAGCGACTGCTGCACAAGGATTTACGAGAAAAAATTGTTGGCGAGATATTGGCTATTAGTGGCGTCCGGATAACAGAAAAGTACCTAAAATATTAATATGTGCGTTTTGAAATGAATTTAAGCAGGATATGGGCCCAAAGGGGGGGGGGATGCCCTCCGTGGAGCTCTTTCTAAGTGAACCTAACCCATATTTACGCTTGGGAAACCAAGGCTCGAAGAAAACCACGAAAACTCCGAACGATTAGGCCGAAGGGCGCGATTGGGATCGAACCCAGCACCTCCCGCCTACCAGCTTCGAGAGCAGAACGTCTCGGCCACTGTTGGGGACCGTTATTTGTATATAGCCTCTTTAATAGCCTCTGCTTGTTTACCAGCAGAAGACCCTTTAAGGATGACTTAAAGGAATCGATTGAAAGCAATGGCTTAGTGCCCAATCTGTAACTCTACCGGCGGAGCTGTTTAAACTTTAAGTCATATTTGTCTAATGCATTGGTATTTTAAAATAATAATAATAATAATAATAATAATAATAATAATAATAATAAATAACGTAGAATTTTAGAATACGATTTATTATTATATTAGCTCAGAACTCCACAGACATAATTTGAAATTTCAAGATCATCTACTTCATCAAATAAAAATAAAAAATTCCTATAAGTAGAAAAATAATAAGGTTATTTGCATTTCTATTTTCTCTATTACAGATACAGGGCCGTAGCTACAAATATTTTTTCGGGGGGGGGGGGGGGAGAATTCAAAAATTTCCTAACTTATAATTCAAAAATTTCCCAATCTGAAACAAATTGCTTCCAACTAAATGATATGTGCAACGTGTGTTTAATAATAATGATACTTACACATAAAAAAAAAAAAAAATATTTCCAAAGAAAAATACTGAAATTAAAAACATTATAATTATAATTATAGATTTAGTATTAAAATTTATATATTATCATTACTGGTTCATTTAATGAAAGTTTTTGTCTTCTATTGTGTGTGAGTCATAAACGTATTCCATATGAAAATAGCCTCATGATATTTTGAGATTTTTGAGAAAGAGACACATTTTTGGAGGAAATACTTTTTGTATTTCTTTTGGAAATTTAATTAGTTTACTGTTACAGAACTCAGAAAGGTAGTCAGCAAAACAATAAATAGTTCTTGTTTTTTTTACTTTTTATATAGAAAAAAGAAAAAGTGTTTAAAAAATCTAGAATTTCTCAACTCTGAGCTCAAATTTCTTCTGTTCACATATATTGGAGGGGAGGCTCCCTCCCCCATAACCCCTATCGCGACGCTGAATCGCTTTTGGCCCGGAATTATAAGAAATTCACTCTTACTCTCATTAAAATTTTTATTCTCTTTTTAAATAACGTTTATTGTATACAATCTCACCACACTCAATTCCGGACACAGCTCGGATCACAATACACACAAAAATCTAAACTAAAACTTATTAACAGCACATTCTCGAAGTAGAACTTCGAACCAAAACTAAAACCAAAGACAATGTCCTTTTCACACAGCTTAGAAAATAACTACAATTTTAAAGGGCCGTGTCTTTTTCTCATAGCTTATATATTTCTAGTACAGACATTTTGATATATCTGCAATGTAGCGACATCTGTTGGTATAATTAAAATATACACTTTATCAAACATACCGCCCCTCTTGAAACCTCTGAGGGGGGTTTCAAACTAAACCACTACAATTACAACCATTGCAAAGAATAAAAATTACAATATAACATAAATGAGTCACAGTTAATTTAAATTTATACAAATATCTAAAACAATTAATAAAGCAATATTACAATAATACACAATTTCTTAGTAAAAAATGAATTAATTTTCCAGAGGTAATACGGCAATTTTTGACACTGCTCTTTTGAATACTCCATTTGGGGTTTTTACACTTACGACTCTTACCTTATTGTCATTGCCACAAAATACCTCTACAATTTTTCCTAATAACCATTTACAAGCTGGAAGATCATCTTCCTTTATCACAACCATATCTCCAATTTTAAGGTTGTCTTTTGCTATCACCCACTTATTTCTCTGCTGTAATGTACTTAAATAACTGTTTTTCCACTTTTCCCAGATGGTCTGAACCATTTTTGTGGTTTTCTGCCATAGGTTTAATCTGTTATTTTCAATATTACTCAAATTAGATTCAGCAATGGCATTAAGTGGGCGACCAATAAGAAAGTGTCCAGGGGTCAAGACCTCCAAGTCATCAATATCTGAACTCAAGGGAGTAAGTGGGCGAGAATTCAAAATGCCTTCAATTTGGTTAATTATAGTTAACATTTCTTCATAGGTTAATTTAGAATTGCCCACAACACGTTTTAAGTGATACTTGAAGGACTTGACTCCTGACTCCCATAAACCTCCAAAATTAGGAGCTCTAGGGGGAATAAATTCCCATGCAATATTTTCAGACAACAAGTAATTAGCAAGTTTGTTGTCTGGTTTGTTTACCATATCTTGCAACTTTTTAAGCTCTAAATTAGTTTTTACAAAATTGCCAGCGTTATCACTGAATATTTTCCGAGGTTTGCCTCGTCTGGCAAAAAACCTCTTTAACGTGGCAATAAAGGCCTCCGATGTTAAATCACTAACTATTTCCAGATGTACTGCCTTAGTTACCATACAAATAAAAATACAAACATAAACTTTATGAAAAATACCTTTACGCTGACCTTTATATTTAATCAAAAATGGGCCACAGAAGTCAGTTCCTGTACAATTAAAAACAAAGTCTACATTCACTCTATCTTTAGGAAGCTTGCCCATAATTTGTTCTGATATTTTAGGTTTGGCCCTAAAGCATATAACACAGTTATGTACAATTTTTCTGCAAATAGCTCTACCGTTTAGAGGCCAAAATTCTCTACGAACACAATAAAGTAAATTTTGTGGTCCTATATGTAGATATTTTTTGTGATAACTTTCAATAATTAATTCTGTAAGTTTATGTTTAGAAGGCAATACAACTGGGTGTTTTTGAACATAACTTAACATGCTATTTTGGAGGCGACCTCCAACTCTGATTACATTATTTTTATCTACGAAAGGATTTAAAGAAATCAGTCTACTATTTTTTGGTAATTCTTTACCCTTGGTTAACAATGTGAATTCAGAACTGAATTCTTTTTGTTGCACAGATCTTACCATATATTCTTCAGCTGTCTTCAGCTCAGCAGATGTTAACCTACCTGAACACCTTGCCTTTGGTTCCTTGAGATTCTGAATGAACCTGAAAACATAGCTAAGAATTCTAATTAGTTTAGCATAATTATTACTTAATTGCAGAAAATTGTCAATAAAAGGTGCACAGTCCGTAATTAATAATGAAGTTTCTGAAACAGTATTTTTAAGTTCACACGAATATAAGTCCTTATCACTTTGCTCCAGTTCAAAACTATTTGAAGAATACTCAGTTCGTTGGGTTAGGAAATGGGGACCATGCCACCATAAGTTTTCCTGAAAAAGTTTGTCGGGATCCACACCTCGAGACACGAGATCAGCAGGATTGTCAGCAGATGCCACATGACCCCAATGGTTAATGTCAGAAAGATTTTGAATTGAAGATACGCGCGATGCCACAAAAGTTTTTAAATAACATGGTTGTTTTCGAAGCCAGCACAACACAATAGTACTGTCTGAATAATAGTAGATAGCTTCTTTAGGAACCTTTAAGATTTTGGAAACCTTTACCATCAATTTTGTTAATAAAACTGCAGCACACAGTTCTAAACGTGGGATGGTAATTGTTTTGATCGGTGAAACTCGACCTTTACTGCAGAGCAACTGAGAAGTTTGTTCACCTGAAGAATTTGAAGAAACAACATACAAAACTACACCGTATGCTTTTTCAGACGCATCTGCAAATCCACAAATTTTAAATTGCACTGGATCGTTTGTAAAAATATATCTACTAACACTTACGTTGTTGATGGCCGTTAACGATTCTCGGAACTGCAACCAATCATCAAGTTCCGCTTTGGGTAGAGTATCATCCCAATCAATGTTTAGTCGCCACAGTCTTTGCAAGAAAATCTTTGCTCTCGTCAACACTGGACCTAGCAATCCTAATGGATCAAATATGCGAGCGATATTTGACAGAACACTTCTCTTAGTCACCTTAGTTTGATCACTGAACGATACACTAAAAGTAAACGTATCGTCATGGGCTTTCCAACAAAGTCCTAAGGCTTTAGTTTCACTCATTTTCTCAAAAGTGTAGTTCTCAGATTTACACACTGGCTCCATTAATTCTGGATGGTTACTGAACCATTTGTGTAACTTCATATCGCAAGTACTTAACAATTGAATAAGTTCAGCTTGCAGTCTCTTAGCCGATTCTAAATCAGATGCACCAGTCAATACGTCATCCATGTAGAAATCCGACTGCACCACAGCTGAAGCATACGGAAATTGGGATTCACCGTCTATACCAAGCTGTTTAAGACATCGCATTGCTAAATATGGGGCACTAGTCGTTCCATACGTAACAGTACACAGTCTGTAGTGTTTCACCTCACCATTTACAGTATCTTTCCAAACTATGCGTTGTAAATCACGTTGACTCTTATCAATAAATATCATGCGATACATCATTTTCACATCTGCCGTAAAGGCATAACGATGTGTACGAAATCTAAGTATTATGCTGAACAAGTCATCTTGAATGACACCTCCATTCAATTGTATAGAATTTAGAGATTCTCCGGAAGAAGTTACATGTGAGCCATTGAAGACAACTCTTAGTTTTGTGGAACTTTTATCTGGTCGATAGACACCATGATGAGGAAGGTAATTTGCATGTATCGACTCATTTGGCTCCTCTACTTCCTCCATATGGCCTAATTCTCTATACTCAGACATAAATGCACAATATAACTCTAAGAGATTTGGATTTTTAACTAGCCTATTCCAAAGTGAATTTAATCTATTTTCCGCAAATTGTTTTGATTCTCCCAATGAACTAGGATCCTTTTTCAAGGGCATTTGTACTATGAATTTGCCTGATATGTCTCTCTGATGTGTGTTTATAAAGTGGGTATCGCATGCTTTTTCTTCGGTATTTCTCAATGGTGCGGTATCCTCTACTTGTTCTATTTCCCAAAATTTTCTCATTTCGAAATTTAAATCTGTTTCATTAACTAACCCACAATGTACTTGCTCCTGACCGCTACAGTCATTAACACTCCCACTCACTATGCAACCAAACACCGTATTTTGCAGTATTAATTTAGAATTTGGTACATTCATACGACCCACCTTTATCAGTTCTAGAAATACTTCCGCACCTAGCAAAAGATTGATTTTTCCTGGCCTATTAAATTCAGGATCAGCCAGAATGATTGACTCTGGAATTTCTAGCTCTGAAATATTAATATATTTTGAGGGCATAATTTGCGAAATCTTTTGTATAATAAGAAAATCTAACTCCCGACTATAATCTCCCGAATTATTACTGATCAAGGCTGTTGTTTTATTTTTTACTGCCACTGAGGATCCACTTAAACACGATACCGAAACATTATTTTTTTCTTTGCGAATTCCTAATCTTTCAACTAACTGCAAAGTTAAAAAATTGCTCATTGATCCATTGTCCAATAAGGCACGCACCGGAATTTTATTTCCGAATTTATCTCTCATATAAACAACCGCAGTGGAAAGAAGAACTGTTTTAACATTACTAGATCTCACATTCGCAGTACCAGCGAAATTCTGAATTTGGTTATTTATCTCAAAGGGTATCGCGTCAGCATTTAATGTTTGTCTACCTTCATTCGCTGCCAGTGAGTTTGGCTCTTCTTTATAGCTGGAATTTTTTGTGTTTCCCATTGCAGCGGAATTTCTCTCCCGCCTATCAAAACAAAGAAGTACATTGTGCCTTTTATGACACTTGGCACACGAAAATGTCGAATTACATTTTTTGACGCAGTGGTATTCTGAAAGACAATTGAAACACAAATTATGTTTTTTAACAAATTCTACTCTGTCCTGTACATTAAATTTTTGGAATTTTGGACATTTAAAAACACTGGGATTTTCCTGGCTACATACAACACATTTGCGCATATTTTTCTCATTTAACCCCGTAACCACGGAAGTCACCTTTGAAAAGCTATGCCTTGTATGGCTTTCGTTTTGAAAATTTCGTTTTGTATTTACTTGTTTGGACGCACTTAGTGTACGCGCGTGGTCTCTCAAAAATTCTAGCAACTGAGTTAAACTTGGTAAATTATCCCGCTTAAGATGTCTTTCCCACCACATTTTTGTATTTGCATCTAATTTTTGAGCTAAAATGTAAGCAAACATGGTAGTAGAAAACCCCCTCAACTTTTTGTTCTAAAATCTCTAATGACCTAGTGCACTCATTTGTAATATCTATTAAATTTAATAATGCTGTTGGGGACTCATTCTGAATAACAGGAATATTTATAAAACGTTTTAAATGCGCGTAAACTTGTTCTCTCGAATTTGAATACCGTTCCTCTAAAAGCGACCATGCAACTTCATAATTAGCATCCACAATTGAAATGGATTGAATAATTCTAAAAGCATCTCCCTTCAATGAAGATTTTAAATATTGTAATTTCATTGCCCCTGATAAATTTGAGTTATCATGTACAGTGGCCTTAAATATATCTTTAAAAGAAAGCCACTCATGCAAATTTCCTGTAAATATCGGAAGAGTCAACTTCGGCAATTTTATATTATTTTCAGCCTTTGACGCATTTTCCAAATTAACATTCTGAAATTTTGTTTTTGAAAGCTTTTTGCTGAGTTCAAATTCTAAATTCTCTAATGACTCATTTATTTCCTCGTTTTCTTTGATAAAATCATCAATTTCATCTTCTTTACATGCTTTATAAATCGCGTCAAATAATTCAGAAAAAGTTAGAACCAGCTTATTGTGTTTCTCCTTTATGAGAAGTAGTTCACTTGGTTCTAGTTCAGAACCTGACAATCTGTCTTTTAATTTCGTCAAACTAGTTTTATTTGTTTTCTTTTTAGCTTTAAGCTCTTTCAACTCTTTCAAGCTCATTTTGACAAAAAATATATAAATTAAATGGGTATACACTTACCCCTCTTGACTCTTTAAAATAATTAATCCATGAGCGAAAAAGGAAAACACAAGATCAAAACACGCAGCTGTGATTCACACTTTTTGCCGCTTAAGCACTTAAACGATGACATGTTGATCTTTATCACTTTTATAACGATCGCAGTAAATATTTATATCACTCTCCTGGTTTTTCTCCGGCAATGAATACGGACCATAATATGAATCGCTTTTGGCCCGGAATTATAAGAAATTCACTCTTACTCTCATTAAAATTCTTATTCTCTTTTTAAATAACGTTTATTGTATACAATCTCACCACACTCAATTCCGGACACAGCTCGGATCACAATACACACAAAAATCTAAACTAAAACTTATTAACAGCACATTCTCGAAGTAGAACTTCGAACCAAAACTAAAACCAAAGACAATGTCCTTTTCACACAGCTTAGAAAATAACTACAATTTTAAAGGGCCGTGTCTTTTTCTCATAGCTTATATATTTCTAGTACAGACATTTTGATATATCTGCAATGTAGCGACATCTGTTGGTATAATTAAAATATACACTTTATCAAACATACCGCCCCTCTTGAAACCTCTGAGGGGGGTTTCAAACTAAACCACTACAATTACAACCATTGCAAAGAATAAAAATTACAATATAACATAAATGAGTCACAGTTAATTTAAATTTATACAAATATCTAAAACAATTAATAAAGCAATATTACAATAATACACAATTTCTTAGTAAAAAATGAATTAATTTTCCAGAGGTAATACGGCAATTTTTGACACTGCTCTTTTGAATACTCCATTTGGGGTTTTTACACTTACGACTCTTACCTTATTGTCATTGCCACAAAATACCTCTACAATTTTTCCTAATAACCATTTACAAGCTGGAAGATCATCTTCCTTTATCACAACCATATCTCCAATTTTAAGGTTGTCTTTTGCTATCACCCACTTATTTCTCTGCTGTAATGTACTTAAATAACTGTTTTTCCACTTTTCCCAGATGGTCTGAACCATTTTTGTGGTTTTCTGCCATAGGTTTAATCTGTTATTTTCAATATTACTCAAATTAGATTCAGCAATGGCATTAAGTGGGCGACCAATAAGAAAGTGTCCAGGGGTCAAGACCTCCAAGTCATCAATATCTGAACTCAAGGGAGTAAGTGGGCGAGAATTCAAAATGCCTTCAATTTGGTTAATTATAGTTAACATTTCTTCATAGGTTAATTTAGAATTGCCCACAACACGTTTTAAGTGATACTTGAAGGACTTGACTCCTGACTCCCATAAACCTCCAAAATTAGGAGCTCTAGGGGGAATAAATTCCCATGCAATATTTTCAGACAACAAGTAATTAGCAAGTTTGTTGTCTGGTTTGTTTACCATATCTTGCAACTTTTTAAGCTCTAAATTAGTTTTTACAAAATTGCCAGCGTTATCACTGAATATTTTCCGAGGTTTGCCTCGTCTGGCAAAAAACCTCTTTAACGTGGCAATAAAGGCCTCCGATGTTAAATCACTAACTATTTCCAGATGTACTGCCTTAGTTACCATACAAATAAAAATACAAACATAAACTTTATGAAAAATACCTTTACGCTGACCTTTATATTTAATCAAAAATGGGCCACAGAAGTCAGTTCCTGTACAATTAAAAACAAAGTCTACATTCACTCTATCTTTAGGAAGCTTGCCCATAATTTGTTCTGATATTTTAGGTTTGGCCCTAAAGCATATAACACAGTTATGTACAATTTTTCTGCAAATAGCTCTACCGTTTAGAGGCCAAAATTCTCTACGAACACAATAAAGTAAATTTTGTGGTCCTATATGTAGATATTTTTTGTGATAACTTTCAATAATTAATTCTGTAAGTTTATGTTTAGAAGGCAATACAACTGGGTGTTTTTGAACATAACTTAACATGCTATTTTGGAGGCGACCTCCAACTCTGATTACATTATTTTTATCTACGAAAGGATTTAAAGAAATCAGTCTACTATTTTTTGGTAATTCTTTACCCTTGGTTAACAATGTGAACTCAGAACTGAATTCTTTTTGTTGCACAGATCTTACCATATATTCTTCAGCTGTCTTCAGCTCAGCAGATGTTAACCTACCTGAACACCTTGCCTTTGGTTCCTTGAGATTCTGAATGAACCTGAAAACATAGCTAAGAATTCTAATTAGTTTAGCATAATTATTACTTAATTGCAGAAAATTGTCAATAAAAGGTGCACAGTCCGTAATTAATAATGAAGTTTCTGAAACAGTATTTTTAAGTTCACACGAATATAAGTCCTTATCACTTTGCTCCAGTTCAAAACTATTTGAAGAATACTCAGTTCGTTGGGTTAGGAAATGGGGACCATGCCACCATAAGTTTTCCTGAAAAAGTTTGTCGGGATCCACACCTCGAGACACGAGATCAGCAGGATTGTCAGCAGATGCCACATGACCCCAATGGTTAATGTCAGAAAGATTTTGAATTGAAGATACGCGCGATGCCACAAAAGTTTTTAAATAACATGGTTGTTTTCGAAGCCAGCACAACACAATAGTACTGTCTGAATAATAGTAGATAGCTTCTTTAGGAACCTTTAAGATTTTGGAAACCTTTACCATCAATTTTGTTAATAAAACTGCAGCACACAGTTCTAAACGTGGGATGGTAATTGTTTTGATCGGTGAAACTCGACCTTTACTGCAGAGCAACTGAGAAGTTTGTTCACCTGAAGAATTTGAAGAAACAACATACAAAACTACACCGTATGCTTTTTCAGACGCATCTGCAAATCCACAAATTTTAAATTGCACTGGATCGTTTGTAAAAATATATCTACTAACACTTACGTTGTTGATGGCCGTTAACGATTCTCGGAACTGCAACCAATCATCAAGTTCCGCTTTGGGTAGAGTATCATCCCAATCAATGTTTAGTCGCCACAGTCTTTGCAAGAAAATCTTTGCTCTCGTCAACACTGGACCTAGCAATCCTAATGGATCAAATATGCGAGCGATATTTGACAGAACACTTCTCTTAGTCACCTTAGTTTGATCACTGAACGATACACTAAAAGTAAACGTATCGTCATGGGCTTTCCAACAAAGTCCTAAGGCTTTAGTTTCACTCATTTTCTCAAAAGTGTAGTTCTCAGATTTACACACTGGCTCCATTAATTCTGGATGGTTACTGAACCATTTGTGTAACTTCATATCGCAAGTACTTAACAATTGAATAAGTTCAGCTTGCAGTCTCTTAGCCGATTCTAAATCAGATGCACCAGTCAATACGTCATCCATGTAGAAATCCGACTGCACCACAGCTGAAGCATACGGAAATTGGGATTCACCGTCTATACCAAGCTGTTTAAGACATCGCATTGCTAAATATGGGGCACTAGTCGTTCCATACGTAACAGTACACAGTCTGTAGTGTTTCACCTCACCATTTACAGTATCTTTCCAAACTATGCGTTGTAAATCACGTTGACTCTTATCAATAAATATCATGCGATACATCATTTTCACATCTGCCGTAAAGGCATAACGATGTGTACGAAATCTAAGTATTATGCTGAACAAGTCATCTTGAATGACACCTCCATTCAATTGTATAGAATTTAGAGATTCTCCGGAAGAAGTTACATGTGAGCCATTGAAGACAACTCTTAGTTTTGTGGAACTTTTATCTGGTCGATAGACACCATGATGAGGAAGGTAATTTGCATGTATCGACTCATTTGGCTCCTCTACTTCCTCCATATGGCCTAATTCTCTATACTCAGACATAAATGCACAATATAACTCTAAGAGATTTGGATTTTTAACTAGCCTATTCCAAAGTGAATTTAATCTATTTTCCGCAAATTGTTTTGATTCTCCCAATGAACTAGGATCCTTTTTCAAGGGCATTTGTACTATGAATTTGCCTGATATGTCTCTCTGATGTGTGTTTATAAAGTGGGTATCGCATGCTTTTTCTTCGGTATTTCTCAATGGTGCGGTATCCTCTACTTGTTCTATTTCCCAAAATTTTCTCATTTCGAAATTTAAATCTGTTTCATTAACTAACCCACAATGTACTTGCTCCTGACCGCTACAGTCATTAACACTCCCACTCACTATGCAACCAAACACCGTATTTTGCAGTATTAATTTAGAATTTGGTACATTCATACGACCCACCTTTATCAGTTCTAGAAATACTTCCGCACCTAGCAAAAGATTGATTTTTCCTGGCCTATTAAATTCAGGATCAGCCAGAATGATTGACTCTGGAATTTCTAGCTCTGAAATATTAATATATTTTGAGGGCATAATTTGCGAAATCTTTTGTATAATAAGAAAATCTAACTCCCGACTATAATCTCCCGAATTATTACTGATCAAGGCTGTTGTTTTATTTTTTACTGCCACTGAGGATCCACTTAAACACGATACCGAAACATTATTTTTTTCTTTGCGAATTCCTAATCTTTCAACTAACTGCAAAGTTAAAAAATTGCTCATTGATCCATTGTCCAATAAGGCACGCACCGGAATTTTATTTCCGAATTTATCTCTCATATAAACAACCGCAGTGGAAAGAAGAACTGTTTTAACATTACTAGATCTCACATTCGCAGTACCAGCGAAATTCTGAATTTGGTTATTTATCTCAAAGGGTATCGCGTCAGCATTTAATGTTTGTCTACCTTCATTCGCTGCCAGTGAGTTTGGCTCTTCTTTATAGCTGGAATTTTTTGTGTTTCCCATTGCAGCGGAATTTCTCTCCCGCCTATCAAAACAAAGAAGTACATTGTGCCTTTTATGACACTTGGCACACGAAAATGTCGAATTACATTTTTTGACGCAGTGGTATTCTGAAAGACAATTGAAACACAAATTATGTTTTTTAACAAATTCTACTCTGTCCTGTACATTAAATTTTTGGAATTTTGGACATTTAAAAACACTGGGATTTTCCTGGCTACATACAACACATTTGCGCATATTTTTCTCATTTAACCCCGTAACCACGGAAGTCACCTTTGAAAAGCTATGCCTTGTATGGCTTTCGTTTTGAAAATTTCGTTTTGTATTTACTTGTTTGGACGCACTTAGTGTACGCGCGTGGTCTCTCAAAAATTCTAGCAACTGAGTTAAACTTGGTAAATTATCCCGCTTAAGATGTCTTTCCCACCACATTTTTGTATTTGCATCTAATTTTTGAGCTAAAATGTAAGCAAACATGGTAGTAGAAAACCCCCTCAACTTTTTGTTCTAAAATCTCTAATGACCTAGTGCACTCATTTGTAATATCTATTAAATTTAATAATGCTGTTGGGGACTCATTCTGAATAACAGGAATATTTATAAAACGTTTTAAATGCGCGTAAACTTGTTCTCTCGAATTTGAATACCGTTCCTCTAAAAGCGACCATGCAACTTCATAATTAGCATCCACAATTGAAATGGATTGAATAATTCTAAAAGCATCTCCCTTCAATGAAGATTTTAAATATTGTAATTTCATTGCCCCTGATAAATTTGAGTTATCATGTACAGTGGCCTTAAATATATCTTTAAAAGAAAGCCACTCATGCAAATTTCCTGTAAATATCGGAAGAGTCAACTTCGGCAATTTTATATTATTTTCAGCCTTTGACGCATTTTCCAAATTAACATTCTGAAATTTTGTTTTTGAAAGCTTTTTGCTGAGTTCAAATTCTAAATTCTCTAATGACTCATTTATTTCCTCGTTTTCTTTGATAAAATCATCAATTTCATCTTCTTTACATGCTTTATAAATCGCGTCAAATAATTCAGAAAAAGTTAGAACCAGCTTATTGTGTTTCTCCTTTATGAGAAGTAGTTCACTTGGTTCTAGTTCAGAACCTGACAATCTGTCTTTTAATTTCGTCAAACTAGTTTTATTTGTTTTCTTTTTAGCTTTAAGCTCTTTCAACTCTTTCAAGCTCATTTTGACAAAAAATATATAAATTAAATGGGTATACACTTACCCCTCTTGACTCTTTAAAATAATTAATCCATGAGCGAAAAAGGAAAACACAAGATCAAAACACGCAGCTGTGATTCACACTTTTTGCCGCTTAAGCACTTAAACGATGACATGTTGATCTTTATCACTTTTATAACGATCGCAGTAAATATTTATATCACTCTCCTGGTTTTTCTCCGGCAATGAATACGGACCATAATATGAATCGCTTTTGGCCCGGAATTATAAGAAATTCACTCTTACTCTCATTAAAATTCTTATTCTCTTTTTAAATAACGTTTATTGTATACAATCTCACCACACTCAATTCCGGACACAGCTCGGATCACAATACACACAAAAATCTAAACTAAAACTTATTAACAGCACATTCTCGAAGTAGAACTTCGAACCAAAACTAAAACCAAAGACAATGTCCTTTTCACACAGCTTAGAAAATAACTACAATTTTAAAGGGCCGTGTCTTTTTCTCATAGCTTATATATTTCTAGTACAGACATTTTGATATATCTGCAATGTAGCGACATCTGTTGGTATAATTAAAATATACACTTTATCAAACAGACGCCTCTGTACAGATAATATGTTTTTTAATCGTAATATATATTGAGAAAGACTGGTCTAATCAATTTAAACATAAAAATAAAAAAAAAGAATGTTTCATTAAGTGGCTTTCTTATGAGATATTTTACAATAATAATTTCTTTATTATCACTATGTTTATTATCGTTATTTCTTTGATAGTCCTTCATTTCAAGTAAAATTGCTTCATTTTAGATTTTAACTTTTGTTATTTAATAATAGATAGCAGCACTACACAATTTACATATTTAAATATATAAAATTGACGTTAAAATTTTGTCAAAACGTTAAATGGCAAATTTTAAATGGCAAAATCGACATTGAAATTCCATTGTTTTCTGCTAAATGTGTTATTGCAGATATTATAAGAATTTATTAGTATGCAATTAATTTACAATGGTTCCACCTTACAAACCATAAATAGGTTAATCTTTGGTTATAAAACATCTTCATATCATGCAATCTCCCATTCTCTATATCGTAACTATTTTGTATTTTTATTTTAATTTTTTTTCTTAAATACCGAATTCAAGAAAAAAACTTTTGTGTAATTACTTTAAACTTTATCTTATTTTAGAAGAAAATTTTTTAAATTGTCCAATTTTAGATTCTAACTTTTGTATTTGGTAGTAGATGGCAGCACCAAACCTTTTACAAATTTGATATTGCAAAGAATATGTTCTTCAAACACTTATTGTTTTGTTTTCTACATAAATACGTTAGTATAAGTATTATTCAAATTAATTAATATACATATTACCTACAGTAGTTCTACCTTATAAATAAACGTTTTTTAGATTAATCTTTAACTTCTAAAATATATTTGTTTCATCTAATCTTTACATAGGGATGATTATGTACCGTTTGTTATTTTAAAATACGGTACCGTATTTTTTGTTGTCCGACGCACAAAATTTCATTTTTTTATTTATAAATATTTTTTTCCTCGTTTTTTTCTTAAAATGAATATTTCTTTATGCATTTCTTTTAAAATGTAAATTCTTTTAGAGAATTTAAAATTCAATATTTAAAATTTTAACCGTGTTAAAATTTTATACATTCGCTGATAGAATATCTTTTTTTTTTATATACACGTGTCCCTTTTTAGTACAAAAAAGAAAACATATTAATTTGCCTTCAAAATTTATAAAAGAATTTTTTTTTAGATATACTTATACATTACATAGATAGATAGATTTTTTAATTTATAAATTTGAAAAAAAGAAATCTTACCAGTACGTTCCATTCCAAGGAACATATTTTTTAAATTTTCAATCGAAATAAAATTTCGAAATCAATTTGTTTTTTAAGAATGAAAGCTACTGAGCCGTAACTTTATCTTTCACGGGTATTTAGATGTATCAATTTAAATATAACAAATATTGAAAAAATATGTTGCGTGATAAATGTATTTAAATACTGGAAGGAGTCGCAACAACCACCGAAAATACAACATAAAAAGTGTTACAACTTTTGATGTAATCCTTAAATTTATACGCATTTCGTTTCATGTTATCATACAAACTCCAGATCTGGAGTATTTTTAATCTAAAAATTAAAAATGAGATACATATATCACGAAATCCACAGAAAACTGGGCATCTCGTGAAATTTTTTTAGTTGATTAAAAAACAATTTAGTTTTAATTACGAATTCAAATTTAAATATTTTGCAAAAAAAAAAAAAAAAAATGTGTTTATTTAAATTTATACTTTTACTTGAAAATTTCCATGTGCAGGATAAAATATTACTCTTAGTTCTATGAAATTTCAGTTTTAGTACATCTACAAATTTAATAATAATAGTAATTTAATTACATATCCCCTTTTGCATAGAAAATTGGTGACTATTAGCAAAGAAAACTTCACTTATGGAGAAAATTTTACTCCATTTTATTAGCAAATCTAAACATTTTTAATTTCTAATAATGTTTGTCACAGTCGCGACAGAAAAGTGATACGTATTTTTGTCACCGGAAAATGGCTGTACGATTTAAGATGATCTAAAAAGAGTTTGGTAAAAAATATTCATTGACACCAGAAAAAATTTTAAAAAATTATACATGTTTAAACTTTTTTTTTTCTTTGCGGTTGTACTATACCATGGTCGGCGAACCTATGGCATGCGTGCCACTTTCGGCATGCCAAAGAATAATTTTGGCACGGCGCGGCGTTGATTATTTCTGTAAATGAGGATACAGCGATTTTATACAAAATACACGAACTTACATGATCTGATTCGATTCTAAATTCGATTAACTGCAAATTGAAGAATTTTAATCTTATTCAATATGGTTTCGAAAATTTATCAAACAAAGAAAATATTCGAAAACTATCAAAATGGAAAGATTATTACTGATGGTAAATTATGGCAACTTGGAAATTAATTTCAGAGTTATTTAAATAAACTGCATTTTTTTTTTCAATTTTAATAATTTTTTCTACTATTTATATCTGTGATGCTTTTCGCAAATTTGTAATGAAAAAAATTAAATAGAGAGTGGTTGCCATATAAATTCATTTAGTTTGCATTATGTTGAAATTAACTGACCATGAACATAATATTAATTATTTTTCATCCAAGATTAATCACAATTTTATAATCCAATTAATCACATTATGTTTTTAATTAATTTCTAAAATACAATTGTTTCTATAATTATTGCAGTGTAATACTTACATGTATGTTACTCATTTTAGAAAATATTTTATTAAGTAATTTTCAAGTAGTTTTGATTCATTATATTTCAATCCACTAAATTTGTTTTTTAGTTGGCACGTCAAGGTCAAGTAAAATATTTAAAATTAAAAAAAAAAAATATGGCACGCGATTATAAATAGGTTCGCCAACCCTGTACTATACAGAGTGACAACAAAGTTTTGTTATCAATAACAGACGTCATAAACCAGGAAATATTTGAGATAAATGTTCGTTTTTTTTTTTTTTTTTTTTTTTTTTTTTTTTTTTTTTTTGTTGTTGTTGTTGTTGTTTGTTTGTTTGTTTGTTTGTTTGTTTGTTTTAGCCCCCGGCATGCTATTTCTTTCTCCCAGCTATTAATGTTTGGTCTCCAGAAAATAACGTTCCGTTGTATAAGCCAGCGGTAAAACAAACCAGATGTATCATTGTACGATTGAATACTCTACTGAAAAATTTTTAACTTCTAATCATCGCACATTTTCAATTTTTATACCGTCGTATTGGGGTAAAAAAGTATTTTTAAATGTAATTTGTTTGAAAACTGCATCTCAATTTATGTTTCGAATGTTAATTTTTTTGTAGTTTTTAGTGCCATTTGCTTAATGTTGGCAACTCAAGTACTCCATTTCTGTAGAAAGTAAAGAAAAAATAATTGGAAAATAGTAAAATTATATCTTTTTGTTGCCATTTTTCCGCACCAACTTAAAAAATAAAAATGTAATTAAAATACGAGTGCTATTTTGAAAAAAAATATAAAGTAATGATTTCTGATAAAACATGGAGCTATTATAAACCAAATTTAATTTTAAGCATCTATATTCATGTTACAAACAAATGAAGACATATGAATCATGAGATAGCCGACTTTTTTGTCGAGTTTCTTGAATGACGACATCTCTTTTTTAGATTTGTGTATTATTCAGAAATAGTGACGTCCTAAGCGTTCTTTACTGTAGATGTTGTGAAAGACTGGATTGTAAATGTGAATTTTTCAGCGGATGCGGACGACGTCATTTTATATAAAATAAAAGCGTGTGTTTTATGTATTAAAACTGAAATATGTTTTGTACTATCATATATACATATATTTTTTTTTCATCGGGGGCGACACTAAATTCTGAAAAAGGAAAATTCCTGTTTTCTAGTTTTTTTAAAGTGTTTTTTAGTATCTAAATTTCAGTTTGCTCTTCCAGTTGTTGACATTAATATGTTAAGATAAGATTAGAGGGTGTCACAAAGTCCTGTTACCATTACAGAACGCTATAACTCATGGTATATTGGAGTTAAATGTTCACGTTTTTTGCAAACTGTTCAGTAACACTTGAAGTTTGTGCAGCAGCACTCTGCACCTTTGGTTTCCCGCAGAATACCTAAGTAGAGATCTGCACGGGCCGGGCCTAGTCACTACTCTTTACGGGTCGGGCCGAACTTTTTTTTCTGTACAGAGCCGGGACTAGTGTTATTCCTAGTCTTCACGGCACAAACTTTCAGTCCTAGTTTTGACCCAGCCCGTATGAAAATCATTGTCTCGGCGTAGCTTGGTCCGTTCAAAGGCCAGTAAAATTAGGCTTGGACCAAAAAATTTTTCAAAAAATGCATACATTTTTAAATTACCATTATTCTACAATTAAACATTAATTCATTCTTTTTAAAGAATAGTAGATTTTTACACTTAATAAAATATAGTTAAATTAAAATGTAGTAAAACGTGTGAAAAAGAACCTGCCTATGACGAAATCTTGTTTTAAACTGAAAAACCTGTTGATCCATTCGAAATTAAAATACTAATCCGTAAGAAAATAATACATAATAAATTTACACGTGCTAAGATGGGAACTTGTCTATAACGCATTTTTTTTTTTCTTTTCTATGCAATTCCGTCTTAGGTTTTACTGTATAGAATTTTTCACATTTTTAACACTTCAATACATGTAGAATATGGATTAACGATATTAATGATAACTGAAATGTTTACATACCAGAAATAGAGATTCCTTGAAAAAATAAATAGCACACCCTTCGGCAGTTCTATAAAAATGAAGATTATAAACATGAAAAAAAAAAGTTAAGATAAATATTTTTGGCCTGAGCTCCTCGTACGACACAAATTGTTAACCAAATCGATGTAAAATTCAATGTTTTGTAGAAATTCACTCGGGCCGAGATTTTAACTTTTTTCGGGCCGGGCCGTGCTCGGGCCGGGCCGTGCTGTTATACTGGGCCGGGCCAATAAATATTTTTCTTCGGTCCGAACTTTTAACTTTTTTACCGGGCCAGGCCAATATTTTTTTGTACGGGCCGGGCCGGGCCGGGCTGAATTTTTTTTTCTATGAGTCGGCCCGGGCCTGGAAATGTCGGCCCGTAAAGACCTCTATACCTAAGCATTATTAATTAACTAAATGCATAATTGCACACGCCTGTGCAATTAACCTTATCATCGTAATTTCAATGCCTGTGTATGCAAACAACATTTTAGATACTGTTAGATAATAAGTAAATTTGTTATTATAATTTTTGTAATTAATATTATAATTATACGTTGTTATAAGTATATGTTATTATAATTAGTACAGTAATCCCTTAACATTTGCGAATTTTAATTATTCGCGAAATAGAAAATGCAGAACATTTCAACATTCCCGAATACTTAACTTGGTTATTCGCGAATTTTGATTTATAAAGAATATTTTTTACAAAGTAAACTCACTTTGTTTTACCAATTCTTGGTTCTACGTGATACTGGACACCTATTTACTGTATAGCCTACTGTATTACTGTATGGCCTAATTTGCGAGATCTTCCGCCGTTGTGTTGAAGGATAATATAGATCAGTAATTTTCTTTATTTTCTATGCAGATTTTTTATCAGTTTTCGAATTTTTCTAAAATTCTAAATATTTATTGCAGGTGAAATATTTTTTGCAAAAATTGTCGGGGAAATTTTAAAGCATCAACAACAACTTGTTAAAAAAACAATAGAATTATTCACTGGGGAGGAGCTGGGAGGAGCTTTAAATTTAAAATAGAAATCGAGCCCTCAACTTTTCCTTACATAGAAATTCAAAAACAAAAGATCTGTGAAATAATCGTACATCACTAAATTTTTTCCGACATCAACTAGCAAATAAATTTTGTAAAATATGTTTATACTTATTGAAATTTATTTAAAGCATGTAGTTTTAATGTATAATGCTTAGTAAATATATTCTTTGAATTTAAGTTGCTCTTTTCCATTTAAAACTAGTCGGACGTGGCAATCCTAAAACTTTCTTCTATCTCATGTATGGTAATATTTCCTGAAAAATAAAGCATATCAATGCCACCGGTTTAGTGATTTACATTAAAATCTAATCATCAACAATTTATGTCAAGTTGTAGTTCAATCTGAAATTTGATGAAAATCTGTGCATTGCTTTTTGAGGTAGAACTATTGCGGAAATCATAAAAATACCCACATAGCAGCGCCACCTGTTAGCCTATTTACTCCAAAAACTAATCAGGACAAATTCATGAGGGAGTAACTGAATCTGAAGTTTGATGAAAAGTCATGCATCAGTCCTTGAGATACAGTTATTGCGAAAATCGGGATAAATGCAACCTATCAGCGCCACCTGTTGGGCGATTTGCACTAAAAACTAAACAACACTAATTTATATCAGGGACTAACTGAATCTGATGTTTGGCGAAAAATCTCGGAAATAGTTCTTAAGATAGCGCTATTGCGATAATCATGAATGATGTCGCATAGCAACGCCACCTGTTGGGCGATTTTCACCAAAAAGTAATCAGCACCAAATTATATCAAAGGTTAAAGGAATCTGAAGTTTAATGAAAATTCGTGCATTAGTTCTTTAGATATAGCTATTACAGAAATCGTGAAAAATGCAGCATAGCAACGCCACCTGTTAAGCGATTTACACCAAAAAGTAATCAGCACCAGCTTATATCAGGGACTAACTGAATCTAAAGTTTTATTAAATTCCGTTCATTAGTTCTTCAGATAGAGCGCCCACAAAATTTCTGTCACACACACACAGACAAACAGACGGACTGACTAACAACTCACAGACAGACATTTTGTAAAAACATGTTTTTTGGAATCTCTGACCCCTAAAACGTGTAAATCCATCGAAAGCGGGAATTCGAAATTTTTGATGAATCCAATAATTTCTTCTTGTAAAGATAGAAGAAAGTAAAAAGTTATAAAACCTAACCCACTTTTATGAACGGGAAGATAGTCTCAACATTCGAGATTTTGACATTCACGGAAGTTTCCGCGAGCCTAACCCTCGCGAATGTTAAGGGATTACTGTATTATAATTTGTAAAATTATTGCTATAGTTATATTGCATATAAAATTAGTTATAATTAGTATAATAATTCGTATTTTAAAAATATATATTGTATATTAAAATACGTATATAAACTCACCAAGTTATAGTAGTTTTAGCTCTTTATTTCTAAATTTTAAGGGGTCTCAGAACTCTTAAAATTGGAAAAAATGAAAAAAAAGACAATTTTCAACATTTAATATCTTAAAATGTATATGATTTAAAAACACAATTTTTATTGGGATTAAAAGACATAAGTATGTTCTATCATTTCATGTATTTAAAAAATTGGAAGATACAGAATTAATATTTATAGGGTGCCCCAAACTGTCAGACATTTTTCGATCAGAAAATTAGTATAACAGCTTACGCGCAGTATTACAAAATAAATTTTGAAAGTACAATGAAACTTTTTGTGCTTAATTATACTTCAGATTGTAATAATGACCCTGAACCTAAATAAATTTGTATTGAACGTATTTTTATATTTTTAATGCAAAGTTGTATTCAGCTAATACAAAATTTTGAAATGTTCAACAGTATAATCACGTAAAAAATATATTTTTTTGAACAATAAAAATGAAATTTAGGTTCAGTTTATACAGACTAACGTTAAATATATGTTTTGAAAATTTCATGAAAAAATATTCAGAAGTTTTTGAGATATCCTGCGCGTTATGCCCAAAAACGTCATTTGGTGAAAAATGAGTTCAAAGTTTCGGAAACGCCGCTTTAGTGATTGAGCGTGCCATAACATCCAAATTTAACATTAAAAAAATTTAAATTTCGACAATTTTGAAGCTTTTAAGAGTCCTCAGACCCCTTAAATCCATCTTTATATTTTAAAAAAGCTATGCTCTCCAAGCTTTTCCCGCAGCCTCTAAAAATACGTTAAATGCTCTTGCTCTTTTATAAAAAGATTACTCGATTGTGGAAGATTAAATGATATTATCAGTAACATATTACTCAAACGAGAATAAAATTCAG
The DNA here is from genome assembly GCA_963932465.1 of Maratus speciosus. Lineage (NCBI taxonomy): Eukaryota > Metazoa > Arthropoda > Arachnida > Araneae > Salticidae > Maratus > Maratus speciosus. The sequence goes on along the minus strand of OZ010790.1, from coordinate 573,410,573 downwards.
CTGATGACTGTTTTCGTAATCGACTAAGTCTATCACACATTTGACATATCCAAGTTTGTCGCGACAGCTGAGAGCTGTTTTTGTAGCTGATTCAGTAAGATCGATCACACATTTCAAAATCAGCTTGTGCAAAATAATTAAGAAAAAGATGTCGCTGCGTCTCGGTTTTTTATAATAACGCTGTAAGAAAATTGTTTAAAATAAGACGTAATGTTCCCTATTAAAAGTTTTTCGAACGTAGCAATTTAATTATTTTAAAGTTTCCTTTCTCTTTTAATATTCACGTGTAAGTATTTTTTCAATTGAACAGTGTTTGGAAATACTATTATTTCGACTTCTTAATTAGGGCATAATTTTCAAATTAAATGCTTTTCGCAGGTAGCAACTTAATTATTTGAAAGTTTTCTTTCTCTGTTAATATTCACGTGTAAACATATTTTTGAATTGCAAATGTCTGTAAAAATTATTATTTGTGCTTTTTTTTAAATTGGGCAATAGTAGGTAATGGCTCTTTGAAATATAAAATAAATCTATATTCAAATAATGAAATTTTGAATAAAAAATTTAAAAAAATCCTCAAAAAATTATACAAATTAAAAAAATGATTGGTCACCTATATACCGACAAAAGATGGTTAGATTGCTATGCATAGTTTTTGATTCTATAAAACTTATGTGACTGAACTATCTTGAACGATTTCAACATTAAATATCGATCAAAATAATTTTTCGTTTTAAAAACTGCCTCCTTCACAGTGTTTATCATAAATTTCTCTGTTAAACCAACATTTGTCATGTTTTTATATGCAATAGGTTTTTTAACATGAAACATAAACCGATAAAGAGATCCGGTCGCAAAAAAATTCAAAAGCGGCTGCAGCAGCACCAGCACCGTTAGTAACTTTTTTTTAGAATACAAAGAGAAAATTCAGTTGATTGTCTGCTCAGGGTTCCATATGAATAAAAGTTCTCAAAATATTTATTGCTTCCTTTAAAGATTTTCCATTAAGATATTTAAGGGATGTGGAAGTCTTGTCACAGAGTCATCTATTGAATCGGTTACCTCTTCTGGTTTTATGATAAAATATGTTAGGGTATTTAATCCATATATACAGTATGCCCACTAAAGTCTCTTGTCACCCTCTTAACTTCGTAACGGCTGCTGCTAAACAAGCACCGATCATGACTAATTGGGGCCCTGGGCAAAGATAAATTAGGGGGCCCTATTCGAATTGTTGCAACATTATTCAAACTAGGGGATCGTACCCGGGCTTCCCGAGTTAAAGAATATAGGTGAAAACACATTTTTTCCAATTGAAAACTAACAATTTTTTTTATATGCAATAATTTTTTTAGATTGACCACTTACATTAAAAAAGCATTTTTCATATGAAAAATACGAATTATACAATCAAATAAATTTTTGAGATTTATCAAAAGCACTCTAAATTAAAATGTCTGAAATTCAGACACTTAAGTGTCTGAAATGGAGTGTTCAATTTTCAGACATTTTAAAATGTCTGAATTTTTTCAGACACTTTTTGCGTCTGAATTTCAGACACTTCAAACGTCTGAATCGCATCCATTTTTTTGTAAGCATCATACGTAGCCATGTTTGACCACGTTGAATCCTGGAAAAATATTTGGCTGTGGTCCTGCCCCTGACCCCCCCCCCCCCCCCCCCCAATACAGCCTGATTTTTTTGGTGCTCTCAGTTTTGGTATACAATTTTCGTTACGTTGATAATTTAAAACTTTTACGACATTGTACTGATTATAATCAATATCTTGAACTTCAGGAGTAGAACAAGATTAAAAAACAAAAAATATTTATCTAAATATTAGATTTTTTTAAATTTATTTTGTTTTTAACCTTATTTTACTTTAAAAGTTCAAAATATTGATTATAATCAGTACAATTTCGAAACAGATTTAAAATATAAGCTTTACAAATATTGCACATCAAATTTGGGGGCACTACAGTCGTAGGGGGACGGGGCACTTCCCAGTTTGCCCTTCCTTTAATCAAGAAGTACTTTTGCAAAAAAACGCAACCCTGCATTATAGTTGTCTAAATTGAGATGTCCGGTATTCGGGAGTATCCGTTGTGGAGGTTAATGGACATTCTCGAATAGCGAACACCTCTATTTAACGAATACTTTTTTAATCAGCAGACATACATATTTGTATATTTTTACCTCAAAAAAGTAGACATCTCCAATTATCGGACAAATTCCGCGGTCCCGAAGTGTTCGCTATTAAGGGCTTTTAAGGTACATAGATAAATATATATATATTTTTTATAATCTTGTCCTACTCTAAAAGTTCAAAATATTTATTATACTCGGTTGAATGTGGAAAAAGATTTAAAATATCAGATGTACGAAAATTGCAAAAAATCCCCCCCCCCCCCAAAAAAAAAAAATGAAAATATAAAAAAATATATTGCCACATAGGCAATTTTACATATACATCACTTGATAATCACAACAGCCATTTAACTATGAATAATGAAAATAAATAAATAAATATTCTACTTTAATAACATTGGGGAAAAAATGACTTTGGTATTTTGTTAAATATATTTGCGTTTTTAAACTTGCCCTACTCTAAAAGTTCAAAACTTTCATTATAATCAGTGCAAGATTTAAGATATCAGCTTTACAAAAATTCATGCAAAATCCCCCACTCCCCCCCCCCCCCAAAAAAAATGAAAATACTTATTTAAAAATTATGTTTTTAAAAAATTTATATTTCCACATGAGCAAGTTTTTATGTAGATCAGAGGGTACTCACAAAAGCTATTCAACTATCAATAAAAACAAATAAGTACATATTCTATATTAAAAACATGAGGAAAAAATAACTTATGATTTCCAAACTTCTTTCGTCTTAAATATAGTAACATCTGTCATTTTTGTATTTTTCGTATAAGTGCATATAAATAAAGTTACCACAATTTTAAATACGAAATCTAGTTAGAGGTTTTTACTTTTTCCCATTATAAATTTCAAATTACTTTTTTATTAAAAATAATAAAAAAAATCAGTATTAGAGTTGATTGCAAATCAAATACATATGTATATTTTTACAGGCAGCTTCATATAATAAACCAGTCTCATTTACTTTATTTATCTTTTTTTAATCTGCGGTTTTATGCCAGGAAGTAAGAAAGCATTAGGTCATCTTTCAAAGTTTTTTTTTTCTTTACTTCCTTGTGGCCGTCATTTACTGCGAGATAAAAATTATCCATTGAAACTAAGAACTGACATTGAATATATAATTCGTAATAAAAAAGAACGTTATAAGTTTAAAAATATATACTTCTAGAATTAGTTGGGTTTTTTGCGAACAGATTCAAAACTAATTAAATTTCATGCAGGATTTTGTTTAGTACAATAAATAAAATCATAAAATACACTAATTTTACTACTATAAAGAAACTTACTTGAGTTGCTGCAAGAGGTAAGAAATATTCCTCGGTTTGAAATTTTAAAAACTACCACAACCACAGTGAGGGAGAAAGACTTTCATCAGTTTAAAAGGTAATCCCATAATACATCCGACTAGCCATATTTAAAGAATGAGATGTTTCATCCTAAAAACAGGACCCGCCAGACAAAAGTTTCTTTTTTTTTGCCAGCTTCGACAGGACGAAGATGAATAACACAATATTATTGATATAAATTGATACGAGTTAACACTAAGCCCATTGCACACGCTTTGTAGAATTTCCGGGTGTAATCTTCAACCGTCGTCTACTTCTGTTCTGTGTCTATCCCGCCCTTGTATCGACGACAGCTTCTAAGAGATATTTGATATCGAGCACACACGTCAGATGTATATAACTTGGTATATAATCCAAGTTAATACGAATTAAAATCACAGTACTTCACATTTCGCAAAAAGCGAATTAAAATACACGCGTACATAAAAACAAACTTTGTTTGAATTACAACGTATACCACTTCGAACGAAGACATCTAAAACGCATGCGCAACTGGGAGTGCTAGTGCCCCCTGGTGGTTATTGCGTCGGAAGAATCAAAACGTCTTTAATTAAGACACGTTTAAAGCAATGAAGTGTCTTAAAATAAGACGTTTGCGGATATTTTAGACATTATTCTCAGTTCGTTTACACCATGGTCATAGTAAGACGCTTATGCATCTTAAATTAAGACATCTATAGTGTCTTAATTTTCAGATTAAGACACTTAAGTGTCTAAAATTCTTTTTCAGTCACATATGTGTCTAAATTTAAGACGCTTCTATTTGCAGTGAGCGATATTTTCTTATTAGTCTAATGCTAAGAGTTATTTGACCAAGATTTTGCTACTTACGGCATCCTTTTATATTCTGATAATTTCAGAGCTTATACATGTCTGTTAAATTTGTGTTTTATTTATATAATTTTGTTTATCTATTCAGAGAAAGGTTTTTTTTTATGGATATTAGCCATAAGAAAATAATGAACTCTTTATTTTGCTTTAAAGACAAACGGATTAATCTTTCGTAATCGAGCTCCGCACGATATAGAAAAATTAAAAAATATTTCATGCTTTAAAATTGTTTTTAAAACCATAGACAATCAGTAAACGGAGATGAACTATGCAAACAAATTCCATTTGAAATAAATCCTATTTGGTGATCTAAAAATTTAAATTGTACGATTACAAATATGTTAGATTTGTGTTTTTTCAATATTATTATTTTATTTGTTTATAAAAGAAGTATTAATTTCGTTAATTTGTCTTTCACAAATATGTTAGATTGGTGGTTTTTTCAATATTATTCTTTTATTTGTTTATAAAGGAGGTATTAATTTCGTTATACAAAAATAGTCAGAAACAAATGTTGAACAATGTTTATTGCTTTATGTGCAAAATGTTTATTATTATTATGTATTGAAACCGACACGTGATAAGATAAAATTTTAAAAAATCATGCTTAAAAATTATTTTAGAAAATAAAATACATCAGTCAATTAAGGTAGAGTTTTTAAACAAATTGCATTTGAAAGTAAATTTGTTCCCTATGTGACGAAAATTGAAAATGTACGATGGTCAAAAGATTAAAAAATTGTAGTAGCGAAAATTTCAAGACCGAAATTTGATCGTGAAATGTTGCCATTCGCAAAATGATGTCAGAGTTACGCATAGATACGTTTGTTCTTTAGAATTTAGATACTTAATCAGTAAAATATAATAAAGATCAGTTATTAGGATGTGGTTATCAATTGATGCTCTTTGCTTGGTATTCCGGAGTGAAAAATAGCAATTTTCACCTTCTAAAAATTTGCATACGCACTTCTCATATCCATATTCACCATTTTTTTTAAAAAAATTGTATTTTGTTTGATCATTTAAAAATCATTTTAACTCAAAACTTGGAGTCACGATTGTCAGCAACATCTTTTATGCGAACAGACGCACCCTTTACTTGAGATTCTAATCTCAATTCCGGAGAGTAAAAATTTCCGTAATTTATGGTTTTTAGACGTATTTGTGTTAAAATGTTTAGTTTCTTTTAAATATGACTTCATTTTCACTTAAATAAGCATTTCGCTTAGTGTCTGAAACTTAATATCAGTACACATGCAGAAGGAAAAACAATATAGAAAAATTATGAGGAAAAATGCGTGTTTTCAAAAGCAGTATGTCATTTCCCCTAATATAATATTATGCTCCTAATGGGATTTTGCGCCACTAAACCCTATACAACAATTTTTATCAGCAATTTTGAATTTTTATCAGAAAATAGCATGAATAAAGATAAAAATATCTCACTATTTCTCTCTTGTCTGCAATAATGAAAGCTATCTAATTTTTACCATTTTGAAGAAATTTCATAAAATATTTTTAAAATTAAAATATAAAAGTGGGGGTATTTAAAAAAAAACAGCTAATGCGATCACTATAAATGAACAACTTTCATTTTTTTTTTTTTTTAAGTATATATTTAGTAAAATTGGTTCAGCAGAAAGATCAGGGCAGATGGCTAAAAAACACACTTGTGTTTTAAATATATAGATTATATAAAATTAGGGAAAATTAAATTAAGCAAATTATGTTATTTTGATAAAATTATAATAGAATGTCCTAAAGAATAGCATTAAAATTTTATTATTCGAGAGAATTTTGAACAAAAGCTTCAGGAACATGATACTATTTTAAACCTCGAATTATTTATTTGCTTGTCTAACTCGGCGAAGCAAATTTATCCAGGCGTGAATCATCAATTTCTGTAATATAAATGGCTATTATTTGCATGGCACCTCTCTTTCATAAAGACACTCTAAATTTCTGTAAAACATTGCGTTTTATCTGTGTGTGATTTCGATTACATTTTTTTCAAAAGTGAAGCATTTTCATCTGTGACAAATTTCAAAGCTGCTGGGCTGTGAAAATGACGCACTTCTAAAAAACATAATTTCATTTATAAAATACACGCTTTTTTATAAAATGACGACATTTGCCTCCGCTAAAGCAATCCACTTTTACAATCCAGTCTTAAACTTCGTCTATAGAAAAGTATGCATATGACGTCATTATCACGGAATAACAGACAATATTCGTGATGAAGCCCATATTTTAAATTCACCTTTTTTTTCAAGTTTTATGAGAAAATGGCTACAAAAAGATACAGTATCTCCTATTTTCGACTATTTTCCGTTCATTTTCAATAGAAGTGGGGTACTTTTGTTGCCACGATTAGAAAAACGGTATTAAAAACTACAAAAAAAAAAAAAAATAATGTCTCAAAAATAAATTGAGATACGGCTTTCAAACAAATTGCATTTAAAATAGCATATTTTTCCTTATACGACGGTGTAAAAATTAAAAATGTGCGACGTTTAGAAGTTTAAAAATTTGCAGCAGAGAAAATTGCAAAACCAAAATTTTATTTCAAATTTCAAAGTGTTGCCATTCGCAGAGTGACGTATGCGTTACGCACAGGTATGTCTGTCCTTTATAATATAGATAGAACTGATCGTCAGTCATATGTGTAATACATAAACAATATTTTAGTACCTTGGATTTTAAATAGATGAAAATTCTTAGCTGGGTCAATTCTAAATTAATTACCTTATAATTAATAAAAATAATCTTTTTCTCTTAGTACAAAACAAAACCCTTTTATATAACTTTAGAAACTTCCTATATTACTTTAAGATGAATTTAATAATTTCAATTTATGGGAGAGTGTCAAATACCCTAACATGTAAATATGGGTTAATTAAGTTACTTTCTTTTAAATCTTTTTAAGTTGTACTACACACAACATAATATCAAACCAAATACGTTCTACTTCGCAAGTAGAAAATGTTTTTTCAATAAATCTAAAAAATGGCAATTTTGGGTTTGTTTTTCATATTTAACTCAAAGATAGAAAAAACTTCGAATACAGAAGAAAATTTATCTCATGACAATTAGAACGGATTTTTTTCAACTACTAGAGTTTTGATATGATTTATTAAATTCGTTGCTAACACAATCTATTAAAATCAAAATGTTATTTCTTATTTAATAATGGTTGAGGTTAGATTTGAGCTGTGTGTGCTCAAAATGAAGTTTATTTTGTATTTGAAAATTTTCAGAGTTGGAATTGGGGGGAAAAAAGTAAATATTTTATAAATTAATATATGGATTTGGGGTCCATTGACGTCCGGGGACTCTGGGCAAAGTCCCGATTTGCCCATGCGATAATAAGGGCCTGCTGCTATATTCATAAAAGTGGTGTCCAGACTGGCTCAGACAAGAAAAACCCTGGAACTGGCCTTGACTCGGTCCTGTTGCCAGGGTAACAGGTCTCTCGACTTTGTTTTAGGGAAGTCCGGCATTTCTTTTCTCCCGTTCTATCGGTCATTCCGAGAATTACCGCAACCTTTTTTGCCCTTCCCCTCCTACGGACGAAGTTCCTTCCCTACAAGTTTTGGAACCTCCGAAAATAGGAAATCTACTCAGGGTTTTTCTTGTCTGCCATGCGCTACTAAATGAAGTCCTGCGGCGCCACCTGGTGAAAAACTGCGGAGTTAGCGTTCCTATCTCGAAAAAGGAAAGAGATAAGGGAAAAGGTGATTTACAAAGCTGTAGAGTAGGGATGCACAACCTGTGGCCCGCGAGCCAAAAGTGGCCCGCCATATGTTAACTTGTGGCCCTCGATCACAATTTATATAATTTCTTTTTTCTTTTACACAATTTCGTATATTTATAACTGGAAAAATTGCAACTTTTTGTCCATATGCTGCAGGAAAAAATTGCAAATTTTGTCAACTTGCCCCGGGAAGAAATTGCAAATTTCATCAGAGCCAATTAAGATTCGCAAATTTTGTTGATCGAGTTCGGAAAAATCGCAAAATTTATCGATGAGTCGCAGAAAAATCTCAAATTTCGCTGATCAGCTGGGGATAGATCTCGAGTTTTGTCAGTTTATCGCGAGAAAAAAATCGTGAATTTCGGCAATTTGCCGCTGAAAAAATTGCGAATTTCGTCAGAGTCAGTTAAAAATCGGGTATTTCGTTGATCGGACGGGTTAAAAATCGCGAATTTGGTCGATTATGTAATCCTTGATCGGTTGCTGAAAAATAGCGAGTTTCGTTAGTTGATCGTGAGAAAAAATGGAAATTTTATCAATTTGCAGCGGGAAAAATTACAAATTTCGTCAGAGTCAGTTAAGAATCACAAATTTCATTTATCAGGCGCGGAAAATTTTCGAATTTTGTTGATCGCGGAAGGAAAAATCACGAATTTTGTGGACTCGGCGCGGAAAAGTCTCAAATTTCTTTAATTGGGCACAGAAAAATCGCGAATTTTGTCGATGAGGAAAGGAAAAATTGCAAATTTTGTTGACCGGCTGCGAAATAATCGTGAGTTTCGTCAGTTTATCGCGAGAAAAAAATGTGGAATTTCATCAATTTGTCGCGTAAAAATTACAAATTTCTTCAGAGTCAGTTAAGAATCGCGAATGTCGTTGATCGGACGCGAAAAAATCGCGAATTTTTTCGAGGAGTTGCGGAAAAATTGCAAACTTTCTTGGTCGGCTACGGAAAAATCGCGAGTTTCGCCAGCTTATTTCGGGAAAAAATTGCAAATTTCGTCAATTCACCGCGGAAAAAATTACAAATTTCATCAGAGTCGGTTAACAATTACGAATTTTGTTAATCGGGCACAGTAAAATCACGAATTTTGTCGATGAGGTTAAAAAATTGCAAATTTCGTTGATCGACTGGGGAAAAATCGCGATTTTGTCAATCTGTCGTGGAAAAAAATCACGAATTTTGACAATTTATAGAAAAAATTACAAATTTTGTCAATTGGTCGCAAAAATTTTGCGAAATTTGTCAATCACTCGTGAAAAAAAATCGTGAATTTTCCCAAAAATTCCCGAATTTCGTGAATAGCTCATGGAAAAAATTACAAAATTTGAGTGTCGATCCCAAAAAATGTCATGAAATAGAAATCCATTGGTCGCAGGAAAAAATCGCAAATTTCATCGATTGTGCGCGTAAATGAAATCGCAATTTTCACCAATTTATTGCGCGAAAAAAATCGCAAATTACATCAATGTATATCAGGAAAAAAATCACGTTTCGTCGATTGGTCAGTAGGAAAAAATTGCAAATGTTGTCAATCTGTCACGTAAAATATCCCAAAATTCGCCAATCACACATGAAAAAAAAAATCGCGAATTTTGTCAATCGTTCATGGGAAATAATTTTTTCAATCAAATTTCGAAGATCGATCGCAGAACAAAAAAGTCGCGAAATAATTCGATGAGGGGCGGAAAAAATCGCAATTTTCGTTGATCCGTTATGGAAAAAAAATCGCGAAATTTGAAAAGTTATCGCTGAAAAAAATCGTTGCGTCAATTTATCGCAGGCATCGCAAATTGGTTGTTTGAAAAGATTGCAAATTTTGCCATATGCCAATGGAAAATTACCGCGAAATCTGTTAATCGATCGTTGATAAAATATCGCGAATTTCGTCAATCAGTTGCACTTGATTGACGAAAGAAAAAAAAAAACGAGTTTTGTTAATAATCCGCAGAACAAATAGCATAATTAGTCCATCATGCCTTGTTATTTCAAAAATAAGTTTCCTTTTATTTTAAATGAAGTTATTCTTCAATAATTTTTTTTAATATAATGTTCAACAACGTTCAATTATTTAGAAATTTTGTGTAATTTTTTTTCTTCAAGTTACCATTTGTCAATAAGGTACCGTTAGTCTTCATAAAGTGTTGAATGGTTATTCATACAGATGCGAAAAAGCCCTGCATTCCTTCATACAATTATTTTTTTCCGTTTGTTTATTTTTATTATAGACAAAAAATAATTATTCATCAAGAATAAAGACTTATTATCCCCCCCCCACTACCTACCTGATATAGAATTTTCTCTGTGTTACTGATGTGGCCCTCGACAACCCAAACATTTTTGTAAGTGGCCCTTCTCTTAAAAAGGTTGTGCACCCCTACAGTATTATCAATTTAGTACGAAAAGATACCTTGTAACATTAATGCGAAGAATAGAACGGTAAAAGCTAGCATTTGTTTTTTTCGTGGTTTCCTACTGCGACTGTGACGTCACGAAACTTGAACGGAAGGAGAGTGTTTCGGACATGTGTATTACAGCTGACGGTGGCAAATTTGAACATCTCAAATAAAAGTACATTGTTATAACTAGTTGTGTTTAAGTGCATAGCCGTCGTTCAGTCCGTCTGTCTGTCCGTCCGCATATAACAGAGCAAAAACTATCCAACCGAATAGTCTGAAATTTTAAATATACAATTGCTGTAAAATTTTGTCGAGTCATTTCAAATTTTATGAAAATCGGATGTATAGTTTAATGACAGGGACAGTCAAAAGTTTTCCGTTACATTCCGGCTAATAGGAAAAAATTATTGCAAGTGCATTTTAATGATGTTACAGCCTTCCGAATGGTCTAAAATTTTAAATATCTAATTGTTGCAAAATTTTGTCGAGTCATTTCAAATTTTATGAAAATCGCATGTATAGTTTGATGGCAGGGACAGTCAAAAGTTTTCCGTTACATTACGGCCCATGGGAAAAATTATTGTAAGTGCATTTTAATGATGTTACAGCCTTTCGAACAGAATGAAATTGATATGCACGTATAAAGTGCACTAAAATATACATTCAGTACAATATGAGGTGCAAAAAATATTTATAAAACTAGTTATAGTACGAACGAACCTCATTTGCCATTTTTGACGTGTCCAACTTGTTTTATTTTTACTTCGATGTTAATTCCATATTCGTAATCATGGAGTAACCCAAGTCATAATTTGGGTAAGTTAAGTGATTCTGCATCATTATATATGGAATTTTTACGTCTTACAATCTCTATGGTTTCTCGTGTAATGGATGGCTAGCATAGATTGGAAGGAAAAATTATCTTATTTTCAGTGACATTTATTTGGATGCTTTCTTCTGGATATAATCTTGACAGAGCTGTGGTTTTTCTATTATACATTATATCAGGTCAATTCCATCGTAACTGACGTAACACTTGATCGTCGAGTTTTATTTTCGAAACTGTGTAGAAAATTTACTAATAAAGCTAGAACAAATTTTTACAATTTATACTAAGAACTTAATACCCAAATACCTGCAGATTATTTCAATCTCTCTTTAAGTTCCAAAAATTGCAATTCAAAATTCTGTAACTGTCTTAGCATAAAATAGACAAACATTTTTTCTGTCTTCATTGAAGTTTAAAAATTACCAAAACTATTCCGTTAAAAAAAAAGTGATTTAATGTTCTCAACAACACTCAGTAATGACAAATTATAACAGTAACTTGTTTAATTAATTTTTGAATAATAAAAAAGAAATAAAATTGGCATTTACACTTTTAGTGACGTAACTTTTATTGTGTAACTGATGTAACATTATGACTTTACAAAGACAATAATGGTACTTAACTTAGTTTGTAAACAGTAATTTACAATGCCTTTTTATTAGTATTTATTATGGAACATAAAAATATCAAACTTTCCGATCATACCTTTAAATTAAACATATTATAAATTTTATTCCCCCCCCCCCCCCCCCCCCCAAAAAAAGAGAATTTTCTGTGGAATTGCCCATCAGCTACATTTTTCTGTAACTATATTTCCTCTAATCATATCAATATAGTATTTCTGTGATCCGTCTGCTCTAATAAATGGTATTTCATATACTCCAAAATAATTGCCAAAATTAAATAGGTCAATTTTAATGCAAATGATTTTCTTTAATTTTGGAAGAGGTATATTAAGCAGATAATGAAACGTTTAAGGTTGTACTTTATACTCTTCAGGATCTTTAAGTTTTTTGAGAAATTAATAATATATAACATTTTATTTAATAAAATTTATTATGATATAAGAAATTTTTGCAACCTGAAACTTTTTATCTTTCGATAAATTTTCTCTTATATTAAAAAAACAGTAAGTTCTATTCCCACTTTATACTCTTCAATATTTTCTTAATTTTTTGAGAAATAAATAATAGATAATATTTTATTTAATAGAATCTATTGTGAAACAAAAAAATTTTTTTCGACCTAAAACTCCGTCAACTTTCGTTATATTTTCTCTCATACTAAAAAAAAACAGCAAGTTTAATGCTCACTTCACCATTATCTTATTTTGTTTTTGAAATAAATAATAGATAATATTTTATTTAATCAAATCTATTATAAAAGAAGAAATTTTTGTCCCTAAAACTTTTTTAACTTTCGATAAATTTCCTCTTAATCTAAAAAAAAAAAAAACAGTAAGTTCAATGCCCACTTTCAAATCTTCAATATTCTCTTAGTTTTTTTGAGAAAAAAATAATAGCTAATATTTTATTTAATAAAATATGTTATGAAACAAGAAATTTTTGCGTCCTAAAACTTTTTAAACTTTCGATAAAATTTCTCTCGTTATAAAAAAAAACAGTAAGTTCAATGCCCACTTTATACTCTTTAATATTTTCGCAGGTTTTTTTTTTATATTATTATTATAAATAAATAAATAGACAATATTTTATTTAATAAAATCTATTATGAAACAATAAATTTTTTCGACCTAAAACTTGTTTAACTTTCGATACATTTTCTCTCATACTAAAAAACCAGCAAGTTGAATACCCACTTCAACATTTTCTTAGTTTCTTTTCTTTTTTGCTTTTTTTTTTTTTTGAAATAAATAATAGATAATATTTTATTTAATAAAATCTATTATGAGAAAAGAAATTTTTGCGCCCTAAAACTTTTTTAACTTTCTATAAATTTTCTCTTATGGTAAAAAAACAAAACAAAAAACAAAACAAAAAAAAAAAAAAAAAAAACAAGTAAGTTCAATGCCCACTTTAATATCATCAATATTTTCATTTTTTTTTCTTTGAGATAAAAATAATAGATAATATTGTATTTAATAAAATCTATTATGAAAAAATAAATTTTTGCGTCCTAAAACTTTTTTAACTTTCGATATATTTTCTCTTATGCTAAAAAATCAGTAAGTCCAATGCCCACTTCAATATTTTCTTAGTTTTTCTTGAGAAATTTATAACAGATAATATTTTATTTAATAAAATCTATTACGAAACAAGGAATTTTTGCGTCCTAAAACTTTTTTAACTTTCGATATATTTTCTCTTATGCTAAAAAATCAGTAAGTCCAATGCCCACTTCAATATTTTCTTAGTTTTTCTTGAGAAATTTATAACAGATAACATTTTATTTAATAAAATCTATTACGAAACAAGGAATTTTTGCGTCCTAAAACTTTTTTAACTTTCGATATATTTTCTCTTATGCTAAAAAATCAGTAAGTCCAATGCCCACTTCAATATTTTCTTAGTTTTTCTTGAGAAATTTATAACAGATAATATTTTATTTAATAAAATCTATCACGAAACAAGGAATTTTTGCGTCCTAAAACTTTTTTAACTTTCGATATATTTTCTCTTATGCTAAAAAATCAGCAAGTCCAATGCCCACTTCAATATTTTCTTAGTTTTTCTTGAGAAATTTATAACAGATAATATTTTATTTAATAAAATCTATTACGAAACAAGGAATTTTTGCGTCCTAAAACTTTTTTAACTTTCGATAAAAATTTCTCTTACACTTAGAAATCAGCAAGTTCAATGCTCACTTTATACCCGTCAATATTTTCTTAGTTTTTCTTGAGAAATTTGTAATAGATAAGATTTTATTTAATGAAATCTATTACGAAACAAGAAATTTTTGCCTCGTAAAACTTTTTTAACTTTCGATAAAATTTCTCTTACACTAAAAAACAGTAAGTTCAATGCCCACTTTATACCCTTCAATATTTTCTTAGTTTTTCTTGAGAAATTAATAATAGATAATATTTTATTTAGTAAAATCTATTACGAAACAAGAAATTTTAGCGTCCTAAAACTTTTTTAACTTTCGATAAAATTTCTCTTACACTAAAAAACAGTAAGTTCAATGCCCCCTTTATACCCTTCAATATTTTCTTAGTTTTTCTTGAGAAATTAATAATAGATAATATTTTATTTAATAAAATCTATTACGAAACAAGGAATTTTTGCGTCCTAAAACTTTTTTAACTTTCGATAAAAATTTCTCTTACACTTAGAAATCAGCAAGTTCAATGCCCACTTTATAACCTTCAATATTTTCTTAGTTTTTCTTGAGAAATTTGTAATAGATAAGATTTTATTTAATAAAATCTATTACGAAACAAGAAATTTTTGCATCGTAAAACTTTTTCAACTTTCGATAAAATTTCTCTTACACTAAAAAACAGTAAATTCAATGCCCATTTTATACCCTTCAATATTTTCTTAGTTTTTCTTGAGAAATTAATAATAGATAATATTTTATTTAATAAAATCTATTACGAAACAAGAAATTTTTGCGTCCTAAAACTTTTTTAACTTTCGATAAAATTTCTCTTACACTAAAAAACAGTAAGCTCAATGCCCACTTTATACCCTTCAATATTTTCTTAGTTTTTCTTGAGAAATTAATAATAGATAATATTTTATTTAATAAAATCTATTACGAAACAAGAAATTTTTGCGTCTTAAAACTTTTTTAATTTTCGATAAAATTTCTCTTACACTAAAAAACCAGTAAGCTCAATGCCCACTTTATACCCTTCAATATTTTCTCAGTTTTTCTTGAGAAATTAATAATAGATAATACTTTATTTAATAAAATCTATTACGAAACAAGAAATTTTTGCGACCTAAAAATTTTTAGACTTTCGATAAAATTTCTCTTATTATATAAAAAAAAACAGTAAGTTCTATGCCGGCTTTATACTCTTCAATATTTTCGCAGGGGTTTTTTTTTTATATAAATAAATAAATAGACAATATTTTATTTAACAAAATCTATTATGAAAAAAGAAATTTTTGCATCCTAAAACTTTTTTAACTTTCGATAAAATTTCTCTTACACTAAAAAACCAGTAAGTTCAATGCCCACTTTATACCCTTCAATATTTTCTTAGTTTTTCTTGAGAAATTAATAATAGATAATATTTTATTTAATAAAATGTATTACGAAACAAGAAATTTTTGCGACCTAAAACTTTTTTAACTTTCGATAAAATTTCTCTTATACTAAAAAAACAGTAAGTTCAATGCCTACTTTATACTCTTCAATATTTTTTTTAGTTTTCTTGAGAAATTAATAATAGATAATATTTTATTTAATAAAATCTATTATGAAACAAAAATATTTTGCGATCTAAAACTTTTTAAACTTTCGATAAATTTTCTCTTGTGCTAAGAAAAAATTACAAGTTGAATGCCCTTTTTGAAATTCCAAACACTTCATCTGCATGTTAATTGAAATTAAATCTTTCACCAGAGAAGGATTCCAGATTTAGCCAAGCAATCAGAAATCGTAAATATATTTCTTAATTCTTTATCTTTAGCATCAGGAAATTTTCAATTCTATCGATATCGCAGCAAGTCTTAATAAAAAACACGGCATGAGAACTATCAAAAATCTTTCTAACCCAGATTCACCCATCCGTAAAATTTAATAAGAACGAAAAGTGGGTACATTAACAGAGAATTTAATCAGTTGGTACTTTTTCTTGGAATTGGGTCACTACCACACGCTGGGACTTTCAGATATGACAGATGTAAGCCGTTCTAGACTTCCAAGTATCTCACGTAAAAAGAATCAAAGCAAATCGTATTTACGGAAGTTTGTAACTATCGACTAGGGCCTCGTAAGACTCACAGGTAGATGCGACGCGCTGGAAAATGGATTCTTCCGGTTTTTATTAATAGATGTTTCACATTTGGATTTCGCCAACCTCTTTCTATCACGTTTCAGGTGTTGGATTAGTCTTTAGCAAGGAATGATTGAATGTTTTAAATGTGACAGTGAAAGTGTTTTATTTATTACTAGCTGAGCCGCCCAGCATTGTCCGGGCTCGTGATGAATGATCCTTTAATGAACCTCAAACTTGTATGATTTTATATCTTTAATTCCATTTTGTCTGAATTTATATTTTTAAATGAAAAAACCGCGAAAAAATATTGTATTGAATGTATATGCTATTTGGTATTTTATTTTCTGCGTAATATGATTTTTAGAGTCTATGCGTACAGAAAGCGAGCAGAACCGCGATGAAACACTCAGGTTTTCACTGATTTCGTAGAAATTTTTCAGCGCAATTTCGTAGAAAATAATAAAATTTTCAATCTCGTACGTCCCGCAGTTTTTGATACCCATCTCACACAGCTAAACACACAGACAAAGCGCAACTTTCTTTTATTAGTATAGATTAACCCTTTATCTACTGACGGTACTTACACGTTCCATTAAAATAACTTGTTATAAAATTTATTTATTACATCGATTAGTTATAATACAGTTTAGAATGAGTTATAGCTATATTACTCTATCTTGTTCCAAAAGCATTACTGTTTACATAAAACAGAAAAAAAAATTAAAAGAATGATTTCTTTCGCCTGTGCATCTTTTCAGCTTTCTTGGCGTTGTGTGTGTGTGTGTGAGGGGGGGGGGGGATTTTCAATCGGAAATATTTCTATATTTCTATTGTAAGGCATTATATTTGTACATTTCCTAATTCTACAAAATACTAAGAAAAATATTTAAAATAAAAGATTTCAGTGGGGTTATAAATATTGCACAAAATCCTTATAAATTCAAATTTAATGAATCCTTCTAAATCCTTCAATTCTTCTAAAATACTTCTAAAATTTATTAAATGATTATGTAAATCTTCTAATGAAGTTTAAACAATTCACGAAAAAGGCTTTAGAAGATAAAATTTTCATGAATTCATAATTCAGTACATAAAGGGTTAATTGTAGATGTTTTTTCACTTTAGTGATTTCATGGTATTTGAGAATTTCGCATTCATTTATTGGGAGGGAATAACTATGAACAATCAAATTTTCACTTATACAATTAAATTGTATTCATGAATTAGCTTTGGAATAGTTTATATAGTAAAATCTCTTAAGTCTTCCAAATATCTCATTTAAAAAGAATCAACCCAAATTTTAGATATGAAACTTTGTGATATCTGACCAAGGCCTTATATGGCACACAGGTAGATGCGACGTGCTGGAAAATGGATTCTTCCGGTTTTTATTAATAGATATTTCACACTTGGATTTCGGCAACCTCTTTCTGTCACGTTTCAGGTCTTGGATTAGTCTATTAGTCCAAGAGCTGTTAAACATTTTAGGGAAGGTATTTGAGGCACCCTGAAAATTTGTGCAACACTTCTTTTGTAATGCCTGAATACAAAATCGAATGTCTGGCTGAAGGATCGTGGCCCAAAAACTGTGCCAGACACGTGTCAAGTGCCATTTTTTGACTACCCAAAAAAGGTATTTGAGGCACGCTGAGATTGAGGCAGAATAATATTTATGCTTAGAAAAAAATATTTTGAAAATGACAGGCACTTTAGTCGGCCCAAAATCTGTGCCAGACACGTGTCAAGTGCCATTTTTGGCAAAATGGCACTTGACACGTGTTTGGCACAGATTTTGTGCCGACTAAAGTGCCTGTCATTTTCAAAATATTTTTTTCTAAGCATAAATATTATTCTGCCTCAATCTCAGCGTGCCTCAAATACCTTTTTTGGGTAGTCAAAAAATGGCACTTGACACGTGTCTGGCACAGTTTTGGGGCCGACTAAACTGTCTGCCATTTTCAAAATATTTTTTTCTAAGTATAAATATTATTCTGTCTCAATCTCAGCGTGCCTCAAATACCTTTTTGGGGTAGTCAAAAAATGGCACTTGACACGTGTCTGGCACAGTTTTTGGGCCACGATCCTTCAGCCAGACATTCGATTTTGTATTCAGGCATTACAAAAGAAGTGTTGCACAAATTTTCAGGGTGCCTCAAATACCTACTGAAAAATGTTCAACAGCTCTCCTACTATATACCAAGGACCGATTGAATGTTTTATATGTGACAGTGAAAGTGTTTTTTTTATCATTATTAATTGAAGATGTTTTTCCATTTGAATGATTTCATGGTATTGGAAAATTACGCTTATTGTTAGAGAATAACTATGAACGATAAAATTTCCTTAATTATATCATTTTCTGTTTCAACTATATTTGATATTTGATAATAAAAGGGAAAAAAATGAAATCAAAGTAATCATTTCGTTATCTCTGTTAATCCTTAACATTTCATCAATTACATTAAAAAAAAAAAAAGTAATGTAAAATAAATTTCCTCCAAGGATTCTCTTGATGATCATTATATAAAAATCATAAAGGTACAAAATAATTGAGATTAGTTTATTTTAGTAAAAGGTTTGCATGTTTAAGTATTAGCAAAGCGTTTGGTAAACCCTTTATCTACTGACGGTATACCATTAAAATAACTTGCTATAAAATTCATTTAACACATCGATTAGTTGTAATACAGTTTAGAATGACATATAGATACATCACTTTATCTTGATCCAAAAGCAATATGGGTTTCACATAACAAAAATATCTTTAAAAGGTTGATTTCTTTTGCCTTTGCATCTTTTCAGCTTTCTTGGCGTTGGAGGTGGGGGGAGGGATTTTTCAATTCGGAACTATTTTTATATTTCTATTGTAAGAACATTATATTTGTAAATTTCCCAATTCTACAAAATACCAAGAAAAATATTTAAAATAAAAGATTTGAGTGGGGTTATAAATATTGCACAAAATCTCTATAAATTCAAATTTAATGAATCCTTCTAAAATCCTTCTAAAATTTATCAAATGATTATATAAATCTTCTAATGCAGTTTAAGCAGTTCACGAAAAATGCTTTAGAAGATAAAATTTTCATGAATTCAATATTCAGTACATAAAGGGTTAAGCTTTTAGGACAATCTACATATTCATGTAAACTTCCTAGTCTCTTGCATTAATAGAATAAATGGTAGTTTTATATTTAGAATTTGGCAGCTGTCAGTTAAGAAAAAATATTGAAAGCATATTACCTCATGGGTCAATTCTTTTAAGAGGGTATTTCAGTCAAGCGAAAAGACCCGCTCGCTAATGCTAATTCTATGGAAGAAATTTATAAAGATATCTCGTTTGAATTTCGATATTTTTAAATTATTTTTTTTTCATTCATAGCTGATACCGATCTGTACAAAAGCCGTTTTTTACTTTTTCAATTTTTCTTACAGTTATTTTTAATGAAGACACTTTCATTTTCGGAATCGTTTTCGAAAGTGAAAGCATCCTCATAAAAAAATCTTCAATCAAAATCGAAAAAATATAAAACGGCCTTTGTACAGATCGACCTCAGTGGCGCAGTGCTAAAAAAGTCAATTAAAAATATTGAAATGCAAACAAGATATCTTTCTAAAATTTTTCCATAGATTAGCATTAGCGAGCGGTTTTATTCGCATGACTGAAGTAGCCTCTTAACTTTTAGTACCGCATCAACTTAATTTTTTTTTCAGCAACGTACCGATCCAAGAATCCCTTTCCCCTTTAATTCTGCTAAAATTCATTTTATATAAAAAAAAATATACAATGACTAATCAATTGGGGTTAAATTATATTAATCAATCAGCTTTGTGATAGTTTAAATATCAAAATCGCTGAAGACTTTCAAATATCCCATGTATAAAGAATCAACACAAATTATACATTTGGAAGTTTTTAACTACTGACCGGGGCTCCATATTATACTCAGGTAGATGCAATTAGGGCCGGCGCAACTATCGGGGAAACAAGGCGACTGCCCAGAGCCTCGCGACGATTGGGGTCTTGTTAGGGCCCCCGACTTTCTCTATACAATTCCTAATAACGTTTCTACTATATAAAATAATATTTTTGATCTAGATTTCTTTTTGATTTTGAACCGCTTCCCTTATCAGTTTTTTTGAAAAAAAAACTACAAAAAATCATCATTTTTTTTAATTCCATTTTTAAATATAAGGAAATGAAACAGGACATAATATACAGTTTAAAGTTGAATTTTTAATTTTTTAAAAGTGTTAAAGCATTTAGTTATATCATCAGTTTACTATCCCTACTGGCGACTATTTTTTTTTATTTTTACCCGCACCACTTTCTCAGAACAAAAAATGTTTACAATATACCTTGACAACATGTGCAATAGAAATATTCTACAATTTTTTTAAAAGAAATAGTGGTGCGAATACAATATAAAAATAGTAGCCAGTGGCAGTCGTGTTCACCTGAATTTACTTGAAATAATAATTAATTACAATATGTATGAACCCTAGATAACTCGGGATAATCAGGGAAGTGTTTAAATGTTCCTTCATGAGAAACTTTGTATCTTACAGGCAAAGTTCATATAATTATTGGTGACTATATAGGTTTTTGATCCTGAAAGTAACCGTGAACTCAAGAAATAAAATAAAATAAAATATCGCAGAGGATAGAAGATTTTACAAAATTAAAAATAATTATGCACATTAAATTTGAAAGTAGTGGTATTTTTCATACATTTTACACTATTGTACATTTTATACAATTGTTACATTTTATACTATTGCTCAACCATTGACCACGTGACTTCAAAAGTTCTTTCAAAAATTCACATGCACATTTTCGTCGAATAAACGGGTCTTTACTAAGCCAGTGCTAAAGTAACGAAAGGACTAAATGAAACCCGTATCCCGTATTTCAGGGGTGTCAAACTGTGGTCCACCTGAGACCACTAATTTTTAAAAGAAATATTCGGTTTCTTGAACCTCGGAGATTTGATGATTAGATAAGGCGCTAATTTCTATAAAATTTTAGTGGTATCCTGTGGGCCACTGTTTGACACCCTAGCCATATGCGATACTGATACGGGAACAACTGACGCCGAATTCTCCGAGTCAGCAGTCCGAACACAAACTCGCATTTCCACCCATCAAACTATCCGACCCCATTTAAGAATAACGCAAATGGAAGCACAAGGGTTTTGGGGTTTGTTCTCACAGCACATTTGTTGCAGGTTGCAGCACATTAATGCAGTAACGGATCATATTTCAAAGTAACGATTCGGTACTTCGAGTCAGAGTGAATATCCGTTAAGGTAAGCTGGGGTAACTGGACCCACGATTTAACTGGGCCATAGGCTATTTTATAAAAAACCGTTGATGTCTTTTAAGTTTTAGCTTTTGTCAACATTGCACCCCCATCTCTACTTCTTAAAACAACGTGTGTCAACTCAATCATAACTCTGCCTTTGCTGTGATAGGTTGCCGAAAAATTAGGATTTTTTATAAAACAACGTCCATTTGCTTGAAATTTTTCGGCTTTTTATTAAAATACGGTAAGTACTTTAATTAAACAATCTTTTTTTTAAAGATTAGACACATAAATACATTAATATTATTAGGTACCTATACATATTTACTTCATGTTTCAAATGTGATGCCGGTGTTCCAGTTACCCCATAATTTTTTCAAGAATTCGGTAACTGGGATATGTATCACGGTTAACTGACTGGACCATACGGGATTCAGTTACACGAACAGTTATAAATATCTTTTTGAGTTTCTCTTATTACGGGAAATTAATTTCTCCATTGTTTTTTTGCTTGTAATAAAGAAAATTACATAATACCTTATTAAAATTACATAATAAAGTTTAAAAACAGCATGTTGGTGGTATCAAACAAAGTGTGATAACTATGTGTGTTAAGTGTGATAACTATGTGTGTTAAGTGTGATAACCGTGTTAAGTGTGATAACTATACCTCGAAGTTTTACGATACAGATGAAGAAACGAAAATAATGGAAAGTGAGATTTTTAGAAAATTATCGAAACGAATAAAAGATAGCTCCGTTCGATATAATAATATGGTTACATTCTCCACAGGTTTATTGGACATATCAAACTTCCATTGTGGTAAATAAAAAATAGAATGAGATACTTATACTTACGTAGCCGTTTGTTCATACATTTATCTTGTTATTCTTCCCCTTAAAATACCCATGTAACTTTTATACTTACTACCTATACTAAAGTACATATACTCGGATATAAGATATAGTATAAGCCATCCCGGACGAATCTGGAGGACTCATTCATCCAACAACCTTTAACGATCACAGCATCTGGTCTTATATCTGAATCAACCCAACAGAATAAATCAAAGTTTCTTAGTCCTCCAGATTCATCCGGGATTAAAGCATTGGCGGCTTCAGCCAAGACACTCCTGGCCCGAACTTTTTCACCCAGTTGGAAATTTACAACTGCTAATCGTGAAGGATAGAAGATTTTACAAATTAAAAGTAATTATGCGCATTAAATGTGAAATTAATGGTATTTTTCCTACACTTTATTGTCTTTATTATACGGGGTGTCTACAAATTAGTTGGGCAAAAAAGTGATTTATTGAATGGAATTGACACCAAAAAAATTTAAGTCCATATTGTTGTAAGATAGAAAAACAGTTCAAGTTTACCATTGTCGCACATGTTCGATGCGACTTCCCTTCGTGACCCTGCAAATGTCCCATCGGTAAATCATTTCTTGCCACGGATTTGTCACCATGTTTCCGTCGATTAAATTAATTGCAGTTCAGGTTCTTGATATTAGTTCAGGAATGGATGCAGGAAGTGGCGGCTTGTACACTTGATCCTTTACAAAACCCTGTACACCGAAATCAAGCGGGGAAAGATCTTGTGATCGTGCTGGCCATTGAAAAACACTTCCTGTCGCCAAGCGATAGCATCAGTTATGACACCTAACGCCATCTATGAATAAACTTTGTCAATATTACTACTAGTCTGACTTTCAACTAGCTAATTTCAATAATATTTCGGAAGTTCTTAAGTTATGAAATTGCCAACTAATTTGCAGACACTTTGTATATTATTCTATGCTATATACAATTTAAAGTAATTTTTTTCAGTCCACTAGTGCAGTACAGTAGAACCTCTTTTATCCGAAACTCTTTTAACCAAAACTCTCGATTAACCGAAATCCCATTTTTGAAGCTTTTCTTTTTATTATTATTATGACATTCCTTGTGTGCAAAATCCATTTTGAAAGCTTTTTTTTTTTAAACTACCATATTCCTTATGTGCAAGCGGTCTTTTCCGAACTACGAATACATATAAATATTTTCAATCCCCTTTCTGAGAGTTCTTTGAATTTAACTTGAGCTCCCGTAAGCTGCGGAGTGGAACGAAGGAAACGAACAAATTAGCAATTCTGAAGCTTTTGATTGTTTTGCAAAAGGTTTGGCATGTCTGGAGCAGCAGAAAGACTGTGATACTGGTGAACGAATAATATTAAAAAACTCCGTGATAGAGCTTCAAAGCAGACAATCAAAACTGCGACAAACAAAACATTTTTTCAAACCCTTGTGATATATGTAAAAGGTACTTAATTTCAAAATTAAAATTCAAAAATTTTTCTTGTTTCTTGTTTCTATTGTGCTATTGCTTTATTTATATTAAGCACTTGTTACCATATTATGAAATATTGCATATATTTCTCCTTAATCTTAAAATGGAAGCATTCTCGATTATCCGAAAATTTCGATTTTCCAAAAGAGGGTCGGTCCTAATTACTTCGGAAAATCGAGGTTCTACTGTATAACTTTGTACTTCTCTAACTCCTTTGTCAGGGCCCCGTTAGACGTTGCTCCGTCCCTGGATGCAATGAGTTTGAAAATGGATTCTTCCGGTTTTTATTAATAGATATTCCACGCTTGGATTTCGGCCACCTCTTTCTGTCACGGTTCAGGTCTTGGATTAATCTCTACCATGCAACGATTGGATGTTTTAAACGTGACAGTTAAAGTACTTTATTTACCATTAATTGTTGATGTTTTTTTCGCTTGAATGATTTCATGGCATTTAAGAATTTCGCATTTATTTATTGAGAGAAAATAACTATGAACGATCATATTTTCGTAATCATGTCATTTTTTTTTCAACACTATTTGATATTTGATAACAGAATGAAAAAATAAATAAAATAAGATTAGTTCTTGGATTATTTTTTTTTAATCCTTAATATCTCATCAACTACATTGTAAAAAAGAAGAATGTAAAGTCTTAGAAAAACAAGTAAACTTCGTCCACTGATTCTAATTCATTATATTAAATATATCGGTACAAAAATGATATAAATTAATTTTTTTTAGTAAAAATTTTGCATGAATTAAACTTTAAGGATCATATACATACTAAATTAGCCCAAAACTTTCAAGTATTTTACATTAAAAGAATAAAGGCAAGTTATAATTTTAGAAGTTGGCCTCGAGTTTTTGTTTTATCAATTTCTAGAATGACACACGTCTCACAAACCCCACGAGTTTTTATTTTGATAATATCTAGAATGGCACACTGGGATTTCACAAACATCTAGTTTTAATTTTATCAATTTCTAGAATGACGCACTAGGGTCTTACAAACCCAGAGTTTTTATTTTGTCAATTTTTAGAATGAAACACAGGAGTTTCACAAACATCACGAGTTTTTATTTTGTCAATTTCAAGAATGACACACTAAGGTTTCACGAACCTTATAATTTCTAGCGGCTACTCAAACTTTGAATATAAAGTTATCCTTATTGTTCCAATGGGTTGACAGCTATTCGACACCAATTTCGATACCTTTTGGAATCGCTGCGAACTTTCGAATAGCTGTATGCGGGGAGATTGAGAGATTCAAGAACTTCCTAATTAATGCAATTTTTTACTTCCTGTCTATTTTCTTTTTTTCCCCTACCATTTACTCTATATAAAACTAACACAAATATAAAGAAAAAAACTTTAGTCAAAAAAATCTTTTGGGTTCTGTAGATCCCGGTGTATCAGATTTGTTCGAAAAATATATGTGTGTAATTTTCGGGCTAATACTATTTTTTTTTTCACTGTTATTGTTTTTCCATCTTTTTTCCTGTGATTTAGTCTGTATATAAAACTAAAACAATAATGTTTTTATCATTAATGTTTTTTTCATCCAAAAAACGTTTTGGGTTGTGTAGACCCTCAGTGTGTCAGAATCGCTCGAAAAATACAGTCGAACCCGGTTAAGACGCTCACGGTTAATACTCGATACCGCTTAATACGCGGATTTTTTTTCCGATCACTTGAACATCGCTTATAAGGCTAATGCAAAAATATCACGTTTAATACGCGAACAATTATTACGCCATCCCGCGTAATACGCGAAACTTTTTGCTGCTTTGATGGAAAAAAATCATGCTTAAGACGCGAATTCATTGATATGCGAATTCTTCATCTCTTCTCGAGTGTTGTCAATTTCGCGGATTTTTTTTTTTTTTTTTTTTTTTTTTTTTTTTTTTTTTAGATATAAAGCACTGTTTTCAAATATTATTTACTTTATTTAATAAAATATTAATTAAGGCTAAAATTACCAATTGGAAATGGTATTAGATATTTGAATAAAACAAAATTCCTCTAAACTAAGAAAACTGCAAATCTTCTTTGATTCCGCCCCTACCGTTCTTTGTCCCTCGCTTTATGTATGTTTTTACTGTAGTAGAGAGATACAGACGAATTAAGGTTACTCAGAGACGTCATAAAAAATTATTATTATTATCAGAGATGATCATACTTGTTAGTGAGATTTTAAATGTACGTTATATCACTATTATATTTTATAATGCATATTTATAGGCAACAAAAAATGAAACTCGTAAACATTAAACAAATAAAACTGCGGTTGAATAATTCTTTAAGGGGGCACAGGACGTTTGAGTTTGTCGAAACAATCAAAAACATTGCCTTCTTCAAAGTACCAAAACACAAACAATGTGCAATTAGAATCTTTTTTCCCCTTTCTGCCTAATAATATATATATCCTTAACTACATTATCCAGAAAAATAAATGTTGTACGTACAAAATTAATATTTAAATTTTAAATTTAAAAATTCATCTCACTAATGCGTGATTAAGACTCTGCATGATAAAACTCTAAATTATGCATATAGAAAACAATTTTTGTACAAAATAGAATCATAACACACCTACGTCTAACTTAAAACTAAAATATACGCAAAAAGTTTTGTTTAAAATTTAATTTTAGCACAAAAAAAAAGTTCAAAAATCTCAAAATTTTTTTCAAGTTTTTCAAATGCAAAAAAATAAGTAACCAAAATATGGGAATTTTTTTGGTTTTAGCCTGTAGATTATAAAGAAATGCATATTTAGGTATTTTTTTTAAAGCTGTTTCTTACATAGTTTAAAACTAACAGTGCGCGCAAGCTCCAAATTTACTAATCTGTGAAAACGCTTTTAAAAGTTTCAATATATACGGACTTTTTATTATACTCGCCTTCTATAAATGATTATAACTCAAGAAATAATGCAGATTTTTTAATGCGGTTTTTTGCATATTGTTGAGAAATTTTAAAACATTCAGAATAAAGCAAAAACAGAAAACTGGTTTTTCGAAAGTTTAAAGGTCCTGTGCCCCCTTAATTTTTCCTGTTTGCTATGCTAACAATACTCGTATAACAATATAATTTTTTACACAAAGATTAATAAGCATAGTTTTTTCTTATGTTAAAAAGAAGGACAAATTATAATGGTATACTCATTATTACAAGTATTAAGTTTCAAAGAGCTAATATTTTTTTCTTTCTGTTAAAAAAAAATTTAAATAGTAAGAAAATTATTTTTGTTGTGTTATTTTTCGTTGCAACGACAGTAAACCCATGTTGGAATCCATATTTTTTTCCGTTATTAATCCAGTCGGTCCTATGAAAAGAAACAATGAGTTAAAGGGGAATACAATCAAATGTTAATCTAATTGTACGTAAAAGACATAATTTTTGACCGTAAACATAAATCAAAGCTCTAAAGTTCATTTATATGATTAAATGTGTAAATAAGACCAGTTCCTGCAACGTTATACAAATCACGTTTAATACGCGATCCTGCTTAATACGTGACTTTTGTCCGCTCCCTTGAAACGCGTCTTAACCGGGTTCGACTGTATATGTGCGTCATTCTAGAGAACATATAGCGCACATATAAAATTTATTGGTGGGAGTTTGCCCCGTTTTAATCAGGACCTGATTAAAATAAGTTATTCAACCTCTTTCAGTGAAACTCTGGAGTTAGAAAAATATTCGACAAAACATGATAGAAATTAGCCTCAACGTGAAAAGTTCGATTGCATATTATTACTATATTGATGAAAACAAAAGTAAAAATTTACTCTTGTTCCATGCATCAACAAGTTATCCCTTAACTTCCGTGACAGAAATTGTCACAGAACTATTGTGAGCTGTCTATGTTCCCGCTCAATCGTGAGATGGATAAAAGACTAGGTTCACTCATAGGACGCTGTTTCTGTACTAAACATTTTGTACAGGACTATTCTAATTAAAATTCTCCTATGCAAATATCTCTAGTGCTAGTACTAAGGCTCTAAACGAAACAAAATTCCACTAGTATGTATAGTTAAACTGTGAAAATTGAAAATTTCAGCAAGCTGGGAGCCCGCTAACAGCAGTTAAGGAGTCTCAGGGCTCTTAAAGCTTCAAAAGTTTCGAAACTTTACTTTTTTAGATGTTAAACTACTATGTTTTGTGAACATTTTGATATAAATGTTTCCTTGAAATTCCCTTTAGAACAGAAGTTATGGCTTTTAGAATTATACACGCTCAATAACTGAAGCGGAGTTTCCGAAACTATTTTTCTCTAAATGACGTTTTTAGAAATAACGTGCACGATATCGCAAAAACTTCTGAATATTTTTTTATGAAATTTTCAAAACTGATGTTTCATGTTAGTCTAAATAAACAGAACCTAAAATTTACTTTTTATTGTCCAAAACAATATTTTTTTAGGTGTTTATACTGTTGAAATTTTCAAAATTTTGCATTAGAACTTTGTATTAAAAATATAAAAATGCTTTAAAAACAAATGTATTTAGGTTCAGGGTAATTATTATAATCTGATGTATAAGTGGGCACCAAACTTTTTACTCTGGTTGCAAAGTTTATTTTGTAACCCTGCGCGTAAGCTGCTATACCAATTTTAAGTTCGTCAGTTGTCTGATAGTTTGGACCCTCTATAAATGCTAATTCTCCATCTGGAAAATTTTTAAATACATGAAATGAAAGAACATTCTTGTATCTTTCATCCCAATAAAAATTTTGTTTTAAAATAAGATACATTTTAAGTTAATGAATGTTGAAAATGGCCTTTTTTTTTCATTTTTTCCAATTTTAAGAGTCTTGAGACTCATTAAGGATTAACCAATAATTGCTGTGACAGAAATTATTAAATGGCTATTGTGAGCGATCTCTGAGACCGCTTGATCAAAAAATGAAGAAAAGGCGGGATTAAATGATAGAATACTGTTTCTGTACTAAACTTTATGTACAGGACTGTTAGAATTAAAATTCACCTTTTTCAGATACCTATGGCTCAATAAGAAACGAAATTTCAATGATACCTCTATTGAAAATGAAATTTACAAGTTAAACAGTGTTATATAACTCATCAACGTAATCGAAGAGTAAATCCATATAAAGCGAAAGTTCTGTTACATAGTATTAAGAAATCAATGTATTTAACCCATTAAAGCCTGAATTTTTTGTTTTCTCAAATTTCTTGATAAAAACACTTTAAAATGTTGCAAAATGAACTGGAAAAATACTAAAAAAATTACCCTAAAATATTTTTGTATTTAATTGATAAAATATAATCGTACTAAATATGGGAATATCCATATGTGGAAAAATGCATAATTATACGTTTTGTCTGTATTTATATAAATTAAGCTTCTTAATTGTATATTATATACTATAATTG
This sequence comes from Maratus speciosus, assembly GCA_963932465.1. Lineage (NCBI taxonomy): Eukaryota > Metazoa > Arthropoda > Arachnida > Araneae > Salticidae > Maratus > Maratus speciosus. The sequence continues at coordinate 573,381,306 of OZ010790.1, read as the reverse complement.
GTATTTTTATGAACTATTAAAAAATTGTATCTATTTCTTTACGAAGACTAATAACATTATAAGTGTTATTAATAATAAAATAAGAATATCGCATTTGAGGCAAGAAAACAATTTATTTCATAATCATCTTGAAAAGAACTTTACATAAATAACTGTCCCCTAACTGGCTAATAGAAATATGTGCCCATTTGCGCCTAGCGTCCTATATTTTGTACGTTACAAAAATGCATAAAAAATAGGCTTGAACCTATAATTTCGCAATTTACAAAAATACGTATTTCAAAGAAGTCTACAAGCTAAGATTATAACTTATTTATTCGGATCCTTGGTACAAAAAATGCAAATAAACTTACATTTTATATTTCGCTATCTTGAAAAATAAAATACCTATAAACAACGGAAAAAGACTTTCATTTAAGCAAATTAACACCAATCTTATGCTGTCACCTCTCAGTAATAGATAAAGACATCTCTTCAATTGTCTTGAAGAAAATTATAAAACTTAGTTAAAATTCGAAACGTCCCAAAATTGGGACGCTAGGCATAACTGGATGACAAATGGAATTGTATTTTTCTCTATGCACCAACTTGAAAATGATTTCATCCTAAAATAAAACAAATTTATGTAGATAATTCAACTGAGCTCTTTAAAATATTTTTGTCTTAGCTGAATGAACAAATATATAAGCCGTATGTCATAGGTCTCTATAATGTTACGTATGAAGGACAGAAAAAGCTGTGTAATTTTGCTATTAAAGTAAATTATTTAACCTCTTTGAGCGTAACTTTAAAGTTAAGAGAAGCTTGGCGCTTTAAGAAAAAAAACGTTTACGAAATTGGACCAGGAAGTCATTAAATTATCATTACGACTTTCGTGAGTGACTAAGGTCAAAATAAAAAAATAATCATTTGTCTACCAGGAAACAGAAAAATCTGACCTTTCTTTATTCTCCATCAAAGAAATCGTAGTGTTGTACAGTAACTTCGTTAGCGCTTGGGGTGGCAATAATTTGTAAATTTTAATTTAAGGGGTACCCTAACTTTGTTGGTTCAAAATTGCGAAATTTCTTTTTTTTTTTTCTTAAAATGTAATATATGCACGAAAATCATATTTTGTTCGATAGAAATCGAAAGTGAGAACGCAGATTTAGAGCTATAGGAAATAAAACGCGACATAGTGAGCATAGTTGGAGAGATTTTTGTAATCCAATTAATATGTAATGCGATTGCAATTTAATGGCGCTTGATAGATTGCAATTAGAATTACATGTAATGGTAATAAGGAATTTTCAAATACGTTGGCATTACAATTGTAATCATAAACGTGTAAATTAACACTACATTATGGTAATGGTAATTGAAAAGTTATAATTACAATTATGTATAATGGTAATAATGCATTTCCTACTACATTAGAGCTACAATTATAATCATAAACCATATAGCTATCAAAAAAGCAGTAAACCAACGCTTAAAATGCACAAATAATGGGTGAAAAGCAGCAAACAGTTGTTTCGAATCTACAGCGAGATTCTTCTTCAGTGCTAGATAGGGAAAAAAGAACAGCGTGCTAGAAAAAGCAAGGCTGAGCAAAATGATAGACACAGACGCGCTGCCTTATATACCCTCTGCGGGTAGCGAAAGCGCCAGAAACAACCAATGAGAGAGAAGCAGTGGAAACGACTGGGTGGACAAGTAGCGACATCTACCGGAAAAGGAGAGAAAAAGAACCAAAAAAGAGGAAATTAAATTAATGCTTTCCAAATACTTGGAAAATCTGGAGTACTAGATAAGTCATTGACTAAAGAGTGAGAATTTTTAATGATGTGGTAAGCTTCCCAAAAATCAAGATCAAAGTTAGAAGAACATTTTTGGATAATGGTGGCTGAGCAAAAATCGAACCTATGTTGAGAAGACCAAGAATGTTGAGCAATAGAAGAACGTTTGAGCTCCTGATTTTTAACATAACCTTCATGCTCTTTTAAACGAAATCTAAGAGCACGTTTAGTCTGGCCAATATAAGAAAGACCACACTGGCAAGAGATTTGGTAAATACCCCAGTTATCTAGGTGATCAACAGGGTCTTTGAGATTTGAAAAAGAGATTTTATTAACAGGAGAAAGAATAACATTAAAATCAAACCTTCTTAAGATTTTAGCAACTTGCTGACTGATTTTAGGAAAAAATGGTAACACAACTGAAGTATTAGAGTTGGAATTAGAATGCTTTTCAGAATGGACGGGTTTCGTCAATTTCTTATAAATAGAATCAATAATATTAGAGGAATAACCACGATCAACAGCAATAGCTTTGAGGTCATTAAGTTCAGCACTAAGTAACTGAGGAGTAGAACAAACATTGGTGGCCCGAAAAACAAAAGTACTGAAAGCAGCGAATTTCTGGTTAGGGGGATGAGAAGAATGCCTGTGAGGTGGGAGACTGACAGCAAAAGGTTTACGAAAGACGGTAGTCTGAAAGCCATTTTCACAACGAATAACAAGGACATCGAGGAAAGAAAGACAGTTATTGGTCTCAATTTCAGAGGTAAATTGAACGCAGGGATCAATGGAATTCATAATAGAGAGAATATGATTAATATCCTAATTTATTTCAACCAGGACATAAACATCATCAACATAACGAACATAGAACGGAAATTTTAAAATTTCAAAAAGTTTGACCTCAAAATAGTGCATATAAATATCGCATAAAATTGGACTAAGAGGATTACCCATAGCCAAACCATCAATCATGCGGAAGAAATTACCATTGAAAACAAAAGTATTTTGCGACAAGCAAGCGCGAGTGAGAAGGATAAGTTCCTCGATTTCAAAATAAGAGAAATGGAATTCACAAAGCCTCTTCTTGAGGCAATCTAAAGCCCCCTCAACCGGAACAATTGTAAATAATGATTTAACATCAAAAGAAACCATCATGTGACCCTGCGGCTTAAAATTATGAAGATTTTTAACAAAATCAAAAGAATTCTTAACAGTGAAACAGTTACTGCTCAAAAGTGGGGGAAAAAACAGAAACTAAATATTTGGCAAGCTTATAAGAAGCTGAACCGATACTAGAGACAATAGGTCTAAAAGGAATGCTAGTTTATGGACCTTAGGTAAAGCATAAAACCTGGCACAATGCGCAATAGATGGGATAAGAGACTTCTTAAAGTTAGCAGGAATAATGGAAGAAGACTTGATGGCAGACTTAATAGAGTTAATTTCACTAGTGGAAGGGTCTTTGCGGATGTCCACATAAGGACCATCTTTAATTAATTTATGGGATTTTTCCAAATACGAAGATTTGTCGAGAAGAACAAACTGACCACCTTTGTCAGCCTTAGTAATGATTAAGTTTGGATCAGAACGCAAATTTTTCAGACATTGTTTAACTGGATTTTTAAAATTGGGCTTATAACTGGGCTGGCTTTAAGATTGGGCTTTTATTGGGCTATTTTAACATATAGCTATCATTACTTTACGATAATGGTAATTGAGAAGTTTTAATTAGAATTACGTGAAATGTGAACTTTAAATTTTTAAATTGGTTAGGATTACAGCTGTACATGAGAAAATTAACATTAACCCATTTAAGCCTGAATTTTTGTAATCTGAAATTTGTTGATAAAATCCCTTTAAAATGTTGCAAAATGAACTGGAAAAATACTAAAAAAAAATTACACTAAAATATTTTTGTATTTATTTGATAAAATGTAAACGTACTAAATACGAGAATATCCATATGTGGAAAAATGCATAATTATATGTTTTGTCTAAATTGATATAAATTAAGCTTTTAGGTAGCTTTCTTTACAAAAAAGCTACCTATTGCAGCCGTTCGGAGGAAAGCGATTTCAAAAAATTTTGGTATATTTTCATCGATCATGACCCCCAGACCCCGAAACCACCCTCCGTTCAAAATTGATATATATATATATATATATATATATATATATATATATATCTGACCTATGTCACACTGTAACTACCGTAATTTTGAACCGATTTCGATGTAATTCGGTGTGTACATAGTACATACAAATGTCTCGACCGAGTTCGTTGGCCAGCTTCATCCGCCGTTTTGTTTCAAAATTTCGGCCATTTAAAATTTTTAAAAAAATTTAAAACTTGAAATGTGGTACCAAAAAATTAAAAATGGAAAAATATTTTTTTCTTATGTATTTGACCTTTATACAAAGATTCCGGAGCAGTTTTTCTTTCGTCTATATCTTAAAAAATGGCTGAGTTATAGCATTTTGAATTTCTAGCGTGGCTGACATTTTGAAACGTCCTGAATTTTGTCACGCGATAAAAGGCGTATATATGAACCGATTTGGATGTAATTCGGTGTGTACATAGTACATACCAATCTCTCGACCGAGTTCGTTGGCCAGCTTCATCCGCCATTTTGTTTCAAAATGGCGGCCATTTAAATTTTTTTTAAAAATTTAAAATTTGAAATGTGGTACCAAAAAATTGAAAATGGAAAAATATTTTTTTCTTATGTATTTGACCTTTATACAAAGATTTCGGAGCAGTTTTTGTTTTGTCTATATCTTAAAAAATGGCTGGGTTATAGCATTTTGAATTTCTAGCGTGGCTGACATTTTGAAACGTCCTGAATTTTGTCACGCAATAAAAGGCGTATTTATGAACCGATTTGGATGTAACTTCGTTTATACATAGTACATATCAATGTCTCGGCCGGGTTCGTTGGCCAGCTTCACCCGCCATCTTGTTTAAAAATGGCGGCCATTTAAATTTTTAAGAAAAATTTAAATTTGAAATGTGGTACCAAAAATTGAAAATTGAAAAAATATTTTCTTCTTATGTGTTTGACCTTGATAAAAAGATTCGGGAGCAGTTTTTCTTTCGTCTATATCTTAAGAAATGGCTGAGTTATAGCATTTTGAATTTCTAGCGTGGCTGACATTTTGAAACGTCCTGATTTTTCTCACATAATAACAGGCGTATTTATGAACCGACTTGGATGTACCTTGGTGTGTACATAGTACATACAAATATCTCGACCGAGTTCGTTGCCCAGCTTCATCCGCCATCTTGTTTCAAAATAGCGGCCATTTAAAAAAATTAAAAAATAAAAAAAATTACATGAGATACCAAAAAATTGGAAAATGAAAAAGATTTTTTCTGTATGTGTTTGACCTTAATACAAAGATTCCGGAACAGTTTTTCTTTCGTCTATATCTAAAAAAAAATGGCTGAGTAATAGCATTTTGAATTTCTCTTGTGGCTGACATTTTAAAACGACCTGATTTTTGTCACGCGATAACAGGCGTATTTATGAACCTATTTGGATGTAACTTGGTCTGTACATAGTACATACCAATGTCTCGACCGAGTTCGTTGGCCAGCTTCATTCGCCATCTTGTTTCAAAAGGGTTGCCATTTAAAAAAAATTAAATTTAAAATTCAAAATGAGGTATTAAAAAATTGGAAAATGAAAAAGATTTTTTTTATGTGTTTGGCCTTGATACAAAGATTCCGGAGCAGTTTTTGTTTCTGAAAATTTGTTCTTTTGTTGATATCTTAAAAAATGGTTGATTTATAGCACTTTGAATTTCTAGCATGGCTAACATTTTGAAACGATCTTGTATTTGTCGCGCGATAACACACGTATGCGCCTATTTCGATGTAAGAAGGCATGTGGATAGTATACATCAACACCTCGACCAAGTTCGCTGGCCAGATTCATCAGCCATCTTGTTTAAAAATGGCGGCCATTAAATTAAAATATATATATATATTTAAAGTGAGGTGCAAAAAAAATTAGAAATTGAAAAAGGTTTCTTTCTTAAGTATTTGATCTTGATATAAGGATTCAGGAGCATTTTTTGTTTGTCTTTACCTTAAAAAATGGCTCAGATATAGCAGTTTCAATTTCTATTGTGGGTGACATTTTGAAAAATCTGATTTTTTGCATGCGACAGCACTCCTATATATTAACCGATTCCGATGTGAGTGAGCATGTGCACAGCAATTACTAAGGTCTCGACCAAGTTCACTGCTTAGCCTCATCCACCATGTTGTCTTAAAATGACAGGCACTTTAAGAAATTGCCGAATTTGGCAGCCAAATATAAGTTACTTTAAAGAAAAGCAGCTTGGATAAAGCTGACTAATTTCGCGAAATTCTTATTCATTATATTGATAAAAATTAGTATTGAATCTCCTATATTCGGTTTCCACTAAATTGAGCTTCGTGTGTTTGCATGATATAAGTTGGCTTTTTTAAAATAAGGATTATGAAAGCTACCTCTTCCTCCCGGCACTGGCCGGAAGGACTTTTTTAAATTGCATATTATATACTATAATTAGTATTTTTATAAACTATTATAAATATATATTTATTTCTTTACTGAGACTAATAACATTAAGTACTATTAATAATAAATTAAAAATAATCGTATATGAGGCTAAAAAACAAGTTATTTCAAAATCATCTTGAAAAGGACTTTACATAAATAACTGTCCCCTAAATGGCTAATAGAAATAGGTACCCATTTGCGCCTAGTGCTCTAAATTTTGCACGTTATAAACATGCATAAAACATAGGCTTGAACCTATAATTTCGCAATTTAAAAAAATACGTATTTCAAAGAAATCTACGAGCTTAGATTATGACTTATTTATTTGGACCCTTGATACAAAAAATACAAATAAACTTACTTTTTACATTTCGCTATCTTGAAAAATGAAAAATCTATAAACACCGAAATAAATATCAATCTTATGCTGTTATCTCTCGGTAATAGATAAAGACATTTCTAGGCATTTACTTCAAAGAATTTTCATGTTGTAAAGAAGTATAAAATTATAAAAAAAAAAAAAAATATTAAAATTCAAAACCCCCCAAAAATGGGACGCTATAGCCATAAATGGGTTTAAATGATATTACTGAAATGATAATTAATAAGTTTTAGCTAGAATTCAATTTTAATAATGATCAAATAGAATTTCCAAACTAGTTACGATGGTAATTGTAATTATGAACTGAACAATTACCCGCACAATAATGCTGTGGTAAAGAGGAATTTTAGAATTAGAACAACATTCGTAATTTTGAATAATGACCATTATGCTATAATTTAAACTTTTAACTGCTGTTAGCGGTTTCTGAAACCGCTGCTATTTTCCAATTCCACAATGTAACTTGCAACTTTCAGTTTAACTGCAGATGCTACCGAAATTTCGTTTCGTATGGTGCCCTAGTTCTATCGTTAGATAATTCTGATAAGATGAATTTTAATTACAATAATCATGTTCTAATCATGTTCATAAAGTTCAGTACAGAAACAGTTACAATTCATTCACTTTTCGATCAAGCGGAAACAGAGACAGAGTAGCTATGCGACAATTTCTCTAACACTTTGGGGACGAGCGACCGGTATTCGTGCTCAGAATCTGTGATTACTCTCACCAGTAAAATTGTATTGTAAATTTTGCCTTATTTAATCCAAGCATTTTCCCGATTCAATTAGGCAAAAATTTCTGTTTTAAAAATCCGGTGAATAAAGATTAAAAATTCTGTAAAAGACGCTCGTCCCGAAGGGGTTAAAGGTTCATAAGAAGGTTGGAAGTGGGGCTAAACTAACAACTTAAAAAAAAACAAACAAAGAAACAAAATAAAAAAAAAACAAGTCGGAAACTGCACGTCAAACGTGGCAAATGATGTGCGTTCGTACTATAATTAGTTTTATAAATATTCAGATCTTGACGCAATAGCTGTTGCACTCTTATGCAGAAATGCATGAATACGAAATTTATTACGATTCTATATATTACATTCAGTAATATGCAAATAATAGGACTCGATCTTAAATAGGATGTCATCACCATGGAAACCTAAAAACATTACCTAACATGGGGTATCATTGAATTAATGACGTATGATACGGTTTGATAGAATGAAGAAATTTTTTTATTAATATCTTTTAATACTTTTCAATAAAGTTGAAAAGTGTTTATGCATGCAGTTTGTCTGTCCGTCTGTCCACGCTCCAACTCAACGTAAATAGACTCGGATTTTCATGCAATTGATAAAGGTTATTTAGGATCACCAAAGCAAGTTTGGTATTGTATATGAAGCATGTGGGATTAATAGTTCATTTACAGGGGCAGTCAAAAGTATGCCCTTACATTGTGGTATATGGGGGAAAATCGTTTGCAGAGTATTTTAACGACATTACGCTATTTCAAATATATTGAAACTGATATAAATCACTGAATTTCACAACGATCACATTAGAACAGGGCATTCATAGCATTTTTTATTCATTTACAGGGACAAACAAAAGAAATCGGTTACAGTACTATCTTTGAGTAATAATTGCTAGAGAATACGCTTTAAAATTTGGTATGTGCTTTTAAATCTAATTAATTTTTGGCATGTTTCTCGTTATAGATAAATTTTACACCTCATACACAGGACTGCACAAAAGTATGTGTGTGTGTACCGTTCTCCTTATTAGAGGAAATTGCTGAAGGAGAATGTTAAACTGAAGTATATGTATTTCTTAAGTGAAGAAAATTTTGGCATGTATGTAGTTAGTAGATAAAAATCTGTATATCCTATACAGGGCTGGTGAAAAAATTCGGATAGTTTTATGATTGTAGGTGGAAACAGCTGAAATTGGGTTTTGAAATGTGTTATGCGTTTCCATAGGGTTGAATTAGACGTAATTTTTTAATTTTTTAAATGGTGCAGTTTTGTTACATTATTCTGAATGTGTTGGGAAGTGTTTCATAATTTATGCTTAACGCATGATTTTTTCTTTCTTGTTAAGTTTTGATTCGGGTTTCCTAAAATTTGAAATGATTCGACAAAATTCTGCAACGATTATTTATATTAAATTTCAAATCATTCGGTTGGGTAGTTTTTCGCTGTTACAGACGGACAGACAGACGGATAGACCAGACAACGAATATAGGTGCTACGTATTTATTAAACTAGCAAACGCCATGCTTTGTTTGGATTCGCGAAGCATTATTTAATAAGATAAATATTTAAAAGTAACAATATTTTTTTGTATTATTCTTCCAGCTTTATTACGCAAAAACGTTATTTTATGTTTTGGCGCATTTAAATTTTTGAAACGTAAATTCAGCCAAATAACTAAGAATTTCCTCAGAATTTTTTATTTATGATATAAGACTGGTGTACAAATAAAAATATTTTCGAAGCAAAATTGTGCACAATATTTATGCAACGAATTTAACAATTAATTTTATTTGTTTACAATTCTTTTGTTGCCACTTTACAAAATAAATAAATAAATAAAAAAATAATAATATAATTCTCTTAAAATGCGTAAGTATCGTCTGCGTAAATGATTCCGTATAATTAGAATAAATTGTGTATTTGAATTCTTAACACTGAAAAATACTTTTATTACTGAATTTAAATAATTGAATTTTCACAAATTTTAATTCATTAAAAATATGCTATAATTTTCATAAAAAAAGGTATTTTAAAAATTTCATAAAAGGAATCGTAACTCCATGATTTATTTTTTCTTCTGAAAATATACGTGTTTCATTTTTTATTTACAAAAATGCTTCCGTAATGGAAAAACATGTAAAATAAATTAATTAAAATAATACATTTTTTAACGCTATTCTGTAAAAAAAAATAATATTGTGCAAATCTACAGATCATAATTTATTTTTATGTTTAATTTCAAGTCTAAATGCTGAATAGTTTTTTTGTAAAGTGTACGACAAAATGTAATTGGTGTAGCCTAGTAGAGGATTCGCTTCGCTCATCCTAATTATGTCCCAATCGCGCCCGTCGGCCTAATCGTTCGGAGTTTTCTTCGAACCATGGATTTCCATGCATTAATACGGGTTAGGTTCCCTTAGAAAGACCCCCACGAAGGGCACTTCCCCTCGGGCCTATATCCCTAGTGCAGATAATCGGCCGTCACAAAATCAACCAACCAACCAACCATCCTAATTATGAACGCACCTTAAAAAGAAAAATGAGACTATACGATCTATGAAGGACGAAGGCCTACCGTGTCGAAACCTTTTTACATGACCATAGATAGTACCTGGTTCGAATCCTGACCTGCGCAATTTTTCACCCAGTTTAGAAAAGTTCTCGAGAAAAAAGAAAACTCGTGTGATTTAATTAATCAAGTGTAATTGCATATCCTGCATTTACTGGAGTTCTGTTACCTGCGATTTATGAGTAGAATTACGTATCCGGCGTTTCTTGGAGTTTCCATTACCTGTGATTTATTCTGTGTAGCTGATTAAGATATCAGACCATATGTCATAATCATTCAGGTTTCTGGGTGAATTGTGTGTCTGCCAGATTTTTCCGGTGTTGCTCAAATGGCAGAGTATTGGCAGCTTCAGCCGAAAGGTCCCTGGTTCAAATCCTGACCTGAACACTTTCTCACTCAGTTTGGAAAAATTATTTCATTTATCTCTAGTCATATATTGATGCAAACTACCTGCAAAACCGATTTTAGTGGTTATCTGGTAGGTTTACCATTGTGTTTTCCTGCTCCCAATCCTCCATGTTTTCATACCTTTGGGTGCAGGAAAACACAATGTTAAACCTACGAGTCAACCACTAACATCGAGTTTGCAGGTGGTTTCCACCAAGATATGACTTGGTAGACCAGTTGCATTTTAATATGCTAATCGAGTTCCGTCTAAAGCTGGAATTTCAGCCTTTAACTCGATGAGGTGATGGTCAGTACCGTCGTCTCCAGGTCTATGACATTATATTGCATTCCATTATAAAATACAATTTTAATTAATTTCACTGCTGAAAAGTAGTTGAAAAATTAATTAAAATTGTATATTCACCGATGCTGGGTTCATTTGCGTCTCATGTTACGCCGCTAAATTGTGTGCTCATGAAGACTTTTCCATCTAGTGCGACTTATATAAGTGAGAGATGCCAAGCTGGGAATCGTCCTTGTGGCTTAGTGGTAGAGCACTGGAGATCTATTCCAGGGGCCCGGGTTCGATTCTCGGCTTGGACATTTTTCACTAAGTTGGTTTACGCCTTGTTAGCATTGTGATAAATCACGTCTTTAATATTCATTATAAAATAGTCTACAGTGAATTCCCTTTAGTGCGGTCTTTCTGAGGAGAACGTTTTTCGTTTACACTAATGGAAGTCGATAAACGATTTAAACGATGTAAATATCCCTTGCGTGGAATGAATTTAATTTAGTTTTTCACAAAAAAATTAGATAAAATAATAATTTTTACCAACAAACAACTTCTTATTTAATTCAGTTACTTTAGTTATAAAAGAAGCTAATGACAATTAGTTAATGCAAAAGAATGGATTTCTCAGAACAAACAAAACTTGCAAAAGATTTGCCGTACTTAAATAATTTAATTTTAATTAATTTCGTACTTTTCTTTGGGATAGTGAAACAGATGATCTTTTTTACCACTCCATTTTCCTGTTTAACGACACACTCGAAAGAATAAACTATTTAATTATATGTTGATTGGTAATATCGGCGCCGTTAGCGGTTTTTAAAATGCTCACGTGTTTGGTGGTGGAACATTTTCTTTTTCTACATAACGGGTCACTAACTATTCATTGATCTCTCAATAACTAAAGTAATACCCAAAATAACTTTTAAGGTATCTGCCTACGTTTGGAGCGCTTTTTAAATTAGTTGTATGTACCAATCCCAAAACTTTCTTCTATCTCATACATGTTAATATTTAAAAATGTAATTACACAGACTTTACAACATACTTATAACTACTTAAAAGGTGACACAAACATATAAAAATATTATTTAATGCAACCCTCAGATCTTTCGAACACACACGCGTTCATTTTCAACCGGAAAAGATGACTGGATGATTAGAAAATAAATTTTAAAAACAAAAACAAAATAGTACGCATGCGCAAGCGGAGTTCAGTCCATTTCTTTGCACAGGGGTGAAAAGATCAGTTCATATTATGAGGAGTTCTTGAAATATTTAGGATATTATACCAAATCGCGGGAATATTATAAGAAAGGACATCGCTACAAACAGTATCGCTTCTAAGTAAAATTTCTATGGATTCACGGATTATTGAAGAGTAATAGTTAGATGTTGAAATGATCATTTTAGCTTTTTCGAAGTTTATCTTAATATTTTCTTTTTGATGCACTCTGGATAAAGCTGTACTTGGTTTGTTAAACTTGATATCAGAAAAGTGCTTTTTTAATCTTTCTTTAAATTTTCGAGATGTCATACCAATATAAAGTAAACTCTCATGTTGTTCTGTACTGAATGGGATTATGTAAACTCCTGCTTTTTCATAATTGGGAATTGGATCAATTTTACTGTGAATCAATTATTTTATATTGGTACGACATCTGGAAAATTTTGCGCTTTGCGCATGCGTACTATTTTGTTTTTGTTTTTAAAATTTATTTTCTATTCAGTCAGTCATCTTTTCCCTCTGAAAATGAACGCGTGTGTGTTCGAAAGATCTCAGGGTTGCATTAAATAATATTTTTATAAGTTTGTGTCATCTTTTAAGTAGTTATAAGCAAGTTGTAAAGTCTATTAATAACAAGGTGAAAATTTTCTTCAGAGACTAGTTTTTAATACAGTGTTTTGACTCTATTGAAGTTAAACATGTTAATACTTCAATATTATTAGTTCAATAATATACCAACTTTGATTTTCATCTCAAATTTCTGCTTTTGTCAATTAATCGGAGTAATAACGAGTTAATCTCCATCATGATATTTATTAAAATCATTAGGTTTTCGTTATTCTGTTGTACATCAGCTGTTTGCGAATAGCCGGCTTAGCAGGATGCGAGTTCCCGTCGCTGCACGATCCGCTGATGGACAATAGGACTACGAAAAATACAGAAAATTATTCAAAAATCGCTATCAAAGCGCCCCTTTCAGGCGGAATTTTTCCAATTGCAAGGAAGACCTGCTGGCCATAGCCAAAAAAACACACGCAAAAATTTGGTTCAATTCTGTGCATAACTTCACTTTTCGTTGGTACAATAAAGAAAATGGCACTAAAATCGCTATCACAAATCGCTTACAGCGGAATATTTTCAAATTCAAGGAGAAACTGCTACCTATATCTAAAAACATACGGGGCATTCTCACAATCTTTTAACTTTCATATCCCTGAATAATAATTTTTTATTTAATACACTGTTTTGTGTTTTTTTTTATTTCATATCATTGGGAACATCCCAATGTATGATTGCACAACAATATTAACGAGATAAATAAGTTTTGGACGATGTTGGGGGTCTAAACACATGGAAAACTCATCTACCGTCCCGTGTCCCTGATGCTGATTTTGAAGTTTGGAGCTGTCTGGATAAAATTGTTTCAATAAAAATAATTCTATGTAATTTTTTTCTGAAGCTGTAACTATTTTTTTTACATAAATATGTGGCTAAAAATTAACCTGCACACATTTTTAGGGTTGATATTATTTTTTGAACTCTGTCCCTGGGTTTTAGATTTTTTACCATCCCTCTTCTAAAATGATACAGAAAATCACTTCAGATGCAGCGACGGAATTTTTTTTCCAGTTTTTGCTCATGCAGAAGTATGCTAGAGAAAGACTATCTAAAATTCTTTGACAGGAAATTTACTGTAGAATATAAATAAGCATTTAAGTATCAATTTCAAGCACCTTGGCTTTATTGGTAGTCTTACCGTCCGCAAGGTTTAATCCTGCAATTTTCGAGGTAAATTAGTTATTTTTCTTAATTTAATCCAATGTAAATAACTGTTTCTAAAAATCAATGAACATTTTCGCTACCACTTAGTCTTAACATGATCTGCCTAAAATAGGTGGTAAGTTTCCTTGCTGTTCCATCCTTACCGTCCCTTTATCCCCATTTTGTTCATTTTTCCCCATTTTGTTCCTTTTTTCCTATACCATACTCTTTTTTTTTTTTTTTACATTACCGTCCCTTATTTAACACCCCTTTAAGACAATGTTATACCAAAATTTTTCACTAAAAATACTACATTGTCATTATTTCTTATTTGAATGTCCTGTGGGTACTATGCGAATTCATTATAAGTAAAAAATTAGAAGAAAATAAAAAGTTATAGGGGTAAAATGGTAAGGAAAATTAAACTCGCAAGTTTAACTTAAACCTCAGTTAAATAATTTTTTTTTCGCTGCTGACCATTTTTTCTTTATTTTGAATCATTATAGCATTCGTTTATCAGATTAAAATGTTATTTTAGCAAGTTTAATTTCGCCAGATTTTTTTTCTCAAAAGTCAAAAGTTTGTGAGAATGCCTCATACACAAAAAATTTCTTTCAATTCTATGGATATTCTATAACTTCAATTCTATTCTATAACTCAATTCTATAACTTTATACACAATTCGATGGTACAATAACACGCACACAAAAATCGTTATTACAGTGCTCCTTCCGGGAGAATTTTTTCAAATTCAGGGAGGACCTGCTTGGCTTAGCCAAAAACATACACAAAAAAGTTGGTTTAATTCTATGAATAACTTTATACACTTTTCTGTGGTACAATAATGAAAATGGCAAAAACATCAATATTACAGCGCCCCCTTCCGGCGGAATATTTCCAAATAGAAGGAGGACCTGCTTTCCACAGTTAAAAACATACTCAAGAAATTTGGTTCAATTCTATGCAAACTTCATACACTTTTCGATGGTACAGTGGCGACCCACGGGCAGACGGACAGAGAGACAATTTGTATAAACATGTTTTGGGGGATCTCTGGTCCCTAAAACATGTAAATCCGTCGAAAAAAAATTCAATTATAATGCCTTCTTCTATTGAAGATAGAATATCTTTTTAATTCTTTTTATTCAATTTGTTAAATTTCAATTACTTAAAAAATAAATTAAATTACAAGTTATTTACCCTTTGATATAACTTACTTCTGTCCTTTAACTTTTTTATAAGAGCCGTGTCAAAAGTTAAATAAACAGCATAACATTCTTCATAATATTATTAAAAAATTGTGTTTTTCAGCAAAATTTCATGCTTATGCGAGACATCGTACACTCCATTCAACAAAGTATATTTCAATTTTCTTTGTATTAAATACTACTATTACACTTACCTGTACACTGAACTAAGAGTTTTACAATATTATACAATATTCAACATATATATTTACAATATTCAAAATTAATTGAATTATTTCAAAATAAGTCAAAAAATACATATTTTTACTTTCTTCTATCTTCAATAGAAGAAAGTATTGTAATCGAAATTTTTTTTCGACTTCCGGTTTTAGACGGATTTACACGTTTTAGCGGTCAGAGACTCCCAAAAACATGTTTATAGAGAACGTCTGTCTGTCCGTGTGCCAGTCGCATTGTATCATCAAAAAGTATATGAAATTATGCATGGAATTGAACCAATTTTTTTAAAGCTTTTGGCTATGGCAGCAGGTCCTCCCTTAATTTGGAAAAAATCCGTCGGAAGGGGCGCTGTAATAGCAATTTTTGTGCGATTTTTGTGCCACTTTGAATATTATACCATCGAAAAGTGTATGAAGTTATACATAGAATTGAACCAAATTTTTTGTGTATGATTTTGGACATAGCAAGAAGGTCCTCCCTGAATTGGGAAAAATTCCTCCAGAAGGGGGCGCTGTAATGGCGATTTTTATGCCATTTTCAATATTGTACAATCGAAAAGTGTATGACGTTATGCATAGAATATAATTAAATTTTTTGTTTATGTTTTTGGCCATGCCAAGAAGTTCCTCCCTGAATTTGGAAATATTCCACTGGAAGAGGGCACTGCAATAGCAAATTTTGTGTAATTTTCTTGATTTATCGTAGTTCTATTGTACACCGGCGGCTCGCGTATCGACGGGAACTTCGCATCCTGATAAGCCGGCTATTCGCGAATAACTAATATATGAGAATATCGGAAAACTGTTGATTTTGATAAATATCATGATATAGATTAACTCGTTTTTACTCAGATTAATCGACTGAAGCAGAAATTTAAGATGAAAGTCAATGTTGATATAGTATTGAACTAATAAAAGTCCTTCCGGCCAGTGCCGGGAGGAAGAGGTAGCTTTCATATTCCTTATTTTTAAAAAGCTAGCATATGTTATTCAAACACACGAAGCTCAATTTAGTGGAAACCGATTATAGAAGATTCAATACTAATTTTTATCAATACTAAATCATTATGAATGAGAATTTCGCGAAATTAGTCAGATTTATCCAAGCTGCTTTTATTTAAAGTAACTTATATTTGGTTGCCAAATTCGGCGATAACTTGAAGTGCCTGCCATTTTAAGACAATATGGAGGATGAGGCTAACCAGTGAACTTGGTCGAGACCTCAGTAATTACTTTGCACTGCACATGCTCACTCACATCGGAATCGGTTGATATATACGAGTGCTGTCGCAGGCAAAAAATCAGATTTTTCAAAATGTCACTCACATAAAGAAATTCAAACTGTTATATCTGAGCCATTTTTTTAAGATAAAGACAAAATAAAAAATGCTCCGGAATCCTTATATCAATGTCAAATACTTAAAAAAGAAACCTTTTTCAATTTCTAATTTTTTTTGCACCTCACTTTAAATATATATATATTTTTAATTTAATGGCCGCCATTTTGAAAAAAGATGTCGGATGAGGCTGTCCAGCGAACTTGGTCGAGACATTGCTATATGCTATCCACATGCCTTCTTACATCCAAATCGGTTCATAAATACGCCTGTTATCGCCTGACAAAAATCAGGTCGTTTCAAAATGTCAGCCACAATAGAAATTCAAAATGCTATAACTCAGCCATTTTTTTAGATATGGGTGAAACAAAAACTCATCCGGAATCTTTGTATTAAGGTCAAACACATAAGAAAAAAATCTTTTTCATTTCCAATTTTTTGGTACCACATTTCAAATTTTAAATTTTTAAATTTTTTTTTAAATGGCCGCCATTTTGAAACAAGAAGGCGGATGAAACTGGCCAACGAGCTCGGTCGAGACATTGGTATGTACTATGTACACACGAAGATACATCAATATCGGTTCATAAATACGCCTGTTATCGCGTGACAAAAATCAGGACCTTTCAAAATGTCAGCTACGCTAGAAATTCAAAGTACTATAACTCAGCAATTTTTTAAAGATATAAACGAAACAAAAATTGCTCCGTAATCTTTGTATCAAGGTGAAACACATAAGAAAAAAGTATTTTTCCATTTTCAATTTTTTTGTACCACATTTCAAATTTTAAATTAAAAAAATTAAATGGCCGCCATTTTGAAACAAGATGGCGGATGAAGCTGGCGAACGAACTCGATCGAGACATTGGTATGTACTATTTACACACAAAGGTACATCCATATCGGTTCATAAATACGCCTGTTATCGCGTGACAAAAATCAGGACATTTCAAAATGTCTGCTGTGCTAGAAATTCAAAGTGCTATAACTCAGCCATTTTTTAAGATATAGACAAAACAAAAACTGTTCCGGTATCTTTGTATCAAGGTCAAACACATAAGAAAAAATATTTTTCCATTTTAAATTTTTTGGTACCACATTTCAAATTTTAAATTAAAAAAAAATTTAAATGGCCGCCATTTTGAAACAAGATGGCGGATGAAGCTGGCCAACGAACTCGGTCGAGACATTGGCATGTACTATGTACACACCAAGTTTCATCCAAATCGGTTCATAAATACGAGAGTTACAGTGTGACAAAAATCATATATGTATATATATATGGATATATATATATATATATATATATATATATATATATATATATATACATATACATATAGTATATATATATCAACTTTTGAACGGAGGGTGGTTTCGGGGTCTGAGGGTCATGATCGATGAAAATATACCAAAGTTTTTTGAAATCGCTTTCCTCCGAATAGCTGCGCTTTTTGTAATGAAAGCTACCTAAAAATGAAATATTGATATTTGTAACAACATTTTTAAATATTTAGATATAGGGTAACTCCGGGAGAGTCGCCGCATAAGGGATAGATGCCGCACCCCTTGTATTTCTTGTAATTATCGATAGATGGTTGTCAAACGCACAGTATAGCACGCATAGCAAGGAGATTATTTTTACCAGTGTATAGCGTGAATCCCATTTCGATGTTTACTTGTAGAAGTACAATCCTTAATTTGACGTAAGTACATGATTTCACTGTCTAAACTTTTAAACACGTTATGTTTAAATACTTTTTATACACTAATTACTAAATGCATGCATGATTTAGAACTCAAAACTAAGTGTAGCGTTTGTATAGAGTACTGTGTGTATAGTTACGCCATCTCCCTTACCAATGGCAGGTAACTGTGAGGGCCGACGTCTGCACCATGCAAAATGAGATACATGCCGCACTGCTATTCCGGTATACATGCCGCAGTTTCTTTTGTACGGGATGATTAAGTGTTATTAACTTTTCCTTTGCTTTTTGCACAGACTAACCATGTTAGTCATGTTATTACGTTTACTAAAACCAAAGGAGGAAAAGGGGAAATGAAAAGTAAGAAGGACAAGAAAGATGCAAGTCAAGAGGATAATAATGAAAAATTGGATTACATGTAGCGCAGACGTTCTTTGCAAACTACTCCAAAAAAGAGGAAGTGTAATTGGCTTCGTTGCATCATGTGTTTAAATGTAGTTACAAAAAGACTGTATTTTTTCGACACTTTTTCTGTAGATTGTTGTAAAAAAAACAGGCCTCTTAACCCATTCGAGACCATAGGTGCGTATAAGCACTTTCATAAAGAGCTTACAAAATTTGTTTCTGGCACCAGTAAAAAGGAAATGCAATATTTGCTTTGTTTAACTGGAGCATTTTCATGATTATTTAAGTAAAGGTGACTTCTTTTAAAAAAGTGGTGCCAACGGAATAAAATTTGTGTAAAAGCCACCGGTCCCGAAAGGGTTAACAAATAAATTATGTAAACACAATTTTACTTTTTTTTTCCCTTTCTAATACATTGATGTTACGTTGTTGCTGAAATAACAATTAAAATTTAATGTAAAAAAATAAGTCGATAATTTTAATAGTGAAAGTAGACAACAATTATTAATTTGAATCTACTAATACGTTTCATTATACTCATTCAGTTTCATTTTGTTATTACATCGTTAATTATAATCCAGATATGAATATTTTTTTTAATATTTTTATTTATAACTTCATTCTGTTCTTATTACAAGCGTGGCATAACTACCGCACAAGTGTGGCGTGTCAGCCTGGATGTACGGGTGACGCGTCGCAGTGTAATGTTTTAGAAAAAATTGTTAAAAAATATTAATAATTGGTTTTGAATGTTTTTGTCGCAGTACACGTGTTGTATATTTAACGTTAAATAGCACAGCATATATATATATATATATATATATATATATATATATTTTTTTTTTTTTTTTTTTTTTAATGTCCACCACGGGACCACCACGTGGGAATACACAAATTCAAAAAAATGTGCGGCATAAATCTCGGAATTACCCTATGAGTTAGAAGAAAGTTTTGGGATTGGTACATCCAACTATTTTATTAAAAAAAATTCTACATTCGAGTGCTTATAAATTAACTACATTATCACATAGAACTTAGATTCTAGTTCAGAACATGGTTAGTCACATGAAAAGAGTACTGACAAAATTTCACTGCATTATGTTTAAAGCATTTTATGTAACGAAGTTTATCGAACACGAAAATAATGAAAAAAATGATTTTCCCGAAATCGCAACTAAAGATTTCTTATCTATATTATTTCGTATCTATCTAGAAGTACCAATTAAATTTTTTTAGTGTTTTTATGTAAAGAAACATTGTTTACATGTTGCTGGAACGCTCTGTGCACACTAATCAGTTAACAATAAAATTACCAAAATGAGTACTTAAATCCAGCATACAAAGAAGATTGGGAATTAAGAATCTGTTAGACATATATGCCGCGATATTTTCGTATAGTAAATGCACCATTATTCTGGGTTCTTGTGTGCAATTTAAATCGATATATATTATTGCATCAATTAAAATTACGTAAATTAAGTTTATTCGCGAGAATGAATTACACAGAGATTATAGGTGACCCGAAGAGATTATTATTTATTTGTAAGATGGCACTAGTTTATAACCTATTCTGTAAAAGAATCAATAATTCCCAAAATAATAATTAAATAATTAAATGCAAAGCATAAATTGAAGAAGATAAATTTTAGTTTAAACAAAGATTTATTTATATGCACATTTATATATTACAAGAATTTTAAGTATTTCACATTAAGTGAGAATCATGAGGTTTTATGATTAAAATTAAGTATAAGACTTGGATACATGATACTGGAGTAACTACAAAAAGTGACTTACTGCCATTCTCACTCTTTCACTAAAATGCGTAATTGCAGTGTTATTTCACTCAATGGAACCGTTAAGAAAATATTTTGATACCTCATTGAAGATTGATCTCTGTTGTCCATTCTGATATTTGAAACACATCAGCGACGTTTATTCATCAGTCAGGAAGAGTCCTCTTTTATAGCATCATTCCGTGATTTCTAAGATGTCTCCACAATGAGACTAATTGTCATGATCCAAGACTCAAGGAGTTAAAGAAAACTTTAAAGTTATTCTCCTTTGGAAGCGTGATGACAGAATTGTCAAAAATGCATTTCCTTTTAAAGATGCTGTTCATTCATATCTGAATGTCTGACTTCTCTTCATTCAGGCAGGGAAGAGAGAGAGAGAAAAAAATAGATTTGGAATCGTAAATAATTACTTCCTCAAATAAAACAATGAAAAAATTTTGATAGTTTTCACTAAAATGACCATTTTAATGTAGACAAACCCCTTAACTCGTTCACTGCCATGAAAATCACCGGTGGGTCTCAAAATTTTTTCAGTCTGTGCAGTGAACATCACCCCTGTGTCACAGGCAGCTTTCCATATAATATTAAATAAAAATCTCTCAGAATCCGTGATTATTCTCACCAGTAAATTTTTATTGTACATTTTGCCTTATTTAATCCGAGCATTTTCCCGATTCAAGTAGGCAAAAATTTCTGTTTTGAAAAACCGGTGATAAAAGCTAAAAAAAATTCTGTAAAAGACGCTCGTCCCGAAGGGGTTGAAAACCCATTAATTAGTTTTCTTTTAAGTTTGGCATCCTGGTGATCACTTTATATTCTTATGGGGGCAGTGAACGTGTTAAAGAAATAATGTACAAAACTAATTTCGGTTTACCCGGTCAATTTGTGAAAGATTTGGCCGCATTATCTGAGGGTTAGAACGCACTAAACGGTGGTTTTAACATTAATTACAAATATAAGTTGATGGGGGAAATTAAATTATCATCATTAACCGAAGATCCTGTAAGTAGAGACGCACTAATGACAGTCCATTGTAATTATACTTTAAAATGTGTGATTGATCATTGACTGAAAATTCATTACATGTTAAAGGGATTATATATTTGAAAAACGTAATGAGAATAACCTAGTAATGCATCGCATGTTAATGTAACTACATTTTTAAAGATGTAATTAGAGCTGAGTTGCAATTCATTACACTTTAACTTGATTATACATTTAAAAAAATGTAATGGGAATCGACTAATGAAGCATAACATGTTAATTGATTACTTGTCAGGAGATTATAATTTAATGATAATATGCAATTTCAATAATTTGAAAGCAGATTTGGTGAAACTCTGATAACGCGTAAACAATAACAAAAAAATTAAGGGCATTTTTTTTTTCAAAATCGGTGCAAAGTCTACCTTCGTCAATTTTTAATTAATCAATTTGATCTTTTTGAAACTTAATCGTAACAGTTTCCTAATGAAATATTTAGGGTTTTTTTTGCGAAATATTGATATCTCGCTGTTTAATGTAAATTTGAGTAACAAAGTTTGGAGTTAAAAACATACATTTTACATTGCATACATGGCAATTTAATTAAAAATGCTTATTTTTGAAAACTGCCACATATTTAAAACACTATTAGGCTAAGAAAGCTAATTATTTAGTTACATTTTTCTAGAGTGAGACTACGATGAATTTACGTGTCCACCGCTTGAACCTCTTTTTTCGAAGCATTTCAGTCCTTAACTCATTAATACGTTAAAAATGCTTTTAGATATAATTAACATTAATATTCAATATTTACCGTTATCTTTAATACGTAAAAACAACCTTTTTAAACATTTTTGCTTTTTTGACAGAAAGCAGTATAAATATTGTACTATTTAATTTTTAATTTTGATTATACAGAACAGTGATATTTACTTTCCGTAACAGTACAATAATAACAGAGCATTTTACCAATGAAAATAACTGTTAAACCATGCTTAGTCAACCCATTTGTGCCTAGCGTCCCACTTTTGGGACGTTTCGAATTTTAATAAATTTTTATAATTTTCTTCTTTACAGCATGGAAATTGTATGAAGTAATTGTCTATAAATGTCTTTATCTATTACGGAGAGATGACAAGATAATATAGATATTTATTTGCTTAAATGAAGGCCTTTTTTTTGGTGTTTATAGATTGTTCATTTTTCAAGATAGTGAAATGTGAAAAGTAAGTTTATTTGTATTTTTTGTATCATAGATCCACATAAACAAGCCATACTCTTAGCTTGTAGACTTCTTTGAAATATGTATTTTTTAAATTGCAAAATTATAGGTTCAAGCCTACTTTTTATGCATGTTTGTAATGTACAAAATATAGGACGCTAGGCGCTATTTGGTACATATTTTTATTAGTCATATAAGGGACAGATATTTATATAAAGTTCTTTTCAAGATGATTATGAAACAATTTGTTCTTAAGACTCAAATACGATTATTCTTAATTTATTATTAATAATACTTATAATGTTATTAGTTTCTGTAAAGAAATAAATATATTTTTCTAATAGTTCGTAAAAATATTAATTATAGTATATAATATACAATTTAAAAGCTTAATTTATATAAATTTAGACAAAACATGTAATTATGCATTTTTCCACATATGGATATTCCCGTATTTAGTACGTTTAAATTTTATCAAATAAATAAAAAATATTTTAGCGTAATTTTTTTTAGTATTTTTCCAGTTCATTTTGCAGCATTTTAAAGTGATTTGAGAAAACAAGTATTCAGGCATAAATGGATTAAGCTCTCAAGCCGCTATTTTTTTCAATATCAAACTAAACAAAAATACAGTTTTCTACTTTAAAATAAGTCCTAAAAAATATGATATTATGATGTGTAAATGGATTTTTGAAAACATTTCGCCTTTCTTAAAGAAAAAAAAAATCTCGAAACAGCCTTAAATTTTAGGGCGTTAAAATGGTGTAAACCCTTAACATTTTCGAGTTAATGCTTCTAATTGGAGGTATGGAACTGAAAAATCATCTCAAAATTACATTTCATTCATATTAGCTTAGTAACAAAAATAAAAACATTATTTTGATGGAACTTTTTTGTACTTAGGAAATACTTTAAACTACAAGTTATTCGCCCATTGATACAATTTGATTCTGGCCTTTAACTTTTTTATATAAACCGTGTCAAAAGTCAAAAGATATGAATAATGAGACTTACAAAAATAAAATAGGATAAACAGTCCATCTTAATGCAAATGCACAAAGGAGGGTTTCGAACAGGAACCATATCAACCAACCCCACAAAAAAAAAAAAAAAAGTGATGGCACGAAAACCGGAACTGAAGGCGATCCTCAAAAAAGAATATTTTTCCCCGCTCAACAAGTGAAAGTTTCTGACACTTTCTCTTACTCATTTTAAAACGTAATAACATAACACTTGCATGCATGGGATTATTGAAGTGACCTGTTATATAAAAGAATTTTCCATTTTTCGATAAATTGCATCTTGAGTTATAAGCAATTTTTATATCATGACGGAAGTTCTTTTTCCTTTTCTGCTCTCTCGGAAATCCATTTCAAAATAACAACTTTGGCACCATTTTCTGAAAAATCTTCTGCCTTTACCGAAAAATGGAGGATTTTTTTTTCTGTACATTTAGATGGCTTCTGAATAAGAGCACTTGCCAATTTCACGCATTTGCCAACAAAAATGAATTCAGAAATACGTCAAAAAAGTAGCTCGTTTGGATTTAACCTTAACTGAAAACAGTTAGCAATGTTAACCAGAACCGAAACGAAATGTTTTATGTTAAATGAACCGTAACAAAAAATATCAGAGGATCAAGTTAATTAATCACATTTGTAAGCCACAAGGTGATTAAATTGGGAGACTGATGACAAATTCCAATGAAAGACAAATGTAATACTGTGATTTTCATTTTGTTTTAAAAAGTGTTCTTTGTAGTGTACGGCGAGTAGTATGGTATCCTTGTTTTCTTTTTTCTTTGTTTTTCTACCACTGTACAACATTGGTTTCATGTAAGGAAGGATTGATATTATTTTATCACAAACTAGCAGACTTTGCCCTCTAAGCTGGTCGATTTTTTTTAAACGAATCTTGAACCAAACGAAATATACCGATGGATTTGACTTTGCTTTAAAGTAATGTGGACCTTTACCTGTAATGTTCTTCGTCATTGAAAACGTTACGAACGCAACAGCGCTATTATG
The DNA here is from genome assembly GCA_963932465.1 of Maratus speciosus. Classification (NCBI taxonomy): domain Eukaryota; kingdom Metazoa; phylum Arthropoda; class Arachnida; order Araneae; family Salticidae; genus Maratus; species Maratus speciosus. The sequence continues at coordinate 573,356,703 of OZ010790.1, read as the reverse complement.
TTTTCTAATGTGTGTGAGGCAAAATTTTCTCTGTTAGGGACCAATTATTTTAGTTGATAACTAAGAGTAAGATTTGGTAAAGAACGATAGAGTTATATGCAATACACTAAAACCATCCATGAAAAAGTATCTAACTAACAATGCAAGTCTGATCAAAATCTGTCCTGCGGAACTTAAAGCGACTAACTAATCTTTAATAGTCGAGTTCATCTGATTATTGAACTTTTCCCTATAACTCTAAAAATAAGCAGCATAGAACGAAAGATTAGATACTAAAACTTTATTCAAAAAATTATCTAACTTACAGTGGAAGTTTTGTCAAAATCCATTCAGCAGTATATTTTAAAAAAGGCTAATTTTTGATAATCGGGTTCATCTGATTACATAACTTTCCCCTATAATTCTATAACTATGCAACGTAAAACGATACGGTATATACTAAAAACTTCCCTGGAAGTATCTAATTAACAGTGCATGTCTTATCAAAATCTATACAGCAGAACTCAAGCTATAGGCTGTCAGAATGAAATTTCCATTTGTATTTTAAATATATATATAATAGATACAGTCATTTAGGGTAACTTTGATCCGCATTTTCTCTATTTTGATATGCCACACTCTTATTTTAAGACTATTGTTGCAACTAGGGACATAAAAGCGAAGAAATGATCCTAAATTATTGTATGACTATAAAAAATTAAGGAATATTAATGATAAAAGCTATAAAACATGAATTTGTATCCTGGTTCAAAGTTACCCAGCTTTGCACCATTTGATAAATATTATCTAAAATTATTCATTATAAAAAAAGTATTATAGTTAGGACAACTTTAAACCCCCAAAAATGTTTTCAGATATGTAAAGACTCCGAATTTACATTTCCCAACATCACAAAATTTGTATAATTTATGATATTACATCAAATATCAGGCATAGGAAAAGTGGAAGAAAAGAACCATGAACATTTAGAAAAAAAAAAAAAAAAAAAAACCTGTTTATTGTTCGTATAAAGAATAAAAATGCAGTGGAAAACAATTTTCAATGTTTTATCTCAATAATATATCTATAGTTACAGTAAAACATACTAGTACTAGTATTATTCAAACAAGAATAAAAAAATGCCGAATGTATGAAATGTCAAATTTGAGTAGCTCCGCCCAGAAAAACGCCTTTAAATGGATTGTATGTATTTTATACATATTTGTGAAAATATTTACATGTTATATCTAATGTTCATTTTCGGCATTTATATAAAATATACGTGCAAATATGGGAAATTTTTGACAGTAGCACCTATAATTAGTAAATTATAAACATCAGTATAACTTCGAGCCGGCTCAAAGTTACCCTGAAAGTGTGATAAAATGCTAGTGCCTTCTTATTTCACATTTTATTAACTATTAATAAATAAATAAACACAAAATATTATCACATTTACAACATTCAGACAATAATATGTCTGATAAATGAGTATACTGTTACTTACTATGAAAATTTAATTGGATTACAACAACTTCAAAACAGCATTCAAAATTACCTTGAAAAGAGTACTTCACAAAAATAGTTAGATGATGCATTTAATTGTGCATAATGTTGCTAATTTATTTTCTAAAATAAAGAGTAGATATCACAGTTTAGAACTTTACCAACAGAACACAGTTCTGGAGCTTATTTAGTCTTTTGGCGTGAAAAATATTGAAAATTAGGAGGTGGTGCAAAGTTACACCCCGTGCTTCAAAGTTACCCTGAATGACTGTAGTCTGTTTAATATTTATATATGCCGTTAACAATTCAAACCTATTGGGAAAGCGTTTTGATTTTGGAAGTATCTCTGATGAATTCGTTAGTTAAATATGTTTCTCTTAAAGTTCATTTACAGGAATGTACAAAAAGTTTCGATGGTATCTATTCATTCATTGAATGATTTGGATTATATTACAGCCTATGAGAAATTTTTTAAACTATGGTTTCAAAAAGTTTTAAGCTTTTTGGTATAATTGTCTTATATCCAGTCAATTTGGTAAGCCTAATTTTAAATCTCCCGGAAAATTTAAGGGGGCATATCACGTTGACGGTAAAAAAGAATGATTTTTCAAAAATTTCAGAATGGATATCTTCAAAAGTTACAAATCCACTGCAAAAAGAATTTTACAAAAATACCATTTAGAACATAAACTTTGGCTAGAAATATATTGCATAAAAGCATTTGCTGTAATGTTATAAGCCAACTTTGAAGCCATTTTTCTAAAAATTGTTTTTTTGGTAATGCGCGCACTCTCATTTAAAAACTAATTATCATAGCATCTTGAAATTACGTATATTCTTAGTTTACATATGTTAGTTTATGCTGAGCCCCAATTTAATCTGATTTTTGTCACAGAAAAATGTAGATTAAAAAAATAAGTATACATTTTTTGGTGAAATGTAGTCAATATGATTAGAAAAGCCATTAATTTTGCTAAAGAATTTGAATATGCTTTCAAATTTACGTTCAATGTAAAATGTAGAGTTATAAGTAACAAAATATGAAACATTAAACATATATCTGCACTAGAATTTGTAAAATCGTGCGTGCAAAATGCATATTTCAATATTCATATTTTCCAAAAGCCGCTTTTATCGTTACTAGGGGATCGTTACCCGGGCTTCCCGGGTTAAAGAATATAGGTGAAATCATTTTTTTAAATTGAAAACTAATAATTTTTTTATATTCCATAATATTTTTAGATTGACAACTTACATTAAAAAAGCATTTTTCATATGGAAAATACGAATTATACAATCAAATAAATTTTTGAAATTTATCAAAAGCGATATTTTCTTATTAGCCGCATGCTAAGAGTTATTTGCCAAGATTTTGCTACTTATGGCATCCTTTTATATTCTGATAATTTCAGAGCTTATACATGTCTGGCAAATCTGTGTTTTATTTATATTATTATATTTATTTATTCATAGGGAATTTTTTTAATAGATATTAGCCGTAAGAAAATGATGAAGTCTGTATTTTGTTTTAAGGGCAAACGGATTAATCTTTCGTAATCGAGCTCCGCGCGATATAGATAAATTAAAAAATATTTCATGCTTAAAAATTGTTTTTAAAACTATAGACAATCAGTAAACTGAGGTGGACTTTGCAAAGTTATTCCATTAAAAAAAATCCTATTTGGTGATCTAAAAATTTAAATTGTACGATTATAAATATGTTAGATTTGTTGTTTTTTCAATATTATTCTTTTATTTGTTTATAAAAGAAGTATTAATTTCGTTAATTTGTCTTTCACTAAAATGTTAGATTGGTGGTTTTTTTAATATTATTCTTTTATTTGTTTATAAAGGAAGTATTAATTTCGTTATGCAAAAATAGTCAGAAACAAATGCTGAAAAATGTTTTTTGCTTTATGTGAAAAATGTTTATTATTATTATGTACTGAAACCGGCACGTGATAAGATAAACTTAAAAAACATCATGCTTAAAATTTATTTTAGAAAATATAATACATCAGTCAATTAAGACAAAGTTTTTAAACAAATTGCATTTGAAAGTAAATTTTTTCTCTATGCGACGAAAATTGAAAATGTAACGATGGTCAGAAGATTGAAAAATATACTTTATAAAGATACTCTAAATTTTTGTAAAACATTGCGTTTTATCAGTGTGTGATTTCGATTACATTATTTTTAAATGTGAAGCATTTTCACCTGTGAAGAATTTCAAAGCAGCTGGTCTGTGAAAATGACGCACTTCTACAAAACATAATTCAGGTTTAAGAAATAAAATACACGCTTTTTTATAAAATGACGTCATTTGCATCCGCTAAAGCAATCCACTTTTACAAAACTTCGTCTATAGAAAAGTGCGCGGGGCTAACGTACTGGGCTCACGCGGTGAAAAGTCACGTGACAGCGGCGGTCTTACCCAGAACGCACTTTCACGCGGGAATTCGATCAGATTCAGAGGAATTTGATTAGTTCGGTTTCGAGTGTTGTGTGTTTATAAAAACTTATATTAATAATTTAATAATATAAAAACAAACGCAATTGTCATTGCGAATGCATATTTTTATATAAAAGTGACTGTATTTCGTAATTCTTACGGATTAAATAATGACAAGCCATTGAATTGATCAATCGGATGTAAGTATTAACCATTTTCGTTTTAGAGTAATTAGAGTGTATTTTTACGATACCAATACATTGATAAGATTGTTTATGTTTCGTATTCTTTAAATATACGTAAATATCATTTATTTTAAAACGAAATTGTCCTTTCGGCCACCATTTATTGTAAAAGCTGTTCACTTTATTATTATAAGAAGGATCAGAACAAATCAGAATTTTTTTCAAAGTTCAGTTTATTTTTAACGATTCAATATTCATAAAACTATATCTGTGATACTAATGCGTATTAATATTATGTATTGAAATAATCATTCTTAAGAAATCTTTATTAAATGTTGATGTATTTACCATGATTCTAGGATACAAAGAACTTTTTTTTCCCTTTTGATGACATTATACCTATGGATATAAATTATTTTATTTAATATAATTAAAATAAAGCCAGTGATTTCTAACTTTATACAAGATTTTGCAATAATAATTCTGTTTTCTCAGAGTAAAAATATACGGATTTTTAAATATTTTGTGTTCTTAAATTATTTTATTTTGATTTTTAACTCATATGATCAGAGGTTAACATTGAGCACATTTAAATTCTGTAAATACTTAATTTTGCACTAAAGCTTTCAAATTTTATGTATTTAAAAAAAAAAAAAAAACCTTATTTCATGACGATGTATAAATTTCGTGCAGAAATACTGATATTTAAGGTATAAAGGGCTAAAGGGCTAAAGATTTTATTTGTGCTAAATAAATCATTCTTAAGCAGTGTGTTTTAAATTTTGGTGCATATTTACAACTATTAATTTTAGGGTTTTATATAAAGAGCTCAGTTGTTGTTATTATTTTTTTTTTTTTTTACTTTTGAGAACTTCATGTCCTTTTAAAAATTATTTTAACATATTTCAAGATGCTAATGGTTTTGAACATTGTATAGGATTTTTTAGTTATGATTCTGCTGCTTGTGAAAAATTTTGATTAAAAAATATCAATTTGTATACATTCTGTGTGCCAATATTGCTTTATTTCGGTTTTTTCTTAATATTCAGAGGTAAATACTGAGCACATCTTTAAAAATATTTATTTATATATATGTACTATAACTTTACAATATGTATTAAATGAATATGTCGTGTATAATTTCCGTGGAAAAATAGTAATATTTAAAGTGTTAAAAAAAAAGTTTGTTTTCTCTCTCTTTTTTTCGACAATGATATTTTTTTCCAATAACTTAACATTGTGCTTTTCCTTAACAATTTTTACATGAGAAATAAATTATTCATAAGTAATCTGTTTTAAATTTTGGTGTATTTAAAACGATTATTTCCAGGGCATAAAGAGCTGAGTTGATTTTTTTTCCACTTTTGACAACATTGTACATACAAATTATTTTATTTAATATACTTATAGTTATGCCAGTAATTTGAAAATTTTAGAAGATTGTACAATCATGATTCCGTTGCTTGTAAAGCCACGAATTGCATCAAATTAAAAAATGATTTGGATGTGTTCGTAATCTAAAGCCGAGACTATAATCTAATTTGATTAATTTTAACAGAATTATTCCAATTAATACAAAAATTAGTTTTGTTGAAAACTGTCGAGGAATTCTTAGCCTAGTGCAGGGAAGGGGCCGGCACCTGGAAAATCTAAACCCCTGCACAATGAAGCTATGAATGAGACACCAGGTGTCAGGTTGAAGAAACCGACAAAGGCCCTTTAAACATGTATTTAAAAAAATATACTATTTTTAAATGTTTAACAATTTTTTGCATTCTATAGTTTTTATGTTAAGGAGGTTTTCACATTTTAAATTTTCATAGCTCAATATAATGCACATCTATTTCAAAAATTCATGAAATCCTTTTTATCTGAAGGCAGTGGAACTTTCAGGCTGTAAAATAGGAAATGTGCATTTTTTAAATGTCTATTCTCCGATGATCGCCTTTCACTGACTATACTGTAAAAAAAGACAGGTGTTTCTTAAACTACGAAAATTTACTACAATCACGAACGAAAATATTCGATAACCGCCTCCAAGTCACCCAATATTCCAAAAAGCGTTTCTTTATCTTTAGAAACCTTAGAAAACAATTTATTTTTAAAATTTAAAGAAGAATTTATTAAAATAAATTTTTATTAGCTGGCCGTATTTTTCGGAAACGTTTTCGGGCAGCTTTTGCATTGCATTAATCAGTTATCTCTACCCGGAAAATCGGTTTTCGAGATGTTATCAGACCTCATCTAATTATTTTCCGCTGCATAACTGAAATTGTACATGCAATTGTAACAGAAAAATGCTTATTTTAATGTTAATGCTGTTAATTCTACATGTTTCACAGTTAAATATGTTTGATGAACATGAAAATATTTACTAGAGTCCTCATAGCATCCGAAAAACCTGTTTTCTGGGTTTAATGCACTGTAAAAGCTACTCTGAAACGTTTTCGAAAACTACGGGTAGCTAATAAAAAATTATTTTTATAAATTCTTCTTTAAATTTCAAAGTTAAATTCTTTTGTGAGGTTTCTAAAGATAAAGGAACATTTTTCGGAATCTTGGGGAAGAGGTTAATATGTTCGTTCGTGATTATAGTACATTTTCGTAAATTAAGAAACATCTGTCTTTTTTTACGGTGTATCATACCTTTAAAATTGTCTTAAAATGCCAAACATGACAATATTTTCTTAAGGCTTCTTTGCATTTATATAAATTTCAGAAACACTGTTGCATTTCTTGGTGTATTTACATTAAATTAGCAAATGTTATGCATCTCCGTTATAAAAATGTATTTATACATAAGGGGTCATAAAGTAATATTTTTAATTTATGAATGTTTCGCATTTATACTGATTAATAGTTTCAATGAATTTCTGATATTCCTCTTGAAATTCCCGTTTGGCGTTGTTAATGAACTCGATTATGAAAACTGCACTGCTTATTTTACACTTGATAGAAAGCTCAAACAAATGAATTTACTAAAAAATATAGAATATTTGTTGTGTTTATTTTTTAAGAAAGGGAACAGAAAAGAAAAACTGAAACATAATTTAAATTATCTTTTTATTTTTAGGATTTCTAAATTAATTTATGAACGTATAATTGTAAATTAATATTTAACGTTTGTTAGATAAATGGGCATATTTTGTAATATTATAGTCTTCATTTTGTATTTATAATTTATGTTTTAGTTTTTAGTCTTTAAAATGTTCTATCGTTGCAATTTCACAGTGCTTTGGCATATTTTGGAAAACCTTTATTGGCGCATAATTGAATCCATCATTGTTTTAACTCCCATACAATTATACGAGTTACAGAGAATATTTTGCGATTTATCACCAGTGGTGAACTAGTTGAAAAATACCGTAAAATTGATTTATTAATTTAAAATTAAGTTGTAAAAATATTAAAATGCTTCATTGTCATCCGAATTATACTTTTGCGCATAATTTGTATAATTCTAGCTTAGTAGGAAATGGATTAAAAATGGATTGCAAATAAATTGCATTTTTTACATACAAAAACCAGGTTGAGTTAAATGAAAGGCCGAAAAAAATCTCTTAATGTGAGGATATCTTTTGTTTATTAACCCCTTAACTGTCGTGCCCGAGTGCCTCTCGGGCAAAAAGTGTTTTCTAACTTCGGTACTAAAAGCTTTTGGATACCACTTAATTTTAACGGTAATTTTTGGTTTGTTAAAAGGCGTACTTTTTTCGATTGTACAAAGCCAAATATTTTAGTAAAAAAAAAGTGGTGGCAGGTCCTGATTTTTAATTTATTGTGTAAGAAACAAAGAAACAGTTAAAGGGTTAATCGAAGAAAGACTCACAAGACATCGATTTATCCAAATGAGTGATATAAGGAGGGTTTACTGTTTAAGGAGGGTTTAAAAATCAAAACATATATAAGATTTTCACTAGATAGAAAAGAATTAGAACTAAAAGAAAACGTATACATTATGCAGTTTACTTTTTATTTAATGTAATGTTGTGAAATAAAAACAACGCTTTAATGTTTTCTTTATACTGTAAAGTAATGAATTCTATTAAATAAAAGAATGATTTTAATATGATAGTAAATCTAAAGCCTAGACGATAATTTATTTTGTCACACGCATCTGCTGAGTTCAGCTGAGACCGCGAGCGTCACGTGACTGCTCGAAATCGGAGAAGCACGGTAGCCCGTCTTTTTCGTTAGCCCCGAAAAGTGCGCATATGACGTCATTAGCACAGAATAACAGACAATATTCTTGACATAGCCCATATTTTAATTTCAACTTTTTTTTTTTAGGTTTTATGAGAAAATGGCAACAGAAAGATACAGTATTTCCTATTTTTGACTATTTTCCGTTTACTTTCAATGACTTTCAATGAAATGAGTTACTTTTGTTGCCACGATAAGAAAAATGGTATTAAAAACTACAAAAAAATTAATATCTCAAAAATAAATTAAGATACTGTTTTCAAACAAATTGCATTTAAAAGAGCATTTTTTTCCTTATACGACGGTGTAAAAATTTAAAATGTGTGATGTTTAAAAGTTTAAAAATTTGCAGTAGAGAAAATTGCAAAGCCAAAATTTTATTTCAAATTTCAAAGTGTTGCCATTCGCAAAATGACGTATGCGTTACGCACAGATATGTTTGTCCTTTATAATATAGATAATTTAATTAATTAATATTACTAAATATATGTGTATTTGAATATTTTATTAAACCATAAGAATGTGTGAAAGTAAAGAAAAAAAATTGTTGAGTTTCATTCATTGGTTAAGGAACTACTGAGTTTTTCGTACTGCTTTAAATATGGTCATTTTCTAGCTGCCCAACGTGATCTGCACCCTTAAATAAAAAAAAAAAAAAAAAAAAAAAAAAAAAAAAAAAAAAAAGAAGAAGAAGAAGAAAGTATCCAACTTTTTCTATGGAGCCGGAGGGACTGAAAACATCAATTATGTATTCAAGTAAAGCTTTGAATTTTATTAAAAGCAATACTTTTGTTTCAGTCGCATGCCAAAGATTAACAGCCCCAAAAAAGAGACAAATACTTTGCTACTTACAGCAGCCATCTTTATTTTGATTATTTCAGTGTTTAAGAAGGTAGTTCGATTACATATCTATTAAATCTGTGTTTTATTTATAATATTTTATTTATTTATTATATTGATGAAGTGTTAACTTCGTTATGGAATGCTAATCGGAAACAGATGGCTGAGCTATTTAAAGATTTTTGAAAAAAAAAATCATGCTTATAATTACGTAAAAAAACATAAATAAATCAGTAAAAATAGATACAGTTTTAAAACAAATTGCATTTGAAAGTAAATTTTTTATGCTGTTTCACGGTGTAAAAATTAAAAATTTTCGATAATTTGATATAATTAAATTTGCGAAAAAATGGAAATAGGTTTCTTAAATCGTCTCAATCTGACATCAGCGTTACCCACGGACATGATTTTATTTCATAATATAGATTAACATACTGTTTGAGTATTTAAAAAATAAATGTCTTTACTTTCCCTTAAAGTATTACGACTGTTCAAAACTTTCCCTTTTTTCTACAAGGTGTTTTTTAATCTTTTTTTTTTTATATTATTATTAAACTTAACAAAACATTTTGGCTTTACCAGTGACTTTCACCGGGTGGTGATTAAAACAAAATAATAAAAATAAAATGAATTTAAAGGGAAAAAGAAAGAAATAATAATTGTTATTTTCCATCAAGTCATCTGCGTATCCCACAGAGAAATGTTAGTCTGTCTTCAGTTCTTTAGGACACAGATTTTTAAGGTTTAAAGTTACTAGATTTAATGGAAGGGTCAGAAAGGTTACATTATATCCAGCTGAGACGGAACTAACCGTTGCGCTGGAAACTGATTGAAAGTGCTAGAAAATCTCTAGAATAACAGGAACTAGAAGTTAAAAATTAAAACTTTAAGCCTGAAACATGTTCATTATTATTGAAATAGTGATTGTTGAAAACTCTTTTGAGATATATTTTATTAAACATAGTATTTACCATATCACGTGAACTTAATGCACCACCATCTTCTCATCTGCAAAATAAAGTTGATGCAGGGGCTGAAATATTCTATCAACTTAAAGTCATTTTTGTACAAGTATTTGTGCTTTTTCTATGCATTTTAATTATTTAACTCTAGATGACTATAGCACTAGAATTTTAACTTTCATTTATTCAAATATTTAATGTTTACATGTTTTTATACAGAATCAATAACAGTATTATTATCGCAATTATAACCCAGCGGTTTTTTTATGGTACACGGTAAACTTTCGTTGTAAAGCAATTGGATTTCCTTATTACTTTCTTCTATCTTCAATAGAAGAAAGTATTGTAATCGAAATTTTTTCTACTTCCGGTTTTCGACGGATTTACGCATTTTAGGGGTCGGAGATCCCAAAAAACATGTTTATAAAAAATGTCTGTCTGTCCGTGTGTCCGTATGTCGCCATTGTACCATCGAAAAGCGTATGAAGTTATGCATAGAATTGAACCATTTTTTTTTTTTAAATTTGTGTTTATGGAAAGTAGGTCCTCATTAATTTGGAAAAAATCCACCGGTAGGGGGCGCTGTAATAGCGATTTTTTGGCATTTTGAATACTCTACCATCGAAAAGCGTATGAAGTTATGCATAGAATTGAACCAATTTTTTATAAGATTTTGGGTATGGCAAGCAGGTCCCCCCTTAATTTGGAAAAAATCCGCCGGTAAGGGGCGCTGTAATAGCGATCTTTGTGCGTTTTTGTGGCATTTTGAATATTGTACCATCAAAAAGTGTATGAAGTTATGCATAGAATTGAACCAAATTTTTTGCGTATGTTTTTGGCAATAGCAAGAAAGTCCTCCCTGAATTTGTAATTTTCTTCCGAAGTTGATATAGTATTGAACTAATAAAAATGAAATATTGACATTTGTAGCAATATTTCGAAATTTTAAAATATATGAGATAGAAGAAAGTTTTGGAATTGGCACATCCAACTATTTTATGTTTGTTTCATTTTTTTCATTTTTAGAGCATGAGTAATGTTTTTTTTAAGACTAAGGGTCTTTGCTCCCTACGAGCAAACCTTGCCAACATTCATCCAGATCCACAGGCTCTAAAAACGTGCTAATTTGTTCTGTTTGGGAAAACATTACCCGATTACGGAAGATTGAATGATATTCTTACGACTAGTGGCGATCTTTTGTAATCGGGTAAACCGATCGGGTGATGTAGGGGGATGGGTGGGTATTCATTTGCCTTTGGCTGTGAGGATTTTTCGGTCCCCAACGGAGCATCCAACTCAGACGCAAGAGCTGACAGCTGTTTCTGTGACTGATTAAGTAAGGTTTATCATATATGTGAAAATCAGCTAGTAAAAATTGGTTAAGTAAAAAATATCGCTGCCTCCCGAACTATTATAATAACGCCCAGATGAAAGTTTTTCTTTTTGACGCTATAAGAAAATCGTTTTAAATATGGCAAAATGTTCCCCATTTAATGCTTTTCGTACTTAATTATTCTATAGTTTTCCTTCTCTTTTGATATTCACGTGTAAATATTTTTCAATTGAAAAGAGTTTGAAAATACTATTATTTCGGCTTATTATACATGGCGTAATTTTCACCATTAAATGCTTTTCTTTAGCTTTTAATAATCAGGTGTAAATATATTTTTCAATTGTAAAATGTCTGGAAATATTAACCCTTAAATGCCTGATTTTTCAAAAATTATTTTAATAATGTTTTTCGTCTTTCATTTTTTTAAATAAATCATGGGAAAAATACTTTAAAAAAATCATATTTTGTTTTAAGTATGGTTTACGGCTAAATAACAATTTGTTACTAATCGGCTATACTGGTCTTTAACTGAAAAAATAATTTTCTCTGATAAAATTCTATAATATTAAACACTCAAGAATTTTCAGAACTATCATAAGAAATAAATTTTACTTGCTCACGGCAGAACAAAATAGGGTATTTCGTAAGCTTCCAAACAAAACAAAAAGAACATGTAGCAACATTTGAAAAAATAAATCTATCTTTATTCTTAAGCAGCACAAGTGTTGCCATCTACATGTTGAAAACCTATTTAATGATATATTCATAATATATTTTATTGGCAACATTAGGCATTATAGCTTAAATATTATTCTAATAGTATTTTAGAAGCCTAAACTGGGTATGTTGCCGAAAGGCAACATCCGTCATTTAAGGGTTAATTGCTATTACAACGCCCCTTTCGGCGGATTGCTACCAAGTTCACGTGGGGCCTGCTGGCCATAGCCAAAAACATGCGCATGAAATTTGGTTCAATTCTATGCATAACTCATATACTTGTTGGTACAATAATGAAAATGGCACAAAAATCGCTATTATAGCGCCCCTTCCGGCGGAATATTTCCAAATTGCAGGAGGACATGTGCTGGCCATAGTCAAAAACATAAAAAAAAAAGGTTCAATTCTATGCATAACTTCATACACTTTTCTTTGCGATACAATGGCAACACACGAACACACGGACAGACAGATATTTTGTATAAACATGTTTTTGGGGATCTTTGACCCCTAAAACGTGTAAATCCGTCGAAAACCGGAAGTCGAAAAAAAAATTTCGATTAGAATTACTTTCTTCTATTGAAGATAGAAGAAAGTAAAAATTGAGTTCCATAACTTTGATTGAAAACCTCTCCATTTTGCCTTTTAAGAGCGTTTTAATATGACGAATAACCGCATTAAAAAAAAAAAAAAAAAAAACTTTTATATTTTAAGTATACTTTTCTGAAGCTGACAGTTTAGGTATTAGCCATTTGTTTTCGATAAGGGAACACAAGTAGTAGTAAGCATAGATTAAACTTTGTGCTAATTGTAATAAAAGTCCCCCACATCAAAAACTTGCAGCTTTCAATACTCTTATTTTCTGTGCACGTAAAATTTGTTCAAATTCTGATTTATTTAATAGTGAAGTTAACTATATAAAAGCAGTTGCCATCGATCGTGGATTTAGTTTGAATATCATTAACTGCATTTTATCTAAACCTCAGATAATCACCAATTCTGTTCCAGCAAATAAGAATTTAAAAATGTTATTGTCTCACCTTATTTTCCTAAAATCAGTACACAAATTTCTCGTATTCTCAATAGGTTTAGTTTTCTGTCCAACCAATAAAATTTCTTTCTCCAATCATAAAGATCCTATTGATGATCATAATACCTGGGGCATTTACAGAATTTTTTGTGAGTGCGGCCTCTCTTACATTGAACAGATGAAGCGTGCACTTAGAATTAAACTGAAAGAACGCCAGAATTACGTTAAAAAGCAGGAAATTGAGAAATCTATAATAGCGAAACATTTTTGGAATTCGAACCACCAGTTTAATTATCCAGAGGCAAAAATTATTCAAAAATGTAACTCAGTTTTTGATCTAGACTTTTATGAAGCAAACTATATTCATAAACATACTTCCACCTTAGTAAATGATATGACCAGCACCCCTTTTCTTTCACCAGTGTGGAGAGATCCTGCGCAGTGACCCTTTTTCAGTTAGTTTTGTTCAATTACGTTATTTCTTTGGGATATATAAACTCTTGATTCTGCCTTTTCAATCAATCCATAAGCTAGTTTTCGGGGCTATAACCGAGGGGTTCTTTGAACCTATTTTAATTCTTTTTTTTTCCTCACTGAGGAAGGGGATCGAGGAATCCTCGAAACGATCGTATGGGTATTTTTTATCGTTCTGTACGTTATTTGTGCGTAAAATCGTTGTTTAGGATTTTAGCTTTTTATTACAAGTAGTAGTAGTAGTAAACAAGTGGGTAAGTGTGATCACAGATCGCACAGAGGGTTTCGCTTAATATTCCTTTCAAAACACTTTATCCTTTTGAAAAATCTGTTAGTTCCACATTTTGCCACCAGGGGTCGCACTCTATTCTACACAAACCTCTATCTGAACGAAACTACGTTTTACAACCTATCCGTAGATATATTAGTCGAGGGGATCGGGCCCATAGCACCCGAGATAGGTAGGCGCCCCTGACGGTAAAAGTGGAACTGTAAGATGTAAGTCAATGTGCATAATATGAAAGAGTGGTCAAAGGGGTGTCGGCAAAAGTTAGAAAAGTACCCACCGTTTGCAATGGGGGAAGGTTAGAAAAAATGCTTAAAATACACAAGTTAGAGGCCGGAGGGGTAAATAATATAAGACTTTTTGAAAATTTTATGATTTCTCGTGTGATCGCAAGTTTTCTGCTATAAGTATGCAAAATTTCAAGTCTTCAACTTAAATAAGGGCTCAGTTAGAAAAAAAGCTTAAAATACACAAATTAGAGCCCAGACGAGTAAATATAAGACTTTTTCAAATTTATTTGATTTGTCGTTTGATATGAGGTGTTCAGCTATAAGTATGCAAAATTTCAAGTCGCCAACATATATAGTTTCTGAGAACGGGGTCTGTGATGGGCAGACAGGCAGAGAAGCGAGACGAATAGGGTTTCGTCAGATGAACGAAACCCTGAAAAGAAGTAAAAATATTAGTAGAACCCTGTATAGGATGAAGTGTCGTTTATGGGGGTGGTGGACTTTTTTTTTTTTTTCATCATAGAGATATGAAATTTTGTGGAATCATACATTTCACCATAAGTATATAGAACACTTTAAAAGAAATTTCCGATCTTATTAAGATTTTAAGATTAAAAAAAATAATTAAAAAAGTTTAAAATTCTGCATACGTCATAATTTTTGAGATATTTCCTCGATTTTTCATTTTAATCACTTAAAATTCTATTGCAAACAAATCTATTTATAGATTTTTTAATCGCTTGAATATTTAATTTTTAGAAAAAAAAATTCTGAATTCGATATCGATTTTCATCAAAATCTTGCCTTTTAATAAATCAAAAATCAAATTTAATTAGTGCCATGAAGTCGAATTTTAAAATGCATGCACGGTTTCTTTGTAATATCGGGATAAGCAATATCGGGATGCTTCCTTATCAATTTCATAAATTTTGATTAAAAATTATGATGCATGGAGCATTTCAAAAATCTGAAAACGTTGAAAAATCAATTTTGAAAAAAAAAAAAAAAAAAAAAACAGATTTAAAAGTATATTAAAGGACCGAAAAATTATTTATTTACAGAATTTAAACGCTTGTGGCTTTGATAATCGCATCTGCAAGCGGTTTTCGCAAATGGCTCACAACAAACTGGAGAATATTAATATGTATAAAAATAATTTTCGATTTTTGCGTCGATTTCTGCTCAAATAATGGTCCACGGTCCCCTGAAGGGGGCTCAGGGCTTGAAAAATAAAAAATAAATCGATTTTTCTCTTAGTATCTATTTTTATTATTTAATCAATTCTGAACACATTGCAAAAATCCGCATAAAAATATTTGCATTTTGAACGGAGGTATGAGCATTTATGTAACAATCGTTACAAAGCCCATTTAATTGCAACTTTAAGTCGCGTTTGCTCAAAACTTGATTTTTGACGACTATCCTTATGATAAAAAAAAAAAAAAAAAAAAAAAAAAAAAAAAAAAAACTATTTGATGGAATGGCTTATAATTTTTTTTTTTGCATGCATATAACATCATTATCTATAGAATGAATTAATATATTTTAGATAGTTTAATATTTTGAGTATTTTAATTGAAAAAAAGTTGTATTTTTTAGGTAAAAAAAACAATTTAAATTTTCAAATTTGAGAGGTTTTTTTTAATAAGGTTTCCTTTTAGTGATAGTTATACCGTTAATTCATTCTATAGAGTAAAGTTTTGATCATTGTAAAGCAAAAATGAGATTCTTGTGTCAATTTAACGTTACGATATCTTACGGATGATGATATGACACGTAAAGTTTTTCCGAAAATTGTGTTACATAAATTTTACTATATTTTTTGTTTTATTACATTGAAATACTTCATTTTATAATTTTATAAGACTACAAACATATCTTAAAAATATCAGAAAGTTTAAGTGAGTTACATTGAATACTTCTTTTTATATAGACTCGAAGCGAGAGCTCTGTTTGCATGTTTTTCGTTATCGATCAAGCCCTGAGCCCACCCCCCACCTCCCCTTAACACGTTGAGTGCCACGGTGGCTGACACTGAAGCTAAAAAATTTAGAATGTTTTAAGTAATTATTAAGAAAGTATAATCCTGTAATAAATAAAAGGTAAGCGCATTTTAAATAAATTTTCTGTAATTACTTAAAACAATATATATATATTTTTAGTTTTACATCATACTTTAGACCGTCAGCCATCGGTGAATCTCGCGTTCTAAACGAAAAGTTAAGTGTCGGTCACCGGTGACTGACGTGGAGCTTAACGTGTGAAAGGTGTTACGCAAATGCGACTCCATGTATATAATAAAAGCCAAAGTCATGTGAATGTCATCAATAGTTCCGGGCTGACCGCTTCACTTTTTATATGCCAAGCGACCATTTTGCTACTTTGAATTGAGCTGGACGCAGATGATTAAATCGCCAAATAGGGTTCCTTCGCCATCATTTCATTTAAAATACACAACTTTCATTTAAAATACACATCTTTCATTTATCTCATTTAAAATACAATAAATAAATAAATAAATAAATAGATATTTTTCCAGTATAGGTTCTTGGCGAGAAAAAAAAATGGCATCGAATTTTCCAGCAATCAATATCCTATTTCACATACATAAGTAATTTTTTCCATATGTACACAATTGACTTAATCTAAAGAAGCCAATAATCTATTTTTATATAGAAACAGAAGTAATTTATATGTAAACAAATATTGTATATATATGTGTAAATAAAATGTTTACATGCAAATAAATACACATAAATAAAAATAGAAGTTCACCAGGTTTGTTTTCATAGCTATTTATACATTTTATCAACGTTTTCACGTTCTGAAGCCCGAATTGTGCCAAGCTTAAAGAAAAATGCCAAGGCTCCTCTAATGGAAAAGTACCTAAATAAACAATTAATCGTAATAATAATAACATGAACTAAAATATTTCATTTCAACATCAAAGTATTATTTCTAATTTACATTCAAATAATTTCAAGATATTCCAAGATATATTCCAAGATTTGATTTCAATTCAAATTAAGTTGACAGCTTTCTATTTCACTTCATAGAGTAAACAAACACAAGAGATTCATTCATCATATAAACGGTAGAAAATATTAGACCATGGAGGTAATCATTCGCAAAGCAGGTTCTTCAACAATGAATAGACAATATTCTTATGACGTCATAGTAGGTAAATTGGCGTCGCTAACGTTTGTTAACGGCTTGCATTCACGAGGGTTTTATTTTGCTATTTCTCTAAGTTGCGTTCTGTCATATTTATGAACTCAAAAATCAAATCCATAAAAACAAAAGTATATATATTCATTATTTTGTTATTAAGTAATAAAAAAAATTATAAATGCATGATTTGCAAAATTTAAATAAATTTATTAATATTAAAAAATAACATTGAAGTAACAGCATGTTTAAGTAGAATAAGTTTAATTTAGATAATTTATGAACAAATCTCAGTTTAAAACTTGAAGTTTCACTCATTTTTACAGCTACGGAAATTATGAGGTATTTGTCAAAAAAAACGAAATACGCATAACAACAAAAATGTATGAAATGTTATCAAGTTCGCAAAGTATTCTTGATTTCTCTATCAGAATCTTTGGACTCGGGGAAGGATTGAGCAAGTCAATTAGTTTCAGAATGAAAGTAACATGATGCAATGCTTAGCATACATTTAAGGGAGACCAAACTGGTCGCCAGAGGCGGCTAGCTGTAATAATAGTTACATTGTTAATATCATACGGACAAATAACCACAAATTTCAAACTTAGTTTCTTAGAGAGCAAAATTATGTCTTAAGATGTATATACGTATTTTGCAACTTAATTGCTTAAGAGATGTGCGTTTTCTTCCTGTAATTTATTGTTTCCTTTTCAACTTAAATTAGTTTTATACGCTTTTTCTTTTCTTTGATAGAGAAAATCATTGATTGAGGAAACTCGATTAAATTAGAGCTTGCTTTATTAAGAAGAAAAATATATAATTTCTCATTAAAATTCATTACTGGAAGAGTGTTAATCGGAAATTTCCTTGTTAATACATGGAAATTATTTCAGAGAGAAACATTCGCCTTGGATACAATATTTCAAATGAAAATCAAATTTCAAAGTAATTGCTTAAAAGGCGCAAAGGCCAACATAGTGAAAAGATTCCAAGCCGGGACTCGAACCCGGGCCATCAGTATAGCGCACTGACGTTCTACCGACTAAACCACTTGGAACGATACACAGCTCGGAAAATTTCTCACTAAAATCAAATTTCAAAGTAATTGCTTAAAAGGCGCAAAGGCCAACATAGTGAAAAAGATTCCAAGCCGGGACTCGAACCCCGGCCATCAGTATAGCGCACTGACGTTCTACCGACTAAACCACTTGGAACGATACACAGCTCGGAAAATTTCTCACTTGATACATCGCCTTGGATACATTTGAAATATTGTATCCAAGGCGAATGTTTCTCTCTGGAATAATTTCCATGTATTAATATAGTTTCTATCGATGCTGGATTTAATTGTGTTTCCTGTTAGCCCCAGGTCGGTGGCTCACGATAAATATTCCATCTTGTGCTGCGTTTGTAGCCTTGCCAACATATAATAGTGAGATATTTTCCGAGCTGTGTATCGTTCCAAGTGGTTTAGTCGGTAGAACGTCAGTGCGCTATACTGATGGCCCGGGTTCGAGTCCCGGCTTGGAATCTTTTTCACTATGTTGGCCTTTACGCCTTTTAAGGAATTACTTTGAAATTTGATTTTCATCGGAAATTTCCTTTCAAAAATTACTTGTAAAGAGAATCTAGAAGGAATGTACTTTTAAAAATTAGATTCCGATTTGTTAATAGAATTCCTGAAACCAATAATAAATGCTTTTTTTTCCCTTTTGAATGACAAAAATAGGAAGAACGAAAATTAACAAGTGGGAAATTGTACGTCAAACGTGGCAAATGAGGTGCGTTCGTACTATAACGATTTTTATAAATATTCATATCTTGGTGCAATAGCTGTTGCACTCTTGTGCACCAATGCATGAATACAAAATTTATTACGATTCTATATATATATATTAAATTCAGTAATATGGAAACAATAGGGCTCCATCTTAAATAGGACGTAATAACCATGGCGACCTGGAATCCTTACCTATCATGGGATATCATTGAACTAAATACGTATGATAGGATTGATAGAATGAAGAAAACTTTTCTTAATATATTTTTAAGTTTTGATTCGATTTTCATAAAATTTGGAATGGCTCGACAAAATTTTGAAACGATTCTATATATTAAATTTCAAACCTCTCGGTTGAGTAGTTTTTGCGCTGTTATATGCGGACAGACAGACAGACGGACCGGACGACGACTATAGGTGTTACCTATTTATATAATTACAAACGCGCCTAAAAATTTGACATTGAAAAATTTTTGCGATTAAGATTAAGAAATATATTTAATTTTGGAATTGCCAACAAGCTGAACACTATGTACTAATACTATGTACTTTACATACATATTTTCCAAGCTTTATACACTCTAAAATTGGGTGGAGTGAAACGTTCACTCTTTGAAAGAGTGACAGGAATTTTCACACTTTTTCGGGTGAATTTTATAAAAATACATTCCTTAAAGAGTGGAATTTTCCATTCCCTAGAAGTAGCGAGATATTTCACTCGATTGTCGAGAGTGAAATATGTCACTCCGTTGTCGAGAGTGAACTATCTCACTCCGCTGACGACAGTGAAAGCCTGGCATTATACACTCTTTTAAAAAATTCCGTTCTTTCTTTCTTTCTAACCGATGACCAGGCCCCTACCTGCCGGGATGCCCCAGCCGTTCAACTTTGAACGGAAAGAGTGACTATTCACTCCTAACAAGAGGGAAAAAACGCACTCCTTTAGCAAGAGTGAATAGTCACTCCTCCGAAAGAGTGATTAGCCACCCCTGTTTAGAGTGAATATTCATTTACCAGGAGTGACTATTCACTCTTTCAGAGAGTCAAAAATTTCACCTTTGCTCAAGTGAATATTCACTGTAAAGAGGTTGGGCATATTTTTACTCTGTGATAGAGTGACAATTCAATCCTTTTCTTTTTATATAAAAATGAAAACGGAAAGGGGTAGAGAAAGAACGCACCACAAAAGTCTTCGTAAACGAAACATTTTCCGATAAATTCATAATTAAAATTATCGTCTGTCGCTTTATTTTTGTTTTTGTAATGTGGTGATATTTAAAAAATCGTTTGGCTTTAGTTTTTGCTTGCTTTCTTCGTAATATTGTATTTATTATTTAAAAATGGCTCGTAGTCGTAAAGAAACAACTAACAGCATTCGAAAATTATCTTTCATCATAGTAGTGGTAAATCAGTTCTGAATATTTCTAAATTAGTTAATTTATCCCATTCTGCGGTGTATGTGATAAAACGCTTTAAGGGCACATGGAACATAAATTGGTTCAAATTTAGAGTTTTGAATTGAGTTAAAAATTGATAAAACAGAAAAAACAGTTCATGATGAAATGTTAAATCAATATGATTATGATGCTGGAAGGTTTTAAAATAATATATTTAAGCATTGTGGATGTGTATATGGTTTTTTTCGCCTTTTCGAAAAAAGTGGTTTTTTTTTTATGCTTCGGTCACTTTTCTAAAAATCTACTTTAGGTAAACAGTTGAAACTTTCAAAAATTGTGCAACTAACTCTATTTGAGAATAATAAAAAGCGATTTTGATTTTAGCTTAAAAGAAATAAAATTAAAAATATTTTACTAAAAACCTTGAAAATCCTTTTCAAAATTTTTAGTAAAATATTTTTAATTTTATTTTTTCATATATAATTTTCTTTATAAAATAAAAAGAATAATTTTCGGAAGCGTTTTCGTGTAGTTTTATACTGTATTAGTTCTTTCGACACGAAATGTCGGTTTTCAGGTACTATCAGTTCTTTAGTAAACATTTTAATGACATTAAGCTTAATGTGAATGTTAATGCTGTTGTTAATTTAACACGTTCGTCAGTTGAACATGTTTGTAAGACATGAAAATGGAAACTTAAGATTTACTAGCATCCGAAAAACACATATTCCGGGTTGAGAAAACTGAGTAACATAACTTTTATTTAAAAAAAAGAGAATAATTTTCGAAAACGTTTCCGAGTAATTTTATACTCTGTTAATCAGTTCTTTCGACACGAAATGTCGGTTTTCAGGTGCTATCAGTTCTCCAGTAAACATTTTAATAACATTAAGCTTAATGTGAATGTTAATGCTGTTAGTTTAACACGTTTGTCAGTTAAACATGTTTTTAAGACATGAAAATGGAAACTTAAGAATTAATAGCATCCGAAAAACACATATTCCGGGTTGAGAAAACTGAATAACACAACTTTAAAAAAAAGAGAGAATAATTTACGAAAACGTTACCGTGTAGTTTTACACTCTATTAATCAGTTCTTTCGACACGAAATGTCGGTTTTCAGGTACTATCAGTTCTCCAGTAAACATTTTAATAAGATTAAGATTAATGTGAATGTTATTGCTGTTAACCTTTTACACGCCGCACCATGAACTGCTTCTCAAATTAAGTTGAAAATGTTTTTGAGATGCTTTAGATTAATTCTAAGATCATTTGCCGAATTTCGGAATGTTATGTAAAATAGAAGTGTAGTTACAAGTATGTTCCACTTGTGGAACGTTGGCGGAATGAATAGCATTTATAAATTTTGGCAGTTTTTTCTTTGCAAATCGTACCAAAACTACAAACATATGAAAACAAAGGAAAAAACGTAAAGTGAATTTTTGTTTCTATTTTAGGAACATGATAACTCGTCACTAACAGCAAAATGTTTATGAAAGACCTGAAAACATTTTTCATGCATACGCTTTCCAGAATATACACACCATTCCTTAGTGTTTTTTCTGACAATTTGAACATTTTCCTTGAGCAGTAGATGACAACCAATAGCTATTGGATGTGGTGATAATGTCCATACTTACTGGAGCAGTAGAGCCTCTATTCTCTTTCTCAAAACATCAAATCGAACTTTCATGGCAACAGTTGTAATTTCACGACAAAACTTCAAATGGCTTACGGCTTCTTTTGAGCCTACTGCATAACAATGCAGTGTCCACACAGCAACAACAGTCATACTTAGTTCATTTGCAAACAGATTTCACCACCATTTTTTTTAAAATCGAAGTACTGGACGATATGTTCCAAGCAAATTATCCAAAACATCGACACCATCCATATTCTGATTACACAATATAATCAACAGAGGTGTTTGGTTGAATATTCTATCGTCAATTTGCGAGAATATTGTATTACAATTTGAGTTAGGAATGCTCTTTCCCCATTCGATATAACAGTAAAGACACAGTAGTCGTTTCATCATGCACAAACAACTTTCCCATCACTGTAATAATCCCTATCTCCTTGTTCTTGCTTAAGCAATACTTTTGAAGATTTTATTGGGCATTTATTGTTTCAAATATATTTCATGTATACTTTGACAACAGGTGCAAGAGACATATATGATAAAATTTATTCTTTTATAGTACTGGCACGAAATTAATGAAAAAATAGTCGCCGTGAGCTTCCACATGTGGAACATTGGCATTCAAATGATCATAAAACAAAATCAAAATAAGATAAATCATTCATTTATGCATAAAATGTTATAAACTACAGTAAGCAATACAATAACTATCATCAGAGCTCTCACATTTTAATTCTAAACTTATAGGTGGAGTAATAAGCACAGCATACAAAATTTACTTTTTTTGTTACATTTCAAAAAGCTCCAAGATGGGAACAACAAAAAATTATTAAATAATAATTTATAATCCATTAAAACACATCTTTAAAAAGTCAAATTTAAAATTTCAAACAGTTTGAACAAACACTTAAAAAGATACAGCATCACATAATTGATGTTCCACTTGTGGAACGATGGCGGGTAAAAGGTTAATTTAACACGTTTGTCAGTTAAACACTCTTGTAAGACATGAAAATGGAAACTTAAGAATTAATACTATCCGAAAAACACAAATTCCGGTTTGAGAAAACTGAATAACATACTGTAAAAACTACTCGGAAACCTTTCCCAAAATTACAGGCAGCAAAATAAATTTTGTTTTTTATAAATTCTTCTTTAATTCTCGAAATCTATTGATTTCTGTGGTTTTAAACGATAACAGAATCTTTTCGAAATCGTGTGTAACTCCAAAGAGGTTATTTCATATTTTCGCGCATGATTATGTTATATTTTAATAGATTAACATTCGATTTATTTTACAGCGCTCGTTGCAGAACCATAAAGAACTACTCATTTGAAAATAGTTATTAGTTCTCCATGAAATTGTAAATAAATTTTGCTTTAGGGTTAATACATAATTAAAATGAGAACGACTAATGAAAAGTTATTATCGCACTTTAAAATCCACTTTCATAGCACACTTCGTATTGAGAACAGAGATAGATTTCAGATGAATTTTAACTCTTTGATTCTGGATGAAAACATTCAAGTGGAACAAATCATTCAGATTGTAAATCTTTTAAATGAGAGATTTATGAAACTTGCTTTCTAACTGTCTAATATGATGAGTTGGTGGCTGGATTCGTTTTACTCCCACATTTTGTTTTCCAAAATTTTGCTTCATAAATAACATTCAAGCGGAACAAATCATTCAGTTTCTAAATCATGTAACACTGTATTCCCTACGATACTTTAGAGTACCATTAAAATAACTTGTTATAAAATTCATTAATACATCGATTAGAACTAATACAGTTCAGAATGAGTTATAGATAACTTTATCTTATTCCAAAAGCATTATGGGTTGAACGAAACAAAAATATTTTTAAAATGATGATTTTTTCCCCCATTATATTAGTACATTTCTTAATTCTACAAAAAAAAAAAAAAAAAAAAAAAAAAAAAAGATTTGAGTGAAGTTATAAATATTGCCCAAAATTCCTATAAATACAAATTTAATTAATTAAATTTTATTATCAAAATTCTTCTAAAATTTATTAAATGATTGTGCAAATCCTCTAATGTAGTTTCAAAAATTCATGAAAAATGCTTTAGAAGATGAAATTTTTATGAATTCATAATTTGGGACATAAAGGGTTAAATAAAAGATTTATAAAACATGCATTCTAACTGATTAATATGATGAGTAAGTAGCTGGATTTCTTTACCTCCCTACTTTGTTTTCTAAAATTTCGCTTTATAAATAACATTCAAGTGGAACAAACCATTTAAGCGAGAGATTTATAAAACATGCTTTCTAATTGTCTAATATGGTGAGTAGGTAGCTGGATTCGTTTTACCCCATATTTTGTTTTCCAAAATTTCGATCCATAAATAACTTTCAAATGGAAAATCTTTCAGAATGTACTAAATCGTTTAAATGAGAGATTTATAAAACATGCTTTCTAATCGACTAATATGGTGAGTAGGTAGCTGGATTCGTTTTACGCCCACATTTTGTTTTCCAATATTTCGATTCATAATTAACTTTCAAATGGAAAATCATTAAGAATGTAAATCGTTTAAATGAGAGATTTATAAAACATGCTTTCTAATCGACCAATAGGGTGAGTAGCTATCTGGATTCGTTTTACTCCCACATTTTGTTTTCCAAAATTTTGATTCATAAATAACTTCCATGTGGAACAAATCATTCAGTTTGCAAACCATTTAAATGAGGATTTATATATAAGATGCTTTCTAACTGATTATGGTGGGTAGGTAGCTGGGTTCGTTTTACCATATATATATATATATTTTTAATTTCGCTTCATAAATAACTTTCACATGGAAAATAATTCAGAATGTAAATCGTTTAAACGGGAGATTTATAAAACATGCTTTCTAACCGACTAATATGGTGAGTAGGCAACTGGATTCGTTTTTCTCCCACATTTTTTCTCCAAAATTTTGCTTCATAAATAACTTCCATGTGAACAAATCATTCAGTTTGCAAACCATTTAAATGAGGGTTTTATATAAAAGATGCTTTCTAACTGACTATGGTGGGTAGGTAGCTGGATTCGATTTACCATATATTTTGTTTTTCAAAATTTCGCTTCATAAATAACTTTCAAATGGAAAATCATTCAGAATGTACTAAATCGTTTAAATGAGAGATTTATAAAACATGCTTTCTAATCGACTAATATGGTGAGTAGGTAGCTGGATTCGTTTTACTCCCACATTTTGTTTTCCAATATTTCGATTCATAATTAACTTTCAAATGGAAAATCATTCAGAATGTAAATAGTTTAATTGAGAGATTTATAAAACATGCTTCCTAACCGACTAATATGGTGACTAGGTAGCTGGATTCGTTTTACTCTCACATTTTGTTTCCAAAATTTTGCTTCATAAATAACTTTCAAATGGAAAGTCATTCAGATTGTAAATCGTTTAAATGAGAGATTTATAAAAAATGCTTTCTAACCGACTAATATGGTGAGTAGGTAGCAGGATTCGTTTTACTCCCACATTTTGTTTTCCAAATTTTTGCTTCATAAATAACTTCCTTGTGGAACAAATCATTCGGTTTGAAAACCATTTAAATGAGGGATTTATATAAAAGATGCTTTCTAACTGACTATGGTGGGTAGGTAGCTGGATTCGTTTTACCATATATTTTGTTTTCCAAAATTTCGCTTCATAAATAACTTTAAAATAGAAAATCATTCAGAATGTAAATCCTTTAATTGAGAGATTCATAAAACATGCTTTCTAATCGACTA
Source organism: Maratus speciosus (assembly GCA_963932465.1). NCBI lineage: Eukaryota > Metazoa > Arthropoda > Arachnida > Araneae > Salticidae > Maratus > Maratus speciosus. The sequence continues at coordinate 573,330,749 of OZ010790.1, read as the reverse complement.
ATATGGTGAGTAGGTAGCTGGATTCGTTTTACTCCAACATTTTGTTTTTCAAAATTTCGCTTCATAAATAGCTTCCATGTGGAACAAATCATTCAGTTTGCAAACCATTTAAATGAGGAATTTATATAAAAGAGGCTTTCTAACTGACTATGGTGGGTAGGTAGCTGGATTCGTTTTACCATATATTTTGTTTTCCAAAATCTCGCTTCATAAATATCTTTCAAATGGAAAATCATTCAGTATGTAAATCGTTTAAATGAGAGATTTATAAAACATGCTTTCTAACCGACTAATATGGTGAGTAGGTAGCTGGATTCTTTTTACTCCCACATTTTGTTTTCCAAAATTTCACTTCTTAAATAACTTTCAAATGGAAAATCATTCAGAATGTAAATTGTTTAAATGAGAGAGTTATAAAATATGTTTTCTAACCGACAAATATGGTGAGTAAATAGCTGGATTTGTTTTACTCCAACATTTTGTTTTCCAAAATTTTACTTCATAAATAACTTCCATGTGGAACAAATCATTCAGTTTGCAAACCATTTAAATGAAGGATTTATATAAAAGATGCTTTTTAACTGACTATGGTGGGTAGGTCGCTCGATTCGTTTTACCATATATTTTGTTTTCCAAAATTTCGCTTCATAAATAACTTTCAAATGAAAAATCATTCAGAATGTAAATCGTTTAAATGAGAGAGTTATAAAACGAGTTTTCTAACTGATTATTATGGTGAGTAGCTAGCTAGATTCGTTTTACTCCCAGATTTTCTTTTCCAAAATTTCGCTTCATACATAACAATCAAGTGGATCAAATCATTCAGAATGTAAAACATTTAAACGAGAGAAAATCCTTTGAGAGATTTAGAAAATATGCTTTCTTACTGTTTAATGTGGTGAATAGCTACATGGATTTGTTTTACAACCACAATTAGTTTTTCAAAATTTCGCTTCATAAATTTTTATCCTTCATTCAGAATCTGTTAACATATTGAGGACCCAATTTCATGAATTACCATCAATAGTCGGTAAAATATCCGAACTCTTTTGTGCAAACCTGTGTACTATTGATTTGTATGTAAAAAAAAAATTAGATTAGTTTGGAAACGCATAACAAGTTTGTAAATTCCCCTTCAGAAATTTCTTTCAATGAACTGATGGGGCATTCTCACAATCTTTTAACTTTTAAGTCCCTGAATAATAATTTTTATTTAAGTACATACTCTTGTAGGGGTTTTTTCATATACTGGGGAGCATACCATTGTATGATTGCATAACAATATTAACGAAATAAATAAATTTTGGGCGATGTTGGGGGTCCAAATACCAGGAAAACTCCTATACCGTTCCGTGTCCCTGATGCTGATTTTGAAGTTTGGAGCTGTCTGTATAAAATTGTTTCAATAAAAGTAATTCGATGTAATTTTTTTCCGAAACTGGGACAATTTTTTTATATAAATATGTAGCAAGAAATTAACCTGCACACATTTTTACGGTTGATATTATTTTTTGAACTCTGTCCCTGGGTTTTAGATTCCTTACCATCCCTTTTTTTTTTTTTTTTTTTTTTTTTTTTTTTTTTTTTTTTTAAACTTATACAGAAAATCACTTCAGATGCAGTCACAGAATTTTTTTCAGGTTTTTTCTGATGCAGAAGTATGCTAAAAAAAGAATGTCTTAAATTCTTTGACAGGAAATTTACTGCAGAATTTAAATCAGCATTTAAATATGATTTTCAAGCATCGTGGCTTTATAGGTAGTCTTCCCGTCCCCAAGGTTTATCCCTGCACTTTTCGAGATAAATTAAATTATTTTTTTAATTTAATCCAATGTAAATAACTGTTTCTAAAAATCAAGGAATATTGTGGCTATCACTTTAGTCTTAACAGAATTTGCGTAAAAATAGTGATAATTTCTCTTTCCGTCCCACCCTTACCATCCCTTTTTTTTTCCATTACCGTCCCTTTTTTCCTATACCGCCTCCTTTTATTTCCTTACGTCCTTTCTTTAATTTCAGTGTTATCCAAAATTTTGTACTAAAAATACTACCTTTGTTATTATTTCTTATATGAATGTCCTGTGGGTAGTATGCAAATTCATTATAAGTAAAAATGTAGAAGAAAATAGAAAGCAATAGTGGTAAAATGGTAAGGAAAATTAAACTCGCAAGTTTAACTTAAACCTAAGTTAAATTAAAAAAAAAATTCGCTGCAGACCATTTTTTTTCTTTTGAATCATTAAGACATTCGTCTATCAGATTAAAATGTGATTTTAGCAAGTTTAATTCCACCAGATTTTTATTCCCGAAAGTCAAAAGATTGGGAGAATGCCCCGGAAATGTATTCGAGATCTTTTATGCTGCCCTGTATAAGATCTAAAGAATTTATACACACAATGTAATACGCAAAAAATCAATTTTAAATTCTTTCAAGTGTCTCTGTAAATTAACTATAAATTCGACACACTTCATTTTCAATACGGAACATGTTATAATAAACATCATTAACATATATCAATTGCTTGTCAATCCGGGTATTTTTACGGGAGTTAAAGCTCCAACAGACAGATGGCTGACAGACAGACAAACCCAATTCATAAACACTTTTTAAAACCGTGGGGAAGTGGTACAAACTACAGTTATCACAGAAAGTAAAGCTAGTATTCCAAAATTAATTATTACAATAGGAATTATCCTCAATTAGAAAAGTAATAATTCATTGGGGCTTCATTCATCTATTTATGACAAACAGCATATTTAGACTTCAAGCCTTCGAAAATGAATATGCAATTTAAAAAGGACAAGAAAGAAAAATCATGCTCGAAGTATAGAATATGAAACACTTTCCAACACTTCCAGAATCAGAGGCGCCAACTTATACGTGCCCATGGGGCGCGAGCCCACCCAATAATTTGATATCTCCTCCCACCCAATTTCAATTGATTTAATTCATAATTTATTTTTTTAATTATTTATTCGCTGAAAAAAAATTTCGTTTTATTAACGCTCTCAAAATTTTTTTGTTTAAAAAGTACTAAGGAATTAAATTAGACTTACAGGAGCACTGAAAACCCTTTCAGTTACTTTTTACCCGACTGCCAAGAAGGGCTATGTGTTTCACGCGTATCTGGGTATGTGGATTTCTTTATACCCTCGAAAATCCCAACGGCTGGATGGATTCTAATGAATGAGGTCTCTATCGATTCGTCTTAACCGTCCGATGGTTATAGGCTAGGTTTTGTTTTTATAAAATCAAAATGGTGGCCGTAAAATACAAAATGGCGGTAGAGACGAAAAAAAAAATTACGCACCCTATTGAGTGACATATCATTGGATAGGTCTTTCAAAATGAAGACTATTCAAAAGGAAGACTTTCATTGACTATTTTACAGTCAGAAGCTTCGTTTAAATATGACAGGACCTGGAAGTTGTGTAGGTAGGATCTCTAGCTTTAATGCAATTCTAACATTCATAAACATCTATAGGCCTCATCAAAACAGTGTTTATAGATAGGAACTAACAATGATACACAACTTAAAAGTCATCAATTGAAGTAAATAAAAAAAATAGGTAAGTAATATAAAAAATAGTTTCACATTGATGAGAAATAATTAATTAGTTCGCTTTTTACGCAGTCGGGTTTTTGGATTTTTTAAATTTAATTATTATTTGTAAATGTTTTTTTTTTTTGCATTGGGTACCCGAGCTTGATAACTTTTATTGTGAATTTGTACTTTCAAGATTTTGGTAACAGTTTTTTGTGATAGTTGCACTTTTGGAACCGGTATATGCCGTTCTCAAGATAAAACTATCCTCATATAAAAACAAAAACTATGACGAAAGTCGAAAAAGTACAAATGCACAGTAAAATATATCGACCTCAGGTACCCTAAACAAACAAACAAAAAATCATTTAAAAATATTAAAATGCGAGCGTGAAATCTGTAAACAATCCTCACATATGATTATCACTAGCGTTCGAGTCTGACCGTGTGACTAGTGTAGCTTCTTAGCCCTTTATCTACAGACGGTACTTATAAATACCATTAAAATAACTTGTTATAAAATTATTTTAATACATCGATTAGTCGTAATACAGTTTAGAATGAGTTATAGATACATTACTTTATCTTGTTCCGAAAGCATTATGGGTTACACAAAACAAAAATATTTTGAAAAAAAAATATTTTGATATTACGGATGGTTTCGCGGGACGAGTCTTGGAACCTCTGAAAATCGGGACGCCTGCTAACACTAGTTAGGTGCGTTCGTAATTATATAAATACGTAGCACCTATAGCCGTCGTTCAATCCGTCCGTCTGTCCATCTGTCTGTCTGTCCGCATATAACAGAGCAAAAATTACCCAACCGAATGGTCTGAAATTTTAAATATATAATTGTTACAAAATTTTGCTGACTCATTTCAAATTTTAAGAAAATCGGATGTATAGTTTAATGACAGGGACAGTCAAAAGTTTTCCGTTACATTAAGGCCAATGGAAAAAAAATTGCATTTTAATGATGTTACAGCCTTCCGAATGGTCTGAAATTTTAAATATATAATTGTTGCAAAATTTTGTCGAGTAATTTCATATTTTAAGAAAATCGATGTATAGTTTAATGACAGGGACAGTCAAAAGTTTTCCGTTACATTAAGGCCAATGGGGAAAAAATTGCATTTTAATGATGTTACAGACTTCCGAATGGTCTGAAATTTTAAATATATAATTGTTGCAAAATTTTGTCGAGTCATTTCAAATTTTAAGAAAATCGGATGTATAGTTTAATGACAGGGACAGTCAAAAGTTTTCCGTTACATTAAGGCCAATGGGAAAAAAATTGCATTTTAATGATGTTACACCCTTCCGAATGATCTGAAATTTTAAATATATAATTGTTGCAAAATTTTGTCGAGTCATTTCAAATTTTAAGAAAACCGGATGTATAGTTCAATGACAGGGACAGTCAAAAGTTTTCCGTTAAATTAAGGCCAATGGGAAAAAATTGCATTTTAATGATGTTACAGTCTTCCGAATGGTCTGAAATTTTAAATATATAATTGTTGCAAAATTTTGTCGAGTCATTTCAAATTTTAAGAAAATCGGATGTATAGTTTAATGACAGGGACAGTCAAAAGTTTTCTGTTACATTAAGGGCAATGGGAAGAAAATTGCATTTTAATGATGTTACAGGCTTCCGAATGGCCTGAAATTTTAAATATATAATTGTTGCAAAATTTTGCTGACTCATTTCAAATTTTAAGAAAATCGGATGTATAGTTTAATGACAGGGACAGTCAAAAGTTTTCCGTTACATTAAGGCCAATGGGGAAAAATTGCATTTTAATGATGTTACAGCCTTCCGAATGGTCTGAAATTTTAAATATATAATTGTTGCAAAATTTTGTCGAGTCATTTCAAATTTTAAGAAAATCGGATGTATAGTTTAATGACAGGGACAGTCAAAAGTTTTCCGTTATATTAATGCCAATGGGGGAAAATTGCATTTTAATGATGTTACAGCCTTCCGAATGGTCTGAAATTTTAAATATATAATTGTTGCAAAATTTTGTCGAATCATTTCAAATTTTATGAATATCGGATGTATAGTTTAATGACAGGGACAGTCAAAAGTTTTCCGTTACATTAAGGCCAATGGGGAAAAATTGCTTTTTAATGATGTTACAGCCTTCCGAATGGTCTGAAATTTTAAATATATAATTGTTGCAAAATTTTGTAGAGTCATTTCAAATTTTATGAATATCGGATGTATAGTTTAATGACAGGGACAGTCAAAAGTTTTCCGTTACATTAAGGCCAATGGGAAAAAAATTGCATTTTAATGATGTTACAGCCTTCCGAATGGTCTGAAATTTTAAATATATAATTGTTGCAAAATTTTGTCGAGTCATTTCAAATTTTATGAATATCGGATGTATAGTTTAATGACAGGGACAGTCAAAAGTTTTCCGTTACATTGAGGCCAATGGGGAAAAAATTGCATTTTAATGATGTTACAGCCTTCCGAATGGTCTGAAATTTTAAATATATAATTGTTGCAAAATTTTGTCGAGTCATTTCAAATTTTATGAATATCGGATGTATAGTTGACAGGGACAGTGAAAAGTTTTCCGTTACATTAAGGCCAATGGGAAAAAAATTGCATTTTAATGATGTTACAGCCTTCCGAATGGTCTGAAATTTTAAATATATAATTGTTGCAAAATTTTGTCGAGTCATTTCAAATTTTATGAATGTCGGATGTAGAGTTTAATGACAGGGACTGTCAAAAGTTTTCCGTTACATTAAGGGCAATGGGAAGAAAATTGCATTTTAATGATGTTACAGCCTTCCGAATGGCCTGAAATTTTAAATATATAATTGTTGCAAAATTTTGTCGAGTCATTTCAAATTTTAAGAAAATCGGATGTATAGTTTAAAACAGGGACAGTCAAAAGTTTTCCGTTACATTAAGGCCAATGGGAAAAAAATTGCATTTTAATGATGTTACAGCCTTCCGAATGGTCTGAAATTTTAAATATATAATTGTTGCAAAATTTTGTCGAGTCATTTCAAATTTTAAGAAAATCAGATGTATAGTTTAAAACAGGGACAGTCAAAAATTTTCCGTTACATTAAGGGCAATGGGAAGAAAATTGCATTTTAATGATGTTACAGCCTTCCAAATGGCCTGAAATTTTAAATATATAATTGTTGCAAAATTTTGTCGAGTCATTTAAATTTTTAAGAAAATCGGATGTATAGTTTAATGACAGGGACAGTCAAAAGTTTTACGTTACATTAAGGCCAATGGGAAAAAATTATTCCATGTGCATTTTAATGATGTTACAGCCTTTCGAACAGAATGAAATGGATATGCACTTATGAAGTGCTAAAATATACCTTCATTACAATATGTGGTGCAAAAAATATTTATAAAACTCGTTATAGCACGAACGCACCTCATTTGCCACGTTTGACGAGCAATTTCCAACTTGTTTTGATTATATGGATTTTCGGAGTGTCGGTGTCCTTTTGTGCTAATATGCGTTACCTTCATAATCAATCCCTGTCAAATTACAGTAATTGAAAATGCTAAGAAATTGACTGGCATATAATGCCATGAACAATTATTTCCATAGGCCGGTTAGATCCTGTTAATCTTATTACGGCAATTGAGTAATGTTACTAAGGAGATCGGAACGCACGACTTCATTAAGATGTTTACAAACTCTTATTTAACTCTGAATCTATTGGCTGAGCAATCTTGCTAAGGAGATCGGAACGCGCGGCTTCATTAAGATGTTTACAAACTCTTATTAAGCTCTGAATCCATTGGCTGGCTTAATCCTTTATGCCCCAGCGGTCCCCTTAAGGGGGCTGGGAAAGCCCCATCTCCGCCATGTTAAATTCACCAACTTTATGTACCCTTTTCTCAGAAATGGTGAAAGATAGAGGTGTAGATTTTTTAGAGTACTTAGAATGACATGATTTACGTATTTTAACAGACCATTTACTTTCTAAGTGAAACTCAAAATTAATTACTAATTATTTATTGTAAGTCATTTTTAAATTAGCATTTTTGGAAAGATTTCACTGCCTATAATGAATAATTCTCAACAAATCATTAAATCCCTGTGTTAAAGTATACAATATATCATAATATAAGTATTAAAAAAAATCTGAATTCTTCAGTTTAATAGATATTGAAAAAAACGAACATAAACTTGAAAAATCCAAGTTTTCAGAAAAAGTCAATTAAAGATTTAAATGGCCATTAAGCTGTGAAGTACTCTTAGAAAGAATGAATAATTTCAACACTTATTTTTTATGTATGTAAACATGTGCGACACATCGTTGGAAAGATACAAGTTTAAATTATTTAATGATATAAAAAGTAAAAATCGATTTTTTGGTTGAATTTTGCTTTCCCGGTCCTCTAAAATGACTTTTAAAATAACTTGTTATAAAATTCATCTAATACATAGCTTACTAGTAATACATTTTGGAATGAGTTATAGATACTTTACTTTATGTTATTACCAGTGCTTAATTTCTAATAAAAAAAAGTACTGGAGCCCCAATATTCTACGGTACCGGTACAACAACCGTATCGTTCCCCTCCCCCTCCCCCCTATCACTCCAATCTGTATATTTATATTTCGTACATTATTTGCAAAATTTAAAGCATCTTGTTTTTCTTTAGCAAAATAAAAATTTTAAATATATCTATCAGCATATACTTAGCTGTCAACTATTCCACTTTTTAGTTGTCACTCCTTCTGAATAGTAATTGTTGCCTAATTTTAATGTTAATTAATTGCAGAATTCTGTGATTAAATATGGTAAGGATTATGATTAGGAAATAGTGTTAACACAAAAAAGCGATAGTTCGCACTATGCATTTTTTTTAAAAAAAGGAAGGAAATTTACAGAAATTAATATTTATATGCTGAAGAATGGAACAATGTTTTGCAAAATCATTATTGGTTCAACAAAACAAAAATATTTTGAAATGGGTGATTTCTTTTTCATTTGCATATCTTCAGTTTTCTTGACGTTGAAAGATTGTGGGTGAAAAGCTTCAGTTCGGAATTATTCCTATATTTTTATTGTAAGAGCATTATAGTTGTACATTTCCTAATTCTATAAAGTACAAAAAAAAAAAAAAAAAAAAAAAAAAAAAAAAAAAAAAAAAAATACTTTAAATAAAATATTTGAGTGGAGTTATAAATATTGCCCAAAATCCCTATAAATAAAAATTTAAATAATTAATTTTAATTGGCAAAATCCTTCTAAAGTTTATTAAATGATTGTGTAAATCTTCTAACACAGTTTCAGAAATTCACGAAAAATGCTTTAGAAGATGAAATTTTCATGAATTCATAATTTGGCATATAAAAGGTTAAAGTAGATAACTAACATAAAAAAAGACCACTAACTAATATAAAAAAGACCACTAACTAACATAAACAAGTTGGAAATTGCTCGTCAAACGTGGCAAATGAGGTGCGTTCGCACTATAACTAGTTTTATAAATATTTTTTGCGCAGCATATTGTACTAAATGTATATTTTAGTGCACTTTAACAAGTGCCTATCAATTTCATTCTGTTCGAAAGGCTGTAACATCATTAAAATGCACTTGAAATAATTTTTTCCCATTGGCCGTCATGTAACGGAAAACTTTTGACTGTCCCTGTCATTAAAATATACATGCGATTTTCATAAAATTTGAAATGACTCGACAAAATTATGCAACAATTATATATTTTAAATTTCAAACGATTCGGTTGGGTAGTTTTTGCGCTGTTATATGCGGACGGACAGACAGACAGACGGACGGACTGAACGACGACTATAGGTGCTACGTATTTATATAATTACGAACGCACCTAAAAAGGCCACTAACTAAGATAAAAAAAATTATAATAAAATTAAACTTTAGTAATTCCAATGAAAATGTATATATTTACCGTCGTTTAGTTGCACTTAGCATATTGTAGAGAAATAACTATACATGAGTGTAATTTTATTCCAAAAGAAAGTGGTTTGTTTAATGAGTAGCTGGGGCAAAACTCTTCATGTATATCAATACCGCTAATCCTTAACTATCGTATGGACTTAAATCCTCTTAACGAGCGATTATAATTCAAATGAAATGAAATAAAATACACTTGCCTTAAGAAAAGGTAAACATTTAGATAATTGAGTTAGATTTTGATCTAGCTTAATTTGCTTTAAAAAAAACAAAGGTAAAGGTCAACACAAAAGATTTGAAATACGACGTCATAAATGCTAAGTGATAGGAAAGGTTCGAGGTAGGGATGGACAGAATGAATGATATTACAATAGAATACAATCATTCGCGCATGCACAAAAGTATTGTTTCCAACCTTTATATATATTTTTAATCAAATGTCTGCGTAGATACCACGAAACGTATCTGATTGGTCAGAGCTTTCTGACTCTATAACGGGTTTACCAAGGGGGGCGGGTTTGTCGCCAAACGTCGCCAAGTTTGCCGCCATCTTGGCGATATATCGCCAAATTTGGCGAGTAAAATGAGTCGCCAAAAGTGACGCCAACTTGGCGCTATTTCCAGTATTTCACCAAATTTGGACTCCCATATTGGAAGTCATTTGGAAACCATAGACTCCCATTGAAATCCAATAAGGTTTACGCCCCACCAGTCGCCGAGAGGTTCTGCTCTCGAAGCTGGTAGACGGGAGGTGCTGGGTTCGATCCCAATCGCGCCCGTCGGCCTAATCGTTCGGAGTTTTCGTGGTTTTCTTCGAGCCGTGGATCTTCCATGCGTTAATACGGATTAGGTTCCCTTAGAAAGACCCCCACGGAGGGCACCTTCCCCGGGCCTATATCCCTCGTGTAGATAATTGGCCAAAAATTCAACCCAACCCAATAAGGTTTACTTGGTTGCAGAAAATCAACAAACTGAGCGATTTCAATGCAACAAAAACTAATATTACCTTATGAATAGAGCTTAATTGAACTATTTACATTATTTTTAAGCACAAACACTAACTATTTAAAATATTCGTAACACCATACATATAAATTTACGCATGTATGTTGGCAGAGAAAAGGCGGCGAAGTAAAAATTTCAGAGGAGAGGAGATTTATATGATTATTTATTTAGATACAGAATGGAAACACGAAACAATTACGCGGGGGATTGGTGACCGTAGCGAGCAGGGGGGGGGGGGGAGTCCCCCAAGTTTAGTAAAAAAAGATAAACAAAATAATAGTTGCCAAACTTCGTAATTTGTTTTTATCAAATATCTTCATAAATATTGAAGATAAAAAGAATTATTAATGAAATAAAATACACTTGCCTTAAGAAAAGGTAAACATTTAGATAATTGAGTTAATAATTTTGGTCTAGCTTAATTTGCTTTAGAAGAACAGAGGTAAAGGTCAATGCAAAAGATTTGAAATACGACGTCATAGATGCATAAGTGATAGGAAAAGTTCGAGGTAGTGATGGACAGAATGAACGATATTACAATAGAATACAATCATTCGCGTATGCACAAAAATATAGTTTCCAACCTTTATACCGCGTGTCCCAAAAATGTCAGGAGTTTTTATACTGTGATTCTTGATTTTAGTTCGAATTTCAAACAATAGATGGCGCTGAGAGCAATAGGCTCTCAGTCCATTTCCGATTTTTGCTACTTCGGTATCCATTCAATACATTTTAATCTCCTATTTCCGCATGTAAGAAGAGATAGGCCGAAAAATCGAGCCTAGATTTAGCGCTCATTGATTGCAGCGCCATCTATCGATGCTATTTGTAACTAAAACTGAGAATCGCAGCATAAAAACTCCTGACATCTTACATAACACTCCTGCACGAATTTTTTTAATATCTGTCACCGTTTGCAAGTTATGGAATTTTAAAATCCATCAGTCATTTTTGGGACACCCGGTATATATTTTTCATCAAATGTCACCAGAAATTTAGTAAAAAAAAGTGAAACAAAATAAGAGTTGCCAAACTTCGTAATTTTTTTAATCAAATATCTTCATAAATATTGAAGGTAAAAAGAATTATTATATTTTTAGGGATTTCTTAAATTAATTCTAATTAATATTAGAAAACTTCTTTTTGATACAAAATTTCTGGTAGAAATTGAATTAAAGAAAACAAAGTTTGGCAACTATGCTTTTGCGCATGCCCAAATGATTCATTCGAATAGTAAAATCCTTCATCTAATCACTAGTTTTAGGTACTAAACAATCTACTTGATAAATCGCATGCTCAAATAACAGTACCTCTAGAAATTGTACTATTAATCATTTTTGCAAAAACTTCATATTAAATAATCATCTCATCACTAGTTTTTGTACTAAGCAATCTACTTGATAAATCTCATGCTCAAATAACAGTACCTCTAGAAATTATACTATTAATCATTTTTGCAAAAACTCCATATTAAATAATCCCTTGACTACGTCCATGTACTGTCCTTTAATTTGAATACCATTGCGTTTAGACCGAGCATCGGCTGCACAAACCTTCACCTCATTGAGTTCACGGCTGAAATTTCAGAATTAGTTAGGAATGTCGATTATCATATTAAAATGCAACTGGTCTGCCAAGTCATAACTTGGTGGAAACCACTCGCAGACCCAATTTTTGTCGTTGATTGTTAGGTTTCCCATTGTGTTTTCCTGTACCGGAAGCCACTCAAAGTGTCAACACTGTTAAGTACCTCCTTAAAATAGGTATAACAGACTTTTTCGGTAGAATAAAGTTTGTCATCCCAAGTTTTTCCGAGAGAGCATACAATTTTCTATATAATGCTGTAAGAGTGATCAATATCCGTGACGACGGTAAAACATCATAGCTTTTTAATAATAAATAATTAAACTAAACATATTTTCGTCTTGTTAAACTTAGTCATACATACCTCATTTTGTTGGTATCATTTTTTGCTATCGATTCACATAATAAAATTTTAATTCCGTGATGACGGGGCTTTCGGTGTCACCGGTTCCCGGACTATAAGTGTGGGGGTTTACTGTGGCATGTTAGGTATTGAAAATGAAGTGTTTAGCATTAATAATTTGTTTACAGAAAGACTGGAAAGAGTTTCGTTATATGGTCTACTATGGTAAACAAATCCTTTGCAATGTATTTTAATGCTGTTAGACTATTTTAAACACATTTAAATTGATATATATCACTAAGGTGTATATGGCGAGGCCATATATTGGTGTTATATTTTTATTCAAAATTAATCCTTTTTCTAAATTTATTTTCCTTTCTTTTGTGAAACTCTAGCATTCAAAAAAGATACTTCTTTAATTTCTAATCTAAGCGCAAACGTTATCCCCGCATAAATGTTCTTTTATTGATATTTTAGTTCATAAAGGCCTCTTCGTACAAATCTGTGTACGCAATCTAAAATGAGACATCTAATTTAAGCTATCTGGCGTCTCGTATAAACATTAAAGACCCATAAATTGCATTTTTACATCTTCCAGCTTGTAGATTTTGGTCATTAATTATATGGGCCGTTATACCTTCTGTAACCAATGATAGGTTTGCTTTTTTATTTTACTTTTAATAGATATCCAAATGTGGATTCACTACTTGGCGATTATCTCGTTCAAGCTGTAATATAGCTCGCTGACTAACCGATAATTTGTGATTGGCGCATTGGCTTAACACATATCTATGCTTAGCGTTATTAACGTACGCAGACTGATACACTTCGCCTCTAATCTTGATACTAGTAACAGCTAGAAAGTTTTGCTGCAGTTAGGTGAGGCCACTAGTATTTTACATCTATTGCTCTTTTCTTTCGTAAAAATAAAATACTTTTGCCATGGAGAGATTTTCTGAATTATTGCCTGCTAGATAGTACAGGAAACGGATCATAACAGACTAGGGCAGGGAGGGCGAATCTTTTTGAGTATGCGTGCTAAAAATTTCAATTTTTTATGAACCAACATTCTAACGCGCCAGAAACATTTTAACTTACAAGGAAGGTCTCCATACGGGCATACTCAGAAAAATCTGAAAAAATTACAGAATGTTCTTCTCATATGGATATGTATGTTTATAAAAAATTTTTTGGCTGAACCTCGATACAGCGTCCTTAAAAAAATAACGAAATTTTCGTATATTTGGCGATTTATCACAGGTTGGCGATGAAAAAAAAATACGCTTTTATGTAGGAAAAAAACTTTTTATGTTGAATTTGTTTATATAAGTTTAATTTAAATAACTTTAGTTTTGTCATTTTTAATTTATTTTACCTATAGTTTTGTCATTTTTAGTTTGTTTTAACTACAGTTTCTCATATATATTTATATGAATTTATAATAAAATTTAAATATCATATTTTACGATTTAAAGCAAAATTTAACTTGATTTAAATTATTTCAAGCTCAAAAATTAGGCAGATAGAACACTGTCCATTTGATTTTGTTGCTATGGAAACGACTTCGCCTTTGATATGGAAATATATTATGGCAATCAAATGTCAGCTGACTATAACTTAAAATAGATATTTGCAACTTGCAAAGCATAAAAAACATTTTTACAGTGATAAAATTAAATAGGTATAGCATCAAGCAACATATATATGTAATAAACAAAAATATATAATAACCTCTTTCATTGATTAAGTTTAGATTCATTAAAAACTGTGCATTCTGAAAAACAATTAATAAACAATTCCCAGATGCATTAAAATCGTTTGCTTTTGGCGAGGAAAAAACCTGCTCGCCAAATCGCGTGTCACTTTCGTATTTTCGCGCCAAATATTCGAAAGTATATTATTTTTTTACAGACTTTCTACTGAAATTCCGCCGTTAAATTTGACTGATCCCTTATTACATACATGAGTAGTTTCACTAGCCTTTTTTTCAACATGAGTATGCCCCGTATGGAGACCTTCCTTGTTAGATAAAATCCAATAATTAGTTTTTATAGCATTTTTACTTAATATATTTACACTTATACTAAATTCGATTCCTAACTGATTTATTATGTTGTATTTACTCAATAATATAGTCATGTCGCATCGAATTCCGTATTAATAATCTATAAATTAGTTTTTCTTTTATTGTATACTTGTGAATCAGATCATTTTTAGTTCTTCAGGTAGAAGCAAGTTCAATAGATACATAATTATTACAGTTAAAATTCAATTTTCAAAATTAAAACCTAAAATAATTTAAAACTCGAAACCTAAAGAAAATAAAACCTAATCCGAAGTAGAAGCGTCTCAGTTAGATGCATTACTATCCAAACTATCTCTTAAAATTCCATTTTCAAAAATAAAACCTTTGAAATTTGATAGAGAAACTGGGGGAAAACATCACTATATGCTGAATAGCTTGGCGAGAAAATGAAGCTAAGGGGCGCTTTCATTGAAATTCATAATACATTAATTCACTCTAAAGTTTTGGGTTATTTTAAAGTAATTGTTACACAAAATACCTGTTACCCAAAACTACACTTTTTGTAAAAAAAAAAAAAAAAAAAAAAAAAAAAAAAAAAAAAAAAAAAAAAAAAAACATAAAATGGATTATTCTCCATAAACTGAATATAATATGAAGTTTTTTGGCGTGCCAGGGAAGTTTTCTTACGTGCCAAGTTTGGCACGCGTGCCATTGGTTCGCCATCCCTGGACTAGGGTTTGCTTTGTTAATCAGCTTGGTGTACTTGCCAAATTGTGTTTGTTATCACGACCGGTGTAAATAAACAAAATAACCCCTTTAAAATAACACATTTGCTTACTGAAGAATATGGTGTTCATAGCATTTATTGTTTCTTTACTAGGGTTACACAAAATATTCTGTTACAGTACTGTCTAAGAACGATAAATGCTGGGAATGCATTTTCAACTGTTTTATCGGTTTTTAAATTTAACTAATATTTAGCATATAGCTTGGGACTTATAAATTCGATAGATCATATACAGGGCTACACAAAAGAATTCGAGTAAATTGCCGTCTTTTCTGGTAATTGTTCTAAAGGAAATTTCAACTGCGTTTCCGAGCACAACTAAATTTTGCATACATCGCGGTATACGTACAAGTATTCAGATCAAACAAAAGAATTTGAAGACTTTCCTACTATTAGTGGCAATTGCTAAAAATTTGTTTTCAAATATGTTATAGACCGGAAGCCGGCAACACAGATAATCACCTCATAGAGTTCAAGGATGGGGATTAGTTAAATCTTGATTCGCATATTAAAACGCAATCGGTCTGCCAAGTCCTATCTTGGTGGAAAATACCTGAAAACCCGATTTTAGCGGCTGACTCGTAAGTTTACCATTCTGTTTTCCTGCTCCCAGTCCTCCATTTTTTCATACCTTTTGGTGCAGGAAAACCCAATGGTAAACCTACGAGTCAGCCGCTAAAATCCGGTTTTCAGGTGCTTCCCTCCAAGATATGACTTGGCAGACCGATTGCGTTTTAACTAATCCTCGAATTTCATCCGTGAACTCGATGAGGTGATTGTCTGCTCTGCCGGTTGCCGGTCTATTGTGTTTTTTCAGCATAATAGAGTTGTTGTATAAGGAAAGGGCATGTTTACAAACAAACACTTCCGTCAACCAATCTACCAACTACATTTTTGCCATAAACATCATTGCAGGAATAGTCTTGGCGACGTAGGCCAATCACATCAGAGACGAGTTAAACGTAGACCAATCAAATTTCCCTAGCTCATGCGTACAGGTAGGAGTCATAAAGAACGGACAGGTTTTCTTGCTGAACCAACAGCAATTCAACCAACAGTGACGTCAGCTGCCCTTTCCATGATAACAATTTTATTATTATATTTAAGGTACAAGGGTGCATATCAGTGCATAAGAATAATGTCCGGCTAAACAATGTGTGTTAACTTAAATACTTTTGAGTATTTGGAATAGTTATATAAAAGATAATTTTCAACGCTCTTCGTTAACATGCAAAACGAATCATCATACTTTACTAAAAGTAGGAGAATTAACAAGTTGGAAATTGCTCGTCAAACGTGGCAAATGAGGTGCGTTCGTACTATAACTAGTTTTATAATTATTTTTTGCACCCCATATTGTACTGAATGTATAATTTTTTGCACTTCATAAAGCGCATAGTCTGATACATCATTAAAATGCACTTCCAATATTTTTTTCCCATTCCCCGTAATGTAACGGAACACTTTTGACTGTCCCTGTAATTAAATTATACATCCGATTTTCCTAAAATTTGAAATAGCTCAAGAAAATTTTGCAACAATTATATCTTTAAAATTTCAGAACATTCGGAAGGCTGTAATATCATTAAAATGCACTTGCAATAATTTTTCCCATTGGCCGTAATGTAAAGAAAAACTTTTGACTGTCCCTGTAATTAAACTATGCATCCGATTTTCCTAAAATTTGAAAGGGCTCGACAAAATTTTGCAATAGTTATATCTTTAAAATTTCAGATCATTCCGAAGGCTCTAATATCATTAAAATGCACTTGCAATAATTTTTCCCATTGGCCGTAATGTAAGGAAAAACTTTTGACTGTCCGTGTAATTAAACTATACATCCGATTTTCCTAAAATTTGAAAGGGCTCGACAAAATTTTGCAACAGTTATATCTTTAAAATTTCAGATCATTCGGTTGTGTAGTTTTTGCTCTGTTACATGCGGACAGACGGACAGACGGACGGACAGACGGACAGACGGACGGACTGAACGACGACTATAGGTGCTACGTATTTATATAATTACGAACGCACCTAAAAAAATCGTCATTGATATGTTAGTATATGTACAGTCGTGGAAAATAAAAGAAAACATCCCTTGCTAACTCTGCAAAAAATTACCGTAGAACAAAGTTACTGGTACCACACGATTGGTAATAAAGCCTACTTTTAAATGATGTATATAAAATTTGCTTAGGGGTCCATCTACATATTATAACGAGCCCTAACTTTGTTTTCTTCAATAGCAGTACACAATTCTGACAGCATAAATGAACTCTACACCCTTCCATCAGCCTAAAAACACATTTTTATGCAATTTGTACGATAAGTTTCCGAGAAATTAATTATTTTAAAACGAACGTATTTTAGGGGCTGTATCCAAATTGAAGTTCGGTACTCGATTGTTGACTGAAAGAGCCTCCTTCTTGATCAAGGCATCTTAAGCAGTCATTGAAGACTACTACATTACAGGATA
This sequence comes from Maratus speciosus, assembly GCA_963932465.1. Lineage (NCBI taxonomy): Eukaryota > Metazoa > Arthropoda > Arachnida > Araneae > Salticidae > Maratus > Maratus speciosus. Next base: position 573,313,049 of record OZ010790.1, on the reverse strand, counting down.
GCAGAAAAAATTCAAAATATTAATCACTTATATCATAGACATGATATCAAGCCATCATTTTGCCGTTTTTTGAGCATAATTTGAAAACTACTTGGAAGAAAAATGTAAAATTTTGGATTTCCATAAAGCAGGACTTAATAAATCTAAATCCATCAAAAAAATTGTAGGTTGCAATTCATAATTTTTTCGAATATTAATTTAATAACTTATAATTCATATTATAAAATAACAAAAATTGTAATTTCAACGTATTTATGTTTGGATATTTTAGTATTAGTACTAAACAAAAAATTAGCACATAAGGAGTTTAATTTCAGAAGATATTAATAAAAATATGTAAATGTAATTTAACATTAGAAGCACTAAATTTTGAATGTTTATACTTCAAAAACTTATCATTTAAATTACTTGAAATTTGGCGTTTAGGCATAGTTTGAACCGAAGATTTGAAATATCTTGTTAAAATTGGGTATTGCCATTGAAAAAAACTGAAGTTTGGGTTCGTTTTAATATGTATATGGCTTTCTAAGCAAATTTTATATACATCATTTAAAAGTAGAATTTATTTCCAATCGTTCGGTACCAGTAAATTTATTCTACGCTAATTTGTTGAGAAGTTAGTAGAAGGTGTTTACTTTTTTTTCCACGACTGTACCATTATTATAATATTACAGTATAACATAATCAATCGTATTTCTTTTAGAATAACATCTAAATTCGTAAAATGCTCATCACTACACTGTAAAAAAAAATCTGTAAATCTACATAACTAGTTTTTGTAAAACTACAGAAATCTGCATGTTTACTAGAATTTTATCCGTAATCGGGGGAAATATTTACCACTCATAGTACAAATACATGAAATATCTTAGTTTGACCTGTCAGCCAATGAGAAAGGACTTCAATGGTGACGTAATGACTATTCACGCAGCCACAGAGGCGTTCAAGGCATCCATCTTGATTATGATTTCAAATTAGTAGGTAAGTAAATATTTCTTCTTTATGAGTTAATTTTTTTTATATTTCCATTCTACTTGATTCCTAATAAGTACAAATCAACTACACAGTAAGACTGTTTGATTTCGAATTATAATATAACATGATTTTAGCAGGTATTAATGCGTAATCTTCCTATTATTTTTTGTTAAATATTTATTATTCAGTCAAATGACTATTCTTTACACCAGTGTTTATTAGATGCGTGCAATTTCTAATGTTTTATCTTTTAAATCAAATTTTATTGCAATATGGTTAGCAGATTAAATATTTTATTTTTAATTATTGATGCAATGAATAGTACTCCCCCCTTTGACTGATAATGAAGGCCAAATATTCCACTATTCTTCCGCAGAATACTTAAAATGTATACCAAAATTATCTGTCTTAATATTAGTCGTGCCGAGTAATCGGTATTTATTGTACTGGATTCCAGCATCGCGTCGGGTTTACTTTACTATTTTGGTTCGGATCGGGTCGGTTTGGGTTTCTTCGAATCTTGCGTGTCGGGTTCGGGTTGACTGATTTTTCAAAAGAATGTCCAAAATATTTTTGTCATGCTAAACATCTAGGTGTAGGGCAGATGTGCCAGTAATGGACAAACTTCTACATATTTTGTTTATAAAAAAAATTAAACAATAAAAATTTTACTTAAAAAAAATTTCATAACTCCACCCCCCCCCCCCCCTTACATGTTTTATAATCTGTATTATTGTTGATACTCTTAATCAAACCAATTAGGAAGCAAAAAGCGATCCTTCGAAGTTCCACTGTTTTTCATTTATGTTGGCGAACATGCAACGGTTTAACTTAATAAATTTATATATTCTTTTACTTTCCGGCAAAATTTATTAATGACTATTAATGTTAATAATGACTATTAATATTAATGACTTGTTTATGCATAGATGTAATAGTTTCCCTATTTATGGAACATTATACTGTATATTATCCATCATATAAACTAAGCCTTAAAGAATGGTTCTAAGCATGGGACAAATTTTGAAACTTGCAATTTCTTTAATTATAAAATTGTTTCTGAAAACTATGTTTCTATATTGTTCAAGGACATTAGAAATTTTTTCATTTTGTATTCTATAAACTGAAATATTGTTTTTGTGTCAAACAAAGTTCATTTTCTTATTTTTGTAAAAGGTGTCCCATTCCTCCACACTCTCTCCTATGATTCTAACTCTGAATATTGGGCACTTCTCTATCTATACGCACGTATCATGGGTATATTTGTTAAAACTATCAGAAATATTATATATATGAATGCGTGTATATGAAAAATGAAATGTTGTAATATTTTTACCTATTCCTAGAGAAGAATAAATGGTTCTTAACTGTGCCGTAAATAAAAAGGATTTATCACATTTCTTATATACTTTTGATTTCTTAACCTTTAATTGATGTTACCGGTCTCTCAGACCGCGGCTTTTTTAAATTTTTATAGTTTAACTTGCAATTTTCAATTTAACTACAAACACTATCGAAATTTTGTTCCGTTTGGAACTTTAGTTCTATCACCAGAGACTTTTGAATAGGTGAATTTTAATTATAACAGTGCTGTACAAAAAGTTTAGTACAAAAACACCATCCTATGAGTTAATCGTGCCTTTTATTCATCTTTCGATGAAACGGTCTCACAGACCACTTCACACTAGTTACGTGACAATTTCTGTGACATCAGTTAAAATTTAAGCAGTATATTGAAATATGTATTTATTTTATCTGAAAATTGTTCTGCTCAAACTTTTTGTAAAAATCTTAACAAGACTTGGAAAAAACCTAAATATAAACATCTGCATTTTAATTTTACGTGAAGTTCTGAGCAATAAAATGCTGAGTTTTTACTTTCTCATGCAAAGAGAGATATAGGGTAGGTAGGGGTAAAGATACGAACGGGGCAAAAATACGCACCGGCTGATTTCATATGAAGCAACATTTCGGCTATCATGACCAAAAGGTGGCAGTTTGGTTTCAAGTGTACTAGTCATTTATTTAAACCTTTTGATAAAAGTAGCAATTTCAGGTAAGAAAATGAGGTAAGGTTAAATTTTCGAATTTTGATATAACATTTTGTATATTTCACTTTTTTCTTTACTTGACAATACCTGGAATTTTTACAAATCCAAAAATTCAGTGGAGATCGAAAGCTTTTTAGCTTCTAAATGCCGTAGTTTACCTCGATCACATTTGTTTATACTTATAGGTAGCCGGTTAAGCAAAATATTGCAGAATGGGGTAAAAGTACGCATACGCCTTGGGACAAAGATACGCACATGTTTTGATACGGGACTTTGCCCTATCGTTTTAGCTAGATGCAAAGCTTTCCACTTTTCTAAATTTGTATTATATAAAATATAATAGATACATAACTAATATAAGTTAGTAAACTACATTTTCCTTTTTCTAGTTAAGTTTTTTAAATATAGAACATATGTTCTACCTACCTACTTTTAAAAATCAATATTCTTGTTTCATGAATCGCTTTTGTTTTAAACCTTAATCTTTAACTCCTGTTAACGGTCTCACCGACAGCTGCAATATTCAGTTTTCACAATTTAATTTTTAATTTTCAATTTAAGTATTAATTTTTGTTTAATTTTGATTCGTTCGGTAAATTAGAAGTATAGCTGAAGACTTCTGAATGCGGGAAAGTTTACTATAATAGTCCTTTACATAAAGTTTAGCGCAGAAACCGCCTCTTATGAGTCAGTAAACCATTTTATTCAATCTACGATTAAGCGGTCTCGGAGACAGCTTACAGTATTTATGAAACAATATTTGTCACAATAGTTAGAGGTTAACTGCTATTCGCGATCTTGCAGACCGCTGTTTTTTCATGGTCTAGTTTACAATTTTCAGTTTAAATACTATAAAAATTTACTAATGCTTTTACATTACTCATTCATTTTAGTGAAAATGGGGCAAAAACCGGCCGTAGGGGAGACCGGGGGAATGCCGCCAACCCGGGTTATGCCGCCACCCCACCTAGTTTATAAACTAAGGGCAGTTTGAGATAGTGAATGTGTCTGCACTATAGCGGCCAACAATATAAACAGTAAAAATAGCAAATAAAGCCTTTGTGCAACAATATTAAAATGCAGAGAAACCAACGTTTAAAATGCACAAATAATATACGAAAAGCAGCAAATTGCTGCTTTTCGTATATTATTTGTGCATTTTAAACGTTGGTTTCTCTGCATTTTAATATAAACAGTGCCTAAAGTGAGAGTGACTTTGCTGTACGTCGTTCGTTTGTTTTAGTGAAAAATGTAGTTTTCATCTAGTTGCTTATTATTTTGGAGCTTCAAATGAGTAGAGATAAGCACCTTTTATTGTAACATTAGGTATTTAAGATAACATGACCCGTAATCTACATGCATTCGCCGACATTTTGATGCAATGTGTTGAACAAGTTCGGTTCTTCTTTCGGCTTTGCTTGGGGATTTCCGCCATATTGTCCTCTAGGGGTAATGCCGCCGCCATGCAAATCGGGTGATAAATGGCCTCATTTTAATGTAGTGGAGCCGATTCAGCAGAGTGACTTTTGCAACATGAAGTAAATTGTAAGCTTAATCATTATTCTGCTCAATTACATTGCTTTCTAACTATTTTCAGTAGGTTGTGTGTTTCCTAGTATCCATTTGATGCATGTACACGTCATTAAAGAGTGGCGGAATTACCCCAGTGTCCTGGGTAATCCCGCCACTGTGCAGAGGTTTAAAAAATATTTTTTTATGTATGCTTACTTTACAGTTATGATTACGGTTAAATTTATACAGATACTAAAGATAATGATTCAGCTTTAGAATTTTTACTATTAAAAAATAAACATTTTTTCGAGGTGAAAAAATTTAAATTCCCTTAAGGTGTCGCCATTCCCCCGGTCTCCCCTAATGGGCAAAAATACGCACTGCGTATCTTTGCCTCATCACTGCGTACTTTTACTCCAACCAATAAGGCAAGGAGGAGGATGGCCACCCAGGGAAACCCAGCAAATGCTTTTGAGTTTTAGTGCAGTCCCTGGGGAAAGAAACCAATGGGGGAAAGATATGCAGAGCAAAAATTACAATTTCTTACGGAAATGTAATTTGACAGAATGTCGTATGATAGTGGAACGTGCCTAAGGTTTTAAACAACATTTTAATAAGTCGTCGCATATCAATGTTTTCGTTAAGAATCAAAATTAATGATAAGTGCGTAATTTTACCCCCACCTACCCTATATCACTTAGGTGTGTCATGTGATTGTGAGCCATGTTGAGGACAACTTGTCACCAAGTGCCATTGAGATCAACCATGATGGCGCTTTTTAACAAGCTGTCCTCACTTCAAATACTTGTGGGCATGATACCTACATATGTTTGAATATTAAAGTATATACATTTGTCCCTTTTCCTACATAAAACATAAATTGTTATTAGAGATGTAATTGTAGATTACATTTCATAATATCAATAAAACATGATTTACTTTCCTTTTATTTCGGGTTCGGGTTGAGATAAGTCTGGGTTGAGTTGCAGGTTGTCGAAAATTATTTTAGCTGATTCTGGTCAGTTTGAGGATCGAGGAAATATTTTTGGCGTGTTCGGGTCGAGTTGCGGGTTGACTTAAGTATTATATTCTGTTTTGTGTCGGATGCAACTTGACCCATGCATGACTACTCTGTAGTCGGCTAATTTTCAATATATCAGGATTCGTACGGTCCTTAAAAGTACTTACATGTTTCAAAAGGATTTTTTGTGCTTGAAAGTGCTTATTTTCATACAATTTTTTTTAAAGTCCTTAAAAGTGCTTTACTATCATTCTATTTCTTAATCGGGGGTGGAACTCTTCTGCATTTCTTTTCATTTCTGATTAAAAAAAAAAAAAAAAAAAAAAAAAAAAAAACGCCATTGCTAACCTTTCTTCTGAAATTTGACCTCCCCTTTTTGCTCCCTTCTGCACAATACCAAAGTTTAAACTGTTTAAAACTTTTTTTAACCTTTAACTGATGTTACCGGTCTCTCACAGACCGGTGCTTTTTTCAATTTTCATAGTTTAACTTGCAAATTTCAGTTTATCTACAAACACTACTGAAATTTTGTTTCGTTTGAAACTTTAGTACTAACACCAGAGACTTTGAATAGGTGAATTTTAATTATAACACTCCTGTGCAAAAAGTTTAGTACAAAAACATCCTATGAGTTTATCGCGGCTTTTATTCATCTTTTAGTAGGAGAGCTGTTTAACATTTTTGAGTAGGTATTTGAGGCACCCTGAAAATTTGTGCAACACTTCTTTTGTAATGCCTGAATACAAAATCGAATGTCTGGTTGAAGGATCGTGGCCCAAAAACTGTGCCAGACACGTGTCAAGTGCCATTTGGCACTTGACACGTGTCTGGCACAGTTTTTGTGACATTTTTTGTGCCGACTAAAGTGTCTGTCATTTTCAAAATACTTTTTTCTAAGCATAAATATTATTCTGCCTCAATCTCAGCGTGCCTCAAATACCTTTTTTGGGTAGTCAAAAAATGGCACTTGACACGTGTCTGGCACAGATTTTGGGCCGACTAAAGTGTCTGTCGTTTTCAATATATTTTTTTCTAAGTATAAATATTATTCTGTCTCAATCTCAGCGTGCCTCAAATACCTTTTTTTTTTGGGTAGTCAAAAAATGGCACTTGACACGTGTCTGGCACAGTTTTTGGGCCACGATCCTTCAGCCAGACATTCGATTTTGTATTCAGCCATTACAAAAGAAGTGTTGCACAAATTTTCAGGGTGCCTCAAATACCTTCCCTAAAATGTTTAACAGCTCTTGGACTATTTCGATGGAGCGGTCTCGCAGACCGCTTCAGACTAGTTATGTGACAATTTCTGTGACATCAGTTAAAGGTTTAAAAAATGGCTCTACTCTATTTGTTACTTTATAGTGAATAAATAATCAGTCCTAAATTTCATTAACTATTCATTCCATCATATTCATTTCATTAAAATTTTAGTCTAGAATGAATGTACTAAGTTTTCCCCCTCTTACTAGATGAGCGGTTGAAGATATGTACAGATTTATAGTCAAAAAACACATTTTTATTAATTATCATAACAATAACTAAAAAAAAACTAATTCTATCAAAAACATTGTCAATACAGATGTTGTAGAGGTTAAAATTCTGATTGAAATGTGCACTTACACTTAACATTTTTGTTGAATTTTTACAATTATAATTTAAAGTTTTGCCTAATTCATTAAGTTCTTGAAGCCAGAACAGACGAGGTTATCAATTTACCCTGTATCTAATTTATATATATTTTTTTAATTTATTGAGGTATTATTTGAGGATTTTGTAATTATTTTAGGCTTTATTTTGGATATTTTCAGAATTATGGCTTAACCTCTTGATTACGGATTATAGCCCAGTGGTAGGAAATGAAAAAAAAAAAAGCTGAATTCGGAATTAAATACGGGAAAGCTGGAAATTGTTTTAATCCCTTCGACATAGGCCAGAAATAAACGTACTAAGTTTCCCCGTCCTACTAGCTGCAGTTTTGCCGCTACGAACAAATAGATAACTTAAAGTGTATTATTTCATGATTTTTAGCATATTTCAAAAATGATTTGTAAATGATGGGAAATATTGTTTACGATCTCTGATATTGTATTTGAATTATGCGTCGTATTTAATTTGACATATATAGTGAATAACAGTGCGTATGCCTCATATTTAAGGAGGTCGAAAATAGTGGGGAGGAGCGAGGGAACAAATGAGCCTTGTCGCTACAGGAATTATATTTCAACCAATAGCACCATTTTAAACTTCGATATTTTACTAAAAGAACTAAGATGGTTTTAATAAAAAATATTTTCGACTAGTATACGAGCATCTTAACACGGGAGAACTCGCTGCATGAGATTTTCTCTCACAGTCGTACTTTTTTAAGACTCGTATTTAAACCATTTTTCATTTTAATTAAAATTTCAAAATGTTATTTCAATTATTTTACCTCTTTTGTGAATAAAATTACTAAGCCAACCAAAAAAAAGTTGATATTATATGAATGTAAAGTAAAAGAAAAGGAATTGGGCATTCTCACTAGCGAGTTCTCCCAGGTTAAGTTAAATTCATAGAATTTTAAAACCTTTGGAATATTGAAAAAAAGTATTATAATCTTTACGTATTTTTTTTTTTTTTTTTTTTTTTTTTTTAACTAAGGTTTAAGTTTGACGATATCAGTTGGGAAATGGTATGTAAAACGGCTGTCAATTATGTATCTCTTTCTCGATAACTACTAAATTATAATCCTCAAAATATACAAAATAAAGCATTAACATAATTACAGAAACATCGGGAGGTCCTCAATAACTTAAAGAAAATACATGTATGTAGTAAACGGAGGCAGGGCGGATTGATAACTCTGTCTTTCTCTTGATTAGCGATTAACCCGGGAGAACTCGCTGCATGAGATTTTCTCTCACAGTCGTACTTTTTTAAGACTCTTATTTAAATCATTTTTCATTTTAATTAAAATTTCAAAATGTTTTTCAATTATTTTACCTATTGTGTGAATATATGTATTAAGCCAACCAAAAAAAGTTGATATTATATGAATGTAAAGTAAAAGAAAAGCAATTGGGCATTCTCACTAACGAGTTCTCCCGGGTTAAGACAAAATTTTGAAATAGAATTGCGACCTTAATGTTCAGCAAAAATATTAATATGGGTACTCATTTTATTCAGAATTTCAAATTCTACGACATTTTTATTGACAGTGTTTTTGAAAGAATTAATTGTTCTGAGATATTAAGATAATTTAAAGGATTTTTCGACTATAAATATGTACATATTTTCTAATGTTCACCTAGTACGAGGGATAAAACTTAGTACTTGCATTTTAGTACGGAAGGGATTGAAACAATTTCCAGTTTCCCACCCATATAATTGTGAGTTACATCCGCCGATCACGGGGCTTTGAAATAGAATTGTGACAATGTTCAACAAAAATATTAAATGTAGTTCTCATTTTACTCTGAATTTTAAGCTGACGACGAGCTGAACACGAAAATTGCAAAACCTGAATTTCCTTTTAGATTTCAAAGTTCTGCCATTTGCAAAATGACGTCAGCGTTACGCACAGATATGTTTGTCCTTTATAATATAGATAAATATAGATTTTATTTTCATATCAAAATCTTAGTGTTTTTTTTTTTTCTTTTCAAATTTTTTCACCCTTAAATCCATTTATATCTGAACCAAATCAATACTCGATCATTTCAAAGCTACCGTATAAAATCAAGTGTGTATTTTTAAATAATATATACGTAATGTGGGTCATACAGTAAAATGCGCAGAAAAAATGAAAAGTGACTTCGGACAATGAATTTTTTTAAAAGATTAATTTTTGTATTTTTTGTTTAATGTTTTGCAGTATTTCAAAGAGCATTGAAAGTATATGCTTTTTGGTATTGTTATTATTATTTGGTATTAATATTCTGCATAATTTGATTTTTGGAGTCTTATATGGAATTTTGAAATATGCCTGGAAAGGGTTGGGGAGGACACGGTTCTTCCAGAATTTTAAATTCTAAAAAGTTTGTCGTTATCATCCAGACTCTTTGAAATTTTTAGACGTTAAAAACATACTTTTTCGTAGCCCGAGTGAAAAAATATTAATATTTCGTGGAAAAAGGCTGGTAAGATTTTTACCACGATGTATCACTCAGGTTTTTACTAATTTTGTCGAAGTTTTTGCACATTTTATTTAGTAAAAAATATTTCTATTTGTCCGAATGTTTCGAAATTTTCGTAGGTAAATGTAAATCTGGCCTGTTGTGTAAACAGATTGTGTTAAAATACGGACGTTTAGTTAGTTTTAGGGTAGAAAAAATATAGCCTTTGTGAGGCGCGAAATGACCTATTAGTCCCCGAGCCAGGTACAAATTTCGTCAGTTATTTCCTCTCGGCCGATAATTTGTAAAATGCTTCAGAGAGTTGTATCATGAAGCTCCGTGAACGTTAGCTGCAGTTCCGTGGGTGGGTTGAGCAGCGGTAGCCTCCCACGCACGTAAAAAAAAAAAGTCCCTTTCTCCGGATTGAAAAATTTTCAAATTATAGATAACCTAATATACTGAAGAAAAAAAAAGTCAGCTAATTATAAAGTGGTGGTTAATACGTCAGCTGCTCACACGAACATGAAAAAAATATACAAGGTGCAAAGGAAAGTCTCTTTAACCTGAAAATACTTGCGAAAGGAGAGAGATACATCTATGTATTAAAGTAACGGTAAAGTAATGTATTATTGCTGTACAGCGAATACGCCCGACCTGATGCAAACGACAGAAGCGTCCCTAGTGGCGAAATTTGGAAGTTACCTATTGAAAATCGTAAGCGAAAAGAGATAGAGCAAAATTTCCAGTTTGTAAGATTTGGAGCATCAATTAATTAGTACGAAACGACATTTGGTTCACACGGATAAGATAAATCGTTGCCTGTATACACAAAAATGTCCGAAATCAATGAGCGACGATTCTACTTTGCATATTCACATTCTGTAAATGTAGCAGTGCAAAATTTTAGATTGTGACGTTGTACTGTGCTGTAATGGCTGTAAAAATTTAATTTCCAATGCATTTAAAATTTTAGATTAACCCTTTCAGGGGCAGAAGAATTCTGTTAGTAAACTTATGAAACAATTGACTGACACCAGAATATTCAAACGAATTTCACAAAAAATAAAAGCTCGTTAATTTTCACTTTCATTAGGAAAGCAAAATTTTGTTAAAATATTATTGCTGCCATTTGTCCATTTTGGAATTAAAATTAGGTGGCTAGTGCCACCTAGCCACCGTGCCATCTAGCCACCGCCCTTGAAAGGTTGAAATCTATGTCGTCGTATTCAAGAGTCTTGCAATAGACGTTCTATGCTGAGAAATGTGCATGTAGAATTACGCCACGAACACAATTGTGTATCGTGAGCAATGGCGAACTTTTCGAACAAACTGAATATTAACATTTTATCACTGGAGACTGTTTGTCTTTTTTGTGGGATGTTATCAAAATACATTCAGATAAGCACATATTTATACCAGAAATTGTACATATTTCTTCATACTTCTGGCTATTCCATCCAAACGTTTACACAAAATAGAGTGCTTCAATTTTGGACCTTTTTGTGTATACAGGCAAAGATTTATCTTATTCATGTAAACCAAATGCCGTTTTGTACTAATTAATTGATGCTCTCAAACATTCTGATTGGAAAATTTGCTCTATCTCTTTTCGTTTTCGATTTGCAATGGATATATTCCAAATTTCGCCACTAGGGAGCGCTGCCGTCGCTTGCATTAAATCGGGCGTAGTCACTTTACTATGCCGTTACCTCACTTCCATAGCTTTAGTTCTCTCCGTTCGCAAGTATTTTCAGGTTAAAGGGCCTTTCCTTTGCACCCTGTATATATTTTTCATGTTCGTGTGACCAGCTGACGTATTAACCACTTTATAATCAGCTGAATTTTTTTCCCTTCAAGATATTGGGTTAGCTATAATTTGACAAATTTTCAATCGGGAGGAAATGACTAATTTTTTTACGCGCGTGGGAGGTTACCGCTGCTACACTCACCCACGGAACCGTAGCTGATGTTCACAGAGCTTCATAATACAACCTTTTGAAGCATTTTACAAATTATCGGCCGAGAGGAACTTGGTCATCAAAATCTGTTGCTGGCTCGCGGACTATATGTTCACCAATGTATTTGAAAGAGTTAAAATTCATGTTTTTAAAAATCAATTGCATTATCAGTTAGAAGATTTTAACTTTTAGAGCATATATATATATATATATATTATTATTATTATTATTATTATTATTATTATATATATATATATATATTTTGCCGATACTTCTAAAATGTTATCCTGGAATAAATTGCTACAAGTTTTCGAAAAATCTTTTCTATTTATTTTTTTTTTCAAAAGTTTAATTGCTGGGTGGGGAAAATATAGTAAATTTAATATCGGAATATATCGACGTGTTAATATTGGTGATATATCGCGATAACTACCGTAAAGTTTATGCGAATAGAAAAATTGCTTACTTTAAAAGATAAATAGCATGTGACCTAAAATTTTAGTATAAACAGATGTAGAAAGGAGTTAATAAATGTTTCATGCTATTTTCTCCTACAGCATCCTTTAAATAAATAAATAAATATATATATATATATATATATATATATATAATATAGGGAAGGTGGGGCAAAATCGGGTACCATAACAGTTTGTTAGTCTCAAATGCTGTGAAATGGGAAAACAAATTTTGAACACTGTTTTTAATGTAAAATGAATCCTTGGCTATAATAAAACATTCTTTTCAAAAAAATATATATATAATTGTTTATATATAAAAAATAGCTTTTTTCACACGTATGCAAAAATCCGGTTTTACTTCGCTGCTTGGGTTAAACCTGGTATCCATTTAGCACTATTGGAAAACTCATTTTGGTCAAAAATGTCTTTCTTTAATATAGTAAAAAATACATTTTTAATATTTTTAACAAAAAGAAATTGCACATGTGTTCGTCCATGTGTAAAAAAAATAAATCGGTGGCAAATTTTCTACGTTGTATAGGCCTGCTTACTTTACTCTGTACGTTTTAAAGTTCTTTTAGCTTCAAAAATCACAGATGAATTTGTCATCATATTCTTCTGCATTATATGTTTCGTGGGCCTATCCGTGGCATTTCAAACATCGTATTTGGATTTAGAGTTTGAGTAAAGTTCATTGCAAAACATACAGGTTTAATTATCCTCTTCTTCTGATGATGTGTTCGCAATCTTTTTTTGCTTTCTTTTTTTCTTTTTAAAGAATCTTCTTCTTTCTTCGTCTTGCAGTTTGTTTGGCTTATTTCTGCTTAATATCTGTTTCGATCTGTAATTTATAGGGAGAAGAAATCAAAAGTTTTTCCCTTTCTTTTTCTCAATTCTGAAGCATTCCTTAGAAGGGGATAATAACATTTTAGGCAAAATTGGAAATTCAGATTGCTGGACTACATAGTCTGAAGATGTCAAATAGATAATTTTACTAATATATTCTGTAGATGTAACATTTTGAATCAGTGATGACGTCTGTGATTGTGATGTTAACTGCTGCATCTGGAAGCAGCTCGACGTGAAAGACGCTGGATAGTGTCAACTTGTTGATGTTCGGAAGGTTGAGCTCCAATATCCTGTGATGTATCAGAAATTTTTATTTCTGCCGCTATGCCAACCTGTGGCTGGATAGACCTAGGTGTGTTATCATGACTTTCATGGATTTCTCTGTCCCTTCCGAAGGAGCAAAAAGATGGTCTGAAAAAATATCATTGTTGTAGGGGAAAATCCCTGTTTTCTCGAACCTTCTGATTGCAATATTTACAATTGCTGCTCTCGAAAATGTAGCTTTAAATAATTTTCCAATTTGCTAAGTTGTTACAGATCACGCAGTGTTGGAAAATAACCACTTCCTCACCTCTTGACCTTAGTATAAGCTTAGAGGTGCATGAATGATGCATCAAGGGGCTGAAATCGATGCGTTGCGTAAAAAAAAAGAAGTTTAAATAAATGCATTGCTTTCTCTTACTAGATTAACTGGATTCTTTTAGTGTGAGTTGAATACCTATTAAGGATTTAAAGAACAGTCTTTTCAGGACAAGGATTGGAAAAAATCTATACATTTTTTAACCAAATAAAATAAAGACCTCTTTCGTAATACACACTGTAAAAAGAAATACTGCCAGTTTTCGGGTAGGAATCGGAAAAATAGTTGCCCTTATCGTATCGGAATAATTTCCGACCCATATCGGAATAAAATCCGTAAAAATAAGGAAATAGTCAGTAAAAGGGTTTTTTACGGATTTTATTCCTAGCTGGGTTGGAAACTATTCCGGTACGATGAGGGCAACTATTTTTCCAATTCCTACTGGAAAACTGGCATTATTATTATTTTTTTTTACAGTGCATCCACTCCTATTATATACAGCAAAAGAGTCTGGGAAAGCATCATCCACCAAGAGAAGGTTTTTTTTCCTGCCTGTTTAATATTTGAGAAAAAATCTTGTTATATATTAGGTAGTCTAGTTATATAGGATTGAGATTTTAATGATTATTTGTCAATTTGGGCAGATTATTTTATTTAGAGAAACAAGTCACGAAATATATTTGCATTTTAAGTAGACCTATAACGCAAGTTATTACACCCCAGATTAGAAAGTTATTTATTAAAATGCAATAAGCATAATATAAAATTATGCCTTAATCAGTGCCATTATTTTGTTCAATAATAATTGCAAGTTATTTAATTTCATAAATGTAAGTTAAAAATTAGACCCACTTTTTAATATAAAACAAAATCAAAATTAAAGTTTTCATTATAACTAGAAAGATTTAGAATTATAACTTAACAGCATTAAGAATACAATTTAAAGTTCCATGCTAATTTATTAAATATACTAAAAAACCATTCTATGAGTGCCGGACAAAACCCCGGGTATACCCAGTTTTAACCCAATCTTAAGTACCTGGTTTTACCCCAACATGACACAGTTTAAAACATGGCGTCACTACTCTTAATCCTATAGCAAAAGATCAGTGAAAATGTTTAAATATTATCAGGAAAGGAAAGAATTAGATATGTTCAGTAATATTTAATATGCTGAAAAAAGTGGTTATACGCGTAAAATCTAGAATCAAATAAAACAATTTTTTAAGAGTAATTGAAACTAAATCGTTCACACGAACGAGAACCGCACACAGTAACGTTCCAATCGGCTATACATGCCATAATGGTTACCGACAAGTAATTTCTCGTGTTGGCTGATAGACAGAAGTACAAATGAAGGAGGGGTCTGCGCTACCCGGTTTTACTCGCCTACCCTGTTTTGTACAACTCATCCACACACACACACACACACATATATATATACATACACATACACAAAATAAAAATATTTTTAAACAAGAAAGTAAAATAATCAAACTTCAACGATAGATTATAATTTTCCAACAGATTCAGAATTATGTAAAAAAAAAAAAAAATCAACGTTTAATAAGGTTAAATATGATGGCTAAGTAAGCAAATTACAAAACACGTAACACATTTCAAAATTAAAGTTCAGCAATTATTATCAGTCATCTGAAAAATATCAGAATTCCTTTTTTGCAACGCTATATATGATCTATAGATTTGAATATATACTGAATAGTATGCTAAACATTAGTTCAGTTAAGAAACGCATTTGCACAGTTTAAAATTCCCCTTCAACATATTTCGTCAATAAACGGAAATGAATACATCTTTTTTGCAGCCCTGTATATGATTTACAGATTTTATACATACGAAGTAACTAAATTAGTTAAATAAATTTAAAAAAAAAAAAAAAAAAAAAAAAAAAAAAAAAAAAAAAAAAAAAAAACGTACCACAACAGATAACGAACTACCAGCAATTGTTTATTTATACAGATAAGCGAATCCTTTTGTGTCCCCCCATAAATAAACGATGGATGCTATGCTCATCATGTTCTATAGTAAGCATCTTTTTGTACACCTCAGTGATGTGTATCAATTTCTATGTGTTTGAAATAGTGTAATATCATTCCAATATACTACAAATGATTTTTCCCTATAGACCATTGAAATAGACCATAGAAAATTTGTGATTTTAATCAATGATTTTTTTTTTAAATCAGTTGATTAAAATCATGATTTTAATCGTTGATAATAATTGTTAACACCCGTTTACAGTCAAATGGCAAGCATGAGTTTTTGTTAATCTCGATTGATTGATAATTTTTTTCCTTCAACCAACTGACGCTTTTTGCAATATTTTTCCACATTTGATTTAAGAATTTCACAATATTTTGATTCTACCCAACAATTGGAGAATTTTGCAGCTTTTTCTTACAAACTTCCTTGGCAGTTATCCAAAGTTTTCAGCATAATAAAATATAAAATTATAACTAAAAATTAAATAAACAGCACATAAAGAAAAACTATGAAATTATTAATTTAGATATTTTATTTCCAATATTTCGATAGACTGAGGTTTAATGCAGTTTTATTTATTTATTTTTTAAAATAAATAAAATTGTGTGATTTGTGTTTGGTTGCGGTTTTCTCTGGGACGGGAAATTTTAAGTTTACCTGTGACCCCGTGAGAGAGGGTGGAAAAGTTACTGTTCCTGCTGACCACTAAAATTTTCAAATTAGTGGTCCAAATGAATTTTTGGTGTTCTCGGACCAGCGGACCACCAATGATTTCGAACACTGATTGATTTTTCAAATGCTGAAGATTTCCTTGTAAAAGATATTTAAATTGATATACTGTTTAATTTTTTTTTATTATTTTCCTTGTGTGAAATTTGATTATTGTTATGTCTGCACAAGAAACAATTTTATGTCTTAAAATATTTACTCTTCTATTTAAAACAGGTGGATAAATTAACCTGATGCGTGGACCTATTCCATTTTACCTGACTTGAAATTCTGATTCAGAACATACTAAGCTTCAAGAATTCTTTATATTTGATGACTTGAATGGTCAGAGAGGGTGCAGCACCCTCCTAAAACTGTGAGAGAAACTTTATGTAAAATGATATTATATTACAGTAAATATTAGTCTGACATACTATACATATAATTTAATGATTATATAATTTGTATTTTCAATAAATGGAGCGGCATACCGCAAACCAGCTTTAAATGTGTTGCTACTTAATTGTGTCTGTAATCATTTCTTTTTTCAGCTATTGCAAGGCTGCTGTTGGTGAATACTTTTCTTTTCTACGAGCATTTTTATAAAATAAATCTTCGTCATAGATTACCATTTTGGAATACTGAAAAAATACATATATAAGTAACAATAATTAGTCGCTTGGTGGCGACACTGCTGTTATTAAATTAATCCTTCAAAGTAAGTATTTAATATACTATAGAAATACATTGTGTATTTAAAAAAAGCTTTAAAGTTTAAAGTAATACTTTTGTATTAGCTGATATTAGAGGTTAAATGGATTCTGCTACTTATAGCTGCCTTTTTGATGCTGATTATTTCATTGTTGATGCATATACTTTGATTATGTATCAGTTATGTTTGTGCTTTATTTATTCAAAAGTGTTATATTCATTATTGAATGTTAAACAGAAACAAATGCTGAACTTTTTTTGTTGTTGTTTTATATTCAAATGAATTAATTTTGCATAATTGAGCTGTGTTGCAATATAAATTTTAATTTTTTTTGTGTGTGTGTGTGTGAAAAGGTAAAAATTTGAAAACTGTACAATATAAAAATTTCAGCATCTATAGATTCACAACAATTAAAGAAAAAAAAACAGATCATGGGAGTACGGTGCATAGGCACTAAGTGCATAATGGAAAAAACCTTTTCAAACTCGTGCAAAAATTAATATTGGTTGAAGATATTCATTCAGCCATTGTTTAAAGTAAAATAATAATAAAAACAGGTATGTATTTAAATGTAAGAAAATTATTTTTTTTTTTAATATTTTCTTTGTGAATAAGCAAACACTAAATGGACTATAAGTGTAACCGAGTGCGGAGAAATATTCCAAAATGTACAAGGACAGAATGGTAATATTTGTGGGGGGAAAAAAAAGCAATTATTTTGTGAAATAGATCAAACTGGTTTACATTTATTTTTTAAATATATTTCAAAGACAATAGAATCAATAATTAAAACTTTAATAATTTTCAGTTTAATAAAAAAAAAGTTTTCTACTGCAAGATAATCTCGCAAAATCTGAAATTTTGTTTTTTATTACACCATAATGATAAATCGAAAACCAAAGTGAGGGGGGAAAAGAAAGCTACAATCCAGTGTAACCTTTACCCATAAAGATGAGAGAAAATCCTGAATCGTGGTTTAAATTTTTAGCAAAAAATTGGAATGGAGAAAACCTTGAATTTTGATTTAACCTTTCACCAGAAAATTTTATTTAAAAAAACTCTGAATCATGGTTAAACCTTTTACCAGGAAATTGGATTTTAAAATAATCCTGATTCGTGGTTCAACTTTTTCCTAGAAAATTGTATTAAAAAAAAACTAAATTATGGTTCAAACTTACACCAGAAAATTGGATTTAAAAAAAAAACCTGATTTATGGTTCAACTTTTCAGCAGAAAATTGGATTTAAAAAAATCCTGAATCATGGTTTAATATTTCACTAATATAATGGTATTTGTGAAAGCACCAATAAACTGGTGAAACGTATCACCAATATCTTGGTTGCAGCTAAATTTCAGCGACTTTTCACCATTTTCTTGGTGAAACATCACACTTTATTTTTTAGTGTATCGGTAATATATATATTTTTTTTTTAATTTAGGCATACTTTATAAACTCAGTAATGATATTTTACTTTCATTATTGTTTCTATTCGCTTTTTTAATTTAACAAAAAACCGTAAGATCTGCTTCTACTTATCTGCTCATTTACTGCTGTTGTTATAATGTTCATTTAATATCGATATGATTTTGTACCTATTTGAACATCTACAGTAAAGCTTCATTCAGTTTTCTAATGCCATAACATATAAATATTTCTGTCAATTGCTGTGGTATTGCTCAAAAACACGTCAGGCGATATTACTTATTTTGCATCGAAGTATTTTGATTGAGGAAAATTCCACTCTAAATATCTAAAACTGTAAAAATTCAACTCCATATTGAAAGAATACCATAACAATAACTCTAAATAATATAAGTATTAGCGTACAAAAACAATTACGTAAAATATTTTCGTAATACTGCTGAAAAACCGTTAGTGATCTACTGCAAAACAACAGTTACAAATACCTTTTGATGAGTGTAATTTTAGACAGAACAGAAAGAAATCATTAGCAACTGTACTGCAATATCTCTTGCACGGTTACAAAAAACTTTATGGCGAGAATACAAAAACTCTTTTATATACAATACTAAAAAATCATTGGTAATTTTCCTGAAGGTACTTTAATAAAGTTACCGAAAATTTTTTGCAAAAGTATATGCAAAGTTTTGGGTGGAATACTAAAAAAATTCATAGTAAATGTACTATGAAATCCTTCGCAAATTTAGAAAAAAATTCTTAGTCAATGTACTAAAAATTCCTTTGTAAGTGTACTAAAAAATCATTAGAAAATTCACAAAGTATTGTTTAGGAAACTACTTAAAAAATCGTTAGTACCTTTACTAAATAATCCTAAGTAAATTTACGAAAAATTCTTTAGTAAACTCGCTAAAAAATCGTTAGTAAGTTTACTGAACAATATTTAGTAAACTTACAAGAAATTCTTTGGAAAACTCTCTAAAAAATCCTTAGTACGTTTACTAAACTATCCTTGGAAAATTTACCACAAATTCTTTAGTAAACTCCCTAAAAAATCGCTAGTAAGTTTACTAAGAAATATTTAGTAATTCACAAAAACTAATTAGAGAAACTCTCTTGGAAAACTGTTAGTAAATTTACAGAACAATATTTAGTAAATTTACAAAAAAGTTTTTGGAAAACTCCCTAAAAAATTGGTAGTACGTTTACAACATATTCGTTGGTAAATTTACTAAAACTTATTTATTAAACTCCCTAAATAAGCATTAGTAAGTTCATTAAACAATATTTAGTAAATTTACAAAAGTTTTATTGGGAAACTCCCTAAAAAATCACTAGTACGTTTACTAAACAATTTTTAGTAACAGTTACTGAAGAAACTTTTGTAATTTTACATGATTATCTTTTGTTGTGGTTACATAAAATGTTCTAGGAATCCCAGTTTCCAACAAAATTCTTAGTAACCTTACACTTTTTTTTTTACAGTGTACAGTAAATAAAACATTTTATTCACACCATAGTACACCTATCATAACTGTGTCATTACTGTATAACATAATCATTGTATCATAGCTGTTTCAGAATTATATCTATGTTCCACATTGATATATATCTATAATTTAAGAATAATGTCAAGTGAGACAAAGTTTGTTAACTTCCCTGCCATTTGAATATTTCGAATAATTTTAGAAAAGATAATTTTCAGCATGTCTTATTAACATGTAGATCGCAAAACAATCATCGCGCTCCACCTTTTTGAAACAAAAAGGAATATAAACCCAATTAAATGCTTCACTTTTGTTTCATTGATATAACTTACCTTGCAACGATAGCAAAGGATGATAACAAAAGTATGGAAAATGCGACCGTACCAGATGTAGAACCTAATGAAACGTATCGAGGTCAAAAAAGGAAAGTGTTGTGTTGTTTTTGACCTTTAACTGGAGAGTTTTACTCACAACTTCCTTGCAGACAGAAATTGGTATTCTAGATTCACGACAAATTTTTGGACAGATAACAACAGAAAATAACGGATGTTTAAGGAAAACCGGAAGGAACAGGAAATTTCCGGTTTTTGAGAAAATTCTTCTTCTTTTTCATTAAAAAAAAAAAAAAAAAAAAAAAAAAAAAAACGTACTTCTACTCAAAATGTATCACAATAACTTGACAGTGAAGAGATGATAGCAACAGATTACACAACTAATGTCAGAAATATTTAGTTGTGTCTCAATAATTTTGTCACCAAAATTAACTCTGTAAAAGATATGTCTCTCATTCTTACAGATTTCACATTGTTAAATCCAAATATCGCAATGAAAATTTTGTGTCAAGTACCATTTTTTAGGGGGTGAAGGTGGGGTTGATATAAAATTAAACTATTTTATGGTTAACTAAATTGTTATTAATAATAGAGTGAGGTAAGTAATATGTTGTGAGCAATCTCTCTCTATAAAAAATTTCTCAAGAGATAGCGGCAAAAATAATGCAAATATGTTATAGGATTGCTACTGTATGTTTGTATTGGAGTAACCAAAAATCAATACACGAGGCAATAAAATGGTTTTTCACGATATTTTTTTGCTGATTGTTTATTGAAGATAGTAACAATACTTTTTTTTTCATATTTTAATGAAGACCAGGGATGCGTACCACTGAGCTCGACAATAGTACGGAGGGTTACTCCCTATTCTGATACATTAAATCCAGCGGTCCGCCCATGAATACAACGCCAAAGGTATTCCAAGGAAATTTTTTGGCAAAACATAGATTTCCTCCCATTGAGTAGTACGGGGTAGATATTTTCAAAGTGGATTTTGTTTTAAAAATTTGACGAAGTTGCTACAATTTTCACTGATATATATTTTTTTATTGAAAAACTATAGATTTTATTTAAATTAATCGCAGTTTTTTAGTTTGATATTAGTTAAAAATGAAATTTTAGGTAAGCTTAATGAAAAAAATTGAAAAACAAATTAAGAATTGCTCATAAAAATATCAAAAAGATGTAGAAAATACCAAAATTTATAAAAAGTATGCGAAAAGTTTGAAAAAAAAATGCTTTTAATATTAAGAAAAGTGCAAGACTCATTACTTGCGCGCATTGAAAGTGTCGCAGCTGAAAGTGGATCGGTGAGTTGGCTCTGTGTATTATTGTAGAGCTCAGTGATGCGTGCATGCGTTTTCTTGACGTGCATACAATCCTTCTTTTAACACATTCATTTCCATCTACAAGAATAGTCATTGTAATAATGACACATGTGTTAAAAGTTTTAAAAAATACATTTTGTTTAAATTTCTGAGTACTTTCTGTCTGCAATACCGCAGCCACCGTCAGGGAATATTTTCATAACATGCAACAATATAAATAATAATATAACACGCAATATTATAAATAATAAATATTATCAGTATACATTGATAATTTTGTAAACTGATTCCTATTTAAAAAATGACAAAAATAATTACTTAAATCATTCCCTGACGATGCTACAGGACTTTTAAATCTCGGAAATTTAAATAAACTAGTAATGTCTGTATTATTATTATTTGTCACCTTTTAAGTAAACGGTGAAGTTTTTGAAGTTCATATTATGTAGTTTGTAAGGGATTGATTTAAGTCTTTATTAGTAAAGAGATTATTTAGGGAAACCTAAAAATGTAATATTTTGAATGTAAATACAGGGTGACACATAAGTCTCCATACAAAAGGCTAAAGCTGTGTCTAATTTCTTTTTCATTTTCAGGAAGGTGAAATGATCGAAAGAGAAATGCCAGTAACGAAAGAAGAACTGATCAACATTATTCTATTGGCTAGGGGTGGTACCATCCGTCATGCAATGCATACCTTTAATGCATCGCACAGAATGCAAGTAACCAATGACACCGTAGCAAAACTTTTCAAGAAATTTAAAGGGACAGGTTCTGTTGCTGAAAGGAGCTGATCTGGAAGCACTGTTGAATTCAGGAGGGTGGCCTGGGGAGATTTTGTGTTTTCAATGGCCAAAAAGTGCAATTCCCCCCGAACTCTATGATTCGCCCCCCCCCCCCTTCCCGGAAACCACAGAAATCCCTCCCGGAGAAAAGCGTCTGAGTTCAACACTGTCTGGAAAACAGAGGACGGAAACAGATAAAAATATACTGTAAAAAAAAAAAAAAAAAAAAAAAAAAAAAAGATGTTTCTTAATCTACAAAAATGTACTATAATCAAGAATGAGAGAATACTGTAACCTTTTCCGCGTCACCGAGATTTAGAAAAGCGTTCTTTTATCGTTAAAAACCTCAGAAAACTATTTATTAGGTCTCCAAGAAAATTCTGTCGTTTTTATGTTCTTTCACGCCTACTTTTTTTAAAATGTTGATTTCTTCACTGGCACCACTTTTTAATAATGGTAAAATTCCGTTTGTTTTCCCCTTAATGTCAAATGTGAAAACTATGGGAATTTTACCATTTCAAAAAAGTGGTGCTAATGAAGAAATCAGAATTTTTAAAAAGTAGGCGTGAAAGAACTTTAAACGACAGAATTTTCTTGGAGACCTAATGTTTATTTGCAAAACTTAAAGAAGAATTTATGAAAATAAAGTTTTATTAGTTGCCCGTCATTTTCGGAAACGTTTCTGAGTAGCTTTTACAGTGTAATAATCAATTTTCTCAAATCGGAATATCACTTTTTCGGATGCTATCCATTCTCAGGTAAATATTTTGACATCCAGAAAAGAAGTTTGGCAGGCGAACATACAAAATTAACAGCATTAACATTAATATGAAAATTACAAAATTTAAAGAAGAATTTATGAAAATAAAGTTTTATTAGTTGTCCGTCATTTTCGGAAACGTTTCTGAGTAGCTTTTACAGTGTAATAATCAATTTTCTCAAATCGGAATATCACTTTTTCGGATGCTATCCATTCTAAGGTAAATATTTTGGTATTCAGAAAAGATGTTTGGCAGACGAACATACAAAATTAACAGCATTAACATTAATATGAAAATCAACATTATTTTGTTACAATTGTATGCACGAATTCAGTTATGCAGCTGAAAATGTTTACTTCAGAATGGATAGAATCCGAAAAACCGATTTTCCGGGTACAGAGAACTGATGAATGCATTGTAAAAGCTTCTAGGAAACGTTTCCGAAATTGACGGGCAGATAATAAAAAAATATTTTTGTAAATTCTTTTTTAAATTTCGGAAAAAAAAAATCTTAGTTTTCTAAAGCTAAAGGAACAGTTTTCGGAATCTTTGGTAACACAGAAGAGGTTATTATATATTTGTGTTCGTGATTATTGTGCTTGTCATAGATTAAAAAACCTTCGTCTTTTTTTACAGTGTAGATCAACACAACAAAGATGCTACGCTGCAAAAAATAAATTGTTGATTTTACAGTGTTATACTGTAAAATCAACAATTATACCGTTAAATAACAATAATAAAACGTAAAATAAACAGTAATATTCCGCTAAGTAGAAATACAGTGGGGGACATAATTATAAGACACCTACCTAATTTGACATTACAGTGAAAGAAAAGATTCAGAGCTTAAAAATGCTTTATCAAATACGACAAAAACATAAATTTATTCTGTTATCACACGTAATTGTTTTACAGAAATGATATTTTCATACAATTTAGTGAAAAAACTTAAAATCATAATGGACAAAATTATAAGACACCAACCTTTTTTTTCCAAATACAGTGGTCAACATAATTAGCAGACACTAATGGTTTAAAAGAAAATCCTCTAACATGGTTATTCAATATTTGGTGCAGCCGCCATTGTTTTTTATAACATGAAAGATACGATTCGGCATCGAATCTATCAATTCTAACAAAATATCGCAAGACAATTCTTCCCAAGCACATTTTATAGCATTCTTTAGGTCTTCGACACATGTAAACTGCCTCCCATTTCGGTAAACCTCACGAGCTAAGATCTCCTACAAGTTTTCGATGGGATTTAAGTCTGGGGAGCGAGAAGGCCACGGAAGAACATTGATACTTTGCTCTGAAAGCCACTTTTTTGTCACGTGTGATGTATGAATCGACGCGTTATCGTGCTGGAAAGTGTAGTTTTCGCCACAAAGAAGTTCACCGTATAGAGCTAGTTGATCTTTAACAATATTCTTATACATTTCGGAATTCATTCTTGAATGCACAAAAACGATATCGCTTTTCCCTTGAGACGAAAAAACAGCCCAAACCATTACTGAACCTCCACCCATTTTGCGGCTTATTTGTACATCAGGAGACTTCCGTAAATTATGCCAATAATAGTGAAACACGTCAGGACCGTCCAAGGTTAAACTTTTTTCATCAGAAAATAACACAGAGTACCATTTGGAGGTCCAGGCCATACTTTGTTTAGCGAAGTTTAAACGGTCCATTTTGTGCCGCCTTAGAAGCGGTGGTTTTTTCTTCAATTTTTTAAATTTCACATAGGAAGCATTATTCAACACCCTGCGAATGGTTCTCCTTGAACAATTCAGTTTCAAAGCATTTTTAATGCCGGTAGTGGTCATCTTATTCTGTGTAGCGAGCGAAAACACATGGCGTCTCTCTCTCGAGGACAAGCAAAGAGTACGTCCAGATCTTTTAATCACAGATGCATTAATTCCTCTTTTCAAAACATTTGAAATTGCACATCTTGAGCGTTTAATAACTTTTGAAATATTATTAACTGAAGCACCAGTTCCATTTAATCTCCAAATTTCGCGAATTTCACTTTCTTTTAATTCTGTACCTCGTTCCATCTTTGTAAATGCGTGAAGTCGGTTATTGTTTGCTTTAGTTAACTGCTGACGTCATAACAGCATGCAGAAAATTTGCATATTGCACATTATTTTCGAAAAAAAGCAGGTGTTTTAATTAAAATGTTAGGGTGTCTTATAATTTTGTCCATGGTATTTATAATTTTTTTTTATTAAACTCTATAAAAATATCATTTCTGTAAAACAATTACGTGTGATAACAGAATAAATTTATGTTTTTGTCGTATTTGATAAAGCATTTTTAAGCTCTGAATCTTTTCTTTCACCGTATGTCAAATTAGGTAGGTGTCTTATAATTATGTCCACCACTGTATACGGCATATTTCTGCATTTCATTTATAAAACAGTATACTACTGTTTATTTATGGTTTATTACTGTTAATTTTACAGTATAATTACTAGCACCCCAGCTGCCAGTATTATGCAGTAAAATCAACAATTATTTTTGACAATGTAGCAGCGATGGTTAGGAGTCCGACAGAAAAGAACCGACGCGACGTTTCTCTGCGCAAATGGGAATCAAAGAAAACAGTGCCATGCGCATTATTCGGGTTATTTAGTAGCACCCGTGCAAGCCATGGTACCATTTCTGTACGAATAAAATAACTATTAATCACCGCTTTCACCAATTGTATGGAGTCTTATGTCTCAACCTTTAATTTTGGGTTCAAGAAACATTGCAGTTAGTTTTAATTAATTATGAAATATCTGTCTTTTTTTTCCTGTTTTGACAGTTGTGTTTATAAAGCAAATTTTTTTAGTGGCACTAAAACTCGTTAGGTGCGAGACTTTCATAACCTTTGAAAGCTTATGAAGTGGTAGGCAGAGTAGCGGATTCATGATCAGAAAATTGTGAATTCAAGACTTCAAGTGACCACATATAACCATGATGCTAATGGCACTCGGTGAGTGTTAAAGCTATTTTCAGAGATTCCAAAAAACATGTTTTTACAAAATATCTGTCTGTGAGTCTGTGACTCTGTCTGTTTGTCTGTATGTATGTGACACAAATTTTGTGGGAGCTTTATCTCAAGAACTAATACACGGAATTTAATAAAAATTTATATTCAGTTAGTCCCTGATATAAATTGAAGCTGATTACTGTTTGATGTAAATCGCTCAACAGATGGCGCTGCTATGCAGCATTGCTTTCCCCAATAGCTCAAAGTCCAGAACTAATGCACGAATTTTCACCAACCTTCAGATTCAGTAAGTCCTTGACATGATTTGACGTTTCATAAATTTTGGTGTAAATCGCTCAACAGGTGGCGCTGCTATGCTGAATTTTTTACGATTTTCGCAATAGCTCTATCTCAAGAACTATAGCTTGGATTTCCAAGAAACTTCAGATTCAGGCATACCTTGATATGAATTACTGCTGTTTATGTTTTGGTGCAAACCGTTCAACAGGTGGCGCTGCTATGCTATATTTTGCATAATTTCCGCTATAGCTCTATCTCAAGAACTAATGCACGAATTTTCATCAAAGTTCAAATTCAGATATACTTTGATATGAATTGGTACTAAATTGATGTAATTTCTTGTAATGAAAAATGATGTAATTTCTTGTAATGAATGATAAATTGATGTCATTTCTTGTAATGAATGGTAAATTGATGTAATTTCTTAAATGATTTAATTGACGTGATTTATATAGAAGAAAGTTTTGTGATGGCCACATTATACTATTTATTCTAGAAAATGAACGTATAATTAGATACAGAGAGGTGAGGCTACACTGTGAAAAAAAAAAATTGTGAAGAGCTACTAAAATTTTTCTAGGAAACTGGGATGCCTAGAACTTTTTATGTAACGGCAACAACAAAAATTCATGTAACAGATACACTTTTGCACCGTAAATCAAAAAATCTGTAAGGTTCCTAAGATTTTTTTAGGAAACTGGGATGGCTAGAACTTTTTATGTGACTGCAACCCAGGTTACAGATAAAATTTTAGTAAGATTACTGTAATTTTAGTAGATTCTTTTGTAAAACTTCTGATTTCTGTAGATTTACAAGAATTAGTTTTGTAGATTTATGTATTTTTTGTACAGTGTACAGATAAAATTTTAGTAAGGATACAGATTTCTGTAACTTTATATCTGTAGATTTACAGTTTGTTTTTTAAATTATTATTATTATTTTTTTTTACATACAGTGTAAGCAAAACAGTCTGTGCAAATTGACGAGATGACATTTATCAGACACCTGTATCAGAGTTTTTTTAAAGACAACAAAACGAAATATATTTATTTCACTAAACTTTTTGCGTGGAAAGATTTTTTTTATCGATTATATGTTTTTTAAACTTTTGGTTAATTCCTTAGTGCAGATTTAATTCAGCTAGTCTAATTGTGTCATTCTTTACGTGAGCAATGCGCCGTCGGAAAAGTATGTCAGATGGAAAAGGTGAAAGTAAATTTTGAAATATATTTCATATTATCTAAAATTCATTACGGAAATAGTCCCAATTATTTCATGAACAAGACAGTTTTCACTGAAGTCAACAGATTGCATTGAAGACCGAAAACAATTCTTCAAAAATTTTGCTTGCGAGGATTTTATAAAAACAAATTATATAAATAATATAATTAAATATATCTTTATGTGTTTTAATAAAAATAATATTAAAACGTAATGTTTTGTGTTAACGAAACGGTACATTTTCGAAAAATTGCGTACGTTATAACATATTTTATATTAATTAAAATTTTTGCAAATATAAACCTAATTATTTTGCAAGCAAGGCATTTGTTCAAAAAGGCAAATTACGATTTTAATAATTAATAGGAAATTCTTTAAAAACCGTCTGTTTTCGAAGCTTTCTACAATGAAAGTTGTGTTAATTACGCAAAACAATTATGTATAAAAAATTATATTAATAAATATTCCATATATTAAATGTATTGATAAAATATTATGTCTAAATGAGTTAAATGTAATGGTGTGTCTTAACAAAAATCAGGAATAATTTTTACAAAATTATTTTGTAATCCGTTTCATATTAGCTAAAAGTTCATTGCAAAGATAAAACCAATTACCTTATGAGCAAGACAGATTTCACTTGGCGACCTTGCAGAATAGAAGGAATTTCTTCAGAAATAAACTGCTGTGTAGAGTTTATAAAAAAAGTAGATCATGTTTGTGGCCAAAAACAACAATGTACATGAAATGGTTTCATCACTTATTTGTTAAGATGAAATTGTCAGTGCAATAGAACCTTGGAAAAAAAGCAATAATTTAGTTGTGTGAAGCATTGCAATTTAAGTTTTGTTACTTTATGTACATAAGTTTCATAATTATAAATAAAGAAAAATCTGTGATACTGCACACTTCTTGTTTAGAAGTTACGTGTTTCACAATAAGGCTATAGTAATGTTGGAAATATTGTTGTAATAACGGTTCCTCTGTTTTGTGATTACATGTTTAACTTTTACTTTGAATTAGACGCTTAAACTAATGTTGAAATGGAAATAAAAGAAAAACATATTGTATAACAATATACACAAGGTTTAAATAAGCTTAGTAATAATTATGTAGTTTTAAGTGGACAGTGCATATTAAAAAACAAAATCCTTCAATTTTCAATGGATTTATTTGAAAATTGGAAGAATTGTTAATGGTAAGCTGAAACAGTTATATTGAAAAAATTTAGTATTAAAATAATAAAAGTTTTTAAATTACCGTCAACCGCGGCTACTTTGGTCCTTGTGTGTGTGTGGGGGGGGGGGGGGGGGGTACTTTGGTCCATCCCATAAAAAAAGTTTTTATTCTTTATATTGAACAAACAATGCAGGATAATTTGGAGTTTTTGCCCTTGAAAAATATTTAATACCCTACTGTAGGGTATTTGAATAGTTTGGAGGTAACTTTAAATTTTTTAGTGGCAACATTGGATGTGTTTGTAAACAACTGTTTTCGTGTGTAGATAGATTTTAACTACCCAAACTTTCTATAGATAAATAATGTGGATAAGGGCTACAAATAAGATAAGTGTCAAAATATTACATTTAGTAACCTGTAACCCATGTGTGATCATAGTTTTTCCTTTAACTTTTTATTTTGACAAGAAATGTTTACGTTTTCATAAAGCCAACATGGAAACTAGTATTTCGAGACTACTTTGTGCCAGGCCTTTTTTGGTCTGAAAATAGCCCCAATTACTTAGAAATGCCTTTATACAACGAAAGCGTTTAAAACATGTTTTAAGTAACATTTTTTTCAAATGTTACTGTAGCAAAATGTTACTTTAATTGTTTTTGTTTCCGTTGCTGAGGATAACATGACGAAAACTCTTTCTCGTTTCTTTAATATTAACACTCGATTTATTGTGTTTAAATGTAAAAAAAAAAAAAAAATTGTTTATCGAGTTTGCAATGTTAATTTATTAGCAAATGCTATTGCAAGGGTGTTTCAATTAAAGTGTATTGATTCACATATGAAATGTATTCATTTTATACGAAATTAAGTGAATGGACCAAAGAAGCCCCCAGCAGGGCTACTTTGTTCCTAAACTTTAAAAATAGTTAAAAAATAAAAATAAATAAAAATTTCCTTTTTAAAACCAGACAGTTTGCTTCATTGTTTCATGTTAATTATTTACAACTCCATTTTGACTTCGAAAAATCACATATAATATTTTTTAATAATGGAAATGTGAGTGGAACCAGGAAAAAGTGACCCAAAGTTCACGGTATTCAGTTTTGAAATTTTGAAACTAACAAAGAGTTGTCATCATCTAAAATGTCCCATGAGCATTTTTTCGTAAAATATGACACTATTTATTTATGAGATACGTATTATATCTTACAATGGAAGTTGGCATGAATTGTAAAAGCTTTCTTAATATACAAGTAGAAATTTTTTTTTATATTAAATGCTTTGTTTTTTCTAAAAAAGTAGTTATATATTTTTATATACACATAAGCTCTAACCCGTAAATACTCCTGAAATGCAACTTTGTATGCTACTTTTATTTATTATTGTATAGAGGAATTAAAAAAAAAAGTAAAAATTTCAAAAGAATCTGATAATTAGGAATGCGCATGGAAGGTTTTAAAAGTTAGAAATGTGCGAAATTTTCAATTTTGAGAAAACAGCATTTTAGATAAATCAAACTGCATAAATATCGGGTGTCCCAAAAAATGACTGATGGCTTTTAAAATTCAATAACTTGCAAACGGTGACAGATATTAAACAAATTCTTGCAGGAGTGTTATGTAAGATGTCCGGAGTTTTTATGCTGCGATTATCAGTTTTAGTTGCAAATAGCATCGATAGAGGGCGCTGCCAGCAACAACCGCTAAATCCAGGCCCGATTTTTTGGCCTCTCTCTTCTTCCATGCGAAAAAAGGAGATTAAAATGTATTGAATGGATCCCGAAGTACCAAAAATCGGGTCTGGACTGAGCGCCTATTGCTCTCAGCGCCATCTATTGTTTGAAATTCGAACTAAAATCAAGAATCACAGCACAAAAACTCCTGACATCGTACGTAACCTTCCTGCAAGAATTTTTTTAATATTTGTAACAGTTTGTAAGTTATTGAATTTTAAAATCCATCAGCCATTTTTGGGACACCTGGTATATGCAGTATCTACAACTATAAAAGCTTATATCTCTTCGAAGAAGCGTTAGAATTGAAAAATTCTTTTTTCATCAGATAAATATGAGCATTTAAGTTTATAATTTTCCAAATTAAAAAAATTCGATTTCTTTGCCAAAATTCCTGATTTTGAAAGTCCACTGTCTCCTTCAATGCTAACGCGTCATGGAGACCAACGTACGTGTAAAAACGATAGGTCATCTATTAAAACCAGTTTTGAAAAAAAAATCTATAATAAAATCTTCATTAGACTGGAATATTAAAATTAAGCTTTTTCAAGACCTTTTAGATCAAATAAGTATTTTTTTAAAACTTATTTAAATATATATTTTAGATAAAAATGAAAATATAATAAAATAAATTTATATACACACAATTTTAAATCAAGAAAGGAATTTCAAAAATAAATTTAGTTTGACGTAAGGATTTTTAAAATAAGGATAATCTTGATATCTTAAATGCATTTTTAGCTGTTGAGGAATTATTTCTATTGAGATTTTGTACGAATTCCAACGCGGTTGACGTGATTATTTTCTCAAGAACAATCTAATTAATTCTTTAACATTTTCACTATAACACTGAAAAAAAAATCTAACTATATTGTCTTCCAAACACATTCTATAGTGAGTTTTTTTACTCAAAATACCTACCAAAATTTTCCAATGGTAACTGATGTTTTATTTAATGACAGGCGTTCCGTGATTAAGGATAGAAAATACTGTTACTCAAAATTTTTGGTAGATATTTTGAATAAAAAACGCGCTAATTTATTGGCGAATATACTCGCTACCGGTCAACATAATATTAAGCATTGCACCACTAATATTACATTCAGTTCGGAACTAGAATATAAATGTATGGACTATATTTTTTAAGGATAGATAATGTTATTTAGTCAATATTATAATTCATATTATAATACACTAGGTTATTCAAAAGTAATTGAAAAGATAAAAAATTCTCCATTTGAAAACATATGTCTATTTATTGGCGAATATACTCGTCAACGGTCAACATAATAGTACTGCACAATTAAGGCTGTGTTCTCAAATCCAAAAGGACAAATTTATGACATAAGTTTTAATTCCTTTTTGTTTGGAAATGCATGAAACCAGCAGGTGTTGTTGTTCAGAAACTATGTAATCAAACTGTGTTTTCCGTATTTTTGCAAACTCAATAGATCTTTCAGAAAATAGTGTCAAAGTGGGAGTTTTGAACCAAACTTCCGCACGAAAGAAGTATAACTACTCAAGGAAGGATGAGAAACATATTTATCACGAAGTGATCACGATCAAAAGTGATTATAACTCAATAGGTAATTTATTTATCAAAAAAGGGAAAACACAATTCGATTTCAAATCGCTTCCATAGTCAGGCCTTCCAATTTTATATCTTTCTGTTAAATATGAATTTGTAAATATGTCAAAACATTTTATGCTTGTTGAGCAGAGTAGTTGAGACAGCCTTAAAATTCAATTTGATATTAGAATATAAGGGACTGTATTTTTTTTTTTTTTTTAAGAATAAATAATATTATCCAGTCAATATTGTAATTCATATTATAATATACTGGGTTATTCAAAACAATTGAAAAAATGCAAATTCTCCATTTGAAAATATATACCTAAAATTTATGGTTTAGAAATTAGGTATTTGTCACCGAAAAATGAGGGTATTCTGCATTGTATATCTAATTTCTATAACTAAATGTATAACTAAATTTCTTTACCGATATTCTATTATCTCGTACCCATATATAAATTAACTGAAATTATCACGAAAATATGTACTCTACTTGATAAAAAATTATTTTTTAGAGAGGTCTTGTTATAATAAAAGTTTATAATGTTACTTATAATACTTCCACGTATCATTATTTTCAAAGTTAATGAATATCATAAGTGGTTTATTGCTCAAAATTTCCAGTTGAAACTAAATATTAAAGTTGCTTTTCAGTTCTAGAAATTTTCAATAATATCAAGCAATCATCTTCAGTTATTTCATTTCCTGGTTTGATTTCCATAGTTTCATCGCCGTGTTGATATTCAGCATATGCTTCAGCTGACCGAGTGGAATAATAGCTAAAAACTTGGACAATTCTTTTTCATTACGTCATGATTTCCTTGTGAATTGGTATAGCTTTTGCCTCCAGGTTCTAATTTCTTACGGGTCAAAGGACATAGGCTCTAATGCCATATCGAAGAGTATTGTAGTTGTGTTTTTGATACAGTAGCGATCAAAAGTATTTTGACAAAGATAATAGTTCACTTAATTGAAAAGAATAATAAAATACAAAAACCCATGTTTTATTTTATTTAACCATATTCAATGTTTTAATTTTAATAAATTAACAATAAATATTAATAATATTAATAAAATTATATATATACTATATATATCATCTTCATCAACCGTTTTCAATCCACTGCTAGATGTAGGTCTCCATCGGATTTTTCCAATGTTTCCTGTCTAGTGCTTTAGTCATCCAATTTACACCGGCAACTTTTCTGATTTCATCACTCCATCTTAATTGAGGTCGTCTTCTTGGGCGTTTTACATCTCTGGGATACCACTGTAGGGTTTTTATGCACCATCTATTGTCTTGTCTTCTTGCAATGCGCCCATCCCATTTCCATTTAAACGGTTTAATTCTTTCAATGATGTCAAAAACTTTCGTCTCACTTCTTATCCAGGTTATTCTTTTTCTGTCTCTTCTATACATATAATAAAGATGAAATCACAAATATATGAACAAATGATTAAATTCTAATAGATGAAAAAAATACGAACATAGGAAACCAGCATGTAAAATAAAAAACTACCCACAGAATCATCAGTGGTGCCTGTTGGTTAATTCATAGTGAAGATGCATTATTTCATCCAATTTTGTCGGCATTAAGCCTAAAATGACAAAATTTAGTACCTAATAGCGCATCACAAAATAAAATAAAATAAAATACCAAGAGATCTAAAGAAAGATACACCTCACACAGGATATTAAAAATATAAGAGCACAATACCTAAATTACATAGAAGGATCCAAAACATTATAAAGTTGATTCACAATGTTAAAGCATTTAAGGATGCAAACAGATTAGGTTAGGACTATTAGAACATGTGGTCATGAGTTGCTGAGAATCAGAACATTACTGCCATCATGCCATCTGGTGTGAAAAAGGAAAACTATATTGTAATTAGGTTTATTAAAAAGAAATGTTAAGTGCTGCCATCTAACCCATAAAACAAAAATGAAATTAATTTAAGAAATTAAGAAATGATTAATATTAACATTCATTTAAAGTAGAATGAAAAAACAGGAATAAACTTAATACGTGCTGAGTAAATATAAAATAAAATAAGTAAATAGAAGGGCAGTGATTAATTTAACTAATTTAAAAACGAATATTATAAAATAAAAAATGAGTATATAAATAACATTTAAAAAACAATGAGGACTATGTTGAGAAATTAAAATATGACCTTGTATTATGTGAAAAATAATGGAAAATATAATGTTAAATGCATGATTCCACCATGATTTTTTTTCTTTTCTAAATATATCTATATAATATAGCACACATACATACACATATACATGCTCACACACATATAAACATAAGGTTTTAAAACTTTTTTTAGCATTCCCGACCATCACCCTCCATAATGGTATTTTTATTTATTTTATTTATTTATTTTTAATAATAATAGTGTATAATGTATTTAAAACGTACACACAATTTTTTTTTATTAAATTTTTTGTGTATGTTTTATAATTTTTTCAGCAATCCACATCCCACCCTCCATAATAGTGTTTTCGATTTTTTAATTTTTTTTGTTTTTTTAAACATATATAAGGCTATAATGGTAAAAAGTAGAGAAATTGAATATTAAGATTTAAGCCATGGAGAAATAAAAGAGACGGGATAATTATAAGACAATGTTAATTGCTTTATTTTAAAAATGTTAGGCTGTAAGAATTGGGAGGAATATAAACGTTTGATACGAAGACTAGGATAAAGTAGAATATTTCTATACACTGAAATATGTAAGCAGGAATTGAAGTTAGCAAAATTAATTACAGTAAATGAAAAGGCATTACGTTTATCATAAATATTGAATGTTAGGGTATTATTAGGGAGAATATTAATTTTAACATCCATAAAATTGATACTAGAATTATATGAATAAGAAGTGCTAAGTTCTAGATTAGAAGGGTATTTAACAGGAGGAGATATAGAATTATTATCATTAATAGAAAGAATAATTATATCGTCTATGTATCTGTAGAGCAATAGATTATTGTTAATAAATTTTCTTTCATAAAAGTAAAGATATAAATCGGATAACATGCTTGATGAAGCAGCTCCTTGAGCTATGCCCTGTATTTGAATATAAAAACATTGTCTTGGAAGATAAAATTATGAAACAGTAGAAAATTAGTCAAAGATTTGAAGTAATGAGTATCAATATTATCAGGTAAATTTAATAAAGGGGAATATTCTATAAATAATGCATTAATAGTAGAATGTAAGTCTTTTAGAATGATATTATTAAAAAGGTCGATGAAGTCTAAAGTAATAATATCGTTGACTTTTGTTAATGGTTTTATTTTATCCACCAATTCAAAACTGTTTTTAATACACTGACTGTTGTCTTATGTGAATGATAACTCATAAATTTGTCTAAGAATATTTAAAAAGAATGTATTGGCACGAGTATTATATGTATTACAACCTACAGTGACTGTACAGAATTTAAGAGGATTTTTGTGAAACTTTGTAATCATAACTACATAAGGATAATTTAGGTAGTTATTTTTTATGCCTAGTAACTTATGATAACTTAATATATGATCATTATTTTCCTTTAATTTAACATTATGAAGTTTGAAAATATTATTGGAAGTAACTGCTTTAGTTAGAAGGTGATGATAGTAATATTTGTATATGGTAGCATAGTTGTTAGCAGCCTTATGTACGTATATAATGATGAAATTGTTTTGAAGTTCTTGGATATGTGGTTTAAGGGTAGAGAAAGAGACTGAATTTTTGGCAATATGCAATTTTAATAATTGTTGTTTCAAAAGAAAGATGACATTATGCTTCCAATCTAAAAAAAAAAATTCAGTAGGTTTATTATAGTTGATAGCTATTTTGTAAATAAAGAAATCTAAATCATATGTGAATTGTTTAATGATGGCCTGTATGTTACACTGTGAAGGAATATGATATATAGTGCCATGACGCATCGAAGATCTTAAGTGAATATTATTGACTATGTCTAAATTATCAGTTATAACATGCCCATGATGGGCATTAATATATTTATTTAGATGAGGATCATTGCATTTACATGTAAAAGTATCAGTGTGTTTGAAATTTTTAGAAAACTTATTATAATTGAAAATTTTACGACCTAGACTAATAGGATATTTAAAAGAACTTTTTAGATTAACACTTTGAAGTGGAAATTTACATTGCACGTTGTGAAATAAATGATTGAGTTTAATTTTATTAAAAACAGGATTAGTAAAGGTAACGATTAAATGTGAATTACTTTTACTTAATTTTTGTTGTTTTTTATTAATATTGACATTAAGAGCATTTAGCCTATAATAGAGTAAATCAAAAAATGTGTCACCAAAGTGAGTATTAAATGTTTTTGAAGTAAAAACTTTATGATATTCATTTATATGAGATTTAGGAATATATATATATATATATATAACCATTAATTAAACATTACTGGCCACCAACAAAAATTGTGATAGTATGAATGAATTGACAACAATACAGTTTCCCCAAATACACTGAATGGATACCAAAAACATAATATACAAGCTGCTGTGTATAAAATAAAGTCCTTTGTACTATATAACAAGAATTAATATGGAAGAAAAAAGGAAGAATTTGGATTTCGATAAAAATAATTGAAAAGCTTATATAGTGCATTACGTTATCAAGAGTACAGAATTCAATTATATAAGCCGTTTTCTGTGAGAAAAAAAACCTAATGCTGAATTTTTTTTCTCCTGTACTCTAACGACTAAAATAACCAAGAGAATAGTTTCAAGATGGAAACAGAATAATATTAAATGCTATGAAATGGAAAAAGCAATATATGTATATAGATATATATATATATATATTCATATCTGAATTTTGTCATGCTGTAACTCTCGAATTTTAGATTTGGATGAAATTTTTTATATGCATAGTACATACTAATGCCTCGACCAAGTTCGTTGGCCAGCTCCATCTTGTTTCATAATGGCGGCCATTTGAATTTTGTGAACACGTTTGGAAATTTTTAGGTTTCCTAACTTTCTCTTTAAAATGACCTATGTTGCTCACTTACACTGTTTGACTCTTTAAAATATCTTTTAATGTTTATAACATTCTGTTTAAAATGATATATATGAGTGCATTTTGTGAAGCGTAACATTTTCTATAAGTATACAATGTTAGAAAACATTAAAAAAAATTCAGAAATTTCAATGGCCGCCATTTTTAAACACGATGGCGGATGAAGCTGGCCAACGAACTTGGTCGAGACATTAGTACGTACTAGGCATATGAAAAATTTCATCCAAATCCGTTCTAAAATTCGAGAGGTACAGCATGACAAAATTCAGATATAAATATATATATATATCTATAATTTTATTAATATTATTAATATTTACTGTTAATTTATTAAAATTAAAGCATTGAATATGGTTAAATAAAATAAATGATTGATTTTTGTATTTTATTATTCTTTTCAATTAAGTGAATTATTACCTTTGTCAAAATACTTTTGAGCGCTACTGTAATTAATTTTTAGTATTACTTTCATAGATGTTAGGCGTTTTAAATATCAAAAAAATCAAATTTCAAAGTAAGAACCTTGAAACAATCTTAAGGAATTGCTTAAGCGATTCAGGCTTTTTTTAACAGATCGTAAAATTCCATGTTAGCGTAAAGGTTAATATTTATCAGTTAATTAATCATTATATTAATTAATTGTAACACGATTATTCTAAATGATAAATAAATCATACGACTTTTAATTTTCCAACAGTGAAAAAAGTGCCCAGACAAGGATTCGAGCCTTGAACCTTTGGCGTAAGCTGCCAGTGCTCTACCAATTGAGCTATCCTGGACAAATCTGTCGGACATTTCTCACCCAGAGAACCTTGTTGATTTATTTACCAATTTGAATACAGTAAAACCTTCCTAAAGCGACCACGTTCCGTTCCAATAAAAATGGGTCGCTCCGAGAGGTGGTCTCTTAATGGAGGTCATGTTTAAATCTAGATTTTAATTGTTTAAAAAAGGTTGCAATTACTGTTACTAAAATTCATTTTTCACTTTAGGAAAAAATAGGAAAATTTAAGTATCAAAACAAAAGTTAATTACATAACTTGGCTTAGATGCAGTATGTTCCTAGATGACCGCCATCTTGGATGTTTTAAGATTTCTTGGCAATTTTATGTTG
Organism: Maratus speciosus; assembly: GCA_963932465.1. Lineage (NCBI taxonomy): Eukaryota > Metazoa > Arthropoda > Arachnida > Araneae > Salticidae > Maratus > Maratus speciosus. The sequence continues at coordinate 573,274,858 of OZ010790.1, read as the reverse complement.
GCGATCTTTATCGATATGTGGAACCCCGTGTGACGTGTGTGTTCTGGCAACCCCGTTTTTCATTCGAGATTGTGTTGCGAGTACACGAGAAGGCCGTTTTTGCTTGTGATATCGTGTTGTATGTTTCTGTCAATTATTTTTATGTTAAATTTATTGGATGTATTTAATTGAATATGGGTTCTGTAGTCCGTTTAAACGCTCTTGCTGAAGTAATTAAGAAATATGAGGAAATTTTGACGAATAAAGGAGGTTTGTTTACAGTGCGTCTGTGCGTATTCATAAGCCTATTTTGGAAAATGACGGTGATGCTAGCGGGTATTTCGTGCTTGAGCTTTCAAGAAAGCAGATGTCTGTTAAGGTATGTTGATAATTTTATGTATATTCTGTTGCCTTACGAGTTTTGTACATTTTGAGATCGCTCCACAGCGAGAACTGCTGAATTTTGAGATTGGTACACAGCGAGAACTGCTGAATCCAGTGATGTTTTTTCAGTTAATGAGCGCATGGCGCTCATACGACGTTTAGTGATTGCCACTTTAACGAGTTTTGTTTATTATTTATATTCTATTTTCGTTAAGCCTAACATGCGTATAAACCGGTGCTTGGCGACATTTACTACTTGGCGGAAAAGGGGTTTTCAAGCCAAGAAAAATTCCAAGATGGCGGCCCCGGGAATTTATGACATCTGTTTCCATAACTTAATTATTGCAGAGTTTAAAAAATGAATACATTGACGTTTGCATTGATTTTGCGATTTTATCTTTTATGACTTTTATTTCCAAGTCCTTTCGAAGTTCAGTAAATGAATGAAATTTTCTTTTGACGGGATCAAATCATGAAGATTTCATTAGTTTATTTCTTTCAGAGTTTCCTGACAGAATAGGGCAGGGGAGTTTATTGACTCTCATTCTTAATTTGTCATCAGAGTTAAATTCATTGCCTAAAAAGGCACAAAGGGGTTTAAAGACTTAAAAGTTACCGGAATAAAAAAAAAAAAATTCTAAACTTAGTTTAGAAGTTTCATAAAAATTGCGCTCTCCGGAATTATTTTTCTAAAAAAGCCTTCTTCAAGCGACTAGGAAAAAACGGATGTTTCATTTTCTTCAAAAAAATGGGTCGCTCATGGAGGGAGTTCAACAGGAATGGTCTCTGAATGGAGGTAAAATTAGTATTGAGTCTATAGGAATAAATTTCATTCTATGGAAAAATGGTCGTTCAGGGAGGTGGTCGCACAGGGAGGTTTCACTGTACCAATTAAGATACCGTTGTTCGAATCTTGGCCTGGACATTTTTTCAACCAGTTGGAAAATTGCAACTCTTGTGATTTATTTAACAATTAGAATAACTGTGTTAAAATTAATCAAGTGTAATTACGTATCAAATATTTGTTGGTGTTCCATTACCTGTGATTTATTCTGCTGAACTGATTCAGATATCAGACCACATGCCATAATTAACAAGGTTCTCTGAGTGAAAAAGTTCCGTCAGGCTTGTCCAGGATATCTTAATTGGTAGAGTATTGTCATCTTACGCCAAAGGTTCCTGGTTCGAATCTTGGGCAAGACAACTTGTCATTCAATTGAAAAATTACAAGTGTTAATTTAATTGGGGAATATAATTAGTGAAACATGCTTTCCATCATCAGATAGTAGACTGCCTAGGTCCGTTTTTTAAAATGTCTCCTTAAACTTAAGTATTTATCAATTTTAAAAAATAGTAACTAACGCTGCCACCGTCGTAATTGATTTTTTTGTGACCGGAGATCCTTCTAGGCTAATATTAAGATAATCATTGAATATAAAAATATGAAAATTGGTAGTTGTATAGAAAAATGTTTGATAAACCCGCTGAAGCACACTATTTTTAAATCGATATAAGATTAAAATAATCTTATATTGGTTATTTTTAGAGCTATTTAATGTTGAACTCGGTCAAAATATTTCTGTTAAAAAAGCTTTATAGGAACAAAAGCTATAGAAATTATGCTAGATTATAGGCGGATGTTATAATATTGTAATCTTAGCATTATATTAAATTGTTATTAATTCAGATTTCAGTTTTACACAGTATTGTCTGTTTTACTGTGATTGGTTCTTTAAGCTAACTTTCTAGCTTCTTCCACATCCACTATCTGTCTGTCATGGATCCTTTCAAAATCTCTAAATACGCGTTGTTTCTCTGTTTTATTTCAGTTGTTGTAGTTCTTGTAAATATGTAATTCAATGTACTCTATTCGATCCAAACTCGCTTTTTTGTCTCTTTAATTATCACAAATACCCCGATATTTTTTATAATGCAAAAACCAGATGATAACATGTATTTTAATGCCAAATGGTAATACACACATTTTGGAATACAGATTACATTCTAGCCATCTTTAAACATCATCGTTATGCATGCAAGTATGTTCGCAATTTACTCGACAACAACGGTACGAATTTAAATGTACAATTTCAAATTGTACTACAGGAGATTTTAAACTATGAATTATATCACTTTAGTTTTTTAGCCCCCGGTATGCCATTTCTTTCTCCCAGCTTATTTTGCGTCATCTCCAAAAAATAATGTTACCTTACAGAAGCCAGCCGTAAAAGAAAGCACATTTATCGTACGATTAAATACTCTATAGCAATTTTTTAAATTTCTAATCATCGTATATTTTCAATTTTTATACTGTCGTATTGGGAAAAAAATGTACGTTTGAATGCAATTTGTTTGAAAACTGCATCTCAATTTATTTTTGAAATATTAATTTTTTTGTAATTTTTAAAGCCTTTTGCTTAATATTGGCAACGGAAGTTACTCCATTTCCGTAGAAAGTAAAGGAAAAATAGCGGTAAAATAGTAATTATACATTTTTGTTGCCATTTTCTCATAACAACAGAAAGAAAATGTAATTAAAATACGTACTATTTTGCAAAATTTAAACGAATGATTTCTGTTAAAATATGGAGATATTATAAACTATATTTAATTTTAAGTATCTATATTAATGTTACAAACAAATAAAGGCCTATGAATCATTAGATAGCCAGGTTTTTTTTGTCGAGTTTCTTTAATGACCTCATCTTTTTGCTGCATTTGTGTATTATTTCGCGATAGTGACGTCCTATGCATACTTTACTGTAGATGTTTAAGAGTGGATCGCAAATGTCGAATTCTTAATCGGATGCAAATGATGTTATTTTACATCAAATAAAATCGTGTGCTTTAAGAATTAAAATTAAACTATGTTTTACACTGTACATATGTACATTTTTTTTTTTTTTTCATCGGGGCGACACTATATTCTGAAAAAGCCGAATTCCTGTTTTCAAGTTTTTTTCTTCTTTTTAAGTAACACGTTAAAAATGTAATTATTTCAAAAAAGAGTGACACGGGAAATATGTAGTGCCTTTATAAAAAGGAAGGAGAATACCGATATATGATCAATAAAATATCATTGATTGAGATGATTGTGGACAAAAAAAAAGCATGTGGTGACTTTATCATCGCCAAGCTATTGTTTGCTAACTTGTTTCGCTCGTTTAATCCAGTTTGTCTAGGGGAGTATTGCGATGCTCTTGAATGTGGGTGCCATACTTTGGACAAAAACTTCTAATCTCAGCATGTATCCTGCTGTTTCTTCTTCCAGTTGAATTACAGTAAACTCTCTGTAAGGCGGACCCTGTGTAAGACGGAAATCTGTATAACTCGGAAAGATTTTCAAGTCCCTGCGAACCCATAGACATAGAGTAAAATTTGTCTAAGGCGAAATATTGTCTACTACGGAAAAGTTTCTCGGTCCCGATCGATTCCGCCTTAGACAGAGTTTACTGTAATTTTAATAAATCCGTAATTAAAATCAGACCTAGAATGTTTATAAGAATATAGATAATAATTTGTATTTATTGCATTAAAATTCAGTATTTCATTATGTTGTATGTTGAATATAAGATATTTTACCAAGTAAAATTGTATTTTCTTATTGGAAGAAATGCACATGCCCAAAAAATATTTATCTGTTCTTTCACGACAAACAATCAAAATTCGTAATAATAATAAGAAAAATCATAAAGTATTCAATAATACACCTCCGCAAGTTATTAAATATAAACAAGCCTTTTAGTTTGGTAACAGCATACTATGACGTCATCATAAGAGCATCCTATATTTGTTTCAGGTGTAATAAATTAATAGATCTCGTTGTGTTCTATAGTGAAGAAGAAGTTGCAGGCCTTTACAGGTGAAAAAAAGGGCCACCAGTTATTTTGTTATCGGATTGTCACAGAAATATGAGGAAAATGGCATTTGAGCGGGAATGTGGATACAATTTTTAAAATAAGAGTTGTCTACAAAATAAAAATTTAATTTTCAAATAGAATGGGGTGATATATAATTTTAATTAATTTTACAATTAATTTTCATCAAGGAAGTTACGTTCGAAATTATTGAACATGTGATACGTGAATTATCACATTGCTAACGAAGCGTAGAAGCAACAATGTGTGACATTATATATTCAATAATTTCGAGCGTAACTTCCCTAATGAAAATTAATTGAAAAATTAATTGAAGTTATATAAATGTGTTCACCGATGCTGGGTTTGTTTGTGTCTCATGTTTCGCAGCCGGATTGTGTGCTCTGAAGACTGCTCCATCTTGTGCTGTAGTTGCAACCTTGCCAACATATGTGGGAGATGCTAAGCTGGGCATCGTCCTCGTAGCTTAAGTGGCAGAGAACTTGGAGCGGTATTCCAAGGGTTCCGGGTTCGATTCCCGTCTTGGACAACTTCCACATTGTTGGTTCTACGCTTCGTTAGCAATGTGATAATTCACGTATTATATATATAATGGGGTCTTTTCAATAAAATTGTCTTTGAATTTTCAAATTCATTCACTTTTGACACCGTATTTGACATCCTTGTATAAAAACTGCACAGAAAAGTACAGTAGTTTATTTCCTTTTACTTCAACTATCACAGAGTTATAAAAGTAAAGGTTTTAAGGGTTTATCATAAATTTAGAAAAATAAAATTAGGACTTTTAATATAAAAGTACCTGGAACCCCGAAAATTAAATAAACTCATTTTATATGAAATTGATATTCATAATTTTTTTCTGGTGGCACTCTAAAGTTTATTTTCTGTGGGTTATTTGCTAAAACGATACGGTTTCTTATACAAAGATTTTTCATCTTAATGGGTACAGTCATCTCTCTAATTTTAAAACACTGTTTGTGAATATCTCGTATAATAAATTAAAATATTCTATGCTTAAGTAGATGAGGTTACAGATGATTCGTATCCTTAAAGAATTCAGTAGATTTACATTTCAGACATTTTTGAAAATAACATAATATCAATGATCTAATCTACATATTCTATCTTTCAATTCCGGAAATGCTCAGAAGTAAAATGAGGTAAATAATATGGGAAGAAGGCCTCCGCATATTATTATGGGCTCAAAAATATGGTAACTATGTTAAATACAAAACGAGTTTCACTTGCTTCGAACGTTCTTTTTCTACAGCGAAGCATGAAAATTGCAAATTGTTCTCATATCTGAATTATTGGTGATTATGTCGGCTGTTGGTGATAGGTGTTTAAAAATTTAAATGATAGTCCAGACATGTGATAATTTTTAGGGTTCCGTACTTAAAAAGTAAAAACGGAACCATTATAAGATCACCCCTGTGTCTATCTGTCTATCACAGCCATTTTACTCGTAAAATATGAAACGTGGAAGGTTAAAATTATAAGAAGTAATAAAGACAATTGACCCACATATTTACAAATTATTAAATATTCACAAATATATTTAGTAAAAATCTAGAGGGACTGATTCAGTTACTTAAAAAAAAAAAAAAAAAAAACATTTTTCTTTCTATATCGTGTGGAGTATTGTGTGAAAGCTTTCGTAACGCTGAACTCAAAAATACATATATTTTAATTTTAGGTATTATATTTTCTGAGATATCATTGAAAATTTAGTGCAAAAATATGCCCCCCCTCTATTTCCGAATCTACTGAAACTAAAATTATGAAATAATTAGAGGTAGCAGACGTTAATTTAAACTTTTCAGGAAAACTATAGCGATCACCCAAAGTAACATAGTTTTTGAGAAAAGTGCATTTTTCCGTTACACACAGATTTCAATTTGCGGGTATTCAGCAAAGGTGTTGAGAAGCGCTGGAGGTACCTATCGTACCCGAAGTATAAAAGCATTGTTGATAATGATTTTCGAAAAAATCGTCGGTAATTAGCCGAGATATTAACCCATAAAGACACGGGCGGCTTGGACATACATAATGACAGAGGCGTACTCCATGTACCATCGGCTTTTAAAGCCTAGATTACAACTTCTAATGATATATTTGTGTAATGCAATGCCCAGTAGTAGTATATAAGAGCAATAAATGTCAAATTGTTAAAAACAGACTAATTTAATTAGAATTAATCACATAAATACTATGGGATTGGTTACTAGTTTGAATTGAGTAGATGTCTGAATACCCCTCCCGTGTCTTTAAAAGTTAATTAAAAATCTATCTGGAAAAACGCGGCACGGACCAAGGCGGCGTTGCAACTTTGTGACCTCTTTTCGAAGCGCGCTTAGTACAATGCAAGTTTAAACTTTGAACAAGTTTTTTGTTTTACCTACACGTTACCTACCTAAAGAAAAGATTATTGCTACGCTGAATTTAGTTTTATGAAATGCCTAATGAAGTTTAAATATGCACTACTTTTATTGTTAGTGCCGAATTAAGTTCCTCATAAACAGATTAGGATAAGATTAAAAACAGAGTTATTCAGAATAGCAATATTTGACATTATTTAGGTTTCATATCTCTTTGAACTTTTATGGTATACCCATTCATACTTTTCTAGTATATACAGCTATACCCAACGCTACGTTGTATAGTTTTTTGCAAAGTCTTATTATTCTTTTAGCAACGATTTTTTTTTAATAATACAGGTAATAATTCATGTTTATTGTATGGAACCCTCTGAGCGCGAGTAATACCCGCCCTTGATTGTATGCAATAAGTCCTTAAGAGTTCCTTAAGTGTATGCAATAAGTTCGCCTGCACGTGGTCTTGTACATGGGCAAATATTATAAAAACAATATTATAAAATATAAACATTATTGTAAAATATTATAAATATCAGTTGTGTAGTTTGTAAAAAAAAGCAGAGGACATATGATCTAAGCAGAGAGTATACGCTCAAGGCAGAGGGTATAACTTTACAGTGTATATAATATAGCTTTTTTGAGAAACAGAGGGTATACGGTGTTCCTTAAAAAAATCCAGAAGGTATACGGCGTATACCAACGTATACCCTCCACTACACCCCTGAACATAATTATTTAAATGTTCAACATTCGTTTAGTAATTAACTATATTTCGATAAGATTTCTTTAAGATTTTTATCTTCGTGGAGTGCATGTATGTTTCAGTTGTTAAACTTAAAACTGAAAAACAAAATAGATTTTGCTCTTTTCTCTGTATACGCACTCAGTAAAAGATGTGAAATACTGCGTGTTATGAATGTTAATAACTCAAAAGAGGAAATCTAAATCGTGTACTTGCGATGAGCGTACACTTAGCTCTGTTAAATGTATCGAAACACATTTCAAGAAATTCATTAAAAAACATTCTTGACTTAACCACAGATTAACCATAGATTTTGATTACATTTGAAAATATTTAAGAATTTTTTAATTCAATGCCTATCACTATGTAAACGGGTAGATATTTATTAATTTTTAGAGAATGTATTTACTTTTTCCAAATTACTATGTGAAATGTTACTAATTTTTTAATTAAAAACTAGGAGGCTTTTTCTCCTGCGAGCTACTCTCGGCAACCACCGTTCAGACTTCAACCTCTAAATACATAGTAATGTACCCGTTACAAAAAGATTACCTGATTGCGAATGATTGAATGATGTTATCACGAACAGCGACTATCTTCTGTAATCGGGTCGCCATGTTTTTTTCCGTTTGAATAGGGTATTTTTCGGTTACCATGGCCTCATTCACCGCTGTTGTGACAGCTTACGGCTGTTTTGGGGATTGATAAGTAAGATCAATTACACATTTGAATATCAGTTCGTGTAAAATGGTTAGGTTAAAAATGTCGCTGCCTCTGGGACTTTTATAACGACACTATGGACAATAATCTTCTTTTGGGTTCCAGATTAAAAATCTCAGTCTTCTTGGCAATAACATTTAGAACCATGGCATTGAAAACAACCGTGTTTTGAAATTTTACTCTTATTGTTTTGATCGAGTTTTAGATATTTTCAGGAACAGGTATAGCTTATGCATCAATTCTTTTCTCTATTTTAATGGACATTCAAGCATATTTTCAGGTTACTTTTAAAATTTTAATTATTTATAGTATAAATAAAATTTCTAATATTATTCATCGAACAAAAATACAAAATACGTACAAAATACATCGAAAATATTTTCCGTATGCATTTACCTGTATTTATGTTGCATTAAGTGATATAAACAAATTTCCTTCCACCATATGATTCCCAATGTGGCGCCACATGAATATTGCCCAAAAGAAAATACAGTCAAACCCCGATTTAGTGCCATCTCGAAATAGCGCCAATTCCGTTTAACCGCCAATTGTGTCTGTGAACAAATCTGCCAAATAGGAATTTCAATGTAATGCATCCGTTAAAACGCCAACTCGATATACCGCCAAAAGAAAAATTTCAGAAATTACTGTATTTTCTTTGCATATCTTTCTTTTTAAAATTTTTTGTTAGAATTTTAAAGGGCACCTCCTTTCCCTGCTTCTAGATGTTTCAAGCTCAGTTCAAACTTTATTAAATAGCAAAGAATTCGTATTATTCTCAACACCTGCCACCCATTCTGCTTGTCATTGAGAGAAGAAAAACACCGCACATTGAGCTGTCGAGAAAATTAAAGTTCTGATTCCGACTGGCGAGTCACGTGACACGATGCGCTTCTAGAGCGGGGGGGGGGGGACAAAGCGTGGCACGCCATTGGCCGAAAGAATATCTCTTCTCTCAGGTGAGAACAATGCAGAAAAGAGCTTCTCCGTCCAGTGGTCAGGAATCCCAACAAAAGGAATAGATGAAAGTCTGCCTGCAGTTTATGTTAATTTCTTGTAAAAAAAACCGGCGTGCAATTCAAAATCTCTCATTCGAAGTTTCGGTCAGACGTTGATTGCAACATCGAAGAATTCATCATCTAAATCTGTAAAATAGCCTCTCTATATTTTTTAACTCATTATGCCGAAAAGAGAAGTTTATCAATTTCGGAAAAGTGGGAAATTTGCGAATGTAAAGAAAGGTATGTGAATGCATCGCAGCAACTACATCTTCAATCATTTTTCTACACTCTGGAAAAAGCCTGTTAGCAGGCGCTGCATCGGAAACATTTTAATGAATTACAGAAAAATAGATTAACACTAACGATCTGCAGTCAAATGTAAAAAGACTGAAAACAGCAAAACATGAAGACTTAAAGGATGCTCTTTGCACATAGATACAACAAATGAGTGCTAAAAATGCTACCATAAACTGAGACATCATCAGAGAGCAGGCAAAAGTCCTTGGCCAGCAAATGAATATCACAAATTTCGAATACAGTAATGGCTGGTTGGACAGATTTAAAAAGCGACGAGTATTCTCCCAGTACATACGAAGTGGTGTGACTGCAGGTATTGAGGAAGATATAATTATGTTAAATGGTTGTAAAAAAATGAGTGCACTGATTTTAGAGTATAAACCAGAGGATGTTTACAATATGTATGAAAGTAGTCTTTTTTACCGCTTGTAGCCAGATAAAACAATTTCGAGTGGACCTGCTAAAAGATGAAAAAAAAAATTGTGTCTCTTGTGTTCTGTACGAATAGTGATGGATCTGATAAAAGAACTATGACAGTGATTCGAAAATCAGCTAAGCCAAAATGTTTTTAAAATTTTAATCCTGCTCTTTATATAGATTGTGAGAATATCAAGAAAGCTTGGATGACTGCAGCATTATTTCAAAAATGGTTAGCGATTTTCAACTTAGAAATGAAAAGAAGCATACGCCATATTTTAATGATTTTGGATTATGCCCCTTGTCACATAACATATCCAATGAGCAATATCCGCATTGAATGCTTACCTCCTGACTGTACTGTATTTTTACAACCTTTGGATGTGGGTTTAACTAACTCATTCAAAGGTCATTATCGAAATATCACGTCCGCCATATCATTGAAAAACTCAGTAAAGATGATTTTTCTCCAATCCTTTTACATGATGCTATTCGCATGATAAAAAAAGCATGGAATGAAATTTCGTCAGAAACAATTGTTAACTGCTGGAAACATACTGGATTGATTAAATCCAAAGGATCTACTAAAAAACAAAACAGTACAGCACTTCAAGAACTACAAGACGAAATTCTCAAATTAACAGATATTAATAATCTTCTATCGGCAATTGAGTACATTAATATAGACAGAAGTGTTTCAACATTTGAAGATTTGACAATCGAAGAAATTGTTGCCAATCAAAATCAAAATTCGAATTCAACTGACAGCGAATCTGAAGAAGCTGGAAACGCCGCATATTACATCTGATGAAGTTAAAAATTACATTTGGAAAATAAGAATTTTTTTAGAAAAACATGCAACTGATAAAAAAATGATGAACAATCTTTTAGTTATAGAAAAAGATATTGAAAAAATCAATATTGAAAAGAAAACTGCAACTAGCATTTTAAAATATTTCCCTGTAAAAGATACTTAAAGTAAAATAAATTAAGTGTGAGATTTAATGTGTGTGTCTGTTATGTATATAATTATCTACTTTATCTAAAATTGATTATATAAAGAGCATGTTAATTTCATACATTAATTGGATAATTTTGAATCATGCAGTATTAATTACATTATGTATATTAATTATATATATTATTGGATAATTTAATAAAAATGCATATGACAGTTAGTTTTATAATAATAATATTAGTATAATAGTATCAAAATTAATTTTTATTGCATTTTTTAATTTTTATTGTATTCTAATTCAATATACCGCCAAACTCGTTATCGCGCCGAAAATTTCTTGAACGGGTAATGGCGGTATAACGGGGTTTGACTGTATTTTTAAATGTATCTGTTTAATATATGACGTAATTTTCACTATTAAATGCATTCCACGTAAATAACTTAATTATTTTAAAATTTTCTCTTTCCTCTTTTAAGATTCATGTGTAAATTTATAATTCAGTTTAAAAGTATTTGGGAAAATTATTATTTGAGCTTTTTAAATATGAACTAATTTTCACGATTAAAAGTTTTTCACAGGTAATATTTTAATTATTTTAGACGTTTTACATATGACGATATTTAATATTTGGCTATTTTACATATGACGTAATTATCAGCATAAAATGCATTTCACGTGTAATAATTTAATTATTTTAAGGTTTTCTTACTTTTTTAATATTCACGTGTAAATACAATTTTTATGACGTAACTTTTCCTATTTACTGCTTTTAACACGTGGACATTTAATTATTATTTTGAACTTTTATTTCTCTTTTTAATAGTCACGTGTAAATACATTTTTTTATTTGAGAGAAAATGTAATTATTTTCACGGTTTTACAAATTGGCATCAATATAAAAAAAATGGGTTTTTTCTAAATATGAAAAAATATCTCTTAAAATAATGCAAATTCGAATAGAAAATTGAAAAAAGCCTTCAAAAAATTAGTCAAATTTAAAAAATAAGCGCAGTCTGCACACCACAAGTTTATAAAGCAAATTCCTAGAAAAATAAACGGTCACGTGCGAGTATTACTTGCGTTCAGAGGGTTCTGTTCAATAAATATATGAATTATTAACTGTATTATTAAAAAAATCGCTCCTAAAAGAATAATAAGCCATTGTAAAAAACTATAGAACGTAGGGTTGGGTACAGCTGCATATACCAGAAAAGTATGAACGGGTATACCATAAAAGCTCAAAGAAGCTTTAATAATATCAGATATTGCTATTCTGTATAACTCTTTTTTAATCTTATTCTAATCTGTTTATAATGAACTCAATTCGGTACTGACAATAAAATTAGTGCATATTTAAATTTCATTTGGCATTTCAAAAAACTAAATTCAGCATACAATTGTTCAAAGTTTAAACTTGGTATTGTACTAAGAGCGCTTCGAAAGGAAGTCGCAAAGTTTCAACGCCGCCTTGGTCCATGCCGTGTATTTTCAGTAAGGTTTTTTATTAACTTTTAAAGACACGGGAGGCGTATTGAGAGTAACGTTTCCGAATTATCTTTTACAGTGCAGTTAATCTGACAGTGTGTGTGTAAAAAAATCATAGATTCAAGGACAAGAGTATGCATAGTGTATACTACATTTTCGGAAACATTTCCGCTATGGACTGTAACATTTCTGATTTTTACTTTTACGAAGAAAGTATATTGGATTCATGAAAATTTTCGAATTCCGGTTTTCGACGGATTTACACGTTTTAGGGGTCAGAGAACCCGAAAAACATATTTTTACAATATATCTGTCTATTAGTCTGTCTGTCTGTTTGTGTGTGTGTGTGACACAAATTTTGTGGGCGCTCTATCTCAAGAACTAATGAACGGAATTTAATAAAACTTTAGATTCAGTTAGTCCCTGATATAAACTGGTGCTGAATACTTTTACTGTAAATCGTACAACAGATGGCGCTCCTATGCGGCATTATTCATGATTATCGCAATAACTCTATCTCAAGAATTAATGCTCAAATTTTCACCAAACTTCAGATTCAGTTAGTCTTTGATATACATTAGTACTGTTTAGTTTTTAGTGTAAAACGCCCAACAGATGGCGCTACTAGGCTGAATTTATCACAATTTCCGCAAGAACTGTATCTCAAGGACTAATGCATGAATTTTCACCAAACTTCACATTCATTTAGTTCCTAATATAAATTGATCCTGATTAGTTTTTGGAGTAAATTGACCAACAGGTGGCGCTGCTATGTAGATTTTTTTACGATTTCCGCGATTGTTCTACCTCAAAAACTAATGCACGGATTTTCATCAAACTTCAGATCCAGCTACAACTTGACATAAGTTGTTACTGATTAGATTTCGGTGTAAATCACCTAACAGGTGGCACTGATATGCTTTATTTTTCAGGAAATATTAACATATATGAGATAGAAGAAAGTTTTGGGATTGCCACATCCGACTAGTTTTACAGTGTACAAACAATCTTCTGCAGAGGGATCTAATCGCGACAATGGAGCCAAATTTTCTAGGATGATTAAACAAAACGGGGAAGAAAGATTCCGTGAAAATATTTAGTTCCAAAAGTCACACCTAGGGGGATATGTGGCGTTGAGAAATAGAAAAGGGAGTTTAATTAAATAAAATATTTTAATAAATTGCTATTAAAAATATTTAAATAAATTATTTAATAAAATATGTTAATAGTTTTCCAATGTAAATTATATAATTATGGATTAATCATTCTATGTCTTGGGCCACATATAAAAGGTCGGTGGGTCGCAAGTTGAGTATAGCAGTTTTAATTTCTTTATTCTTAGAGAACTTTGCTATTTCTCGTGTTCATTTTAACTGTAAAGCATTAAAATCCTATTATTAGGTTAAGCAAAAAGTTCTGGGAAATTTGTAATCTAAAAGTTACCAGAATTTATACGTATATAGGAGTACTAGTGGTATATCTATAGGAATTCAGGAATTTCGGCTCCAAAATGCCTACTGAACAGTATGATTTGCGTGTGTTGATCCGGCATTATTTGAAAAAAGGTCTGAAAGCCGATTCTCAAGGGCCGTCGATTTGAATCATTTAACAAAGTTGAAGAAGCATGTCAAGAGTTTCTAGATTTCAAGGAGCCGCCATGATACTTCCAGTAAATCCGCAATTTGGCAGAACGATGGCAGAAAGTCGTGGACTATGATGGTCTCTACTTTGAATAATAGTCCTTGTTGCTTTTGTTGTTAATTTACGCATAACAACGAACGTTCACAAATTTCCCAGAACTTTTTGCTCAACCTAGTAAACAAAGACACTCTAAATCCTATTACATACAAAAACATTAGCACTTTTCTTTAGTGCATAAGTATGTTTCAGTTTTAAAAGATTAATGATTCAGGTGTCACAGACACGTGACTTTATTTGTTTCTCTCACAAATGCAGTCATCCATGTAATCACGGCTCACTACAAGAAAAGATAACATTCTGAAATGAAAAAAAACATGTTCTGGATTAGAAAATGGAATTAAATAACTTCAACTGGCAAGTTCTTTTATCTTAATCATTGCTTAATATATGCACTCTTTAAAGCTTCTGATTAATAAAAAATATGCAGCTTTACAACCTCGGCTTAGGGGCCATCCACAAACGATGTCACGCTTGGAGGCGGGGCGGGGGGGTCATGAAATTGTGACAGTTTGTGACAAGGGGTTGGGAGGGGGTAAGAAGAAGTGTGACATCACACATTTTGGTTAAAATAAAAGCATTAAAAATCAGTAGATTAAATTTTTAAGTTATTTTGAAATTAAAGTATTTTGTGTTCATATAGTAAAGATAACATTTAAAGCCAAATATATTAAATTCCATTTTAAATTCCAAAATACTGCTGTTTTTAATTGTTCTTTCATATTAATATTTCATTACTAATGTATATTAATTATGTTTTTTGTTGTAAATCTTAATCTTATTTCATACAAAATAAGTACACGGATCATTTTATTATTATGCTCACAAATGTCATTAATACACGTAGTTAAAAGTTTCAAAATAAAATTTGAAATATGATCTATAACATAGTACTTTGTTTTTGAACTGCAAGTATATGTTTATATAATATAGCGTGACATGTGACAAGAGGGGGGGGGGGGGTATGGTGAAGTGTGACACTTTGTGACAAAAGGGGGGGGGAGGGGGTAAAAAATATTAAAAAAAAGTGTGACATCATATATGGATGACCCCTTGGTTATTTCATGATTTTTATAACTTTATGAAAAGTGCTGTCGGGGTCCGGTGATTTATATCAATGGATATGGTGCTTGATATCAATGATATCAATGTGCTTGATATCAATGATGGTGCTTGATATCAATGGTGCTTGATATATATTCTATATTTATTTTCAAAATATCATGAATTTTCGATATTTTCGATATTTCCAGATATTTTATATTTATTTTCAGAATATTGTGCATGATATTTTTGGTATTTTCAGTTAAAACAAGTGCAAATGAATTTTATCGCTGTTACTGTCTGTGTCATGGGAAAATAAAAGGAGGCAGAGCATGAGAGTTCCAAAGAAATTTCCATAGATGAAATAAAATTGTAAGGATTTTAAATGCACGATATTTTAAACGTTTAGCTGTAAAAAAGCTTAGTATATAAGCCAAAAAATTAATAAATTATTGTGGAAAAACGTTTTACGTGAATTTTATTATAGTATCAGATTTTCGCAATATTTCGCGATTTTAAATACTTAAAAAAATACAATTTCCGAAAAATCCCGACGTGATGGTAGCAGATAAAGAACTTTTACTCTAGCAGTGATTTTATATTGTTTTATATCCATTTTATAGCGTCAGACTTTCGCAATATTTCGACTTTTTAAAAATTAAAAAAATTGCGATTCCCGAAAAAATCCTGACGTGATTGTAGCAGATAAAGAACTTTTGCTCCGGCAGTGGTATTTTTACCCCCCCCCCCCCCACACTCCAATATATGTATACATATATACGTTTAAATCTGACATTTTAAAGTAATAACTGGGATATATTTTCTTAGAACAGGTATTGAAAAATAAACTGTCTAATTTAGATAATAAGATATTTACAGCTACATTAAAAATAATCTTTTATGGTTTTGGTTTTGTTCGTTTTAAGCTAAACAACTGGTTAGAAAATGACAAAGCTATCAATTTATATTCAAACACTTCAATAAAAGCAAATTATTTTGTATTTAAAATTTAATTGTATAAAACATAAAATTTTCGCTAAAATTGATAGTAAGTCCTATATTTTGTATTTCGTTATTAAATTACTAGATCTTGTTACGTAATAGTTCATCTTGTTACGTAATACCTGCAGTTCATTTTGTTACACTTTCCTTGCATAAGTGAAAAAAGAAAAAATGAGCGAAATATTATTAAGAATATTGTTTTAATAGGTTTTCATGCTGAGTGCAATAAGTTTTATATTTTCTAATTTATTTTAGTTCTGAAAATATTTGTAATCACCAATAAGTTCGCTATTTTGAAAATATCGATATATACATAAAATATCGGATGTATCAAAATGTCGGATATTTTTTATATTTTCAAAAATATCATTATATTTACGAACCCTGAGTGCTGTATGTTCAAACTGATCTATAATAAACGAAGAAAAACAATACTTTCAATCGAATGGTGAAAAGCATTCCGTTTGAAATATTCAATGTGAGTAACAAGTAAAATATAGCTATAGTTAGTTTATTTAGTTACTTATTTTTTTTTAATATATGTAATTTTATTAATCATGCTGTATGCTCAAACTCATTTTAAATAAACAACAATAAAACAATACATTTCGACTATATTGTATAAAGTACATTCCATTTCATGTAAGATGTAACTTTAGAACCTCCGATTATTTGATGTTATTTAATCTTTTTAGCCCCCAATATTGGAAACAACTAAAATATCGTCCCTAAAAAATAATGTTCCATTACATAAGCCAGCCGTAAAACGAAGCCGGATGAATCATTGTACGATTAAAATACTAATAATGCCAACTGCAATTTTTTAAACTTCTAAACATCGCACATTTCCAATTTTTACAGCGTCGTATAGGAAAAAAAAAGTATTTTTAATTGCAATTTGTTTGAAACTGCATCTCGATTTATTTTTGAGATATTAATTTTTTGTAGTTTTTAAAGACATTTTTCTAATGGTGGCAACTGAAAACTCTATTTCTATAGAAAATAATGGAAAGATAATAGATTATTATATTTTTTTGTTCACATTTTCTCATAAAAACTGAAAACAAAATTGCAATTCAAACACGCGCAATACCAAGAATATCATCCGCTATAAAAATGTATTTAAAAGTTTATATGTGTGCTTTTTTTTTTTTCTCCGCATTTACTGAATTCCCATCAAAAAGCTGAAAGAATGCCATTTTATTAATCCGTGTATAATAACATTTTCCGAATTAAAAAAAAATATCAATGTAACATTTCTGATAAAACAGGGAACTATTTTAAAAAGTATTTAATTTTAAGTGTCCATATTAATGTTACAAACAAATGAAGGCTTGTGAATCATTAGATACACGATTTTTTGTCAATTTTCTTGAATGGGTACATCGCTTTTTGCTGGGTTTGTTTATTATTCCGCGATAGTGACGTCCTATGCATACTTTTCTATAGATATCGTTTAAAACTGGATCGTAAATGTGGAATTCTTCAGCAGTGCAAATGACGTGATTTTATGTAAAATAAAAGAGTGTATTTTAAGTCTTAAATCTGAAATATGTTTTGCTCTATCTCTATTTATATATATTTTTTTTTCATCAGTGGCGACACTAAATTCTGAAAAAGCAGAATTCCTGTTTTCTAGGTCTTATATATACAGTAGAATCCCGGTAATCCGAACCCCGCTTATCCGAAATTCCGGTTAACCAGAACCGATTTTATTTTTGATTTGATTTATTTTTACTTTATTTTCGTTCTGGACTTGAAGCAAGCCGGATTACAAAAATTTCCGGATTACAGGATGAATGTCAGGAAAAACGTGTAGAAGTTAGAATTAAACAAAAAATGGCAGTAAAGCCTGATTTTTAATCTTTAAACAGCTTGAATAGAATAAAAAAAATATTCAATAATGTAAAAGTACAACACGTGTACGCGAATATAAAATGAAAACGTGCACTGTAAGCCTATTCGTAGAAGCCATCTTAAAAAAATCTTTATTAGTTTTTTTCTTTCTTTTTTTTTTTCCAATCACTATAAAATTATTTTCTAAAATGCAAAAAGCATTTAATTCAGATGATAAAAATTTATTTTTCCTTTCAATAGTTTGATTTCGAAAATTAACAACAGCAATGTTTGCTTCTTCCCCCCTCGTCAACGTGGTGACTGAGCTATTTATAGATTCGCAATTTTGAACCTTTTGTAATGAGTTGTTACGTAATTCCTCAGTCTGAAGTTTCATTAGATTATTATAAACATCAGAAACAAGGAAACTATTTTTTTACGAAAGTCGCGCCAGATTATCCAGCATGCCGGACTTTAGGATGCCAGATTAGAGAATGTTTACTGTACTTCTTAGTACTTATAACTTTCATTCTTTTTAGCGCGCATCTTTTTTTCCTAATTTTATCGGAATTTCGGGTAATCGGCATTTTTTGTAATCCGAACAGGCACTGTCTCAATCAGTTCTGATTAACGGGGTTCTACTGTAATTTTAAGAATAATGTTGACTGAATCGTGTTGACTCAAACTTAATTCCAGATAAACCAGAAAAAATACTGTCAATTGAAATAAATAATACACAATATACAATACATTTGAATGAATAAATGCGAATACTAAGAAAAATATAACTTTACAACCTCAAATTATTCAATATATTTTATAATTTTATGAGTCGCGTTGTACAATCAAATTCCATTTTAAAATAACAATAAAAAAAACAATAGTTTCAACTGAATGGTAATAAAGTATGCATTTCCTTTAACTTACTTAATGAAAATAATACAAAAATAGTAGCTATACAACATCGGATTACTTAATTTACTTAGTTAAAATACAGTAGAACTAAGAATCCGAACTAATTGGCACCCGCACCGGTGCCTGTTCGGATTAAAAAACATTCGGATTACACGAAATTCCGATAAAAATAGAAAAGAAAAAGGTGCGTGCTGAAAAAATGTAAGTTATAATCGGGGCTGTGGAGTCGGCGTCGGGCCCATTTTTGAACGAAAGAGTCGGAGTCGGAGTCGGGCCCATTTTTGAGCGAAAGAGTCGGAGTCGGAGTCGTATCTGTTAAAATTCCCGGAGTCGGAGTTGTCCCACTTTTGAGCGAAAGAGTCGGAGTTGGACCCATTTTTGAGCGACAGAGTCGGAGTCGGATCTGTTAAAATTCCCGGAGTCGGAGTAGAAATCGTCCCATTTTTGAGCGAAAGAGTCGGAGTCGGATCTGTTAAAATTCTTTGAGATAAAAATAGAAAAGAAAAAGGTGCGTGCTGAAAAAATGTATGTTATAAGCGGGGCTGCGGAGTCGGCATCGGGCCCATTTTTGAACGAAAGAGTCGGAGTCGGGCCCATTTTTGAGCGAAAGAGTCGGAGTCGGAGTCGTATCTGTTAAAATTCCCGGAGTCGGAGTTGTCCCACTTTTGAGCGAAAGAGTCGGAGTTGACACATTTTTGAGCGACAGAGTCGGAGTCGGAGTCGGATCTGTTAAAATTTCCGGAATCGGAGTAGAAATCGTCCCATTTTTGAGCGAGAGAGTCGGAGTCGGATCTGTTAAAATTCTTTGAGTCGAAGTCGTCCATTTTCCCCACCGAATCCGCAGCCCTGGTTTGAAGTACTCAGTAGTACAGTAAACACCCTCGAATCCGGCTTCCTAAGATCCGGCCTGCTGGATAATTCGGCACGACTTTCGGAAAAAAATAGTATTACTTGTTTAATCACTCCAGATGTTTATATTAATCCAACAGATCTTAAAAATGAGGAATTACGTGACAACCCATTACAAACGGTTCAAAATCGTGAATTAATAATAGCTCAGTTACCACGTCGACGAGGGGGGAGAAAAAGCATTTCTGTAGATAATTTGCGAAATCAAACTGTTGAAAGGAGAGATAAATTTTTATAATCTGAATTAAATACATATTTTTTTGCATTTTAGAAAAGAATTTTATAGGGACTGGCAAACAAACTGATTACAAACAACCTTGAATTATAGCGTCTAATGAGTAGAAAAATTATGCATGCTGAAAAAAATTCTTTTTTGTTTTTAGTACAATATTTCAATCTTATCAGTTAATCTGTTCAAGTATAATTTCCGAAAATAAAATCTATTCGGATTAACCGGAATTTTGGGTTAGCGGGGTTATACTGTACTTAGAATTAGCTAAATATAGTGAGTCATCAGTTTTTTTAAACATATTAACCCTTCCGTTTTCACGTAGGACCTACTGGAGAAATTTAATTTTTAACTCTTTCCAACGTAATTGAAAAGTGTTTATGAATTCGAATTGCCGGTCCGTGCTCTAACTCTAGTAAATATAGTTCGATTGCCGCGAAATTTTTATATGTTATTAAAGTTTGAAATACAATGTTCAGTATTGAAAACGAATGTGTAGCATTTATATTTCCTTTACAAGGGCACTCACAATAATTCCTTTAGATTGCGATCTATGGTATGGGGCATCTATATATCTTTTGCAATGCATTTTATTGATGTTGTAGGAATTAATAACCCAGTAATCTGAAAAAAAAAAAACGTTAACATTTAAAAAAGCGTATTACAACGGAAAACACACTTCTAGCAATTATAGTTCTCAGACATTACTGTAAGCTAAATTCCCCTGTAAATGAATGATGAGTGTTATGCAAACTCTATTCTAATAAATTCTATATTCTATAGTAAGCATCTTGTAGTAAACACCAGTAATACATATCGATTTTAATATGTTTCAAATAAAGAAACATGAAAGACATACACCGCAAACGAGATTTTTCACGCGAAATGTAACGCAATTATTTTGAGTGTCGCTGTAAACTAATAGACCGGAAGCTGGCAGCACAGACAATCACCTCATCGAGTTCACGGATGAAATTCTAGGATTAGTTAAATCTTGATTCGCATATTAAAACACAATCGGTCTGCCATGTCCTATCTTGGTGGAAAACACCTGAAAACCTTATTTTAGCGGCAGACTCGTAGGTTTACCGTTGTATTTTCCTGCACCCAAAAGGTATAAAAACATGGAGGACTCGGAGCAGGAAAACACAATGGTAAATCTGTGAGTCAGCCGATAAAATCGGGTTTTCAGGTGTTTTCCACCAAGAGAGGACTTGGCAGACCGATTGCGTTTTAATATGCGAATCAAGATTTAAGTAATCCTAGAATTTCATCCGTGAACTCAATGAGGTGATTGTCTGTGCTGCCGGTCTATAACTGCCCCACCAGTGGCCGAGAGGTTCTGCCCTCGAAGCTGGTAGACGGGAGGTGTTGGGTTCGATCCCAATCGCGCCCGTCGGCCTAATCGTTCGGAGTTTTCGTGGTTTTCTTCGAACCTTGGATTTTCCAAGCGTTAATACGGATTGGGTCCCTATAGAAAGACCCCCACGGAGGGCACTCCCCTCTTAGGGCCTATATTCCTCGTGTTGATAATTGGCCGTCATAAACACAACCAACCCGGTCTATAACTATACATACTACACAGTTAGTTTCCAATGCCGAACTTGCCATATTTAACCTCAATAACTTATACCAATTGCATAGGATCCAACTATATTTCCGCAAGTTAGAACACGGACATATGGCAGAAAGACAAATCGAATTCAAAAACACCTTTCAACTATGTTCGAAAGCGTTAAAATGGTTGGTTGGTTGGTTTTTGACGGCCAATTATCTGCTCGAGGGATATAGGCCCAGGGGGGAGTGCCCTTCGTGGGGGTCTTTCTCAGGGAACCTAACCCGTATTTACGCTTGGAAATCGAAGTCTCGAAGAAAACCACGAAAACTCCGAACGATTAGGCCGACGGGCGCGATTGGGATCGAACCCAGCACCTCCCGTCTACCAGCTTCGAGAGCAGAACCTCTCGGCCACTGGTGGGGCCCGAAAGCGTTAAAAATACATAACATAAAGTATACAAAGAACTAACATAGCAGCAGAAATCCTTATAAATGCTTTAACCCGTTCCGTCTGGCGTACTATTAATAGTACGTGTCTTTTCATCGAGCCTTATTTTGCCGTAACAACTACTTTTGTAACTACTTTCATGTACAGTCGTGGAAAAAAAATAACTAAACACCCATTACTAACTCTGCAAAAAATTATCGTAGAAGAAAGTTACTAGTGCCACACGATTGGTAATAAAGTCAACTTTTAAATGATGTGTATTTTGGGGGTTGTATCCAAGTTGAAATTCGGTATTCGATTGTTGACCGAGAGAGCCCCCCTTCTTGATCAAGACAACTTTAGCGCCACGCAAGCAGTCATTGAAGATTGCTAAATTACAGGATAGCTTAAAAAATTTCAAAATATCTAGTCACTTCTATCAAAAACAGCCCTTTAAACCATCATTTTGCCGATTTTTAAGCATAATTTGAAAACTACTTGAAGAAAGATGTGAAATTTTGGATTTCCATAAAGCAGGACTTAATAAATCTAAATCCATCAAAAAAATTGTAGGTTGCAAGTCATAATTTTTTCGAATATTAATTTCGGAATACATAATTTATATCATAAAATTATAAAAATTGCAAATTGAAAATATTTATGTTTGGGTATTTTAATATTATTGTTACACAAAAAATTAGCACATTAGGATGATAATTTCAGGAGATATTAATGAAAATGTGAAAATGTAATTTAACATTAGAAGCACTAAACTTTGAATGTTTATAATTAAAAAACTTATCATTCAAATAACTTGAAATTTGGTGTCTGGGCATAGTTTGAACCGAAGATTTGAAATCTCTTGTTATAATTGGGTATTGCCATTGAGAAAAAATGAAGTTTGGGTTCGTTTTAATATGTAGACGGCATCGTAAGCAAATTTTATATACATCATTTAAAAGTAGACTTTATTTCCAATCGTTCGGTACCAGTAACTTTCTTCTACGATAGTTTGTTGAAGAGTTAGTACGGGGTGTTTACTTTTTTTTTTCTACGACTCTACTTATGGTAGTCTGTATCTACGTATTTCTTATTATGACTTTATTTATGATTTGGCATTTAGTAATAATAATAATAATAAAAGTTTGCTTTGCACCGTTGGCGATTTTTTTTATTTTAAACTTATATTTCCTTCTTTAAGTTTAATGTATAGTTACTTTTCTGACCGAATCATGTGTGATAACACACAAAAAAATCTTAGAAAGTTGTAATGTCTGTTAAATCCTGTTGGAATACGATATTTTCTAAATCTCTCCAAAAACTTTTCCCTATTCTATTGTCATATGAAAATGAATTAAACAGCACGTAAAATAACTACATTCGTTAGATTTCAGACAATGACACATTGGTTAAACTTCAGTAAATCTATTTGGATAACTACTGCTAACGTTATTAACGTAAAAGTAATTTTTTTCTCAAAATCTAAAAAAAGTTGAAACCGAACGTCTTAAGTACTTTTTAATAAATGTATAAATCAGGATTTTTTAAGTAACCCCGCGCTTTTATAATCCGTTGCATTTCTCCTTGGATTAAAAAAAGCACAAATCTAAAAGAGGATTGCAAAGCACTATTCACTAATCTATTTTCGTAACTCTCCGCAAACATGCTTTTAAGAAGTTAAAAAATTGCGCTTAAAAGTTTTAGTACAATAAATCATTTAATATACCATCTTTTTGTAATGTGTTAGGCAACAATATACACACTCAACCGTTTAGTTACGCTTACGTAGTCATCGCCGGAGCGTGAAATTGAGAATGAGTGATCAAAGAGGTTTTTAGAATTTTCTAAAGAAGTGCAGAACAACCAGGAAGTTTAGAGCGGTATTTTAAATTAAGTATTTCAGAAGAACGAATTAGTTTTTCGGGTAGAATTAAATTTTAATTAGTATATACGTCTTATCTAAAATATATCCCATTCGAATTTCGGATATACAGGGTGTTGAGTTTTTTTTTTTTTTTTTTTTTTTTTTTTACAACCTATTTAGAGGGGTGTTCAAGAGAATGAAAAATTGCCATAGAACATGGTGTCGCAAACCTCTTATTGAGTCACAAATACAGGGTTGTTTGATCCTAACTGAGCTTGAGTTGACGGTCATAATTTTGAAAAAAAAAAAATTAAAACATTGCAACGAAAATGCAACGATATTAGATATGATACCGTATGAACTGGTCATCGCAGTCCAAAATGTGCAGAGTGAAGGGCCACTGCTGGCACGTTCAATTGAAACTCCTACCACTTGTTTTTATATTATCACATTTACAACAAAGGTGAGAATGTCTATTAAAAGTTTTATTATAATATAACGGGTGTCCCAAAAGTCTCCGTACAACTTTAAAAATGTATTACAAAAAAAAAAAAATAGATACTGCAGCAAAAATAATTACAACAGTACATAGAGTTACTCAAAAAGTTTTTTTTCTACTATCTTAGTGTACTTCTACATGAGATCTTTTCGTTGCACGCGACGTTTCCATGCGATGAAACAGTTCAACAAGTGCGGAATGAGTACGTGAAACTTTTTCTAGGAGCCCTGTAAAATCAGTTCGAAAAGCATCGCAAGAGCTTATTATGTCAAAATTCGCAACACACAGAATACTTCATAAACGATTACAACGTTCAGCCTATGCTGGGCAACATATAACAATGATATGTTCCCGCACCATGTTGGTTAAATCAAAGTAAAATTGCGTAATTTGTTATTTCTCTTTGTATAAATATTTTTTTATAAAATATAAATATGAGTGTAAAATTATAATGTTTATATATTTAAGTAAAATAAGAGTGTAAGTTCATACAAAAATTATTAAGTTGATTTTAAATATTAAATATATATTTTTAAAAAATGGTTGTATTGTAAAATGGATGTATAATGTTGAATAGAGTTCGGATCTCAGATAACAACAATAGCCAGACGCCATGGTGTCGTTTTATGACAAGCCAATGGAAAGTGGTGTATAATTAGAAATCGTAAAATAATAAAAACGTTGGAATAAATTTATGGCCTTAATAAAAGTGTTGGGATAAATTTATGGCTTTTCAGACCACCCAAACTTTAAGGCAGATAATAATATTAAAGTATATGTAAGGGGCCATTTGCAGACTGTTAGCTAATAGGCCTATCGAAGGATAATGCAAAATCTTCTCACATTCAATAAGAGTGGACTAGACAAAAATAGTTCCACCCACTGCAGGAGTTGGTGTGCAAGAAGAATAAGGTTTGAAAAAGAGAATCTGAAAAAAGATGTAGAGGACGCAGGAGGTCTCCTGAAAGCCCGTGCAATGAATCCTGAAAGCCCTAGTAATGCCCAGGCGAGATGTACATATCGGAGTGAGCCTAAGCAAGCCTAATTGAGGATGTCTTCCTGATGTACATATCGGAGTGAGCCTAAGCAAGCCTAATTGAGGATGTCTTCCTGATGTTAAAATAAAGTGGATTGTTCTACAGAGGTCCGTAGCTATGCATCCTGCCATTCCGATATCGCCGCTCTGATACGAAGCGAATTCCTGATGACTTAAGGATTTGATCCTTAGCAACGCGACAACTCTGAATTTGGTGAATAAAGGCCACCATCCCGTATATAAAAAAAAGGTACTTCCTTAAACTTTTTTCTGTTACCACTTAAAATCATATGAAAAATTATAAATATACTTTTCTGATATGTTATGGTAGAGAGTAATCTGAGATCCGACAAAACCAATAATTAAATATAATTAAGGTAATTTAAAAATGAAAGAGAATTATTTTGTTAGCAAAAAGAAAAATATATAGTAATAAGATTAAATGAAAATATGGTTTATTTTTTTTAAAAGATTAAATATACTTAAAATAATGAGAAGCAAACAAAGGTGTTGCTTTCATTTTTTTGAAATAATATTATCTATTTCTGTATATAGTTGTGTTCAATGTAAATAAAATACTTAATCAAGTTTTTAAAAGTTTCTGTAATTATTTAATTGATAATGTTTAAGGTGTGTCAATTTATTTTTACAGCTTAAATTTTAGTTTAATTCATAAGTGGAAGAGTTCGTCTAAATAATTCACATCGCAAACTCTTGATTTTATTCGTAATTATTTAAAATTTAATAATTACATTTTGACGCGAATTATAATTTAATTTTATTAATGCTTCGCGTTGCTCTTCTACTAGAATTATGTAATTACGATCACTTATGTTATTTGAATTTATCTAAGGTATATAAAATTATATACCAATTTACTATGAGGTTGCTCGGTTGATTTGGACCAATCAACAATTTTGGATGTAAATTAATTAGAAAATAAACAGGTGTAATTATCTGTCCAGCATCCCCTCCTTCATAGTAAAATGGTGCTATGACTCAGGAACGTTCATCTGAGGTCATTAGAAATAATAATAATAATAATAATAATAATAATAATAAAGGAAAATAAATTTAAGTATTATTTTAATGTCACAATTTTAAAGATATTGTAGGTATGTAAGTTTAATTGATTAAAATTTTATTAAAATTAATTTTATTATTGTAACAATAATGACACACATATAATAATATTATATAAATAAAATGAATAATATATGTTTAAAAAAAAAAAAAAAAAAAAAAAAAAAAAGGAAATGAAAAAAATAATTCTGGGATTTATAATAGGTAAATTTAGGAATTACATTTTTTTTTTCTCTCTTTTCTCTTTTGGTTGGATCTCAGTTACCATTGAGAAATAATGGCATTCACATCACGGATGACACATTTGTAAAAATATTTTTTTTTATATATATACTGCATAAATAATAATAAGAAGAATAATAAGTAAAATTTGATAATATGTCTGGTATAAAAATGATTGAAATGTCAATAGATCATGATTTTTGAAATTGTATCACCTTGATACAAAAGAAAATTTATGAGTCGTACTACGAAGTAGTAGTACATTATTTACATATAAAAAAAATAAAATAAGATTGTTGTTTCTGTAGAAAAAGACAGATATTTTTCTGTTAAATGAAATTATGTTGTTTTTTATATATACGTGTATTATAAACATTTTAGGGGTATTTATGTGTGTAAAAGAATAATCTACAAAACAACTTCATCTCCTAAGAATTTTTTTTAAATTTTAGTGCTGTTGTTTTTATGTATTTATGCAATTTAGAATATTTTCATACATATGTTGTAATATAGAGAAAATAGTATGAGATGCAAAATATTCTTTTAAGAGGTATAGGATCTATTTTGAATTGATATTTTGAAAAAGTATACATTGATTACTAATA
Organism: Maratus speciosus; assembly: GCA_963932465.1. Taxonomy (NCBI): domain Eukaryota; kingdom Metazoa; phylum Arthropoda; class Arachnida; order Araneae; family Salticidae; genus Maratus; species Maratus speciosus. Next base: position 573,247,695 of record OZ010790.1, on the reverse strand, counting down.
TTTGTTAAAAATTCCTCGAAACACCGCGCTACGGGATATAGTCCCTCACTGCTATTTTTCGCAAGGGAAATAAAAAATCCCTTCACAGCCCATATTCCTTCTGAGGAAATATATACCCACTCTTATGTTAAAAGCAGAATACAGCATATGAAGGAAATCAAAATTCAATCCCTTGCAAACCAGGAGAAAATAATGCAAGAATATATAGATGAAGAGGCATACGAAAAAGTAAAGGATTTAAATTTGGGTCAAACAGTATATTTAAAATGTATTGGAAAACCAGGCGCATTACAGCCAAAATTTCAAGGACCCTACGAAGTTACTAAAAAGTTTAGAAACTTTAATTATTTATTACAATATGTTCCAGATAAATCAATAGAGCCGATCAAACGACATATGGATCAGCTGTACGCTCCGAAATATGCAACAGGTCATACAGAGGCGGAAATTACGAATTTACAGGGGTCTCAGAAAAAAATTAAGGGTGATAAAAATTACAAAAATAAATGTGACATTTGTCAAAGAAAATCACACTCAACTGAAAATTGTTGGTTTGATTTAGATGAAAATACGAGTCAAAAGGGTGACAAACTTACTAAAAAGTATTATAAAAAAAATAATAAATATTCTGAGAATGTAGACCCATATGTAAAGTATCAAACAGATTATTATGATAAAAATATGTCGTTATATGGTTATACACCATATACAAACTTATACGGGGATATTATACAAGATCATTACCCTTTCCCCCCTCCCCAATATTATCCATGGGATATGAATTGGTATTAAAAATAAATCAAAATACATAATTAATCGAATTTAAAAATTTAAAAATTTTCAAAATTTAAAAATAAATTTTTCTCTTTTAGGTAAAAAAAAAAATGAAACAAAATTAATAACTTGCCTTTTTAAAATTCAAAATAATAATAAGAAAGGATAGGAACATGGGAACGCCAATTTGTCTCAGGGTTACAATATTGAGCAAATGTGCAGGGCGCACCCGAAAACATACTTATAAAATTATGAAATGTGCTTCACAAAACTTCACTGGAGCAGTGAAATATTTCTCTCCAGGCAAAAGTTATATATTTTTTTTTTCTTTTCGAATATGAATTAAAAAATATAAAATCTTAACAAAGCCAAATAACATTAAAACTTAATTAATTTAATAGTGAATAATGTTGGAGTAATTTTCAAAAAAAAAAAAAAAAAAAAAAAAAAAGAGAGAATTTTTTCTGTCTTCTATAAGGGTAGCCTTTGCTAATAGCCTTACAATTTAGATGACAGAATTTCAGAATTACTCTTTAAAATGAATAGGTGTAAGCTATTAGGTTCAGGGTAGTTAGAACAGCTTTATAGCATACTCACATATATATTTTTTTCTTATATAAATATATGGTTGACAAGGAATAAATTATTAGTGCACTCGATATTAGGATAGCGGTCAGCTATAAGCCTAAATATAATAAAATATACAAAAAGTGCTAAGATTTATTCCGGTAGTTCAATTACAACTTATATGCTAAAGTCTAGAATTTAGACAGCAGGGATAAGTTTTATGAACAAAAGTGTTATAAAAAATTTTAAAAAAAGGATTTCGGTGTAGCACATTGGTTTTAAAAAAAAAACATATATATGTATAACAGTGGACAAGGCAAGTTATTTCAATATGATTGCACACAAAATTATAGTAAAAAAATTACACAAATAATTAATTGAAGTAAAATTAAAAATTTCTCACCAAAGGCTTTCTGTATAGGGTGCAATTTTGGCCTACGGCTGGGTATGCACCAACACCAACAAAATTTTTGTAGAAAATTTATCAATTCATCAAGGTAAATCAAGGTCATCACTTAGTTATAAATTTCAGGATTCTTGGCTGAAAAAGGAATCGAAGAAAAAATTAAGTATGGTATAATTACTAGATGTTATGTTCAGAAACAATAAAATTAGTAATATTATATTGTAAAAAGCAGCATTTTGAGTTTTATTTAGGAAAACTTTTGATTTTTAGGTTTTACACATTTATGGAGTGTCTAGCTCAGTGTATAGTTCCTAGATTTAATAAAAAAAAATAATAAATAAAAATATAAGTTGGTGTTGTTTTCAAAATAAATAACAAAAGGTATAGCAATTAGCATTTACAGTTAAAATTTATGGAATTTTCAGCAAAATTAACATTAGACAAACATAGTTTATATTATATTTAACTTGACAAGCTAATTTACTTTTATTAACGGTATTCAATTAGAATTAAAGTAGGCTTAAATCCAAGTTAAATTAATTAATGACATTGTTGTAGTGTAAAATTTTATGTAAGACTATTATATTTTTATTGTATATATAAAAATGTGCGAATTTAATAATTAATAAAATATATTAGCAAAATTATTTAATATAAATATTAAATGACATCTTGCTGAAATCAGCTAGAAATTAGATTTTTTTTTTTAAATAAAATATTTTATAAATTTATGTTAGTTTAGAATTTAAGCATTTTTTTTTTCTTTACTTTCCCTTAGAATTAAATGCAATTCTAAATTTAACACATATAAATATACATAGGATTGATAAATTTGAGTGTGTGAGTTCATAAAATTTTTTTTATATAATTTGGCCAATTTAACATAAGGAAACAAAATAAATAAATAAATATATTTATATATATTGGCCTTATTTTTATTAAAATATGTAGTATGGCTTAATAAATTTATTTACTTAATTTTTTTCTAGTACATACAGTAATTATTTTAAAAACTTAATCTGTAACAATTGGGTGTAGATATTTATGAGTATACAAAGATTCTTTTCTGCTGGCAGAAGTTCTTTGGTCCGGCCGGGTACTCATAGATGGCTGCATACGATTTTACGTAGTAATTATCATTTGCTTTTGGATTTTTAAAATTATACAAGTGTATTAATAACATTTTTTTTTATAATTAAATAATAATTATTAATGTTTGATTAATAATAATAATTTATTATCTTTTATTTTTAAACATATCATTAAATTTTAGACAGTAGAATTCACATACGGAATGTTAATGATAAATAAATTTTTGAATAAATAAATTTTTATTTCATTCAGTAAATAAATAAATATGAAAATTTAACAATCTTTTAAGATAGAATTGTTGGCTAAATAAATAATAATTAAAGACAAAAAAAATTGTTCTCTTCTTCGTCAATGGTATTTTCTGACAACACTATTTAATAGTATTAAATGAAGGTGCATTTTTAAGGTCAGCGTAATGCATATTTTGCATTTTGAGAGGCTGTAGAAGTCATTTTTCCGTGTTATTTACATTTTAATAGTAAACAATATCATGAATCAAAATTTGTGTTTGTTAGAAAGGTCTAAAAATATACAATGTAATCAGTTAAAGAAAATTATATGCATTTTTTTTTAAATCCTGAAAGGCAATTTGGTTTAGATTTGAACCTGACAGCATAAAAAGCCACGCTCGCTTCAGTTGCAGTATGAGGCAGGAGAATTCAAATGCTAGAATCGCCATTTTCCCCTACAAAATAATAAAAAAAAGCAGAAGGTTTACATTAGATATGATACAAATACATACACTGTTTATGCATAGATTATGTTAAAAATTACATACAGGCATGCACAGTTAGTTAAGAAGAAAGTATATCAAGAAATTATACTAATTAATAAGGTAATTACAAGCATGAAATGGTTTTAAATACATACTTTTGGAAGTCGTAAAATTTTGTCACAGCACAAATCACCTCGCAGAAAGTGATTAGGACCTTGACCAACCCCTCGTTCCGGGAGGATCGGGGGCGGTCAAAAACAGGTTTTTTGTCTCTTCTCCTTCTTTTTTTTTCTCGTATCGGGTAAAGTTGGAAAGTATTACGTAATAATATATTAAAGGAGATGAGATAGCTTGTATATTTTGACATATCATACATGTTAGAAGTAACAAATAAATAAATAAAATAATGTAACCAGTTTGTATACAATATTTTTCTGATTATAATTTGAATACATCAAATTAATTATGTGAAAATATAACATGTCATATTACAAGCATTGTATTTACTTTTATTCAGTATAAAATGTGTTTTAAATAAAACACTGTGTCATAAGGTTATATGTGATGAAATAGTATGTCAAATGTGTATGCCATTATTTTTCTTGTAATTAGGTTTATTTCGGCATATTAGTTCCATACAAAATTATAGCTTTGAATGTATTTTGGGCACTTAAAACTGTAAAGTTACAAAATTATTAAACATGTGTGTGGTAAAGAAAAAAGGCTTCGAGAAAGACGTCAGATTTTCAGTACAGAGGTCTTCTATAAATGTGAATGTCAACAGACAACTATGCTATCATGTGTTGAACTTTCTGTTATGAAAAATAGAAGAACTTCTTATAAAATATACCAGAACCATTGATAATTGAACTTTGCAGTCTTAGCTCAAAAACTGTGTAGATACGCAGTCATATGGACACGTACATTCTTTTATGCTTTACAAAAAAAAAAAAAAAAAATAACACCAGCAATCAGTTTTTATTTTTTTTTCTGACCACCGGGAGAGATGCTGGGCAGCATATAACAATGATATGTTCCCGCACCATGTTGGTTAAATCAAAGTAAAATTGCGTAATTTGTTATTTCTGTTTGTATAAATATTTTTTTATAAAATATAAATATGAGTGTAAAATTATAATGTTTATATATTTAAGTAAAATAAGAGTGTAAGTTCATACAAAAATTATTAAGTTGATTTTAAATATTAAATATATATTTTTAAAAAATGGTTGTATTGTAAAATGAATGTATAATGTTGAATAGAGTTCGGATCTCAGATAACAACAATAGCCAGACGCCATGGTGTCGTTTTATGACAAGCCAATGGAAAGTGGTGTATAATTAGAAATCGTAAAATAATAAAAACGTTGGAATAAATTTATGGCCTTAATAAAAGTGTTGGGATAAATTTATGGCTTTTCAGACCACCCAAACTTTAAGGCAGATAATAATATTAAAGTATATGTAAGGGGCCATTTGCAGACTGCTAGCTAATAGGCCTATCGAAGGATAATGCAAAATCTTCTCACATCCAATAAGAGTGGACTAGACAAAAATAGTTCCACCCACTGCAGGAGTTGGTGTGCAAGAAGAATAAGGTTTGAAAAAGAGAGTCTGAAAAAAGATGTAGAGGACGCAGGAGCTCTCCTGAAAGCCCGTGCAATGAATCCTGAAAGCCCTAGTAATGCCCAGGCGAGATGTACATATCGGAGTGAGCCTAAGCAAGCCTAATTGAGGATGTCTTCCTGATGTACATATCGTAGTGAGCCTAAGCAAGCCTAATTGAGGATGTCTTCCTGATGTTAAAATAAAGTGGATTGTTCTACAGAGGTCCGTAGCTATGCATCCTGCCATCCCGATATCGCCGCTCTGATACGAAGCGAATTCCTGATGACTTAAGGATTTGATCCTTAGCAACGCGACAACTCTGAATTTGATGAATAAAGGCCACCATCCCGTATATAAAAAAAAGGTACTTCCTTAAACTTTTTTCTGTTACCACTTAAAATCATATGAAAAATTATAAATATACTTTTCTGATATGTTATGGTAGAGAGTAATCTGAGATCCGACAAAACCAATAATTAAATATAATTAAGGTAATTTAAAAATGAAAGAGAATTATTTTGTTAGCAAAAAGAAAAATATATAGTAATAAGATTAAATGAAAATATGGTTTATTTTTTTTAAAAGATTAAATATACTTAAAATAATGAGAAGCAAACAAAGGTGTTGCTTTCATTTTTTTGAAATAATATTATCTATTTCTGTATATAGTTGTGTTCAATGTAAATAAAATACTTAATCAAGTTTTAAAAAGTTTCTGTAATTATTTAATTGATAATGTTTAAGGTGTGTCAATTTATTTTTACAGCTTAAATTTTAGTTTAATTCATAAGTGGAAGAGTTCGTCTAAATAATTCACAACGCAAACTCTTGATTTTATTCGTAATTATTTAAAATTTAATAATTACATTTTGACGCGAATTATAATTTAATTTTATTAATGCTTCGCGTTGCTCTTCTTATAGAATTATGTAATTACGATCATTTATGTTATTTGAATTTATCTAAGGTATATAAAATTATATACCAATTTACTATGAGGTTGCTCGGTTGATTTGGACCAATTAACAATTTTGGATGTAAATTAATTAGAAAATAAACAGGTGTAATTATCTGTCCAGCATCCCCTCCTTCATAGTAAAATGGTGCTATGAGTCAGGAACGTTCATCTGAGGTCATTAGAAATAATAATAATAATAATAATAATAATAATAATAATAATAATAAAGGAAAATAAATTTAAGTATTATTTTAATGTCACAATTTTAAAGATATTGTAGGTATGTAAGTTTAATTGATTAAAATTTTATTAAAATTAATTTTATTATTGTAACAATAATGACACACATATAATAATTTTATATAAATAAAATGAATAATATATGTTAAAAAAAAAAAAAAAAAAAAAAAAAAAAAAAAAAAAAAAAGGAAATGAAAAAAATAACTCTGGGATTTATAATAGGTAAATTTAGGAATTACAATTTTTTTTTCTCTCTTTTCTCTTTTGGTTGGATCTCAGTTACCATTGAGAAATAATGGCATTCACATCACGGATGACACATTTGTAAAAATAATTTTTTTTTATATATACTGTATAAATAATAATAATAAGAATAATAAGTAAAATTTGATAATAAGTCTGGTATAAAAATGATTGAAATGTCAATAGATCATGATTTTTGAAATTGTATCACCTTGATACAAAAGAAAATTTATGAGTCGTACTACGAAGTAGTAGTACATTATTTACATATAAAAAAAATAAAATAAGATTGTTGTTTCTGTAGAAAAAGACAGATATTTTTCTGTTAAATGAAATTATGCTGTTTTTTATATATACGTGTATTATAAACATTCTAGGGGTATTTATGTGTGTAAAAGAATAATCTACAAAACAACTTCATCTCCTAAGAAATTTTTTTAAATTTTAGTGCTGTTGTTTTTATGTATTTATGCAATTTAGAATATTTTCATACATATGTTGTAATATAGAGAAAATAGTATGAGATGCAAAATATTCTTTTAAGAGGTATAGGATCTATTTTGAATTGATATTTTGAAAAAGTATACATTGATTACTAATATTTGTTAAAAATTCCTCGAAACACCGCGCTACGGGATATAGTCCCTCACTGCTATTTTTCGCAAGGGAAATAAAAAATCCCTTCACAGCCCATATTCCTTCTGAGGAAATATATACCCACTCTTATGTTAAAAGCAGAATACAGCTTATGAAGGAAATCAAAATTCAATCCCTTGCAAACCAGGAGAAAATAATGCAAGAATATATAGATGAAGAGGCATACGAAAAAGTAAAGGATTTAAATTTGGGTCAAACAGTATATTTAAAATGTATTGGAAAACCAGGCGCATTACAGCCAAAATTTCAAGGACCCTACGAAGTTACTAAAAAGTTTAGAAACTTTAATTATTTATTACAATATGTTCCAGATAAATCAATAGAGCCGATCAAACGACATATGGATCAGCTGTACGCTCCGAAATATGCAACAGGTCATACAGAGGCGGAAATTACGAATTTACAGGGGTCTCAGAAAAAAATTAAGGGTGATAAAAATTACAAAAATAAATGTGACATTTGTCAAAGAAAATCACACTCAACTGAAAATTGTTGGTTTGATTTAGATGAAAATACGAGTCAAAAGGGTGACAAACTTACTAAAAAGTATTATAAAAAAAATAATAAATATTCTGAGAATGTAGACCCATATGTAAAGTATCAAACAGATTATTATGATAAAAATATGTCGTTATATGGTTATACACCATATACAAACTTATACGGGGATATTATACAAGATCATTACCCTTTCTCCCCTCCCCAATATTATCCATGGGATATGAATTGGTATTAAAAATAAATCAAAATACATAATTAATCGAATTTAAAAATTTAAAAATTTTCAAAATTTAAAAATAAATTTTTCTCTTTTAGGTAAAAAAAAATTGAAACAAAATTAATAACTTGCCTTTTTAAAATTCAAAATAATAATAAGAAAGAATAGGAACATGGGAACGCCAATTTGTCTCAGGGTTACAATATTGAGCAAATGTGCAGGGCGCACCCGAAAACATACTTATAAAATTATGAAATGTGCTTCACAAAACTTCACTGGAGCAGTGAAATATTTCTCTCCAGGCAAAAGTTATATATTTTTTTTTTTCTTTTCGAATATGAATTAAAAAATATAAAATCTTAACAAAGCCAAATAACATTAAAACTTAATTAATTTAATAGTGAATAATGTTGAAGTAATTTAAAAAAAAAAAAAAAAAAAAAAAAAAAAAAAAAAAAAAAAGAGAATTTTTTCTGTCTTCTATAAGGGTAGCCTTTGCTAATAGCCTTACAATTTAGATGACAGAATTTCAGAATTACTCTTTAAAATGAGTAGGTGTAAGGTATTATGTTCAGGGTAGTTAGAACAGCTTTATAGCATACTCATATATATATTTTTTTCTTATATAAATATATGGTTGACAAGGAATAAATTATTACTGCACTCGATATTAGGATAGCTGTCAGCTATAAGCCTAAATATAATAAAATATACAAAAAGTGCTAAGATTTATTCCGGTAGTTCAATTACAACTTATATGCTAAAGTCTAGAATTTAGACAGCAGGGATAAGTTTTATGAACAAAAGTGTTATAAAAAAATTAAAAAAAAAGGATTTCGGTGTAGCACATTGGTTTTTAAAAAAAAAACATATATATGTATAACAGTGGACAAGGCAAGTTATTTCAATATGATTGCACACAAAATTATAGTAAAAAAATTACACAAATAATTAATTGAAGTAAAATTAAAAATTTCTCACCAAAGGCTTTCTGTATAGGGTGCAATTTTGGCCTACGGCTGGGTATGCACCAACACCAACAAAATTTTTGTAGAAAATTTATCAATTCATCAAGGTAAATCAAGGTCATCACTTAGTTATAAATTTCAGGATTCTTGGCTGAAAAAGGAATCGAAGAAAAAATTAAGTATGGTATAATTACTAGATGTTATGCTCAGAAACAATAAAATTAGTAATATTATATTGTAAAAAGCAGCATTTTGAGTTTTGTTTAGGAAAACTTTTGATTTTTAGGTTTTACACATTTATGGAGTGTCTAGCTCAGTGTATAGTTCCTAGATTTAATAAAAAAATAATAAATAAAAATATAAGTTGGTGTTGTTTTCAAAATAAATAGCAAAAGGTATAGCAATTAGCATTTACAGTTAAAATTTATGGAATTTTCAGCAAAATTAACATTAGACAAACATAGTTTATATTACATTTAACTTGATAAGCTAATTTACTTTTATTAACGGTATTCAATTAGAATTAAAGTAGGCTTAAATCCAAGTTAAATTAATTAATAACATTGTTGTAGTGTAAAATTTTATGTAAGACTATTATATTTTTATTGTATATATAAAAATATGCGAATTTAATAATTAATAAAATGTATTAGCAAAATTATTTAATATAAATATTAAATGACATCTTGCTGAAATCAGCTAGAAATTTGATTTTTTTTTAAAATAAAATATTTTATAAATTTATGTTAGTTTAGAATTTAAGCATTTTTTTTTCTTTACTTTCCCTTAGAATTAAATGCAATTCTAAATTTAACACATATAAATATACATAGGATTGATAAATTTGTGTGTGTGAGTTCATAAATTTCTTTTTATATAATTTGGCCAATTTAACATAAGGAAACAAAATAAATAAATAAATATATTTATATATATTGGCCTTATTTTTATTAAAATATGTAGTATGGCTTAATAAATTTATTTACTTAATTTTTTTCTAGTACATACAGTAATTATTTTAAAAACTTAATCTGTAACAATTGGGTGTAGATATTTATGAGTATACAAAGATTCTTTTCTGCTGGCAGAAGTTCTTTGGTCCGGCCGGGTACTCATAGATGGCTGCATACGATTTTACGTAGTAATTATCATTTGCTTTTGGATTTTTAAAATTATACAAGTGTATTAATAACATTTTTTTTTTATAATTAAATAATAATTATTAATGTTTGATTAATAATAATAATTTATTATCTTTTATTTTTAAACATATCATTAAATTTTAGACAGTAGAATTCGCATACGGAATGTTAATGATAAATAAATTTTTGAATAAATAAATTTTTATTTCATTCAGTAAATAAATAAATATGAAAATTTAACAATCTTTTAAGATAGAATTGTTGGCTAAATAAATAATAATTAAAGACAAAAAAAAATTGTTCTCTTCTTCGTCAATGGTATTTTCTGACAACACTATTTAATAGTATTAAATGAAGGTGCATTTTTAAGGTCAGCGTAATGCATATTTTGCATTTTGAGAGGCTGTAGAAGTCATTTTTCCGTGTTGTTTACATTTTAATAGTAAACAATATCATGAATCAAAATTTGTGTTTGTTAGAAAGGTCTAAAAATATACAATGTAATCAGTTAAAGAAAATTATATGCATTTTTTTTTAAATCCTGAAAGGCAATTTGGTTTAGATTTGAACCTGACAGCATAAAAAGCCACGCTCGCTTCAGTTGCAGTATGAGGCAGGAGAATTCAAATGCTAGAATCGCCATTTTCCCCTACAAAATAATAAAAAAAAGCAGAAGGTTTACATTAGATATGATACAAATACATACACTGAATAAAGAGAAACTCAAACAGTTTTAGATAAGCGCATGCGCGAGTACTGTTTTGTTATTGACTCACTTGTAGTGCCACCTACACAAAACGCCCGACCTAATGCAAACGACAGCAGCGCCCCTAGTGGCGAAATTTGGAATGTAGCCATTGGAAATCGAAAACGAAAAGAGATAGAGCAAAATTTCCAATTAGAAAGTTTTAGAGCATCAATTAATTAGTACGAAACGACATTTGGTTCACACGGATAAGATAAATCATCACCTGTATACCCAAAAATGTCCGAAATCGATGAGCGACGAGTCTTCTTTGCATATTCACATTTCGGAAATGTAGCAGTGTGCAATTGAAAATTGTGACGTTGTCTGTAAAAATTTAATTCCCAATGCATTTAAAATTTTAGTTTAATCCTTTCAAGGGCAGAAGAATTCTGTTCGTAAAAGAATGAGATAATTGACTGACACCAGAATATTGAAACGAATATTTTAGAAAATAAACACCCGCTAATTTGCACTGTCATTACAAAAGCAAAATTTTATTAAAATATTCTTGGTGTCATTTGTCAGTTTTGGAATTAAAATTAGGTGGCTAGACTGTCTAGCCACCGCCCTTGAAAGGGTTAAATCTATGTCGTCGTATTGAAGAGGCTTGCAATAGACGTTCTGTGCTGAGAAATGTGCATTCAGATTTACTCTCACGAATACAAACGTGTATCGTGAGCAATGGCGAACTTTTCGAACATACTGAATATTAACTTTTATCACTCTGAGACAGCTTGTCTTTTTTTGTGTGTGTGATGTTATCAAAATTTATTGAGATAAGTACGTATTTATACAATAAATTGTGCGTATGTCTTCATACTTCTGGCTATTCCGTTCAAACATTTACACAAAATAGAGTGCATCGATTTCGGACATTTTTGGGTATACAGGCGAAGATTTATCTTATCCATGTAAACCAAATGCCGTTATGTACTAATTAATTGATGCTCTAAAACTTTTAATTGGAAATTTTGCTCTATCTCTTTTCAATTTTGATTTGCAATGGCTATCTTCCAAATTTCGCCACTAGAGGCGCTGCTGTCGTTTGCATTAAATCGGCCGTAGTTGCTTTACTATACGTTACCTCGCTTGCATAGCTGTAACCCTCTCCGTTCGCAAGTATTTTCAGGTTAAAAGGACTTTCCTTTGCACCTTGTATAGATGAGGGATCAGTTAGTCTTCTGTCAACTATTTGTGTGATGCACCTTACATTAAACTGTTTTTCTTAACCTCTGAAACGGAGTGTCAAATGTGCATATTCGTCATGTAATGCTTTGGGAATTTAAACAAGACAATGGTGCTAAGGCGACAGCTGAAAAGATATGCAGTGCGTACGGTGAAGGACTAATAACTAACCGGGCAGTTATAAATTGGTTTGTAAAATTTCGTTCTAGAGATACAATCCTAAAAGTCAAACAGAGAGCGGCACGCCCTTCCGGCTTTGACGACAACCTTTTAAAGGAAATATTGAAGCCAAATCCACGTCAATCAGCATAAGAAGTATAACAGAAAGATCGAATACATCACAATCAATTGTTAAGAACCACCTGCAGAAATTAGGGAAAGCCAGTAAGATAGGGGTATGGGTACCTCACAATCTCGGTGAATGGAATAAAGAAAATCGCATGGCAATCGCCACAAATTTGTTCTGGCGGGTGAAAATCGAGTCTTTTTTAAACAGGATTATAACAGGCGATAAAATATGGGTTACCTATGATAATATCCTCCGCAAAAGACAGTGGTTTGATAAGGATCAACCACCCCTACCATATCAGAAGGCAAACATCCATGGTAAAAAGATTTTATTGCCTATTTTATTTACAAGGAAGAAATAGATAAACTGCCAGGAAGATGAGAGAAGGTCATGCATAATATTGCCGGATACATAATAACTTAATATAATTTTGTTATTTAATGAAAGCCAAATAAATGTCTAATAAAAGAAACGGAAGTTACGTATGACTCGATCTTTAGATTTTTATTTTATGTTGATAATAAAATTAATATCAAGTTAAGTTAAATTGCTAACAAATAAGTTACATCAGAATATGCTCGGAATTGTATTTCAGTTTTAATTTTGTCTTTCTTTTGAAGTCAAATTTTTTAAAGTACATAATTTTGATTGTTAAATATGTAATCCTAAATTTAATTTCTACTGTAATAAAGCTACTGTAATGTTTTTTCGGTACTTTTTGGTTAGCCGGGCGTCAGTGTTATATGTATATTATACATGTGTGTATATATATATACAATATATGTATATATACATATACACATGGTATGCATATACATATGTATATATAACACTGGCGCCCGGCTACCGTTTTTTCTACTCCTCTTCTTTTTAATCCGCATTATAAGAATAAATAGTATTTCTATCGAGAGTTAAATAACAGAAATATCATGACTAAAATTATGTAATTTTCCCAAGACATATTACCTACACCACCTAATTGGAAATCACATTGAGCAATACCGCAGAATTTTCCTCGTGGAACAATTTTTTATGTGTGAAGCTAAAGTGTTGCATCATATAATATCACTATAGTTAAAAATATGCCCGCACACCTGCTTAAAAAGTGAAGAAATCTTCTTACAGAAATTTCTGTATGTTTGCATTATGCAAGCTCTTACGAGGCGTCTCGTATTTCCGCCGGCATTTTTTTTTTGGTTGTTTACGGTGCTAGTAACTGACACCTTCAAAGTTTTAAATGTATTTTATTTTTATCTTTATTTTTGAAAGTATAGTAGAGATACACTAAAAAATCATTCTTGACAAAATTAAAAACATATATACTTTTTATTACTAGAAACTTCCTCAAATGGAATAAAATTGTAAGGATTTTAAATACACGATATCTTTCATGTTTAGCTGGAAAAATGAATGGTATGAGCCAAAAGATGAATTAATTGGTATGAAAAAAAATCGTTTATCGTCTATTTTATAGTATGAGGTTTTCACAATATTTCGACTTTTTAAAAAATTAAAAATTTGTGATTTGCGAAACATCCTGGCGTGATGATAAAGAATGAAAGTATTTTTCGGATTCATCGCTACAAAATGCATAAGAATCAATTATCAAAAGCTAAAAAACACAACTGTCACATATATTTTATAATATCAGATTTTCGCTATTTTTTTACTTTTTGACTTTGAAAATTGCAATTTGCGAGAAAAAGAAAAAAAAAAAAACCCTCACGTGATGGTAAAAAATGAAAGTCATTTTCGGATTCAGTGCTACAAAATACATAAGAATCAATTATCAAAACAAAAGCTAAAATACATGACACAATCCAAATTTTGCAGCCTAGTGTTCTCTCAAAATATAAATTATCATTGCACAATGAATTCATTGGGGTATACAAGAAAAAGAAAATGGAAACATATATTATAGTTACATACATTAATACTACCGTATTTACTCGCATAATAGTCGCACTGTTTTTGCTAATTTTTCATTATGAAAGCCTATCGACTATTGTGCGGGGAAATCTACTACACAATTTTGTACACTCTAATGCTAAAACATTACTGGTATAAAAACACACATTATAATAAAATTAATAACTTACCAATTGTTTCCAGATTATGTGCTGTTTATTAAATACCATTTTTCTTTTTATGGCAATATTTTTATAGACATAAAATTTACAAATAATCTTTGGGAAAATTTTGACAAAAAATTCTCATAATAAATCTGTTCGACTATTACTGACGTTTTTTTCTGCTTCAAAACGGAGGTGCGACTATTACGCGAGGGCTACTATTACGCGAGTAAACGCGGTACTTAGGCATATATGGCTTGGAAGAGATTAACCTATAAAAGAAGTAAAATAAAAATCTTCTCATGTTTACAAAGATAAACTTAGAGTGATTACTGCCATTCAGAAACAAGTGGGTAACTGTGATCGCAGATCGAACAGAGGGTTTCGTTTAATATCTCTTTTAAAACACTTTATACTTAATAAATAAATTAATAAATAAAGTTGTTAATTTATAATTATTAAAACGGGTACATAAATGGCAGCTATTATATTTAATTTTAAAATAATTAAAAAAATATTTTTAGACCAAATTAAAAATATTCAAGCAAAATTATTTAAATAAAAAAAATGCGAATATTTTTAAATTCAGTAATTTCAAAAGTTTAGCGGAGGTATAAATAAAATATAATCTTTTTAAAGAAATTTTTTTAAAACATATTTAAAACAAGGTTGGCATGTTTTTGACAGTGTGACAGTTTTATACATTTTTAATCCCCCCTCCCTCCCCGTCATGTCAAAAAGTCAAAAAATCCTTTTTGACATAGTTTTTGACAAAGACTGTCAAACACCTAAAATTGAGTTAAAAAACTATTTAAAATTACAACAACATTAAATTTACAATTTTTCATAATTTTTAGTTTTAGACATTTGAGTAAACTTTTTGACAGTTTTAGACATTAAAAACCACATATTCGGTATAAAATTTAAAATGATACTGGTTCAACAGGTTGCTTAAAAAATAAAAATATAATTGTAAGCTATAAATATAGATTAGAAAAAAATTAAAAGTATCGTTACCTTAAAAATATAAACTAATCAAACTGTTAAATACTTTAATTTTTAAAAATTGATGTACATGGTAAAAATACTTCAACACTTTAACGTATGAAATTACGTATAAATAATATACATATTTTTATTTTTATATTGTTTTAATGTTAGTCTTATTCTAAGTCTTTTTACCTGACTGCCAAGAAAGGTTATGTGTTTCAAGCGTATCTGGGTATGCGTATTTCTTTATACCCTCGAAACATCCCAACGGTGGGGTGGATTTTAATGGTTTCTATCCATTCGTCTTAACCTTCCAATTGTTATAGGCTAGGTTTTGTTTTTATAAATTCAAAATTGCGCCCGTGAAATACAAAATGGTGATAGAGACGAATTTTTTTTTTTTTTTACGCACCCTATTGAGTGGCATATCATTGGATAGGTCTTTCAAAATGAAGACGATGTTTCATTGACTATTTTACAATCAGAAGCTCCGTTTAAATATTACACAACCTGGAAGTTGTGTAGGTAGGATCTCTAGTTTTACTGCAACTCTAACCTCATCAAAACAGCGTTTATAGATAGGAACTACCAATTAAACACAACTTAAAAGTCATCAATACAAGTAAATAAAAAAATAGGTAACTAATATAAAAAATAGTTTGATATTGATGAGAAATAATTAATTACTTCGCTTTTTACACAGTCGAGTTTTTTTTATTTTTAAATTTATTTTCCATGGAGCATGCAGTAGCAAAACTCTACTTTTATGCCTTTTGTACTCCAAGTTAGTTTCGCAATTTGGAGTGGATAAGTCTAAAATTTGAAAATATCCGCTCAATTGATGCTGAACTGCATGGACTGGAATGCAAAAGCACCATTAGCTGTATGATTTCACTTGCTATATATATGTCTGTGTTTTTTCAAGCCTTTCCATCATACCGTTGCTGGAACATCCTGAGATGAGAAGGTACTTTTAAGGTAGGGTGGAGATTCAGCTTCAAAATAAACAATAGATCTTAGAAAATTTGGCTTTATTTCAAGCAGCCATGTTCGAGCTGCTTCCCTCTGTTCATCATTTACAAACTTGAAATAATATGCTCAAATTAAGAAAAAATAGGGACTATTTTATAATCTATAAAAACAAAATTTAACATAAACAAATTGTTCTAAATAATTAAAGTTAAACTAACATAATAAAACGATGATATGTTACGTATGTGTAAATATTGAAAATAACAAACCATCTTCTTTTAAATTATTGATTTAAAGAACGTTTAATTATGTTGAATTCATATTATTACTCATTTACTCAGAGAACATTTGTGTTACAATTGGGGTTTATATCTAATATTTATGTACAGAAACAAACCTTTAGAATCATTTAAAATCTAGGTAACTTATGATCAGTCATTGAATAGTGACCACTTTCGCTTTACACAAGCTTTTTTTTTTTTGGCTTAAATTAGATTGCTAAATTTTTTATAAGAAACTGAACACTCAATAGTAATAAAGATACAAATAATATTCTGAAAAATGAATTTAATAGTAGTTTCAATATTTTTAGCCATTTTTCCTAGCAAGACAAGTGACAAATAATTTTAATTATGGTTTGCAATTTTATTATAACATAATTATAATATATAACTAAATAAAAATTATTTATATAACATGTTAATTATTATTTAATCAGTTTTTAGTTTGATTTAATATAAAATTTCTCTAATGATTGCTTATGTATAAGTTTCTTGACACTTTGGACATTTATTGACACTTTTCGTCAGTTTTTGACAGGTTTTTGCCATGGCATGCCAAAAACCCAATCCTGATTTTAAATTCCGAAATAAGTCCGAAAACAACCACATTAATTCTTTCACTTTCCAAACTCTCACTAGATGGCGCCAAAAAAGGATGTTAACATTTATTAAAATTCCAAAAAACCCGTAAAATTAGCTAAAAATACGAAATTTCTTTTAATTAAATCCATCGGACAATTAAATGTAAAAATTCCAAATTTTCAACTTCATCTGACGTGCTTCGGACCCGGGACCCTTCGATTTGAAATAACACACTCTACCACAGGACTAACGAGTTCACGAAAAGATGGTTTAAATTAAGACTGTGTTTTGAAATCGCAAAAATGGTGAGATGTGATTACATTAATTTATTTAATTAAAATAACATAACTTTTTAAAAATTTTAAGATTTTGGTTATGACAGAGGGTATTCAGATGTATGTAAAAAAAAAAAAAAAAAAATTCAAGTCTGTAACTTAAATAGTTTCCGAGTTCGAGCGCTGTGACGAACAGACGGAGAAGCGAGACTATAAGGGTTTGAGATGAACGAAATCTTAAAAAGAAAAAAATTTAAGTTATTGTATATTTAGTAGGTGTAAAACCCCTAGTAACTGACACCTTAAGGATTCTTCCTTTTTCAAATCACTAATTGCCAAGTTTAAAATCTATTTTATACTTATCTTTGTTTTTGAAAGTATAGTACAGATACAGGACAATTCCATCGTAACTGACGTAACGTTTGATAATCGAATTTCGTTTTCAAAACTATGTAGAAAATTTACTAATAAAGCTAGAACACTTTACAATTTAAAATATTTCTTACTAAGGACTTAATACCCAAATACCTGCAGATTATTTCAATCTCTCTTTGAGTCCCAAATATCGCAATTCAAAATCCGGTCACTGACGTAACATAAAATATACAAGGAGCATTCTCACAATCTTTTGACTTTCGTGTCCCTGAATAATAATTTTTATTTTAATACACTTTTTGTGTTTTTTTTATTTATTTCATATACTGGGGAACATCCCATTGCATGATTGCACAACAATATTAACGAGATAAATAGGTTTTGGACGATGTTGGGGGTCCAAACACCTGGAAAACTCCTATACCGCCCCGTTTCCCTGATGCTTATTCTTAAGTTTGGAGCTGCCTGGATAAAATTGTTTCAATAAAAATAATTCGAAGTAATTTTTTTCTGAAACTGAAACTATTGTTTTATATAAATATGTAGCTAAAAATTAACCTGCAACATTTTTAGGGTTGTTATTATTTTTTAAAGTCTGTCCCTGGGTTTTAGATTCCTTACCATCCCTCTTCTAAAATTATACAAAAAATCATTTCAGATGCAGCCACAGAATTTTTTTCAAGTTTTTTCTCATGCAGAAGTATGCTAAAGAAATAAAGTCTAAAATTCTTTGGCAGGAAATTTACTGTAGAATTTAAATCAGCATTTAAATATCAATTTCAAGCATCGTGGCTTTATTGGTAGTCTCACCGTCCCCAAGGTTTATTCCTACACTTTTCGAGGTAAATTAAAAAAAAAAAAATTAATTCAATCCAATGTTAACAACTGTTTCTAAAAATCAATGAACATTGTGGCTATAACTTAGTCTGAACATGATTTTCCTAAAAATAGGTGGTAATTTTCCTTACCATTCCATCCTTACCGTCCCTTTTTTTACCATTTCGTCCCGTTTTTCTAATACCATCCCCCTTTTTTACCTTACCGTCCCTTCTTTAACACCCCTTTAAGACAATGTTATACAAAAATTCTGTATTAAAAGTACTACATTGTTATTATTTCTTATTTGAATGTCCTGTGGGTACTATGCAAATTCATTATCAGTAAAAATTTAGAAGAAAATAAAAAGTGATAGGGGCAAAATGGTAAGGAAAATTAAACTCGCAAGTTTAACTTAAACTTCAGTTAAATAAAAAAATTTTCGCTGCTGACCATTTTTTCTTTATTTTGAATCCATAAGGCATTCGTCTATATCAGATTAAAATGTTATTTTAGCAAGTTTAATTTTGTCAGATTTTTTTCCCCAAAAGTCAAAAGATTCTGAGAATGTCCCACAAACATTTTTTTTCTGCCTTCATTAAAGTGTAAAAATTATCAAAACTATCCCGTTAAAAAAAAAAAAAAAGTGATTTAATGTTCTCTGCAACACTAAGTAATGACAAATTATAACAGTAACTTGTTTAATTAATTTTTGAATAATAAAAAAGAAAAAAATTGGCATTTACACTTTTAGTGACGTAACTTTTATTGTGTAACTGACGTGACATTATGAATTTACAAGACAATAATGGTACTTAACTTAGCTTGTAAACAGTAATTTACAACGTCTTTCTATTAGGATTTTATTATAGAATATAAAAATATCAAGTTTTCCAATCATACGCTTAAATTAAACATATTATAAAATTTATCCCCCCCCCCCTCCCCCCCAAATGATAATTTTCTGTGGAATTACCTTACATTAAAGAATTAATGTTGAAAAAAGTTTGAAGTATTATACTTTTTATTACTAAAACCTCATTTTTTTTTTTCATAAATAGGTTCAATAACTCCAGTAACTGACACCATCCCTATTTTCAAAAACCAATAACCGACACATAACTTATAACAACTAAGACAAATAACACTGGTCAACAAATTTGAACTTATGCTCTGTCCTAAAACAAAAATTAGTAGTTTTTTATCCGGTTTTTTGTGTTATTCCGAATCTAGTTTTAGATTTACTCCAGCTCGTCAAGTTTGAGAGGTATTTGCTTATTTCAATTTATGCAAATTTAGTAAATTTTATACAATTATTTGCAAATTTAAGGTATAAAGCAATCAAACAGGGTTTTTTGTATTATGTTATGATTACTACCTAATTTACTTCACAAATACGTTGTTTTTGAGATTATACTGACATGTGACTGTGAAATATTGTACCTAATTTGCATATTTTTGATGTTTTTCTAATAATGTTTCTTGACGTTCAAATATTTCTGCCGCACGAGTACGCTAATATGTTTCTAAACCAGTTTTTTGAGCTGATTTCAAATCTTGTATCTGTTTTCTTCTATCACGTGTTTTCATCTAGTTTTTGAAAACCTAGCCAGAAATAGCTTTTTATGATACTTTGTATGATAAACTTCAACTAGTTATGATAGATTCTACTACTTATTTTTTTTTCGATTATATAAATTTTTGTTTATGTCTCTGATATGAATCTGACCCTGTTCACTTTCTTGTCAATGAATTACACACCCCTAAAAGTATCTTATATCAAACCTGTGTTAATGCCGTGCATAAGTAGAAATTCATCTTACTCAAAAACTAGACATGGCATAAGAAAACAGACTGCAGATTTAAAATCAGCACAAAAATCTAGTTTAGAAAAACATTACGTCAATTCTGTGGTAACTATTTTAAAGTTGATAATGATGTAAACATTACACCATTGAAAATATGCTATTTAGGCTTAATAACTGATAAATAAATGTTAAGAATATGCAAATCGTGACATTTATCTGAAGCAAGTAGTCATTATCTAGAAAACGTAATTAGATGTGACATATATTGTATCTAAAATTTGCAAAAAATAGCACAAAAAAGCTTAAATTTGCATAAATTTAAATATGCAAAACTCTCAAAACCTCGACCACCTAGAGATAAACGGAAAGCATATTCGGAATCAGCGCCAAAAACTGATCTAGGATCAACTAATTTTAGTTCTAGGACAAAACCTCTGTTGACCAGTGTAATTTAACCTGGATGACATTATTTTTCAGAATTTTACAAGGGAAGCCTTATTTGAGTTAGATATTTAGTGAAAAATCAGTTGATGGTTAGGTGTCAGTAACTGGAGGTTTCATCCTATATCATTGGTGGTGAACCGTTTCCAACAGGCCAATTGGTATAATTATTTGTGAATAATAATCTTATCCTTGTTTAATGACAGAAATTCTGCTAAGGCAGAGATTATTATTCCAACAAATAAAAATTAAATTTAAAAATTCAAAAAACCCGACTGAGTAAAAAGAGAACTAATTATTTCTCATCAATGTGAAGCAATTTTTTATATTACTTACCTATTTTTTTTATTTACTTGTATTGGTGACTTTTAAGTTGTGTTTAATTATTAGCTCCTATCTATAAACACTGTTTTGATGAGGCCTATAGATATCTATGATGGTTAGAGTTGCAGTAAAGCTAGAGATCCTACCTACATAATTTCCAAGTTGTGTAATATTTAAACGGCGTTTCTGACTGTAAAATAGTCAATGAAACATCGTCTTCATTTTGAAAGACCTATCCAATGATAGGCCACTCAACAGGGTGCGTAAATTTTTTTCCCGTGTCTACCGCCATTTTGGGTTTTACGACCACCATTTTGAATTTATAAAAACCTAGCCTATAACCGTCGGACGCTTAAATCAAATCAATAGAGACCTCATTCATTAAAATCCATCCAGCCGGTGGGCTGTTTCGAGGGTATAAAGAAATCCACATACCCAGATACGCGTGAAACACATAACCCTTCTTGGAAGTCGGGTAAAAAAATGTTACCAGTTGGTTTGCTGGCATCAGTGGTGTAGTCGTAAAAAAAAACAGAGGGTATACGCTCTAAGCAGAGGGTATACGCTTAAGGCAGAACGTATACCCTAGAATGTATATACTATAGCTTTCTTCAGAAACAGAGGGTATACGGTGTTCCTTAAAAAAATACAGAAGGTATACGGCGTATACCCCCGTATACCCTCCACTACATCCCTGACTGGCACAGAACACTCCTGGGATATATTGATAACATATGTATGGGGCGAGACTCATACATAACTCACAACTCACTTTTAGGACGAGCACTGACATTTATTGGGACGAATACACAACAAAAAATACAGATATAAACACTCTTCTCGTTCTTTAATTAGCTTAAAGTCTATAATTTAGGACGTCGTCGAATATATTTCTGAGATTTTCTTACGTCGTGTAAATATTCAATCTTATTTCATCGAAATATGTTCTGTTCTTTAATAAAAAAAAACCTTCCGTCGTCGAACTCATTTCGTTCTCTTTACTTCTTCTGCATTTTTACTTCACACAGCTTCGTTAAGGCTCGTTTCCTTTTTAATCTCGAAGCGGAAAATACGGAGACACTCAGTCTAATGCAGGTGTTGCTTGCGAAATCTCCACAAGCGGCCGTCCTGACATCTGGAGCTGCCGCAGCGACATGTGGTAAAATAGAATCTGAAAAACAAAAAACAAAAACCAGTAACTGTTCTTAGGGGAAAAGAAAAAAAAATTAATCTGCACATCATAGTTGAAGTAGCGTAACATCGTATTTTTTTTTTTTTTTTTATTTCAGTTTTCGTCAGGCCAAGGTTTCATGTATTCAGCACAGGAGCTAGTATTTATCGGTCCTTCAGTTGATGAGATTTTCGTTACGTCGTAGGTGTCATTAGACTTCACTTTGATTACTTTATACGGACCTAAGAATTTAGATTTCAACTTTAAACCTGGTCCTTGCTGGGTTCTCTTAATTGCTACAAGGTCACCAAGCTTGTACTTACTGGGTTTCTTACGTCGTAAATTATAGTGCTTGCGGTTTTCTTGTTGAATTTCCAGAATATTCTTCTTGGCTTCTTTACGGAGCTCTTCTCTGTCTTTCATGAATTGTTCTTCGACTGCACTGTTTAAGAGGTCAATAATTTGTACATCTTCTTTCTGTTTCATTTTTGTACCAAATAATATTTCAAACGGTGTTCTCTTAATGCTTCTTTGGTAAGTTGAATTAATGACTTGTTGAACTTTAGGAACATGTTTAAACCATTTGGTCGGTTCGTCTTTGGACATTTTAGAGATTACAGAAATTATGGTGGAATTAAGTCGCTCTACTTGACCATTGGCACGGGGAAGGCCAGTTGTAACTGTCTCGTGCTTTATATTTTCATCTTGACAATAATCAGCAAATTCTTTGCTTGTAAATGCAGGACCTTTATCGCGAATGATAATGGAAGGATTGCCAAAAGTATGACTTTGTTGTCGTAGTTTTGATATAACTTCGGTAGCAGAAGTACTTTTACATGGATACAACCAGACGAATTTAGTAAATGCGTCTATTAAAGACAAAATATGTTTATAATTTTTGTTGGTGGTTTCAAGAGGGCCTAAATGATCAATGTGGTAGGTTTGGAGAGGAGTCTCTTCTTTAGGTAAGGGATGTAATTCACCTTCTTGTTTGCCACGTTTGCGATTATACAAAAGGCATGTTACACAATTTGCTATAATTTTATCAATTTTATTTGACATATTAGGGATGAGAAATTCTTCGTTAAGGAGTTCTTCACAGCGTTTACGGCCAAAATGTCCTTTGTCATGAACGTGTTTAATGACATTTAGCTGCATTTCATCCGGCACAACTATCAGATCGATACCTTTATGATTTTTATACAGAACGTTATTTTTAAGGAAATAGTTGTCATATGGCTTTGTTTTCAAAATTTCTTTGATGGCCTGTATATGTTCGTCAGCGTTCTGTGATTGTATGATTTTGGTAGTAAAACTATCTTGAATGACCATACATATTGGATTTCTACTTAAAGCGTCGACATGGCGCATGCGTGTACCTTGTCTGTGTTCGATTGTATAGTTATAGTCAGCTAACATTAAAGCCCATCGAGCAATCTTGGTGCAAAGATCTTTTTTATTCATAGTAAGGGCGAATGCGTTGCAATCTGTGACTATCTTGAAAGGAATACCTAGAATGTAAACGCGAAATTTTTTAAGGGCTTCTATGACAGCTAAAACTTCTAATTCATAACTCGAATATTTACGTTCGGCATCTGTGGTTTTTTTGCTCATAAAATAGACAGGGTGAAATTGATTGTCAATAGAAGACTTTTGAAGGAGGACTCCTCCGTAACCGTCAATAGATGCATCACAGTGAACTTCTGTTTCGTTACTAAGGTTATAAATGCTTAAAACAGGACCTGAAGAAAGGATGTGTTTCAGCTGATTAAATGCATTTCGTTGCTGGTCGCCAAAGTGAAATTTAGTGTCCTTTCTAAGAAGATCTGTTAAAGGCTTAGCTATTAAAGAGTAATCTTGAATGAATTTACGAAAATATGAAGTTAATCCGACAAATGAATGTACATCTTTTATACTTTTAGGTTCTGGGAAATTAAGGACAGCTTTAGTTTTTAAGGGGGATGGGTGCAGTTGACCATTTTTAATGTGGTAACCCAAAAAATCAATTTCTCGTTGTAGAAAGTGGCATTTTTTGAGATTCAGTTCTAAACCATATTCGGATGCAGTTGTAAGGACGCGTTGTAATTTCTGGAGTCCTTCGACTTCGTTTTCAGATGGTATTATGAAGTCATCCATATAGACAATAAGTACTTTTTCATTAATGAGGTCTCGAAAAATGTTATAAATATATCTTTGAAACACTAACGGTGCATCGCTAAGGCCATAATTCATATATAAGAATTCAAATTGACCAGAATGTGTTACGAAAGAAGTATATTTTCTACTATTTTCTTCTACTTCGACATGAAAAAAAGCATTTTTAAGGTCAAGAGTAGTAAATACTTTTGCAGAATGCAACTGATCAATAATGTCATCAATTACTGGGAGGGGAAAACGTTGTTTATGTGTTTTAGAATTTAACTTCCTATAGTCAACACACAATCTATATGAACCATCTTTCTTTTTTACTAGGACAATAGGTGATGAAAAATTACTAGTGCTTTTACGAATAATTCCTTTTTCGAGCCACTCAGAAATTTGTTTTTCGACGAAGTTTTTCTCTATTTGCGCCAAGCGCCTGGGAGGACAAGTAACAGGTTCTTCGTTTTCCAGATGAATTGATAATTTAACATCAGTTGTCTTTATTTTTTTAGGAGAATAATTTTGAATAAGTTCTGAAATTTTTGAACGTATTGTTTCATCGGTAATATGAGATAAATCAAGATTAAAATCGTCTAACACATGAGCAATATTAATCAAAAAATTATTGGACGTATCGTCATTTTTCTCGATTTTTTGCATCGAAATATTATTTCCAGAAATTGTTAAAATACTTTGTTGAATGATATCTGTACCAATAATAAGATCAAAAGATATGGAATAATCTGAGACTACATAAACATTAGTTGTATAATTAAAATCATCTATCATAATGTTCGTAGAGAAAAAACCTAGGGGTTTGATTATAGTACTTCCTAATCCAGTTAATGTGATAGTTGAATGTTCAAGGTTCGAAACTGTAGGGAGTTTGCGATAAATACTTTCCTTTAGTAAACTTCTTTCACTACCTGTGTCTACCAATGATGTAACATTTACAGACGAAATAATGATTTGTTTGGTCATGAAAGTGTTCGACGTGACAGTGGAAACATTGGAGGGTTCTGACTTAACTCTAGGCCTCCTTGGTTGATCACATTGAGCCGATTTATGGCCAAAATTCGAACAATTAAAACAACGAGGGCCTTTATCTTTATGTCTGCATTGGCTACTTTTATGATTCGACAAACCACAATTAAAGCAAAAAAGATCAGATTTTGGTCGAAAGGATTTCTCTTTCATTGGCATTTCAGATTTGACATTACGAAATTTAGTGTTCTCAA
Organism: Maratus speciosus; assembly: GCA_963932465.1. Classification (NCBI taxonomy): domain Eukaryota; kingdom Metazoa; phylum Arthropoda; class Arachnida; order Araneae; family Salticidae; genus Maratus; species Maratus speciosus. The sequence continues at coordinate 573,221,898 of OZ010790.1, read as the reverse complement.
AGTCATGTCGAATTTTGTCATAAATTTTGAGCTTTTGCTTGAATTCTACAATGGATTGGCATCCATATAACATTGATTTTCTGAAAACCGGGTCGGGTATGCCGTTTATGATGTATTGCATTAATGCGGAATCCTCGATTTTACCACGCGAGCATATTTGTTTCATGATAAGAAAATATTCTTCTATTGATTCATTTTCTTGCAATTTTCGTTTATTTAATATATCATGTAACTCGGCAGAATTATAAGTGGTGCTAAATTCTGATATTAAGAGTTGTTTAAGTTTGTCATATGAATTTATATGAAATTCTGTTTGTGTTAATAACTGGGCTTTTCCTCGTAATGATCTTTTACAAAATATGAATTTATGAAAGTCAGATAAATTAAACATATTAGTAACATCCTCAAAATTATTAAACCATACCTGTATATCACTAAAAGAACTACCATCGAAAGGAGGTATTACACTTTCAATATCAGTAAAATTAATAGACGATTGCATAAAACTTTGAACTGGAAATTGCTGTTGTTTGTCAAAATTTGATAATTGAGTGTTATTACTTGAAGTCATATTATTTGAAGGCAGTTCGGGTTCCGAGTCGGTGTCACTTTCATTTTGTATAATATTATTTTGTAGTAAGGTCAAGTCTGAAAGGTATGTAACTAATCGGGTTGCGAGATCGTTTAAAGATCCCTCATTATCAATACAAAGTAGATTGCACACTGTAATCAGATCATTTAATGAAAAATCAGTTTGAACTTTAGTTATTTTATTTTTGAATTCGGTGCTGTCGGTTTGAAAACCGAAACCAGTAAAATCACGTATTCTCTTTCTATTAGAGCGATCACCGTCAGCATCAAATAGGAATTTATGCAGCAATTTAATTTTATGCGTTCGTTCGTTTTTAAACGCAACTTCCAGTTCTGGTATTTCAACTAACTTCATAATAAAATAATAGCAATGAACTCACCGTTAGAAGAATATCCGGCTTGAATATGTAGGATGAATAACTCTAATTAATCATATTGGTGGGTTAACTGTCACTTCTGACGCCAATTTATGGGGGCGAGACTCATACATAACTCACAACTCACTTTTAGGATGAGCACTGACATTTATTGGGACGAATACACAACAAAAAATACAGATATAAACACTCTTCTCGTTCTTTAATTAGCTTAAAGTCTATAATTTAGGACGTCGTCGAATATATTTCTGAGATTTTCTTACGTCGTGTAAATATTCAATCTTATTTCATCGAAATATGTTCTGTTCTTTAATAAAAAAAACCTTCCGTCGTCGAACTCATTTCGTTCTCTTTACTTCTTCTGCATTTTTACTTCACACAGCTTCGTTAAGGCTCGTTTCCTTTTTAATCTCGAAGCGGAAAATACGGAGACACTCAGTCTAATGCAGGTGTTGCTTGCGAAATCTCCACATATGTATATGTTGGCCCAGTGAAACTAATTTCTAAATTAAATTAAAAACAAGAACGAAAAATCATACATTACGCATAGATTAGGAAACAATTTTCCAAAAGAATCAGAATGTTATTAAGGAATTTCATTTTTTTCTTAGAATAAAATGGAATATCTAAATAAACAACTTTAGCATATAACTCAGTAAAAATCCATTTTAAGCAACTGCTGTTCATATCCATTAATATGTGCGAAATATTTTGTGTAACCCATTATGCGATCTATAAAATTTATACATACCTTAATACACTCAAAATTAGATCAGTTTAATAATGCATATTACGAGCAAGATGCACTTCCAGTAATTATCGACATTAGACAGCCCATTAACCAAAGTGTTTTGCATGTCTCTGTAAATGAACAATAAATGTATAATTTATTGAAAACATTCAGCGCACTTCAGGGATTTTGTTATGTTCGAAGTAGCATAACATCACTAAAATTCATCGCGGACGATTTTTTGCCTCAGATTAAAATGCAATGCAATACTTTTGAGCGCGTTTATAAATGAACTATAAATCATACTTATTCTGAAAAAGCATGTTGTAGTTCATCTCAATAATTAAGATCAATTTCTTTATGTTTGAAATATCATAACATCAATAAAATGCACAACAAATGATTTTTCTACAGACCGCAATGTAACGGAATCATTTTGTGTGTCCCTGTAAAAGAACTATAAATGCTACACTACACACTTCATTTTCAATAACGAGTATTCTACACTAAACCTCAATTAAATATAAAAATTTCATGGAAATCCGAGAGTTAGAGCAAGGATAGACAGAAGGCAGACAGACAAATCAAATTCATAAACACTTTACAACTACGTTGTAAAGTGTTAACAGGAAGTAAATACTATAAACATACGTACAAATTGATTAAAGAGCTTTAAAAACGTTTAGTCGCTCAGATTTTCTGTAGTAGCCCTTTTAGGGGCAAAAGCACTTCCATTGCTAAATTGGTGAAATGAATGAATGACGCCGGAATTTACGAACAAATTTATTTACAAATAAGAAAATGTTATGTTTCACATACGTAATAAACTGGTACTATTGTCTCATTTGGAAATTAAAGCTAGAACCGCTATTAGGGGTCATTCTGAGCCCTGCCAAAATTGATAATAGTCGATTCGATCCAGAAATTTTTTTCTTAAGGTATGTTATATGTATGAAGCACAAAATAGGCCAATTAAATAAGTTAAATAGTTTTAAGTAAAAATTCTGATGTGAAACGCTTTTTTATAAAAATTGAGTAAAATAGCCGGCGGTTCTAGTGTTAAAATTAAGTCGTTGCATAAGCATACCACCATTTTTTTTTTTTTAATTCAAAAAGATATATGAGAAAAATTAGAAATTGAAAGAAGTTTTTTCTTCTAACCGTTCGACCATGGTACAAGGTCACAAACCAAAAATTGCTCTCCTTTTTTGTTTTCCCTTTATCTTAAAAATTGGTTGAGATACAGAAGTTTGAAATTCTAGGGTGCTTGTTTTTCCCTAATTAGGCTTCATATGTGCAAATTCACTTTAATTGCTGTAACCATTCATGTCACTCTCATACGTTTAAAACCAACTATACTTGGGGAAGGACCAAGAAGATAGTAGGTGCAAGCCTGATACTGCCTATTTACATTCCCTGGCTTAATATGGTTGCAACATCGGGCGATGTAGCACTCATTTCGGCGACACAAAATTAATTTTGAATTGCGTTTGCAAAAACCTTATTTCAAATATCTTTTTTTTCGTCATTCTTTGAAAGATTAAATACAATTGGTTATTTGTAATTTATCACCAAGGCACATTTTTTAAATTAGAGTGGGTTGATTTTTGACGGCCAATTATCTACACGAGGGATATAGGCCCGGGGGGAGTGCCCTCCGTGGGGGTCTTTCTAAGGGAACCTAATCCGTATTAACGCATGGAAGATCCACGGCTCGAAGAAAACCCCGAAAACTCCGAACGATTAGGCCGACGGGCGCGATTGGGATCGAACCCAGCACCTCCCGTCTACCAGCTTCGAGAGCAGAACCTCTCGGCCACTGGTGGGGCTTTAAATTAGAATAACATACATTATTTTCCAAGAACATTTCACCTTTGACAGTAATCTTCAGAATTAAAATAAATTGAAAGGAAAAAAAATAAACAAATTGTTTCAGTTTAACATCACCTATAATTTATTTACCACCTATAATTTCATTATTTTGTAAGGGAGTCATAATTTTTTCGTTGAGAAATGTTTTTTACAACTAATACAAATGTGTTTCTAATCAGGTTTAAAGTTATATGTATGTAACACGTAACAGGTATCTAGCATTGCTTAATGTGCAATTTTGAAGAACCACGTGAATTCACATTTGTATTGTAAAAAAAAAAAAAAAAAAAAAAGGAAAGGAAGAAAGAAAACATAGAAAGAAAAAAAGAAAGAAAGAAGAAAAAGAAAGAAAGAAGAAAAAGAAAGAAAGAAGAAAAAGGAAGAAAGAAAAAAGGACAAATGAACAGAAATTTCATTTTCGTTAGAGAGGGCCACCCTTCCTGAAACCCCGTTTATGATATACAGTCGTACCTCGTTATCCCGACACCCGGTTTTTCACGTCATTCTGCTTATCACGTCAGTTTTTCAAAGTCCCGATTTCCTGTATATAATTTTAATGTAAACTCCGGATTTTATGTCATTGAATAATTTGCAACTCCCTATATCCCGAAGGTTTAGGAAAATTGCCCATTTTTCATAATCCATCTTTATAAGCACGAAAATTAAGCGTTAAGAAACGTCTTAGACATACTTTTCACAAAAGTGTCTAAAATACCCATTGAGATAAATGAGAAATTTTAATTCAATCCTTTATTTGAATAAATAAACCCACACACTATGAATGACCCACTTAAGTTCCAGATAGACATATCAGTCTACTCGAGGTCTTTTTGGTCTGGTCAGGCGGCGCTTTCTTGTGATCACACGGCGTTTTTAATCCAACTAAAACGGAAGCATTGCATTGAAACGATCAGAAATTATCTAATATCCATTTCTGAAACAACGAATATTTATTACAATACATTGTATAATATTGAAAGAAGAATTGTAAGAAGCACATTTAGGTATAAGCAAACCGTAATTCATCAACATTTCATGTAACAATAAAAAAACAAGTAGTCATAAATCTGATTTATACTTTTTTCAATTTTGTTTTTGCGTTTATTTTGTTAAATAATAATGTTTTATTGCTTAACCCCTTGAGGAGCGATGGGATATATTTTATCGCACATACGATTAATGAAGATTTGCACCAGAAAAATTTTATGAAATTTTACTTTTCTAACTTTGATGGAAAAAAGTTGTAAAATTTCTTTTCCTTATTTTGAAGTAAAATTTTTCTAAATTTCCGGTGGGAATTCTGCATTACACAAACGTAATTGCTTGACCTTCAGGTGGTTAAAACTGCAAGAACAGTTACGAATTTAAAATTGTCTTAAATTAATTAAAAATACAGCTTTTTATAAACATATTTTTCTCCGACACCGGTTACCGCGACACTCCCCTTATGACGACACTTTTTCTGGTCATTAGAGAGTCGGAATAACGAGGTTCGACTGTATTTAAAAATTTTCAATGTAAGAAGGAAAACAAATCTAAAGGGAAACAAAATATTGCATGTATGAGTATACACTATAAAAATATGTAAAAAAAAACTTAAACCTTATTTTTATTATCAATATTTTCCCTTTATTTTTAATTCAATCTCATATTCATGCCAAAACTTCTATACTACATTAGCATGATTATACAATTTTTTTTTTAATATTGCCTATAACCATAAAAAGTCCTGTGCAAGACAATTTTTAAAATATATGAAATTAAAACCTAACTTAGGAATTTAACAATTAAATAATATTTAATATTCAGAAATAAATTTCTATCAGGATTTAAAGAGAAAAGAGAGAAAATAAAAACAAATAAAACAAAAAAGTATTAAACAGTAATGTTTTTAACAGTTCTTAATTTTTTCAAAGATTTAGAGCCCTCCCCTCTCTTCCCCCACCCCCCTTGCATATGCCTATTTTTCTGTTCAAAATGACTCGAATTTGCTGGTAGAAAAATTCATATTCGAGCGGAATAACTTTCTTCAACTTTTTTATTTACAACCTCAGCATTATAAATAAACACCTTTCTATTCCTTTTATTTTGCACTTTTTATTGTTTTAAACATTTTATTGTCATGCTTGGTATCCATTTGGGGTAAAATTTTCCGATACGTTAAAATCCACAAAAATTGTTTCTGTATTTTAAAAAGTTTCAAAAATAAAAAATATATATTGCAGATTAAAAACCGCAAACTTAGAGTAATTATCACTTTACTCACCGGAAATTGGGGAGATGCGGGAGACGTTATCTCTTATAAGTTTGCAATCTCTGTACAACACATGTTCATTAGCGCCAAGATTTCGCCAAAGCGAATAAATACATTTTTATATAAATTTAATATATACATATCATAATAGTGACAAATTTTAACTTAAATCAGTTTCATTTAGTCAATGAATCGTTTTTCCATTAAAATTTTGGAAAAAAAAACAGATATCGAGTGAGATTTTATTAAAATAGTCAACGCCAGGGGTGTAGTGGAGGATATACGGGGGTATACGCCGTATACCCTCTGGATTTTCTTAAGGAACACCGTATACCCTCTGTTTCTCAAGAAACCTATAGAATATATAACCTAGGGTATACCCTCTGCATTGAGCGTATACCCTCTGCTTAGAACGTATACCATCTGTTTCTTTTACGACTACACCACTGTCAACGCACTTCTTCTTGTCGCGGAAGTATAACGATCGCAGTATATTCAATACTATCAAGTTCCTCGTTCCCCAAGTATAGTGCTATCCATCGGCGTCAAATTATCGCCAAGCGATACTTGGCGAAATACTTCCAAATTTGTCGACCAAAAATAAATTGCCATAAATGAAGCCAACTCGGATACAGCTGACTTATTTGGCGAAACTCTTATTCAAATTCAGTATTGACGAAAACTGAGATTCAATCTTCTATAATTGGGTTCCACGCATTTTAGGTACGAGAGTTTGAGTAAAATTATCTCAATTTCTAACAGCAAGGAATATGGAAGCTACCTTTTCTTACCAGTACAGACCAGAAGGACATTTTTTGAAGTATATATTTAATTTACTAATAAAATTTAAAATTTTATCATTGAATCAATTATAATTGGTAATAAATAATAAAAGTTATACTTCAAAAATTTGCTATCAGAATTTTACAATATTGTCACGACAAAGTCTTCTGGCACCTTACTATACCGGTGAATGTATGACAACCAGTGAGATTTGTGATGAATGCATGGTTTTCTAAACCGTAAAAATTTATACTTAAAATTACACTATATGCAAACTACTTAACAGATGAGACAATATTTAAAAAGATGCTAAATTGCTTTAATATCCTTAGTACTTTCAACTATAAAACATTGTCTTCGTCAGAGTAATACAAAATACTACTGTTATTAACGTCTTATTTTCAAAATTCACGTAGATGGTGTCGAAAGGAGTGAAAGTGGAAGTCAATTTTTAGATCCGAAAAACATTGGGAAAATAAAACATGGATATAGAGGGAAGTGGAATATTACTCGTTTTATGATTCTTTAACCCCTTCGGGACGGGAGCCTTTTACGAAATTTTTAATCTTTTGTCACAGTTTTCTAAAAACAGAAATTTGTGTCTTCTTGAATCGATAAAATACGCTGATTAAATAAGACAAATTTTACAGTAAAATTTTACTGGTGAGGAAAAACAAGGATTCTGAGCGCTTCATGTGGCATGTATACGGGTCGCTCGTCCCCACTGGAGTTAAGCAAACTGAGCCAAATTATGGGTATGTTGTACGATAAAACGTCATTACAAACAGTATATTCTTTAGTGTTTGTAATGACGTTTTATCCTACAACATACCAATAATTTGGCTCAGTTTGCTTAAAGAATCATAAAACGAGTAATATTCTACTTCCCTCTATGTCTATATCCATGTTTTATTTTCCCAATGTTTTTCGGATCTAAAAATTGACTTCCACTTTCACTCCTTTCGACACCATCCACGTGAATTTTGAAAATAAGACGTTAATAACAGTAGTATTTTGTATTTCTCTGACGAAGACTATGCTTTATGGTTGAAAGTATTAAGGATATTACAGTAATTTAACATCTTTTTTTAAATATTATCTCATATTTTAAGTAGTTTGCACATAGTGTAATTTTTAAGTTTAACTTTTCAAAGATGAATTAAGTATTTCTATTTATTTATTCCCTGACGTAAAAATTTATATTTTCATTATTCATTTAAATATAACTTGTAGTCTAAAAGAATTATGAAAATATTTTGTGAAAAGTGTTTTATAGCTCTGTCACGAAGAGACGCTTCTGACATCTTCACCTAAACATTTTTTTGTTAATGTAACACGTGAAAGCCCCAGGCAATTTTGATTTTATCGTTCGTCCAGGTTCCGCTTCTAACCCTTGTTTCCGGAACTGGACAAATAGCCAGAGGTCAGTATGTGCAGCGTAAAGCAAGGAGAGAAAGTGGTCTACCTCAGGCGACTGACCTATATCTTAGACTTTCCCTTTTTCTTGTTAACCTACAGACAAGATTAGGAAGAATATTGACAGTTTCCGAATCTAATGTATTCTTCTTCATCTTCGATCTTTTGTTGTAATTTTTTAACTCAGAGTCTTTTCTTACCAAATAATTCAGGGTACAAAAATTAAATAATTAAGAAACGAATTTAGGAAGATGTTTGAGCGAGAAATGTCGTTTTAAGCATTTTTTTTAAATTTATTTAAAAGATTAGTATTGTTGACAGTTTCCGAATCTAATGTATTCTTCTTCATCTTCGATCTTTTGTTGTAAATTTTAAACTCAGAACATTTTCTTATCAATTAATTAATAGTGTAAAATTGTAATAATTAAGGAACGATCCTAGGAAGATGTTTGAGCGAGAAATGTCGTTTTAAACATTTTTTGTTTTAAACTTTAAAAGATTAGTACACTATTTAAAAAATCTATAAAGTTACTGAGAATTTTTAGAAAACTAGGATGCCTAGAACTTTTTATGTAATGGCAAAAACAAAAATTCATGTAATACATACACGTTTGCACTGTAAATCAAAAAATCTGAAAGGTAACTAATAATTTTTTAGGAAACTGTGATGCCTAGAACTTTTTATGTAACTGCAACACGGGTTACATATAAAATTTTAGGAAGATTACTGTAATTTTAGTAGATTCTTTTGTAAAGCTACAGATTTCTGTAGCTTTACAAAAACTTCGTTTTGCATATTTTCCTTTTTTTTTTTCTTTTTTTTTTTGTACAGTTTACAGATAAAAGTTTAGTAAGCATACAAATTTCTGCGACTTTACATCTGTAGAATTACATTTTTTTTTTTTTTTTTTTACAGTGTATTATTGGCAATTTCCGCATCTAATGTATTCTTCTTCATCTTCGATCCTTTGTTGTAAATTTTTAACTCAGAGCATTTTCTTATCAATTAACGAAGGGTATAAAATTTTAATAATTAAGAAACTAGTCTAGGAAGAGGCTTAAGCGAGGAAGGTCGTTTTAAGCATTTTTTTAATACTTTCATTTTATCATACTATCAAAAAATTGCAGTTTTATGCTTAATAAACTTTAGATATTGCTGTGCTAATATAATTTAATATTCAAATTTCTTAAAATTTAAAACAATAAATATCGTTTTAAGCAAATTTTGAATACTTTTTTCCTCATACTATCAAAAAATTGCAGTTACATAGCTGCCAGCCTTCCACTGATCTTCCGTAATGTCTGGATTAATTAAATAATTAAGAAACGATTTTAGGAAGATGTTTGAGCGAGAAATGTCGTTTTACGCATTTTTTTTAAATTTATTTAAAAGATTAGTATTGTTGACAGTATATTGTTGACAGTATCCGAATCTAATTTATTCTTCTTCATCTTCGATCTTTTGTTGTAAATTTTTAACTCAGAACATTTTCTTATCAATTAATTAATAGTGTAAAATTGTAATAATTAAGGAACGATCCTAGGAAGATGTTTGAGCGAGAAATGTCGTTTTAAACATTTTTTGTTTTAAACTTTAAAAGATTAGTACACTATTTAAAAAATCTATAAAGTTACTGAGAATTTTTAGAAAACTAGGATGCCTAAAACTTTTTATGTAATGGCAAAAACAAAAATTCATGTAATACATACACGTTTGCACTGTAAATCAAAAAATATGAAAGGTAACTAATAATTTTTTAGGAAACTGTGATGCCTAGAACTTTTTATGTAACTGCAACATGGGTTACATATAAAATTTTAGGAAGAATACTGTAATTTTAGTAGATTCTTTTGAAAAGCTACAGATTTATGTAGCTTTACAAAAACTTCGTTTTGCAAATTTACATCTTTTTTTTTTTTTTTTTTTTTTTTTGTACAGTGTACAGATAAAAGTTTAGTAAGCATACAAATTTCTGCGACTTTACATCTGTAGAATTACATTTTTTTTACAGTGTATTATTGGCAATTTCCGCATCTAATGTATTCTTCTTCATCTTCGATCCTTTGTTGTAAATTTTAACTCAGAGCATTTTCTTATCAATTAACGAAGGGTATAAAACTTTAATAATTAAGAAACTAGTCTAGGAAGAGGCTTAACGAAGGGTATAAAATTTTAATAATTAAGAAACTAGTCTAGGAAGATGCTTAACGAAGGGTATAAAATTTTAATAATTAAGAAACTAGTCTAGGAAGATGCTTAACGAAGGGTATAAAATTTTAATAATTAAGAAACTAGTCTAGGAAGATGCTTAACGAAGGGTATAACATTTTAATAATTAAGAAACTAGTCTAGGAAGATGCTTAACGAAGGGTATAACATTTTAATAATTAAGAAACTAGTCTAGGAAGATGCTTAAGCGAGTAAGGTCGTTTTAAGCATTTTTTTAATACTTTCATTTTATCATACTATCAAAAAATTGCAGTTTTGTGCTTAATAAACTTTAGATATTGCTGTGCTAATCTAATTTAATATTCAAATTTCTTAACATTTAAAACAATAAATATTGTTTTAAGCAAATTTTGAATACTTTTTTCCTCATACTATCAAAAAATTGCAGTTACATAGCTGCCAACCTTCTACTGATCTTCCGTAATATCTGGATTAATTTAACCCAGGTTAACCACATTTCAAACCAGAAAATTTATTTCACGAATGCTTGTTTATTTAATTCCAGGTTTCTACGTGGCACATATTTAATTGCATTTCTTAAAAAAATTTCTGGTACGAAACTTATTAAACCAGGGTCAAATTAACACAAGTATTACGAAGATTAGTTTGAGGTTGGCACCTATGCAGTTATATGCTTAACAAATTTTGCCTATTGTGATATTTGCTTAAGGGGACCGGGTAAGCTCTATCTCCGCCATGTTAAAATACACCAACTTTATGTACAGTCGTGGGGGAAAAAAAAGTAAACACCTCCTACTATCTCCGCAACAAATTATCGTAGAAGAAAGTTACTGGTACCGAACGATTTTAAATAAAGTCTACTTTTAAATGATGTACATAAAATTTGCTTAGAGGGCCATATTAAAACGAATCATAACTTCACTTTTTTCAATGGCAATACCCAATTCTGACAGCATAAATGAACTCTACACCCTTCAATTAAACTAAAAACTAATTTTTATGCAATTCGTACCATAAGTTTCCGAGAAATTAATTATTTTGAAATGAGCCTATTTTAGGGGATGTATCCAAATTGAAGTTGGGTTCTCGATTGCTAACCGAGAGAGCCGCCTTCTTGATCAAGGCACCTTAAGCAGTCAATGCAGTCTGTTAGATAACAAGGCAGCAGAAGAAATTTCAAAATATCTACTCACTTCAATCATAGACGGCCCCTTAAACCGTCATTTTGCCGTTTTTTAAGCATAATTTGAAAACTACTTGGAAGAAAAATGTGAAATTTGGGATTTTCATAAAGCAGGACTTAATAAATCTAAATCCATCAAAAAAATTGTAGGTTGCAATTCATAATTTTTTCGAATATTAATTTCATAATTCATATCATAAAATTATAAAAATTGCAAATTCAGCGTATTTATGTTTGGGCACATTAGTTTTATTTCTAAACAAAAAATTAGCACATTAGGAGCATAATTTCAGAAGATATAAATAAAAATATAAAAATGTAATTTAACATTAGAAGCACTAAATTTTGAATGTTTATAGTTCAAAAACTTATCATTCAAATGACTTGAAATTTGGTGTCTAGGCATATTTTGAACCGAAGATTTGAAATATCTCGTTAAAATTGGGTATTGCCATTGAAAAAAATGAGGTTTTGGTTCGTTTTAATATGTAGATGACCCCCCTAAGCAAATTTTATATACGTCATTTAAAAGTAGACTTTATTTCAAATCGTTCGGTACCAGTAACTTCCGTCTACGATAATTTGTTGAAGAGTTAGTAGGGGGTGTTTACTTTTTTTTTCCACGACTGTACCTTTTTCTCAGAAATGGTGAAATATGGAGATCTAGAAGTTTTAAAGTAGTTTGAGTAACATACTTTACGTATTTTAACAGACCATTTTCTTTCTAAGTGAGCCTGAAAATTAATTATTAATTATTTATGGAAAGGCATTTTTAAATTAGCATTTTTGGTAAGATTTCACTGCCTAAAATAAATAATTCTCAACAGCTCATTAAATCCTTGTGTTAAAGTATACAATATAACATAATAAAAGTATGTAAAAAATCGAGTTCTTAAGTTTAATAGATATCGAAAAAAAGGAACACAAACATGAAAAATACAAGTTTTGAGAAAAAGGTCAATTAAAGATTTAAATGGCCATTAAGCTGGGAAGTATTCTTAGAAAGAATGAATAATTCCAACACTTCTTTTTTTTTAACACGTTAAGCGCCACTTCAGTCACCGGTGACTGACGCTGAACTTTCCGTTTAGAACGCGTCATTCACCGATGACTGAAGTCTAAAATATGATTTAAAACTAAAAATATATATATTGTTTTAAGTAATTACTTTAAATTTATTTAAACTTTACTTACCTTTTATTTATTGCAGGATTATACTTTCTTAAAAATGACTTAAAACATTGTAAATTTTTCATCTTCATTGTCTGTCACAGTGACACTCAACGTGTTAATCTATAAACATGTGTGACACATCGTAGGAAAGATAAAAGTTTAAACTATTTAATGATATAAAAAAGTAAAAATCGGTTTTTTTTCCAAATCTCGCTCAAATCCAAAAGGGCAACTTTTTGAGATAAGTTTTAATTTATTTTTCTTCGAAAATGCATTAAACTAGCCGGTGTTGTTGTTCAGAAACTATGTAATTGAGCTGTTTTTCCATTTTTTTTGCAAACGCAATAGATCTTTCAGAAAATAGTGTCAAAGTGGGCTTTTTGAACCGAAGTTTCGCACGAAGGGTGAAAGAGCACTCAAGAGCGAGCGAAAAACGTGTTTATCACGTTATCGAAATCGCTTATAACTCAATAGGTGATTGATTTATCAAAAAATGGAAAAAAACAGTTCAATTCCAAATCGCTTCTATGGTCAGGCATTTCAATTTTATACCTTTCCGTTAAAAAAGGAATTTGTAAATGTGTCAAAACGTTTTACGCTTGTTGAGCAGAGCAGTTAAGAACAGCCATAAGTCCTTCTCGCAGTGTTAATGTAATTTAATCTTTGACTTTCTTTTGAAAATATTAGTATTATTGACAGTTTCCGAATCTATGCTAAAGGGCTACTTCAGTAACCTGGAAAGACTGACTCGCTAATGCTAATCCTATGGAAGAATTTTTTTTATAGATATCTCGTTTGCATTTTAATATATTGTAATGATTTTTTTTTTTTTTTTTTTTTTTTTTGCATTGGATAGATGAAGTTGATCTCTACATCTTCCCTTTTTACCAGACTGCCAAGAAGGGTTATGTGTTTCACGTGTATCTGGGTATGTGGATTTCTTTATACCCTCGAAACATCCCAATGGCTGGATGGATTTTAATGATTGAGGAGGTCTCTATCGATTCGTCTTAACCGCCCGATGGTTATAGGCTAGGTTTTGTTTTTATAAATTCAAAATGGCGGTAGAGACGAAATTTTTTTTAAGCACCATACTGAATGGCATATCATTTTATAGGTCTTTTAAAATGAAGATGATGTTGCATTGACTATTTTACAGTCAGAAGCTTCGTTGAAATATTACACAACCTAGAAGTTTTGTAGGTAGGATCTCTAGCTTTACTGCAACTCTAACCTCCATAGACATCTATAGGCCTCATCAAAACAGTGTTTATAGATAGGAACTAACAATTAAGCGCAACTTAAAAGCCATCTATACCAGTAAATGAAAAAATAGGTAAGTAATATAAAAAATAGTTTCACATTGATGAAAAATAATTAATTAGTTCGCTTTTTACGCAGTTGGGTTTTTGATTTTTTAAATTTAATTTAACTTGTTTACTTTTTCGATTTTTTTTTTTTTTTTTTTGCAGATTATTTTCAAGAGGATGCTTCCACTTTCGAAACCGGTTCCTAAAGTGGAAGTGTCCTCACTAAAAATATCTGTAAACAAAATCGAAAAAGTACTGAAGTCCCTATGTACAGATCGATCTCAGCTAGCCAATGTAAAAAGAATTGTTTAAAAATGCTGAAATGTAAACGAATTATCTTTAAAAATCTCTTGCACAAGATTAGCATTAGTGAGCCGGTCTTTTCAGGTGGCTGAAGTAGCCTCTTAAATCTTAAATGTGCGATTTTTTATTTTGTTCGAACAAATTATATATAATTCTCTAAAAGGTTTATTACACAGGAAAAATAATGAAAAAAATCAGAGATACATTTTTCATATAATACGGCAAACTTTCCTTCTGCTGCACATCTGCAATATAAGTAAAAACTACTGTCATGTCTTTTACTCTAAAATGTTGCAAATTAGTAAATATTTTAATAAGTATGTCTCCAAATACCTTATTTTATATAATTATTTATTTTATAAAACTTAACCTTTAACCCTTTAATTCCCATAATAGAATACGTTCTAGAAATTACGTAGTTGAGAGAATCCGACTTGATACCAGAAAGTATCAATGGTTAATTTCCCTTTATTTAAATACGGAATGGCTGTTATTTATTAAAGCAAATATTACTATTTTAATTTTCTGGTGTGAATTAGGTATATGCGAATAAAAAAATCTTTTAAATTCAAAACACTGTTGTTTGCATATATGCAAAGCTGCGCACTAAAGGGTTAATGAACTTTACCTACACTGTAAAAAAAAAAAAAAAAAAAAAAAAAAAAAAACGGAGATTTTACTGGCAATCAAGACGTCAGTACTATTTCCGTATTTTAACGGAAATTTCCCACCAATAAATTCCAGAAATCCGTATTTTTACGGAAATTTTCCCCCATAAATTACAGAAAATTTTCCGTTTTTCTGGAAGTTATGGGGGAAATTTTCCGCTAAAATGCGGAAATAGTACTGGCGTCTCGATTGCCAGTAGAGTCTCCGTTTTTTTTACGGTGTATTGTGATGTAATTCCTAGTGATGGACAAAATGAATGATTTTACAATCGTACGAAACATTCGGACACGCCCAAAAACATAGTTTCCAACCTTTGTATATATTTTTAATAATCAATTACCACCAGAAAGTTTGTAAAAAGAAAAACAGAAACTAAAGCATAGTTGCCAACCTTCATAATATTTTTAATCAATTATCTTCAGAAGTTTCGAAGATAAAAATAATTTTTTGTATTTTTATGGGGTTCCTAAATTAATTCTAATTAAAATAGAAATTTCTTTATCGATAGAAAATTTCTGGTAGAAATTGAATAATAAAAATAAAAAGAAGAGTTCCATATCCTGTGCTGTTTTTCTTTTTTTTGGCATTAAATAAATCGATGTGGTCGCAATCTTCAGCCTTTGGGGTTGCCTTTTTTCAGGAATGCACTTCATTCATATGTTTTTTGTGTAATTTTTTGAATTCAGCATATTTTTTCGAAAAAATTTATAACTTTTGTTTTAATTTGACCTATATAATAAATATATAAAATTATATATAAGTACATAATATTTATTTATAGGTGTATACATATGTATGTATAAGGTATATCTCTATATGCAATATATATATATATATATATAAATATAAAACTATCAGTATAAACACAGTACTTTTTTAACATGTGACATATGTAACATTTATTAAATATATAATATGTTTATAAATATTTAAAGACCATGTTTTTCCGCCATTTTGAAAAATTTTATAAGATGCTAAAATGGCATTTTGGCGCCATTTTGGATTCCTTCGCCAATCGCGCCAACCAGCACAGGATATGGAACTCTTCCTAAAATAAATAATACAAAGGTTGGCAACTGTGTTTTTGCGCATGCCCGAATGATTCATTCGAATTGTAAAATCATTCATTCTGCCCACCAATCACTAATAATTCCTACTTACTATGTTGATCTATGTTGAAGCTACAGAAATGTGTAGATTTACAAATGAAGCTGCTAAAATTACAGTAATCTTACTAAAATTGTATCTGTAACCCTGGTTGCAGTTAAAAAGTTCTAGGCATCCCAGTTTCCTAAGAAATTCTTAGTAACCTTACAGATTTTCTGATTTTCGGTGCAAAAGTGTATCTGTTACATGAATTTTTGTTGTTGCCGTTACATAAAAAGTTCTTGGAATACCAGTTTCCTAGGAAAACTTTAGTAACTTTACAGTTTTTTTTTTTTTTACAGTGTAGAGTACGCCGCCCCTGTCATTATGTATATCCAAACCGTCCGTGCCTTTAAGGGTTAGGCAGCCTAAGAGAGACTGCTCAGGGCCGGCTAGGCCTGCCCCTTAGAGCTTAACGTCTCTCCCGGTATGTTCCCCGACACGTTGGGGCTCGTTAGTGAGTCCAGCACTGTCCAGCCGTATGCAGACGGACAAACACAAAATGCCCAAGGGGCGACGCTCACCCTCTAAGGGCGTCTATGCACCACCGACCACAGAACCCAGAATTCATTTGAAAAAGAACAAAATGGGATTACAAAAATTAGACGAATGCCTTCCCGCCAGGAAAACGCCTACTCGCGACAGAGGGCGGGAGTATAAGAACATTTAAAGTAAAAATAAAATAAAATAAATAATAATAATAATAATAAACATCACTGATCCTGGCCGCCGGGGTATGAACCCCTCTCGCGACAAGGGGCGGCAGGAAGGGAAAAGAATGAAATGCGTGGCACAAGTAAGATGGCACGAGCAAATACTCAAGCGTCCATTGGAGATGTAATGATTTGCGTGGCACAAGTAAGATGGCACGAGCAAATACTCAGCGTCCATTGGAGATGTAATGCTTTGTGTGGCACAAGTTAAGATGGCACGAGCAGATACTCAAGCGTCCATTGGAGATGTATCTCTTGATAGAATGGTCAGAAGCACGAGCAGAGGCTCTTGCGATCGTAGGAGACCACACATTGATGAGTAGGAGAATTTACTGGAGCCTACAAAGAGGACTGGATTCTGGTGCTGTTTGAAGATTGATATGGTAGCAGTGAGACTGGATAAGCAGAACCAGGGCTTAAGTTAAGTTTGTTAAGTATGTAAGGAAATTGTGAATGTGTTTTAATTTGTTGAGTAGGAGGGTGCGGGAAAGGACGTTTTGGAGCCAGTTGACTGGCAGTATGTCTGGACGCCTCAAGTGCCAGCGTTGCGTGAGAGTACAACTGTAGTACGGGTGACTTATAGTGCCATCTTCACCGCAGACGCAAGTGGCAGTGGATCTTATTTTGAAGTGGTCCAAATATGCCATGAAAGGGCCATGTCCTGTTAAGAAGCTAGTGGTGTAGGGTGTTAAGTTATATAGTGTGAGAGAAACTTTAGGAATTAGCTTATATGTGTGCCTGCCCTTTTTTGAAGTATCCCAGTGCTCCTGCCATCGCGTCAGTATCCTTGCTCTAAGGACCCTTTTGACGTATGACTGGGGCACTGGGAGGTGTGTGTCTATTGTTTCTTTCTGTGTGGCCTTCTTCGCTAGGTTGTCTGCTAGTTCATTGCCAAAGATACCTTTGTGAGCCGAGACGTGACCTAGTGAGATACGATGTAGGAGATTCTTAAGCTTTAGTTTGATTTGCAGTACTAGAGGATGTTTTGTCCTGTGTGCCTGTATTGCCTGCAGGCCAGAGAGGCAGTCGCTGTAGATGATAATACTATTGCTAGAGTGGGATTCCACCCACTCTAATGCGTTTAGTATTGCGAACAGCTCCGCTTGGAATACGGAGTTCTTATCAGCTAGCCTTGCAGATCACTGATGGACCACCACCGTGCCCTCCGTGGCGCAGAAGGCTGCGCCCACGCCAGTCTCTGTGCCTGAACCATCAGTAAAGAGTATGGTGATAAGGGCAGGTGTGTAGCTGTTGCGTGTTGTGTTTACTTGAAAATGTGAAGTCTCCTCAGCGGGGTGGAGCATCCAGCTCCTGGCTTTGTATTGCAATGTTGTGTTTGGAAAAAGAGAATCTATTACTTTTCCGTCTGATTACCGACGAACTTTTTCGAAAATTATTATCAACAATGCTTTTATGCTTCTGCTACGAAAGGTACTATCAGCGCTCCTCAACACTATTGCTGAATGCCCGCAAATCGAAATTTGTGTGTAACGGAAAAATGCGCTTTTCTGAAAAACTATGTGACCTAGGGCAATCGCTATAATTTTCCTGCAAGTTTTAAGTTAACATCTACTACCTCTAATTTTTTCATAATTTTAGTTTGTGTAGATTCGGAAATAGAGGGTGAGGAGACATATTTTTGCACTACATTTTCGATGATATCTCTGCAACTATATAATACCTAAAATTAAAAGAAACGTATTTTTGAGTTCAGCGTTACGAAAGCTTTCACGCTATACCCCACACGATATGCAAAGAAAAGGTCCATTTTTTCAAGTAGCTTAATTAGCCCCTCTACATTTCTCCTAAATATATTTGTGAATGTTTAATAACCTTTAAATATGTGTGTCAATAGTCTTTATTACTTCCCCCAATTTGAACTTACCAATTTCCATAGTTTACGAGTAAAATGGCTGTGACAGACGGACAGACAGACACAGGAGTGATCTTACAATGGTTCCATTTTTTTCAATTCCTACTATTAGCTCACATTCTCCCTATATTTATTTATATATTTATATATTTATCTTGTACAAATTTTCAATCGTTAATTAAATACTCATTATTCATCCTATCAGGTTGAAATAATTTTTTTTAAACTTGTACTGGATGACAATTGATGTTAATAAAGTTTTTTCAAGTATTACTTAATTAATTAAATTTTAATTAATTAATTTTAGTTTTGCATGGGAAACAAAATGGCCGCCATTGGTTATTGAATTTCAATGAAAGTATTTTCAATAAGGGTTACCTTAGGGGGGACCCTGTTCTGTCGCCAAATACCGCCAAGTTTGTCGCCAACTTGGCGATATATCGCCAAATTTGGCGGCCAAAATGAGTCGCCAAAAGTGACGCCAACTTGGCGATATCTGTAATATTTCGCCAAATTCCATAGAGTTCCATTGTAAACCTACTTGCTTATAGAAAATCAACAAATTGAGATATTTTAATGCAACAAAAACTCATATTAGCTTGATTATATTAAAGTTTTCTTTGATGGCCTAAGTAGGAATTGACTTTAAAAACAAAATTTTTATATTACTTTTTACTTTTTAAGTACGGAACCTTAAAATCATACTTTACAGAAATATCATGTACAGATTGTAAATTTCTGAATGCGCTGCTGTGGAAAATAATATGTTGTATAAACTTACATCAATAAAATTACCACTCAATAAATTAAGTCATTTTTTCCGTTGCCTATATTTTAACGTTCCCTTTTATATATTAACCCACAGTCAAAATTAGAAAGAATACCTCCACTCTTCCAAACCATCTTCTTCTCCATTTACGATCTTTATTTTACTTTATTTTATTTTATTTTTCTCATTTTGAGCATCTGTCGCTAATATAAAGCATAAAAATGTCCATGATTAAGGCTCATGTCATATTGACGATGGCAATGACCTGAAAAAAAAATAGCTTTTACTACAATTTTTTAACTTCCAAACATTGCACAACTTCAATTTTTACACCGTCGAAAAGAAAAAGAACATGCTTTCAAATGCAATTTGTTTGAAAACTGAGACTCAATTTACTAATTTTTCATTTCTTTTAAAATAGTTTTCAAGCATGAATATTTTTAAATCTGCGTGCAAACCAACGACGGAAGATTACTCCTTTTGCACTTAAAACAATGTAAATAATTTAACATTTGTTTGCTTCCGTGTAATATTCCATCACTAAATTGCCAAATAAAAATAAAACTTAACTAATAAACAAGTAAAAATTAAATTTACAAAATCAAAAAACCCGACTGCGCAAAAAGCGAACTAATTAGTTATTTCTCATAAATGTTAAACTATTTTTATATTACTTACCTATTTTCGTTATTTACTTGTATTGATGACTTTCAAGTTGTGTTTAATTGTTAGTTCCTATCTATGAATACTGTTTTGATGAGGACTATGGATGTCTATGAAGGTTAGAGTTTCAGTAAAGCTAGAGATCATACCTACACAACTTCCAACTTGTGTAGTATTTAAACGGAGCTTCTGGCTGTAAAATAGTCAATGAAACATGGTCTTCATTTTGAAAGATCTATTCAATGATATGCCACTCAATAGGGTGCGTAAAAAAAATTTCGTGTCTACCGCCACTTTGTACTTTACGGCCGCCATTTTGAATTTATAAAAACAAAACCTGGCCTATAACCATCGGACGGTTAAGACGAATCGATAGAGACCTCATCCATTTAAATCCATCCAGCCATTTGGTGTGTTTCGAGGGTATAAAGGAATCCACATACCCAAATACGCGTGAAATACATAACCCTTCTTGGCAGTCGGTAATAAAACTTAACTAATAAATAAACTAGTCCAATGTGTCAATCCCAAAACTTTCTTCAATGTCATATATGCTAATGCTTCAAAATTCGCTATCACAGTGCCAAAATTAAAAAGCATTTTGTGCCCATCATGAGGATTCTAGAAATATGAAATTCTGTGCATTAGTTCTTGAGATATGACTACCGCTAAAATCATGTAAATCCAGAAAACTACAACATAGCAGTGCCATCTGTCGGATGGTTTATATCAAAACCTAATCAGGAACAACTTATGTCAACGTCTAATTGAACCTGAAGTTTGATTAAAATCCATGCATTAGTTTTTGAGATAGAGCTATTGCAAAAATCGTGAAATATCCAGCATAGTAGCGCATCCTATTGGGCGATTAACACCAAAACCTTATCAACAACAACTTGCGTCAACGTCTAACAGAATCAGAAGTTAGATGAAAATTCGTCCACTAGTTCTTGAGATACAGCTATTGCGGAAATCATGAAAAATGCAGCATAGCAGCGCCACCAGTCGGATGATTTAGACCAAAAACTAATCAGCGCCAACTTATATCAGTTACTAACTGGATATAAATTTTTATTAAATTCCGTGCATTACTTGTTGTGATAGAGCGCCCATAAAATTTGCATCACCTGCAGACAGAGTCACAGACTCATAGACAGGCATTTTATAAAAATATGTTTGTCGAGACTTTTGCCCCTAAAATGTGTAAATCCGTCGAAAACCAGAAATCGAAAATTTTCACGAATCCAATATATAATAATTCTTATAAAGATAGAAGAAATTAACAAATGAAACACGAATTTAACATATGTGTAATAGAACTATGAGGTTTAATACTGAACTAATCAGAATCATAAAGGTTGTTATAAATAGTGAGATATTTCACGTTTGATTGATTACGAACAGGTGTGTAGTGGAGGGTATACGGGGGTATACGCCATATACCCTCTGGATTTTTTTTTAAGGAACACCGTATATCCTCTTCTCAAGAAAGCTACATAGTATATATATACACTAGGGCCCTCTGTCTTCAGCGTATACCCTCTGCTTAAAACGTATACCCTCTGTTTGTTTTTTTTTTTTTTTTTTTTTTTTTTTTTTTTTTACGACTACACCACTGATTACGAAGGTACGAAAAATGCTTTTTGGTGTAATTGGAGAAAATATACAAAATGTAAAAAATCTATTACCGTTTTCAATTCAAAAGGATTTTCATCTACGTTACGCCGGGCAGTATATCTGGCATTTTTAACCCGAGTAGCCCGGGTTGGACTGTTTGGTTTACTTAAGAGACTACTTCACTCACGCGAAAACACCCACTCGCTAATGTTAATCCTGTGGGAGAATCTTTCTAAAATATCTCGTTTGCTTTTCAATATTTTGAAATAACTCTCTTTTTACTTTCTTCTATCTTTACAAGAAGAAAGTATTGGATTCATGAAAATTTTCGACTCCCGGTTTTCGACGGAGTTACACGTTTTAGGGGTCAGAGATTCCGAAAAACATGTTTTTACAAAATGTCTGCCTGTAAGTCTGTGGGTCTGTCTGTCTGTATGTGACATAAATTTTGTGGACGTTCTATCTCAAGAACTAATGCACGGAATTTAATAAAAATTTATATTATAGTAGACCCTAATATAAATTGGTGCTGATTAGTTTTTGGTGTAAATCGCCCAATAAGTGGCGCTGCTATGCTGCATTTTTCGCGATTTCGGTAATAGCTCTATCTCAAGAACTAATCCACGGATTTTCATCAAACTTCAGATTTAGTTATTCCTTGATATGAGTTGGTGCTGGTAACGTTTTGGTGTAAATTTCCCAACAGATGGCGCTGCTATGCTGCATTTTGCAGGATTTAGACGATTTTTTCAATAGCTCTATCTCAAGAAATAATGCACGGATTTTCATCAAACTTCAGGTTCCGTTAGTTCTTGACATGAATTGACGTTTTGTACATTTTGGTGTAAGTCGCTCAACAGGTGGCGCTGCTATGCTGCATTTTTGCGATTTCCGCAATAGCTCTATCTCAAGAACTAATGCTTGGATTTTCAACAAACTTGAGATTCAGGTATACTTCGACATGAATTAATGCTCTTTATATTTTGGTGCAAATCGCTCAACAGGTAGCGCTGCTATGCTACATTTTTCAGAATTTTCCCTATAGCTCTATCTCAATAACTAATGCACGAATTTTCATCAAACTTCAAATTCAGATATGCTTTGATATGAATTGGTGCTAATTTGATGTAATTTCTTGTACTATTTAAATGATTTAATTGACGTGATTTATATAGAAAAAAGCTTTGTGATGGCCATAACATACTAGTTTTGGATTCGATAGCTGAGGTCAATTTCTGCAAAGACTGCTCTTTAATTTTTCGATTTTGTTAACGGTTTTTTTTTTTTTTGTATGAGGATACATTCACTTTCGGAACCGTTTTCGAAAGTAAAAATATCCTCAAAAAAAAAAAAAAAAAAAAAAAGCCTGGAAAAAATCGAAAAAAAATGAAAAAACAGTAATTGTACAAATTGACCTCAGCTAATCAATAAAAAATAATAATTTCAAAATATGGAAATGCAAACGAGATATTTTATAAAATTTCTCCCATAGGATTGGCTTTAGTGAGCGTGTGTTTTCGCATAAGTAGCGCCCTTTAACACACAATTGGTGGGAAGAACACTTTGGAAAAACGTTTACGCAAGAAAATTTATTTTAAGAAAATGTTTAAACAGTGGTGTTTTTTTTATATTTTCCTAAAGTGCTGTAATTATATACTGAATAAACTTTACTGATATCATTGAATTCCCACTTGTTATGTTAAGCAAACCTTCCCTTTGCTTATGTCAACAACTCACAGGAAGAATATGTACACTTTCTGTATCTTATCTAACCTGCTTCATATTACATCTTTTGTTATAGTTTTTTAACTCATTTGGAGCATTTTATTATTTTGTGACTGTTCATGCATTAGAACAAGTAAAAATTAAATTTAAAAAATAAAAAAACCCGACTACGTAAGAAGCGAACTAATTAATTATTTCTCATCAATGTGAAACTATTTTTTATATTACTTACCTATTTTCGTTATTTACTTGTATTGATGACTCAAGTTGTGTTTAATTGTTAGTTCCTATCTATAAACGCGGTTTTGATGAGGCCTATAAATGTCTATGAAGGTTTGAGTTGCAGTAAAGCTAGAGATCCTACCTACACAACTTCCAGGTTCTGTAATATTTAGACGGAGCTTCTGACTGTAAAATAGTCAATGAAACATCGTCTTCATTTTGAAAGACCTATCCAATGATAGGCCACTCAATAGGGTACGTAAATTTTTTTCGTCTCTACCGCCATTTTGTATTTTACGGCCGCCATTTTGAATTTATAAAAACACATCCTAGCCTATAACCATCGTACGGTTAAGACGAATCGATAGAGACCTCATTCATTAAAATCCATCCAGCCACTGGCATGTTTCGAGGGTGTAAAGAAATCCACATATCCAGATACGCGTGAAACACATAACCCTTCTTGGCACTCGGGTAAAACGCATGAGTGTAAAAGTTTGTTTTGGAGAAAATATTTAACTAATATTTATTTACTGATAATAAAAACAATTTAACTAATATTTATTTACTGATAATAAAAACATAAGACGAAACGCAATATTTCACCTTGATTCAAACTTAAAATATATTATACGAACTTTACAAAGTTCACTATTTTACTTAAAAGGTGACTAAAATAATAAAAGTAATGTTACAAGTTTAAAAAATATACATTTTATTTAAAACTTCTTAGTACTTTCAAGCTTTTCCAAGCTCTTCATAAAAGAATATTTTAATAACTAATTGCTGTTTATTTATACAAATACGTCACTTCGTTTTGAAAATGAGAGAGCCAATAATTATTAACAATCCAAGAAACTGCTACTTGTACTTTCAACTCATAGGTATTTTGTGCTCATCAAATAAGACATTAGAATGAAAATTTATCATCGAAATTTTGGGGGTGAAGAGCCGTATATACTATTTCCATGTGTTATTTTGCAGTTATAATGGTGTCATTATAATGGTTCCACTATTCTTATTCAAAATTTAAATAAAATCTTTACGTAACATTCATAATTCATAAATCATAATAACATAATTTTCAAAATATTATAATTTAATTTAATTTAATTTTAATATAATATTTAATATAATATTTTAATTTTAATATAATTTTCAATATATCATAATTTTCAATCATAATACAAAATTCATAAATCATAAACATTTTCCGGACTTTATATTATTTTGAGAACAAAGTGAATTTAACTTATATTCAATCAATATATTTTCCTCCATACATATTAAAGAAATAATGGTATTAAATTTAAAAATTATAATACGTGAAAATGGTCATCTTTTAACTTCCAATACGTTAAAAGCAAAGGGATTTTTCTAAAGGGCACTGTTTTGTTTGTGTCATTATTCTCTCTCTGGTATAGAATAGATTGGAATTTGTGTAAATTAATTACATTTGGTACTTTTTCTGTAATTTTTCCGAATAATGTAAAGCACTAGATATGATGATGGAATTAACAAATCATCATTTATCATTAATTATTCCCCAATTAAAAATAAAATACTCCATTTACAAATATATTTTACTAAAAACTGCCTGGCCGTTAAACTAAGTAAACAAAAAAAAAAAAAAATATTTTTTTTCATTATTTGCCTTCCATCTCAAAGTAATCTAATCACTCAATAATCTTTATTATTTATTGAATACATAAATAGGTATTGATCTTGCAATTTTGCACTTAATGATTTTGCTCTCTTTATAATAACAAGCTTCAAACAGACATATTACTCCGTGTTAATTTGTATTATTTGGCAATTTCTATTCATTTTCTATAATTTTTTCCCTCCTTATGCTCGTTTTTATCAGGGCTGCGGAGTCGGTGGGGAAAAATGGACGACTCCGACTCCGGGAATTTTAATAGCTCCGACTCTGACTCTTTCGCGCAAAAATGGGCCGACTCCGACTCCGACAAAGCAAACCTGCTTTTAAAATGGACGACTCCGACTCCGACTCCGGGAATTTTAAAAGATCCGACTCTGACTCTTTCGCGCAAAAATGGGCCGACTCCGACAACGCAAACCTGCTTTTAAAATGGAGGACTCCGACTCCGACTCCGGGAATTTTAAAAGATCCGACTCCGAATCCGGGAATTTTAAAAGATCCGACTCTGACTCTTTCGCGCAAAAATGGGCCGACTCCGACAACGCAAACCTGCTTTTAAAATGGACGACTCCGACTCCGACTCCGGGAATTTTAAAAGATCCGACTCCGACTCCGGGAATTTTAACAGCTCCGACTCTGACTCTTTCGCGCAAAAATGGGCCGACTCCGACAACGCAAACCTGCTTTTAAAATGGACGACTACGACTCCGACTCCGGGAATTTTAAAAGATCCGACTCCGGGAATTTTAAAAGATCCGACTCCGACTCTTTCGTTCAAAAATGAGCCCGACTCCGACTCCGCAGCCCTGGTTTTTATGGAGTTTCCCAACGCTCGTTTGGCGCGTTAAAATTTTTGTTACATAATTTTAATAAATTCCTTGGATGGATTACAATTGAAAATTTGTATTAAATATGCCATCCTTTAGGGTTATTATAAGTCGAGGTTACTATATTTGGCTTAGTACAGTTAATATCCAATGTCTTTCTTATAACGATATTCATCCGTCTTTTGACCACCGTGTAGTTTACTTATTTCCCCTGGTCCCGGAGTCATCCGGTTTCAACGATGTAATTGCCGTCTTTTCTAATAAAAGCCACATACATATTATTGTAATATTGGATTTTTTATTGAATCTCTCTCATACCCTGAGTTATTTACAATAATATACAATGTGGTACTTAATAGTTGGTTCGACTAAATTTTTTCATAGAAAATTGATAATTTAATTTAAGCTATCAAGTTTATTTTTAAATCCACCATCTTAAAAATAAAAATAATAAATAATAATAAAAGAAATTCCATACCAGATATTGTCCACTTTTTTCAAAATCAATCGTCTACAGAGGGCTACTTAAATTTGAATAAGTAACAATACTTTGATTTTAAAAAAATCACCAAACATATCATAATGTAATGGAGTATAAGTGTTGTTAGTGATCGATCCATTCTCAATAAGTTTAAGGGGACAGTTTACCTGAAAATTGATCAAAAAATCGAATTTGTTTTTAGAATATTAAACGAAAGACTGTTTAATTGCGAATATTTTGACATCTCATTTTTACCCATATGGCAATTATATCGCGAGATATATTAAATTTTGTTAATATACCCATTACAATTTCCCACACAAATTAAAACGTTAAATGGCTTTTTCTCCGTGTTCCTATTTTCTTCATTTTCATGTTTTAAAAATGATAAAGCTTTATTTGTACTTGAAATAGA
Source organism: Maratus speciosus (assembly GCA_963932465.1). Classification (NCBI taxonomy): domain Eukaryota; kingdom Metazoa; phylum Arthropoda; class Arachnida; order Araneae; family Salticidae; genus Maratus; species Maratus speciosus. Next base: position 573,194,932 of record OZ010790.1, on the reverse strand, counting down.
GATTTAAACTGTTTTGTACATGTTCTTTATTATACAGGGTGCAATATGTTATCTATCGCCGACCTTTAATTTCTCAACCGTTGGTCGTAGACATATAGTTCCAATCACAAAAACGTTTCAAATGAGGTAAATATTCATGTTGTAGCATTATTTAAAGTAAAAAATGAATTTTATAAGAATTACGAAATCTAATTTTTTATACGGTCCCCCAGTCCCTATAGTTATATTTAGTAAAAGTTTACACATATCATAACATATATAACACAAAAAGTTTGACATCTGTACTACAAAAATTGACAGAGTTATTAAATTTCAAAGTTGGAGATTTTTTCACATGATTTTGTCTTTCAATGAGGGATCAGTTAAAAGATTAATTAAAGTAATTCGAGATCAAAATCAGGGTGTAATGTCCTTTTCACGGCGAAACCACTTTTTGGCCCGGCATCGCCAAATTGGGGTATAACCAAAGAGGGTTATTTTATTTAAAAATTTTAGCTGACTTTTAGGGATCGTATACAAAGCGACGAATGAAATATTGAAATTAAACTGAAAGATATATATCATTTTATTATATAATATCAGAAAACGGTCTACTATAAAAAATGAATATGTCAAATGACGGAATCTACTAGAGATACTGCTCAAAGTATTGTTTAACACTTTTATGGGTCGAACAACCTACAAACGTCAAAGTAGGTAGAATCAGCAACCGGAAAATAAAACATACTCACTAAAGACTAGATAAATGGCAGCGGAATGCAAACGACCAGCCGAGCTATAGCGAGCATGAAAATTAGGATTATGCAAATTACAATAGTACCGCATCGCCACATGTTCGGGATAAAACACGAGCCATCTAGCAGTGGGCATGCTAGTCAGCGCTGAGATCGTGATGGCAAGCTATGCATGTATGCAATATGCCGAAATGATACATATTTATGGTGAATGTCAAAGGAATGTTTAAACAGAACGTTTCCCTAAAGATCTACATCCAACGCATGAAACTATAAATAATGCATTGCACCATATTAGAGAGATAGGCTCTGTTTCACCACGACTCAGAACAAGTAGACGGGCATGGTGTAATGTTCGAGTGACACCGGGGGAGGTGCTGTGATTCGCCCTTTTAATTCCACAACTGAGCACGGTGGAAATAAGCGAGGCATATGGTCAGCATGTCTGGCATTTGTTACATGCACTTGATGAGCATCCATACTATATCCGAGCCTGGTGAAAGCATTGATGCTGGGTGACCATGCACGACGATTTGTTTATTATAATTTCATGCTCAACATTAGAGGAAAATCCGTCATTCCTTTGTGACATTCTGTGTGACAGATTAGTCAATGTTTATACGGGGTGGCATTGTGAACGTGCACAATGTGGATTACTGGTCTCTTCAACACCTCCACGTCGCCTGCGCAGTACGAAACGTGTGGTGCGGTATATGGGGAACACAGATTGTTGGACCCATCTTCTACGATGGGACCTTAACGGGCGATCGTCACCTGCATCTGCTACTATAAACACGGTACGTGACTGGTATGAAGAGCTGCCTCTCCGACATGCATGTCGAGTGTCGTTTCCACATGATGGAGCTCTCACCACACAAAACGTCAAACGTCCGGGCGTATCTGGCCACCGAATTCGGTCAACAGCTCCTTGGATATCGTGGTCCGTTAAAGTGGCCACCGTGTTCGCCGGACTTGACACCCATGGACTTCTACCTCTAGGGTTACATCAAGGCATATGTCTATGTGACTGAGAACACTTCTCTCGTTTAGCTGAAGCAGCGCATCATCCTTGTCGCGCAGTTTACACATCTTGTGAGCTGTAACGTGTACAGGACTCAGTACTGTCACGCATTCAATTGTGCATTGCCACCAATGGAGAACAGTATGAGCAGTATCTCTAGTAGATTCCATCATTTGACATATTCATTTTTTATAGTCGACCGTTTTCTGATATTATAATAAATTGATATTTATCTTTCAGTTTAATTTCAATATTTCATTCTTCGCTTTATATACGACCCCTAAAAGTCAGCTAAAATTTTTAAATTAAATAACCCTCTTTGGTGATACTCCAATTTGGTGATACCGGTTAAAGGTGGTTTCGCCGTAAAAAGGACATTGCAACCCGATTTTGGTCTCGAATTACTTTAATTAATCTTTTAACTGATCCCTCATTGAAAGACAAAATCATGCGAAAAAATCTCAAACTTTGAAATTTAATAACTCTGTCAATTTTTGTAATACAGATGTCAAACTTTTTGTGTTATATCTGTTATGATATGTGTAATCTTTTATTAAATATAACTATAGGGACTGGGGGACCATATAAAAAGTTAGATTTCGCAATTTTTGTAAAATTGATTTTTTACTTTAAATAATGCCACAACATGAATATTTACTTCATTTGAAACGAAGGTCGGCGATAGATAACATATTGCATCCTGTATATGTGATAAATATGCGCATGGAATTAGCATTCAGGTTCTTTATTATTTAAAAAAAAATAAAAGTGCATGAAAATATTTTAGATTTCCCCGTTTTTTACTATATGCATCAGTAAAAAAATTATTAAATGTAAAATTTGACGCATCTAAAAATCCATGCGTAGTCTTGTGTAATATACATTTAAAAATCTTTTAAAAAAATTGGGCAAAAATATCAATATTTAAAAAAGTAGTAGAGATTTTTAAAAAAATCAATTTTTTAAACTTTTAATTAAATATGCATTTAAATATTTTTTTCACAATGTACTTTTAGTTGAACATTGAAATGCAGTGAGTTCCCGATTTGAACAATATTTTTAAAAATAAACAAAATTGTTGAAAAGGTAAACTGACCCCTTAAGTAGTGAACTGTGAGCAGAACTGAAAATTGCAGAAGGTCAATAAAGAAATCGCGGTATTCTCAGTGATGCTAAAAATAATTGCAAAGATGTTTCTGGTATGATTAAAAAAAAAAATGAAGAAGTCTGAAGCATTAAGATATCACTGCTACATCATGATCATGTCATTGGTAGCATTTAACTTATGTGAAACTATTTCACTAAAGACTGAGTAGCATTTTATTAAAATGTTTTTGTGATAATAATAATTACTATTATTTATTATTATTATTATTATTATTATTATTATTATTGTTTAAAAAGTGCTTTAGTAACTTTCAAACGCCAAAAGAAAAAAAAAATTTCTCTGTGTCTTTTATATTCAATATCGTAAAATAATGTGGAGTAGAAGTAATTTTATATTTTTTAATATACTGCTGACTTCAGTTTTATTAAAAGCAATGTAACTTTAACCCTTTATGTACTGAATTATGAATGCATGAAAATTCTATCTTCTAAAGCATTTTTCGTGAATTGTTTAAACTACATTACAAAATTTGCATAATCATTTAATAAATAATTTTAGAAGGATTTCAGAAGAATTTAAAGATTTAAAAGGACTAATTAAATTTGAATTTATAGGGATTTTGTACAACATTTATGACCCCACTCAAATCTTTTATTTTAAATATTTTTCTTAGTATTTTGTGGAATTAAGAAATGTACAAATATAATGTTCTTACAGTAGGAATATAGAAATATTTCCGAAAAATTAAATTGTTTTTTAAAGAAAGATAAAGTTTACCTGTTCATCTTCGTTGATAGGCACATTTCTGCAGATTTATGACGCATTTTCTTAAGCTTATCTCAAGATTTTACTATGGTAAATTATAGTTTCATAATAGTGAATTCTTTGATTTAAAATAAGAATCCTAGTTAATTAACTTTTCCCATTATTCGAAAAATATCATTAAAAAATTTAAACTTACTCTTAAAAACAAAAATATTTTAAAAAATAAATAAACAACTGATAAAATAAATGATAAAATAAACAACTGTTTGAAAAATTGAAAAATTAAGCCCCCACCCCCTTCCCAGCGCCAAGAAGGCTGAAAAGATGCAAAGCCAAAAGAAATCATCCTTTTAAAAATATTTTTGTTTTGTGTGACCAATTATGCTTTTGGAACGAGATAACGTGATGTATCTATAACTCATTCTAAATCGTATTACAACTAATCGATGTATTAAATGGATTTTATAACATGTTATTTTAATGGTACTTCTAAGTACTGTCAGTAGATAAAGGGTTAAAGCCAGCATAATAATTACAAAATAAGATATCAATTTATTTTAATCTGCCTGTTATCCGTGACGTCGTTCCCGTTCTGGATAGAAAATAAATATAAATGCATTATAATTAAGCAGAATATTTCATTACCGATAATTAAAAACATATATAATTAACCAACTGTTTATCCCATTTTATAGGAGACAATACTTATTTCTTATCTATAGGGGCCTTGACATAACTCAATCATGAAAAAGTAAAAATTTGTGCCAAATAATATATATATATATAAAAAAAAAAAAAAAAAAAAAAAAAAAAAAAAAAAAAATGAAACTGCAACCAGTGAAAAAAAGAGGACCAAGTAAAATCGTAAAAATCGACGAATCTTCGTAAATATATATATATATATATAAACTCGGTTTATGGCGTCAGGTGCCGCCATCCGAAGAATCTACAAGAGTCTTTTTCCCTTTTTTCCGGTCAAGGGTCTATTCCTCTTCCAGATCTCTATCCCTCATTGCCATTGAAATATCACCCATCCAGTTCTTTCGTGGTCTTCCCCGTTTCCTTTTTTTGTTTGTTTCATAATTGAATGTGATTTTGGGTAGTCTTTCATCATTCATTCTTTTGACATGACTATACCAGATTAATTGCTTTTTTTTAATATCATCTAATATGGTTACCTTTATTTTCATCATTTCCTTGATTCTGTCATTTCTTATTCTTTCTATTCTTTAAAAAAAAAAAAAAACGCTAGGAGAATTCTACTACAACAGTTTATTTTAAGCGATATTCGTTGTGAAATTTGTATATGAGGGAACAAAATCCTATGACTTAACAAAAATCTGTTATTTAAAATAAAAACATTTTAAAAAGCTTTTTTTTTTAATGACATATGTTTACTCTTTTAAGGCTAATGTGGAATTAAAATCCGGTAGCCAAATCACAAATCCGGTTACAAAATTGTCTCAAATATACTTCGAGCTCCTGAGCCTTAATTTGGATAGTGGTAAGGTGACAATGATGTTACTTTGACGTAATCACATTAAACATTTAGGTTTTATGATGAAAAAAAGCAACTTAAAAAAATATTAATTAATTTTTATTTTCATTTTCTAAAATGCACGACTTTAAGAATTAACACTTGTCAAAAATAGTTTTTTTTTTCTTTTTTTCAGGCAATCGAGTTAATTTGGGAGTTTTTACGAATGAAAATAAGTATCTCATGACGTCCTTTTCGACATGGATATTTTTGCGGTGCATATTATTGACATTTGCTATCCATTTTATTTTATTTATAACTTTTTTCAGTTTTAACTAAAAAATAGATCTTAATGTTAGCCATTAGCAGATAATAAACCGTCAAGTATTGTTAAGTATTATTGTCAAGTATATTAAGTATTGTTATTGTTCTATAAAATTGTTAATATTGTTATTGTTTTGTTAAATAATAAAAATTAATAACATAACCCAAAACCTTTTTATGTCAACATCAAAGAACAATCCGTTTTATTTTCCATATATGACGTCATATCCGCCTGCTTTCCGTACTTACTCATATTCATGTACCTTGCATTATTAACACTTCGAGTGCCACGTCAGCCACCAGTGACTGACACTGAACTTTCCGTTCGGGCGGAGTCAGTCATCAGTGACTGACAGTTATAAATTGTGCAACGGGAATCTTATTTCATGGGCAAAACGGAAAGACAGACAAAATAGACTTGACATTCAACGTGTTAAGAAATACTTGCGAATTTCTTGTTTATTTCCAATATGACATCATAATCATCTTTTTTTTTTAACTCTTAATTTTTGTATTTCATTTTCCTTTTCACGGGAAAAATCTTTCATTTGAAAATTAATTGTTGAGGAGAAATTATTATTCCGGGATTTGAATTTTGGCAACGATAAAGAAAGATGGTTAAATTTTAAAGAAAAAATTATAATTGATTCTCTGTGAAAATAATGAAATTTTTAATTATTAAGAAAAATATTTGAATAAAACAAATAAAAGATAGCCTATGTTCATTTCTGGTTTATAACCCATCTATATGCAAAGATAGAAAAGCATTAATTCATCCGTTTTGACGTTGACTTGACTCAAACATTCAGACACACTTCCACATTTATAAAATTATTAGGATTAGAATACAAAAAAGATGCTGATACAACAGAATTTATTTATCGACCTATAAAGTTATCAACATCGCAAGAAAAATTTAACTTTTCTTAATCGTAAACAATAAAGTATACAATTCTGTTATCATATTTGAAAAATTATGTGCATGAACTAATCAAAATATTTAAAATGTAAATATGAGAATTATAAGTAGAAAATAAAATTGTTGCCCTAAGGATGGTACACTGTAAAAAAAAAAAAATACAAAAAAAAAAAAAAAAAAAAAAAATATATATATATATCTGATTAAGTTTCCTGTAGGAGACGGAAAAATAGTTACCCTTCTCGGTACGGAAAATTTTCCGACCCAGCTCGGAATAAAATCCGTAAAAAAAAGGAAATAGTAACTAAAGTGGTATTTTTCGGATTTTATTCCGAGCTGGGTCGGAAAATTTTCCGTACCGAGAAGGATAACTATTTTTCCGTCTCCTACAGGAAACTTGGTCGGATTTTTTTTTTACAGTGTACGCTAAATGCTGCCGAAACTAGTATGCTATAAGATATAAAGTTACGGCGCTATTATTATTATTATTATTATTATTTTACTGATATTATATTGCGCCAAATATTATCTTAATAATCATGAATAATAATTAATAACCATATGAAAATTATTAAATAAAAAATGTAATAAATAATGCAAATATGAAAATTATTTTAAAAATGCAATTATTTTAAAGTTGGTGTCATATCTGATAATTGACACCAATTTCGTAAATTGTGAATGAATCAATGATCTGTGAAAAAGCAAAACAAGATTAAGATAATAATTTACAAAAGCCGAAAAATATTTATCTTTTGCATTCTAAATATCTTTGTGTTTGTTTGTTCTTATTCTTTATTTTAATAAATATGCATACATATGTAATTATCTGCTGAGTTATTCATTTTTATTCGACATGGCTTTTCAAAACAACTACTTGAGAGTGATTTATTCCCATAAGAATATAGAAAGTTCATAATTACTACTGTTATTTTTTCTATAACCATTGGATGATTTCTTCATGCTCGTCAAAAATTCCGTTTCAACAATACAACATTTTGAGTACATGATGACAGTTTTGAGAAGCAAGAAAAATTAAATTGTTTTTTAAAGAAAGGTAAAGTTTACCTGTTCATCTTCGTTGACAGGCATATTTCTGCATATTTATAATGCATTTTCTTAAGCTTATCTCAAGATTTTACTGTTGTAAATTATAGTTTCATAATAGTGAATTCTTTAATTTAAAATAAGAATCCTAGTTAATTAACTTTTCCCATTATTCGAAAAGAATCATAAAAAAATAAACTTACCCTTAAAAACAGAAATATTTTACATTATATTTAACTATGTTATATATTAGTAAAGTGTAATAAAATAAACATCTGTTTATAATGTTAAAAAAATTCGAGTGGAGCATTTTCACCTTTTTATACCAATAGTACTTTCCAGAGGTAATATTTTAACTGCATATAGTTTATAATATAAAATAAATAATCATCAGATTGAGGGGTTTTGTTGCAATATTTAACTTTTCTTTAAAAAAGTGAAGATGAATTTCTATGAACAATAAAAATATCGATTAAACATAATGTAAATGCACCTATAGTAGGCTACGTACGAATAGTGTGCCGCTAACTTTGAAAGTTTAAAAACGAGTCCAAAATGCATTTCTTTAAAACGACTGAAAGAAATCTGATTGACTAATATCCTTAAATGTTAACCTTCCATAAACTTTTTGGAATAATTATAATTGTTTTTTTTATGCTAGTGCATTTGATTGTTTTCTAGATCGTTATCAAAAACAGACTCTTTGATAAATTCTTAGACATTTCATTAAGGGATACGTTTTTACTTAAAACATTGTTACTTTAATATTATGTTTCATTTTAAATAAAGTTACTGTTGATATACTCTATTACATTGTAAATAATTTGTAGGATAAACCGAAAACTTAAAGATACATGCATCAGGAATTTACTAGACACACTACTGGAGCATAGAGAAAGGTGACATTTTTTTTAAATTTTCCATTTTTTCAGAAGAATACATTTTGAACCTTTGAATGTTTAATCTGATACATGAAGGTTAGGACACTTGAAGGTTAGGACTAAGGCTAAAAATATTATATATATATATCTTTTGTAATTCACTAAAACTTTAATAATAATTAGATAAATGTACTTAACCCTCTCGTTGCGCAGCCCGAAATATGCTCGGGCATGCATTTTCCCGTCTAATTAATACTATTTGGTTATTCCCAGAAGTTATTTTTTAGCGAAAACTTTATCTGACATTTTTCCCGATTACAATAGTCAAAAATTTCTGCTTTAAAGAACCAGTGATAAAAGATTAAAAATTGTATAAAAGACGCTCATGACGAAGAATTACTTACGCAGCGAGAGGGTTAAGTGGCCCTCTACTGATGCGTTTACCTTACATATCCTATGATGAAGGCATCAAGTAATCACAAATATGTTTTCATGTGAATCTCAGTTAATCATAATTTATTTTGGATGATTGTTTGAATACCTGAAATTAATGTTTTTTATTACATATCTAATTTTCGAACTGTTTGTAAACAGTTTATTTATTAAATAATCGAATGATTCTAGTTTTAAAATTTTCCTTATTTGATCTTTTAATTATTTATTTTGTTAGTGATGTTTTGAAAATGTTATAGATAATATTTTAACTCTTTATATCCCCAATTATGAATTTAAAAAACTGTCTCCTCGAAACTTTTTTTCCTTACATTACTATGATACATTAGAAGCTATATTCATTTAAAAATAAAAATAAAATATTTTTTTGTTAATTACGGCTAATTACTTGATGTGGTACTTAAAAGTACCTTTGGGTTACAACGGTTGGACAAAAATAGAGATTTAGAAAAAGGAAAAACTATATCCAATTTTTTCTTATTATTTTAAGTGACTTGTTATGCATATATCATCTAGTGCAGGGATGGCGAACCTATGGCACGCGTGCCGAACTTGGCACTCTCGAAAACTTCACTGACACGCGCAAAAAGTTATAGATTATATTCAGTTTACGGAGAATAATCCATTTCATGTTTTTCTGCAACAAGTATAGTTTTTTGTAACGGGTATATCAATTACTTTAAAATAATTGGTTACTATTGAATGCGTTAAGGTATTATAAATTTCAATGATAGCGCTCTATAGCGCCATTTTCTCTCCAAACCCTTCAACACATAATGTTTTCCAAATAATTTTGCTTTTCTATCAAATTTCAAAGTTTGCATAGTAATATGCCTAATTGACGCGCTTCTACTTCAGCTTAGGTTTTATTTAATTTAGGTTTAGAGTTTTAAGTTATTTTAGGTTTTAAAATATTTAGGTTTTAATTTTGAAAACTGAATGTTAACTGTTAGTGTAAAAAATCAATTATCTGTTTAACCTGCTTCTACTTTACGAACTAAAAAAAATTTATCTCATTCGGAAATTTACAATAAAAGGAAAACTCATTTATAGATTAATAAAACTAAATTCGATGCAACATGGCTATATTATTGAGTAAATGCAGCATAATAAATAAGTTAGGAATCGAATTTAGTATAAGTGTAAAAATATTTTAGTAAAAATTCTATAAAAATTAGTTAAGGGATTTTATCTAAGTAAAAATGTTTCTGGCACGTTAGAATGATGGTACATAATAATTTTGAAATTTTTGGCACTCGCGCTCATATAGGTTCGCCATCCCAGATCTATTATACAAGGTGCAATATATTATCTATCGCCGACCTTTAATTTCTCAACCGTTGGTCGTAGACATATAGTTCCAATTACAAAAACGTTTCAAATGAGGTAAATATTCATGTTGTGGCATTATTTAAAGCAAAAAGTCAATTTTATAAAAATTACGAAATCTAACTTTTTATACGGTCCCTCACTCCGTATAGATATATTTAGTAAAAGTTTACATATATCATAACAGATATAACACAAAAAGTTTCACATCTGTACTACAAAAATTGACACAGTTATTAAATTTCAAAGTTTGAGGTTTTTGCACATGATTTTGTCTTTCATTGAGGGATCAGTTAAAAGATGAACTAAAGTAATTCTAGATCAAAATCAGGGTGCAATTCCGCTGCCATTTATCTGGTCTTTAGTGAGTATGTTTTATTTTTACCCGACTACGGCAAAGCCAAAGGAGGGTTATGATTTTGACAGGCTATGTATGTATGTATGTATGTATGTATGTATGTATGTATGTATGTATGTTCATCTGTTCCCTCGTAACTTCTAAACCACTAATCAGAATTCGACAAATGACATATCATTAGAAGCGTCTTAATTGTCCGCTGGTTATAGGCTATATAGATTTTCACCAAATTCAATGTGGCGCCTTCTAGCGGACAAAATATACAGAGTAAAAAAATAAAGTTAAGCTAGATATGCCGTGTTTGGTATCATTTTAAAGCGCTTCACTTGTACATTTCGAATATATATATATTACTAGCATTTGCTTGTGACTTTACTTGCATTTATGGGCTAATTGCATATAATTCACATCTTTTCGTTCTTAATTTCTTTGGTACTTAGTAATCAGAATAAGACCACTGCAGTGCCATTAGAAGGGTCTTGATCTTGATATTCTGTTGGTTGTGAGCTATAAAGTTTGTCACCAAATTTACTATTATGCCCTCTAGCGGACAAAAAGTATAAAATAAAAATATATGTAATGTGTTTGGTATTACTTGAAAGAGCTTCACCAGTATTTATATGCTTATACATAATTACAAGACTGCTTTGAAGATGTTTAAAAAAAATGAGCGATAAGAGTAAAGCGCGGATCACGGGAACTGTAATGTAGAGCAGCGTGAACGTTATTCTATTAACGTTCACGTCAAAAAATAAAGTTAAGATAAATATGCCGTGTTTGGTATCATTCAAAAGCGCTTTACTTGTACATTTTGAATATATCTATATATTACTAGCATTTGCTTGTGACTTTACCTGTATTCATGGGGTACTTTTATACTTTTTCAGCGTAGTTTTTTGTCGTAGTTGGGTTTTAGTTTTTTTACTTTATCTGGTTGTCTATTCTACCTACTTTGACGTTTGAATGTTGTTCGACCCATAAAAGTTAGCTCGAATTTTTAGATGAAATAACCCTCTTTGGTGATTCCCCGATTTGGCGATACCGGCTAAAGGTGGTTTTGCCGTAAAAAGAACATTGCACTCTGACTTTGATCTCGAATTACTTTAATTCATCTTTTAACTGATTCCTCAATGAAAGACAAAATCATGTGCAAAAATCTCAAAATTTTAAATTTAATAACTGTGTCAGATTTTGCAGTACAGATGTCAAACTTTTTGTGTTATATCTGTTATGATATATGTAAAATTTTACTAAATATAACTATAGGGACTGTGGGACCGTATAAAAAGTTAGATTTCGTAATTTTTATAAAATTGATTTTTTAATTTAAATAATGCCACAACCTGAATATTTAGTTCATTTGAAACGTTTTTGTAATTGGAACTATATGTCTACGGCCAACGGTTGAGAAATTAATTTCTAAAGGTCGGCGATAGATAACATATTGCACCCTGTATATATGTCTATGATGTATATATGACTAGATTAGGATGCTGTTGGTGCATCATCAGTGAGCATTTCGCCATCAGAAGAATATTCTATGGTTGTAACACTATTGTCCGATGGAAATCCTATTTGAAAGAAATTTCCGAACTTTTAGTTGTAGAAAACTAAAAAAGATTCATAAAAATGCGAAAAGATATTTTTAGATTCTTTTTAAAAATTAGTATTTTTTTCCCGTTTTGTTTTGTAAAAATATTGGGTCGTTGGGAAAGTCTTTTCCATTTGGGAAAATCAATTCGTATCTGAAAATTCTGCCCGTTAATTGTTAGACGTAAGATATCGGAATTAATGGCTAATAATTAAGTGATAATATTTTCCGGGATGAATTAATTTTTCCAAACAGAAAGGACTTTCCGAACGACCCAATACCATATTTTTTCTAAGGATAAAAATAACATATTTTTTGCTCTATTATTCATCAATGTCATACATAAATCATGCAATATCTTCCAATACATCGTATGAAAATCCATCTGTCTAGCAACCACGCATCCCTAGTAAATATATAATTTTTATGCACCCTATGTATTCAAAAGTTAAAAATCTAAGTAAAAATCCTGTTCAACATAATCCCGACGGTACTCAAAAGTACCGCTTTGAAAAGTGCTTCGTAAAGTAAACAAACTGAAAGTTAATTTTTACCCGACTGCCAAGAAGGGTTATGTGTTTCACGCGTATCTGGGTATGTGGATTTCTTTATACCCTCGAAACATCCCAACGGCTGGATGGATTTTAATGACCGAGATCTCTATCGATTCGTCTTAACCGTCCAATGATTATAGGCTAGGTTTTCTTTTTATAAATTTAAAATGGAGGTAGAAACGAAAAAAAAAAAAATACGCACCATATTGAGTGGCATATCATTTGATAGGTCTTTCAAAATGAAGGCGATGTTTCATTGACTATTTACAGTTAAGAAGCTCCGTTTAAATATTACACAACCTGGAAGTTGTGTAGTAAGGACCTCTAGCTTTACTGCAACTCTAACGTTCATAGACATCTATAGGCCTCATCAAAACAGTGTTTGTAGATAGGAACTAACAATGAAACACAACTTAAAAGTCATCAATACAAGTAAATAAATAAAAAAATAGGTAAGTAATATAAAAAATAGTTTGACATTGATGATGAATAATTAATTAATTTGCTTTTTACGCAGTCGGGTTTTTTGATTCTTTAAATTTAATTTTAGCATAACATATTGTCAAGTGACCTACTGAAAACCAGAAGAAAAAAAATACGATAGCCCTACGTTTAAAATTTCAGGTGTTTCCAAGCAAAAGATTAGGGATACTATGTCAGACAACAAAATGGAAGCAAAATTTAGACACACACGCTCCAAAATAGCTTCCAAAGTAATTTTCAGCTTATTGGAAGTGCTATTGCTATCTAGTGATGATCAAGGGATGTATTTACTAATCTTCAATAGAAGAAAGTATTGTAATTGAAAAAAAATTCGACGGATTTGCACGTTTTAGTAATCAGAGATCCCCAAAAACATGATTATAGAAAATGTCTGTCTGTCCGTGTGTCCGTCTGTCTGTTACCATTGAACCATCAAAAAGTGTATGAAGTTATGCATAGATATGAACCAAATTTTTTAAAAAAGTTTTTGGCTTTGGCAAGCAGGTCCTTTCTTCATTTGAAAAAAAATCCGCCGGAAGGGGCGCTGTAATAGCGATTTATGTGCGATTTTTAATATTGTACCATTGAAAAGTGTATGAACTTATGCATAGAATTAAACCAAAAAAAATTTTTTAAGTTCTTGGTCATGGCATGCCGGTCGTTCCTTAATTTGGAAAAAATCCGTCTGTAGGGGGCGCTGTAATAACGATTTTTGTGCCATTTTGAATATTGTACCGTCGAAAAGTGTATGAAGTTATATATAGAATTGAGCCAAATTTTTTGTGTATGTTTTTGGTCATGGCAAGAAGGTCCTCCCTAAATTTGGAAAAGTTCTGCCAGAAGGGGGTGCTGTAAAAGCGAGTTTTGTGTAATCTTGTTAATTTTTCGTAGTTCTATTGTACGCCAGTGGCTCGTGAATCGACGGGAACTTCCCATCCTGATGAGCCGACTATTTGCGACTATAATTATAAAATTATTATAGTTATAAATTATTATTTTAATAAATAACATGATCGAGATTAACTCGTTTTTACTCCGATTAATTGACTGAAGACATTTAAGATTTACATTTACACTGATTTACATTTAAGATGAAAGTCAAAGTTGATATAGTATTGAACTGATAAAAATGAAATATTGACATCTGTAACAACATTTTGAAATAATAAAATATATGAGATAGAAGAAAGTTTTCGGATTGGCACATCCAACTGGTTTAATCAGGTCATCATGTATGGAACTACTGATTACAAAAAGGCCAGATTACCAACTGGGCAAAAACTACCAGTAAAAAGGAATATAAATTTTTGTGCTATTCATGATACTAATTTCTCATGAATAGGGCGTTTACATAAATACCCCGTTGGTAATCCGGCCCTTTTGTAATCACAAGTTTCATACATGAGGCTCTAATAATAAAGGTAAAGTGGATTTTTCTTTGGAAAAAGTAATATGAAATACAGTCGTCTCTCTGTTTAACGTCGCTCTACTTAACGACGATCTCTGTTTAAAGATGATATTTTGCGGTCCCGGCTCCTTTAAGGGTGTATTCGAAAAAATATTTTTCCACCCTCAACAGCTCGAAATTTTCTGAGACATTTTCAGACTCATTTTTAAAAGTAAAAACATGAAAGTTGCTAGGGTGATTTCTGAAGACATGTTTAACATGCCGTGTGATTTCATTTTCAGCTCAATTAATTAGAATTTGATTTTTAAACAATTATTTTCTCAGTATGACCATTTTTTTCATTCCCAGATCGCCCGCTTCGGAAAATTTGGTTCAAAACGGCAACTTTGACAGCGTTTTTCACAGTATTTTCTGCATTTATCAAAAAATTAAGAAGCACCGCACATTATATAGTTTCTAAATAAGAGAATTTCCAAGTTTGGTGCGTTTGAGAGCAAAAATGAATTTTAAAATGAATCGGAAAATAAGCAGTTTGGATCGGAATACACCCTTAAGTAAAAAAATCTCTATTTAAAGACGAAATTGTTCTATTTAACGACGATTTTCCCGTATTTTTTTTTCCTCTAGCGCTTTATACATGTTAAATGAAGTAACTTCCTCTGATAGAAAAACAAGTTTTATTGCAATTCAGATGATTACAGATAAAGCAGAAGGGCGTAATGGACTTTACCCATGTTACGAAGTCGTTTTAACAACCGACTTCAGAAATTTAGATCAAATTTATTAAGACATCGGAAATGAAAATGCAACTTCAGATGCAGAAGATGGTGATGAAGCTGATGATACAGAAAGCGAGACACCGCATCCTTCTTACTCAGATGCGAATTCTGCCCTGGATATTCTTTGCCAGTACATTGTTTCATCAAATATGGAAGATAACTCATTCTGTATTCTTGAGAAGCTTGAAGCAAGTGTACTAAAAACTCGACCACCATTTGAACAATCTACACTTTTTGATTTTTTAAAAACTTAATTTGTTTAATTAAATGTATTATAAATATTTTTATTGTACTGTAAGTAACATTGTTTAATTAAATGTATTATAAATATTTTGATTGTACTTTAAGTAACATTGTATGCTGTAATGTTGTTCTTGTGTGCTGTATGATTACTTTTCTAAACACGCCAATATATTGAAAAATGTATTGACAGTCCTAAGCCTCTAAAGTGTGAAGGGAAATGTTTTTCAAATATTATTTTTCCACAAATTCTGTTTAAGGACGAGCTCTATTTAAGGACGATTTTTCGAGGTTTCTAGGAAGTCGTTAAACAGAGAGCGAACTGTAGTTCTAAAAGTGACATTTGAATTTCATATAGTTTAGGTTATTTGTTAATTTATATTTAGGATTTGCATTTTCTACTTTTGAAGGCAAAATTCAATGTAGATTGAGTGGTTTTCACATTTGAATTTTTTTATATTTTTCTTTTTTACGCGTCACAGTATGTACATAAATTTTTTCAGAGATCGAAAAGAAAACCTTAAGCAAATATCAATAATCAGTATAATTTTAGGTAATCACATTTAACAGTTTTTTTTTTCCAGATATACTGCTAATCTGAGGTGGACACAAAGATATTTTTGATGAAGTTGCACTCATGATCAAGGTTTTATTGTTCATTATTCTTCTTTTCAGATATATGTTTGACGATTTTTTTCCCGTAAATTTTGGAACTCTAAAGAAAAAAGGTTCTCAAAAGCAATATTTTATAGAAATTTTGTTATAAAAACTAATAAGTGCAAAACCTGCTACATTTTAATTGTTATTTCGTTTCAAATAAAGGCATTTCTTATGGCGTAGCTTTTAAAATATATTTCAGGTTTTTTTATAGACGTAGTTTCAGATATTGTTTTATTTCCAGATTCAAGGTCTCAGTACATAACTTTCAGTCATAATAATTTTAAAAGTTATTTTTACCTTATAAATAGAGTACATATTCTTTAATCTTTCAGAAGACATGCTTAAAATTGTTGAACGAATTTTCACGTGTGATATGCTATTTGCGCACAAAATTACGCTATTAAAAATACAAATTTTTTTAACAGTAAAGAGAAAACGACAAGAGAAGAGCAGTTGTACATATCAGTATTAAAAATTGAATCTTACTTTCTTTGTCAATTGTGAGAATAAAGTATTTAAAAAATCACGTTTACTGTAAAATTTGCGACCACTCTCTTGCTTAGAAGGTTATTATTTTATATTTCGTAAAATATTGTTTTATATGTCTTGAAAATCTTTAAGAATGATTTTTATTACTATTAGTTATGTACGTTAAAGAGAAGATGAAATAAACTTCAGTCACGTGACAAAACGTTGTATCCTTCATTAGCCCCTTAACCTACGATTTACTTTTAACAGCTCCACGGTTTGGCAAATCCATAGCTACCACTAAAATTTAATACGGATTTTTGCCTTGTTTAATCATGAAATTTCGACGATTAATTTAAACTGTATTTACTGTGAAATTTTAGTAGTAAGAAGAATTTACATTTGGCTCGATCATCGTACGCGGGCTATGCTCGTCAGTGTAAATTAAGGGGTTAATTCCACCCCCGGTTTTTTCCCTGTAGCGAACTTCAATTTGTACGAAACCTGTAAAATAATTGTTTCGATTTGAAAATTATTATTGTCGATATACGCGAGGTTGTTAAATAATTTTGATCTCTAAAAGCAATTTAACGCTTTGATTATGGGGTTGGGACATATCTCACTGCACTTCAAGTGGTTACAGAATGTTCCAAAATATTTACTGACCACGCCCACTGACGATGCCTCCTCCCCTCGACTCCATAACACATATTTCTCAGTATTGAAAAGGTGGATAAATTTCATATGGAGGGAGCGTAAAATAACTTTAATGATAACAAGTTTTATCGCATTTCTTTTAGCTATTCAAACAGGTAATTTTTCTATCACAAATATGGTTTTAATATAACTCTATAAAAGCAATCAGAGCATACAAATTGGCCTTTACGCCATAAAGAGTTTTGTTGTTTCTTCCACCTTACTTCAGTGTAAAAGTTTTGTATAGGCCATATTTTCATTTTCAAAACATTTCTTGAAGACGATCTCCAATTTGGCATCATATTTAACCGTTTCAGGGGCGTGGTATGTTTATGAAACCACTTAATTTTGATTTCCAAATAGCCACAATGGCACCAGAATTTTGGTAAAATATTTTCCATTTAATATGTATGTGAAATATAGGCTCTATCGTATTCACAAATAAATTTGTTGATAAATTCCAGTGTCATTCCTTTATTTAAACACTTAAGCATTGGAAATGCATTGTTCCTGAAAAGGTTAATAGTGTTTATACATTTTATAATAGTTTTTAATAACGCATTAAGGACTAGGGAAATACTTTTGGACTCACCTAGGTTTCATTTAAGTAATACAAATATGATTTTTAAAAAATACCAAAAGTATTTCTTTTCCATCATAACTCACGTGTACAGACCGATTTTAAATTTTAATGTATATGTTATGATATATATTTATTTACTATGCATGATGACTAAGATTCATAAGACATTTAACTATTTGAGCAGTTGATTTTGAAAGTGGGCCATGTCCATTTTTTGTTATTGCTAGATGTTCACTTTGAAAATCAACGCATTTGAAATGTAGTTGGCTACATTAAAGGTGTAGGAATAAATTTATTTATTGCGAATTGATTAAAAAGATAATATTTTTGTCAATTTGTAATAAGATTGAATTTTAACTAATAACGGCATAGCTGCCAACTTTTACGCTTTCTTCCTACCACTAAAAATTTATAGTATATATTGTCTTATTTAATCGTCGAAATCTCACGATTAAACAAGGCGAAAATTTCTGTTAAATTTTAGTGGTAGCAAAAAGCGTAAACGTTGGCAGCTATGTAACGGTGTTTTTCACAAAATAGACTTGCCTCACTTCAATAATAAACTCTTATTTTACCCATTTCCTTTTCTGATGCACATTTGGTATTTATTTATATATTTTATAAAGGTTGAAGTACCTCGATCAGCTATTTTATATATTTTAAAAATGAAATGTGCAAGTACACCCTTAAGTAGTTTGAAGCATAAAAGTTTTTTTTTCGTGTGACAGATAGCCGAAAAACAATTTAAAAAAACTACAAAATACACGTGTATCAGAAGAATTATTGCTTTATATAACTAATATTTGATGTCTAAAATACTTAAAAGATTTTTCATACAATTTTTCTGGTATGGGCATATTTTTCAACTTTTCGTTGATAATTTTTTGAAAATTCAATAATTTTTATTTATTTTTTTCCAATTTTGTACTTATTAGTAATTTCGGATATAAAAGTTTCTTCATGTGACGTATAGCAGAATTTTTTTTTTTTTAAATAACATATTACTAAAAGAATTATAAATATTTTTAAATAAGGATTACTTAATGTCAAAAAAATTCTTAAAAGATTTTTCATATAATTATTTCGATACTATTTTCAACTTTTAATTTCTAATTTTTTGAAAATTCAGTAATTCTCTTTATTTTTCCTCAGAATTTATTTTCAATTTTGTACTTTTTTTATTGTCTACAACATTATTTTTCTTAAATAACGCAACAAAATTAACCCTTTATAAGACATTTTATTTATGTTGCTAAAATGGTGAAATGATACAA
The DNA here is from genome assembly GCA_963932465.1 of Maratus speciosus. Lineage (NCBI taxonomy): Eukaryota > Metazoa > Arthropoda > Arachnida > Araneae > Salticidae > Maratus > Maratus speciosus. Next base: position 573,175,780 of record OZ010790.1, on the reverse strand, counting down.
TGTTACCAGAATTTAAGAACAAATAAATTTGAAGGTAATTAACTGCTATTCGTAAGATGCACTATAAAAGCAAAGTTTTAATGAAATATTTTTGTACCAATAAGGCATTTGGTGATCAGAGTTACTGGGATAAATACTTCTCACTGCGTTATAAAGGGTTAAAGAGAATGGGCTTAGTACAAATTTGGAATCCCCACCCCCCCTCACCTTTATTAGGTGTACGCTGTTATGATAAAATTAGCTTTAAAAGCAGAATATACATTTGGAAACTGAAAATATATTTTTTAATATTTTATTATTATTATTTATTTATTTGTATATTCTCACATTTCTCTTTAAAAAATAATTCATATCCTTATTATTTAGCCAAGCAATTTTTTAAAACAGGGGGGATAACCTAATGATAAAGCCTTTTTCACCACTCTTCGTTAACAGCACTCCCTGTTTCTTTTTCTCTGTGTCTCTGCCCCCCCCCCCCCCCCGTTCTTTCGATAAATATTTTTGTTTTCTTTTTTACCGGGAATTGTAAAAAAAGAGAAAATTGTTTCAAACAAACAGTTTAAAGCAAATCTTGCGCAAACAAGATTGATCGGAAAATAATTTTATCACCGTCAAAATATTTAACTCATTGAACATATATATTTTGACAAATATTCTTATTTTTTAGTTTATTATTTCACAGATTCTTTTTTTTTTTTTTTTTTTTTTTTTTTTTTCTGATAAGTAGTATGTACTTATATGGTAAACAGAATACATGTCTCTTGATATTTCAATTTTTTATGTATAATTTACAATGTCTCCCGATTTTCTTTTTAAAAAATGCACAATCCACACCATTCAGTTATATAACTTAAAAGAAGGTGAAATAACCTTATGATAAAGCTTTCATTCTTTTCTTTCCGATAATTCCACCCTCAGTTTCGTTTTATCTACCTTTCTGTTTCCTTTGCTAGATAAAGAGCTTTGATTTAATTTTTTTCCGAGATTTCGTAATAAGAAAAATTAGTTTAAAAGAAACAGTTGAAAGTAAATGTGACGCAAACCGGGATGATCAGAACGAAAATTTCATCACAGTCAATATATCTTACTTCTTGAACAATTTTGTCAAATATTCTTATTTTTTATAGTTTCTTTTATTCACCGATTCTCTTTTTTTTTCCCCTGATAAGTAGTATGCACTTATGTCTCTGAATATTTTAATTTAATATTTTTTATATTATTTGCAATGTCTCTCAATTTTCTTCAAAATAGACTGCGTAATCCACATCATTTAATTATGTAACTTAACACTAAAACCGCCATAACGGTCATTTTGACCGGCAAAAAATAAAAATATTTCGATTCGAACCAGAATTTTTTTAAAAAATAAGTTAAATCTGTACTCAGTGTTGCCAGATAGTCAAAAGTGAATTTCCCCAAAATTTCTGAAATTTTCCCCAAATCAGTGCTTTTTTCCGCAAAAGTCGCCAACTCAGTTTTTACTGAAAAAGGGAATTTTTAAATTTTAATTTACCACTATAAAAAATATTAAAGTAATTTTAGCTCAACATTTTTCCCCAAATCAAGCCTTTTTTTGAAAAAATTCCCCATTTACAAAAAACAAATTTTTAAACTGGGCTGAATGCATATTTTGTAGCTACATTAAAAGAATGAGAGATATATTTTGCAGTGAGAAGTTTTATTTTACGTTTGTTTTTAAAAGTATTGTCTAACAATGTCGGACTATTGTTACATTAGCTCCATAGCTTTAGATAATCTCTTATCAGTAGGGATTTGAATGAATCCGTGATGGTACGCTGTTTTAATTTTTTTTTATCATCCCTATACTGAAGTACATAATCATAATGCAAAGTATTTTCGCTGTATCAATCAATGTGCTTTTGTATATCATAAAAAAGAAAAATATCTGCTTTCCACATATTTAATTTTTTTAAAGTACAGAGAAGGAATTTTTCGTTAAAGTCCTGCAGATTTAGTCACGCGCAGGGTTAAGCTGCTTAAGACTCGTCTCATGCATCTGTAATATGTGTAAACTGTAATGTTGTAAACAACGAACACGACCACATCCAAGAATAATTATTGATATTTCCGATTTCTGGATTGTATTTTCGTTTTTCAAATCAAAATTGAGTTCCAGACAGATCCAGTTTTTCTACAGGACTAAAAGAAATTTTTACGGTAAATAGTAAAAAAAAAAAAATCCCCAAGTTTTCCCCCAAAATTTTGAAGTTCCCAAAAATTTCCCCACGAACTACTTGTCCCCAAAAAATTCCCCTAGAAGTTCAAAATTCCCCAAAATGGGGAGAAAATCCCCAATCTGGCAACACTGTCTGTACTACGGAGAATTCAATTAAATGAATAAGTTAAATAATTTCAAATAAAAATTCTGGTGTAAAATAGTTTTATAAGACTTGAGTAAAATTTCCGGCGGTTCTAGTGTTAAAAAGAAGGGGAAATAACCTTATGACAAAGCTTTTTTTTCTATTCCAATAATTCCCCTCTCAGTTTCGTTTTATCCACCTTTCTGTTTCCTTTGTTTGATAAAGAGTTTTGATTTCTTTTCTCCGAGATTTGGTAATACGAAAAATTAGTTTAAAAGAAACAGTTGAAAGCAAATCTGGCGCAAACCGGGCTGATCAGGCAGCCGTCAATAACCCAGTTTTCAGCACATTTTTCCAAAGCGTCTATAAAAACAAGTCCACAACCACGTTTTTTTTTCTCTCATCCACGTGTTTTTCCATTTCGAAAACGAAATTTCTCTCGTCTCTTGGAGTAACCTACCGTATTGGTCTTGGGATTTCTAGAGAAATTAAATAGAAAGAGGCCGGTCGTCTGCTACGCATGCGCTGATGTGTCGCAATGAAGATTGCCGCCAACTCTTAAATGCTTTTACGTGTTTGGAGAGTGAAAGTTTTACTTCCGTTTTCAGCAGACGATAGTCGCATGGCGGGGAATAGACCGTGGAATGTTAGTTTGATGTCTTCGAACTCTCTATAGACTGAGATGGCTTTCGAGAAATTTTATCCTGTGCCTTTGAATATTATTACAGACTATTCATATAGATCTATATGGTGGGCCTCATTAATATTTGTAATTGCGTTTACAGTGACCTTCTTTTACCTAAAATTTAGAAGGACTACTTTAGTGTTATGGAAAGCCCCTGGTTCCAAAGCATCTCCATTGTTTCTTGCTTTTGCTGTAACTAAAGCCGTATGCAGAAATCAAATTGTGCATCATAATGTCAGTAAGTACAATTTTTTATATATATAAGGTGAAAAAGAATATTCTAATGGACAATTACTGGAAAAAAAATAATATCAGAATTCAGATTATTAAGAGAGGAAATTTATGCTGAAAAATTACACACACACACACACACATATATATATTTAAAATGACTAACTCATTTTTTGGTCACTTTTTTTTTTCTTTTACCGTGTTTAATAAAATAATTTTTTGAGGGGAAAAAAAAGAATTAATGAAAAAGAATAATAAGTAAGTTATACTATATATCGTCGATTATTAATAAAATAATAACAGAATTCAGATTATTAAGAGAGAAATTTTACGAAAAAAAATTATACATACACACACACACACATATATATATATATATATATATATATATATATATATATATATATATATATATATATATATATATATATATATATTCAGATTATTAATTATTATTTTTTTTGTCACAATTTAATTATTATTATTATTTTTTTTTATTTTTATTTTTTTTTTTACTGTGTTAATAAAATAATTTTTTGAGAAAAAATAAAACAAAGGAATTATTGGAAAAGAATAAGAATTATAATATAATGTATGTCTTCGATTGAAAATTATTTAACAGAATATTCATATGGATGTTTATATATATATATATAAGGTGGAATGGATTAAAATAATAAGCTTTGCTTTACATTTCCCACTTTACTATAATTTGTTTTTATCAAAATATTGATTTTCGAAAAAGAAAAATGTATAGATAAGAATTAACGGACTATATTAATTAATTTAGGTTCCACTTTGATTTTTCAGAATATACAGGATGATTGACGCATTTATGCGTCATTTATAAAACTACTGTTAAGAAATTCTAAATTCTCCCCAGAAAGTTTCAATAGTTATTTTTGGTGATTATAATGATATTTAGTGAATAAAATAAAGGAACATTAGTATTAAAAATTTTCTGGTGTGAACTTGAAATTTCTGAATGAAAAACAGCTAGATTTGGCAACACTGTTTGCGGACTGCAGAGTGTTAAATATTAAATTTTAAGCGAATATTAATGCAAGAACTAAACTATTATAATATTACAGTGAATTATATTAGTTAGAACTTTTATTTTAAAAATATGTGCTTAAAAAGTTCACGTGTTTAAAAATTTCAGTCTTTAATTCTCGCTCTCGTCAATATGACGGGTTGAAGTGTTGTTGTCTATTTCTCGCACCAGTGAAATTGCCGGTCTGTAGGTTTAAAACCGGAAAAAACTTCTGAAGCTAGAAAAAATTAACTGGCATTTCCATATGAAGACTTTAAAAATTCGTGCGCGAGTTTGGCCTGCACGATATATGTTTGAGTAAATTATGGATTCAGATAAATCATGCTTTTCTTATGATAAATTGATTTTAATTGATAGTCCTCTTTTTATGCATATTTTGTGCATATTTTATGCGTATATGTATTAATTTAAATATTATTTGTAAACATTTGTAAAGTAGCGAAAATTTTAAAAATAAAGATCTTATTCGTATTAATTTGTATGGTGTAAAACAAACATTAAGGAGCAGAATCTCCTCATGATGGCTCTTCGGCAAATTTGAATTTGTTCTATAACATCTCTTTTTTTCGCCTCAAATATACAACTAATTGCTACTCTAGGTGGCAGTGGTATCACGCGTCCTCTTGATTTTTAAATAAATTTTTGGTATTAAAATCGCTCGGAATACACGAACAAAAATAATATATTTCTACTTCCTTTCCTATTAAAAAATCAAAAATCGCAGTGCTTTAAGATTTTAATTTCAGTTTTCATTACCGTAGGATATAGGATATTTTTTCAAATACACACTATGGAAAAAAAGCTTCATATCTTATATCAAAATAGTACGTATTTTTCCTTTAAAAGGCATTCAAGGATTTAAAAAAAAATAGGCAGAAAATATATAATCTTCAAATATATTTATTTAAATGCTGTGTAAACGTATATTTTATAATTCAAATGGTACGCATAGGGGAAGACGGGGTACAATGAAACATTGTAAAATCAATCAAATTTGTCATAGAGAGTTGCAGTTTATATATATGTTGTACAACTATATGTTCCAATTACTGGTGTGATTTGGATACATTCACACTTCTACAACAGTAGAAATAGAAGATTATTGCTTTTACACTATTGAAAGTAACTTTCCTTACTAAAAGTAATTTTGTTTCTTTTTCCTTGTTGTTATATGTAATAATTATTTTTTCTATACATTGTTATCTTTGGGTTGTTGTCTTCATACCTCCAAAACCAAACTAAAAAAAATAAATATTAGAAGTTTGAAAATAAATTTTTATTTAGTAACCTCAGTGCGGGGTACAATGAAACACTTGCAGACGGGGTACAATGAAACATGTTTTATTATAGTAATAAAAGTAGTAAATAGAATATATTAGAAGTAAGAGTAGGAAAACAGTAAAAAAAAGAGTTTTGTTCTAACCAGGTGAGTAAAAAATGCTCTTGTTGAAGCAATTAAAAAATAGAAAAAGAAAAAAAGCTAAGAAGGGATTGTTTTGAAAACAAACTCTGCCTGCTACAGACTCTGATAATGATCCAGATTTTTATTCCAGGCCCAGCTGGTCATCGAGGTACTAAGAATGAGATATCCAAATTATTATAGTAATAAAGTAGTAAATAGAATATATTAGAAGTAAGAGTAGGAAAACAGGTAAAAAAAAGAGTTTTGTTCTAACCAGGTGAGTAAAAAATGCTCTTGTTGAAGCAATTAAAAAATAGAAAAAGAAAAAAAACTAAGAAGGGATTGTTTTGAAAACAAACTCTGCCTGCTACAGACTCTGATAATGATCCAGATTTTTATTCCAGGCCCAGCTTGTCATCGAGGTACTAAGAATGAGATATCCACACACAACATGTATGGCACAAGCAGTATCCGTGTAAATGGAAACATAAGGAAATATATACCGTTGGAGAAATCATACATTTAAATGAAGTCAAATGTGAAGTACTTGATATAAAAAGACTCCAACCTAGTTTCAATTTTTTTTTTTTTTTTTTTTTTTAGAAACTTACATAAAAAAAAAAAAAAAAAAAAAAAACTCTGTGTTGAAACTACCACCCCATATTCCTTCAGGAGCAACTGAAATATAAGATAAATTCTAATTTTTGAGACTGACTTGAGCCAATTTAATATAAAATGAAAGGTATTTCTTAAACTAATAGAATTTTCTTATTTTTCATCTTAGACTATAATATGTTTATCAAGTTCCTTATTAATCAAGTTTTGTTTTTGTATTTATCTCATTTTTCATAAAATAAACTATACTGGGTGAAAATTGCTTCCATCATTTGGAGTGTTTCATTGTACCCCAGTATGTGTTTCATTGTACCCCGGCATACGGGGTACAATGAAACACTGTAAGACATTTATTTTTTGTTATTTTTCAAGCATAAAAATATTGTTTAGAACCTAATAAAAATTTTAATTAGATGGTGAAAATACAAGATTAAAAATATGCATTAATTATATTTTTGTGCATGCAAAATTGTGGATAGGAAAAAAAAAACTTAGTAAATTTTGTTTCATTGTACCCCGTCTTCCCCTAGTTGAGTTAATACACGATAATCATATCATAGCAGGCAATTTTCGCAGTGAATTACTGACTTATTAGAGTAAATTAATAAATTTCTTTGTCTTATTTTAGTTTTGTTGGTGTTATAATATATATTTATGTTTTATTAGAAACATACTATCATTTTCACAAATTAGGGACTGATTCTTCTTTATGGTATTGCTTTGATTTACCTATCTTTGTCATTTTCCAAAAACATACATACATACATTATATATCCTTAATACTGCTAGTCACTCAGCTTCCGAATTCCCCTCGGTTATGTTAAGCCCATGGGCGTTTGGTGCATTCTTATATTCAAAATATATCCTCGGGAAATTAATATTTTTAACCTCTTTTTTCAGTGTTCTCATCTTAAAGTGTGTCTGTGTCTTTCTTAGTTACTTAGTCACTTTATCGCTTAAACACTCAAACCTTTTCACAAAACTAGACATAGAAAATGAAGACACTAATAATAATGGGGAAAATTTAGATAATATTCTTAGAACGGCACGTATTACTAATACAAAGGCCAGTAAGTTTGTATCTCTGGTAAAAACTTTGGCAGTTACTGCCACGTTTGATTCATATAGCAAATGCTGGAAGATAGGAGAGAGGAAGAGAAAAGTGATGCGGAAAGAAAAATGGAAGAGATTATAGAATCACCCAAAATTTCGATTATTAATACGTATACCAAATTTTTGACGAACCTTCGTGAAATCCAAAATTTCGCATTAAATCATAATGACGATGAGTAGTATAGCAAAACAACTCATACTATTATTTCTTTGGAGAAAGATATTTGTAGCAATAAAAAAAAAAAAAAGCAACTGTAAATCATTGATTTTTTAATGTATTAAAACAATGACGATTAATTAAAATGAAATGACTGTGTATTTCTATTTAAATTTATGTAATTATGATTTTAAAAAAATGAAACCTCTGAATAACACCCACCTCTGAAGAGAGGTCACTTTTCACCGGTGCCACTGGTAACCGTTATTCAGAGGTTACACTGTACATTTATCTCATGAAATAAAAATACCTAGATCAAAACATAGCAAATAAATGGAACAAATAGAGCAAAAAAAATTAAACTGAACGAAAGAAACATATTGCCCTTTACTACATTTTACAGATATTGATGTTGTAATCTTTACATCTTAATCTAATTATTTACTTCAATCTTGATAACGGAAAGAGCATTTATCATGTACTTAAAATAATCCTTTGTTTACCTTGAAATTGTGGATTAATGACATCCTGTGTATTTTTGTCTTATCTCAGATCAATGTTCGCGGATTATAATTTGCTTTTAAAATTCTTTATATCCGATTATGTAAATTCAAATACTGTTTCCATATCAAGAACATTTAAAAAGCATTTACTTTAAATGCATCCTCTAACAGAATTTAGAACGATTCGTTTCATATAATATGAGGAAATATGATATGTTGGGCATATTATGTTACCAAATAAATAAATAAATAAAATTTTAGTATAAATATCAGCTAATCTATGAAATAATCATAGTTATCAATTTTTAAACTATTGAATGAACTGGAATTAATTGTTTTTAATTGTTTTTTTAAATCACTTAATTTTAATCCCTGAATGACACATTGGCACCAGAACTTCGGAATGAATTTTTTTTTTTTTTTTTAAATATATATCAGGTACGTCAAACAAAAGAAAAAAAAAAGTTATCATAATTTTTTTCAAATAAATTTGTTTGTAAATTCTGATGTCATTCAATCATTTCAGCATTTCACAAATAGAAGTACTTTGCTCCTGGAAGGATTTACCACAAAAATGTTCCACTAATCATTAATTAAAATTTAAGCATAATTTCCAAATATCAAGTTCGGGAACATGAATTTATCGAATTCTATTAAAATCGCTTTTCAAAAAAAAAAAAAAAAAGTTTCTTATATTTTGCGTTTTATTTGCTATTGTTTGTATAAATTTATTGCAGCACTCAGAGATCGCTACGGGCCGGCCCGTGGCCGGTCCCGGGCCATACATCTTCCTGAAGGCTCGGGCCGGGCCGGACCGGGCCTAGTTACTACTCTTTACGGGTCGGGCCGGGCCGGGCTCGGGAGTTACTTTTTTCCTGAAGGTTCGGGTCGGAACGGTCCTAACTTATTTTTTTCTGTACAGAGCCGGGACTGGTTTCATTCCTAGTCTTCACGGTCCAAACTTTCAGTCCTAGTTTTGACCCAGCCCATATGAAAATCATTCTCTTGGCGTGGCCTGGTCCGTAGGTCAGTAAAATAAAGCTTGGCTCAAATTTTTTTTCAAAAAATGCATACATTTTCAAATCGCCATTATTCGACAATTAAACATTAAAATTCATTCTTTTTAAACAATAGTAGATTCTACGCTTATTAAAATATAGTTAAATTAAAATGTAGTAAAACGTGTGAAAAAGAACCTGCCTATGATGGAATTTTGTTTTAAAATGAAAAACGTGTTGATCCATGCAAAATTAATATACTAATACGTAAGAAAAGAATATATAATACATTTACACTTGCTAAGAAGGGAACTTATCCATAATGCATTTTTTTTTTCTTTTCTATGCAATTCCGTCTTAGATTTTACTGTATAGCATTTTTCAGATTTTTAACACTTCAATACATGGAATATGGATTAACAATATTAATGCTAACTGAAACATTTACACACAAGAAATAGACATTCGTTAAAAAAATAAATATCGCACCATCTTGTATAAAAATGAAAATTATAAACATGCAAAAAAAAATTAAGATAAATATTTTTGGCCGGAACTCCTCCTACGAGACAAATTTTTAACCAAATCAACGTAAAAATATTTCAATTTTCGTAAAATATTTCAATGTTTTGTCGAAATTCACTCAGGCCGAACTTTTAGGTGTTATATCGGGCTGGACGGGCCGGGCCAATAAATTTTCTTCTACGGGCCGGGCCGAATTTTTTTTCTATGAGTCGGGCCAGGCCCGGGCCTGGAAATGTCAGCCCGTGCAGACCTCTAGCAGCTCTTTCGTATTTTAGAAAAAATAATAATTGATCTTCTCTTTGTGCTCTAAATAATTAATATTATCGGAATTTTTATTTACCAGAAAAAACAATAATTCTATAATTTTAATAAAAAATGCTTTTTTAAATATCCTAAGCAAGTTTAGTAGAAATTATCACTTAAACTTAATTTTTTACCAACACAAGTTAAACTTTTATGAATCAATTAATAAACGTGACGTTTAACCCTTTAGAGCGCAGTTTTGCGTATATGCAAACAACAGTGTTTTGAATTTAATAGAGATTTTTTTTTATTCGTATATATCTAATTCACACCAGAAAATTGAAATAGCAATATTTGCTTTAATTAATAACAGACATTACGTATTTAAATAAAGCAAAGTTAACCATTGAAATTTTCTGGTGTAAAGTCAGATTCTCTGAACTACGTAATTTCTAGAACGTATTCTATTATGGGAATTAAACGGTTAAAGGTTAAGTTTTATAAAATAAATAATTGTATAAAGCAAAGTATTTGGAGACATATTTATTACAATATTTACTAATTTGCATTATTTTAGCGTAAAACAGCCACACGACAGTAGTTTTTACTTGTATTGCATATGTGCAAGAGAAGAAAAGGTTGACGTATTATATGAAAAATGTATCTCTGATTTTTTTCATTATTTTTCCTGTGTAATAAACCTTTCAGAGAATCATATATATATTTTTTTCGAAACAAAATAATAAATCGCGCAGTTAAGGGTTAAAAAAGATGTTCATCTTTGTCTATTATATCATTGTCATCTTGCAATTCAAGTAAATAATTTTTCCGGATATAAAAATGATATTTTTTACTGATGATTCTTCGGCTATAATTACTGATATCAAACTTTATTGAAAAGACGTCTGCGGAAATTTACATTACCCCATTCCATGTTTGAGGCTGTTATATTGGCTTAAATCACAAATTTTGAAAATTGCCATTAAATGCATGGAAGGTATCTAAGGTACGGCGTCTACATCAATCTATTAAGAGGGGAGATCGCCTTTTAACTTTTAAAAATGTCAAAAATTTTATTTGATCTATTATTAACATTAGAATGACTGCAAATTTTACTCAAGTGTTATAAAAATATTTCACACCAGAATTTTTATTTGAATCTATTTAACTTATTTATTTAACTTATTTCTCGATGATACGCACTCGTATTTAACTTATTTGTGAAAGACATTTCTGGTTCGAACCGAAATATTCTTATTTGGTAGCGGTAAAATTACCATTATGGTCGTCCTACACCAGGGTTGGTGATATAGTCACGTGCCATGTTTTAAAAAAATATTTACATGACCTTGACGGCCAATTAAAAAACAAATAGTGGATTAAAAAATAAAAACTACTTTGGAATTACTTATTAAGATTTTTTCTAAACTGGATAACATACATGATGTAAGTATTATATTGTAATAATTATAGATACAATTTTAGAAAAAAAAAATAATGTGATTAATTTGGGTTGTATCTTGGATGCAAAATAATTAATTTGCTCATGCTCAGTTAATATTAACAGAATGCAAACTAAAATGGATTTATCTAGCAACTGCACTCTATTTAATTTTTTATAATATGCATTTGCGAAATTAATGACTCACATTTAGGAAAAATTATTAAAATGGAAAAAAGGCAATTTATTTTAATAGTTCTGAAATTAATTTCCAAGTTACCACAATGCACCATCGGTATTTTTATTAATATATAATAAACTTTCCCTTTTGATGGTTTTAGAATGTTTTCTTTTTTTTTGATAAATTTTCGAAACCATATTGAATAAGATTAAAATTCTCTAATTTCCAATTAATCGAATTTAGAATCGAGTCAAATCGTCTAAGTTCGTATATTTTGTATAAAATCACTGTCTTCTAATTTAGAAATATAATCAACGCCGCGCCACGCCAAAATTGTTCTTTCGTGTGCCAAAAGTGGCACACGTGCGATAGGTTCGCCAACCCTCTCCTACACTGTTAAAAATCTGTAGTTTTTGCTGCATAGTCACTCTACCACTTTTATAGAAAAACGATTATTTGACTATAATATGGGACATTCTCATTGGTGATAATTAGGGATTGACCGAATACCGAATAGTTGATTCGGTATTCGGTGGTTCGACATGTAAACCGAATATTCGGCTTCGGCCGAATACTTAAAAGTATTCGGCCGAATAAGTCGAAGAATTCTCTTTTACTTAGCAGTAGAATAGGCTAAACAATGAGTTTCAATATTATGTGCATGAATTCAAAGTTCAGCTGCACTACAAAAAACAAGTCAAAAGCCATTTTTAATTAAAAAAAAAACTTTTTCCTTTCTAAAATAGTCTACATAGGTGTGAAATCGAAACAACTCTCCGCAACAGACAAAAAAAAAAAAAAAAAATAAGGTTACTTACTTTTTCCCTTATCATTTAATTTTATTTACTTCTACATTATTTTTTTTAATTAAAATTTATTTAATGTGTATTTTCTTTAATATACACATCAAATAAGTATATCAGAGTTTATATCTATATATCTAAGATGTATATTAAAGAAAATACACACATCAAATAAGTATACCCCTATGCCTATCCTATAGCTTTTATAACCATTATATCAAAATCGCTCAAATTTCTTTTCTTCATCACCACAATGTTAAAATAATAATCAAAATATAAATATTCTATCAATAATTTGACAGAAAATAGTTAAATGTACAAATTGATATGATACCTTTTGTATTTTGAAAACATTCCTATTCAATATGTTTATAATTAGACAATCAGTAAATCAGCTTAATGACAACATTGTTTCTTTGTATTTGAATGAACTTTTGTTTTTCTGACAATCCTTATACTTAATAATATCCTGTATAGTTTAATACTTTCATAGGTTATTTTTGGGTATTGACTAGTGATAAATAATAAAAAATAAGTGATGGGCTAATGAATTTGTGAGTAGAAAAGAAGTCATTAAATTTTTTTGTGTAATTAGATTTAAGAATAAAAATGTAACTGAATTAAATTATTGAGAATTTAATTTCAATTAAAGCTTATTAAAACAGCTAATATATGCAAAAATGTGTATTGTAAATTTTTAAGTATTCGGTTGCCGAATACCGAATATTCGGTGTACACTTTAACCGAAGCTTCGGTATTCGGTATTCGGCAAAATTGCTGCATCGGTCAATCCCTAGTGATAATAGAGATATTCTATAAAAGCGGCAGAGTGACTATGCAGCTGAAGCTGCAGATTTTCAGCAGTGTAGTGTTAAAAAATAACATGTTACCAAACTTAAAAATAAATAAATAAATAAAAAATGACGATATTCCCATTAGAACCGATTTTATGATAAAATATGTTGAGCTATACCTATCTAAATCAAAGTAAATTTTAATTTTAAAGTCATTTTTCTCAAAACTGATATTTTTCACACTGCGCGCATCCTATTTTCAAAACTAAGTTACATAGAAACTTAATAATTTGCATTATATTGTATTTTATATTTTTGTATAACCTCTACCTATTTTTGAGTAAGTTCCTTTAATATATTTATTTAATTAATTTTTATTGAAATTTTGTATTTTATCGTTTAATTGAACGAAAAAATATTTTCATTTGAAACTCGATTATTATTTTAGATTGAAGTTAAAGGAGAAAATTTTAAGAATATACATATCGCTCACCTGCAAGAAAAGTAATACATCTCACAAAATTTCCTTTTGCGTTTTATTCCACTAATATAAGTCTGTCATAGGCGTGTCTTGCTACACAATCGGTTTCATAAGTGTAGTTATACGGGAAATCCCTTTATTACGCTATATGTCCATTCGTGACCACAGAAGAGGGGTCGATTGTGTGGGAAGGTAAAATTACCCAACCCTCCAAACCTCACCCTGCGCCTTCATTCTTAAGGGTTTTATGCTTTTATGCACGTTTTTAGGTGCGTTCGTAATTATATAAATACGTAGCACCTATAGTCGTCGTTCAGTCCGTCCGTCCGTCCGTCCGTTCGCATATAACAGAGCAAAAACTACCCAACCGAATGGTCTGAAATTTTAAATATATGATTGTTGCAAAATGTTGTCGAGCCATTTCAAATTTTATGAAAATCGGATCTATAGTTTAATTACAGGGGCAATCAAAAGTTTTTCTTTACATTACGGCCAATGGAAAAAATTATTGCAAGTGCATTTTAATGATGTTACAGCCTTCCGAATGGTCTGAAATTTTAAATATATAATTGTTGCAAAAATTTTGTCGGGCCATTTCAAATGTTATGAAAATCGGATGTAGAGTTTAATTACAGGGACAGTCAAAAGTGTTCCGTTACATTACGGGGAATGGGAAAATTTTTTTGCAAGTGCATTTAAATGATGTTACAGACTATGCATTATGAAATGCAAAAAAATATACATTAAGTACAATATGGGGTAAAAAAAATAATTATAAAACTAGTTATACTACGAACGCACCTCATTTTCCACGTTTGACGAGCAATTTCCAACTTGTTATTCCTGCGAAGTTCTGCAATTTCACCTTATAGTAAAATTATGCAAATTTTCCCCCTTTTGCCCCTCCTTTGAAATTTACTTTTGTCGAGATGTGTCATTTTTCTTGTGGGTGAGTGATATGTAATATTAAGTGGATATATCGAATATAATTTTTATAACCCTGTACGCAACACATATATGTCAAATCACCTTTTTGAAAATCCTTAATTAGTATGTCCTAATTAAACTAAATTCTGATCACTAACGTGAAAAAAATGAAAGATGTTATTTTAAGATCATTGCATCATAGATCGTGCAGTTTCAGAATATTTTTATTTATTTTCTTTGGAATTGACTTTGGTGGCGTCGAAAGATGTAAACAGTCTAATAAAACTAATTTTGCTGTTTTTAAAGTTTTAATCTTACACCTTTTAGCAATTAAAAATAGTATATTATCACAAGGTGTTAACTTGTTATATATCTAAATATGTTTACTAAAATATTTTTAGTTACTCAAGCATGCGCATGAGAAAATAAAGTTTCCTTCAATTTAAATATAAAAATTCTGCCTCATAACAAAAGAAATCATAAATCTTATAAATTTGTATTATGATTTGAATTATTTACATTTTTATTGCGTTCATATTAAATTCTATACTTTTAGCTTTTTTATCCTATGATACGCTTCATATATTTTATTCGCACAAAGTTATCCAATAAAAAAGAATCTAATATTTTTTTAAGTATGAAGATGTTGAAAAAGAAATCATGACATTTATATGCAAATTAAAAGGCGGTTTTCACCCACAAAACTGCTTTCAAAAATTGAAAGCCGTCATGCTGTCAGGATAAAGAATGCTAACCTCTTTTGAATGAAATTCGTTAGATAAAAGAAGGGAGTCGCATGTTTTCGGGATTGCCTTTTAAACATAGTTTATATTCTTGCGTTCTATTTTTTTTTTTTTTTTTTTTTTTTTTTTTTTTTTTTTTTTATTTAACTTTCTATTCTAAATAATCTTTGCTGAGAATCTATATTATAAAGAAAATCATATCCGTTTGTAACGCTGACGTCATATTAACAGTGACAAAACCTGATGAATAAATTTCACTTGTACTGCATTGTTATTATAACTATAATTGTTTTGTTTGTTTGTTTTTTTAACTTTTCACCTCACACTTTTAACTTTTCATCGCACTTTTCATTTTTTTTTTTTTTAACTTTACATCACACGATTGAAGAGCTTAATGGAAGAACATATGTTACATTTTCTCAAAAATTGTTTTATTTTATGGATAAAAGAGGTATATCATAAAACTAAATTACTAAAATTCTGCTTAGTATTGAAGATATGAGGTAGAATCTTTTAATATGTAATATTTTTATATTTAATAATTTAAAGGGAGAAAATATTTTATAAAATTTTATAATTAAAGGTTAATATTCTTTTCCAGGAGCATTTAGTATCACTTATTAAAATTCAAATATATGCTACAAAGAAACAATTAAATAAATAACTAAATTACAACAAAACACTTTCACTTCAATTTTCTCGAATTCTAATGTATGTTACATAACATTTTCTTCCACTCAGGTCTTCAATTTCCATTTTTACGCCGTCGAATAGGACTAAAAAATGTTCTTTCAAATGCAATTTTTCATAAAACTGTATCTCAATTTACTGATTTCTTATGGTTTTTTAAAATAATTTTCAAGGACTTCGAAATATTAACTCGTTTACTTTTAAAACAAGATAAATAATGCTCAGCCTTTATTTCCGAGTAATATTCTATAACAAAATTAAGAAGTCATCAATAAATAAATAATGTAATATAAATAAAAGATAAATTTAGTAGACATGAAATCGAACTATGCGCTTAAACTACTGAAATTATCAGAATCAAAAAGACTGTTGTAAAGTAGTGAAATCTTTGGCGATTTTTTGGGGCTATTAACTTCTGACATACAGCCAATATGAAAGTATAGCTTTTAAGGAATTTCAAAACTTTATTTGAAAACATTACTGATAAGGGCAGGGTGGATTTTCTAGTAAGGCTAAAAGTTGGACTAACTACTCATAACTTATTTTACTATTTTATCTATTACTATCAAAACCCGTGGCTTTTCTCGCGTAATAGTTGAAATATGCCAAGTGATATTCGTATGTCTAATTTTTATTAGAAGAAATTATACTTTTAGGGATAGTTCAAAAATTACTAATTAGGCCACAGTTTGACTTAACTTCATTATTACACTGCATTAGGCAGAAATGAGACTTAAATGAATAAGACAAAATAAAACTAATTATAAATAAATGATAATTTGAAAAAAGTATATTGAAGCTTTTATGCTCATTTCATACGCTTATTTCAGTATTCATTTGAAATTTTGAATTTTTTAGAAACCGTTCGGAGTACGCAATTACACCTTAAAATTAACTATCATGCCTAATTCCAAGCTTCTTGCCTAATGATCTACCACCTCTCTGGTGGTAGTGGTACTAACATAAAATGCTTATCTTGAAACAGGGACTGTCACCATTAATTTTTCAATATTAAGTTTGAAATCAGTTTGTTATTTTCTAATATTCCATAGAAAACGTAATTTAGAAAATTTTTAAAGGCTTTTTTAGAACGTTTGTTGTTCATGCCAAACCCAGGTCGTAGTGGCAACGGCATAAAATATAGTCTGTGTCAAATGTAATGTTCTTACAATAGAAATATAGAGGTATTTCCGAATTGAAAAATCCCCCCCACAACGCCAAGAAAGCTGAAAAGATGCAAAGGCAAAAAAAATCATCCTTTTAAAAATATGTTTGTTTTGTGTAATCAATAATGCTTTTGGAACAAGGTAAAGTAATTCATCTATTACTCATTCTAAACTGTATTACTACTAATCGATGTATTAAATGAATTTTATAACAAGTTATTTTAATGGTACTTATAAGTACCGTCAGTAGATAAAGGGATAAAGAAGCAAACAACATTTTTCTAAACATTTTTTTAAATGTTGTTGTTGATTAATGTTGTTTGTTCATTTAAAACTTAATTGAGAATGATATTAAAAGACTCATGATGTCAATAGCAAGTATCTTGAATTACAAATAATAAGATAGATGGTATAAAAATATACAATGAGATTATTCAGAATAACTGAAAGAATTGTTTTTTATCACTTTTCTTTGTAATATTTCCTTTTAATCTGGTTCCCTGTTAGTAAAACAATTCAGCTTATAATTTTTATACTTAAACTGTTGGGCGTTAAATTACTTTATATTTAAACGAGGATAAAAATTGTGATAATTGTGAATCCATGACAGGCATTTGAAATCAGCTGTATGTTTGGATGAATAATAAAATCTTTATAAGGGGTAAGTTGGAAAATAAAAATAAACGAGATTACGTCACTAAACTTTTTAAGACCTTTAATTTGGTCATGTGTCTAATTTTTTTTTTTAAGCCAAATCACCGCAAATAATATGGCTAAAATTCATAATAAGGCCTTCTTTCTCCGTTATTTTTCTCCTTGCATTTTTTAAGCATGTTATTTTTATTCGCTAATTCTTAAGACTTTTCTCAAGCTATCCTATTAATAGTGGAGTCGGAAAACAAAAAAAAATTCATTAGGATTCTGCACTTTTTGAACGCAATGTAATGCCATTTTACATTCTTGTAGATGAAAAATAAGAGAACAATTTAGCAAGGAAAAACGTTCAAAATTTCCCTTAGAATTCAATATGGTGGCTATTTTTCAAAATGGCGTCCTAACGCAAAACTTTACCATTTCATATCGTGGTTGTTGCCCTTTTCATATTTTTTTATTCGTAAAAAACGATTACAACAGTATAAAAACATCAGGCATCAAAATTAAGCGAAATATTATAATTTTATTGCATAATTACACTTAATTGTAATGCGAAATTACAGAAACCTTAAAAATTATTAAATGAAATAGAAATAATAAATGCCTTTTGTTTTATTTTGGATTTCGAAATTATCCCCTGCAGTTTGTGTTAGTGTTAATGTGATAGTAATGTATTTATACGATCAACATCC
The DNA here is from genome assembly GCA_963932465.1 of Maratus speciosus. NCBI lineage: Eukaryota > Metazoa > Arthropoda > Arachnida > Araneae > Salticidae > Maratus > Maratus speciosus. Next base: position 573,157,361 of record OZ010790.1, on the reverse strand, counting down.
CTGTTTGCATAGAAGTTCTGTGCTATCTTACCATGCGTTTGGCTGTACTGACTATTGTAAAGTTACCTCTCCACCTTGCTTTGTTCAGATTTAATAATTTTTCCTCGGATGTATGACGCCAATTCTGCAAACGCGATTTTCTGAAACATTAAATTGCTTTATTACATGTCAGCTCTTGACTTCAACGAGGTCATTTACTTCTTAATAGCCTGGTTGTGATATTTTACTTATTGGGTGATGAAGTTCTAGGAATAAGTGCTGACAGTGTTGTTGCATTTCGAATGCCATCACCTGGTGCAACAGTTGATTCCATAGTTTCCCACAACTACACAAGCAACATATATCAGCAAATGCAGTAACAGGGGCTTCAATGGGTACAGATGATTTAGCTATATTTTGTATCTACCTGTACTAGGAGTGGATGCCTGAGGTTACAGAATATATTTAGCAGAATTTTTCACGACCACTGGTGGATTCTTTTAAGCTAATTTGAACTATAATTTAGTAAGCATCATTTGTGTCACTTTGACTCCCGGTTAATGAGTATATAGTTTAACTATTCTCCTTCATGCAGACTTTTAAAATTTGTGATTCATAAGCAGTGTTGTAGTCGTAAAAGACCAGAAGTTATACGCTATAAGCAGAGAGTATACGGTAAAGCCATGAAAGTTCATGGCTAGAGTATTACGCTATCGTTTTATTTGAGGAACAGAGGATGATTATACGGGGCTTCTTTAAAAAAATCCAGAAGGCGTATACCGCTGTATACCCTCCGCTACATCCCTGTTCATAAGAGTAATTTCTCACTCAAACGATTGTGGTTTTCAGATTGGTGGAACTTTTGTTAAATAATAATTTACTAAAATGAGGGGTTGTTAATTTTTTGCATTTCCTTAACATGGGTATAAAAGCCAGTCAATAAAAAACATGACCAACGGATAGCAGTGATAAAATACTTTTGCTTATTTTGTTTAAAAAATACAAAGAGTAAATGAAATGGAATCGTTTAAAAGTATATACAGATTATATACACTCGGTATTAATGTAGATAAGAGGTATTTTAAATAACTTCTTTACATAGTTAACTAGTAAAGACATTTCTGTAAATATAAAAAAATAATGGAAATATATCTTCGTCTTCCGCAAGTCTTATTCCAAACAAATGTTTATCTAAACCTATAAAACTTAATACCTAATGCTAATTCTAACTCAGCATCTGGATCATCAAGTAATTCGTTTCGTGTTGTATCACCAGGAAATAGCACACCAGGTAAGAGCTGCTCTCATCCGATGATTCAATATTTTGATTTTAAATCCGATAAATTAAAAAAAAAAGCAGAAGCAAATAATAAAACCTACTCCTTCAAATTCTCAAAGCAGTATTTTAAACAAAGCTTCTTCACCAGCTACCCAAAGCAGTGTTTCAGGATGTCTTTTGTCTCAAGATGTTACAACTCAGATTTCGCCTCTAGTGTGATTTCTGCTGCTGACGCTGTCATAAATAACCGCCCTCGTTCTTTGTAAAGAAACTATATGTTCTACCATATATGTAAAATGCGAATGGAAATTTCGCTGCGCCTGCTTATAACTTGAGTTCTGGTGAATGAATTTTGATGGGACTTTCACTGTTAATTAGATAACTTTTCAGAGAAGGTTTTAGTATATTTCATATCGTTCTACGTTGCTTATTTAGAGAATTATGGGGAACGTTCTATAATCAGGTGAAACCGATTATGAAAGATTAGCCTTTTGAGAAAGTTCTACTGAACGGGTTGTGTTGTGCTGTTTATTACGGTCGATTACCTACACTAGGGATATAGGGGGATGCCCTCCATGGAGGTCTTTCTAAGGGATCCTAACCCGTATTTTCGCAAGGTTCGCAGAAAACTTAAAAGGATTAGGCCGACGGGCGCAATTGGGATCAAACCCCAGCACCTCCCGTCTACAAGCTTTGAGAGCAGAACCTCTCAACCACTGATGAGGCACTTCTACTGAACGAATTTTGATGCGGCTTGCACTGTTAGTTCGATAATTTTTCATGGATAGTTTTAGTATATTACATATCGTTCTGTCGTTCTTTACCAAATCCTACTGTAAAAGATTATTTAAAAGTGTTGGTCCTTAACAGCCCAAGTTTTGTCTGACACATTAGAAGCTGCAATAGAGCAATGGAATTCGTATCGTTTTCAACAATTCCATATAAAAGAACAAATTGTTTTAAAACACACAAAATTAGACTCGCCTATATATTTCGTCCGATTTAAAGTTCTTTTGACTTTTGTTTTTTTTTTAACCTAAACGTTTTTTTAGGTGAAAATACAAGAGTTTTGGTCAGAGGCCAACATGTGCCACACGCATAATTAATTAATAGTTATGCATATTTAATAAACACGTATAATTAATTAATAATTATGTATATTTCTGTGTGTATCAATTACTTAAAAAAATTGTTTGGCCATTTTCCTTTTCGCTTTCGTTTTCGGCCGAAAATAGGAAGATTACCAAAATTCGGTTTTTATTTCGGTCTCAAAAACCTGTTTCGGTCGAACCTTAATATTTATGCACCACTTCAAACTATAAATTGGAAGAAAATTCATTTACGACAAGAACAAACTGATAAGGTGAATAGCAATTTTACGAATTCCAATTTTATTCTTATAGTGCCAGTGGAACCATAATGTTCTTTTCTGTCCACCGTAGATTATCCAGTTTCGTCTTATTTCTTATAATTATTACTTATAAATCGACAGCTGCTGAACCAATTATAGTGTTCAGACGCACGAGGAACATAATTTAGAAGAACGTTATTTGATGCCATTCAAAATGAAATTCGAGACAGGGAAGATATAGTAGAAGTGAGCTTAATAATTATACAAGGGAAGAAGTGACAAAAAATATAAAAATAAGTTTAATCAGTATATCAATCATGCATTTAAATATTGTTATTTCTTGTCTACCAATGATGAATTGTATATTAAATATTCAACTAATGTTCACTTACAGTAGGAAGCACGTGAAACCGCTCCCATTAAAATTGAGGAACAAATGTATTTGTGATTCGCAGAGAAAAGAAAAAATTGACATGCGAAAAAAGACAAAATTTTGATGATGAACTGTTATTTGTGACAACCCAGATTTATGGCAATCATAGCTTGCTGTATTGCTTCGGGAGGGTTATAAAATTTTTCAATCTCGTTTTGTACTTGTTCTTTTTTTTCCATGCTGCATATAGATGTTTTTATATTTGATTCTTTAAAGTCAGAATTATCTCGTTTTTGCTTTTTTAACCCTTTATGCCCCGATAGTACATTAAAATACCATTAAAATAACTTGTTATAAAATTAATTTAATGCATCGATTAGTAGTAATACTGTTTAGAATGAGTTAGAGATACTTTACTTTATCTCATTCTAAAGGCATTATTGGTTGCACAAAACAAAAATATATTGTTAAGTCTGTTCTCAAATCCAAAGGGTCAACTTTATGACATAAGTTTTAATTTATTTTTGTTTGGTAATGCATGAAAATAGCAGGTGTTGTTGTTCAGAAACTATGTAATCGAACTGTGTTTTCCGTTTTTTTTGCAAACGCAATAGATCTTTCAAAAAATAGTGTCAAAGTGGGCGTTTTGAACCGAATTTCCGCGCGAAAGAAGAATAACCACTCAATGAAGTGTGAAGGAAGTCCTTGACACGTGATCAAAATCGCTTATAACTCAATAGGTAATTTATTGATCAAAAAATGGAGAACACAGTTCGATTTTAAATCGCTTCCATGGCCAGGCCTTCCAATTTTATATCTTTCCGTTAAAAAATGAATTTGTAAATGTGTCAAAACTTTTGCGCTTGTTCAGCAGAGCAGTTAAGAACAGCCTTAAAAGGATGATTTCTTTTTCATTTGCATCTTTTCAGCTTTCTTGACGTTGAAATATCATGGGAGAAAAGTTTCAGTTAGGAAATATTTTTATATTTCTATTCTAAGAATATTATATTTGTACATTTTCTAATTCTATATAATAGTAAAAAAAAAAAAAAAAAAAAAAAATACTTTAAATAAAAGATTTGAGTAGAGTTATAAATATTGTACAAAATCCCTATAAATTCAAATTTAATTAATTAATTTTAATTGGAAAAATCCTTCAAAAAACTTAGTAAATGATTGTGTAAATCTTCTAATGTAGTTTCAAAAATTCACGAAAATTGATTTAGAAGATATAATTTTCATGAATTCATAATTTGGGATATAAAGTTCATAAAGATACAAGTAAATGTAAATACATTGCTTAAAGCTGCGTCAAACATAATAAAATCATTGAAAAACACATTAATGTCCTTTTAAAAACCAAAACATTTTCAACCGAAACTTACTTGGCCTTCATCAGTGAAAACCTAATAGCTGTTGTCTAATTGCGTCTTCTAGCTTTGCCCGGAACAGACCATTCTACTTCAAGGGTGGTATGGAATATAAGGTGGAATGGAAAATGTTATTTAATATTTCACAAAACTAGTACTGGTTTATCAATCATGTATTAATTCTCTAACATGATGCAGTCTGGAAAGAATTAATACATGATTGATAAACCTGTACTTGTTCCGTGAAATATTGAATAACATTTTTCATTGCACCTTATATTCCATACCACCCTTGAAGTAAAATGGTCTGTTCCGGGCAAAGCTAGAAGACGCAACAGCTATTAGTTTTTCACTGATGAAGGCCGAGTAAGTTTCGGTTGAAAATGTTGTTTTTAAAAGGACTTTAATGTGTTTTGGAATGATTTTATTATGTTTGACGCACCTTTAAGCAATGTATTTACATTTATTTGTATCTTTATGAATTTTAATTATTAATCAAGGTGAATTTTGCACTGAAATTTTAACTTTTTAATGTGATATAAAGGGTTAATCTGGTTCTCATAACTTACTTTAAAAATTTGTCTAAATAAATGTAAGTAATATTCCTGTATTATTTGTTATTAACTGAATTTTATTACTTGATTTTCTATATTTAGATGTTAAATTTATTGAAATCGAAGCTTACTTTTGTAATTTTTTATGTTTCTTTAATTTTCAATTGTTTTTGTATGCTAATGTGCTGAAACTGTCGTTATTGAAATTGATCGCAATTACGAAACCACGGAGAAATTTCGTTATTGAAATTTATCGTAATTACGAAACTACGAGGAAATTTATTACTGAAATTGATCGTTATTACGAAACTATGTGTAAATTTCGTTATTGAAATTGATCGCAATTACGAAACTACGTGGAAATTTTGTTATTGAAATTGATCGTAATTACGAAACTACGGGGAAATTTGTTACTGAAATTGATCGTTATTACGAAACTATGTGTAAATTTCGTTAGTGAAATTGATCGTAATTACGAAACTACGAGGAAATTTTGTTTTTGAATATCGCTTTCAAAACAACATTAACTTTTTAAAAGTTCCGACAAATTATTTTAGTATTGGAAGTAACGCCATATTGGTTTATATCGGATTTTCAGATTGGCGATCATTTTCAGAAATGGCATTTTGGCGCGTTTTGGGTGAAACATCGCCAAATCAATTCTGCAGACCACAAACACATGCATTGGATTAAATATTCGACTAATGTTCACGTACAGTAGGAGCATATGAAACCGCTTCCATTAAAATTGATGGAATATAATCACAGAGACAAGAATTTTTTGTATCACTCTATATCAGTCATTTAAGGATTAATAACACATTGTAAAAAAAAACGGACTAAAATACGGAAATACTACTGGCAATCTAGACGCCAGTACTATTTCCGTATTTTAACTGAACTTTTTTCCGGTAAATTGCAAAAAAAATTCCGTTTTTTTTTAATTTAACGGAAATTTTTCTGTAATTTACCGGGAAAAAGTTCCGTTAAAATACGGAAATAGTACCGGCATCTAGATTTCCAATAATATTTGCGTATTTTAGTCCGGTTTTTTTTTCCAGTATAACTTCAATTTGTGAGCTGTGAAGAGTCAGGGGTGAGTTAGAAAAGGCCGTAGTACTTATCATAAATTGGATATCGCAGTTACCGAATAAAAAAAATATATATATCTTAATAATCCAGTTTCTTATCAAATCCCCCCCCCCCCAAAAAAAAAAAAAAAAAAAAAATCAAATTCTGTCATAGTTTAAACTTTCTACTTCATTGCCATTATATACAAGCCTGCAACATCATTTCATTTAATGTTCAAAAAAATTTAAATACAATGTCACTTTATACAATTAATCATCTACTTTTAAATAAGAGATCTTTTCATTTGTTTCGCTTATGTGTATATAAATGCTTGAGCATGTGTATATTTATGCAAAAACACGGAATTTAATTTTAATATAATTGCTTGAAAAGTACGTTTTTTCTGATGATATCGAAAAATAAATAAGTAATAAATAAATGAATCTATGCACAGCTTATATTGACATTATGACTGAAATGTTGTTTTCAGGATAAATGATATTTATACATTTCCACTAAATAAGTGAAAATAAAGAGTTTGTTTTAAAAATTCATTTATTATACAATGCTGCAGATCTGTACAAAATATTGAGAAAAAAATTGTTTTTGATTATAAAGTCATCCATTTCTAAATAAAAATGATTTTTTCAAAATGCGTTTCATTGTCAGTATCTTCAAAAAAAAAATTTTTAAACCAGAAAAAAGTTATACAGTCGGACCTCTATTTAACGAACCTCTATTTTGCGAATTTCTCTATTTTGCGAACTTTTCCTTGGAACCAAGAACATTTTGCGAATTTCTTCGTAAAATAACCTCCAAATAGCGAAGTGCATTCTCCATTTAACGAAGTTTTTCTTGTGATCTAATATTTTTTCTCCCCATTTTTCAAAATATTTCTGGACATTTCAAACGTATTCCTTCTTTAAACACATTTTATGATGTTCAATGGCCTTAAACTAGTCTTACCAGGTACCTTCTTTGTCAGCAGTGAAAATTTGATAAGTACGGCGGACGAAGACGATAATCCCTTAGAGTAACTTAAAAAAATATTGATACAGATGAAAAAAAAGAAGAAATTAACCATGATGTGCTGATTGATGATTGTATTTCACTTAATTCTGAAATTGAGACCTCGGAAACACTATCCGAATTGGATATTTTCGACAGTGTGAAAATAAAAGTAATACAGCAATGAATTGCGATGAAGACGAATATGATGATGATGGAAATGATCATGATGCAGGAATTAACAAAATTTCGTATGATGAAATGCTAAAATCATTTGAAACAATCCGACACGGATTATAGTTAGAAGAAAATACGCATGAAGGGATTTTTGATGCATTGCAAAGATGCGAGACGTATTATGGGAGAAAGCACTTTTTAAAAGAAAAACTCAGACAAAATTAACACAGTTTTTCAGAAAGTATGGTTAAAATTATTTATTATTATAATAATAAATATGATAAGGTCATTAAAATTCATTAATTTTAATGTAGAACTATTTACTTTAAACAGAAAATATAGTGTGTTCCCGGACAATGTTTTGTACCTTGCAGATTTCAAAGATTTAAACACATAGAAAAAATGAATTGATGATGGATATTGGTGGGTAAAATAAATAAAACAAATCGATATAATTTATTTAAAAAAAATGTGATTAATTACTTTAAGTAAAAATATTTAGTGTTTATGAATTTTAAAAAATTTTAATGTAGTTTAAAGTATTTTAAAAGGTGAATCTCTATTTAACGAATTTTCCATATAACGAACTTTTTTCCGGGATTTAGCAACTTCGTTAAATAGAGGTTCGACTTACTTGTAATTCCAAATGAAACTTCAAACACAACGTGTAATTACGTTCAAAACTTGATTAACCGAAAAAAAGTAATGTTTCCTTTCCAAAAGAGAGGCAGTGTAGTTTTCAATGTTTAATGAACTGCATACTACGAAAAAATTTTCAACTTTTGTGTAGAGTAAAAGGAATAAAAATGACCATAAACACTGTGCGGTCGATTTAAGTTCATAGATAGGTTTCACGCTGGTCGGAATTAATTTTCGTCCAACAAAGCTTTAGTGGCTGTGAGCAGAGCTAGTGAAATACTCTATACTGTATATTCCTTACTCTATAGTCCTGGTCTAGACATACGACTGCAATGGGTTGAAATTCTAACGTCACACATATACTGTTTCCTTAGTTCAAACGTGGTCCATTCTTTAACTTAACACTTTTGCAACTCTGTTTTTCGTTTCCGATAACACAATACAGGTATCCCTCGACTTATGTAATGCTCGACTTACGTAAATTCGCACTTACGTAAGAAATTTCGAAAATTACATTTATGAACATACTAGCGCGAACATACTAGCGATCTACTATTTGCATACTTTTGATAATTGTTTTATAAATAAAATATGCAGATAAAAACCACAACAAAAATATAGTTTTATATATTAGATATAGTTATACTTTTATCGGGATATACAATCAAATCTTTAACAAAATAAACACAAATCTGATTAAAATGAGCCAAAAAAACCTTTGTTTAGCCGTTACAATTTTGTTAGCTGAATTCAAACCATAACGAAAACTAATTTTAAAGTTTCGGTGTAGAGGAAAACTAGTGTACTTTTTCCTCCAGCTTCAGAGCTGTTCGTTTGATTTAGATTCAAAATTGATATAAATTATTTCACCAATGTTAAATTTATGAATCCCATATTCCACAAGATACTTTTTACTTGAAAAGGGTTCTTTCAGTTTGTTTTTATATTTTTTCATACTTTTATAGTTTATATCCAAGTAAATACTGCTGCATGCTACTTTATTTATAAAATAATACTGTGTAAATAATGTATATATTATACCTATATAATAAATATTGCAGTTTCTGACGAAATTTTACCTAACGAATTTACAAATTCGACTTACGAAAAATTCAACTTACGCAAAAGTTTACGGAACGCATCACTTACGTAAGTCGGGGGATGCCTGTATAAGGAAAGCATTGTAATCGTGACTTGTATGCGTGTGAAAGAAAGTGAACACAATGACGGCCAAACGGTACTTCCAATTGAGGTCTCATTTGGTTATTAGCGTATAAACCACAATCGCAAGAACCTTATACATTTTCGTACAATATTGGCTGACAGATTAGGTATTTAATTCATATTTTGAACTATTTTCAAATAATTTGGCAAAGCGATTCTATAGAAAAAATCACCAAGAAGATGTGATAGTGTATAAGTGATAAATATTTGTGAGTATAATGAAGAATTGGTAACATCTCCAGTCTCAAAATGGGAGGGGCTGCGTTCGAATCCAACCGGTTCCTTTGTGTACTATATATATATATATATATATATATATATATATATATATATATACCGGGTGTCCCAAAAAGGACTGACTGATTTTAAAATTCAATAACTTGCAAACGGTGACAGATATTTTAAAAAATCTTGCAGGAGGTTATGCATAAGGTCAAAAGTTTTTTACAGTGATTTTCAATTTTAGTTCGAATTACAAACAATAGATGGCGCTGCGATCAATAGACGCTGAATTCAGGCTCGATTTTTGGTACTTCGTGGCCCGGATAATACATTTCCATCTCCTTTTTCAGCATGGAACAAGAGAAAGGACCAGAAATCGAGCCTGTATTTAGCGACTATTGCTTACAGCGCCATCTATTGTTTGTAATTCGAACTAAAATCGAAAATCACTGTAATAAAACTTTTGACCTTATGCATAACCCTCCTGCAAGATTTTTTTAATATCTGTCACCGTTTACAAGTTATTGAATTTTAAAATCAGTCAGTCCTTTTTGGGACACCCGGTATATAAATATATGTATACAAGGTGGTTCAGAACTATGTGTCAAAAACGTAAAAGCGGATAGAGGAGACCTAAATAAGCAGATTTCCTGTAGGAATGTGGGTGCAGAAATGAAGCGTTGAGACAGTAGAGGGCGTTTTTAAGTTCAGGGGATAAAAGCGCTTTGCTGTCTCGAATTGTCATTCCCACACGGTTTTCGAGCAATATGCACCGTTATACCATGCGGAGCTTGCCGACATTCATTTCATGTATGAGGCTAAGCAAGGAAATGGTTCACACGCAATGCACGTCCAACAGCTTTTGAGCTTGTCGAAGCACTATCCCTTACAGTACGTAATATTGCTTCTTCCACTGCAAGAATTCTGCTATATCTTACAGCTCCCTCATCTGCTAGAAGCATAAAATGATCCATTCGCGCGGAACTCCTAAGGAAAACGCTCAAATGTTCGGGGATACGGCAAAATCTTACCCGTGAATCGTTCAATCTGATTCCTTTGAACAGCCAATCCATTTCTTTGCGCAATCCCATACATGAAATGCATGTCGGCAAGCTCCGCCTTGGTGTAATAAAGCATGTTGCTCGAAATCCGCGCGGGAAATGATGATTCAATCCAACGAATAGCATTCATCCGCCGCATTCAACAGTGCCTTCTACTGCCTCAGCACTGCATTTCCGCACCCACATTCCTATACGAAATCTGCTTATTTACACCTGCTTTTACATTTTTGACATATAGTTCTGAACCACCTTGTATAATAAACCAACACAATTCATCATTTTCAATTGTGAATATGCAAATTAAAAATTAAATTGTAGCCTTTATAAAAAATATCTAATGTATTGTAATATCAAGCTAGACAAACAATTGAAAATACAGCAAAACACTGCATATCATAAAAATATTGTAAATATTTGTGGAACCAAGGCAGAATCGACAGGCCCAAATTACCTTAAGTTCCACAAATAATATGTGCGACTTCATCCTTGCATGAGCCATAACAAACTAAAAAATACAAAACATGGGCTATCGTACACAATAAATTCAGAAAAAGAAGCCTAAAGTGAAAAATAAAATGGATTGACGAAAGCATTTACCTTCTTAAGAATGAACCAAGTTAGTAATGACGCAACAAATTTCAAAAAATGCTAATAATGACTTGTTGCCAGAAATATTATATGTATAAAATTACTTATACATTCATGGAGTTAAGAAAAACATAGTGCGATAATGTTGAATTAGATTTTAAATACAGTTCTAATCACTATTATTAGATGAGATACAGTGCTGCCCTCTAACATTACATGGAACAATTAAACAGTACTGCTATTATATTACATAGGAAATAATAATAATAATAATAATAATAATAATATGTGAATTACCCTTTAAAACAATAACTTTATTAATTTAATATAAATGGTGAATTAAAAAAAATAATAATAAATTGTTGATATGGATAAGTTATGTAAACCTTTCTTGACATTTACACCAGTGTCTGGACATTTGAGTATCGAAACTAAAAATTTTCTTCCTTCATGAATAAGACATTTTCTTAAGCATCGCGTATAAAGTTGTCATTTAATGAATAAATTTCCATAGGTTTAATACAGTAGTCACCAGCTATTCACAATCCCATATGCAGCCGTTTCATCATGCCGATAAATTATTTAATATTAGATTCCATATTATTACTAAAAATAGTACTTTAAGAATTAAATAAATTTGATATATTTTCGTTATGCGACATTAAATGTTTCTTTTTAGATCCATTCGTAATTATATAAATACACGTCATCGCCTGGTCCGTCTGTCTGTCTGTCTGTCCGCGTATAACAGCGCAAAAACTACCCAACCGAATGAGTTGAAATGTAACATATATATATTCTTTACAAAATGTTGTCAAGAAATTTTATGAAAATCGAATCGAAACTTAAAAAGATATTAATAAAAGTTTTCTTCATTCTGTTAAATCCTATCCTACATCATTAATTCAATGATGTGCCATGGTATAATGATTCTAAGTTGCCATGGTAATGGCATCCTATTTAACCCTTAAATGCCTGAGTTTTCAAAAATCATTTTAAAAATGTTTTTCGGTTTTCTTTTTTTAAATAAATCATGGGAAAAATACTTTAAAAAATCATATTTTGTTTTAAGTATGGTTTACGGCTAAAAAACTATTTGTTACTAATCGGCAATACTGGTGTTTAATTGAAAAAATAATTTTCCTTCATAAAATTCTATAATATTAAACGCACAAGAATTTTGAGAACTACGATAAGAAATAAATTTTGCTTGCTCACTGCAGAACAAAATAGGGTATTTCGCAAGCTTCCAAACAAAACAAAAAGAACATGTATCAACAATTAAAAAAATAAATCTATCTTTATTGATAAACCGCACATGTGTTGCCATCTAAATTTTGAAAATCAATTTAATAATATTTTCAGAACGTATTTTATTGGCAACGTTAGGCATTATAGCTTCAATACTATTCTAACAGTATTTATAATCCGAAATTGGGTATGTTTCCGAAAGGCAACACCCGGCATTTTAAGGGTTAAGATGGAGTCCTATTATTTCCATATTACTTAATTGAATTTATATAATCGTAATAAATTTTATATTCATGCTTTTTTTGCATAAGAGTGCAACAGTTATTGCACCAATATCTGAATATTTATAAAACAAGTTATAGTACGAACGTACCCCATTTTGCACGTCTGACGTACAATTTCCGACTTGCTTAAAATTCTTTTTATTTAACAACATTGCAGAGCTGAATAATTTATAATGGAAATGTATGTTTTTGAAAATAAAGTCATCCGTTTCTAAATATAATTTGTTTTCCTAGGGTTTTTTCTTGCCAGTGCATTTAAAAATTAAAATGTCTTCTGGAAGCCACAAAATTTATTCTTGTAATTGCAAATGAGTTTTCAAACTCAACATGCAATTACGTTCTCAACTTGATTAGCAGAAAGATTGAATGTGTTTTCTTTCCAGCAGAGAGGCATTGTAGCTTTTAACGACTGTTTGTTGTATCGTAATGTTTTGCGAGCTCTAGTAATGAATGAAAGGAAGAAAATTTCCATTAAAGGTCTAAAGTCAACCCGTATATTGTTTCCTGAGTTCAAACATAGACAAACCTTAGACTTTATACACATGGTCAACTCTCTGTTATTTTTTTCTTTCATTCCGTGCTATGAATTATGAATATTACACCCTCCGTCGCATGTCTGATAAAGCATTTATTTACTGAATATTTTTAAGGAGTCATTAGATTTTTAAAAGGCGAAAAAATGAAAAATAAAATAAATTATAATTTTCGATTTTTTATTGTCGATTAATACTTTAGAACCAAAAATAAAACAACAAAAATAATTTTAAAGTAGACGGATTTTTTAACAGAAAGATCAAAGATACACACAGAAAGTTAAAGATATTAAATCTTTGAAACACAATCCAGTTCTTAAAATCATATTTAGTATTTGTGATAATGAATACCACTATAATCTACACTTCTAGGGGGCTCTGTCCCCTATGAGCTATGCTCGCCAACCCCCGTTCTGACACCGCAGACTCTAAAAGCCAGCTAATTTGATCGGCTTTAAAAAGATTTCCGAAGATTGAATTATAATTTTAAAAACAGTGGCGATCATAAACGGGTTTTTATTCATTTCTCTTTGATTGGGGAATTGTAAGGCCAAATCAGCTGCTGTTAAAATATGCAATGGCTGTTTTCGTCGTTGATTAAATAAAATCAGTTAAACATTTCAAAATAAGCTAATATAAAATGAATTAAGTAAACAGAGTCTTTGTCTCCCGGTATTTTTTATCAAAGCGAAACGAAAGTTCTTTTAAATAAGACGTTTTATATGTACCGTTTTTAATCAGACGTAATTTTCACCGCACTTTTCTTTTTCTTTTTAATATTCACGGGAAAATACTTTTATTAGAAATGAAATATCATTTGCACTGTCTTAACAAAAATAGTTGAAAAGATCATCTCAAAATATCAAATAAATGTCTCGCGCAATTTTTAAATGTAAACTGTTTTGCAATAGATCAGTTTCAACTGAAGTCACGGCTCTAAGCACGTGACCTCTAGCGAAAAACTTGGTGGGCAAACAAATAACATTGGTAGTTTTCTTTGACTCGTATTTTCACATCGATCGTCGTGAATCACTTTGCTGTTGCTTTTGTTGTGAAACATTTCACTTTATAAATCTGAGCCTGCATTTCAAAGTTTTTGTGAGCGATTATTTACATTATTGTGATATCTTATTGGAGGTGTTATCACGTAAATTATCACATTTATTCTCATCATCATGCCAGCGACTTGTTGTGTAAAAATGTGCGATAATCGTTCGAGCAGGGAACATAATAATGCATATATGACATTGGCGTCAGAAAATAAAATCGCGCCAATATGGTGCGTATATGACAATTGTGTCCAATTCTTCACAATATTTTGAAGACACTTTATTTCGTTACGTTTAAAAACTTGCACTAAATTAGATGGTAAAAGATAAAGAAAGAAAATTCACTAAACAAAAACAAAGTGGTTCGTCTTGCGACCGAAGTAGAATAGAAGTAGGAGTATGGAGTATTGTATTATTATTATTTGTTTGCTCACCAAAACTGGTTGCCACGGGTGTTTCCAGGTTTGTGATCACGTGGTTGAATCTGATCTATATTATTTTTTGTCCATTTTACGTAATAAGTTTAATGTGACGTAATTTCTCCTATTTAAGACTTCTAACGCATGTTAATGAATTTCTAATTTTACAATATTCTTTCTCTTTTAAAATTCACGTGTAAATATAGTTTTTATGACGTAATTTTCAATAAGTTCAATTATTTAATTCTAATTTGAAGGGTTTTTTTTCTGTTTATAATAGTCACGTGTAAATAAATTTTTAATTTGAAGCAAACATTATTGTTTGCGCTGTTTATACAGTTGACAACAGTTTAAATTAATACCATTTTCTAAATTATGTAAAAAATATCTCTCGAAATGCTGAAAATTTCAATTTAAAATAGAAATAAAATCTCAAAAAATGAGTCAAATTAAAAAAATAAATGCAGTCTGCACACCGGGAATTTCTAACGTATAAAATGATCTAAAAATGATTAAATTCCCACGTATAGGTTTTGTTCCTATAAAACTTTTTTAATGGCATGATTTTGAACAACTTTAGCATTAAATATCTCTTAAAATAGTTCTTCAATTTGAAAACTGTCTGCATCAGCGTGTTTATCAATCATTTCTCGATAATACCACCGATTTTCACATTTTTGTCTGTAATATTTTTCTTAATATTAACGAAGAAAGACCTCCGGTCACAAAAAATTCAAAACCGGCGGCGGTGACAGCGTTAGTTACTTTTTTTTTAGAATAGAGAGATATTTTAAGGGGTTATTAGATTTTTAAAAGGCGGAAAAATGAAAAATAAAATAAATTATAATTTTCGACTTTTTATTATCGATTAATACTTTACAACTAAAAATAAAACAACAAAAATGATTTTAAAGCAGACTGATTTTTTAACAGAAAGAAAGAAATATTAAATCTTTGAAACACAATCCAGTTTTTAAAATTATATTTCGTATTCGTGATAATGAATACCGTTATAATCTCCACTTCTTTTTAATATAAGAAAAAATTATCCTTATTAATTTTTAATCTCAAATAATTATATTGTAAAAAAATATTATTTGTATAGAAAAAATAATCAAAACATTGAAAATATAAAATAATTATACAACCCTAGTCGTATTTCATTAAGATTTGAGAGTTTCATTTTTCTTTTGTCTATAATATGCATTATTATACATAGTAGTGATCTAACGTACATTTAAAAGCTCACTAACAACAGGTATAATAATCTCTAATCATAATATTTTTTACGTATCTGAGTATTCTGAATTCGTCTATCTCTGTCTACTATAGTAAGGATATACACGAAACCAGAGGCAAAGAATGTTAGGACGCTGGATCAAAGAAGAATTGCGGTGTTGCTAATTGAACGTTTTTTCTTTAAATTCAAATATCGACCACTATTCCCGATTAGTAATCTTCGCTTTAATTAATCTGTTATTAAATAAAGTAAATATTACTATTCGGAAACAGTTTTTTTTTTTAAATCTGAATAATAATAAAAAAAAACAATCGCTTAATTGACAATACTGGTGAAAGAGAAGGAATTCGTTTCTTCATCAAATGAATTCGCCTCTTACATGTGATTTTTTGCCTCAAAGGATCGAAAATCTATTACGTATTAAGTGGTCTCAGGACAGTTAAATTTTGTAAAAATGAAAAAAAGAGACCATTTTCAACATTTAATAAATTAAAATGTATATGTTTTTAAAACCCAATTTATTTTTTATTTATTTATTTATTTTTATTTTTTGGGGGGTGGGGAGGTGGGCGGGGGGATAAATATATAAGCGTGCTCTCTCTTTTCACGTACATACAGATGGGTGACAAAATAATACGAACACCTTTGAAATAAGAGAAAAGCATTATTAATAGGGAGTTGGACCACCGTTTGACTTAATTACAGATTTTATGTGATGCGGGATGGATTCATAGAGGTCATTAACAACATTTAAAGGAATATGAAGCCGTTCTTCCTAGAGAACAGTCTCTAATTCCAAAAGTGGAGGAAATTGAACACGGAGTTTTGATCCAAATATTCCCACAAATGTTCAATAATTTTCAAGTCAGGAGACTGAGGGGACCAAGCAAGATGTCCTACTTCCTCCTCATGCTTTTCAAACCATTTTTGGACGATTTTAGCAGTATGGATCGGAACATTGTCGTCTTGATAAAGTGGGCATTCTCCTGGAAATAAAGTTTGAACAAAAGGATGCACTGATCTCCCAGAATATCGACATAGTGAACAGCTGTAACCTTCCCATGCAGACTAACCAGCGGCCCAAGGTCACGCCAAGATATCGCCCCCTATACCATAAGGGGACTACCTCTATGCTTCACAGTCGGCAAGAAGCAGTTAGAAGAAAATGCTTCTGCGGACCTTCTCCACACATAAACGCCTCCAGTTGTCTGAAATGTAGTGAAGATTAATTCATAAGACCACATGACTTGTTGCCACTGTTGAAGAGTCTAGTTTTTGTGTGTTTTACACCATTGGCGTCGCTGAAAAGCATGGCGTGTTGTCACCAATGGCTTACGAATTGCAACTCTTCCATAAATGTTCGAAGCATGAAGTTCCCTTTGGACAGTTCTTGCTAAAATTGGATTCTGGAGATGACTATTTATCTCTGACGTTATCTGGGATAAAGATTCCCTGCGCTTTCGGACCGCTATGCGAATCAACTGTCTTTTATCCCTCTCAGAAAGCTTTCTTTTCCGTCCCCTGTTGTACTCCGCAGACGACACTTTACCGCATTTCGTGTACGCTGTCACAACGGCAGACACAGTATTCCTTGCACGCCCCAAATAATTGGCTGTTTCCGTCACGGAGCAACCAGCGCACCGCATTCCAACAATCATTCCTTTTTCGAACTCTGACAGGTCAGTCATTATTGAGTTTTACTGAGCGCATGGTAAGCGCATGCAACATCTATGACTGATGTTGAGCAATTGATACCTTACCTTTCATAACCACTAAGTGGCAGAATTGAGTGCAAAGTGACTTGCGTGTTCTGCATCTTTGAAACGGACCATGCCTTTTTCATGGGTGTTCGTATTATTTTGTCACCCATCTGTAAAAAGTTGCAAGATGCAGAATTAGTACTTATAGGGAGCTCCAAACTGTCAGACATTTTTCGAGCAGAAAATTGGTGCAACAGCTTACGCGCAGGATTACAAAAAAATTTTGGAACTAGAATGAATATTTTTGTACCTAATTATATGTAATTAGGCCAAAAAAAGTATACTTCAGATTGTAATAATTACTCTGAACCTAAATAAATTTGTATTTAAAGCATTTTTATATTTTTAATACAAAGTTGTATTTAGCTAATGCAAAATTTTGAAAATTTCAACAGTATAATCACCTAAAAAACTTCAGTTTATACAATCAGTTTATTCAGTTTATTCACCTTCAGTTTATACAATTTAACATGAAACATATGTTTTGAAGATTTCATGAAAAAATATTCAGAAGTTTTTGAGATATTCTGCGCGTTATGCCCAAAAACGTCATTTGGAGAAAAATGACTTCAAAGTTTCTGAAACGCCGCTTCAGCTATTGATCGGGTGTAATTCTAAAAGCCATAACTTCTGTTCTAATGTTAATTTCAAGGATTCAGTTATAGAAAAATGTTGAGAAAAGATAGGAGAGTAACATCTAAAAAAATAAAAATTTCGAAAATTTTGAAGCTTTAAGAGTTTTGAGACCTTTCTAAGAGTTCTGAGAACCCTTAAGCGGGATCGCGTAATAACCGTTCGCGTATTAAACGTGATATTTTAGCATTAGCCTTATAGGCAATATTTAAGGGATCGAAAAAAATAAACTTATTAAGCGGGATCGTGTATTAACCGGGAGCGTTTTAACCGGGTTCTACTGTATTTTCGTTATGTGACATTAAATATTTCCTTTTAAAAATTATTTTTATTTAAGAAAGTTGCAGAGCTGAATAACTTATAATAGAAATGTATATTTTTGAAAATAAAGCCATCTATTCCTAAATATAATCATTTTTCATATTTAGTTTTCTTGCCAGTGACTTTAAAAATTGAAATGTCTTCTGGATACAACAAAATTTAAACTTGTAATTGCAAACGAGTTTTCAAACTCAACACGCAATTACGTTCTAAACTTGATTAACAGAAAAACCAAATATGTTTTCTTTCCAGCAGAGAGGCATTGTAGCTTTCAACGACTGTTTATTGCGTAATAGGAATATTTTACCAGCTCTAGCAAAGAATGAAAGGAAGCAAAATGTCCATTAAAGGTTTCTAAAGTCAACCCGTATACTGTTTGCTGAATTCAAACATGGCCCAACCTTAGACTTTAGACACGCGCAATTGTCTGTTATTTTTTCTTTCTACTCGTGCCATGGATATTACAACCTCTGACGCATGTCGGATAAAGCATTTATTTACTGAATATATTTTAAGGGGTCATACGATTTTTAAAAGTCGGAAAAATAAAAAAAAAATTTCGACATTTTATATTTTAAAAAGAATATACTTTAGAAACTTTTTTTTTTCTTTTACTGATACAAAGCGGGCTTTATAAATATATAGTTCGGCTCTAATTTTATTGAGTTTAGAATATAAAAGATATGTGTGTTTTAGAAGAAAAACAATTAGGAACTTTCGGTTGAGAAAAACTGTATGGAAGCATGCGCGCATGATTACTAAAATTTAATTAAATTTAACTGAAAAATACTGTTTATCAATCTATTTGAAACGCTCTAGAGCATTTTGAACTTGAGTTTATAGATATGTTAACCACATTTCTATTTAAAAATAAAATATAGAGTATTTAATATTTTCTCATTACCTATGCATTTATTTAATTTATGTATTTATTTCTGTATTTATTTGTTGTGTGTGGTTGAAACACTAAATACATTTTAAATTCAGCCTTAAAATATAGATGTCTAATATAATCTTATAGTATTAAGTAATTTAAGACATATCTTGCACGAAATTTTATAATGAAAGATATTTTGATTTAATCTCATAAGTATTTATTTAATCATTGTTTATAGAAAATACTTGATATATTTTTAAGCATATTGAGCGTTATCTTTAGGATTTTTTTTTTTTTTTTTTTTTTTACGCAGTTTTTTAAATGTTCGTAAAAGTTGCTCTTATGTAATTAAAAAAAAAATCGAATTGCTTGAAGATTTAACAATTTTATATAACCCCTTTAATAAATTTAATGCAATAATCTACATTTATTAATAAACCAAGTATGCAGACATTTTGTTATATTAATGCATTATTTTTATTAGATTCTGAAATAGCTAAATTAAATAATTTACACACCGGTTTTGAAAGATAAATTTTTCAAATAGAAAGAACAAAGAATTATAATTCAATTCAAACAGATTTAATTTTTATAATTCATCTGCTTTGAAATATTCAGAATTATTTTAATATTTTATATTATTGTAAATTATAAGCTTTATTAAAAGCTTTTTTATTCGCTTTTCAAAATTTTCATCAATTAAATACAGTGAAACTTCCCTGTGCGACAACATCCATTAAGCGATCACCTCCCTGAACGACCATTTTTTCATGGAACGAAATTTATTCCCATAGGCTCAATACTAATTTTACCTCCATTCAGAGACCATCTCAGTTGAACTCCCTCCATGAGCGACCCATTTCTTTGAAGAAAATGAAACAAGTTCCGTTTTTTCCTGTTCACTTGAAGAAGGTTTTATTAGAAAAATAATTCCGGAGAGCACATTATTCATCAAACTTCTAAACTAAGTTTAGAATTTGTTTCTAACTTTTAAGTGTTTAAACCACTTTTCGCCTTTTTAGGCAATGAATTGAACTCTGATGACAAATTAAGAATGACGGTCACTAAACTCCCTTGCCCTATTCTGTCACGAAACTCTCAAAGAAATAGATAAATTAATGAAATCGTCATTATCTGTTCCCGTCCAAAAAAAAAAAAAAATTGCATTTATTCACTGAACTTCGAAAGGACTTGGAAATAAAAGTTATAAAAGATAAAACCGTAAAATCAAGCCAAACGTCAATGTATTCATTTTTAAACCCTGCAGTAATTAACTTATGTAATGAACTTTTGTTTTGATACTTAAATTTTCATATTTTTTTCTAATGTGAAAAATAAATTTTAGTAACATTAATTATTACCTTTTTTCAACAATTAAAATCTAGATTTAAACATGACCTCCATTAAGAGACTACCTCTCGGAGCGATCCATTTTTATTGGAACGGAACGTGGTCGCTTTAGAGAGGTTTTTCTGTACTTAGATATGCCCTTAAGAAAGTATATTTGTTGCATTCAGTAAGAGAGTTTCAAGAGGTTTTATACTCATTTTACCAGAATTTGGAGTGAAGGCTTTTAATGCTTAAAGGGATCTTTAAACTATAAAGTATGGTATGCACTATATTTTAAAAAGCGTGATATGGCTTTAAAATATAGCTAACTTCTCGGATAGAGAAATGTCAAGAGTTGATAAAGCTTGTTTTTGGCCTATTATACAACAGAAGAAAATGTTTTCTTATTTTAACATCTTCTAACATTATACTTTTATTTTTATGGTATGTATTTAAGCAAGATATTGTAGTTACATTTTCATGTTAATAGTGCAAGCTCATACAATTGGGTTGTTTTACAGCTCTTGAAATTTTAGACAATTTCTATTTCTTATTTCCGTTCCTTTTTCAAAATTACTGAACAATTGTACCACTTTTACTAGTAATTAGACTAGAATAACTAGGGCTACATTATACATGTCAAAATTTTCATGAATTAAATACTTAGATATATTGTTAAGAGAGCCTAAAATACTTCTTTAATACCCCTAGTTACTAGGAATACTTCCAGCTACCCCTAAGAATTCTAGACTCTCCCATATGAAACGAAGTTATGTATTTGGATGAATGGAACGGCAGTTAATGAAAATATTCCCTGACGAAGGCTGCGGATACAGACCGAAAGTTCTCGGAAATTTAAATATAATGTATATTTTAAACATTTAACATCTATATTATAATTTGTTACCTTTTAAGTAAACGGAGAACTTTTAAAGTTCATATTGTGCAGTTTGCAAATGTACTACTTTGGCAAACATTAACACGTTGGCGGCGGGTGTCGAAGGGTGTTCGACACTAGCGCCCCTCTCCAAATGGCGGCCGTCGACTACCTTTCGACACCTGTTAATGCTGTTTCAATTCATTCTGTATCTGTCTAGCCAACTGGTAACATCTTTAAATTTTTCCCTAGCCTTCTTAAAGAGTTTTGCAAGAATTTCAACAAAACAAATTAATTAAATTTCAACAAAATTTCAACGAAAACAAACTTTCAGCCACGAGGAATGATTTCACCTCATACGGCTTAGCCGCCAACTTGTTAATCTGTTTATAAAAAAGCAACATTTAAAAAATCCTATTGGTTTAATCAGTCTAAATATGAGAGGGATACCAATTAGTTTATTAGGGACGGGCATATTAGGAGAAAATCTAAGTGCGCATATCAACGAAGCTTGTCAGTTACAATAACAACATCATTGTGAATGTCATTAGAGTCATTTTGAAGGGGAAATTAATAATAATAATAAAAAAGCCCAGCCTATATTCGCCACAACTTGAAAGGTGGTTATGCCGTGAGCAGAGAAAAAGATAAACGTTATTCTAAAACAGCTAAATAGAACAGCAGCAATATTTTCTTGAGAATTACAGAAAATGGGATTTAGAAATTACACATTTAATTAAGGAAGAAACTTATATTTTATGCTAGTATATAGTGTGTTTTTTCCTTAACTAATCACATTCTTTGCTATGGTATTTTATGTCAAATTCCGATTAACTCCAGAAGTTAGGGCAGGCACGGTATCATTTTGGGAGTCACTTTCACTAAGGGAAAAACGTCTAAATTATACGCACCTGACAACTTAACAATACTGTATAAGTATTGTTCCGGGAATTTATTAAAAAGATTTTATTATATGTTGTCCGTATAAAAATATTATAGAATATATTTGTTTGCATCGAAATTTTGGAATTGTTAGCAGTGGAGTCAAATTTCTGCTCGTTAATAACGCACTTCCAAGAATTAGTTAGATGTTGAGAAATAGTGTTTTAACTACTTTGAATTTAATCTTCACACGCAATTTCCTTTAAAATTCATAACCAAAATACTGTTCTGTTAGTAGTATGTATAATATACATAACAATGTATAAAATATTAATAACATATTTTGTTTCAGTGCAGTTTTTTTAAAATATAATGTATCAGAATAATAATGAGGATTGGAGACTATATTTTTCAGTCAGTTTGAGGGGCTTCTTAAATTTTAGGTGGTGGTGGTGGGGGGGAGCTTGCGCTTCTTTTGCCTTTTCCTTAGTCATGTCTAAATGTCTAGAGAACAGCCTAGATATCCTTCAGAGTAAAGTATGTGGATTAAGAATACTTTAAGTGTTAAATTTCTTAGCAAAAGAATTATAATGCAATAAAATAATAGTGGAATATGCATTAATGCTATTTTCTGCCGCTTACCTTAAAATACAGTTTGTACCCAAAAAAATTATACACGGTTTGAATGATTATAACTTCAGATTTTATTCACATATAATTAATATTTAAATTTCAAAAGAATCTACATAAAATGAATTCCCGTTTACAACGTCTTAAAATGCGATGGACTCCTGATTTGCTGATGCCATTCTCACTACTTGTTTGTATTGCAGATTTTTTTTAGGTTTTGCGATAACTTTCCAGTATTCTTTCTTGGCTGCTGAGGCGCGTCGATGTTCTTCTTGGTCCTGCGGAACGTTGTCCATAAATATCCTGAACAGTTGCATTCATTTCAAACTTATGTTTTATCCGATTAATTGTAAGTCGTGTAGATGGATTTGCCTGCAATTCCCTGCGATATTGTCTCTGTACTTCTGCTATATTTTCATACTTCTAATAACATTTTTAAATAAATTTTCTTTTTTGAAAATGTAATCATGGTCCACTCATTATTTCCAATTAATTACAACCTGAAAAGAAAGAAAAATCAGAAAGTTATGACTCGTTAACTCTTTATATCCCAAATTATGAATTCATGAAAATTTCATCTTCTAAAGCATTTTTCGTGAATTTTTAAAACAACGTTAGAGGATTTACACAATCATTTAATACATTTTAGAAGGATTTTGCCAATTAAAATTAATTAATTAAATTTGAATTTATAGGGATTTTGTACAATATTTATAACTCCACTCAAACCTTTTATTTAAAATATTTTTCAAGCATCTTATAGAATTAAGATGTTTACAAATATAATGCTCTTTCAATAGAAATATAGAAATAAATCGTAACTGAAACCTTCCCCCCACAATCTTTCAATGAGAAGAAAGCTGAAAAGATGCAAATGAAAAAGCAATCATACTTTTAAAAATTACTTTTGTTTTGTGCAACCAGTAATGCTTCTAGAATAAGATAAAGTAAAGTATCTATAATTCTAAATTGTATTATTACTAATCGATGTATTAAATTAATGTTATAACAAATTACTTTAATGGTACTTTAAAGTACCGTCGTGACATAAAGGGTTAAACAGTACAGTGTATACTTTGAGGGGGGGGGGGGGACACCCTGTATATACATATGGATATGGGAGACGCAATGGCTTCGCTAAGCGCTTAGCAACAACAATACAGATATAAGCCCCTAGAAACAATCCTACTCACTAAATCCCTTTATAATAAATGTACCTAGAGTCATCTAAAAATGGAGCAAGCTAATCAATAGTTCTGTCATGCCAGAATGATAGCTTGTACAACAGAATTTCCTTGTTAAAAAGTAGCAAACTCACCTATTATTTTGGCATAAATAGTGTCGAAAAAGTATTGTGACATTATTCGCTGAGCATCCGTCATGTAGACGGAGAGCATCCGTCCGCCTATCTTTTCTAAAAAACTTATTGTAAATAACTCTTTGTATTATAACCAAGAATTTGTATTTAAAAAAAAAAAAAAACATAAAAAAGCTTTCAAGACTTAGTGCTTACATTGGGGCAACTCAGCTATTATTTTAATAAAAATAGTGTTGAAAAAGTATTGTGATAGCATTAGCTGAGCATCCGTCATGTAGACGCCATGCTTATATTTTCTGAAAAAACCCATTGTAAATAAGTGTTTGTATACTTTTATATAAAAAAAAAAACATAAAAAGTCATCCAACACTTATTACTTACAACATATAATACTATCTTACAATAAATTGTAATACAGGATTCATTTTATGGTTTTTACGTCAAATTAGAAGGAAATTATGTCAATGGCACAAATTAAGCGAGACAAGCGACATTTCTGACTTTCTCTGAGTGACCATGACATCTTGAACTTGACATTAAGATAATTTGAGAACCAAAACATTAATACGAAACTTCTGAATGCTTTGTAAGGTGACAAGAAAGGTTTACTTCATTTTGACCTATAATAAATCACTGTGACCTTAATTGATGTTTTTTTCTAAACATAGATTTCATATATTTGAAAGGTGTATTATTAAGATATCGATGCAACATTAACACGTTCACGCCGGCGCCTACATTTATGTTTTTCGCTGTGAGACGGGGATCGAATTCATGTTTTGCTTCCTCTGGCGGCGCGGTAATTTCGCTTTTTCAGACACTGTACGTAATGACACGCCCCTCAAATATTTATTAAATGAACTCAAATATAATAAGCAGAGTTGATTGTGAATGTCTGAAAGTTCGTAAGGAGTACGCAAATTACTTAGAGACATGATTTTATTGACTGCATGTATACGAATTTAATATAAAATGCTTTAAAATTTAAAGAAATATGGACAACATGATATAAATGCATTTTCTATAAGGTAGAAGCCACGCCCTTAGTCAATGATATCTTTTGAATGAAAACGATAATTCTCGTTCCCTGTCGTGAATGTATAAGGCTTATAATATTGAATTGTTTTTACTACTGAATTTTCGAATATCCAAGTGTGACCCACCAGTAGTGCATGCCGTCTATGGCATTGTCGAGTGTGACCCATCTGTAGTGCATGCCTTCTATTTAACATTGGAGTGTGACACACCGATGATGCACGCCGCCCGATGCGACAGTCAAGCGTGACCCACCGGTGATGCACGCCACCCGATGGAGCAGTCAAGCGTGACCCACCGGTGATGCACGCCGGCGTGAACGTGTTAAAATAGAAATGCATTTTCAAAAAATATATTGATGTAACTTTTTAACTTTCTACCTTACACTATTAAAGAATCGAGAAATAAAAAATAAACAAATACATAAAAAGATAATTTAATCAATTTTACTATTAAAAATAGTGTTCGGTGATATACAGAGTGTACACACTCAACGTTGTTCAATGGATAATTAATTCCTAACCGTTAAGCATAGACATTTCAAGGTTGTAAAAAACCCGGGTTTTTTATAAAAAAAACCCAGGTGGGTATCTGAATGGGTACTCGAGCAGCTACCCACTACAACCCTTATGGTTGTAAAAACCCAGCCCGGGTGGGTAGCTGGGAGGGTAGCCGAGCAGCTATCCACTACAACCCTGAGACATATAGTTTCAATTACAAAAAATGTTTTAAAGGATGTAAAGAAGTATTTTAAAAGCGAATTGGGTAAATAAGAACATTTCTTAAAAAATTACGAAATTTAAATTTTTATACTGCTTCCCAGTCCTATAAGTTTTATTGAGTGAAAACATCCCATTACTCTAAGAAATAAGACAAAAAAGTCTCATTCTTCTACGGTTAAAACTGTCCGAGTAATAGCAGTTTAAAGTTGAAGCATCTTTTTTGCTGCGAAATAGGCGTCATTCACAAGAAATATAAATAACCGTCAGATATAAAAAAAAAATAATAGTTTACAGTAAAATTAACATTACAGTATAGATTCGAAATATATTTCAATTCTGACACATCGAAGAAAAATACAGAAGTTGCACTTAAAATATAAGTTGAAAAGTAACAGACTTTTTGTTCAATGAAATGATGAAAAGCAACAGCCGCAATTCTCTATAAAATTATACATATTTTAAAATGCTATTAGATTACCTAATCTAAAATAAAAATTTAAGTTGTCTTAAAACTTTCTCAAAGTGACTGCCTTCGGCTGCAATGCAGAAATGTGCACACGAAATAAATCCTTCTAATACTTTAAGCACTTCTGTATGGTCCCTTAAAGTATGGCCCAACTCACCTGTATTCACCTTTTTTTGTCTTACTTGTTTGTGCAATAGGAATTTTTTTTACTAAATATCACTTATAGGACCCGGGGACCATATAAAAATTTAAATTCCGTGACTTTTTAAGAATTTTTTTTTTTATCCAGAGGACATTTAAAATAATTTTTTACTTCATTTAAAACATTTTTGTAATTCGATCTGTAACTAACGGTTTAGAAATTAGCCATTGGACACCGTTGAGATTGTACATTCTGTATATCATTGGGTATATATCTTGATATATATATCCTAAGTTTATTTTCAAAACATAATGATGTTTGGTTTTTTCGATATCTTCATATATTTGACATTTAATTTCAAAATATCATTGTGTATGATGTATTTGATATTTTTAGTCAAAACTAGTGTAAATCAATTTTTAAAATGTTATTAATTGTGTCGTTCTGTAGATAAAAAAAACTTTTGCTCTAGCAGACATGCAGAATGACTATTGCAGACAGTGCTCGCTAATTTTGTTTTTTCATAATAATAACTCCTTAGGGGACATCCACAAATGATGTCACGCTTGTAGGGAGGGGAGGAGGTTCATGAAATTGTGGCAGTTTGTGACAAGGGGATGGGAGGGGGTAAGAAGAAGTGTGACATCACACATTTTGGTTAAAATAAAAGCATTAAAAATCAGCAGATTAAACATTAAAGTTATTTTGAAGTTAAAGTATTTTGTGTTCATACAGTAAAGATAACATTTAAAGCCAAATATATTAAATTCCATTTCAAATTCCAAAATACTACTGTTTTTAATTGTTCTGTCATATTAATATTTTATTACTATTATACATTTATTACTATATAGTTTCAAAATAAAATTTGAAATATGATCTATAACATAGTACTTTGTTTTTGAACTGCAAGTATATGTTTATGTAATATAGCGTGACATGTGACAAGAGGGTGGGAGGGGGGTATGGCGAAGTGTGACTCTTTGTGACAAAGGGGGGAGGGGGGTCAAAAATATTGAAAAAAAAGTGTGACATCATATATGGATGACCCCTTAGGGACGAGCGTCTTTTACAGAATTTTTAATCTTTTATCACCAGTTTTTCTAAACAGAAATTTTTGCCTATTTGAATCGGAAAAATGCTCGGATTAAAAAGGCAAAATTTACACTAAAAATTTACTGGTGAGAAAAATCACGGATTCTGAGCACCTTACGCGGCACGTATGCTGGTCGCTCGTCCCCAAGGGGTTAATAATGCAGCGACTCATAGTCAGGAAGCTGCTTTTTCAATTCTTCCGAATTTCCATTCACTTTGCTTCAGTAGCTTACTTCTGTATGCTACAGAATCATCTGTGAACTTCTAACTTCTATCGGTGAATATTAATAAAAGGTAATTTAAAAATTAATGAACAAATATTTATTTATAGTAACACTCTGGTTAGTAAGTAAAATTTGCAAATAATGTAGGAAGTTGTTCATTCTTTTTATTATTATTATTATTGCAGACAGAGCTCGCGAATTTCATTTTTTCACAATAATAAAAATGCAGAGATCCATTGTCAGTAAGCTGCTTTTTCTATTCTTTCGAATTTGCATTCACCTGGCTTCAGTAACTTACTTCTTTTAAGCTACGCTATCATCCGTAAACTAATATTTATTTATTTTAACACTCTGGTGGGTAACTAAAATTTGTCAATAATTTAGGAATTTGTTCATTCTTTTTATTATTATTTCAGACAATGCTTCCGAATTTTGCTTTTTCACAATAATAATAATGCAGCGATTCATCACCAGTAAGCTGTTTTTTAAGTTCTTCCGAATTTGCATTCACCTTACTTCAGTAGCCTACATCTATAGGCTACGGAATCATCTGTAAACTTCTAACTTCTATCCGTGAACATATAAAAAAAAAGTTAATATAAAATTAATGAAAAAATATTTACTTAACACTCTGATGTCTAAGTAATAAGATAGGAATTTGTTCATTCTTCATCTTATTATTATTATTATTATTGCAGACAGTGCTCGTGAATTTCGTTCTTTCACAATAATAATAAAGCAGAGATCCATTGTCAGGAAGCTGCATTTTCATTTCTACCGAATTTGCACTCACTTGGCTTCAGTAGCTTACTTCTGTAGGCTACGAAATCATCCGTGAATTTCTAACTTCTATCAGTGAATATTTAAAATAAAATTAATTTGAAAATTAAAGTTAAAATATTTATTAAATGTCTTAACACTGTGGTCCGTACATAAAATTTGCCAATAAGGCAGGGATTTCGTCATTCTTTTTAAAACATTTTCCATTTGTTGAAAAGTTTTTATGAATTTGGTTTGTCTGTCTGTCTGCCCACTGTCCGTGCTCTAACTTGCGTAGATATTCTCGGATTGCCCTGTAATCCATATATATTGTTGATGTTTACTATGGCATGTTCTGTTTTGAAAATAAAATATTTAGCATTTACAGTTCGTTTACAGGGACACTAAAAGAAATCCATTACGGGCTAAAGGGAAAAAATCGTTTTTAGAGTACTTTAATGATGTTACACTATTTTAAAAATAATGAAATTGAAAAACATCACTTAAGTGCACCACAGTTTGCTCACCATAGAATATGACGTAGATACCATTTATCCTTTTTTTTTACAGGAACACACAAAAGAATTCGGTTATAGCATAGTCTATGAGCGATAATTCTTGGAAGCGCTGTTTCAATTGTGGTATGCTCCTTTAACTATTTTTTTTTAATAATACTTGGTGTGTATAAATTATATAGATCATATAGAGGGCTGAAGGAAATGATTTGAATACATTTCCGCTTATTGAGAGAAATTGCTGAAGAGAAATTTTCAACTGTGTTATGCGTTTCCTGACTGAATTAATTTTTTGGATATTATGTAAGTGTTTATGAAAATTTTTCGATCTTACACAGGGCTTCAAAAGACTTCGGTTATTTTTTTTACTATAGATGGCAATTGCTGAAATTAGGTTTTCAAATGTGTTATATGTTTTCCCAATTACTTAAGTAACATATACGATACAAGGACATCTGGTCCTGTGATTGGCTGCCTTGTAATTGTTTATATTCATAATAATAAAAAAAATTCTAATCCATAAACTAGTCAGTGGCTGGTGCCTGCGTGATTGACCTATTGTTTACTTAGACGTCGCCTTATTTACCATTTATCGGGGGTGAATTCTGTTACTGAAATGTTGAAAAGATTCACTGCCCCCACAATCTACAAACAAATTGATTTGAAAATAAAAAGCAGCCTTTTCGTCACGAGCATTATAAAAACAAAATATTTTACTAAAAATTCCGATGCGAATCGATCAGTTTTCAATAAAAATGAAATGTGAAGTATATTCCCATTACCTGATAAAAGATTAAACGGTGATATATAGTTGCAGTATCCTGAATGTGTTGGAAAGTGTTTTGTAATCTATGCTTGACGCAAGATATTTATTTCTAGTTTATTATTATTTCGGTAGCAGGTGATCACGAATTTGTACGTTTTATAACTATGCAGTGATTCAGAAGTCAGAAAGCTGCGCATCCGGTTCTTCCGAAATTCGAGTGTCTTAAGACGAAGCTTCTACCGAAGTAGGCTACTGAATCAACCGATAATTCAATTTTTGCGCCACAACCTAAAGAGGCAACATGACTTTCAGATTCAGGGAGGACCTACTTGCTATAGCCAAAAAGATACACAAAAAAATTGCTTCAATTCTATGCATAACTTTATATACTTTTCGATGATACAATAATGAAAATTGCACAGACATCGCTAATACAGCGTCCCCTTCAGGCGGAATATTTCTATATTGGAGACCTGCTTGCCTTAGCCAAAAACATAAAAAAAAATTGGTTCAGTTCTATGCATAACTTAATACACTTTTCGATGATACAATGGCGACACACGGACGGACAGACATTTGGTATAAACATGTTTTTTTAGATCCCTGACCCCTAAGACGTGTAAATTCGTCCAAATTTTTTTCGATTACAATACTTTCTTCTATTGAAGATAGAAGAATTCAACACGGACGACGCATGATTTTTATTTCATTTTTATTGCTAATTTGGTAGACAGTGATCACGAATTTGTGTGTTTCATAATTATGTAGTGACTCAAAGCTAGAAAGCTGCACTTCCAGTTCTTCCGAAATTCCCGTATCTTAAGACGAAGCTTCTACAGAAGTAGGCTACTGAATCAGCTGATGATTCAATTTTTGCACCACAATCTAAAGAGGCAACATGACTTTCAGATAGCCTGAAGCATTGTAAAGCTTTGTAGTCAAACAAATGCGTTAATTGGGAAATTAGCTCTTTTTTAACTGGGGCGCACCGTTTTGCCTCATTAGCTGCTGAAACATCGGAAGTAGAGCAAAGGTGGTGGCACACCCACGTGACTGGGGCTGCCTGCCGATTAGTTTGATTCGGAAGTGCAGAATAAAAAAAGATGAATAACAACGGTTTAACGGAATATTAAAAGCGTTCTTCAGTCATGTTTCTTGTAACGTGTTTCACTGGGAAGTTGCTGGTGAAATGCTGGACCTGAATGTGTCAAATTTCGGAAAAATAAATGAGGCACACTTTCGCCAAATCGCCGGCAACAAGAGATTGTACAAGAAATGATTTCAGGAAATCAAAATGTTTTTTAAAAGATAAAGGGAATTGTATCATCCCTTCTTTTGTTGATAAAAAAATCAATCATTTCATTTTATCTGATAATACCTTTGACAAATTATTAATGATGTTTTGGCCCATCTCAAAAGATAAAGGTTTTTCCTTATCTTTTTAGTTGAGAAAACTTTTTCTTCGAAATTTTCATCATACTATCGCTCATAAAATATAATGTCAAAACTGAAAAAGCTTCGTTTTGAAAAAAAAAAAAAAAAAAAAGTAGTTGGAAATTGTTAATTATTGTTACTCGGGAGTCAAATGCTTAAAAGAAAATTTTTGTAGCATAATAATTACAAGTAAAACTTAAAATTATTAAACTTTAATTGCAAGGTTTTATAAAGATAGGTTTTTATAGATATTTATCAAATTATCATGTGTTTTCAACTTGCAAATATGATAGAATATAGTTTAAGTCCATAAAAAAGTACTTTCCAAACACGTACAGAATCGAAAATTAGTGATTTTTAGTTATGGCCTTTCTGTATTTAATGAATTATACATCCAAGAAAACAAAACAGTGTAAAACCACATTGTTTTTAACAAGTGACCTTGACCAATGAAACACTAAGTTTTAAAATATCTAATTTTAAATAAATATTTTATCATATACTAACTAGTATATAAATATTTTCACTTGCATATCTAAAAATAGTATACAATCTACCCTTACAAGAGCAAGAATGTAACATAACAGTAAAATTGCAGATTTAAAACTTTTTTTTTTTGAAAAATATATGATAATGTATTGTTACCTTTTTAATTGAAATTTTTTTTGTAAATTTTATGTTAGGTTTATTTTTACAATTTACTTGCATTTCTCTACTTTAAATTTCAATATTACTTCTGCAAAAAGAATACAAAGCATTTTGTAAATAATACTATAGTTATTATGAACAAAAAATGCACGATTAAATTTTTTTATGAAAAAAAATGCTTAAAAAAATAGAATTAAACAATTATAAAGCAGCTTTCCATTTTTCTGTGTAAATATATTTTAATAAGGAGGATATTGGAATAAACACATGTATTCGTAAAAATATAATGGATTTGAATAAGTTCTGTTAAACATATCCAGTGAGCTAAATTGAAGTTAGAATATTTCTTGCTTGTGTGCCTTTAATCGTGGTTTTGGAAACTGAGAAAGCTTAAAGAAATGTAAAAATGTTTACATTGTGTGCAAAATACTTAAAAGATGACAAATATTTAAAAAGATGTCAAATTACTTTAATTCTTTTTAGTACTTTCAGCTAATAAACACAGCCTTCGTCAGAGAGTACAAAAATCACTTTTTCAAATTTCACGTAGTTGGTGTCGAAAGGAGTGAAAGTGAAAATAAATTTCAAAGAAAGTGAAATTTGGAAAATAAATTGACTTTCACTTCTTTCGACAGAAACTACGTGAAATTTGAAAAATAAGACGTTAATAACTGTGTCTTTTGTGTTCTCTTACAAAGGCTGTGTTTATAGCTGAAAGTACTAAGAATAATTAAAATTATTTGACGGCTTTTTAAATATTTTGTCATCTTTTAAGTATTTTTCACATGGTGTATTTTTATGTTTACTTTTTAAAGATGAATTTAGCAATCAATTTATTTATTTGCTGATGTAAAAATGTTTCTTTTGAAATGTTTGATAGTATTTAAAAGATTTCGAAATATTCTCCTTTTAGCTATCTTGAATAAAATTACCCAATCTGTGATCCGTAAAATTATTACCTATTAAAGCTGTTTATTATCAGATATTTATGAGTTAGTTAAAAACAAATTTCTGCTTTGCTCTGCAGATTTATTTTATAAAAAATGAGGTTAGAATTTTTCTTGCGTATCTGTCTTTATTCCGGTTCATTTAAACTTGAAAATTCAAAATATCTATGAAAAACTTTAAATGAATTATAAAATTTTGAAATTTATGTTTTAGGATATTCCTTTTTACTTCCTTCTTTCTAATGAAAAATATTGTGATCTAAATTTCGAAAATTCTAAGTTTTCGATGGATTTACACTTTTTAGAGGTCACAGATCTCCAAAAATATGTTTATACAAAATGTCTGTCTGCCCGTCCATGTGTCCGTAGTCCGCTTTGTATCATCGAAAAGTGTATGTAGTTATGCATTGAAATGAACCAAATTTCATATGTATGCCTTTGGCTATAGCCAGCAGATCCCAGTTGAATTTTGGGATATTCCGTCGGGAAACGGCGCTGTAATACCGATTTTTGTACCATTTTCATTATTGTATTATCGGAAAGTCTACGAAGTTATGCGTAGAATTGAACCAAACAAAATACAGTAGCCTTCATCTTAACCGGCCTCCTCTTAACCGAAACTCCGCTTTAACCGGCCGACTTTTTTTTTTCACAACATCAAACAAAATTCAGAAAGGAAAATTTCGGTTCTCATTTCTTTAAGGTTCAGTTAATGTAGAATAATTTCAACTTTTTATAAAGGTATGTGACAAGATTTTCAACATTTTAATTTGTATTAAATACTGTTCATTATTTGTTATTAGTAATAATTTTTACTTCAATTCAGTTAATTACAACTGGTATTCATTTCACAAAATATAGAAAATATGTATTTTTTTTTAAACTACACAAATTAAAAAACTAAATGCATCCTACGTATTTAATTAATTAAATATGCAGTTACATATTTAATTTTTTTTACTTCTCCGGTTTAATCGGTTTTTCCTTGAACCGGCTAACCTTCAGTCTCGTTTAGGCCGGTTAAGCGGGAGGCTACTGTATATGTATATATGTTTTTGAGTATGGACTTCGAGTCACAGTTGAAAATTGTGATCCCCCCCCCCCCACCCGGAAAAATTGAGGAATCATTTTTTCTCGATTTTTCGTAGTTCAGTTGTACATCGACTGTTCATGCAGCGACAAGCAATTCGCATCTCGCTAACCAGGCGATTCTCAAGCAGCTAACGTAAAACAGAATAACGAAAAATATTGATTTTATTAATTATTAGAAATAAAGATTAACGCGATTTTACTCCAATTAGTAAAGTAAAGCAGAAATTTAAGATGAAAATCAAATTTGGTCTAATTTTGAAGTAATAACATTGGAGTATTAACACGTGTGGCAACTTTTTCGAATAGTATTATGTATGAGAAAGAAGAAAGATTTAGGATAGGCACATCCGACTAGTTTAATTATCTAATTATAATTATAAACTTGAGTACTGTGTATAACCTATGAAAATAATGATTCTTGTTGAACTGAGTAAACTTGAAGCTTTATAAACAATAGTAGTAAAGATTGAAATTGCCGTCCTTAAGGCATTTCAAATCGGTATGAATAATTTTTTCAAATTCTATGGTAGAAATTATTTCAATAGGGTTAGTAAAGAGAAATTCTACTATGTACAGTGTAACCTCTGAATAACGATTACCCGTGGGACCGGTGAAAAGTGGCCGCTCTTCAGAGGTGGGTGTTATTCAGAGGTTTCATTTTTTTTTAAATCAAAATTACATAAATTTAAATACAGTCATTTTAATTAATTATCATTGTTTTAATATAATAAGGAAATTAGTGATTTGCAATTGTTTTGTTTTTATGCTGCAAATGTCTCTCCAAAGAAAAAAATATGACTTGATTTGCTATACAACTCATCATCATAATGATTTAATGAGAAATTTTGGATTTCACGAAGGTTCTTCAAATCTTCGGTATATGAGTTAATACTGGAAATTATGGGTGATTCTATTATCTATTTCCTCTTCCACCATTTGCTGTATGGAATCAAATGTGACAATAACTGCCATTTTTTTTTACCAGAGGTACAAACAATCTGGCCTTTATGTTAGTTATGCCTGCCGGTTTAAGAATATTATATAAAATTTCTCCATTATTATTAATGTCGTCATTTTTTGTTTGTTCACATATCAAGTACATTTTGTTTGATCTGCTTCACATTTCGGTTTGCAAATAAATATGAAATTGTACCAGGAGCTGTAGAATTTTTTTCTTGTGACTTTTGAGTGGTCGTTGTTCAGAATTCCTTATTTAGAGGTTCATACTAATGTTAATGCTATGGAACGTGTTTGGTTCCATCAACATGTGGCCGGTGTTCGGAGGTTTGCGTTGTTTAGAGGTGGCCGTTCAAGGAGGTTTCACTGTATATGAGAAGTGCATGTATACATGGGAAACGTGATTTTAGTGATTTTTTTCTTTTGTCCCAACGAAATTTTTTTTACGAGATGGTGTACCGACAAAGACAGATATCTGTTTAAAATGCAATTTTTCTTGGCCCCCTTTAGATTTAATCATAGGAGGTTTTACTCTATTAATTTTATGAGGGACGGTGTACTATCCATCGAAACTTTAATAGAAGTAAGCGTACGGGTTAAAAAATTTTTGTTTACAAACTTTTGTGTTTTTCTTTTTACAGTTAAATACCAGGCATTTACTGTTAACAACAGAAAGTTTCAAATAAAATCCCAAATTTCTAACGTAAAAAATGTCTTGTTTTATTAATGCCATATTTGAAATTTTTTTCCGATAATTAACAAGATTTTTTTACTACACAGATTTTTTCATAATCATTGTGATTCAGGATGCTTTCAGAACGAACTTTTGAAAAGAACATAGCAAGAATTTTTCTTCCCATTCACCAACAAAAAGTTCACATCAGTTCAATTGACTTCTTTTATGAATAGATTAGTTCGTTCAACAACTCGTTAAGAATCTGGCAAAATTTAAAATTATCCTGTTTGTACGAAATTTGCAGATCATAATTGGAAATTTATATATTAGGCACCACCCAATTTACAAATACAGTAAATCCAGCTAAGGGGTAATAGCATGCGATTGGGGAAAAAAAAATTCCGATTTGGAGAGATATCCATCTTAGATTCCTGCACGGATCGCGTTGTACCCGACACGAATCTTAAATTTCTGCTTAAAGTCAACCGAACTCGAAGAAAATTTTGTCAACCTGAAAACCGAGCTGAGCCCGATACACTTTAACTCGGACCCGAATCGAAGCCGAGAAAGTCAACCCCGAACCCGACCTGAAACCCAAATTTCTGCTTAAAGTCAACGAAACCCGAAGAACATTTTCTCAACTCGAAACCCGACCTGAATCCGATACACTTCAACTCAAACCGAATCAAACCCGATATCGTCAACCCCGAATTCAACCAGATACCGAATTGAATGGAAATTAATCTATCTTTTAATACAATTATGGAAGAAAAACTACATCTCAAATGTCAATTTTATTTTATTTTCGTAAAAATGAACACATATACATTCATTAACATTCAACCATATAGTTCTTTTAATTTAAAAACATTCATAACTTTTGTTTGAAAAAATCGGGTCACCCCGAATCCGACCCGAAAGAATCAAAACTTAACCCGAAACATTTAAAGTCAATCCGACAAGTCAAATCCGCAATGAAAAAAAAAATAGCCTCAATCCGACCCGAACTGAATTGCGGGCAGGTTCGAGATCGGGTAAAATCGAGTTACTTGACACGATGCAGGACTCTAATCCGTCTTAACAAGTACACTTTCCCCTGTATCGTCTTATTTTTGCTGGAACCGATAAATCTTCTGTTTAAGGCAGGTTTCCGTTATAAACAGGTTCTTTTTTTTAACGTTGGGACAAATTAAATTAAAAGTAGCTATCCAAATCAAAAAAGTTAAGGTTATTGAAATTTAACGAATATTTCATTTATTGAAATCTAACGAATGTATTAGTTATTTTGCATTCTAGTCTTACAACAAATGGCCAACGAAAATTTTTTGAAGACGTCTGGAGAATGTCGTATTACAATACGATGAAACAAGCAAAACAACTTTCAAGTATTTTGTGTGTGTGTGTGTTTTTTTTTTCATAAATGTTCAGAAAAGTAGCCCTTGTTTTGAATTTAAAGAGAGATACTTATGTTTGATATTTAAAAAAAATCACCGACAGTGTAAAGAGATTAAGCAAACTTTTGTTATTATTATTATTATTATTATTATTATTATTAAGTGCTGAAACATATGAAGTTATAATAATAAATGTATAGGCATAAACTCGTACTATCATTATTACATGTAGAGAATAATAAAAATAATATTTAATACAAAATAATAGTGATGAGAAAGACACAGTCTAGACATAGCTTATTTATAGGACACCTGACTCGAATTTCTTATATGTTTATTCTTAAAAGTTAGTATTATTTTTTTAAGATTATATTACCACTGATTTGCAATCCTCCATAAAAATATTTTAAAAATTCATTTAAAAATAAAGGAAAACGCACTTGTAAATCTGACTTTTATTATCGTTTTTTTCCCGAACTCAGCTCGGATAGATCCGGAAAAGTTTTCAAAACATCTGATTTATAACAATAAAAGATTATTTTAAGATTATTTTAAGAGAGCTAAAGTATGACTTTAATCTTTAAAAAATATTACCAACATCTTAATTATAAGAAAATAAAAAACTATCAAGTTAGAAGAGTATCTTTCAGTAGCTGAGACGGTACTAACACTATAAAGACCGGAGGATTTTCAAGCGAAAAAAAAAATAATAATAATAACCAAAATATGTGAATGTTTTTGGTTTCAGCATATAGATTATAAAGAAACGCATATTTGGCTAATTTTTCAAAGCTGTTGCTTATTTGGCTAATTTTTCAAAGCTATTGCTTATATACAGTAAAGCCCCGATTATCCGCGAGCGGATGATCTGCGGTGCGGTTTAAACGCGAAGCGAATTTATTATTATTTTTTTTAAATTCAAGCCAACAGCACGGAAAATATAATAAGCCCTAATAATAAATATAAACAGAAAAATTCATGTTTTCGAAAGTAATGGAAAATATTTCTAGATTCGGTTGCCATGTTTAAAATATCAGATATAAAGTCTTGATGTCTTTTCTTGATTTTATTAACAAAACGTAAGCACAACAATTAAGATATTTAACAATTAAATAAGACTATTATGATAAATTCCAGTGCAGCATATCAAGAATAGCTTCATTTTTGAAATAGAAAAGGTGTTTCCAAAGCAAGAAGCAAAAACAAGTGACTGATTTTTTTTTTTAAGTCAGCACTTTTTGTACAGTATGTATGGCATTGTTTCTTGCTTACTGTTCTTTATTTTAGTGATTTAGACGTAAAGCAAACGTTTCTGTTGTACTGTGCATATGTATGTATTATTATGTTTTATTATGTTTTTTGTACACTAAAACATAGTTTTTATGTTGAATTTTCTTTTTTTCGTGCTTGCACCCCATTTTCAGTCTTTTTCGGGTTATCGGCGATTTCTGTTATCCGCAGTGCCCTTGCCACCCAATTCCGTGGATAATCGGGGCTGTACTGTAGTTTGAAAGTAACAGTACGCAAACTCCAAATTTACTAATCTGAGAAAAAGATTTTAAAATTTCAATATGAACGGACTTTCAATTGTACTCGCCGTCTATAAATGATTATAACTCAAGATATAATGCAGAATTTTGAATGATTTTTTTTTTTTTTTTTTTTTTTTTTCCACATTGTTGAGAAAAAAAAAATCAGAGTCGAACAAAATTCGAAAACTCATTTTTTGAAGGTTTAAAGGTCCCGTGCCCCCTTAAAAAGATCAATGCATACGTTAAAAATGAAAAGAAAATTGCTTCAAATTATGCATGTAGCATAGTTATTTCCCCTTGACATTCAATTTGAGATTATTGAAGACGCTTTAATCGACATTTCCTCTATAAAGCATTAAGATTCTAATCTTAATCCTTTGTGTATAAACATTCACTTTCGCTTAAAATTATTCAAATTGATCATCAAGGTCACATAAAACGTTTATCATAACTTTGCTATTACTAAATCCCGGATAAAAGCTTTATACTACTTTTTTTTTTTTTTAAGCGTTATTGATGCATTTTGTCACACATTTTTAAGTCACACCGTTAAGAGTTTTCCGATATTGTTAAATGACAGGTTATTTCCCAACAGTTTATATGAGTTTTAATACTTCTTTTTAGATGGGAATCTCATGTTTATTATATTTAATAGAAATCACAGAGCAAAGAACATTCGTTTCACCACAAATGGTTTTGCTTCAGTAACTCCATGCTACAGTAAAATGGTATCTTTTATGTCTAGCCAACTTTTTTTCCAAAATGAAGGGTTATTCAGACGCTTAGCACCACTTTCCATGAGGGTGTAAATTTTGTAGTACGATCCCAGTTAAAAATGTATGTATAAACTAATTTTAAATTCGCGGAATGCAATAGAATGAAAATGACAAATCAGAGGTTATATTTCAGAAAAAATCCTTAAGAGTCTGCGACAGTCACGCAAAAACACTCGCAAGGATATGTTAAACTAATCTTAGAATTTGGTTTGCATTTCAAATCACTAAAATGTTTTTTTTTTTTTTTTTTTTTTTTTTTGAAGCACAGGATATCTCAGGTCCGATGTCTAATATTGAACTTTTCTACATTCTTGATTTTTTTTAGATCACAGGCTATCAGAGCCCGAGAGCTAATGTGCCCGCAGGTTCTGTATGTACGTAACACGATAACTCTTGATAGAAATATCCCATTTACTTCAAACTTTGTATATAGGTTCATTCTGATAAGGCGCATTCCTGATTAGTTTTGGGGGTTCACTGGTTAACTATAAAGGGCTGGGGTATAGGGGAGCTAATCTTCCCCTCTTAATTTATTTTTCGAGTGACATTATTCTTCGAAATAAGAGTATAATATGCAATTAGTGTGAATAGCCAGTAAGCTCTATGCCATCAGTTCAACTGGGCACTTTTTTTTTTCTTTGCTGGCATTTTTAATTTCGGAGCTACGATTAATTCAGAATCATTCAGAATCCCTATTTTTGAACAAATTGCAACCAAAATCGAAAAATTACAAAATACTACATCAGACATCGACATCAAATACTCTATAAAAATAATGCTTCAGAATTATTAAATTGCAACTGAATTTTTTTTTAAAGAATGTTGCATCGGTTTAAAGTTAGAGTGTGAGTGTCTCTGCGTGAGTTGACTATTAAAACAAAAATATGATACATGACCAAGGGTCATCGCCATTTTTACTATATATTTTACTATTGCGTGCGTAATTGAATTTTCTTTATTATTTCCTTTGAACACACCTGAGATTAGCATGAAATACCCCCCCTCCTTCTTTTTACGTGCTTTCTTTTAACTTACAATTCTATTTGTACGTGGCAGTCAAATCCTGTTTCTCATTTTTCACTTATTTCCTGTTGACATAGAACTTTGAAATTTGGAAATTATATGTATTCCTGAGGGCAATACATCAATTGGACATTGATTTTTTAAAATTCGATCCCTAAGGGGGGCAAATTTAATATTTTAATAAAAATTAAATTTAAAAATCAAAAATCCCGACTGCGTAAAAAGCAAACTAATTAATTATTTCTCATCTATGTGAAAATATTTTTATATTCCTTACCTATTTTTTTTATTTACTCATATTGATGACTTTTAAGTTGTGTTTAATTGTTAGTTCCTATCGATAAACACTGTTTTGATGAGGCCTACAGATGTCTATGATGGTTAGAGTTGCAGTAAAGCTAGAGATTCTACCTACACAACTTCCAGGTTGTGTAATATTTAAACGGAGCTTCAGACTGTAAAATAGTCAATGAAATATCGTCTTCATTTTGAAAGACCTATCCAACGATATGCCACTCAATAGGATGCGTAATTTTTTTTTTCGTTGCTACCGCCATTTCGTATTTTACGGCCGCCATTTTAAATTTATAAAAACGAATCCTAGCCTATAACCATCGGACAGTTAAGACGAATCGATAGAGACCTCATTCATTAAAATCCCTCCAGCTGTTGGAATGTTTCGAGGGTATAAAGAAATCCACATACCCAGATACGCGTGAAACACATAACCCTTCGTGGCAGTCGGGTAAAAAGATCAGCCTACCTCATAAACCAATGGAAATAACATCTTGAAACTTGACATGCCTACAGTACAACTAAAATTAGTAAACACAGGTTTCAGAAATTTTAAAAATTCAACCCCAAAGGGGGTCTGCTGCCAAGGGCCTTCCGTTTTCGAATGTCATCGCCAAAAACACTACTTAAACTTAATGTTTACTCAATTAAAATTTAATTTTCTATGGAGAAATCCTTATCAGCTTCAACAATGAGGATTTTTTGAAAAGTACTAATGGCAAGGTTACCACAATCGCGCCAAAATTTGGCCAACTTGGTGAAATATTGCCAAATTTGGTATTGCATTTAAAAAGATATTTTTTTTCTACATTTTAATGAATTTTAATAAAAGCATGCGAAAAAAAAATGTTACATTTATA
This sequence comes from Maratus speciosus, assembly GCA_963932465.1. NCBI lineage: Eukaryota > Metazoa > Arthropoda > Arachnida > Araneae > Salticidae > Maratus > Maratus speciosus. The sequence continues at coordinate 573,115,705 of OZ010790.1, read as the reverse complement.
TTTTTCGTCGTAGTCTTAATATGCAAAAAAATTTTGCGAAAAAGTGTATTCTGAGACTTTTGTTTTAGTAATTACAAAATCCTTTCCATGAAAATAACGCATGGCAATTTCGAAATAATTTCATAATTAGCAAATGAATGTTGCAAAATGTTTTTTTGAATATTCTAAAAACAATAAAGGACACTTACAAATTTCTTGAAAGTGTAGGAAATGTATTATGACAATTACCACAATATGAAGATGTTTTCTACATTCTGATTTATTCTTCATTTTTTTAAAATTGATTTCTTCTGTTTAAGGCAGGCTAATAGTTCTTCCCGAATCATAACTATAAAACGTATTCTCTTTAAATTTAAACATAAGTACAGTAAAATCTCAATTATCCGAAGTAATTAGGACCGACCCTCTTTCGGAAAATCGAAATTTTCGGATAATCGAGAATGCTTCAATTTTAAGATTAAGAAGAAATAAATGCAATATTTCTTATTATGGTAACAAGTGCTTAATAAAAATACAACAATAGCAAAATAGAAACAAGAATAAATTACCTGAATTTTAATTTTGAAATTAAGTACCTTTGACATATATCGCAAGGGTTTAAAAAAAAGGGTTTTTGTTTGTCGCAGTTTCGATTGTCTTTGCTTTGAAGCTCTATCAGGGAGTTTTTTAATATTATCAATTCACCAGTATCACAGTCTTTCTGTTGCTCCAGCCATGCAAAACCTTTTTCAAATCATTCAAAAGCTTCAGAATTGCTAATTTGTTCATTTTCTAGGTTCCACTCCGCAGCTTACGGAATTTCAAATTAAATTCGAAGGAACTCTAAGAAAGGGGATCGAAAATATATACTCGTAGTTTGGAAAGGACCGCTTGCACACAAGGAATATGTTAGTCAAAATAAAAAAAAAAAAGCTTTTAAAAGGGACTTTGCACACAAGGAATTTGATAGTAAAAAAAAAAAAAAAAAAAAAAGCTTAAAAAATGGATTTCGGTTAACCGAGAGTTTCGGATAAAAGAGGTTCTACTGTATTTATACTTGAAGAAATTGCACGCAAACTGTTAACATGTTGGTGGACTTTAAAAATTATTTTCTTTTAGTCATATCAGGAACTTGCAATAGTAAGGGCGAACTCGAAAAATCGATTTTTTTTTTTTTTTCCGTATCAGATAGATCTAGGCAACACATAGGTAAGTCGTTTTTCCCTGATTCGGCCTTCGTATTCTCACAGTGTCGAGCCATAGATTTATGCTAATAATCGAGATTTCTATCGATTTTGCTCATATCGATACCTATAATCAGTAAATGCCTATAATCGATACCTTACTTGCCTATATCAATACCTATAATCGATTTTACTATAGATAATGCCTAGATCTATACTTATAATCGATTTGAGCATAGATTATATCGATTTGCTATCGATTTTGCTCATATCAATACCTATAATCGATTTTACCACAGTAAATGCCTATATCGATACCTATAATCGATTTTACTATAGATAATGCCTAGATCGATACTTATAATCGATTTGACCATAGATTTATGCTAATAATCGAGATTGCTATCGATTTTGCTCATATCGATACCTATAATCAGTGAGTAGTACCCTATTCTATAACACTACTTGCAAAACTTTGAGCTTGATTTCCCAACACCTCAATTTCGAGATTCGCCCTTACTATTCCAAGCTCCTGATATTATTCCAATAATAATTCGTTCATAGAAATTTTCTGTAATCAGCAACAACCTAAGTCTATGTCTAAAAGAATATGAAATTTGATAAAATTCCGTGCATTAGTTCTTCAGATAGAGCGCCTACAAAATTTTTGTCGCATACATACAGACAGATGTTTTCTGAGAACAGTCAAATCGCGTTCGGGATCTTCTAAAACTTATAAATTCGTCGAAAAAGAGAAAGTCGAAATTTTTTACGAATCTAATACTTACGAGTCTTCTTGTAAAGATAGAAGAAAGTAAAAATGCATATTATTTATTGATTTCTGCTGATTTCCAATTCTACTGTCCCTTTAAATTTACTTAGAAAAGGAAATAAATTTGGACTATAAAATAACGATTTCCATTCCCTGAGTCGACTTTCTTATTATTTCTTTATCTTCAATAATGCCATTAAAAAAGATGATGCTTCTAATTAAATAGTCACGCACCAAAGGTACCTACACAGATTCCGAAATCATTACTGAGTGTATTATTTCTTCCATTAGACAAATTATTTTTTTATACTTGTCTGTCTGTATGTTTAACCAGATGTCCGTGCTCTAACTCGCGTAAATATACGCGGATTGTCACGTAATTGAGGTTTAACATGACATGTTATTGAAAATGAAGTGTGTAGCATTTATAGATTGTTAACAGAGGCACTCAAAAGAATACCGTTACAGTCCGTCTATGGGAAAAAATCATTTTTAGTGTGTTTTAATGATTTTATTTTATTGCCTATCTTTCGAAAGCACGAAAACATACTTTCTTTAAAGTATATGGTAATATATTTTTCTATTTAAAATTTTCACAAACACATAACTAAAAATTCACATTTTTTATTGGTTTCTACTCATTTCCAATTCTACCGTCCCCTTAAATTTAATTTTAAAAAAAGAAGGAAAAAAATTGTCCTATGAAATAACGATTCCATTTTCTGAGTCTACTATCTTATTATTTCTCTAGCTTCAATACTGTCATTAAAAAAGATAATGCCTAATTAAATAAGAGTCACGCACCAAAGGAACCTAGACAGATTCCGAAATCATTACTGACTGAGTGTATTGTTTCCTCCATTTAGACAAATTGCTTTTTAATAACGTATCTGACATCGATGTGACACTGATATGAGTCTCTAAGTAAAATTTAATTTAATGATAATTGTTTATTCACAGGGAAGATTTTTAAATGACCCTTCAAACGAAGGATTATCGCAGTTAAAATAAATATTGCATTTGGTAAATAAATAATGTACATAATGGTTGTAATGAAGCAGCTTATAATCAAGGCCAACAGCAATGTGGCTTAATAATGCTGTTGACAGAAAATTATTTATGAGGGGGATTTGGGACCGGAATCTTATTCTTGCCTTATTTTAGATTCATTTTTAACACCATCCAACATAGAAGAAAAGTAATTATGCACTAGGTTTGTCTGTCCATCTGTCCTTGCTCTAACCAGGGTAAATATCTCGGATTGCCATGTGATTTATATACGTTATTGAGATTTACCATGACATATTCGGTATTAAAAATGAAGTGTGTCGCATTTATACTTCGTTAACCCTTAAATACATAGAGTAACTCAGGAGTTACATAATCTTTTTTTGCCATTTGGCGCTTTCTATTGGTCTTTTGGCAAACTACTATGTGTTACCGACGTATGATAACATGTACTTTAAGGTCGTGAAGCATGTTTTTGCTATGATTGGTTATCACGTGGAGGTTGTAACATCTTTTGATTATACTGCTTGTAATGTGCTCGACTGGCGTTTTTTCGTTATCTTTATAAGGTATTCATTATTAATTCTTCAAACTATTAAAACTGTTATAAAAATTATTATATCGTTGAATAGTTGTTATTGTGCAGTGTAAATACTTTAAAGTTAGTATATAATTTCAAATCATCATTTTCGGAGTGACAGGATGACATTATGTACAACAGAAACATAAATAATTTTTTTTCACCATTTTTCTAATTGATAATGAACAAAAACAGACTCAAATATAATTGTTTTCAAAAAAAAAAAAAAAAAAAAAAAAAAAAAAAAAAAAAAAAAAATCATGCATTAAAGGGTTAACAGGGGCACACAAAAGAATGTAGTTATATTATGGTCCTAGCTAAAGTACCCGGCGTTGCCCGGAATTTGAAGAATGTTTGTTTTGAATAATCAATTTCAAAATTAAACATACAGTATAAAACAAAAAATTAAAAAAAGCAGTCGAAGTGTTATACACGTGAATGCAAACGAAAACTCTATTCCTAAAAATGTATAAACCTTAAAACGTTAAAAAATGCCAATATTTCCATAATCGGGTTTTTGTCATGTTTCAATACGTTTTTTCAAACTCATATGACGTAATATATTCACCTGCTGACGTCCATTATATTTCCATATATGACGTAATATTAACTTTTTTTCAAAACACGTCAAACTATTTATTTGATTTTCATTTTTTACGTGGCAATCTTGCAATAGAAACGCAATGACGTAATATTCCCTTTTTTTATTCGTCAAACTATTTATTTCATTTTCATTTTTCACGTGGAAATCTTGCAAAAGAAAAGTAATTGTTGTGGTAATTTTATTATGGATTTTTAATTGTTGGCACGCATAACGAAAAATGTTTAAATTCGACTGGAAATTGCTGCGAAATCGGTGGTTTTTTATTAATTAAAAATTAACTATAAATTATTTCATTCCGGATTACTTTAGTTACCTCGGCCGTGTTTTAATACACGTGTACCTAACATTTCACAATTCTGGCTTCCAAACTGTCGATTTGTATAGAATTACGGACAGACAAGTTTTCATTTTTATATATTAGATATGGGGAAAAATTGCTTGCAACGTATTTTAATAACGTTACACTATTTTCGACATATTGAAATTGATATACATCACTAAAGTGCACTACACAATTCTTACTATTGAATATGGTATGTGTAGCACTTATTGTTCGTTTACAGGGACACTCAAAAGAAGTCTTTTATATTATGGTCTATGAGAAAAAATCGTTTGCGGTGTATTTTAATCGTGTTACACTATTTGAAACATAATAAAAATTGATAAGAATTTCTGAGGCGCACTAAAGCATGCTTTTTGCATAACATATGGAGTGTAAAGAATTTATCATTCATTTTCAGGGACACACATAAGTATTAGGTTACATAATGGTCTATAAGGAAAAACTGTTTGCAGCGAATTTTAATTAAGTTAGACTTTTTCAAATATAATGAAATTGATACACATTACTGAAGTTTACGAAGTATATGATGCGCATAGAATTTATCGTTCATTTACAGTAGGGATGCACAACCTGTGGCCCGCGATGGGTTAACAAGTGGCCCGCGAATTTCGTCAATTTATAATTGGCAAAAATTGTAATTTTTGACCATAGATTGCAGGAAAAAATCGTGAATTTCGACAATTCGCGGCGGAAAACAATTGGAAATTTCGTCAGTCAGTAAAAATCGCGAATTTCATTAATCGCCCAACCGATACTATTTGTATCAATATAGGAAATTCCCGAGTTGCTAATTTCGTCAGTCGTTAGTCGAGAAATACCTCGAATTTCATCGATCGGAAGTGGAGAAATCGCATGTTTCGTCGATCGCGGGCGAAAAAGTCGCGAATTTTGTTGATCGGGCACGGGAAAATCGTGAGTTTCGTCAATTTATTGCGAGAAAAAGTCGGGAATTTCACCAATTTGCCGCGGGAAAATTACAAATTTCGTCAGCCAATTAAGAATTGCGAATTTCGTTGACTGGGCGCGTAAAAATCGAGTTTCTCTCGATCGGGCGCGTAAAAATCGCGAATTTCGTCGATCAGGTGCGGTAAAATAAAGCGTTTCGTCGATCAGGCACGAAAAAATCGTGAGTTTTATTGATCGGGCCCGGAAATGTCGCGAGTTTCGTCAGTTTATCGCAAGAAAAAGTCACGAATTTCATCACTTTGCCACGCGAAAGTTGCAAATTTCGTCAGTCATTTAAGATATGCGTATTTCGCCAATCGAGCGCAGAAAAATTGAGAGTTTCGTCAACTGGTGTGTTGAAAATCGCGAGTTTAGTCGACCGGACGTGGAAAAATTGCGAATTTCGTTGATCGGGAACGGGAAAATTGCGAATTTCGTTGATCGGGAACAGGAAAAATCGTGAGTTTCGTCAGTTTATCGCGAGAAAAAATCGTGAATGTCACCAATTTGTCGCGGGAAAATTGCAAATTTCGTCAGCAATTAAGAATTGCGATCTTTGACTGGGCGCGGAAAAATCGCGCGTTTTGTCGATCGCGCGCAGAAAAGTCGAGTGTTTCGTTGACCGCGCGCGGAAATGTCGAGAGTTTCGTCAGTTTATCGCAAGAAAAAGGCGTGAATTTTGTCACTTTGCCGCGCGAAAGTTTCAAATTTCGTCAGTCATTTAATATATGCGAATTTTGCCAATCGGGTGCGGAAAAAATCAAGAGTTTCTTCAATTGGTGTGCGGAAAATCGCGAATTTTGTTGATCGGGAACGGGAAAATCGCGAATTTCGTTGATCAGTTACGGAAAAATCGTGAGTTTTGTCAGTTTATCGCGAGAAAAAGGTCGTGAATTTCACCAATTTGCCGCGGGAAAATTTCAAATTTCGCCAGTCAATTAAGAATTACGAACTCCCTTGACTGGGCGTGGAAAAATCGAGTTTCTCTCGATCGGGAACGGAAAAATCGCGAATTTCGTCGATCGGGTGCGGTAAAATCGAGCGTTTCGTCGATCTGGCACGAAAAAATCGTGAGTTTCATTTATCGGGCGCGGATATGTCGCGAGTTTCGTCAGTTTATAGCAAGAAAAAGTCGTGAATTTCGTCACTTTGCCGCGCAAAAGTTGCAAATTTCGTGAGTCATTTAAGATATGCGAATTTCGCCGAATGGGCGCGGAAAAATTGAGATTTTCGTCAATTGGTGTGCGGAAAATCGCGAGTTTAGTCAATATGACGTGGAAAATTTACGAATTTCGTTGATCGGGAAAGGGAAAATAGTGAATTTCGTTGATCGGCTGCGGAAAAATCATGAGTTTCATCAGTTTATCGCGAGAAAAAGTCGTGAATTTCGCCAATTTGCCGCGGGAAAATTGCAAATTTCGTTAGTCAATTAAGAATTGCGAACGTCGTTGACTGGGTGCGGAAAAATCGCAAATATCGCTGATCGGGCAGAGGAAAAATCGTGAATTTTGTCGATTAAGTGCGAAAAAATTGCAAATTTCGTCGATCGGCTACAGTAAAATGGCGAGTTTTGGCAGTTTCTCATGAAAAAATGTTGTGAATTTCGATAATTCGTCACAGGAAAAAAATTTTAAATTTCGTCAGTCAGTTAGCAATCGCGAATTTCGTTGACTAAGCGCAGAAAAATCGCGAATCCCGCTGATAAGGTGTGGAAAAATCGTGAATTTTGTCGATCAGACGGAGGAAAATCTAAAATTTTGTTGGATGGGCTGCAGAAAAATTGAGAGTTTCGTCAATTTAACTTCGTTCATAAAGTTCACATTTTTTTTTTCGGCACTAGCCACTTTCATGCATATGTTTGTTTTTTTAGCACTTTTAATAAAGCAAAATTTAATCCCCTGGAACACAGTCAAGGAATATTTTCACTCCTTGAAAATAATCTTTGCTGTATCTCTGTTATATATACAAACATAAACTGTTGATATATCCTTGCTAACTGAATTGGGTATGGTATATTGACTGGGTAGGGGGACCTAAAGGGGTAAAACTGCCACTCTTCTGAAACCATGTTTTTTATAGGCCACAGATCTCCCCACCTCCCCGAAATAGACTTATCTCTATGTTACTGATGTGGCCCTCGACAACCCAGGTATTTTTGTAAGTGGCCCTTCTCTCAAAAAGGTTGTGCACCCCTAATTTACAGGGACACATAAAATGTTTCGGATACCGTACTGTATCCGATGTGCTGTCTATAAGCAATAATTGCTGGAAGTGCGCTTTCAGTTATGGTATGCGTTTTAAGTTTAATTAAAATTTTACATACTACGTGGTGTGTATATAAACTACTAGCTAAAGTACCCGGCGTTGCCTTGAATTTTAAGAACGTTTGTTTTGAAAAACCAATTTCAAAATTTAACATTCAACATTAAAAAAAAATTCGAAGTGTTGTACACATGAATCAAATGAAAACTCAATATAAAAATGTATAAATTTATATAACAGACGCAAAATAATACAGCTATATAAATGAACTTATTTCCATTCATCATTGGAGCAATACTGTTAAAATACGCCAAAATTTCCATAATCGAGTTTTTATGATGCTTCAGTATATTTTAGTACACTTATATGACGTTATATACTCACCACGTCCTTTATATTTCCAATATGACGTAATATTCCTTTTTTTTTATTCGTCAAATTAATTAAATAATTATAATTTTTCACATGGAAATCATAAAACAGAAAAATTATGACGTAACATTCACTTTTGTTTTTAATTCGCCAAACTATTTATTTAATTTACATTTTTCACGTGGGTTTCTTGCAGTAGGAAAAGTTATGATGTAATATTCCATTTTTTTTTTTTTTTTTTTTTTTTATTCGTCAAACTATTTATTTAATTTTTTTAACGTGGAAATCTTGCAATAGAAAAGTAACTGTTGTGGTAAGAATTTTATTGTGGATCTTTAATTGTTGGCAACAGCTATAACGAAAAATGTTTAAATTTGGTTGAAAATTGCTGTTAAATTTGTGGTTTTCATTAATTAAAAATTAACTATCAGTTATTTCGATTCCGGATTACTTTAGTTGCCTCGGCCGTGTTTTAATACACATGTACGTAACATTTCACATTTCTGGCTTCCAAACTGTGTATTTCTACAGCATTACAGACAGACAGATAAATTTTCATTTTTATATATTAGATAGATAATATACAGGGTTACACAAAAGAAATTGTAAGCATTACTGAGTATGAGCGTGCACTTCTTAAAGGAGTATTTTAATCCAGTCATGCATTTTCAAGCTGAACTATATTTGATATACCTACTAAGAGATGTTTGTAGACTATAAGTAAAATCATAATCAGGGCCACACAAAGAACTGGATACATAGCTGCTTATGAATAATAAATTTTCAGATGTGAAATTTTAGTATTTTCAAGCGTGTTTTTGCTTAAAATAATGTGTATAAAAATCTTAAAATAAATAGTTAAACTGCTCAACACATTTATAATTCCAAAGTTAGAAAATATCCCTTTTCACAGTTCAGTATTTTTAGGGGAATTTTATGTAAGATTTCTATTTTCGAAATATTTAAAATCCGCTCTAATTTTTTTTCATTTTACTACTATAAAATTTACGAATTAAAATAAAGCACGATTCTGCAGACATTTAACGACTTTAAATTTACAAATGATATTGATTCCTTTTAATCTTGAAGCCGCTGAAAGTTATGAATGATTTTAGAATTAATTTATATTTTATATATAACGTTTTAACCTTTATGCTCCGACGGGACTTTTATGTCCCACTATAGAAAATGCAATATAATTTTTTTTTAAATTCGTCTGTTGATAAAAGTATATGGTGGTACTTTTCATGCAAAATACTTTGCTGGATCACACTCAGTAAGCACAGCGAAATAGTGGTAGCTAAATATTTTTTATGGGGTTATTTTTTCACCCATTTACAACGATTTAAGAACAAGTATTTAGGAGTATTTTATTATATTGTTTGGAACCGGATGGTATTTTTCATTTTTTGATATATAAATTAGTTATTGAGTTATAAGCTGTTATTATTATTTTCTGTATACTGTAATCCTTGTATTACCCTTTCATAAATTTTCAACCTCTCCATTGTTAATTTTTAAATTTAAATTTTTTCTTTACCATATAGTAGTACTTAATGTGCTACGTTTAGACTATATTTTCATGGCTCCTCTAGGATTTGCTATACACATACTCATATACAGGGAGCGGAGTAGCACTGCTACTGGGTATCCCCTAGAACTGCTCTGATGTTCGCTATAACCTGTTATTGCCACATGGCAACGGGTTTTTCTCTATTCCAACCCTGTCGCGTCCCGAAAATCTGTTCAATACGCCCACTTGACAAGATTTTCTGAAAAATCTTTTGTCTTTACCAAAAAATTTAAAACGCTATTCCATTATGTAGTTTCTGAATAAGAAGCCCTTTTAAGGGGACCTTCTACATTAGGAGACAAAAAAAAGCACTTTTTTATGATTTTTTTTGTAAGAAAACTGCATGATGGATCTTTTTGAAATTTTAATAGTTTATTGTACATATCTTAAAGTACTATACACAAGAATTTTTTTATTAGATTTTGTTGCTTCTACTCTAAGTTATAAACAAATATGTTCAACTGCTTTGGAAAATTTCGTCTGGACGGTGGGCAGGATAGCGCCTTCTAGAATTATCTGAAACACAAAAATAATTTTTTTTTGTAAACTTCGTGAGCATAGCTTCTAGTTAAATTAAAGGAACCCATAAATTTATTTAAAAAAAGTTATGCAATGGCTGATTTAAAAAAAAAAAATTTTTTTGTTAAAAAAATTCATTCTTATTTGTAATTAACTTTTTTAAAAAATAATTTTAGTAAAAGCTTTAATTTATATCGAAGGCAATTAAATAAGCTTTAATAATAAAAAAAATCAAGATGATCCATTGAGTAGTTTTTTTAATCTTGCCCACCGTGTCAAAAAATGTGGTTGAACATATTTGTTTATAACTTAGAGTACAAGCAACCAAATCTAATAAAAAAATTCTTGTGTATACCATAAGATATGTACAATAAACCATTAAAATTTCAAAAAGCTCCAAAATGCAGTTTTTTACAAAAAAAAAAAAAAAAAAAAAAAAAAAAAATCATAAAAAGTGCTTTTTTTTGTCTCCTAACGTAGAAGGTCCGCTTAATTTCATGCTTTTTTTTGAACAAAAATTAATTCAGAAATATGTCAGAAAGTAGCTGCTTTGGATTTGAGAACAAAAGGATTTTTCTCTATTGGAAACTACATAATCATTTACCAACGCTGCAGAATATAATGTACTTCAACTCGTTTACTGAATATAGGTACTTTAATAACAGGGGCTTGACAAACATTCAAATTTTCTTTTCAATTAAGTTCTAACTCAACCGCAATATAGACATTGAAACTTATTTTTATCTTTACTGCTGATTTATTTTCGAAACAGCTTGAACTTATCTATACTAATAAAAGAAAGTTTCGTTCTGTCTGTGTGCGATGGCTAGTGAAATCTACCGCACGTAGAAGTCTGAAAACTTGTCTGAGGATAGTCTAAGGTAGGTCCTGATTCACCTGAGGCTCAGACTTTTAATTTTGTAAGACACGGGCCGCCTGGGCACTTTTAAGTGTTTAAGCCCTAAATTGTTAATAACTTATCCCCTTTTTATTCGATCTTCTTCGTTTTTGGGGACCTTTCTCCATATAGTTATTCTCGCATTTCTACTTTCCAGTTAAGACCCTGGTCCCTTGGGTCCCGATGCAGGGCCCCTTGAAGTTTTTGTGCAACTAAATTGTTTATTAATTTCCCTTTTTTTAATCCGATCTTCGTTTTTGAGGCTCTTTTTCAATTTAGTTATTTCCCTGTTTCTATATTCCAATTAAAACTCTAGCTCCATAGGGCCCGGTCCGGGGCCCCTTGAACTTTTGGTACGGCATGCAACCCCTAATTTCACCCCCTAATTGTGTCTCCATCTCAATGCATAGCTTTAAAGTTGAGTCTTGGACACCACTCATCGGGACAATGCCGTCATTTATTAATTGGGCCCCTAGGGTTCTTTTTAAGCATTTTCTTCCGTTTTTTGCGCATTTCTTTAAAATTTTATTCGAATTATCCTTAATTTTGACTAATTGTAGATCTAAAGAGTGTTAGGACATTTTAATATGTATTCATCATATGTATTCATGAATGCATACGTATGTATTCATGAATGCATACGTATGCATTCAATCATGTGTATAATTAGGGCCCTGGTTTCAACTATCATTTGGCCGCTTTTGGGGCCCCCTTTTATAACTCCCTTAAAAATGGTCAGATTCACTTGCCTTTATTTTTTTAATAACTTCTTAGGTCCTCCAGTTACTACACGAACAACAAAAAATTTCATCTACCACCAATTTTGAATATTAATTCTTTACTTGGGGTCTATGGTGCTGTTTCTTTAAAAATGATCCGATTCTCTTGCAATTCTCTTTAACATAGTTCTACTAGCGTTCTCCAGCTACTTTATAAACTACTAAAAAATATTCTTATACCCAGCTTCATTCCTTTTAAGAACCTGGCCCCTTGGGGCCCGGTACAGGGCCCCTTAAAGTTTCTGTTCCCTAAACTGTTAATAAATTTTCCTTTTTTAATCCAATATTCGGTTTTGGGCCCTCTCCATTCAGTTATTCCCCCCGTTTCTATATCCAGTTAAGAAGACCCTTAGGAACAAGCCGGGTGTCTTTTTTGAATATTAATCGACTACTTGGGATCCTTGGTGCAGCTTCTTTAAAAATATCCGATTATCTTGCAATTTTCTTTAACATAGTTTTAAGGTCCTCCGGCTACTTTATACACTACTAAAAAAAAGTTTTATATCCCAGCTACCACCTTTTTCGAATATTAATCTCCTTTTTCGGCATCAACTTTCGTTTACTCAGTACAGCCGTAAATTAAAAATCTCGTTACTGTCCAAGGTAAGTGGCTTAACTTTAAAGGGTGATTTCGTGCTTAAATTAAATGTTGCTTTAATGTTAAAGGTAAATCGTTAAATTTGGGCACCTTCCACCGCTTGGGAGCACATTCTTTCCTCGGGTTCTATGGGCCCGATTAGTACGGGATTTTGCTCATTCAACTTGATTTTCGATTGTCTAAGGTGCATGTGGAGCACTCGCGATATACGTTGCCTTAGGCAGCGGTGGCCCAGGTCACATGTTGGAAAGAAGTTTGTTGAGAACACACAAGATGCCGCCGAAAGCATTGGGGCATCCGAAAGTAAGTTCATTTGAAACATTCTATGCTGCTAAAGGCAGTGCGGCTCCCAAAACTAAGTTCATTTGAAAGATTTTCTGAAGATATCAAATCATACAAATTTGAAATTTGTTTAAGGTTATTATAACAGGCTCGGGCAACTCTGGGCGGATCAGCTAGTAAATAAATAAAATAAAGTTTACGCCATAAAGCTTATGTCAAGATTAAAAGAGACAATAGGTATATTTATAGAAAGAAAGAAAAGATTTGTCTTTGTCATATATTATTATGAATTATAACATATTATTTGACCTCTTTTTGTGACATAACAAAGAAAATCATGCATGTATTCACCACCAAAAAACCATATGTAATAATGGATGATAAATAAATTGGTAATTTAAATACTAAAATGTTAAATACAGACATTAAACTAAAGATATAGAATATCTTTTTTTAGAGTATTAAATATTTTGCAAAAGGTTTTCCCTATTGAAAACCACACAATGATTTACCAACACTCCATAATATGATGTACTTCAGATCGTTTACGGAATATAGCTTCTTTAATTTTTTTCTTTTCAATTAAGTTCTAACTCAACAGCAAATCGGTCTAGAAAAGGCGGAATATCGACGGAAACTTATTTCATCGTTTACGCAAGATTCTTTACTGTTATATCACATATTTACTTTCGAAACAGATCATCTTTCAACCTCTACAAAACACACTTTCTCCTTCATTCCTCTCACCCCGGGGGTTCTGCTCACAAGGAATTTGAGTTCCAGGAGAAAGCGATTTCCATGTGCATTGCTCAAAGTTTTGATTTATAGACGACCCTTAAACGAATTTTATATACATAATTTAAAAGTAGACTTTATTTCCAATTGTTTGGTACCAGTAACTTTCTTCTACTATAATTTGTTGCAAAGTTAATGGGGGCCAGATTACTTTTTTTTCCCACGACTGTACTTCATTTCGTTTACGGAATATAAGTTCTTTAATAACAGAGGCGGGACAAATATTCAATTTCTTCTTTTCAATTACGTTCTAACTCAACCGTAAATCGGTCTAGAAAAGGCGGAACATCGACATTGAAACTTATTTCACCGTTTACGCAAGATTCTTTACTGTTATATCACATATTTACTTTCGAAACAGCTATCTTTCAACCTCTACAAAACACACTTTCTCCTTCATTCCTCTCACCCCGGGGGTTCTGCTCACAAGGAATTTGAGTTCCAGGAGAAAGCGATTTCCACGTGCATTGCTCAAAGTTTTGATTTATAGACGACCCTTAAACGAATTTTATATACATAATTTAAAAGTAGACTTTATTTCCAATTGTTTGGTACCAGTAACTTTCTTCTACTATAATTTGTTGCAAAGTTAATGGGGGCCGGGTTACTTTTTTTTCCCACGACTGTACTTCATTTCGTTTACGGAATATAAGTTCTTTAATAACAGAGGCGGGACAAATATTCAATTTCTTCTTTTCAATTACGTTCTAACTCAACCGTAAATCGGTCTAGAAAAGGCGGAACATCGACATTGAAACTTATTTCATCGTTTACGCAAGATTCTTTACTGTTATATCACATATTTACTTTCGAAACAGCTCATCTTTCAACCTCTACAAAACACACTTTCTCCTTCATTCCTCTCACCCCGGGGGGTTCTGCTCACAAGGAATTTAAGTTCCAGGAGAAAGCGATTTCCACGTGCATTGCTCAAAGTTTTGATTTATAGACGACCCTTAAACGAATTTTATATACATAATTTAAAAGTAGACTTTATTTCCAATTGTTTGGTACCAGTAACTTTCTTCTACTATAATTTGTTGCAAAGTTAATGGGGGCCGGGTTATTTTTTTTCCCACGACTGTACTTCATTTCGTTTACGGAATATAAGTTCTTTAATAACAGAGGCGGGACAAATATTCAATTTCTTCTTTTCAATTACGTTCTAACTCAACCGTAAATCGGTCTAGAAAAGGCGGAACATCGACATTGAAACTTATTTCATCGTTTACGCAAGATTCTTTACTGTTATATCACATATTTACTTTCGAAACAGCCCATCTTTCAACCTCTACAAAACACACTTTTTCCTTCATTCCTCTCACCCCGGGGATTCTCTTCACTAGGAATTTGAGTTCCAGGAGGAAGCGATTTCCACGTGCATTCCTCAAAGTTTTGATTTATAGATGACCCCTTAAACGAATTTTATATACGTGATTTAAAAGTAGACTTTTATTTCCAATTGTTTGGTACCAGTAACTTTCTTCTACTATAATTTGTTGCAAAGTTAATGGGGGCCGGGTTATTTTTTTTCCCACGACTGTACTCAATTTCGTTTACGGAATATAAGTTCTTTAATAACAGAGGCGGGACAAATATTCAATTTCTTCTTTTCAATTACGTTCTAATTCAACCGTAAATCGGTCTAGAAAAGGCGGAACATCGACAGTGAAACTTATTTCATCGTTTACGCAAGATTCTTTACTGTTATATCACCTATTTACTTTCGTAACAGGCTCATCTTTCAACTTCTACAAAACACACTTTCTCCTTCATTCCTCTCACTCCGGGGATTCTCTTCACTAGGAATTTGAGTTCCAGGAGGAAGCGATTACCACGTGTATTGCTCAAGGTTTTGATTTATAGATGACCCCTTAAACAAATTTTATATACATAATTTAAAAGTAGACTTTATTTCCAATC
This sequence comes from Maratus speciosus, assembly GCA_963932465.1. NCBI lineage: Eukaryota > Metazoa > Arthropoda > Arachnida > Araneae > Salticidae > Maratus > Maratus speciosus. Next base: position 573,100,289 of record OZ010790.1, on the reverse strand, counting down.
GTTTGGTACCAGTAACTTTCTTCTACTATAAGTTGTTGGAGAGTTAATGCGGGGGGAGGGTACTTTTTTTTCCCCACGACTGTACTTCATATTGTTTACGGAGTATTTTATGGAAGAAACGCCGCACCCGTCGTAGACGCCGCACTCCTCAAATTGGCCTGAATAAGCTTAAAAATATCGTAATCGCCGCACCCGTTGTAAACGCCGTATCCATCGGAACGCTACTTTTGTCGACAACGTCACATTGACCTAACTTTAATCAAAGTTTTCTGAGCAGTGTAGGATGCCTCGTTTTTAATATCTTAAGATGTCTGAAGTTTTATTTAAAATATTTAAATCCTATTTTAAATATTTTTATGAATTTTTAAATTAAGGAAACTCAGTTGGTATTAAAAAAAAATCGTAAACGCCGCACTTGGAAAAAAATTAACTTTTAAACTCGTAAACGCCGCGGCGTTTCTGCCATAAAATGCGGTATAAGTTCTTTAATAACAGAGGCGGGACAAATATTAATTTTTTTCTTTTTAATTAAGTATTAACTCAACCGCAAATCGGTCTAGAAAAGGCGGAACATCGACATTGAAACTTATTTCATCGTTTACGCAAGTTTCTTTACTGCTATATCACCTATTTACTTTCGAAACAGCTCATCTTTCAACCTCTACGAAACACACTTTCTCCTTCATTCCTCTCACCCCGGGGGGTTCTCTTCACTAGGAATTTGAGTTCCAGGAGGAAGCGATTATCACGTGTATTGCTCAAGCAGCTACTTCCGATACCTGGCCCAGATTTGATCTAGGGGCGAGAACGCAGGTGAAAGTGAAACAGTCCCCATTTGCTTCAGAGAAAGGGATATTATGTAACACAACCTGAGGCATTTCTCTGCCGATGGAGAAAGTCTTCGTGCGAAACGTCGAGCACGTAGATGATGAGCGTTTCGATGATATCCGTAGAATACAAATGAAGTTAGGCTCACGTGCATATCCACACGTTTTAGGGATTAACCAGATTAAAAAAGAAAGTTCTTGAATATTCTGACGAGAAATCTTTTAAACTATGTATAAATATGAGAGAGATACGAAATAAAAACAATTAAAATTCAGACAATTGACTTAAAAACATTTAAACATATATTAAACAAGTAAAAATTAAATTAAAAAAAAAAAAACTCAGAAAACCCGACTGCCTAAAAAGCTAACAAATTAACTATTTCTCATCAATATGAAACTATTTTTTGATATTACTTACCTATTTTTTTTTTATTTACTTCTATTCATGACTTTTAAGTTGTGTGTAATTGTTAGTTCCTATCTGTAAACACTGTTTTGATGAGGCCTATAGATGTCTATGAAGGTTAGAGTTGCAGTAAAGCTAGAGATCCTACCTATACAAATTCTAGGCTGTGTAATATTTAAACGGACCTTCTGACTGTAAAATAGTCAGTGAAATATCGTCTTCATTTTGAAAGACCTATCCAATGATATGCCACTCTATAGGGTGCGTAAAAAGTTTTTTCGTCTCTACCGCCATTTTGAATTTATAAAAACAAAACCTAGCCTATAACCATCGAACGGTTAAGACGAATCGATGGAGATCTTATTCATTAAAATCCATCCAGCAATTGGGATGTTTCGGGGGTATAAAGAAATCCACTTACCCAGATACGCGTGAAGCACATAACCCTTCTTGGCAGTCAGGTAAAAAATAGATGTTTCGGAGTGTTACATCGCCCATCACTACACATTAAGTAATGACCATAAAAGAAGTCAATAACAAAAAACTACAGTTAAGAAATTATACGTTCCGAAGGTCAAAAACTAAATACAGTAATACCTCGATTTACGTCAGCAATTCGTTCCAAGACTAGCGACGTAAGTCGAGGTACATTTAGATAAGCAAATAAAGGATGTGTAATAAAAAATAACTAAAATGTAACGAACATATTATATTGTATTTAGGGATTATGATACATATATTTAACATTTGCAAAAAAATGAGTTTGCAATACAAGAATTTGGAATAAATCAATAAGTTGTTAATTTGCAGTTTATTGTTCTTCTAGCTTCCCCGTTCGAGTTCGAGCATGTGAAAAAATTTTGCAATAAAGTTTGAACAGGCATTTCTCTCTCTCTCTCTCTCTCTCTTAGAAGCTCTTTCTAAATAGCAGGTGAATTTTATAAGCTTTTTCTAGTCGTTGCTACAATTTGTTCGTTTGAATCAATATGTTCAAGAACCGTCATTCAAGCTCAATTTTCAACCATCATAATATCTTCCCCCTAGGCTCAAAATCTTCACCTATTTCTTCGACAGTATTTTGTTTCTTAAATTCGATAAGTTCGTCGATGGTTAATGGGTCATTCCACGTAAAATGAGCAAAAATTTAAAAAACGTCGTGGCCACATAGTAACAGATTTTAATAAAATTTGATATACACGTTCAATTCATATTCAAAGAGAGCTCTGCAAAATATCTTCACGAAAAATAAATTATTTTAGCAGTTTTGGACATTTAAAAAACTTGTGATAAAGAATGGCATGTGTGCAATCGTCCAAAGTTGCAGGTTTGAAGTTCTGTATCTTGAAAACTATTTAACTGAAATGAATTTTTTTTTAATAATGTAACCTCTGAAAAATTATCTTCTTATTTATTGAGCAATAATAATCTGGTAACACCATGATTATTCTTTAATTGGTTGTAAAAATTGAAAATTTGCAAAATTTGAGAAAATTAAAAACGTAATAAAAATTAAAGGAATTCAAAAACATCTGAGAAATTAATGCCTGATGTAGTTTTACATATTAAGATCGAATTACTAAAGTTTTTAAGTTGCCATGTATTTCCTTCACCTTTAAAAAATTTTAGAAACTTTAAAAAAAATGACAAAATCGTAATTTTTCCTCTTATTGACAGGTAAAAAAAACAATGAAGGAAATGTCCCACATAACAGTTATTGCACAGACATAAAGATCAATAAGTCCATAATCTGATAAAAAAAATTCAAGCATGCCTTTTTGATTCCTAACGTCACAAAATTGGGTTAAAAAAGGCTATATTAACTATATCCCATGAGCTATTTTTTAAATTCGCGCGCGTTTCTTAAAATATTGCACAATTTCAAGGTGAAAAAATTTAGTGCTGCCATCTATTTTCTGTATGTGGGTTTAGAAATCAATATATAATTTTCTGTTCAATTGAGCTTTTTTTTCTACTTTAATTAAAAATCTTTTTGAGGAAAAAATAAACTGAAAGCAAGTATAAAAGTTTTTATGTTTAAAATATACACTGTTATCTATAATATTAAAAGAATTTAAAGTTTAAAAAAGATTTCTTTCACGTCGAAACAAGTGATAGAAATATTGCATTTTATCCTCAACATTTTTTACTATTTATTTTTTTTCTCATTAAGGAATAAAAAAGGCAAGGATTAAAGTTTAAATATTTAATATATATACTTTTAGCTATAACGTCAAGCAATTTTGATACTGTCAGAGGTGTCCTTCATCTCTATAGAAACGTTGCATTTTCCCCTCAATTTTTTTCAAAAATAATTTTTTTCTCATTAAGGAATAAAAATACAATTACTAACTTACGTCAATCTGTTACTTATTATTCATTCCTAATTATAAATAATTTTTAATATAGTCTTTGCATTCTTAAGGCTAATAACCAAAATTGAAACTTCAAGCATGTAGCCAAAACCACGATTTTGCATCCACTTTTAATATAAATTTTAATACTTAAATAAACAATCCTAAAATCTATTATTTTATATTTACTCATAAATAGATATGATCTACTTACAAAATGATTTTCGTTAAAATCTGTGACATGTCTGCCACAGGTGATTTGCTCATTTTGTATGGAATGACCCTAATTCCTGATCAGGGGAATCTATGAGTTCAATAACATAATCGGCATCCATCTCTAAGTTGAGTTCACTTTCTTTTTCGACGATTTAATCAATTAAGAGAGATACAGAATCACAATTTTCAGATGTTTTCTTAGTCTCTGCGAAGGAAAAGTGGCACAGTCTTTTCCAAGCATCTCTCATTGTTTTTTTCCTGAACATCACCCCATGAATCGCCTACGAATCTGACTGCTTCTGAGATGTTAAATTTCTTTCAAAAGTCTTCAAAAAGCGTCTTAATTAAGGGGTCTTGTACCTTTTAAATGCGTCGAAAATTAACGAAAAACTTCAAAGTTTGAATTAGTCTATCTTCAAAACCTTTTTTATGTATAAACATGAAATTTTGGATATTGATTAAACAGATTGTGCTTTGTAATATGCTACCATTAGAAACTTATTAGCCTTTTACAGAATTTGTGTATTGTTGAAATCAAAATACCTCTTTTTTTTTTTACTCCAGAAGTCATTGCGCGCATACCTTGAGAAAGTATGTATGGATTGCCATGAAATTTGGTAAAGATACTAAACAAATATGTGTGTTTAAAATGTACTACTTTTAAGTGTTTACAATGGTAATATTTTTAGTTATGACTATTTTTATTCATTAAAAATATAAAATTTTTATTTTTTTTTTACAAAAATATCTTTTTTATATGGTTGATGAGATAATTTTGGCATAACAGTAGTTCATTTTAAACACACATATATATGTTTAGTATTTTTACCAAATTTTATGACAATCCATACATATTTTCTCAAGATATCATGCGCGCAATGACTTATGGAGTAAAAAAAAGAGCTAGTTTGATTTCAACAATACACAAATTCTGTAAAAGGATAATAAATTTCTGATGACAGCATATTACAAAGCACAATCTGTTTAATCAATATCCAAAGTTTCATGTTTATACATAAAAAGGTTTGAAGATAGACTAATTCAAACTTTGAATTTTTCGTTAAATTTCATCGCATTTAAAAGGTACAAGACCTCTTAAGGAAATTTTTTTTCCAGACCAGAAGACGTAAATGCGGTGTGACGTAAGTCGAGGTACTACTGTATCATGAGAATACAGCGTTTTCAGGTGGCACACGTTACATTCATTACGTTATGTGTTCTGATTAGGGGTGTAATAACCAGAAACGTGTATTTTTAGGTGCGTTCGTAATTATATAAATACGTTTCACCTATAGTCGTCGTCTAAACTCATCTTTCCGTCTGCCCGCATAAAACAGCGCAAAAACTACCCAACCGAATGGCTTGAAATTTTATATTGAATCGTTTCAGAATTTGGTCGAATCATTTCAAGTTTTATGAAAATCGAATCAAAACTTAACAAGTTGAAATTTGCTCGTCATACGTGGCAAATGAGGTGCGTTCGTACTATAACTAGTTTTATAAATATTTTTTGCACTGTGTATTGTACTGAATGTATATTTTAGCGCACTTCATAAGTGCATATGAATTTCATTCTGTTCTAAAGGCTGTAACATCATTAAAATGCACTTGCAATATTTTTTTTCCCATTAGCCGTAATGTAAAGGAAAAATTTTGACTGTCCCTGTAATTAAAGTATACATCCTATTTTCATAAAATTTGAAATTAGTCGACAAAATTTTGAAACAATTATATATATAAAATTTCAGACCTTTCGGAAGGCTGTAACATCATTAAAATGTACTTGCAATAATTTTTTTTTCCATTGGCCGTAATGTAACGGAAAACTTTTGACTGTCCCTGTCATTAAACTATACATCCGATTTTCATGAAATTTGAAATGACTCGACAAAATTTTGCAAAAAAAAATTTTTTTTTTTTTTTTTCAGACCATTCGGTTGGGTAATTTTTCTCTGTTACATGCGGACGGATAGACGGACAAACAGACAGGCGGACTGAACGACGACTATAGGTGCTACGTATTTATATAATTACGAACCCACCTAAAAAGATATTAATAAAAGTTTTCTTCATTCTATTAAACGCATCATAGTAGCACCACCTGCTGGTCGATTTACGCGAAAATCTAATCAGCACCAATTTCTATCAAGGTCTAACTGAATCGCATGTTTGATTTAATTCCGTGGATTACTTTTGAGATAGAGCGCACACAAATTTTGTGTCACACAAAGACAGACTCACGGACAGACATTTTCTAAAAACAGACAAATCGTGTTCAGGATCTTATAAAACGTATAAATCCATTGAAAACTGGAGGACGAAAATTTTCATCAATCTAATACTTTCTTTCTGTAACGATAGATGAAAATAAAAATAGGTTGCTATGAGCATACAGATGGTATCGTCGAATAAAAATGAAGTCAAGCTCGTTTGCATATCGACACGTTCACTTATTAGTCCGATGAAAATAAAGATTCTTATATTCTGATGAGAAATCCTTTAAACAGTGTATAAGCACGAGAATTCTAGTTGTCAGGACAACATAAAACATAAAATAAAATGACGGCTATTTTGAACTGAAAGATAATGCAATTCTTCATCGAGATAACAAAAATAAATGGATGGTGAGCGTGATCTTGATAGTATCGTAGAAATATAAGTGAAGTACAGCACACGTGCATATCCACACGTTTCAGTGAATTATCAGATGAAAAAGAAGAAAGTCCTTAAATATTCGATCGAGAGATTTTTTTTTTTATCTTTTTAGAAACAGAAGAAAGATTATTCTCAGGCCGTCATAAAACTGAAAAATTAAACAATAGTCGTTTTAGATGGAAAACAATGCATGGTTGAAAAAGATGCAACAAAGATTGCATCTTCGGAAACAACCAATTCTGCACAAGGATAGCAAAAATATGTAAAAGATGAAGATGTTTCTCATTAAAATTGAAAAGATAAAATTCTTTTTAACGCTTTCCAGCGTAGTAGAAAACGGTTTATGAATTGGGTTTGTCTGCCTGTCTGTATGCTCGTTTGTCTACCGTCTCACCGAGCACAAACTCGTTTAAATGTAGTCTGATTGCCATGAAATTGATATGTTGTTTGAGTTTACTATGGCATATTCGGTATTGAAAGTCCAGTGTGTAGCATTTACGGTTCTTTTACAGGGGCGCTCAAAATAATTCCGTTACACGACGGTTTAGGAGGGAAAATCGTTTGCCGTGTTTTTTAATGATATTAACCTATTTTAAAGATATTGAAATTTATGTATATCACTGAGGTGTACTACAAGACGCTTATTGTAGAATAGTATGTGCAAAGAATTTATCGTTCATTTACAGGGACACACAAAAGAACTTGTCTACAGTACTCCCTGTGAACGATAACTGTTAGAAGAGCGTTTTCGGTTGTGCACTGTTAAAGAAAAAAAAGAAAAAAAAACTAGAAAACAGGAATTTTGCTTTTTCAGAATTTAGTGTCGCCCCCAATGAAAACAAATATAAATATACAAAATATTGTTCAGTCGTAAGACTTAAAATACACGCTTTTATTTTATATAAAATGACGTCATATGCATTCGCTGAAGAATTCCACATTTACGATCCTGTCTTAAACAACGTCTAAAGAAAAGTATGCATAGGACGTCACTATCGCGGAATAATACACAAATCCAGCAAAAAGCGATGTCATAAACTCGAAAAAAAAATCGGCTATCTAATGATTAACGTGCCTTCATTTGTTTGAAACATTAATATGGATACTGAAAATTAATTCAGTCTATATGGATAAATAAAATCATTCATTTATATTTTTTCAAAATTCGAAAAAATGTTATTATACACGAAGCAATAAAATTACATTCTTTCAGCTTTTTGATAAGAAAGAGTAAATGCGGTGAAAATAAGGCACACAAATATTTTTTTTAAGTACATTTTTATAGCAGACGATATTCGACGATATTCTTGGCATAGCATGAATTTTAATTACAATTTTTTTCAGTTGTTATGAGAAAATGGCAACAAAAAGGTATAGTAATCTACTATTTACCCATTACTTTCCACAGAAATGGAGAACTTCAGTTGCCACAATTACAGAAATGGCATTAAAAACTACAAAAAAAATTAATATCTCAAAAATAAATTGAGATGCAATTATTAAACAAATTGCATTTAAAAGTACTTTCTTTCCCTATACGACCGTGTAAAAATTAGAAATGTGCGATGTTTAGAAGTAAAAAAAAAATTGCAGCAATTTATCAGTATTTAATCGTACAATGACACACCTGCTCCGTTTTACGGGTGGTTTATGGTTAGGTACAACGTTATTTTTTTAGTGACGACATTTTAATTATTGTCTGAAAGAAATAGTATATCGGGGGCTAAAAAAACTTCAATGGTATCCAGTTATATTGACTGAATGTTTGAAAATATAAAAAATCTAACTCCTGCTAACAACAGTTAAATTGTTAAATTACATTTTTTTCAAGAATATTCGAAGAAAAAAAATATTTTTTTCACGTATCCATACTTGCAAAATCAATTTATTCTATGACAAAAAATTGTCTGTCGACAAATTGACATAAACTAATCAATCCATCGTAGCCTTTTTACCCAACTGCCAAGAAGGGTTATGTGTTTTACGCGTATCTGGGTATGAGGATTTCTTTATACCCTCGAAACATCCCAACGGCTGGATGGATTTTAATGAATGAGGTCTCTATCGATTCGTCTTAGCCGTCCTATGGTTACAGGCTAGATTTTGTTTTTTATAAATTCAAAATGGCATTAGAGACGAAAAAATTTTTTATGCACTATATTGTGTGGCACATCATCGGATAGGTTTTTCAAAATGAAGACGATGTTTCATTGACTATTTTGCAGTCAGAAGCTCCGTTTAAATATCAACACAACCAGGAAGTTGTGTAGGTAGGATCTCTAACCTTCATTGACATCTATAGGCCTCATCAAAACAGTGTTTATAGATAGGAACCAACAATTAAACACAATTTAAAAGTCATCAATACAAGTAAATAAAAAAATAGGTAAGTAATAAAAAAATAGTTACACATTGAGGAGAAATAATTAATTAGCTCGCTTTTTACGCAGTAGGGTTTTTTGATTTTTTAAATTAATTTTTTACTTATTGAATTTTATTTTCAACCACAGAGATAAAAAAAAAGCTCTTTTTCATTGATTAGACAATGAATTTCCCTGTTTATAGGAAATGAATTTAAAATAGAAACACATACTTTCAATTTGTTAAACAGTGTGTTTTAAGCTTTTCTCACACTCAGTACCCGTGAAATGACTTATAAGAAACTGGCATATCTTAAGCATTTAATTATAATTCATATAAAACTGTAATATTTTCTATATGTTCGTCCAAACAAAATAATTTTTGTATTCAACTTTACCAAAATAAGTTTAATTTTATTCCACTAACTCCAGAATTAGAAAACAAACCTCGAACAAACGAATCCATTATACGAATGAAATCATTGGAAACATGGATTTTTACTGAAAAACTTTTAACCTTTATTGTAACTTATATGATTTCTTACTTGAAATTTAATATTTAATAAAATTAATACTATATATTTTTTTCTAAATGTACAATAAAAATACCTCCCCCCCCTTTCAAAAAATCGAAAATCTCATGCAATTTAAATGCTTCCCATAATACTGCCACGCAATTAGTAAATAATATTATATTGCACATGAAATTCACTTCATAGTGTTTTAGCATGAAAAGATCTGGTGTATAACTAGTGTTGCCAGGCGTCCCGATTTATGCGGAGCGTCCCGATTTTACGCGGATCCAAGACCTGTCCCGCGTACCCACTACACGGGACGACAAGAGTCCCGATTTTTCCTGCCATTGTAAATACAGTGGGTGATCGGTTAACGAACTGTTCGGTTTACGAACAGATAAGTTCGTGAGAGATTTTTATGTTCGAATAACGAACACATGTTCGGTTAACGAACAACCCACATAAAAAAGCAAACTAGAAGCAATGCTGTGCTTCAGATTTAACGAGCTATACTTAATTGGATATATTGTCGGCATTTTATGGAACATCTCATTCGATTTATTATTGAGCATTTTAATAGTTGTATACGTATGGCCTAATTAATTCATAAGCTACCGGGTTTCGGACCCTAAATTTTAAACGTCTGAAATTAGAATGAACAGATTAGAAATATTAATTTTTATAGTTTGTATATCCTTTTTACAGAAATATTTTAAATTACAAATTAACTGTTTTAATTGAAATTTATTTTACAAATTATTAACAGTCTCTATAGGCTTCACTTAAGCTTTTTCGAGGCCTGCAGTAAACACTTTCCTTTATAGTACTAAAACGTTTTTGAAAGGTCAAAGTGACAAATTGATATGATTTAATGACGTAGCCAATGAATGTGATCCTAAAAGTTTTTATTTAAAGTTTGACAAAGGGCATGTCATTTATTTTTATTTTTCTTAAATACGTAACAACGCGGACAAAGCCATCAAAATACGATCTGTCCGTATTAAATAAGGGCGTATATTAAACCTATTATAAAAGAAAGGTTTATATTGTTTTTAATACATTATTTAGATTTTAAGAACAAATTAATCGAATTTTCAAACAAATCAGTACAAAATCTATGATCGGTTAATGAACAATTCAGTTAGCGAACGCTGTTTTGGCACGGATTAAGTTCGTTAACCGATCACCCACAGTGTATGATTCCTTACTTGAAATTTAATATTTAATAAAACTTGTACAATAATTTGTTTTCTAAATTTACAACAAAATGACTCCCCCAAACCCTTTCCAAAAAATCGAAAATATCATGCAATTTAAGAGCTACCCATAACACTAAATGTTGTTATATTACACATGAAATTCAATTCATAGTGTTTTAGCATGAAAAGATCTGGTGTATAACTAGTGTTGCCAGCTGTCCCGATTTTACGCGGATCCAAGACCTGTCCCGCGTACCCACTACACGGGACGACAAATGTCCCGATTTTTCCTGCCATTGTAAATATATGATTTCTTACTTGAAATTTAATATTTAGTAAAATTTGTAATTTACAGTACAGCCCCCATTATCCGCGGATTTGGGTGGCAAGGGCACTGCGGATAACAAAAATCACGGATAACCCGAATAAAACTGGAAATAGGGTGCAAGCACGAAAAAAAAAGAAAATTCAACATAAAAACTATGTTTTAGTGTACAAAAAACATAATAAAATGTTTAAAATACATACATATGCACAGGGACCCGGAGCTGGAGCTGGAGCCCGGAGCCGGAGCGCTCCGGAGCTGTGTTTTCCCTGGAGCTGGAGCTCTAAATTATCCCCAGCTCCAGGGCTCCTTTAGTTTTTAATATTCTTTTAAATGTTTTTTTTCAGTCTTTTAAATTTCTAGGCTTAAAATATTTTAATTACAGTAGAAGATCTTTATAACGCGATTCTATATAATGCAATTCTCCATATAACGCACAACTTCTCACTTCTCAGATGTAAACAATAAATTTTGCAGGTAAGAAGCACCTGAAATCCCACATCGTAAAAATTGCTACTCTCTAGAAAACTACATTTGATACATTAATTCAACTTTATCTCCTTAATTCAAAACTTTTTAATGAAAAAAATTTGCTATTATTACAATAAATATTATATTTTTGGAAATGAGTAATATAATGAATGATTGGGTCCAGGTATTGTTGGACCATGTTTATAAAATAATATAAAATGATCATATAATGCAAAAATTTATAATTTGGATAATTCCTGGTGACAAGAAGTGCAGTATAAAGATACTCTAATGTATTTTGGTATGTTTCAGATTTATATGGTCGTGTTTATAAGGTAAATTTAATGATGTGTGAAATGTGATCCATATAATGCAAAATTCTATATAACGCACAACCTTGCGTTTTTAGGTTTGCGTTATAAAGATCTTCTACTGTACATCATTATTCAGTATTTTAATTATATCATTTTTTAGGTTTTTATTATTAATATTAGAGAAGGAAACCTTCTCGAAACATGGTAACACTACTTTACTTCTACTTTCTACTTGAACTAAGTGACAACACTATTCGAAAACAAATATGGCCGCTTGTTGTTTGCATGTGTAGTTGTACAATTTTGGCTGTTTGAAAAGTGTAGAAGAAATTTAAGATTTTTGTGTTTAAAATTCCACCAAACTTTCTATTTTAAAAGTAAAAGCTAAAAGATGTCATACTTTCTGAACAAGCATTTGAAGTTTGATGAGAAGAAAAATGCATTTTGTCAGATCTTTAATGAAGGTAGAAAGTATTTGTGAGCAAAAAATTAAACGTGTAAATTAAAATCTGCAACTCAAAAGCGCGAAGTCGGAGCCGAGTTGGAGCCGGAGCCGGAGCTGGAGCCACAATATTTGCTCTAGGAGCGGAGCTGGAGCTGGAGCATCAAAAATTGTTCGGCTCCGGGTCACTGCATGCACAGTACAGCAGAAACCTTTGCTTTACGTCTAAATCACTAAAATAAAGAACATTAAACAAGAAACAATGTCATACATACTGTACAAAAAATGTTGAGTTACACCTTTTTAAAATAATCATTCACTTATTTTTGCTTCTGACTTCGGAAACACCTTTTATATCTCAAAATTGAAGCTATGCTTGAATTGCTCCCCTGGAATTTATCATAATAGTCTTATCTAATTGTTAAATATTTTAATTGCTGTGTTTACGTTTTGTTAATAAAATCAAGAAAAGACATCAAGACTTTATATCTGATATTTTAAACATGGCAACCGAATCTAGAAATGTTCTTCTGTTACTTTCGATTACATGAATTTTTCTGTTTATATTTATTAGTAGGGCTTATCATATTTTCCTTGTTGTTGGCTTAAATTTAATTAAAAAAAAAAAAAAAAAAAAAAATTCGCTTCGCGGATAATCGGGGCTTTACTGTAATTTGTTTTCTAAATTTACAACAAAATGACTCCCCCAAACCCTTTCCAAAAAATCGGAAATATCATGCAATTTAAGTGCTACCCATAGCCATAATACTGTCACGCAGCGTAGGGACGCAGCCTACGCAGAGTTTTTAACGTAGGGACAATGAAATTTTTCCGTTTAAGACAGGTTTCCGTTATAGGCAGGTTCCGATTTAATAGAGTTTACTGTATTTTCATGTGTCAAATTGGAAACCGTTACCCACTTTTTTATCTCCCTGTCCTACTGTTTGGGATACTGGATCTGGCAGCACTATTTTTAATTGACTTGGATTGAAAGGTTGCTGAGTGTATAGTAAAGTAAATAAATACATAAAGTTAATGCACTTTAGTGAGTAAATAATTAAATAAACTTTCAGGATTCTGTAGGTTTTTATACGATGGGATTCTTGCATTAATTTGTTTCTTTATAGGACACTTGCAGATTAAATTCTCGTTAATCATCTATTTATATATGTAAACATGCATATTTTAATTTCAAACACCATCGCTGCGGGGTTTAAAGGCAAGTGAGCTCCAATATTTCACTCACAAAAGTAATGATGCATGTAATATAATCGCATCTCATTAACAGAACAGATAAAATTCCACAAAATAAAATCAAGTGGCCATATACGAATCACTTTCGTGCTCTTAATCCATGTCGAAACATGGGTATTAAATGCGGTGAATCAAAAGAAAAGGATCTTTTTTACAATCTGGGGTTATTTAGGTAATAAATAATTTCACCTATTGAAAAGACTAATCAGCATTCACCACAATGCTTTCCTTTCTCTAGGTCGAAAGCGCTATCAATTAAGAATAAATCGCAATTTAGAAATCGTAATAGAATCGCAATTTTCCGCGTATTTGCACTTTTAAATTTTATTTTCTATAAACCGTTCTACTGATTAATATTGACGGGGATGAGTTCGGAACAGCTTACGCCAAATACCCAGTTAAATTATTATACTTAAATTGTTAAATGCAATAATAGAATATAAAATGTATTCTCTTACCTTTTCTGGTAAGTGCACGAAGATTATTCTTTCGTGATCATGTAATCACCTGAAATATTTAACATGATTTTATTTGAATATAAATGGTGGTCATGTGAATGAGCTTTCGTCAGGAAAGAGTAGGACGTTCAAATACTTCCTTTTAATTAACGAATATTCTCTGGTATGAATATTGGTGCACTACAAAAAAAAAATAAAAATAAAAATAAATAAAATTGAATTAGTTAACATTATATTAGATGTCAAATTCACACAGTAGAATGAGTATTCCTTTAGACAAAAGGCATCGCACAACAAATTTGTGCAGTCCAGCTTGGTCAGAACCAGCAGATACACTAAAACGTTTGGGGCCTGTGATTGTTCTCTGAAAGTCTGAAAACAAAGCATAAACGCGACGTTTGCTCTTTTCTTTCTTTTCATAGCTGTCCTGGTGAAAGTTAGATCTAGCGGTAAATTTTAGTGCTGCCATCTGTTGACACTTTCCACTAACATCTGGTGTGTCACTTTCGGAATACAGAATGAGTTCCTGCTTATTATTCACTGGAGGGCTAACACGTTTGAATTGAAGCGGTGATTAAAGCATATTTCACAAACAAATAATTATGTAGGGAACACACCTCACAAGAAAATGGATGTTTCACAAGCGAGAGGGGTGGGCACAAAACACGCACATTTGAAGAGGAATTCCATCACGTTCTTAGCAAGCATCTATAGTAAATCTCGCAATGAATTGAGTTAATTATATCCAAACAACACCACCATCCTCCATACTCTTAACATTTATTACACCGAACCGTACAGTTGACGAGATGATGCGTTTCCAGTTTGCATCCTGTTTTATTCAGGAACTCCGAATTCATACAGGATATTCTGAAAGAATAGTTTAAAAATAATAATAATTCAGGTTTCCGTTATAGGCAGGTTCCGTTTTAATACTGTCTTTTCATGTCCCGATTTTGAAACCGTTGTGCCCCTTTTTATTCTCTCCCTGTCCCACTGCTTGGGACACCGGGCCTCTCAACACTATTTATATGGGACTTGGAATGAAATTGATCGTATCCGAATGTTGAGTGTAGCAAAGTAAATAAATAAATAAAGTTAATACATTTTAGTGAATAAATAATTAATTAAACATTCAGGATTATACTGTAGGTTTTTAAACAACGTAGACTATTGATTTACCCTGTTTTTTTGGTGGGACAGTTGTAGATTAAATTCTTGATAATAATCTATTTAATCTAAAGATATAATATTTTAATTTCAAATACATCGCTTTAAAGGCAAGTGAGCTCCGATATTTCACTCGCAAAAGTAATGATGCATGTAACATAATCAGATACATCTCATTAACAGAGAAGATAAAATTCCACAAAATAGAATTAAGTGGCTATATACGAATAACTTTCGTGCTCTTAATCCTTGTCAAAACAAGGGAATTAAAACCGGTGAATCACAACAAAAGTATTTTTTTACAACCTTATTTAAATGATAAATAATTTCACCTATTGACAAGACTGATCAGCGTTTACCACAATGCTTTCCTTTCTGTAAGACGAAACGAAATTCAACGTCATTCAGAAATTATGCCACCTCTCCCTGAATACTAGCCCTGATCGCTGGCTCAAAAATGGCGGCTGCCGAAGGCGGATGTTTTTTGCACATACGTACGATCCCCTAAATTTAGACACCAGTATTTTATAAAATATTTCTTTGACTTGTTTAATCCCAGAAAAACTTTTAAAAATTATTGGTACCAAAACTCAAGGGACCGTACACACGCTGAAAAAAAATCCACCTTCGGCAGCCGCTCTTTTTCTGTCAGCGCTCAGGCCTAGAATTCAGCGGCGGTGAGTTATGTGGTTACTCTGAATAGTCCGGAAGGCAGCGCAACAATTTTCAACCAATTTTAGAGCCGAAGATTTTCGTACATATGATAGACTACCAAAACCTGCGGTTTTGCACGTGTAGTTGTTGAAATATACCAAGATAAGTGGTATTTGTGTTCCTGTTTGAATTAGAGGAAACTATACTGCTATGGATGGTTAAAAAAATACTAATTGTGCACCATTTTGAGTAATCTTCATTTTTATACAGAATTAGGCGGACATGAGACTTAAATTAATGAGACGATCTGAAATGAATTCCATAGAAATCGTAATTTAGAAAGTCTTTTGAATGTTTCCACTAATTTTATTTTTCATTTAAAATTTAGAATTTTTTAAAACCGTTTGTAGAGAGCCTTTACATTTAAAAAATAACTAGCATGGCAAATTCCTAGCTTCTACATCAATTGTATCACAGAAATCGCAATTTTAGAACGTGTTTTGTTCGATTTTTTTTTTTAACACTGTGCATGCATTGTACGTCTCTAAAGTAACAGACATGTCAAATTTCATTTTTCTACCCTTAACAGTTTTAATTAACTCGTATTTCAGAACGCTTTTGGAACATTTTCCGTTCATTTTAGCTTTTAAATTTCGTTTTTTCTAGGTACCGTTTTTAAAGAAGATTTACATCTTAAAAGTATAAATCATGCTAAATTTTCTTACCAACTATATCCCACAAATCTCAATTTTAGTATGTTTCTTTTACTCCTGCACCATTTTAAATTTCAAATTTCGTAAAAACTGTTCTGTGCGAGTATTTACGTCTTGAAATTAAGACATGTGAATTAATAAGTTTCTGTTCCGAACAATTCTAAATAAATCGCAAATTAGAACGTTTTTTGTTCATTTCACATCTTTAAATTTCAAGTTATTTATAAACAGTTTGTTTATACCGATCATTTACATCTTAAAAGTAACCACCACGCCAAATTCCAAGCTTGTATACCAACTGTATTACAGAAATCAAAATTTTAGATTTTTTTATGTACCCGCAACCTTTTAACGTAAATTTTTTTAAAGATCTTTTCTGTGCGAGCACTTACGTCTGAAAGTAACTGCCGTGCCAATTTTAAGGTTTCTAGCACTATAAATTAATAATAAATCGTAATTTAAAAATCGTAATAGAATCGTAATTTTCCGCTTATTTGACACTTTTAAATTTGGATTTTTTTAGAAACCGTTCTTGGCAAGCATCTACATAAAATCCCGCAATGAATTAATGTGTTAATTAAGCCCAAACAACACCACCCACCTCCATACTCTGACATCTACTACACGATGTGGTCATGCTTTACCGGTTTGCCTCCTTTCTTATTCCGAATTCATACCAGATATTGCGAAAGAATAATTTTTACTATAAATAATTTCCAAAAAAAAAAAAAAAAAAAAAATCAGAATTTTTGAATAAAAAGGTAACCCGAACTACCAATTATTAGTCTAATAGTATACAAGGGAATATATGTTTTTTTTTTTTTTTTTTTTTTTTTTTTTTTTTTTAAACCATGATGTAATGCATCAAAAATTAGTGGTTTAGTAAATATATAACAAATTAACACTTTGTAACAATATAGCAATTTTAATTGCTAAAAGGCGTAAATTAAAACTTTAAAAACAGTAAAAATAAATTTATTCAACTGTTTACACGTTTCGACTCTACCCGAGTAATTTCAAAACGAATAAATAAAAATATTCTTAACTTGCACGGTCTATGAAACCACATCATTAAAATTTTCAAATACTCTTTCATATTATGCACATCATCTTTTTTTATTTTACTTAGATGTTTGATTGCCTAAGAGGGACTGCTCAAACAAGGAAACCAAGTCTGTAGAGCATAGTGTCCCTCCCGGTCGCCTTTATTTAGGTCTTTAAAAAATACAGTTTTCAGCCAGAGCTGAAGCTGCCAAAATCGTGACAATGGGCGGTATATCCATAAATTCCGTGATGTTAAATATTTACAGTATAAACTCTGACCGCTGGGGCACAGACTGCCCTTATGGAACAAAGAGCGGAAAAAAAAACGTTGACTTGGGCGTCACCCACTGGCGCAAGGAGCCCCCACGTGGCAGGCAGCAGGTGGAAAAGAAGGGGTTTCTGCTGCGTGTGCTGGAACACACTGTAAGTCCATAAAGTCCAGATTTGGAGTGTTGAGCTGATACATTGTTTGCTTCCGACGCATGATCGCTAGGAAGTGAGAACACAAATACTTTGATGTTTATTTTTATTTTCGTAACCATTGAATAACTCGAGACATAGTTTTGGTAAATCAAATGATGCTGCATCGCTACATATTGAATTTTTGCGCTGTATTATCACTATGGTTTCTCTTATAATAGATGGATAGTATAGACTGGAGGGGAAAATGATCTTACTTTCATTGAAATATATTTGGATGGTTGATGTAATCTTGCTAGGACTGTGGTTTTTCTATTATAATTAATATCAGGTACATGACCCTTTTTTCTATACTTAAAATTCTTGCTAGTCATACCAATATTGTAATTCTTTGATCCGTGTCCGCTCTAATATTTCATAAACTCCTGAGTGATTCTCAAAATTAATAGGGTCAATTTTAGTGCAAATATTATTCTTTAATTTCGGAGGTAGTTTGACTACTAAGCGTATATGCTAAAAGCTTTAGACTGTATTTTAATTCTCAAAAAAGCTTGAAAAAATTACGCCTTTTAGCAATTAAAATTAGTATATTAGTTGTATAATATTTTTATTAATAAGATTCGAAGAACATAAACACTTTAATCTAAACATATGATTAATAGTCGTGCAAATGGCTCAACAAGTGAAATCGACTACATCTTAACAAACAAAAAGCATCTTATTCAGGATTGCAGCGTTCTCAATAACTTCAATACAGGAAGTGATCACAGGTTGGTTAGATGCAAACTGCTGTTAAATACTAAAGTGGAAAGAATGAAGCTTTTGCAACACTCAAAGAAATCAATCGATATAAATAATCTCCAGAAACAAAGAAGAATTCCACTTGGAACTTAAAAACCGTTTCCAAGTACTTCAATCAACTTTAGAAGAAGAACAAGATGTTACAAAAGTGAACAAGAAACTAACCAATACTCTACAAGATATTGCAAATAAGATAGCCGGCGATGCACAAGTAAAGCAGACAAAGAAAATACCAGAAGAAACAAGAAGACTGATGAAGAAACGCAGAGAATTTAAAATAAAGAAAAACGATCCTAAATCAAGAGTTGAATATGCTGAATTATGTAAAACGGTAAAAAAATGTGCTACAGAAGATATCAGAAAATTTAAATCTGATCTTGTCAAGAAAATTCTAGATGATAACAAAAGTTTAAAATCAGCTAGGCGCAAACTTTGTGTTGGAAGAAAAGGTATTTTTGCACTAAAGAGGGCAGATGGAACAATCACCAAAATCAATAAAGAAATAGTACACATTGTCGAAAAATTCTATAACGATTTATATAAATGTGAAGACCAAAGAGAAATCAACCTATATGATCCACGAGAAAACTTGACAGAAACCGAAGCCAAAATCCCAGTGATGACAGACGAAGTTTTACAAGCCATTAAATTTATGAAAAAATGTAAATGCCCAGGAGAAGATGGAATTACAATCGATCTTATCAAAGAAGCAGGAGAAGAATTTGCAAAAATGCTATCCTTACTGTTTTCCAAATGTCTCAAGAAGTCAGATGTGCCAGAAGATTGGAATAATGCTGTGATGGTGCTACTTTACAAGAAAGGAGAGAAGGAAAACATTAAAAACTACCGTCCGATCAGCTTACTATCAGTGATTTATAAAATTTTCACCAAAGTTTTAACGACAAGACTTGAATCAGCTCTGGACTCAGCTCAACCTAGAAAACAAGATAAAGTAAAAAAACTAAAACCCAACTACGACAAAAAACTACGCTGAAAAAGTATAAAAGTACCCCATGAATACAGGTAAAGTCACAAGCAAATGCTAGTAATATATAGATATATTCAAAATGTACAAGTAAAGCGCTTTTGAATGATACCAAACACGGCATATTTATCTTAACTTTATTTTTTGACGTATGACGCTTCCAGTATTTGGTAGTAGTGACGCACATATCCGTCGATGGCAGCAAATGGGTAATGGACCGATTAGTGGATGAGGTCGTTAGTGTAATGTGTAAATGTGTAATGTAGATTGAAGGTTTCATGTATTAAGATGACCTAGGAAGATTTCTTAATCTATCTAATTCTGCTAACGATTGACTGTCATGTGGATTTTTAAGCAACTTATTATGATCCAAGGCACTTATAAACAAACCCTCTATGGTTTTGAAGTGAAGCGCTTTAAAATGATACCAAACACGGCATATCTAGCTTAACTTTATTTTTTTACTCTGTATATTTTGTCCGCTAGAAGGCGCCACATTGAATTTGGTGAAAATCTATATAGCCTATAACCAGCGGACAATTAAGACGCTTCTAATGATATGTCATTTGTCGAATTCTGATTAGTGGTTTAGAAGTTACGAGGGAACAGATGAACATACATACATACATACATACATACATACATACATACATACATACATACATACATACATACATAGCCTGTCAAAATCATAACCCTCCTTTGGCTTTGCCGTAGTCGGGTAACAAGCAGGATTCCGAAGTGGATTCAGCACAATAGATCATGTCCAAACGGTAAGGGAACTCATTGAAAAACATAAGGAATATAATTTACCTCTTTGCCTTTATTGATTATGAAAAAGCATTTGATTCGGTCTACACATCAGCAGTAGTAGAATCTCTGGAGGACATTGGTATAGACAAACCTTACATCAATATTGTAAAGAAGATTTACAAGAAAGCAACAGCAACCATTCGCTTGGACAAAGGAAAAGCAAAGATCAAGCTTGGAAGAGGGGTAAGACAAGGAGACACCATTTCACCTAAGCTTTTTACGGCTCTCTTAGAAAATATTTTCAAGAAGCTGGATTGGGAAAACAAAGGGATTAGAATAGATGGGGAATATTTAAGTCATCTCCGATTCGCTGACGACATTGTAATTTTCAGTAACAGTCCTGAAGAATTGGAAAATATGCTAAAAGAGTTGGCAGAAGCTAGCATTAATGTGGGATTAAAAATAAACTTGGAAAAGACTAAGGTGATGTTCAATTCATTTGCATCAAAAAATAAAATTATCTACAACAACACTGAAATTAAAGAAGTGCAAAGTTATGTGTACCTTGGACAGGAAATATCATCAGATAATAGTATCATGAATGAAATCAATAGAAGAATAAGAAATGGATGGAGTGCTTTTGGGAAGAACAATATTATTCTGAAGAGTTGCATGCCCCTTTGTTTGAAAAGAAAGGTATTTAACCAATGTGTTTTGCCTGTGCTAACTTATGGAGCAGAAACATGGACGCTAACAAAACGGATGGTACAAAGATTACAAACAACACAGAGAAGTATGGAAAGATGTATGCTAGGTATAACTAGAAGAGACAGAAAAAGAATATCCTGGATAAGAAGTCAGACGAAAGTTTTTGACATCATTGAAAGAATTAAACGGCTAAAATGGAAATGGGCTGGGCACATTGCAAGAAGACAAGACAATAGATGGAGCACAAACACCCTACGGTGGTATCCCAGAGATGTAAAACGGCGAAGAAGACGACCTCAAGTAAGATGGAGTCATGAAATCAGAAAAATAGCCGGTGTAAATTGGATGACTAAAGCACTAGACAGAAAACATTGGAAAAATCTGGGGGAGACTTACATCCAGCAGTGGATTGAAAACGGTTGATGATGATGATGATGATATATATATATATACACTATATAGCCATTAATGATAGGCAACTTTCAATTTTGGACATTTAGTCGAATATTTAGAAATATAATTGACAGATTCTTTTGGAATTTCAGGATTAAAAAGAACAGGTATGACCTCATATTTATCAATGTCGATTTGATAAGGGAGGCAATTAGGGGGCCAACAAAAAATCAAAGAAACAAATACTTGGTATCACCCTGTAAAATAAAATGCACGAAATCATCTATCGCTACCGAATATAAATAAACAGACATTGTGCAATATGTGTATTCTTTTGTGTAAGAATAGCACATATATTAATAGAGATATAGTGATTTATTTAAAAAAATTAAAAAATTCTTGCATGTTTTTTGCTTATAACATGCTGGGTTTTTAACCAAATTTAACGCCGGTTTCAGAAAAATTGTCAAAATATAATAGAAACAATATATAGTGCAATTGGAATATAAATATATTAAATATTTTAGGAAATATGAGCAGTTGTATGAAATAATTTTTATATGCGCATGCGCGAACGATAACAAAGATCATTTTGCATAATTTAATAGTCAACTCTAAGGAGCAACTTATTAAAAAAAAAATCTACTCAAATATCGTAAAAATTCAGAAAGATATCGGCGTTATAGTGAGCAAATTTTTAGTTGTTCTCTAAAAGCAGCTGAATGATAAGGGATTTATTGTCATTTTTTTATTAACTGACTTTCAGAAAGAAGTTAGTAATTTAGGGAGTATCAACGAGTAGATTTGGAAAAAATGCTTTGATTTTGATACTTCTTTTGATCATGGTATAGGCTCGTTCTGGTGGTTATCCAAGAAGAACTAAAGCATTAATAAAAAATGAAAATTTTAAAAAAAATTGTGACATGAATGAAAAGATGACAATTTGTGTAAAATCCTTATCATTGAGCTGCTTTTAGAGAACAACTAAAAATTTGCTCATCCTAACGCCGATATCTTTCTGAATTTTTACGATATTTGACTAATTTTTTTTTTTTAACGAGTTGCTCTATAGAGTTGACTATTAAATTATGTAAAATAATCCTTGTTATCGTTCACGCTTGCGCAGAGAAAAATTATTTCATACAGCTGCTCAAATTTCCTAAAACATTTAATATATTCCAATTGCACTATATTGTTTTTACTGTATTTTGTCAATTTTTCTGAAACCGGCGTTAAATTTCGTTGAAAACCCTGCATGTTATAAGCAAAAAACATGCAAGAATTTTTTAATTTTTTTAAACAAATCGCTATATTTCTATTAATATACGTGATATTCTTACACAAAAGAATATACATAGTGCACAATGTCTGTTTATTTATATTCGGTAGCGATAGATCATTTCGTGCATTTTATTTTACAGGGTGATCCCAAGTATTATTTTTTTTCTTTGATTTTTTGTTGGCCCCCTAATTGCCCGCCTTATCAAATCGATATTGCTAAATATGAGGTCATACCTGTTCTTTTTAATCCTGAAATTCCAGAAGAATCTCTCAAGTATATTCCTAAATATTCGACAAAATGTCTAAAATTGAAGTTGACGGTCATTAACGGCCATATAGTGTATATATATATATATATGTGTGTGTGACCTGTGGCAACAGTCTGTAAGAGACGACGGCAGCGCCACGATTCGGCGTAGAAGAATACCCTTTTAGAACATTCGACAGACGCGGGAAAAGAAGGTAAAAGAGTGGTTGCAAAACACCGAGCTCTCAACGACGTTTAGACGCATTAAGACGAATGAGTGTTTAATTTCATTAATGTTCTACTTAATTGTAATTGTATATAGTGTAAATAGTTCATTTAATATATTTAATTCTTAAAGTTAGCAAGTGTTATTATTCGAGTATGAGTCTCCTTTTCCCCGTCACATATATATATATATATAACCATTATATAATATTACAATGCATCATCTTTTGTTAAAAAATAAAAATTAATAAATTGAGTATCAATACATTACACTGACATTATACATAATATATCTGGATGAACTATTATTAATTTAACTAATCATTAATGAATTTTTTCTACTTTAATACACCTATATCCTAATCACCAATATATGAAGTATTAAAAAATTAAAAGATTCAAAATCGGCGAAAGGAAAATGAACAGGAAGGCGAATTCATAAAGAAGAACAAGTAAATAAAGAAATATATGTAGGAAATTATAAATATTTGAAATGTTTTGTAAAACAATTTATAACTAAAACAATTTGACCAATTAAAAAAGGCCTGAAATAATGAATCATTGTCAGCATCAACAAATCCTTTGCACGAAATGTATGATCTCAAAATTGAAAATTCATTAATTCAAAAAGAAAAACTACAAAATTAACTTAAAATGAGAGAACAATTATGAATAAAATTGGAACCAATGATTCGTAACTCGTTTTCAAGGGCAATAATACGAAATCATTAGTAAAAAGCGGTTAATTTTTGGGGAAGAAATAATAAGCTTCTGCTTAAATGTTTATTTCCTCCATTGACCGATTAACCACTGCCATAAAAAATGAAGGAAATATATAATTAATCAATATGTAAGACCCGGACAGAACAATGTCATGCACAATAGAAATAAAAATAAAACATGTGCATTAAAAACTTACTCAGCAATAGAATCATACAATTTTTTAAATACCAAATTTGAATCGTAATCATGCATCCCCACAATCACAACAAAAACCCCGCCATATTAATTGGTTTCAGGTCAAAGCGAATTCTTACCGTTCAAAATCATCACACCAAGTAAATAATATTATTAATACAGTGGTGGAAAATTGGCGCAGGGGAGGAGCCTATTGACACCACTAATATTTTATTGTATTCTTCACCTTAATAAAAGCTCAGGAATTCTGTCATTAGATAATCCGAAAAATTCTACTAAAATTTAGTGGTGTCAATAGGCTCCTCCCCTGCACCAATTTTCCACCACTGTTAATAATAGAAATGTAATAATTATAAATTATCATAATTAATCTAAACATTATAATAGATATATATAGATTATAATAGATAAAAGATTATTTAAGGTAAAATAGTCGCTTGATTAATTTTTGGGGTCCTTTTGCTTGTTTTGTTTTTTTGGACATATTACAAGCGTATTCAGTTTCATCCCACAAGGAAGAGGAAACAAGAGAAGATATTTCACATAATAAAAATGTCATAAATTATACTGTTTGAAATGCATTTAACATCAGATGTTTGCTTGAATATATGGTTTTTTCTTCGTAAGTGAGAGTAATGATGCAGAACTTTGGGTTGGAAATTATACGTCTAGTGTTATTGGGAACAAAATGACATGAAAAAAAATTAAATAATAACAAACATAATTTATTTAACATAACAACTGTATGACCTCATAACTGCATAATTTCTGTAATTTATTTAGAATAAAAACTACTTTAATGTACACTATTACATGTTACACTCAACTAAAAATTTTATGTACTAATATATAGATAAAAAAAATCTTATTTTATAAGGAAAATTTACGAATTTCCATAAATAGATTTTAGAAAATAAGAAAATTTCTAGAAAATTACATCTTAAAAGGCACCATGTACAGTCGATTAGCAAATAAACTACAATATTGTCTTAACCCTTTCAGGGACAAAAAAATTCTGTCCGTAAAATGATGAATTAATTGACTAGCACCACAATTTTCAAATGAATTTCTTAGAAAATAAAACCCTGATTTTTTTGCACTTTCATTATAAAACAAAAATTTTATTAAAATATTCTTGGTGCCATTTGTCAGTTGTGGAATTAAAATTAGGCCCCAAATGCCGTGTGACCACCGCCATTGAAAGGGTTTTAAATGTTATATCCGTGATATGTAAGAGTTTAAAATTTATCTAACTGATATATATTCTCTTTATTTTGCCTTTATGATATTTTTTGTTTCCCGGAATATTTCACAAGGGACCAATTTTCACTAATCCAGAATTACTATTATTTTTACCAAATTTCAGAATCTTTTGATTTTAGAAAATTATATTAGGTTGTAACGAAAGTCTTCCGCCAAATCACCATTACATAATACTAATTATAACACATATAATTAACTGTAATTTTATATATAACCGCCATTCCGCCAAACATTCACAGTGTCACATGATACAATACTAGTACCGAAAGCTGTACACTTTATTTGGTGACATTCTGTAGCTGACTTTTTGCAACAGATCTGGATGTAAATGATGGTTCTAATCTGGTAGTGTGATAGTTCCATTTCAGACACCTTGTACTTAATGATAACGATATTTTTTTGCAAATTTCACAACACAGTGTTATATAGCAAGTCTCTTCCTTTCAAATGCAAAAAATCGTTTGACAAAATATGAGTAAACACGTCAACGCGAACTGTTTGCACAGACCGTATTAGCTCTGGCGGGAAACTTTCGTTACAACCTTAAAAAATGATATGTACCGTCGATAGTAAAATAAAGTTTACAAAAGTGTCTTATGCTGTTCCTAAACTTACAGTCATGGAAAAAAGGATTTGAAGTTCTCGCTTCTCGCGTAGCCTCGAAATGTGCTTGTCCTTCATAGTATAAATCATATTTTTACATTTCTGATCCTTCATGTAACGGAAGTTTTCAACTGGGACTGCTTTTCATTAAACGATTCAGAACAAATTTACCAACTTTCAGGAACTTTTGATCTTTAGCACATTACATCTTCAACCCTTTATGTACTGAATTATAAATTCATGAAAATTTTATCTTCTAAAGCATTTTTCGTGAATTGAACTTTAGAAGATTTACATAATCATTTAATAAATTTTAGAAGGATTGAAGGATTTCGAAGGATTAATTAAATTTTGTGCAATATTTATAACCTCACACAAATCTTTTATTTTAAATATTTTTCTTAGTATTTTGTAGAATTAGGAAATGTACAAACATAATGTTCTTGCAATAGAAATGTTTCCGAATTGGAAAATCCCCCCCCCCCCCCCAACGCCAAGAAAGCTGAAAAGATGCAAAGGCAAAAGAAATCATCCTTTCAAAAATATTTTTGATTTGTGCAACCAATAATGCTTTTGGAACAAGATAAAGTACGGTATCTATAACTCATTCTAAACTGTACTACAACTAATCCATGTTTTAAAGGAATTTTATAACAAGTTATTTTAATGGTACTTATAAGTACCGTCAGTAGATAAAGGATTAAAAGCGGGATCTATACCGTGAATCGTAAAATAAAGTAGGTAGTACAGTCCTCCCCACTTAATCGGGTCACGTATAATCGAATACTCCGCTTATTCGAATAGAATCCTCCGGAACCGAATTTATTCCTATTGGTTCAATATTATTTTCTCCGCTTAAACCAAATACCTTTTACGAACGTCCCCGCTTAATCGAATAACAACTGTGTGACCGATGTTTGAAAATAGACGCGGAAAGCACGTTTCAACTGGAATTTCCTTCCACCTTTTGTCATTTTCAGTTCCTTTACGCTGAAAACAAATTTTCAGTTCTTCCTGCAATCATTTCGGCCGGCAGGTGTATAATGGACAAGTCAAATGATTGTCCCACCTTGATCTCCCCACCACGGCAATGCGCCGTCACTTCGAGACTCGAGATGACAGTTGTGATATTTTCCACTCATTCGAAAAAAAACTGGATATTTACTCCTTTAGAATTACACTTAAACAAACCATTTTAAACGATTTTTCTAAGGCAGTATAAGTAACGTAAATTAGGAGTAGCAAAGTTTTGACCAAATTCAAACGAGCTGCATTAAGTGTGATGTAAACGATATAAATATATGCACTGACATTAAATTAATACGTATCTACTTCATATTAGGGATTGACCGAATCAGCAATTTTGCCGAATACCGAATACCGAAGCTTCGGTCAAAGTGTACACCGAATATTCGGTATTCGGCAACCGAATACTTAAAAATTTTTAATACACATTTTTGCATATATTAGCTTTTTTAATAAACTTTAATTAAAATTAAATTCTTAATAATTTAATTCAGTTACATTTTTATTCTTAAATCTAATTACACAAAAAAAATTTAATGACTTCTTTCAACTCACAAATTCATTAACCCATCACTTATTTTTTATTATTTTATCACTAGTCAATATCCAAATTAACCCAATGAAAGTATTAAACTATACAGGCTATTATTAAGGATAAGGATTCTCAGAAAAACAAAAGTTCATTCAAATAAAAAGAAACAATGTTGTCATTAAGCTGATTTACTGATTATCTAATTATATACATATTGAATTGGAATGTTCTCAAATACAAAAGGTATCATATCAATTTGTACATTTAACTATTTTCTGAGAAATTATTGATACATATTTATATTTTGATTAATATTTATCACTGTGGTGATGAAGATAAATTTGAGCGATTTTAATTTTAATGGTTATAAAAGCTATAGGATAGGCATAGGAGTATACTTATTTGATGTATGATAGGCATAGGGGTATACTTTGATGTGTGTATTTTCTTTAATATAAACTTTAGATATACAGAGATGAACTCTGATATACTTATTTGAGGTGTATATTAAAGAGAATACACATTAAATAAATTTAAATTGAAAAAACTAATGTAGAAATAATTAAAATTAAATGGTAATGGAAAGATGCCCATATTCCTTACTTTTTTTTCCTATATTGTAGACAGTTGTTCTGATTTCACCCCTATATAGACTATTTTAGGAAAGAAAAAAAAAGTTTTTTTGTAATTAAAAATGGCCTTTGACTTGTTTTTGGTAGTGCAGCTGAACTTTGAACTCATGCACATAATATTGAAACTCACCATTTAGCCTATTCTACTTCTAAGAAAATACCTATCTGCAATTATTCGGCCGAATACTTCAAAGTATTCGGCCGAAGCCGAATATTCGGTTTACATGCCGAATCACCGAATACCGAATCGACTATTCGGTATTCGGTCAATCCCTACTTCATATTAGCATTTGTATTTATTTTAGTTTATGTTATTCTATTAACGATTTATTACGCTGTTAATTAAATATACCATAGATGGTTATTTTGCCTTTTTATTATGCATTAAATATTACAGTTATGATTCACCGTTTAATCAAATACCCCGCTTAATCGAATATTATTTCTGGAACCACCAATATTTGTTTAAACGAGGACGACTGTATGTCAAAGTCCCTTGCAACATTCATAATGTTATATTTGTGGTTGTAAGAACTTGAAATATCTCGACACACATGTGTTCGTAATTTATTGCATGAATCATATTTTTACATTTCTGTTCACTTATTTCCTGGAATTTCTCAAAAGAGACTATTTTTCATGCCATAGTTGATTACAAAATTCATGTTTCCAAGAAGAGCCTTGAACTGCTTCGGTTCGTCGGTTAATCTCGCGATATTTTCACCATCAGAAAAGTTGTGAAATAAAACTTCTTAAATTCCCCATATTTCGTAATCCGACGTTTATGCTCAGTTGCATCCCCATCTTCAGTCATCGGGTATAAATTGATGTAATGGCAATCAGCATTTATATTTCTTTGGGGTAGAGAAAGGTGGTGGGGGTGATATGCATTCTTCACCTGTCACCGTGAGTTCACCTCTGTTCGACCTTGATCGACTTCATGTGCTTTTTTCACGCATTTTATTATTACGAGAGGAGAATGACTCTCAGCCAGAAGCGAAAGTAATTTCGTAAGGTAAGGTGGTTGATTCCACAATCAGATTAAGACCAAGGTCATATTTTCGAGAAATCAGACTATGGGAGGGATTTTTGGGGTTGGATGCAGAGTTGTTATGAAATGATGGTAA